>CM051235.1:488095259-489320351 GCA_027917425.1 Gastrophryne carolinensis
AAAAGACCAGAGCAAACAGCAGAGGGACGCTGGTGATGATGTCTTGGAAGGGGGCGGGAATCCAGTGAAAGCCTGAGCTCTGTTCCATAGACAATCATGTAAATGTAAGACAGAGACAGGCCATGAGAGGGGGTCAGAGAGGGGAGGATGCACAGGCCTTATCTCCGCAGAGACCTTATCTCCGCAGAGACCTTATCTCCGCAGGACACTTCATCTTGCCGTCACGTGCCGTTCTCCTCTTATCTTCCTGTTGCCATGTGCTGCTCCCGCCCACCCATCAGTACGCAGCGCTTTAGTTCCAGCCTGCGCTGCTTCTGCTGCACACCTGAATGCCCCCCCCCCTTCCTTTAGCAGCTTGTCTGTATTAGGGACAGGCAACTAACTCTGCAATAGGCAGCCAAGAGAAGCCAGCTAGGGACTCCAGGCAGTCAGCACATCTATAGATTCCCTCACAACGCTTTACTCTCGCCACTGACAGCGGAGGAAGCGATGGTCCCGCCCACAAATGCAGCCAACCAGTATCCACAGCGCAGCGCAGACAGCCTTCATTCATTGGCTGTGCTGCCTGTCATTAGCCCTCCCGCCCAGGGCCGTATTTAGGTTTCGTGGTGCCCTAGGCACTCTTTGGTCATGCGCCCCCCCCCCCCACATACTATGATGAATTTGCCAATCCCCCCCATGCATACACACATCATGATTAAAGTGGACCAACACCCAGCGTGATCCGCGATTCCCGGGCTGATCCAATCCTTCCCCGCGGGGCATCCAAAATCGGGATGCCCGCTGTGTGATAACCCCCAAGCCGCCCGCTGCACTTACCTAATTGTCGGTCCAACGGCGCATGTGCGGGCCGCATCTCGCGCTTGTCTCTAGCAGACACGCCCCCTGTTAGAGGGAAGCGCGAGATGCAGCCACCAGCGTGCTCGGAGCTGCTGTGGTAAGACGTCTCATTGGCGTGCAAAGCACAGCGGCTCTGAGCTCGCTGATTGGATGAGCGGCTGCGCATGCGATGTAGGAGTGGGGTGAGGTGAGTTGTAACTTGCGATCTGGGGGGTTTCACATAGCGGGTCATCCCCGATCGGGGTCCCCCGGGGGAAAGGACCAAAACCCAGGATAGTCAAAATCCTGGGTGTTGGTCCACTTTAAAGAGAAACAACACACCAGATTTTCACTTGTTGCTCACTTGTTTCACTTGGTGTTGTTTCTCTCAGTGAGGGCATCTTGAATTGGGATGCCCCACTGTGTGTACCCTCCCAGGTTGCCCTATTCACTCACCTTCCTGCTTCCTGTTGCTCCCACAGCCCATACTGGGGTCAACGAGCGCACTGACTGATAGGCTGAGTGGCCTGCTCAACCAATCAGCGCGCTTGCTTTCACTTGGCTCCCTTTGGCACCACTGAAGGCTAAGCAGCCAAAGGGAGCAGAGTGCGCATCCAGCTGCATCCCCTGCTCACCTACCAGCAGTTGCATGTGCGGTGGACGTGTGGGTGGTGCACCCATTCAGAAAGGCCAAGCGCGAGGTGAGCCGGGATGCGGCCGCTGTGCAGAGATGTGGTGAGGGCTCTGGGACAAGGTGAGTGAAATGGGGCTTCTGGGGGGGTTTACACAGCGGGGCATCCCAGTTCAGGATACCCCACAGTGTATAACCCCCCAGAAAGTCCAGTAAACACTTACCTTCCCTGGCTTCAACGGTGCATGCAGGGGCTCTGGTCCAACGAAAGCCGCTCACCGTCACTGCGTAATTCAACAGGTTGTGATCCCCATTAGTTCTAATGAGAGCCACCTGCTGAATTACACAGTTACAGTGGACGGCTCTCATTGGACCAGAGCCTGTGCATGCACCTTTGGACCGGGAAGAGGTGAGTGTCTATGGGTGTCGTGGGGGCTGGTCTCTGATATTCCCCCCCCCCCCCCCCCCCCCGGATATTCCAAATCGGGATGACCCTGGGGAAGCAGGGCTGTATTTAGAATTTATGCAGAAGATAAATAGATAGATAGATAGATAGATAGATAGATAGATAGATATGGGAGGGAAGGATGGACAGAGATAAATGGATGGTTGGATAATAGATGGGCAGAGAGATAGATAGACAGATAGATATATGGGCAGAGATAGATAGATAGATAGATAGATAGATAGATAGATAGATAGGCAGAGATAGATAGATAGATAGATAGATAGATAGATAGATAGATAGATAGATAGATAGATATTTGGGCAGAGATAGATAGATAGATAGATAGATAGATAGATAGATAGATAGATAGATATGGGATAGACAGAGATAGATGGATGGTTGGATAATAGATGGGCAGAGAGATAGATAGACAGATAGATATATGGGCAGAGATAGATAGATAGATAGATAGATAGATAGATAGATAGATAGATAGGCAGAGATAGATAGATAGATAGATAGATAGATAGATAGATTTGGGCAGAGATAGATATAGCTAGATAGATATATGGGCAGAGATAGATAGATAGATAGATAGATAGATAGATAGATAGATAGATAGATATTTGGGCAGAGATAGATAGATAGATAGATAGATAGATAGATAGATATTTGGGCAGAGATAGATAGATAGATAGATAGATAGATAGATAGATAGATAGCCAGAGTGAGGGAGAGAGATAAGGCAGATAAATGGCCAGAGTGAGGGAGAGAGATAAGACAGACAGTGAAGCTAGATAGATGGAGAGAGAGAAAAAAGAGAGTCTGTGAAATCAAACAACCAAAAAATAAGTTCAAAATGACTGTACATGTATTGGAGGCAAATGTTGGGCTGGCAGCCCACTTCCTCCATCAGTGCACTACAATGACATTTAAAACATTGCTGGCATGCCCCCCCCCATGAAAACGGGTCTATGTACATTTGATCAGGACTCAGCTTGGCACATTTGCTGTCTCCTGAGCCTCCCCCAGCTTCTCCCCGCTGCCAGTTACCTTGAATGGAGCTCCGCACAAGCTACTTCGATGACGAGCATGCTGGGAGTGACGTGTCCATTCCCAGCTGCCCCTGCAGAGCCACTCTATTGGCAGGCAGCGCAGAGAGGGGCGGGGCGGCAGCCCGGGAGCTTCACACTATTGATGTGTAAATAGGTTTTGCTTTATAGTGCTGAGGAAGGGAAGCGCGAGTGGGCGGGAACATTACCCGCGCATTAACATATGCATAGACCCCATTGTACTATGTACATCTGGCAGGAGGCAGCGTTTCACATGCATTAGCATATGAATCGGCCCCATTGTACTTTGGGGGAGGGGCAGTTTCGGGTGTGGGCGGGCAGGCGGCCGGCAGCTATAACAAGTAAAAGGACATTTTATTGTTGCAGAGAGGCCGCCCTATGCAACTGACCGCCCTAGGCACAGGCCTAGGGTTGCCTAATGTTAAATACGGCCCTGCTCCCGCCCCTGGGGACTGACCTTTCCGGGTGCTAGCTCCGGCCCTGTAGGGAGGTGAACTATGCATAGTATGCAGTACAAAAAAAAAACATTTTTATTTGATGTTTGCTGGCTGTCAGCCCCGCCCCTGCCAAAGCTCCACCCTAGGCACGTGCCTAGTGGCAAATACGGCCCTGCACCCCCCCTTTTCTTTGTCCCCAGTGACCAGTGACCAACTCCTCATTGCCATTAATTAGGATACCTACCAGTTTTGAGTTTATATATTTAAAGATTTAACATCTCTTTCATCTATTACCAGCTTTATTACTTGTTTACCTGATTTCATTACTGCTCTATACCTTTCAAAGGTTACTGACGAGAGTTCAGATTTGTAATTTTTAAATGCTCTTTTCTTGTTTTTTATTGCCTGTTTAACAGGTGTCAGCCACGAGGGATTTAATTTGAGTCACTTATACTTGTTACCTATAGGAATACATTTTGGTACTCACAATTGATTTAAAGCACTCCCATTTGGCATCTGTATCCTTATAACCTAACACATGCTCACAGTCTATGTCCTGAAGTACAGTTTATGTGGAATACAACTATATTGTGGTCACTGTTACCAAGCTTTTCATGAACTGCTACAGTACCTACCAGGTCATCATCAGCTCAGGAATGCTCTTCCCCTTTGTCACAAGGACCTAGGTGGAGCCCTAACTGCGAAGACTACAGAGCCACTCATCTCTCAGCTTGGAACCTGGTATCTAAGAGCTGACCTTGTTTTCACTAGAGCCCCTACTTGTGGTAATAGGTTGGGCTGCAGGAAGGACACAGGCCAGGTAACCAGGGAGTGGATATTGCTGGACTGAGGCCCAGGACAGACCAGAACTGCTCAGCAGGCAGTAACAGAGGGGTGGATGGTAGTTCATAGAATAGACCTAGGTCGTGGGCAGGCGGATCTTGTTCAAAGTTCATAGACAAGCCAAGGTCGTGGTCAAGGGTATCTGGTTTAAAGTCGATAGACAAGTTGAGGTCGTGGGCAGGCGGGGTCGTAACAGGAAGACAGGAACACTGAAACTCAGGAACAACAGGAGAACTGACCATCTGGTACTGATGACCAGAAGTGGCCAGGCTTTATAGGCCTTGCGTACAGGTGGCTGCAATTTCACGTGCACGTAATGCGCATAACAGAAGACCGCACACGCGCATGCACGCGCATAAGCCACGGCATGGGCTGGCACATGTACGCACACTTTAACAGCAGGCCAACCCATCGTGCATTTATGGGCGCTTAGGAAACCTAGGAGCCCTCTCCTGGTGAGCAGACCGAACTGTCCTGTTTCTGTGACAGACAGAACTGTCCTATTTCTTTGACATTGTGACACCCTTGCAGTTGAAGCAGATTGTGGCTCCAGTCAATACTTGTGTCATTGAAATCCCCCTATTATCACCACTGTACCTGCCTGTGCTGCCCATTCTTTCTGTTTATGTAGGCGACCCTCTATTTCCTCAGATGCTGGGGGGTTTACCGATTACACCAAGATTAAGTTTAACACATTTAGTTTAACACATTTGGCTTTAGTGTCATTAACTCTTGTAGTGTTGTGTCCTCAGTCTGGCAATATCCAATCCCTGGTTACCTGACCTATAGCCTTCCTGCAGCCCAACCTATCCCCACCATCAGGGGCTCTAGTGAAAACAAGGTTGGCTCTTAGATACCAGGTTGCAAGCTGCGAGATAAGTGGCTCTGTAGTATTCGCAGTCAGAGCTCCACCTAGATCCTTAACACATGGGTCTCCTTATCCCACATAGCAGTCCTCTTCACCCCTCTTATTTCTCCACCCACCATCATATGCTGTCCCCTAAGTAACCTGTCTCCCCCTTTGCTTTCACTCCTGCCCTCCCCCCTAATTTCTAGTTTAAATATTCGTCCACCCCTCTAGTACCCCCGTACCCAGCACAACAGCCCCCCTTTCATTCAGGTGCAAATTCCTTCCATTCAACTTGGTGCCTAGTTCCTTAAAGGTATTCTTAAGGATCATCCATCTCCCATTGGGTCATACTCAGCTGCAGTGCTTTTGCCCTCCCAGCCAGAGGATGTTTTTTACAGTTTATGTGGAATACAACTATATTGTGGTCACTGTTACCAAGCTTTTCATGAACTGCTACAGTACCTACCAGGTCATCATCAGCTCAGGAATGCTCTTGCCCTTTGTCACAAGGACCTAGGTGGAGCCCTAACTGCGAAGACTACAGAGCCACTCATCTCTCAGCTTGGAACCTGGTATCTAAGAGCTGACCTTGTTTTCACTAGAGCCCCTACTTGTGGTAATAGGTTGGGCTGCAGGAAGGACACAGGCCAGGTAACCAGGGAGTGGATATTGCTGGACTGAGGCCCAGGACAGACCAGAACTGCTCAGCAGGCAGTAACAGAGGGGTGGATGGTAGTTCATAGAATAGACCTAGGTCGTGGGCAGGCGGATCTTGTTCAAAGTTCATAGACAAGCCAAGGTCGTGGTCAAGGGTATCTGGTTTAAAGTCGATAGACAAGTTGAGGTCGTGGGCAGGCGGGGTCGTAACAGGAAGACAGGAACACTGAAACTCAGGAACAACAGGAGAACTGACCATCTGGTACTGATGACCAGAAGTGGCCAGGCTTTATAGGCCTTGCGTACAGGTGGCTGCAATTTCACGTGCACGTAATGCGCATGTGCGTGCGTACACATGTGCACGAACATCTAGAACAGAAGACCGCACACGCGCATGCGCGCGCATAAGCCACGGCATGGGCTGGCACATGTACGCACACTTTAACAGCAGGCCAACCCATCGTGCATTTATGGGCGCTTAGGAAACCTAGGAGCCCTCTCCTGGTGAGCAGACCGAACTGTCCTGTTTCTGTGACAGACAGAACTGTCCTATTTCTTTGACATTGTGACACCCTTGCAGTTGAAGCAGATTGTGGCTCCAGTCAATACTTGTGTCATTGAAATCCCCCTATTATCACCACTGTACCTGCCTGTGCTGCCCATTCTTTCTGTTTATGTAGGCGACCCTCTATTTCCTCAGATGCTGGGGGGTTTACCAAGATTAAGTTTAACACATTTAGTTTTAACACATTTGGCTTTAGTGTCATTAACTCTTGTAGTGTTGTGTCCTCAGTCTGGCAATATCCAATCCCTGGTTACCTGACCTATAGCCTTCCTGCAGCCCAACCTATCCCCATCATCAGGGGCTCTAGTGAAAACAAGGTTGGCTCTTAGATACCAGGTTGCAAGCTGCGAGATAAGTGGCTCTGTAGTATTCGCAGTCAGAGCTCCACCTAGATCCTTAATACATGGGTCTCCCTATCCCACATAGCAGTCCTCTTCCCCCCTCTTATTTTTCCACCCACCATCATATGCTGTCCCCTAAGTAACCTGTCTCCCCCTTTGCTTTCACTCCTGCCCTCCCCCCTAATTTCTAGTTTAAATATTCGTCCACCCCTCTAGTATCCCCGTACCCAGCACAACAGCCCCCCTTTCATTCAGGTGCAAATTCCTTCCATTCAACTTGGTGCCTAGTTCCTTAAAGGTATTCTTAAGGATCATCCATCTCCCATTGGGTCATACTCAGCACCCCCCCCCCCCCCCCAGTATGTTATCCACCACATTCTGAACCCTGGAACCATTCGGGTGAGGCGGTCTTGGCGACAAATTGTTCTATCAGTCCACCTGATAATAGAATCCCCTATGACCACTGATTGTCTTGTTCTACCTGCAGTCCCATCCACCCAATTAATAGCGGAGCTGTCCTCCTGGCTGTTAGGGAGAACAGTATCTGCTAGGGCTGCCATTTCTGAGACTGACACTCTTACATCATTACCTAACTTGCCAATTTTGCAAGGATGCACCGACACAGACATGGCCTTCCTTTTCTGTGCCCCCTTTCTACTCCCTCTAACTACATTTACCCAGCTACTTACCTGCCCCTGCTGACCCATTTCTCTACTGTCTGCTTCATTACCCACTTAATGGTTGATCAGTGAGCAGCATACCCCTTTCAAGATGGTCAATCTCCCTCAGTGTTGCATTTTTGGAGAGTCGGAGATGGCAGAAGGTGGCTAGTGACTGAATGTGAGGTGTGAATAAGAGATGGGAGTTCAGAATAACACCAAGGCATCGTGCTTGCGGAGATGCAGAAATTTTGAGGTTATTGAGAGATATAGGTGGTGTGGAGGCAGTAGTAGAAATTGATAGTGGGAAAACAACAAACTCCTCAAACAACAAAGTCCTGTCCATATTTAGTTTGAGGGAGCAAGATGACATAAATGAAGATATAGAGGTCAGTGAGGAACACTGTATAGGAAAGAAGAGAGAGCTGGGCCTGAGAGGTAGATTTGAGTGTTGGCTGCATAGAAGTGATGTGGGAGGCCAACTGAGTGTATGAGTTGTCCGAAACCATAGGTGTAGACCAAAAAGTGGAGTGGTCCAAGAAAAGACCCTTGTGGAACACCAACAGACAGAAGACAGGGAGAGGAAACCATGCTTGAGTGGGGCATATACAATCAGATCTCAGGATACACCCTATACAGCTAGATCTAAGGACATGCTATATACAGTCAAAGTATTTGTAGAGCATAACACTCCAGGACCAGATGGACTTCACCCATTAGCTCTAAAAAAAACTCAGCTAAGTTATCTCATCTTGATCTTTAAAGACTCACTAACAACTGGTATATTGCCAAGGGGTTGGCGCAAGGCAAATTTGGTGCTTATTTTTTAAATGGGCTCTAGGTCAGTTAAATGGCGATCTCAAAATTGCCAAGTGGTGTGGCCTTGGTGGTGGAAAAAACATTTTTTTAAAACCGGGCCAACCAAGCCGGCATTGCCCCAGGTACTGGGATGGGGAAGGACGGGCGGGGGTGCTTTAAGTGTCTGGGCATGCACTTTGCAAATAAAGTTCAATGTGGATAAATAAATTCAGGCCACCAGTAAAGCTGGTAGAGCCACTTGGTGAGAGGGATTTGGGGGTACTGGTAGACCACAGCGAATAGTATGCAATGTCAATCAGCTGCTTCCAAAGCTACCAAGATATTATCATGCATTAAAAGATGCATGGAATCACGGGACAGGGATGTAATATTGCCTCCTTACAGGTTACTGGTGTGTCCTCATCTGGAATATGCGGTCCAGTACTGGGCACCAGAATGTCCAGAAGTGTGGCAAAATTCCCCCTATCCCTCTATAATAGATAGTATGGCAGAATCTCCCCCCAATCTCCCTATAACAAGCAGTTTTGCAGAATCCCCCCCCCCCCAATCACATACAACAGGCAGTTTTTTAAACCCCCCCCAATTCCCTTATAACAGGGAGTGTGGCAGAGTCCCCCCATCGCATGTGTTAAGAGGGTGCGCCAGACAACGGAGGACCGGTGGACAGGTAGGAAGTAGTTACACTTGCTCCCTGTCGACCTGCCGGTCTTCCAATGTCTGACACTTACCACACACACATTCGCAAACATACCACACACGCATGCACACACACACACACACACGCGCACACACGATAATCCCACACTGAAGATCATGCATTCTTGCTTCTGGTGGGGGGTGGCGCCTATGTTTAAGCAGTGTCTATTAATGCTTCTTTATGAGCCTCAACGTTGAACCTGATCACCAATTGAAGCCAGAGGCTTATGTCAAGTTGACAGCCTCTTCTATCCGTGGTAAGCTTAAATGTCGATCAGGCCCCTGTTCACTGCCCCCCCCCACCCCGCCATATCCCTCTTATTGTCCTTGCTCTGCTAGTTACTGATGTGCTTGCATCTCTCAGTCCATTCACCCCATCAAAAAGGACAGAGAAAAATCTTTACCTGATGATAAAAACGTCCAAAAAAGCTTTGTTTTTAAAACAGAAGAAAATTTAGAATGTTGCCACGATTAGCCCTACACATGGACTAATTTTGACTAATTTGACTGTGCTTGGACAATGACTTTAATTCCGGAATGTACTATAGTTTAAGAAACGTTGTCCACACTTTGAGGCCGATTCATTAATAGCGCCAGGTAGCGACAGATGAGCGCCAGTAGCGTGATTTTCTCAGCGGCAGCTAGTATTCGCTGTGCTTGGCCGGGGTTTGCTTGTTGACAGCGACTCAGTCGGTGTGCGGTAATGTTGAATACGGGCTGGGGGGTCGCTGTTTCACAGGTTCAGCGTTGTATGGGTGCGCCTGACAACGAATGGCCAGAGCGAACGGCTTGCTGCAGATTCATTAACAAAACACGCTCCGAATTTTTTCGCGCTGTGAATTCCTTGTTTAAACCCCAGAGCGCTGGCGGCGATGGGTGTAAAATAGTTTTTAACCCCCAAACAACCATATTTTTTGATTGTAAAATTATACAAGTTTTTATAAACATTTTGTAATATGAATACATTAATATCAGACCTGTAATATCAATTCTGCACAATTTTTTTTTTTTTTTTTTTTTACCTTAAAAAAAATCCTAACATTGCAGAAGTGGTCACAGAATTTTTGACATTAAAAAAAAAAAATAAACATTAATAGGAATTAATTATGATTAATTAAAGATTGCTCCATTGAAATGCATTGGACATCGCCAGGGAGCGACAGGTCATACCTGGCGCTGTGATGGGATTAGCAGCGGCGCTGTTCGTTGCAGTCGGCTACATGATGAATCCCGCGCTAGCTGTCGCTCTCGCGGGCGCTAGCCTCATTTAGCGTGATAAATGCGTCATTGTGACCGCCGCCGGGCGTACTTGAGTCGGTAGCCGCCGTTAGCTGGCGGTACCTGGCGCTCGTCAGACACTACCTGGCGCTAGCCCTTGATAAATAAGGGCCTTTAATCCTGACTTTTATCTCTTTTTTCCCACCCGCACATCCTTGCATTTGGAATCCTGATGTGATCTTGTCCTGGACTGCTTTTACCACACTTGTCTTAGACCACATTTCCACATTTTCACCCCGTCTTAAAAAGATTTTTCCAAACTTTTATCCTTTTTTTAGACTTTTGCCTCACCTGCATTCTTGTCCTTGACAGATCTCGCCACACTCTTGCCTCTGGTCTCAACCTTTTTAGGGCCACTTTTTCTACACTCTCTTCTTCATCCTGGCCAGCTCTTTCCACACTTGTATCCTTTTATCTTTGTCTTTTCCACACCTGTATCCTTGCCTTTTTTACACTTTCATCCTTACCAGTGCCAATATTAGATGTGGTGGATCCCTGGTGTGATCATTATATGGGGCCTTTTTAGGCTCATACAGTAACGTTTTTCTGTTTATTAAAGCGGTCCTTCACCCTGAATAAGAGTCTATCTTATATGTTTCCCACATCCTTTACACACAGATTGCTCACATTAAAAATCATCCTACCGTTTGGGGCGTGGCCTACGCATGGCGGAGTGAGGACGCTCAGAAGAGGGGCTCCAGCGACTTACCCGTCCCGCAGTTACCCAGCAGCGCAGAGAGCCCACGAGACCCTTGCCATGCGAGGCAGCAAGAAGAAAAGAAGCCAGAGAGGTGGAGGAGGCCAGATGGACGGCGGCATCACACGCTATATGGTTCAGGAAGCTTCGCCCCGGGAGTCGCCAGCAATCAAGATGGCGCAGGAGAAGAGAGGAGAGAGCCTCCCGCAGCGTGCAGCGAGGAGACAGAGATCCGCCGTGAGACAGCAGCGCCGGCAGATGGAGGCGAGGAGCTGCCCGAGGGACACCGGCTCGATGGCGGAGGCGGCGGTGCCTGCGGAGGTGGGTCTGGGCGTTCCCCCGCACTACCATTCCCCAGCCGATACAGAGGAGGGAGGGAGCCATGTGACTGCCACACATGCGGCGGCATCACTAGTAGCGGAGGCGAGAGAGGGAGACCTCCCGCAGTGCAGCCCCTCGATCGCTGCTGACAAGAGCGAGGAGGAGGGGAGCCCAACGATGCAGCAGTTGGAGCCCCTGTCGCCTCGTGGTGCGGAGGGACATGAGGTCACAGGAGAGGGGATCTCCTCTCCACAATTAAGCCCCACTACAAACATAAATAAAAATGGAAAACGAGCAGTACAGCAAACAGCACCCTCACCAATAACAGTGGGGAATGCTACATCCAATTTAACTGCACACATTATAAGGGTTGAATGTACAGTACACCAACCACCCCCCTCAGGCAGCCTGCTGAATGGATCCCTTCCCCCTGCAGATGTTATATTTACAGAGCAGGATCCCCATACTGGCAGCGTCAGAGCGGGGTGGTCGCCGATTCATAGCCCCTCATTGCCGCCAGACCACACACCGCCACTGGCCTGGTACTCGAGCCCTGAGAGAGATCCACGGGAGAAAACAAACCCGAGGGATATTGGGGCATCCCAGACACGAAAGAGAGACCTTTGGCCATCCCCGGGGGTCAGCCTCATCCCAGCCTTCACTTAACCCAAGCAACATGGGGTATTCCCACTGAGCTGGATCCCAGCTTCAGGCTTCTCCTCCAGTTTCTCCCCACGAAAGCGGATCTAAAGGAAGATCTGGAGGCAGTCGCACTGAGGATCGAGCGAGCGGTCAGGAAAGAGTTAGAGGATCTTCAACAGCAAACATCGGCTCTGGATATATCTGGATGAAAATTGAATTGCGGAGCTGGAACGGGTGAACCGTGTCCATAATCAACGACTCACAGATGTCATACTTCAAGCCGATGACCTAGAAAACCGGAACAGGCGCAATAACCTGAAGCTGCGGGGCATCCCTGAGTCAATACCCTCAAGCCAGTTACGGTCAGCCGCCTCTGACATCTTTAATGAGATACTGGGAAGCCCAAAAGGCACAGAGATAACCATAGATCGGATCCATAGAGTGACCAGTCGGCCAGCAGGGGAAGCTGACGCGCCGCGGGATGTCCTATGCCGCATCCACTTCTTTACAGTCAAAGAGGACATTCTGCGCAAAGCCTGGGAGCAGCGGCAGGTAGAGTGGAATGGCCGCAGGATTCAAATCCTTCCAGATTTTTCCCGACACACGTTACGCATGCAGAGAGTGATGCGCCCACTCCTGGACAAACTTCGGGAGCTTAATGCTTCTTACAAATGGGGACACCCATTCCACCTTATTGTCCGCAGAGATAACGGCACATTTATCCTACGACGCAAAGAAGACCTCCCTGACCTGTTTAGATTCCTGGACACCGACCCCGTTGAAGTCCCGGACTGGTTGGACTTTGGCGCAGACCCGCCCCCACGGAGAGAGCATTGGGACAAAAGGGACCGCCGTAGAGGTCGTGGTGGAGCGGGGGTCATTCGCCTGGGCCCACGGAGATAGGGTGCTGAGCCTTCGGTCGTAGATTCTTTGACGACATAGTCAAACACCTGTTGTAATTGTATCCTTTTGAGAAATAGCTGCTACTCGCTGAGTTGTGACTACTCAAAGCCTCCGAAAGGACGTGATCATACTGCATTATGATATATGTTTTTTTTTTCCCTGCCTTTGGTTGTTAAATGTTTAGCTAGTTCTTAGAAGTTATATAGTTCACTAGATGCTTCGAACAAACAAAGAGTTCTTAAGTTGCCCCCTCTCTAAACTGATTACCGGAGGCCTAAATGCTCCCTAAGCACTGGTCTCAAAGGTTAGTAGATTAGAGACGGAGTTGCTGTGGCCCCGCCCGAGATGCGAGGTCACTTTACCCCCTTATAGTTTTCTGCTCTCTCTCACCGAGCTTTCGCCTGGTGGGACTAAGCAGAATTTGGAACAGTAGTTCCGCTCCTAGAACCCGCCCTCTTCCCTTTTAGAGGGTTTTTCTATTTCTCGGTTCTCTTTCTTCCTCCTTTTTCTTTCTTCCCCCCTTAATCTTACCTCTACTCCTTGATACCCGGGAATTGGGACGTCTAGGTGCATTGGACTGGTATCTCATCTATTTGCCCGCTCGCTAACTTGGCCCCCCGGACCCGGGACTGCCCCCCTGCCCCTGAGATCCCTTGTCTACCACTTGGGGCTTGCTTGGGAGGGGGGAGGGTCTGGCGGTATGGCTAACTTGAAGATATGCTCCCTAAACTCCAAAGGTTTAAATATACCTGACAAAAGAGCTAAGATTTTATACGGCCTGCACAAAGAAAGGGTAGATATAATACTTCTTCAGGAGACCCACTTCCGTAGCGGGAGAATTCCAGAAATCAAAAATAAATACTACACAAGATGGTATCACTCCCCGAATCCAGATGCCAAATCCAAAGGAGTATCGATTGCTATCCATAAAAATACTCAGTTGGAGCCATTGGATACAAAAGTCGATCCCCGGGGGAGATACATCTTTCTGAAACAGGCGGGGAGACCTGTACTATAGAAAACATATACCTGCCCAACCAAGACCAAACGGGGGTGGGAGTGCGTTTCCTCCGCCTACTGGAGAAATTTGCAGAGGGGATCATAATCCTTCGTGGGGATTTTAACATGGCATTGGACCCAAGGCTAGACACCTCCCAGGGCAGGTCAGCGATCCCGCAAGCAAAACTAGCGACCTTTAAAAAGGCGCTGAGTGACCTTCAGGTGGTCGATGTTTGGAGAATCCTGAATCAAGGGGCAAGAGACTATACGTTTTTCTCGCACACCCACGCCTCCTACAGCAGGTTGGACTACATATTCGTCAGTCATCACGCCCTGGCTCGGGACCTTGGTGCCTCGATTGGCCCTATCATTTGGTCAGACCACTCCCCGGTATATCTCAACCTACCGGTCACGGGTGGTGCCAGACGACAGTTCAATTGGAGACTTAACGACAACTTACTTAAGGACCCTATATGTATCGCAGAGGTAGACAGTGCTATAACACACTTCGTCGCAGACCACGTAAATGACAGCACCCCCCTGCCGGTGCAGTGGGAAGCGATGAAGTGTGTTCTTAGAGGGATATTTTTGAAACATGGCTCTAGGTTGAAGAGAGAGAGGACGCAGCAGATACTATCTACTTTGGACCGTATCCGAGCACTCGAGCAATCGCATAAAAATACCCACTCCAAAGGGGAGTTAGTGGAACTGATTGCGGCTAGAGAGACGCTTAAAAGATTATACGACCAATGCTATTTAAAATATCGGGACAGGTGTAGAGCCAAGTTTTATGAATTCTCAGACAAATGCGGGAGATTACTGGCCAGGTCTCTGCACCCTAGACAGGACCTAACATATATACCAGTCGTTAGAGATAAGGAGGGGAGGGAAGTCCATAAACCTACCCATATTGTGGAGGAATTCCAGAAATATTACACAGGACTATACAACATAAAAGGTAGAGGGGACACTCTCCCCCCTGAGGAATTAGATTACCGCATACAGGAATACGTTGAGGAAACAGCAATTCCCCCTCTGCCGGAGGAGACAAGGGATTTGTTAGAGCTGCCCTTTGAGGAAACGGAGACAGAGAAGGCCATTAAAGGAACTCCAATGGGGAAAAGTCCGGGCCCAGATGGGTTCACACCAAGGTTCTATAAAGCCCTGGGGGGGCAACTTGTTCCCTTCCTGACGAAAGTTTTTAACAGTGTTTCCGATTCCTGCCCCTTCCCAAGACAGGCCCTGGAAGCACATATCTCTGTCATGCCAAAACCTAATAAAGACAAGACCCTGACTGGCAACTACAGACCGATCTCACTAATAAACGTTGACATTAAACTTTTTGCAAAAGTAATAGCCAATAGAATGCAAGGGTCCCTGCCAGAGATCATTGATAAAGACCAGGTGAGTCAACACATTGAAAACAATCACCCTTATGCAGTACGCGCAAAATCAGAAAATCCCTTCCTGCCTGCTCTCTGTGGATGCTGAGAAGGCATTCGATAGGGTCCATTGGAGATTCCTACGGGCAGCTCTGGTCCAAATAGGGGTAGGCCCCGAGATGCTGGGGAAGATCATGTTGTTATACAGTGAGCCAACAGCCAGAGTCAGGGTGAATGGGCTCCTCTCATCCCCATTTAGGATCAGCAATGGCACGCGACAAGGATGTCCGCTTTCACCGCTGTTGTATGTGATAGTCATGGAACACCTTGCACAAGCCCTGAGAGCGAACCCCACAATCAGAGGAATTCACTGTGGGGGGAGGGAGCACAAACTCTCACTGTTTGCAGATGACCTCTTGCTGTATATCTCCTCCCCTCATATTTCTCTGCCCTCTATACTTAAAGAATTTGAGAGATTTGGCTACCTCAGTAACTTTAAAGTCAACCTTTCCAAAACGGAAGCCCTCAATATCTCCTTATCCAGTGACACCCAGAGACAGCTACAAACAAACTTCTCATTTAAGTGGCAGAAAGAATCCATAACTTATCTGGGTATACAACTGCCTACTAACTTGGACAGTCTGTATAGACTAAACTACACCCCCCTCCTCTCTAGGACCCTGGAGAACCTTAAGACATACAACAAAGTGCAATATTCCTGGATGGGTCGGATAAATATATTAAAGATGGACATCCTACCCCACTTTATGTGTTTCAGCCTGTGCCGATTGCGCCAGAACAGGGCTTCTTCAAGGTCTTGAAGAAGGCCTGGACTAAGTTTGTCTGGAATGAAAAGAAGCCCAGAATCAGGTACACAGTACTGATAAAGCCTAAAAGAGAAGGGGGATTGGGATTACCAGACCTTAAAGGCTACCACACAGCTGCCCTCCTGGTTAGATTAGTCGACTGGTTCCATCACGGAGCAGACAAGCTGCTGTGGGTAAGTGTAGAGGACGGGGTCTCTCCTCTCAGTCTTACCGCACTCCCCTGGTTGGAACCCTACCTGAGACCTAAGCCTCATAGCCTCCCACTTTTGACACGTTCTTTGCTATCTGTATGGGACTCAATACTCCAGAAAAAGGGAATATCACATAGGCCAGGACCGCTTACCCCCTTGTTTGATAACCCTGCCTTCCCCCCGGGGGTGGGGACCAGTAGATTCCTAGTATGGGAGAAATCACAGGGAGTTAGGCTTGGTGACATCTTACAGAACAATTGACCCCCGGGCCTCCAGGATCTCCGGGTTCAGGGGCGGGGTGAGAGGGTATCCTGGCTTTTACATAGACAGCTGGTGGCTTTTGTCTCCTCTCATTCCCCGGGGTCCTCGCTCTCTCAGCCTCTAACTACATTTGAGAGTATCCTGAGAGCTGATGAGGGACCATCGCATGCCCTGTCGCTTCTATACGGGGTGCTCCAGGCGGAGAGGGATTCTTCAGAGGACCTTGGGTTTGTCAGACGATGGGAGCGGGATTTGGGCCGGGAGCTGGATGCCGAAGATTGGGACAAATCTTTTGTCTTGACCCATAAGCTCTCCCTTGCGTGTAGAGCCCAGGAAAAAAACTATAAAATCCTGTCCCGATGGTATAGGTGCCCGGCTGACCTGGCCAGGTTTGGGGGGGTCGACACAGGCACGTGCTGGCGGTGTGGACTATGCTTCACATTTGGTGGAGCTGCCCCTTGATAAATAAACTATGGGACCAAGTATTTTCGGTCTATAAATTCTTGACTCTGGAGGATGTACCTAAGGAACCTCAAATAGCTCTGTTGTCAGTGGTGTCAGGTTCGATCTCGGCTGCAAAGAGGGGAATCCTCAGACATCTCCTGACTGTGGCTAGGTCAGTGATACCCCGACATACTGGAGTGGGTTCAGGAGGTGGAGGGAATACGGAGAATGGAGGAGCTGGTGCTTGAGGGTGACGAGAGCGGAAGGGAGAGGCTAGGCATCACTTGGACAACCTGGATTCTGGCGCAGGACACACCAGAGTTCAGGGCTCTGCTCTCTTCTCTGTAGTTTTTTTTCTTTATGGGACTTGCTGCATGGAATGGGGCAGAGACGGGATGGTGTACGAGGCCTCAGGGAGCTGGCCTAGGGCCGCCGGACCCTCCCCAATCTTAATCCATACCCTTCTCCTCGTTCTTGGGTGCTTCGCCTATCGGAGGCCCCCTTTTCACCGCCACCTCCTGAATCGGTCAAAGAGCAGCATTCTCCCCCCCTCCCCACCCTTTCTTCCTGTTCTCCCCTCCCCTTTCCCCTATCTTGTTCTTTCTTCCTCCTGCCTTTTCTTTCTTAACCCCCCTATTATAAATAAAATAAAAGAAGGGAAGAATACAGGGCTCTTGTATGGTTTACGATACTATTCTCGTGAGATTAGATTGCTCCCCCTGACAGGGCTAGGCCTCGGGCCGACTAAGGGCGCCTCCTTGGGGAATCTTTCCTAGTGGTTCCCGACTAGACCTAAACTGGAGGAGTCCAATAAAGGAGGTACTAGTGTTCGGCATTAAGGGGTGAGCCTTGTGAAATGTAGTTACTAGAGATGAGCGAGTAGTATTCGACCGAGTAGGTATTCGATCGAATACTACGCTATTCGTCATACTCGATTTCGATTGAGTACAGCGGCGATGGCGCACTCACAATTCTTTTCCCCTCACACCTTCCCTGGCGCGTTTTTTACACCAATCACCATGCAAGGGGGGTGGGACAGGTCCTGGGAGGACGCTGGCATCGCGAGAACGGCGTCTAGACGCATTGGCTGGAAAAACTATGTGACCTCGAATCTACAAAACTCAGCACTTCCTCTTCGTCAGCATTAGCAGCTTGAACTTAGTGAGGGATAGACGCTCACAGCAGGGAAAGACAGGCTGTAGCTGGCAGGGCCCCAGAAGCTCTGAATATCGCATTTACCACCATATATACCAGCTACCAGAAGACAAGAGAGTCATTGAGAGCCCTTATTAGGGCTACTATGCTGAACGGTATATAGCTCATATGTAGGCAGGCAGGGCCCCAGAAGCTCAGAATATCGCATTTACCACCATATATACCAGCTACCAGAAGACAAGAGAGTCATTGAGAGCCCTTATTAGGGCTACTATGCTGAACGGTATATAGCTCATATGTAGGCTGGCAGGGCCCCAGAAGCTCAGAATATCGCATTTACCACCATATATACCAGCTACCAGAAGACAAGAGAGTCATTGAGAGCCCTTATTAGGGCTACTATGCTGAACGGTATATAGCTCATATGTAGGCAGGCAGGGCCCCAGAAGCTCAGAATATCGCATTTACCACCATATATACCAGCTACCAGAAGACAAGAGAGTCATTGAGAGTCCTTATTATTAGGGCTACTATGCTGAACAGTATATAGCCCATATGTAGGCAGGCAGGGCCCCAGAAGCTCAGAATATCGCATTTACCACCATATATACCAGCTACCAGAAGACAAGAGAGTCATTGAGAGCCCTTATTAGGGCTACTATGCTGAACAGTATATAGCCCATATGTAGGCAGGCAGGGCCCCAGAAGCTCAGAATATCGCATTTACCACCATATATACCAGCTACCAGAAGACAAGAGAGTCATTGAGAGCCCTTATTAGGGCTACTATGCTGAACAGTATATAGCCCATATGTAGGCAGGCAGGGCCCCAGAAGCTCAGAATATCGCATTTACCACCATATATACCAGCTACCAGAAGACAAGAGAGTCATTGAGAGTCCTTATTATTAGGGCTACTATGCTGAAAGGTATATAGCTCATATGTAGGCAGGCAGGGCCCCAGAAGCTCAGAATATCGCATTTACCACCATATATACCAGCTACCAGAAGACAAGAGAGTCATTGAGAGCCCTTATTAGGGCTACTATGCTGAACAGTATATAGCCCATATGTAGGCAGGCAGGGCCCCAGAAGCTCAGAATATCGCATTTACCACCATATATACCAGCTACCAGAAGACAAGAGAGTCATTGAGAGCCCTTATTAGGGCTACTATGCTGAACGGTATATAGCCCATATGTAGGCAGGCAGGGCCCCAGAAGCTCAGAATATCGCATTTACCACCATATATACCAGCTACCAGAAGACAAGAGAGTCATTGAGAGCCCTTATTAGGGCTACTATGCTGAACAGTATATAGCCCATATGTAGGCAGGCAGGGCCCCAGAAGCTCAGAATATCGCATTTACCACCATATATACCAGCTACCAGAAGACAAGAGAGTCATTGAGAGTCCTTATTATTAGGGCTACTATGCTGAACGGTATATAGCTCATATGTAGGCAGGCAGGGCCCCAGAAGCTCAGAATATCGCATTTACCACCATATATACCAGCTACCAGAAGACAAGAGAGTCATTGAGAGCCCTTATTAGGGCTACTATGCTGAACGGTATATAGCCCATATGTAGGCAGGCAAGGCCCCAGAAGCTCAGAATATCGCATTTACCACCATATATACCAGCTACCAGAAGACAAGAGAGTCATTGAGAGTCCTTATTATTAGGGCTACTATGCTGAACGGTATATAGCTCATATGTAGGCAGGCAGGGCCCCAGAAGCTCAGAATATCGCATTTACCACCATATATACCAGCTACCAGAAGACAAGAGAGTCATTGAGAGTCCTTATTATTAGGGCTACTATGCTGAACGGTATATAGCTCATATGTAGGCAGGCAGGGCCCCAGAAGCTCAGAATATCGCATTTACCACCATATATACCAGCTACCAGAAGACAAGAGAGTCATTGAGAGCCCTTATTAGGGCTACTATGCTGAACGGTATATAGCCCATATGTAGGCAGGCAGGGCCCCAGAAGCTCAGAATATCGCATTTACCACCATATATACCAGCTACCAGAAGACAAGGGAGTCATTGAGAGTCCTTATTATTAGGGCTACTATGCTGAACGGTATATAGCTCATATGTAGGCAGGCAGGGCCCCAGAAGCTCAGAATATCGCATTTACCACCATATATATCAGCTACCAGAAGACAAGAGAGTCATTGAGAGCCCTTATTAGGGCTACTATGCTGAACAGTATATAGCCCATATGTAGGCAGGCAGGGCCCCAGAAGCTCAGAATATCGCATTTACCACCATATATACCAGCTACCAGAAGACAAGAGAGTCATTGAGAGCCCTTATTAGGGCTACTATGCTGAACAGTATATAGCCCATATGTAGGCAGGCAGGGCCCCAGAAGCTCAGAATATCGCATTTACCACCATATATACCAGCTACCAGAAGACAAGAGAGTCATTGAGAGTCCTTATTATTAGGGCTACTATGCTGAACAGTATATAGCCCATATGTAGGCAGGCAGGGCCCCAGAAGCTCAGAATATCGCATTTACCACCATATATACCAGCTACCAGAAGACAAGAGAGTCATTGAGAGCCCTTATTAGGGCTACTATGCTGAACGGTATATAGCTCATTCTAGCTATATACACACTGCACACAACGGCTGCTTTAGTGAGGGGTAGCTGCTGCTGGAATAGGGACAGAAAGACTTCAGTGGTGTATTACCACCTATATACAAAACTATATACACTCTGCTCAAAACGGCTGCTTTAGTGAGGGGTAGCTGCTGCTAGAATAGGGACAGAAAGACTTCAGTGGTGTATTACCACCTATATACAAAACTATATACACTCTGCTCAAAACGGCTGCTTTAGTGAGGGGTAGCTGCTGCTGGAATAGGGACAGAAAGACTTCAGTGGTGTATTACCACCTATATACAAAACTATATACACTCTGCACAAAACGGCTGCTTTAGTGAGGGGTAGCTGCTGCTGCTGGAATAGGGACAGAAAGACTTCAGTGGTATATTAGCACCTATATACAAAACTATATTTTGCACTACTGTTTTGTGTCCTCTGTGCCAACAAAACACTGTTATATACCCGGTGCGTATAGGCACCATTTCACCTTCTGGCAGTATACGGCTGTATAGCCAGGTGTTCTCCTAAAAAATATATTTATATTTGGCACTACTGTTTTGTGTCCTCTTTACCAACAAAACCCTGTTATATACCCGGTGCGTATAGGCACCATTTCACCTTCTGGCAGTATACGGCTGTATAGCCAGGTGTTCTCCTAAAAAATATATTTATATTTGGCACTACTGTTTTGTGTCCTCTTTACCAACAAAACCCTGTTATATACCCGGTGCGTATAGGCACCATTTCACCTTCTGGCAGTATACGGCTGTATAGCCAGGTGTTCTCCTAAAAAATATATTTATATTTGGCACTACTGTTTTGTGTCCTCTTTACCAACAAAACCCTGTTATATACCCGGTGCGTATAGGCACCATTTCACCTTCTGGCAGTATACGGCTGTATAGCCAGGTGTTCTCCTAAAAAATATATTTATATTTGGCACTACTGTTTTGTGTCCTCTTTACCAACAAAACCCTGTTATATACCCGGTGCGTATAGGCACCATTTCACCTTCTGGCAGTATACGGCTGTATAGCCAGGTGTTCTCCTAAAAAATATATTTATATTTGGCACTACTGTTTTGTGTCCTCTGTGCCAACAAAACACTGTTATATACCCAGTGCGTATTAGGCACCATTTCACCGTCTGGCAGTATACGGCTGTATAGCCAGGTGTTCTCCTAAAAAATATATTTATATTTGGCACTACTGTTTTGTGTCCTCTGTGCCAACAAAACCCTGTTATATACCCGGTGCGTATAGGCACCATTTCACCTTCTGGCAGTATACGGCTGTATAGCCAGGTGTTCTCCTAAAAAATATATTTATATTTGGCATAACGCGTGGCCAAAAAAGTAAAACGTCTGAAATGCGGAGGGCTAGCGCAAAGGGACGTGGACGAGGACGGGGGCGCGGAAATGCTGGTGGGGGCGCAAGCCGCGTTGAAGCCAGTGGGGATACAATGCGTGCTGGTGAGGGGCAGCCAGCATTACGCTCATCCAGCTTCCCTGCCTTTATGGGACAGTTATGCGGGGGGCGGGGTACACCTCTGTTGAGGCCTGAGCAGCGTGAACAGGTGGTGCAATGGATGGCCGATAATGCTTCCAGTCACTTGTCCACCACCCAGTCATCCACACAGTCTCACTCTGACCCTCCTTCCTCCCAACCTGGCCAACAGAGTCAGCCCACCCTTGACCCCTCCCAGGACCTCTTTTCGGGTCCTTTTCCAGATGTGCTGCAAGAATCCCAGGAGCTAGCAGAGGAATTTGTTTGTAGTGATGCCCAAACACTTGAGTATCCGCCATCTCCTAGTGATGTGGACCCGGAACCAGCATCTGCTATCATGAGCGATGATGATGAGACGCAGTTGCCATCAAGGGAGGCTGTTGGAATGTCCAGTGGGCAGGAGGAGGAGCAGAGAGAGGAAGTGGAAGAGGAGGTGGTGGACGACGAAATGACCGACCCCACTTGGACAGGGGTGATGTCCAGCGGGGAAAGCAGTGGAGATGCGGTCTGCGCATCACCGAATAAGGCAGCAAGAGGCAGAGGACAGTCCAGACAGAGAAGGCAGGCCACAGCCAGCAGGGCCGAAGCTCTTCCCGGCAGCAGGCAGTCGCGCGAAGCTCCCCCATCGAGGCCTCGTACTTCTGTGGTGTGGAGATTTTTTAATGTTTGCGCGGACGACAAACTGAGCGCGGTTTGCGCAATCTGCCACTCAAAACTGAGTAGGGGCTCTGAGAAGAGCAATCTGACCACCTCAGGCATGCGCCGTCACTTGGAAGTCAAGCACTGGGCTGAGTGGGAGAGAGCAAACGCAATACAACCTGCGCCCGGTCTTGCTGCCACTGCCTCTTCCCCTTTGTTGTGTGCTGCCACTGCGGTCCAGTCCTCCAGCCAGGACACCTCCACATCTGCCTCTGCCTCGGCTACTTTGGGGCCTTCTCCTTCAGCCCCCCCTTCCCCCGCATCTTCGTCTGCACCTTCCATCTCCTCGTCCCATCAACTGTCCATCTCGCAGGCGTTCAACCGCAGGCGGAAGTACGCCTCCAGTCACCCCCAAGCCCAAGCCTTAACCTGCCTCATCTCCAAACTGCTGGCCCTGGAGATGTTGCCGTTTAGGCTTGTGGAGACGCAGGCCTTCCGCGACCTGATGGTGGCTGCCGCACCTCGCTATTCCGTCCCTAGCCGCCACTATTTTTCCCGGTGTGGCGTCCCCGCCCTGCACCAGCACGTGTCGCGTAACATCAGGCGGGCCCTGAGGTACGCAGTCAGCGCAAAGGTCCACTTGACCACCGACTCGTGGACAAGCCCTTGCGGCCAAGGACGCTACATCTCTTTGACGGCACACTGGGTGAATGTTGTGGAAGCGGGGACGGGGTCGCAAACAGGGACGGTCTACATACCACCCCCGCCCAAGATTGCCAGCACGGGTTCTGATAGACCCCCCTCCTCTTCCTCCTCCTCCTCCTCCTCCTCTGCCTTAACATCGCCCTCAGCCCCTAGCTGGAAGCGTTGCAGCACTGGCGCGGGGAGACGTCAGCAGGCGGTGCTTAAGCTCATCAGCTTGGGCGACAGGAAGCACAGCGCCGCAGAGGTGAGGCACGCCATATTGCAGCAGACAGAGATGTGGCTGTCGCCGCTGCAGCTAGGACCAGGCATGGTCGTGTGCGATAACGGCCGTAGCCTGGTGGCGGCTCTGGAGCTTGCAGAACTCAATCACGTACCATGCCTGGCCCACGTTTTTAATTTGGTAGTACAAAAGTTTCTAAAGACTTACCCCAACCTGGCAGAGCTACTGGTGAAAGTGCGGCGCTTGTGCGCTCACTTTCGGAAGTCAACTGTAGCTGCTGCTAGCTTAAAAAAAATCCAGCAACGCCTCCATTTGCCTCAACATCGGCTGTTGTGCGACCTGCCCACTCGCTGGAATTCCACCTATTGCATGTTGGCCAGGGTGTGTGAGCAGCAGAAAGCATTGATGGAGTACCAGATGATGCATCCACGCGTGCATCCAACTCAGCTCCCTCAGTTTGCCAACCACGAGTGGCCATGGATGGCAGACATATGCGATGTATTGCGTATCTTTGAGGAGTCCACTAAGAAGGTCAGCAGCGAGGACGCTATAGTGAGCGTAACCATCCCGCTCCTATGCGTCCTTAAAGAATCGCTCATCGCAATAAGGGAGAACGCATTGCACACAGAGGAGACGGGGGTAGGAGGAGACGCAACGCAGGTAGACAGTCAGACCACACATTTGTCTGCTGCTCGGTGGCAGTTGCAGGAGGAGGAGGATGAGGAGGAGGAGGACAACGTGGAGGTGGCTGTGGAAGAGGATGCTGGCGGCGAGGGTAGCAGTCAGGCTGTGTGCGTCCCATTGGTTCAGCGCGGATGGGGCGGAGAAGAGGAGGAAATGGAAAATGATCCTTCTGGTGGGGGCAGTGACGTCATGCCTACTCAGAGTCTGGCACACATGGCTGACTTCATGCTGGGCTGCTTTTCCCGGGACATACGTGTTGTCCGGATATTGGAGAACAAACTATACTGGGTCTTCGCACTCCTGGACCCCCGGTATAAAGATAACTTCTCCTCTTTTATTCCGGTAGAGGAGAGGACGAATCGATTACTGGAATACCAGAGGGAACTCGTGCAGAACATGATGCAGATTTTCCCACCCACCATCGCTGGCGGCAGAGAGGAGAGTGTCTCCCAGAGTCTGACAACATCGATCAGGCCCACAGCCACCAGGGGAACACTCTCCAAGGTGTGGGACACGTTCATGTCACCCCCTCGTGCAACTTCCATCACTGCGGGGCCCGCTATCAGGAGGAGGGACAAGTATCGGCGGATGTTGCGGGACTACCTGGCAGACCACACCCCTGTCCTCCCCGATCCCTCGGCGCCCTACACTTACTGGGTCTCCAAGTTGGACACGTGGCTGGAACTGTCCCTGTACGCCTTGGAGGTGCTTGCCTGCCCTGCCGCCAGCGTGCTATCAGAAAGGGTGTTCAGCGCAGCCGGGGGCATTATAACCGATAAGCGCAGCCGCCTGTCAACCGACAGTGCCGACAGGCTGACGCTAATCAAAATGAACAGCAAGTGGATTGACCCGGACTTTGCTTGTACAACAGTGGAAAGCAGCCAAGAGTGAAGTGCCATCTGTATGAAGTGCCATTTCCTCCTCCTCCTCCTCCTCCTCCTCCTCCTCCTTAACCGCCGTAGAATTGCTGTATTAATAAAAAAAATTATGGCTCACCTCTTGGGCTTAATACAATCAATTGTTAACAGGTCTCAGCTCTTGGGCCTCCACACAATTTTTAAGAGGTCTCAGCTCTTGGGCCTCCACACAATTTTTAAGAGGTCTCAGCTCTTGGGACTCCACACAATGTTTGAGAGGTCTCAGCTCTTGGGACTCCACACAATTTTTAAGAGGTCTCAGCTCTTGGGCCTCCAGACAATTTTTAAGAGGTCTCAGCTCTTGGGACTCCACACAATGTTTGAGAGGTCTCAGCTCTTGGGACTCCACACAATTTTTAAGAGGTCTCAGCTCTTGGGACTCCACACAATGTTTGAGAGGTCTCAGCTCTTGGGCCTCCACACAATTTTTAAGAGGTCTCAGCTCTTGGGCCTCCACACAATGTTTGAGAGGTCTCAGCTCTTGGGCCTCCACACAATTTTTAAGAGGTCTCAGCTCTTGGGACTCCACACAATTTTTAAGAGGTCTCAGCTCTTGGGCCTCCACACAATGTTTGAGAGGTATCAGCTCTTGGGCCTCCACACAATTGTTAACAGGTCTCAGCTCTTGGGCCTCCACACAATTTCTAAGAGGTCTCAGCTCTTGGGCCTTAATACAATTTTCAAGAGGTCTCAGCTCTTGGGACTCCACACAATTTTTAAGAGGTCTCAGCTCTAAGCTTCCCTTACTGCTGGGGTGACACACTGTAACAAACCTCCTCCTTTAAGCTTCCCTTACTGCTGGGGTGACACACTGTAACAAACCTCCTCCTGTAAGCTTCCCTGACTGCTGGGGTGACACAATGTAACAAACCTCCTCCTGTAAGCTTCCCTTACTGCTGGGGTGACACACTGTAACAAACCTCCTCCTGTAAGCTTCCCTTACTGCTGGGGTGACACACTGTAACAAACCTCCTCCTGTAACCTTCCCTGACTGCTGGGGTGACACACTGTAACAAACCTCCTCCTGTAAGCTTCCCTTACTGCTGGGGTGACACACTGTAACAAACCTCCTCCTGTAAGCTTCCCTGACTGCTGGGGTGACACAATGTAACAAACCTCCTCCTGTAAGCTTCCCTTACTGCTGGGGTAACACACTGTAACAAACCTCCTCCTGTAAGCTTCCCTGACTGCTGGGGTGACACACTGTAACAAACCTCCTCCTGTAAGCTTCCCTTACTGCTGGGGTAACACACTGTAACAAACCTCCTCCTGTAAGCTTCCCTGACTGCTGGGGTGACACACTGTAACAAACCTCCTCCTGTAAGCTTCCCTTACTGCTGGGGTAACACACTGTAACAAACCTCCTCCTGTAAGCTTCCCTTACTGCTGGGGTGACACACTGTAACAAACCTCCTCCTGTAAGCTTCCCTGACTGGTGGGGTGACACACTGTAACAAACCTCCTCCTTTAAGCTTCCCTTACTGCTGGGATGACACACTGTAACAAACCTCCTCCTGTAAGCTTCCCTTACTGCTGGGGTGACACACTGTAACAAACCTCCTCCTTTAAGCTTCCCTTACTGCTGGGGTGACACAATGTAACAAACCTCCTCCTGTAAGCTTCCCTTACTGCTGGGGTGACACACTGTAACAAACCTCCTCCTTTAAGCTTCCCTTACTGCTGGGGTGACACACTGTAACAAACCTCCTCCTGTAAGCTTCCCTTACTGCTGGGGTGACACAATGTAACAAACCTCCTCCTGTAAGCTTCCCTTACTGCTGGGGTGACACAATGTAACAAACCTCCTCCTGTAAGCTTCCCTTACTGCTGGGGTGACACACTGTAACAAACCTCCTCCTGTAAGCTTCCCTGACTGCTGGGGTGACACAATGTAACAAACCTCCTCCTGTAAGCTTCCCTTACTGCTGGGGTGACACAATGTAACAAACCTCCTCCTGTAAGCTTCCCTTACTGCTGGGGTAACACACTGTAACAAACCTCCTCCTGTAAGCTTCCCTTACTGCTGGGGTAACACACTGTAACAAACCTCCTCCTGTAAGCTTCCCTGACTGCTGGGGTGACACACTGTAACAAACCTCCTCCTGTAAGCTTCCCTTACTGCTGGGGTAACACACTGTAACAAACCTCCTCCTGTAAGCTTCCCTGACTGCTGGGGTGACACACTGTAACAAACCTCCTCCTGTAAGCTTCCCTTACTGCTGGGGTGACACACTGTAACAAACCTCCTCCTGTAAGCTTCCCTGACTGCTGGGGTGACACAATGTAACAAACCTCCTCCTGTAAGCTTCCCTTACTGCTGGGGTGACACAATGTAACAAACCTCCTCCTGTAAGCTTCCCTTACTGCTGGGGTAACACACTGTAACAAACCTCCTCCTGTAAGCTTCCCTTACTGCTGGGGTAACACACTGTAACAAACCTCCTCCTGTAAGCTTCCCTGACTGCTGGGGTGACACACTGTAACAAACCTCCTCCTGTAAGCTTCCCTTACTGCTGGGGTAACACACTGTAACAAACCTCCTCCTGTAAGCTTCCCTTACTGCTGGGGTAACACACTGTAACAAACCTCCTCCTGTAAGCTTCCCTGACTGCTGGGGTGACACACTGTAACAAACCTCCTCCTGTAAGCTTCCCTTACTGCTGGGGTAACACACTGTAACAGACCTCCTCCTGTAAGCTTCCCTTACTGCTGGGGTGACACACTGTAACAAACCTCCTCCTGTAAGCTTCCCTTACTGCTGGGGTGACACACTGTAACAAACCTCCTCCTTTAAGCTTCCCTTACTGCTGGGGTGACACAATGACACAAGAGGACATGTCTGACCACATCTCACACACACACACACACACACACACACACACACACACACACAATGACAATTAGGGGTGGGATCTATTTATTTTCCCCCTTGCCTATGCCATCTGTGGTTGTCATAGGCAACGTGATTTTAAGGGGTGCAGAATTTTGTTCTTCTTTTTTGTACAGTTTGGCTTGGGGTCCATGGCAATGTAGAGGAAAGAAGGTTTCCTTGTCTTGTCTCACTTTACGTAGAAGTTATATTGTGTTTGGAGTGTATTGTTGAGTGGCTGTGATAGTGGCGTAATAGTGCGACTTGGGCGCGTTATATGCACCCAGACATGCTTCCCCTGCTGTCCCAGTTGCATTCCAGCAGTGTTGGCATCATTTTCTGATGTTTCAGGGTGGACTTGGTGACCTCCAAGTGGTCGAATTGAGATTTCCAAGTGGCGAGCATTTTTTTCCCATAGACTATAATGGGATTCGATAATCGGTCGAGTAGTCGAGTAACGCGGTCTATTCGAATCGAAATTCGAAATTTCGAATATTTCACTACTCGCTCATCTCTAGTAGTTACCTATCTTCATTTTGTTTTCTCTCGCCTATTTGATCTAAGATGTAGATAACAAATGTTATTATTAAAATGTTAATCAGTATGCTCTGTATTTCGATTCCTTTCCAATAAAGATATATTGAACAAAAAAATCATCCTACCTGCATCTACTGCATGTTATGAGACTTTAAACATCCATGATGGCGGCTCATGGGACACCAGGCAGCCTACAAACAGGAAGTGCCTTCTGTGTCGCTCTGCATTCTGGGATTGCTGACCCTTTCCTGACCCCAGCTCGGCTCTGTCTGAGCAAAGCACAACTATAACCCGCCCCCCTGTACTTTATCCCACTCTCCTCTCCTCAGTAAGTGTGATGCTTCTGAGTCAAATTGGCGGCGCCCGTATCTTAAGTCCTGAACAGAGTTGGAGCCCAGTGGGGCTGGGGAATAATAAGTAAGTGACTAAAAACTTAAAATATATTAACTTTAGATGCTGGGGAATAGTTTTTTAAGGGGTTGGGCTTTTCAATAAATCATGGTGAAGGTCCGGTTTAACTCGATTGGATGCAGCTACATAACTAACAACTGAAAAAGCAGAAACAAATGGTGATTCCTTTCTCTAAATGATTCTAAGTAAGCAAGAAATCTGATAAATAAAGCAACAACGATGGAGACCCCCCATTACCTCTTGGGACCCCTATAGTTATGGCCCTGCCTAGGACCCATCCATGCAGAGAGACAAACGCAAGCAATGAGTGGACACTTGCTTGGGCTGCCTTAAAGTGGACCAACACCCTCCACTGATCGGCCCGGGAATCTATAAGATTCCCGGACCGATCATCTCCCTGACTGCGGGGCACCTCGGGGGGGTGCCCCGCTGTGTGAAACCCCCCAGAAACCCCTAAATCCCTACCTGCTCCCCGATCCAGCGGCGCCCGCCGCTCCCTCCCACGCGTCCCTCTAGCAGGATGCGCACCTGCGCGGGCCGTTTGTGAATGGCCTGTGGGGGCGCGCACCCTGTAAGAGTGACGCGCGGGAGGCGGCGGCGGGCACGCTCTCTTGTCCGTCGCTGCCTCCCGCTTGTCCGTCGGCGGGGATTGGCAGCAGCGGTCACGTGGGAGCGGGGAGAGGTGAGTTTTTGGGGCTTTCTGGGGGGTTTCACACAGCGATCGGGGTGCCCCACCGAAGTGGCCAAAACCCAGGATAGTCAAAATCCTGGGTGTTGGTCCACTTTAACCACGGTGTCCTGGCGAGCACTTAGGGAATCAAGTGCCTTGTGCAAGAGCACATCAGCCATGTCCCAGCTGTGAATCGATCACACTCTCATCTTAGATTTGTAACTTATTACACTCTCTCACTCTACCTTTAGGCCACTCTTTTCATGCTCATCATTTCCTTCGAGCACGCCAGTTATTTATCTTTGTTTTATGCTTGTTATGTATTTATTTTAATGTAATTCTAGTGTTTCTGTTTCATTCTGAGATTTCACTATCCACTATTGGTGCATTGTCATGGAGTCTGACTCCCTCTAAGTTTCCATAGGAATGGAGAATGAAGGATTTCATAATCTTATCTAATGTACAGCATAGAGGGAAACAGACCAGCATGCCAGATCTGTTAAACGATGAGCCATTAGGTGTAACATTTACGGAAATCCTACTTAATGTATATTATATGCTTAGGGTGAACTTGCTGTTAACTTATGCACCAGAGAATCATAAAACTGAAACTAAACTTTCCATGTCAACAGAAACAAATGATGTCATTCAGTGGAGAATAAATGTCATATACAATGAAGGAGTTTCCATTCTTACAGAGAATGGTAACCGTGCGCTCTGCGGAGATGTGGAATAGGCATCAGCATTATGTAAATTAATAGAGAAGTTACAATCTATTAGGGTATAAAGAAGAATACAGAAGGAGGAAGAGCTTACAATCTATTAAGGTAGAGAAGCTAATTTAAATGAGGTTGTTATTAAGGGGGGCTGTAAATACCCAGATATAGGTAGGAATAAACTAAAACTGAATTAAAAAATTGAACAGAAGGACTAAAATAATGTCAAAATCCTTAAGAGACACATGAAAGGTGATCAAAAAACTATGCATAAATATATTTGGGGTCAGTATAAAGATCTGACCCATGATCTATTCATACAGATGGATTAGAGATAATCGTGTTTTTTAACACTGAAAATAGCTTGTCATTGTCATTTTTCACCACCAGATGACACATAGATTAATGTTCAGTAAGAGACCTGACGCAATCAAGGAAGCCAAGCTTTACCTTAAAATATTATTGTTTTAATGCTTTAAATGCAGCTATGCTAAAGAAGTGCTTCCAGAAGTGCCACTTTCTAAGGAATATACAGGTATCACAGACTTTCTTCAGTGGCAGCTATCACTCTGTAGGAATCCTTTCGCCTTGACCACATTTTTTTAATTCTTTAGATGCAGCTGTGCGTCCACCATTGTTTTAAGAAGGGGCACTTTCTAAGGAATGTACAGATTTCACTGGCTTTCTTCAGAAGCAGTTATGACCCCTGAGGGAATTCTGTCACCTTGCCCCTACCTTCTTTCTTTGTGAAAAATTTTGGAGATTCTAACATGCGGCCCTAACACTACACTAAAGGAATTGGATAGCCTTGATCTGTCACCCCCATCCAAACTTTAACAGACAGGCTTTCAGGTTAAAAAAAGGTAAAAGGTTACAGCCTTTTAATGCTGAATGCACCCGTAATCCATGTACAAAAGAACCAGCACACCAACCAAAGTCACAAGCTTTGTATTTGTATTACAAGGTGAAAAGACAATTACATTTAGTCAGCGTTTCGGGAACATGGAAGCCTTTCTCAAGACAAAGGGAGCTTCCCTGTCCCCAAAATAATTTTTTCAACTTCTATTATGTTTCAGGAAATATCTGACCTTACCCATAAACAACAACAGCCTTATGATAAATGAAAAACTGACAGCTATTGTATATGATTTTAATTCTGCTCAATACGTCACTCTCAAACACTCCAAGCCTTTAAAAGTGCCATCAAAACTCAACTCTTCAGACAAGCATATAGCCTTGCTTAAGCACTACCTTCACTGGGCATATGCCACCAAACTCAAGTTCTATACTTGTGATCACGCCCTTTTCGTCTCCACTCCGATCCTTTAGATTGTAAGCTCGCAAAGGCAAGACTCTCCTTCCTATTGTCTCTTATTATCCCATTTGGTTTGAATGCTGTAACATCTAGTTTATGATGATCCCTATTTTATAAAGATCCCTTTACAGTATGTTTTACCTTCTCTGTAATTACACCATGCACAGCACCACGAAAGAAGATGGCACAATATAAATAAGCGACATCTTTCAAATGTATTTGTACCCCTTCCCCCCTCTACAAAATTTATAAACATTTTTCACAGCAAAGCCCGCATAACTGAGCCCTGGGGCCCCCTACTAACACCCTAACCCAAAGCAGAATGAGGCCAAAAACTATCCCAGGATTTTATCTGCAGGCCATTATGTTCCTGGCATGATTTTTATAGTACAACTTTGCAACATAATTGATGCCCCTAGCTCTTCCATTCCTGGCCAAAAACATTAGTTTGACCTCTTCCTTCCTACTCCCCCAGCCACTGCTTAAAAAACTTTGTTCCCCATTCAACAACAGTGGTCATGGTATGCTAAGCCCATGGACATTTGGCCTGGTCGTCCAAATGAAGATTCCCTGATGTTTCAGATGGGCATGGACAGTTGACTTGGCTGTCTTAACATGGATTATCCTGCCTAGTCCACTCCTGCCCGTAGACCAATCAAAGTGAAAGTAATTGATCATGCTTCTATCCGCTTTTCTGTAAACTATCTGGCTTGTTTGCAAATAACGAACCCTTAAAAAACTACATCAAACCTGTAAACTTGACAGGCCAGTTTGGTTGACCAAATAATATAATACTGTCCCTTTAACACTGCATAAGATCTGCGTGCTCCTGTCATCATTTGTTTACCTTTTCTATGTTACACTCAGCTGTTTAGCGTCTTTAATTCACCAAGTGAATTGTTGCCCCAGATGAGATATTTCCTGTGTGTGGTGGGAGGAGGATAGCGATCTAAACCCAAAGGGAAGAGAAGCCCTGGAAGCAGAGACATCTGTGCCCCAGATCCTGCAGGTAAGACACACATGCTCTCTCGTATATTGTTAGCTTGTTGAATATACTTTGTGTTTGTTAAAGTATTGACATAACTATGTACACTATTTCACATAAAACATTTTCATTTCAAATTATGTGATAGATAAAATAAATGAGAAAAAAAAACATTTACTGAGAAAAGAGTAACACTGGGCTAGTCAACTCCTTACTTCAATCGATATTCTAGAAAATATTTTTAACCTCCACTTTGTAGTGATTTAAATAATCCAGGTTTAGTTCAGGTAAGCACATGGGAAAAAAATGTCTCAGCAAAACAAAAATCCATTGTAATATTCACTTGCAATTATTAGTCCATGTAGGGTGATCTAAATGATAAGGCCTGACTGAAGATGTTAGAACTGCAGATGCATTCTTTATTAGTTATTGGTAATGGAGGAAAATTGGTAAAAAGGTGACTTTTCTGATTTCTCATTCAGCAATGCATTTTTAATGATAAAAAAAACATCTCAACCATTCCAAACGTATGGCCTATCCTTTTTGAACCTTTCAAAGTATAACTTGATATTCTGTTGGCTGTTTTGCCCTTGTTGGTTGGAACATCTCTCTGTGATTTAATTGGTACTTATGAGTTTTTAGGTGATCTAAACATTGCCAGATCTTTCTCTACTTTTTAGACGGTCAAAAAAATGTTTTCATTTCTGTTACGAACTGTCAGATATGTTCTGTCCATGTTGGGAGTCCCAAAATGTACCGCCTACACTTGCTGAGCTTTCCTAATTCATAATTAAAAGTTCAATGTTAGCTGTTTTTTCCTGGTTGGCTGGTAAAGAAACATCTCTACATGACCTGCCAAGTTTACAGTTTTGATATGAGACCATCAGATTTTTCCATGTTTTATGGTCAAAAACCTAGTTCTGACAAATACAAATGACCCAATGGTTGCATGGCAATTGACTGTCCGTCAAGCCTTGACACGCTGGTCGATTCAGCATTTGAGAAACACGTTATGTTGGAGAGAGGTAGTTGGCCGTTTTCATTCATTGATCCTTGTCTATGCACATTTTTTTACTGGATTGACTAGATAGTATCAATGGAGACCTCGATGCATTGTTTTGATAAGACAATTAACAAGCAATCTGGTTCATTGTCAACATCTGAAATGACTGGACATGAGAGCCTTCATATTAAAAAACCTAATATAACAAGTATTATCAGGTAGAAGCTGCACCTGTTCCACGTACCAGGTATAGATACGAGCAGCAGTCCTAAGATTAAAACTCTGTCCTTGAAGTTGATAAAAATCCAGTGTTCCATATATATAACATTTGGAGAGAACAAGCATCAAAGAAGCATGACAAATGCCTTGATACAAGTTTTGAGATGTTGCCAGCTCTTTAGAGTTAACAACAGCTTGAAAAAACTCTATGATGCTGTGTTAATTTTTGGAATGGTATTGATATTCATGTAGAACATTTGCCTTGGCCTAGAAAAGCTCAGCAGCTTTATTTATTATGGTACATGATTTATTAACACTTGTATGATTAAATTGGGAATTAAAAATAGGAAAGAGTTTGATACCCTCAAAACTTTCAAATGCCCTGTGCAGTAATATGTTATTTCCAATTAAAACTATTTATCATGTTACATCTGTCTAATCCAATAAAAAAGTGAAACCTCCTAGATTTGTCAGCAAGAGATAGCTTCTAACTTTAAATTACTGTACGTTAAGAAAGATCAATAAAATGTTAAACAATTTCATAATGTAAGTTAAGTTGCCACTTTTGAAAACTTTTTACAAGGTGTATATGTATTCTTTTTAAATATTAGTGGTACCTGAGCTTTTTTTTAAATAGACTTAGTAAAGTTAGTAACTTAAGTTATTTTTTTTTAGCCCTGAATGTCCGTGCTGGTTCCCTATTGTTATCTGGAGAGCAGACTCCATTGCTGTGCACGTCTTTCCTGGTCAATTGGTGACCTGTTGGAACAACTTTCTTTTTGCTTCCCTTAGACAAATCTAATGAGATTTCATACTTACTAATTGATCTTGTTACTCTTCTATTATTATACGTCTGTTGTTTAGGGGTTGACATTTTCTTTCATACTGTCCAAATCTGAAACGATCGAGGCAGTTGTAGGACACTGAAGAAGTTAATTAGAGACACCTAGACATTTAGTCGAAGTACAGTAGATACCAATTAGACCATATTATGTCACAGTACAGAATTTGTTGGGATTTCAACACACTAAATAATTAATCCCTTAGGAGCATCAGCATTTATGATGAGTGTCTTATATTCTACGAGAACGCTTCACAGAATAACTAAATTGCATTGCTTAGTTACTTATCTTACTCAAGTGAAAAGTAGTAGTAAGGAGTACTTATTACTACATAGACAAATGTAGGGAAAAAATAATCAGCATTAGCATATATATTTTTTTAAAAACACATATTGGTTTTCCAAATACTTTTATCATCTGTTGACAATACACACGTCTTTTGTAATGTGAAGGCAATACATATACCTGCATGACGTTCTCATGGTATTGAGACCATCAATGGGAAGGAGCTATTAGAACGACGGACAACCATAAAAATAAAAATAAAAATCTGCTATAAAATTATAATATTATAGAACATAGTAACTTTCCATTTTGTTATTTTACACACCAGCCTGAATGGATTATAAAGCAATACTATATTTTGTCAAATAAAAAAATGAAAGAAAAGACAAGATATAAAAAATTTTGTAACCAGTTATCTTCAACAAGCATTTAAAACAGTAAGTGACACGCTCAGATTATAAAAGTAATCGAATTTATTTTTAATCAAAATCATTTATAATAAAGGCAGTCAATATTATTAAAATTAATGTATCAATAAATATGATAAATACTCAAAATATAAACAGCATTCAGCATACTGTACCACCCAATCAAAACAACAAGAACTCATTGTTCTTGACATGATGAAAAATATAGTTGGCTAATAAATGGAATTTAAATAATTATAACCACACTGCACATATTCTGCACTAAACAATATAAAAACAGTAGTGCTTTGTATTATTTTGTATATTAGCTACAAAAATATACATAGCACACTACCCGTAGAAAAATCATCTAGAATCCAAAGCTTTCCAAAGAGTTACAACATGTATTATGGTAATGCTAACCACTTCATCAGGAGTGTAACATAAAAATAAATAATTAGTAGTGTCAGAAAAGCTATAATACTATCAAACATTCTTTTTCACATAAGATTGTAAAAAATAAAATGCTGCAGCAAAAATGTAGATAAAGTTATTCTTGGTATTCTAATGCCATTTTAATAAATCATGGGGAGCCGTATCAAGCATCAGCGTCTGTTTATACCACAAAGTGACAAAGGGTCTGATTTATCAAGCTTCCACATCTGTTAATACCACTCAGCGACAATATTTTAGCCTCAACGGCGATGCATCCGCCAGCCTGCGTCTGATTTATCACTGGCACCATATAGTTTGCACTGCCAGGCGCTCTTGTTTAAGCTGTGCCAGTTCATAGTGGCGCTGAAGGTTAAGGGTCTTATTTATGAAGAGTGCCATTTAGCAGCTTTCTGGTGGCTATAGCGCCACTTTTGGAGCGCCAGCATTTCTTTCTTTTTTGGCACCGTTATTTTGACTACAATGGTGCTGGAAGTCATAGCACCCAATGCTAACTAATCTCCTTTGATTGCTGCATTAGGTATTGGCTGCCTGTGTCAGCACCAATTATAACAGCGCCAGTAGTCACCACATTGTACTGTCGTCTTTTTCGGTGCTGCAGTATTAATTAATTTTCCCAAGCTGAAAAGATTGGCACTGCATTTATCCGGCGCTGGTCAGCATTTCATCATTACAGTTACAAGAAATAAATACTTAAGGGGATACACTTTACAGTGCGTTTAGGCTGCATTAGTTGTTTCCAAATTACACATCGGTAAGCAAAAAAAAAGCCCTGAAAACCGATTTAATTTTTTGGCCACATCTAGGTCTTGAGTTTACATTACTGACAAGTCACAATGTCAGTTCTGTACAAATAAATGTGTGTAATATTAATTAGAAGAATAAAACACAGCAACACAGTTCTTTCCATTGTGCTCTATGGGATCTTGACCTTCAGCAGCACTGTAAACTGGCGCTGCTTCAACCAGAGTGCCCAGCACTGCGACCTATTCACCACTTGTGTTAAATTAGACCTTGGTGATGGCCGCATCGGTGCAACCTGTTTTTTGGTTTCTTAAATCGCACAATGAGTGCCCCTGTGGCGAAAAAATTGGCACTGAGTGGTATTACCAGGAGCTGACACTTCATAAATCAGGCTCCCAGACCCCATAGAGCTCAATCAGCAGAGCAGTATTGATACATAATAATTTAAACCTAGTACCTATATGGCGCCAAATGTTATTTTTTTGTTGTTGCGCTTTAAGGGCCTATTGGTCTAGACTGCCTTAGAGGCTTGGGACTCATTGGCCCGTTCAAAGCCCTTCTTGAGAGACACACCACCATTGGGTGCATAAATGTGCCATTGGCACAGTACTCAGTACTGGACCCTATCCCGTTCAATGTTTTTATTAAGGATGTGATGGAAGAAAGCAATATATAGCTATATAGATTAGCAATTGGGGGCAGGGCAACATCCTACAGCCTCACACAGGGCACCTTCAATCCTAAGGCCGGCCCTGAGGACCACAGTCTGTTACATTGTACAACACTGTCCCAGCCGCTGTGCATTCATATATTGATAACAGGCACATTTCAAAAACATTATACTGTCAATCTATTCAGATCTGCCTTGTGGTCTTAATCCTTTTTCCCAGCATGATCTTGAAGACTTTTTTCAAAGAGAAATAATTAGTAGAATGTTGTTTTACAGTCATCTATTTCTATCTAAAAGTAAATCTTAGAAGTCAATGATCAGTCGAGTCAATCTATAGCCACCTAGGCAATATTCAAACAATGCACTGTATGATATTTTGCTTTCGGTCCCCTTTGAAATACGGGATGCCCTCAAATGTGTTTTGCCTCCTTCATCAAGGAGGGTGGAAAAATACACATAAGAAGTTGATGGCGGATACCAGAAATTATAGTGTTTCAAAAAGTCTTGCATACCTGAGGATCCAGGTTTGGGACCAAAGCCCCTCCACCCTGATACTGGTTGTAATTGCCACCATAAACGTGCAGGGTTAGTAATAAAACTGTAAAAAGTGTTAGAGAATGCACAAATGTTCCCTATCTTTCATACGGTATGATTAAGCAATACAACTAACTGATGCTTTACTGCCTTTCCTGGTGAAGCCAATGTTTATCTGATGTGACCTGACCCGTTAATCAATGGAGAGAGTATAGCATTGTTGAAATGGGAAGTAGCGTTACCAATAGGCAAACATAGTGACTGCTCGAATTAAAGAATGAGACTGCAACTGTGTCCTGACGTGCCCCCCAAACACAAAAGAAAGCCACAAAACAAAGAGGAGCGAGAGCGATGCACAACAAAACTCCAGCTGTGCAGGGTGTCTCAACTGTCAGTGCAGCCAATCTTTATTATTCAATTCAATTTCAGTTTGACGCCTGTCACGGTTGCTTGGAGTGTTCTGTTCTTGTTCTCATGATGTAGCCAGACCTGGAGCTTTCAGATTCAAGCATACTTATAAAACAATTAATAGAAACCAAGGCCAAAGAGAAGCACTGAGGGGCCCTCCATAGAACTGGCACCTAGAAAAAGCTGCCCGGTTCAGTTCTCTAATCCCTTCCTTGTTTAGACATGTCTATGCTCCCGCCACATCATACAGCATCTTGGGAGGTAGTTCATTATGTTTTGTTTATAATTAGGAATTAGTTTGTTTAGTGTTAAAGGGATTGACCACTCATGTAAAAAAACAAAGAGCACTTACATTTAGTCCCCTGCAACTAAATGGTCGAAATCCAGTGGTTCCCAACTGCAGTCGGAAATTAATCAGTGTCTGACCTCACCATCAGGAGGAGCTCTGCCAAACCTACTCCATTAATTGCAATGAGGGGGGGGGGGTCGAGGCCTGATGCATGGGCATGGTAGCACTCATGTGCCTTTTAGTGAAGGGGGGCCAGCTGGACACATAAGCCCTTATGACTGCTTTTTGGGCCCAGGGTAGCTCAGGATGTGATCCAGCGATCAGATGCATTGCTCACCACAAGAGTTAGACCAATCAGCTGCGGGCGGGACGAAGGGCAGGGGCATAGCTAGGGGGGAGCAGGTGGGACATGTACCCCGGGTGCAGCAGGTCAGGGGGGCCTGAGCACAATGGGGGGCGCCATTTCAAATCTTTCCCCCGGGTGCCAGAAAGCCTAGCTACGCCTCTGTGAAAGGTTAATACCCTTTTTACATGGGTGGTAAATTACTTTATTATAATAATAAACTTTACAAACACTGGAACTGAAAGCTTTAGTTTTAATTTGAAGGGCGCACTAAATAAAACAACAAAAAATGTATACGAAGAAATGGAAAAAAAAACATTTTATTATTGAGTTATAAGTGAGAGTTGGAGCAGGGGAACTTTTATTTTGGCCTCTGATTGCTCTTACAGTCCTAATGCCATAGAATAACTTAGTAACATAACTATGGACTTTTTGGCTATGGCAGTATAAAGCTTATAGTTGTCATTTTGGTCAAATGTGACTATAATAAACAAAAAACGATTCTTAGGACAAATTCAATCAAGGATCACATTGGACATCGTGGTGTGATATGATGTTTAGTAAATAACTACCCAGTTGCTCTGCATAAAAAGGCATATACAATAAAATATTAGTAATTTATTTTATTACACTTTATGATGCAATATAACAATAAATATTAGTGCAGATTTTTAAAAAAACAACCTGTGATAAAAACATGGGGTGGAGCCATGTCAGTGACATTTTTGGGGGGTAACTCCTCCCCCTGTGCCCAGACAGGTTCACCTATAGAACTGTGCAGCAACTACAGGGAGAGCTGAGCAAGCAGACGCAATAAATCTTCAATAGTGAGTCTCAACTCAAGACGGGTAAGTAATCACCACTGGCTTGTTTTGATGTTTCTTTTAGCAATTTTAATTATCTAAATGTGATTGAATCTGTTCCTCCTCAGATTAAATCCCCTGAATTTTATAGATTATGCTTATCCACCCTAATTTTCATTGTGTTCTTGAATCTGTCATGATGAACATACAAAGAACAATCTCTTGCCAAATAAAAGAAAACAAAAGAAACAAAGTGGTTGAAGTTTGAAGTTGAGTGTTTCAGATATTTTTCAATTCGTCTTTGTGAGTAGCCTGACTCTAATTATTCTAATATTATTCAAATAATCTAATAATTCTAATCGGAAGGTAATACAAACAATAATGAATGGAACCTAAATAATCAAAATCTGAAGAGGGTGCAGGAACCATAAATGGGTCAATGCAATTGAAATTGACTTTCGAATAGTCATCTGATTATTGAGTTCAGTCAGCTTCCAATTTGATTAATCATCATCGTCGGCATTATGGACCATACATTAAAGATCCACTCTGTCTTAGGTGAACAACTGATTAATTCTTAAAATTTCCAAGCCGAAAGACAGAGAAGCCTTTGATATTTGGATGAAGATGTTCAGGAGAGTCTCTTCAAATGTATTAAAAAAAAAACTCTGCCTCACTGGAAAAAATCTGCACCCGAACTGTTCCCTGATTTTTTCTCAGCCCTTCATTGAGTGTTGAGTTGGAAAGGCTCTTCAAATAATTGCAGAAGCTTTCATTAAATGTTGGACAGGCACTCAGAAATGCAGATAGCCTCTTTAAATTTTACTTGAATCAACCCCCCCACACCTGAACCTTGAGTTAGAGAGGTTCACCAATCATATTTATTATATAGCTCTCCTTAATGATTTGGAGATGCTTCACAAGAGGCTTAGAGGTCTCTCAGCTCCACAGGTCCCAAAGCTTTGCAGTATTCAAAATTGAACAGGTTCAATTTACTTTCACTACTTTTTATTGCCTTTAGACATTATAATATATATATATATATATATATATATATATATATATATATATATATTAGAGATCAATGTAGCAACAACATAGTTTTATGAGGGTTATTTTACTATGAGAGGTTCTCCAACTGAACATCCAGTCCAGTTCAAAAAGAATCATTCCTCACACCTGGTTTGCTACAGTTTTACAATACTTGATTTAGACTTAAATATCTTCGTTTCTTTTCTTGTAGATTTTAATCATTTCTTGCACAGATAGTTTACAGATTGCCAAAGGCCGTGGTATGGTGGGATAACAGGATATACGCATTTAATACGTTGTCTATGTTGATTTTAATGTTTTAATAGAGTATTGTAATATACAACTGAAACATATTAATATGCTAAGAACTATATACGTATAAATAATGTGATATACATGACTGTTAATATCCCCTATTAGACATAGTAGGGAGAGCGAAGCTTCAGGATTTAAAAGGACTCCCAGTGACAATTAGTGAATTTGACAATTAAGACTACATGACACAGAATGCAAAATGCCCTCAGTAACAACAATACATTGCTATAGTGCTATACTGGAGAACTAAATAAACAAGAGTAGAGAGCAGGATACTTATATCAGATGTAAGAGGGGCCCCAAGACAATAGGCCCATGTATTCCATGGTGTCTCACACGACTGTCTCAGGGAGGCCTCTTAGAAAACGTATTAAATCTTTACTTACAGGAGACCCTTCCTAACTCATAGATGATATTCCCTAACTCACAGATAACATTTCCTATTGCAAAGGAGATAGTCACAGGTGATATTCCCTAATAGGTGATATTTCCTTAGTTATATAAGACATTCCCTAATTCTTATGTTAGATTCCCTAACTCACAGATATTATTTAGCTTACAGAAAACATACCCTAACTCATAGACCTAATTGTCAAAATCCGGGTTTTGTTCCTCTTTATCTCACAGAAGACATTCCCTAGAGATGTTCCCTAAACCACAGAACAGTTCCTAAATCCCAGGGGACATTTCCTTACTCACTGGTAATGCATTTCTATATCACATTTCCTAACTTACAGGGTATATTCCCTAACTAAAAGAAGACATCCCCAACAATAATTCATTGGAGATGTTCCCTCAGGACATTTCCTAAATCATGAAAGACATTCCTTTAATCACTGAATCACATGACACATTCCATAACTTAAAGGACATATTCCCCAACTAACACAAGACATTCCCTACCTCACTGGAGATATTCCCCAACTAATAGAAGACATTCCCTTACCTCACAGGAGATATTCACTAATAGAAGACATTCCCTACCTCACAGGAGATATTCACTAACAGAAGACATTCCCTACCTCACAGGAGATATTCACTAACAGAAGACATTCCCTACCTCACAGGAGATATTCACTAACAGAAGACATTCCCTACCTCGCAGGAGATATTCACTAATAGAAGACATTCCCTTACCTCACAGGAGATACTCAGTTATAGAAGACATTCCCTACCTCACAGGAGATATTCACTAACAGAAGACATTCCCTACCTCGCAGGAGATATTCACTAACAGAAGACATTCCCTACCTCGCAGGAGATATTCACTAACAGAAGACATTCCCTACCTCGCAGGAGATATTCACTAATAGAAGACATTCCCTTACCTCACAGGAGATACTCAGTTATAGAAGACATTCCCTACCTCACAGGAGATATTCACTAACAGAAGACATTCCCTACCTCGCAGGAGATATTCACTAACAGAAGACATTCCCTACCTCACAGAAGATATTCACTAACAGAAGACATTCCCTACCTCACAGGAGATATTCACTAACAGAAGACATTCCCTACCTCACAGGAGATATTCACTAATAGAAGATATTCCCTATCTCACAGAAGATATTCACTAATAGAAGACATTCCCTACCTCACAGGAGATATTCACTAATAGAAGATATTCCCTATCTCACAGGAGATATTCCCCAACTAATAGAAGGCATTCCCTACCTCACAGGAGATATTCACTAATATAAGATATTCCATATCTCACAGGAGATATTCCCCAACTAATAGAAGGCATTCCCTACCTCACAGGAGATATTCACTAACAGAAGACATTCCCTACCTCACAGGAGATATTCACTAATAGAAGATATTCCCTATCTCACAGAAGATATTCACTAATAGAAGACATTCCCTACCTCACAGGAGATATTCACTAATAGAAGATATTCCCTATCTCACAGGAGATATTCCCCAACTAATAGAAGGCATTCCCTACCTCACAGGAGATATTCACTAATATAAGATATTCCATATCTCACAGGAGATATTCCCCAACTAATAGAAGGCATTCCCTACCTCACAGGAGATATTCACTAACAGAAGACATTCCCTACCTCACAGGAGATATTCACTAATAGAAGATATTCCCTATCTCACAGGAGATATTCCCCAACTAATAGAAGGCATTCCCTACCTCACAGGCGATATTCACTAATAGAAGATATTCCCTATCTCACAGGAGATATTCCCCAACTAATAGAAGGCATTCCCTACCTCAAAGGAGATATTCACTAATAGAAGATATTCCCTATCTCACAGGAGATATTCCCCAACTAATAGAAGACATTCCCTACCTCACAAGAGATATTCACTAACAGAAGACATTCCCTACCTCACAGGAGATATTCACTAACAGAAGACATTCCCTACCTCACAGGAGATATTCACTAACAGAAGACATTCCCTACCTCACAGGAGATATTCACTAACAGAAGACATTCCCTACCTCACAGGAGATATTCACTAACAGAAGACATTCCCTACCTCACAGGAGATATTCACTAATAGAAGAAATTCCCTATCTCACAGGAGATATTCCCCAACTAATAGAAGGCATTCTCTATCGCACAGGAGATATTCCGCAACTAATAGAAGGCATTCCCTATCTCACAGGAGATATTCACTAACTCCTACGAGACATTTTCTGACATGCGGGAGATATTCCCTTTTTCACAGGGCATATTCCCCAACCAATAGGAGACAATACCCAGAGACATTCGCTAACTCACTGGATATAGCCTTAATTTTTTATCCCTATAAAACATATTTTGTTGTTTACAGGTGCAAAACCACTAGAAAGCTTTTTCTCACGTCTGTTAGAATGTTATAGTAAGTCTTGTGAATGGAACAGATCTCCAGTGCATATAAAATGTTCTCCTGTGAATAAGCAAATATGACATTATTTCTTTGACAGGGTCACTGATGAATCAGACTCGCTGAATTCCTTCTGGTTTAAAATACAATGTTGAACTGAAAGAGCTGAAGTCTTTATGAAAGATTAGGAAGTACTAATCCCAAGAAGCGTTGTCAGTAGCCGTGATACGCATAGTATGAGATCTGATATCCTGGAGTCTGTATAAAGAGAAGATTATAGGTATGATGCGATTATGTCCTTTGCTTGCTTACTTATAATGTATTTGCACTACAGCCTATGGGATTTATTGATTATATTATTGATATTTGAGTCCAACAAAAGCACTGTAAACATAAAGGCAGAGTTAAATGAATGATAAATGGACTTATTGCATTTATATGGTGTTAAAGGGTGAGTATCATTTGCCACCTTCTCTGGAGACAGGCTGAATATATGTTCATCACAGACAGTTTTCTGCCCCTCAGATGATCAATTAGTTACATTCTCCTGCTGCAGAGAAAACACAGCTGACTGGTGGTTACATTGTTATACAGTGTATGATAAAACATCATTACAGTGTATCACAAAGTAACTAGTCATATGTGTTTACTTTGCAGCAGAGTATGTATCAAATGAGACACAGATAACTGTGATAAAAATATAATCTGCCTGTTGCCAGATATGCAGGCAAATGATACTTGTCTTTAATAATAATTGTATAGTTCTGTTTGTTATTAAATATTTATTAGGTATTAACCATTATGGGCCCGATTTACTAAGCATAGCTAGCTCAGAGGAGCTTGAAACGCGTCACGGGTTGTGGTGATTCTAGGGGTCACACTGTAGACTGTACCACTCGTTTGGATTTTATTGCTATGCTATTTTAGGATTTATTCAGTAAACGCTACGTTTTATCTACCAGCTGGATACACTTCTTTTTATAGCTAGCTAGCTGGCCTGTGCTGAGGTCATAGTAAATACTACATAACACTGGTTACATTAAACAATGTCATTTGCGGTTTTAAAGATCTATATAGCATTGTCCAAGCTGATAACATGGCATGTACTCTCCCTATATCATTTATATAATATATATAAGGTTACTATGGGGCTTAGAAATCTTACAAATATTAAAAAAATCTAATCTGTGAAAAAGTGAGATCAAGATAAAGTAAGAGCCTAGTTGAGCTTTGCGTCTCTATGCCACACTATGTCTACAAATCTGCCCAGCCACGACCCATATTTACTATTTTGCGCTGTCAGGCATAGTCAGGTGCAGCAAAGCTAGCCGATGCACATATAGGTGTGCCAATAGTCTCAGAACTACAAGTAATAGATCATGTATATAGTACAGTGTAGTAATTACAATAGATAATGTATAAATAAAATAAATGCAAGAAAACTGCAAACTTAATACTAAGCTTCATAACAACCTCATTTTGTTCTATGGTGCGTGACCACACCAAGGCAAATATAAACTTAAGAAGCTTAGAAGCTCTTTTTACACCTCTCTGTGTTGCGCTGTGTTGGGCAATGCAATCAGAACGCAAAGGAAAATGCTGCCCATTATTTTGGGGCCATTTCACACACACACACACACACACACACACACACACACACACACACACACACACACACACACAGTGAATATATGAGAACTAGCCCATTAAAATCAATTCACAGCATTTTTCCTCGCACTGTGACTGCATTGCCCAACGCAGCGCAAGTGGAGAGGTGTGACTACAGACTAAGAGTATTTTTTTTTTCACTATTCTACTAATTTGTATCTTGTTTAAGTGGACAAAAACCTTGGGGCCCAGGCCAAGATAATCCCCTTCCTAGGGGGCATCCTAATTTAGGGATGCTATCGCTGTGTGAAACAGGTTCTAGTTTGTTTTGTTCCCTGAAAAGCGCAATGGAAGATACTGGCGCTATATAAATAAACATTAATAATAATTAATAATAATCTCAACATATGTCTGACTTGTTATGGGGTTCTGCACTGCAGTGACATCTGATGTCTGCTGATGGGGGCGTGCAGAGATGTGGCGAGTTCAGATGCCCCCTGGAAAGGGTAAAACCTGGACAGATTCAGACTATTACTGTATTTCACGCTATTATCTGAAAGATAAGCATTTAAGTGAAATGTACGCACCCTGACATGCTTTTGTGTAAATTACACTGGTATGTATGACACCAGGGGTTACTATTTTGTGTAGTGGGTGGAGCTTTGTAAAGAAACCAATCACATCTCTAGTAGTGAGTAACCAATCTGTATCCAGACAGGTGAGCTTATATAGATGTGAAGAAGAGACAGGACGACTATAAACAAGTGTAAACAGCAGGGCCAGGAGACGGGGTCAAGAACCAAAGGTCTCTGCTGAGGATCCAGAAGACTGGTATGTACTAATGATGAATTTATTTAAATGTCAGCTGCTGTCTACAATTTCTTACCTAATCTATAGTGTTACAGCGGGTCCACCAAAATGGAGATTGACTTAAATCCCCCATCAGCTCTTCTGCTGACCCTTATCCCAAGCAGTATACAAATGAAGGGGAGATCCACTTAATTCATAGGCATGTGCACTGCCAGGATATCCTAGCGTCCAGCTAACCAAATTCAATTTATTATGGCCACACACACACTGTTAATGCTGGACCGGCACAAATGCTCCACTAGACATAAAAATAGCGTTGTACAGGCTATATGTCTAGTGGAGCATTTGTGCCGGTCCAGTGTTAACCGTGTGTGTGTGTGGCCATAATAAACTTCTGCTGACCCTGACTATGTATCACCCATGCTGAAATCACACATTTTCCAATATTTAAAGCTAGAAAAGTGAGAGTGAGGAGGTAGATTTGGAGAGGGTCTCTGCATATTTGAGAGCCCCTTCAATTTATAAAAGAGTCGCTGTGCATTACGTTTTGAAAGCATCTCCAAATCAGCTCCAGTGAAAATCCAAGGTTTACCACTTAATTAATATACTTACATACACCAAGGGGGCATCATGACATGTCTGGGGAATTTGACAACATCTGTTTCAAGCTGGGTCACAGGCCGGGGTATTTCAGAGGTAACACATTGAATTTAGGGGTTGGGAGTCACGTGAAAGGTTAGTGGGACTGAAGATGCCCACAACCGGCACTCTTTCAGGGTTCCAGGCTTTTTGTGCTTCAGTACCAGTAGACCCCCTAAAGAAGGAGGAGCACTGAAGAGTGCTGGCTGTCCCCAAATGTTGAGGTTAAATTTATAGGTAACATTTAGACTGAGCTCAGAGTTATGTTTAGACATTAGCTGAAGGGCTTGAAGGTCTTAAGATGCCAATCATCAAAATGCAATTATCCAGAATATTCACTGTTCTGAAGACATGTAGACCCCCTAAGGAAGGCACACACCTTGTTAAATGGACTTGCCTGTCCCTGAAACATTGAGTCAAAAAGTTAAATTGAGGAGTAATGTTTTTACAATAACATTAGGATTTAGGCAGTGGCGTAACTAAATATTACGGGACCTCGGTGCAAACATTAAAGGGGGTCCTGTCACGGCTCATACAGTCCTTACGCGCTGGCAGCCGCATTCCCCGCTACACAGGGAGTGTGTCCGCGCCGTCCATTCACAAATGCCTGGCGCAGGCACACGCCATGCTTGGACCGAAAACCAAGGTAACTTTTTGGGCGACCTGGGGGGTTTCACACAGCGGGGCACCCCCGATCGGGGTGCTCCAGTGGAGCGAGTTAGCTTTCCCTGGAGTCTCATAAACGAATGTAGCTTTCCATCTAAACACCCAACACCCACTTAATAAAAAAAACTTTTGCATCTGTTCTGTTCTTTAAATCATGTTAGAATAGCTCCAATAGGTAATAATATTATTATAAAAATATTTATATTAAACAAAAAAGCAAATAATATTGACATAATGAGGATAGTTGATACTGCTCTCCCATATTTTGTGGTTCCTTCCTCTTTATTTATTGCATTACACTGGTGTGCGGAATCATGTTGGATAGAGGTGGGCCTTAGTGTTTATCATTCTACAGTTATCCTTGAGTTTGACACATTTCGCCCTTTGATCTATATCTAATGAATCTATATTTAACATACTGAGATTCTGGAGCACATGGTTGTAGCCCAAATACTTCTCCACTGACTGCAATTTCCCTGATGTCTTTATCCTAAATGGGTACTGGATCACATTGTGGTAGTTGTGATGAGGGGACATCTTATTGCTGGAGCCTGCCCTCCTGCCTAAACCCCTGCAAACCCCAATTTACCCTAACTCCTCCTCGATCCGCCAGTAAAATTCAGCCTTGCTATTGGCCCACTGGCCTAGAGTTGCTTCCATTTTCTGGCTGCAGGCTGATACACAGACCATGTGCTACTGTGGGCAGCATCACACTGGAGATTGAGGGCGATCATAAGCATATTGTGATCTCCCTGCGATAGCCCACGTGTGAAACCAGCCTTATTCAGCACTTCAATAAACCCTACTGAGATTAACTTTTTTTCAAAGTTCAGCCGATCTTGGCGAACTCGAACTTTGGGGGGTTCGCTCATGCCTAGTGACCAATGTTGCCAATATTGAAAAATAACCTAGAAATTATTATTATTTATTGTCACAAATGTGTCCCTCTGAAAAATGTGGTCAGCTTAACCAAGTGCTAAGTGCATTAATCTGAGACTTATATTGGAAGGAAGAATAGCGTGGTATTATATAAAGTTCGCTCTTAAAGTGGACCAAAACCCAGGATTTTGACTATCCTGGGTTTTGGTCCTTTCCCTGGGGGCACGCTCCCTGTGGGAGGCGGAGAATGCAGGCGTCAGAGCTGCTGCTCTTAGATGCGCCATGGGACCGGGAAGAGGTGAGCTGGGTTCCGGCGATCTGGGGGGTTTCACACAGTGGGGCAGTCCGCCCCCCCACCCCCGGCGAAAGGACCAAAACCCAGTATAGTCAAAACTATTGACTATCCTGGGTTTTGGTTCACTTTAATTATGGTGTCTTGGCTAAACTGATTAGTATCATCATCATATTTGCCATAGGCTTTGTGTATGTGTGTGTATAATAAAATGCAGGTGGTCACTGTGTGATTAATCATCAGTGAGTGTCTGGCCAGTTACAATAGTTATTTAGATGCGCAGTAGTTTACAATACTTTGTGCATTGTTTGGTTCCCCTCTTCCATGGTTGAGACTTCAATCAATTCACAAAATACATGGTACATAGAATTACTTTTTAAAAACTTTTTTTTATAACTTTGACATTTTTTCTAACATCAGTTATTTTTTTTCGAACATAAATTTCTTCCTTTGAACAGACATTTTTTCATAGTACATCCAATTTGTCCATGTACCATTGATTTATTTTCCTGGAACATTACATTTTTTCATTGTAACATTGTTTTGTAATTTTTCTTCTAACATTTATTTTTTTCCTTCTAACATTTTCCTTTCCTTACAACTTCTTGCTTTCCCCCTTTTTTTAACCGTTTTAACGTCTTTTTTAACCTTTTAACATCTTTTTTTACCTTGTAACATCAATTGTATTTATATAAAAATATATTTTTCTAAAAGTACATGCCACACAGACTGGGCATCAAATACACTCTTTTATTAGCTTCATACCCTGTAAAATGATCAGGGAGACCATGGACATATGTGTAAATAAGCTGACTATATTTGAGACAAATTTGGGCCGCTTAATTTGTGACAGCCTAACAAATCGCTAGTTTATTTTTCTATAGCAACATTATTGATCACACATCAGACAATGTTGTCTAGAAAATTTGATTAGTGGATTCTTTTTGTTGAAATCGTGTTCTTCTAACGTTTTTTTTTATCATAATTTTTATCTCCATCACTTTTGTATTCCTTATAACACCAATTTCTTTACTCCCAACATAATTTTGATTGAATAATATTTTACATTTTCTACATACTGGTAAATGCAAATTGAATCATGTAAAAGGAAAAATCTGTGTTTAATGAATCAAAAAAAGGACTGATCAAAAATTAGGTGTAGTTATAATTAGTCGGGGAGGCCGATTCATTAATAGCGCCAGGTAGCGACAGATGAGCGCCAGTAGCGTGATTTTCACAGCGCCAGCTAGTATTCGCTGTGCTTGGCCGGGGTTTGCTTGTTGACAGCGACTCAGTCGGTGTGCGGTAATGTTGAATACGGGGTTAGGGGTCGCTGTTTCACAGGTTCCGCGTTGTATGGGTGCGCCTGACAGCGAATGGCCAGAGCGAACGGCTTGCTGCAGATTCATTAACAAATCACGCTCAAAAATTTCTCGAGCTGTGAATTCCTTGTTTAAACCCCAGAGCGCTGGCGGCGATGTGTGTAAAGTAGTTTTTAACCCCCAAACAACCTTTTTTTTATGTAAAAATTATACAAGTTTTTCTAAACACTTTGTAATATAAATACATGAATATCAGACTTGTAATATAAATTCTGCACAATTTTTTTTTTTTTTACTTAAAAAAAAAACCTAACATTGCAGAAGTGGTCACAGAATTTTTGACATTAAAAAAAAAAAAAAATTAATATTTAAAGATTGCTCCATTGAAATGCATTGGACAACGCCAGGGAGCGACAGGTCATACCTGTCGCTGTGATGGGATTAGCAGCGGCGCTGTTCGTTGCAGTCGGCTACATGATGAATCCCGCGCTAGCTGACGCTCTCGCCGGCGCTAGCCTCATTTAGCGTGATAAATGCGTCATTGTGACCGCCGCCGGGCGTACTTGATTCGGTAGCCGCCGTTAGCTGGCGGTACCTGGCGCTCGTCAGACACTACCTGGCGCTAGCCCTTGATAAATAAGGCCGTAAATCACATGTGTCAAACGCAAGTCCCAGGGGTCGGATGTGGCCCTCCAAGCCTTTTTATGTGGCCCTTTGACAGGTGCCAGCTTGGTGGCGCCCCTTCTAGTTGACCTTTTAGTTCCAGGTTTCTGACAATGGCAGAAGCTCTTTTTATCCATGTGTGCTGCTGCGCTGGTACGCTGTATTCTTTCGTGGAGACCTGTTGTGCACCTTTTTAATGTTCTGGGGGGAATTTAAGCAGTATATGCAACTGTTTTGTGTACCTGTGCCACTAGCTCTCACCACACAAGAGAGGCCAACCTAACCTGCCCAACTTACTGCCACAGCAGAGGGTGCTGCATTTTCTGCAGGAAATGCCAGGTAGGGTCCTGGGCAAAATAATTCTGCATCTGCCCTGGGTAAAATACTTTTGTGACTGCCCTGGGTATAATATTTCAGAAGCTGCACCTGTCCTGGGCAAAATCATTTTGTGGCTGCCATGGGCAAAATAATTCTGCATCTGTATCTGCCCTGGGCAAAATAATTTTGTAGCTGTCCTGGGGAAAATGCACCTGCATCTGTCCTTGGCAAAACAACTGTGTCTGTAACCATACATTTGAATGGTTGTGTTTTCATTTTGTTGTGTGCTTTTTATTAACCAGCACCTTGAAGGGGACCAGAATGCTGATGTGGCCCTCGGGTGAAAATGATACTCCTGGTCTTAATTAATGTGACATGCTTTGTATTGTTACAGATATTGTTATCATTTTTTTACAGACTTTATTAGTTCAGTTAATAGAGAAACGTCACCTGCATTAAAGTGGATCAACACCCACCGCTGATCGGCCCGGGAATCTATAAGATTCCCGGGCCGATCAGCTCCCTCCCTGTGGGGCATCCGAAATCGGCATCCGAAATCCCCGCGGAAGTGGACCAACACCCAGGATAGTGAAAATCCTGGGTGTTGGTCCACTTTAAGGCTCTGCAGAGATGTTTATCACAGCATTGCCTGCTGAAAGTGTTTCCCTGTTCTGTGATTTTTTTTCTTATCTCCAGTCGTGTCTGGAATAGATTCCCAGAACACCAGCAAGAGGTCCAATAACCTTCATCTGAATGAGTTCAGTGATGCACCAGTCTACAACACTCCTCATTCTCGAACTAGTGAGATAACCTGCTCCCTCATAAGTCTGTAAACTAGCCAGGGGAATATATAACTACCCCCCCCCCCCCCCCCCGTAGTAAATATTGGTTTACTAAAGAGATCGAATAAGTTTTAATTATAGATTAATACTTCCTAGGAGGCTGAAAAACTTCTTCAAACCCAATCAAGCGAATGAGATTTATTGGGAAAATATGTACAGTTTTAATGTGCAGAATGGAAGAGCTCTCAAAACTTCTAAATACAAACCAAAATAGAAGCTGAGCTCACCACATTTTAGTCAATTACCCCCCCCCACCTCGTCCTAATCTTGTTATTAATTTACATTTTATTATGATTATCGTTTGTAGACATAGAAAATTATTTCAGCAAGACAAATGATAAAAAAAATATTTTATTACTAAAATATAATAATATTTATATTAAGTTCCAATAAAATAATCATGATAAAATTGCTATAACCATATTAATTAATATTAATATTTTGATATTTTACAAGAGAACCCTTCTTCTGTTTCCACCTTAGCCTTGCTATTTTTCTTTAGTAATATATATATATATATACCGTATTTTTGAACAGGAGGTGTAAAATAAGATAAATCCCAATCACCCCATAACAGGCAGTTTGCAGAATCCCCCCAATCTCCCCATAACAGGCAGTGTGCAGAATTACCCCCCCCCCCCCAATCACCCAATGACAGGCCGTGTGCAAAATCTCTCTCCCCCGAATCACCCCATAATAGTCAAGTGTGCAGAATCCAGCCAATCCTTCTAGAACAGGTAATGTGCAGCATCACCCCCAATCACCCCATAACAGGCAGTTTGCAGAAAGCCCCCCCAATCACCCCATAGCAGGCAATGTGTGGAATCTCCCTAGTCTTCCTAAAACAGGGGGTGTATAGACAGACAGTGTGCAGAATCCCCCCAATCCACCTATTACTGGCTGTATGCAGAATCCCCTCAAATGAAGTGAATGGGTGGGCAGGGCTGCACACAGAGCAGGGGAAGCCACTCTATGCAGAAAATCCAAGATGGCTGTGTCTAGTGCTGGAATCACCAGTGACCAGCTTTGGATACCTGATGGGGTACAGAGTTTTTTTTTTTTTTTGTTGTAACCGACCTGCCCTGCCTCAGCAGCAGACGAGAGTGGCACGGGGGAGGGGGGCAGTTACAATTACACTGAACAAGAAAGTCCACTCACCTTACGTGTGTGCTGGTAAGGTGAGTGGAGTTTCCTTTTTCCAGCTCTTCATTTTCTCCAAGACACTCAAAGACATTTGCCCCCCACTTTCTGAGGTTACAAAATACGGTATATATAAATATAGTTTTGGATTCATAGTTGATGTCGTTGCACATTATCAGTGAAACATTAGCAAACTCATGAATAACCCTCAAGCTGACAGCTGAGCTGAACTTGCCGAAGGAAACTCCCTGAAATTACCTATCTGACTTCTTACTGAAACTGACCCTGTTTCTCTATACTGGGTGTAACAGTGAATAGAAATTGCCAGTGCAGCGAAACGTGCTTCCGCTGAGGAAACAATGTGTAATATCATAACGCTGAATGTATCACCCCTACATGCGTCACTAAAGAGGTCCCCCATCATAGACAGACACTGCACTGTAATTTTCAATATGAGAGACAATATCCCCAGTCAGCACACAATACGATGAGATAAAAAGTACATAGGTTTCACAGGGTCCCATAGCAAAAGTCATAGTGGCCCCCCTTAATATGGACCAATCATTCCCCTCGCGGCCGCCCTGGAATCTAATTTCATCCAATACCGGGTGCCCCTCAGGCGGCGGTAATCTTACCTGATCCCTGCTGCTCCTGCAATGCTGTCTTCGATGGCGGGCGCGTCCCCGGCTTCTCAGCAGCATTGCACGCTCCCTGCACCCAGCTATTCAGATAGGCTGGATGCGCAGGAGTGTGCACTTGATAGGGCAGCTAGGGATGCGGCCGTTGGGGTCACCTTTGCCCGCGAGCTTTGGATAAAGCGCTGATTGGACAGGCACCCGCACATGCCTCGTGGAAATGGTGAAAAGGTAAGTGAAAGTGGGCAACCTGGGGGGATTCACATATGGGGCTTCCTACACTGGGAGACCTCTGGGACAGGGATCAATCACCGGGATAGTCAAAATCCTAGTGACTGGTCCTCTTTAAGAAATACTGCAGACATCTGGGGCCTGGGGAAGCAAAGTCCATTCCATGTACAGGGAGACACCCCAATATGTAATGTTGGTGCAATCTTGCCAGGGAGCCCCAGGGGTCAGGGCCATAGGTTAAACAGGATGAAACTAAGATACCATTACCTTGTTTCCCCCAGCACTTCTTACAAAGGGTGTGGAAACAATGTGCTGCCTCCTAGTTCTATCCAGTGCAACCTACTGCCTTGAACTTCCGATGCTCCGATGCTCTGTCATGGGCCCGGTAGCATCTGCCCCTATAATATGTACACAATTGTACAAGTGAATGGCAAAATATTTTTTAATGTGTTGACATTTCGTTTCAAGTTGCTTTTGTTGCCAAGCTTCTAAAAGAAAATACTTAAATCTTTCAAACTCTTTCACATTTACATTTACAAGCCATCCTTGTGCCAGAGAATAATAAAATAACTGCTTAGGAGGTGAAGGGCTCCATAAACTATTTTTAAACCTCACAGTCTTGGGTACCCTGCACCTAGGTCTGGGGGGTAGCAGACCAGTCATCATATAATCTGCACTACAAGATGTTGAGTAAAGAGGTCCTCTATCATTGGTGATGGGGAACCAAAAATTCTTTCAGCAGTCTTGATTATGACCCTTTTGGAGGTTTCCATGAACCATATTGTAAAAGAGCAGCTCAAAGTGGACCCAGTGACCATATTGTACAATAGGATCATGATGTCTTAACAGCCAAAGAAGAAGCCCAGATATTAATAATACGAGACATTGTTGTCACAAGCTGTACACAGCCTGTGTCTGCCATACATAACTGCACTTCCTTTAATGTTGCTGTAGGTCTCTTGGCAGCCTCCTGGACCAATTTTCTTATCTATTCATTCATTGTTTTAGGGACATATAAGGGCTGATTCAAAGCCTCTTTCACATACCCTTTCATATGAAAAAGCCTGTGTATGTGTATTTTTTCCGTTGGGTTTGGGCCATTTGTGATTTTCTCGTTAGCTTTTTCCATCATATTAGTGTTTTCGTTGTGTGTGAAAGTCTTTTCCGTTGTGTGTAATTGCGTTGTATTTTTTTCACATTCATGTGTAAAACTTGTGATGAGTGAGACTTCCACATGATTCAGAGCCCAGATTTAGCATGTGAGAGAAGGCTTTACAACAGGAAATTTCTGATGGCACTTCCGGGTACTATTTGTTGGTGAGATTGTGCTTTCGTGGTGTGTGAAAAAACAGAATTAAGTTCTTAAAGTGGACCAACACCCAGGATTTTGACTATCCTGGGTCTTGGTCCACTTCGGTGGGGCACCCCCGATCGGGGTGCCCCGCTGTGTGAACCCCCCCCCCCGATCACCCGAAAAACTTGCCTCTCCCCGCTCCCAGCGCCGACGGACAAGCAATCTGACAGTCCCGGACAAGCGGCTCCTCCGCCGCCGCCTCCCGCGCGCCCGCGCCGGCCATTCAGAGGTGGCCGGCGCGGGCGCGCGCACGCCTAGAGGGGCGCGAGGGAGGCGGCGGCGGCCGGCCGCCGCTGAAGATAAGGTAAGGGGGTTTGGGGTGTTTGGGGGGGTTTCACCCCGCGGGACATCCCGATCCCGGATGTCCCGCGGGGAGGGAGGTGATCGGCCCGGGAATCTTATAGATTCCCGGGCCGATCACCCGTGGGTGTTGGTCCACTTTAAGGCACTGGGATGCTGTCACCTTCTTTTAAACACCCCCCAAAATAAACATTTTTAAATATTTTTGAATTAAATGTGACCTATTTTTTGAGGTATAATTTTAAGGTATAATTTTTTTTTACTTTTATATTTTCTAAAATTACATTTTCAAAAACATTAACTATACCCCCAAAAAAATATTAGAAATATTAAAAATAAAAATACATTAAGAATAATAATTTCATAGTTTATATATTTATATTTATATAATATTTATATTATATATTATCCCCATTTGTTTATTTAAAATTTTGGTCACACTGATTATGTAACTTGCCTGGAAGTAGGAATGTTTTTTTCTGGGGAGCAGGGGGGAAACTTGGGCCTGGTGCAACAGATCAGGGAGTTAGATTTTTATTTATATTTTAATTTTTTAAATATTTTTTTTAACCTAGGTGTGAGAAAAAATACCTAATACTGTGTTACAAAAGTGTTTGTTTGCAGCCAGGAGAGGTCACACAATGATTTGAGAAAAAAAAAAATTAATTTTAATTGCCCAACACACTATTTAAACACCAACAAATGAAACCCCATTGAAATGTATGGCAGAGCGACACTGAGCGAAAGGTAATATGTGGCGCTCCTGAACCTGCTGAGCTGCCTGCAGTAATACATGTGACGCTACATGGCGCTGCTAGAGGCGCTCACCAGATTCACTTTATTAAATGTGGTTTTACGTACAGCGCCCAGCGTTCACCAGACGCTATGTGCCACTAGGTAGCATTACCTCAGTAATTTTTACATTATATCCATGTGGGCATCCCAAATATTCAACTAGGATGAAGGAGAGAAGAATGCATGGCAAGTATTAAAGTGGTTAAGGTATGCTTTATGAATTAAGAAGAAGAATGCATTAAAGTGGTTAAGGTATGCTTTAGGAGAAGAAGAATTCATGGCATACTAAGTAGTTTGGGACAGAAGAGAGTTGGCACAGCAATAAGTAAGTAATGGGCTTGCAGGACCAGGGTATGTGAAACAGTTAAAAAAATAGGCTTGCATATGTGTAGAATCCACCAAAAAAGCCAGTGTCTGTGTATAAATCTCACAAAAAACGAAAAGTTCACAGAATTTAGGGGCTAAATGAAGGTAAAAACAGGAATTTTCCGATGAAAACTTGAAGACTCTCACCTGCCATTTACACATCTCACCTGACATTCACACAAAATACGTTAAAAAATGCTCTAAAAACGCTACGAGTGAGAATTTCACATCAACATACACAAGAGCCTCGTCTGTGAAATTGGCTTAGAGAGAGATTCTCACAGCGTTCTCAATGGCTCTCACATCATCGGGAACAATACAAGATGCTCCCGATGGAGGCTCTGAATCATGTGAACGCTCCGATACTGAAGAAAGCCATGTGTAATGTTCACACGGAGAGATAAAAACAGGAAAGAATGTAGAAGGCTGTGAATCAACCCTATTGTTTTTAATAATGTCGCCGTTGTGCCAAATTGTATCCACTTCTTGATGACCATTTGTGTTGCATGGTATATCTAATTATCTAATGCCTTGGAACAATGTTTATACCCTTCTCCTAATACCTAGATCCGTTTGATGTGTAATGAGCTGTTTATACACTTTGCTTTTGCTATAAAATGCAACTAAGAAGTTGTTAATCTTATTATAGTTGTTTTTCCCCTATAAGTGATTTCACTTTGACCCTTATTCATGAAGGTATAGCGTCAGGTAGTGCCTTGTAAATGAGTGGTAGCGACAGGTATCGGCATGAGAACGCCGGACACGGCACGCAATTACACATTTATCAAGCAGAATCTGTTGAGAGACTGGGATAACGCCATGTAGCGTCTGATTCATCATTATCCCAGCCTCAGCGAACAGTGCCGGTGTTCAGCCTTGCACAGCGCCAGGTATTACCTCTCGGTACCTCTCTCGCACTCTCCCAAACATTTCAATGGACGATCCTTTTCTTCTCTTTAAACAGGTTTTTTTTTTGTTTTTTTTTAAATCTCAAATAATGTTGTGACCTCTTCTGGCCTAGAAAAAGCCATTTTTTCTAAAATTTTTCATGTTTAATATATTTCTGCAGAAATGACATTACAGGTCTGGCATTAAAGTGTTCATGTTACAATGTTATTACAATGTAATTCAATATGTGTTCACTTTGTTACTGGTGGATACATTCTGAAGAAATAATTCTTCTTCTTGTTGCAGAGGCTTTTAGAAATGTAAAGTTCCTCTTCAAACTTTATTGAAATGCCCCTCTAATACATACATAATATCATATTCAATGAATATCATTCATTGTGTGTTAACTTGCAGAGACTTTGTATAAAGTCATATTATTATTTCATTATTTTTACAGTGCACATGTAATCATCCAAGATTTGAGGCTTTCAGAAATGATTGTTGCCCCCCAAAAAAGAAACCTGATTCCCAGCAGCTGGAATGTAGTAGCTCGTCTTCTCTTATCTCTTTTATGTTTAAATAAAATACAAACTGTCAGGCCATTGGACCGGGAAGAGGTAAGCTGTTACTGCCGATATGGGAGGTGTCACACAGTGGGGCATCCCAATCTCCGATGCTCCAGGGGAAACCCAGCGGTTGACCCTGAAATCTTTTAGACTGTAGATCTTCTGATTGGACTGGGAAAGGTTAGTTTGTACTGAGCAATCTGGGGGATCTCACAGTGGGGCACCGCACATCAGAATGCCCAAGGGGCAAGGTACAAATCCCAGGATAGTCAAAATCCATTTTAATGACTATGCTGCTGTATCCCAGTTCAGTAAATCAATGGTGAATGTGGAAGCTCTCCGACACGATGGCTGTGAAGCGAGGGACACCTTTTTGCCCAAGTTGTCCCCAACAAAATGGCACAATATGATAAAATCTTGCAGATCTTTGGATACTTTCTTTCTACAATGTGATCTTCGTATTCCACTCTGTTTGCCGACTTCCTCCCACTTCTTCCTGTTGACGAGGCTGGTCGGATCAGAGGAGACTTTGATGTGTCCTGGTTGGAGAGTACAATCCTATCTGGGTACAATGGCTTCCTGTATCGCTCTACCACAGACACCACCTACCGCTGCTTCTCACCTCAAAAACAAAAGATGTAATGGGGGGGGGGGGGGTTGTTGCTTTCAAATCAGAACTTTTATTCACTAGACAATCTAGGCAGCTGCCTGGGGGCCTGTTCATCCAATAAGAAGAAGTGTGTGCAGTGGTTTCCGGTTCCCCAGCAGAGAGTCAGATAGCCAAAAGGGAGGACAAGGGGCACTAGTCATTGCTCCCCATAGGACAAGCACCTGAAGATAACTAACACGCTTTGGGCAAGGCAGACTGGTGAATACAGAAGATAGTCCTGCCCAGCAAGTATCTCTCTGGGGATGTATGTTCCAAGCCTTCTCTTTCCAGGAGTTGGTGCAGGGTTCAGGTAAGTAGCTACATGGGAGCAGAGTGCTAAAGAGGGAAACAGCAGCGAAAAATGGTTCTGTTCTTCTGTCTATGATGCCATGTGAGTAAAGAATCTGATATATATATATAAAATAAAGTAGAGAAGCAAAAATGTTGAGACCCAATCACCTAATGGACCCTGATGTGATAGCAACCTCTGCACCCCCTGTAGTTATGCCCCTGTTAGTGAGAAATATTTAGTAATAGAGCATTCACATGCAAAACATCAGCATCGTGGAAACCAATTCTTTAATAAGAATAATATCCCACACTTTAGTATATTATTTACAGTGCTCCTGAATCTACTCGGCTGCAGGCTGTGCGGGCTGAGAACATCTTTTAAAGGAAGAAAGGAACATTTCAGTGATGGTGCTCAGGTTGAGATCTATGGTATTGTACCCCTCTTTAGCCGTAGCAGGGGTGGAGGGGGTCTCGGGGGTAGAGGTGTAGGTTACGCTTCGGAAGTGGCTGGTGAATCACAGAGTGTCTCTGCTACAGATCAAACATACCAGGAATCCACCACATCCCCCTCAAAAATACATACACAACCACCACACACACACACACCCAACACACACACACATACAAAGCCCCTAATTCACAAACCACAGCCTATCCGATAAAGCAATCCAATCTAAAACAACACAATTTAATCTTGGGTACTTGGCTGAAAAAGGTTGAGAACCACTGCTCTAGGTGATGGTAAGTAGTAATCCAATTAGGTTTGGAGGTTCTCCAGATAAGGAACAAAGATTTTCCAATGATCTGAGAATGTTCTCCAGACAACATACCAAGATTTTATTTTATTTCTGAAGTAAGGAAAGTAGTTGAGTAGTTGTCCAGTGAAGTGGGTACATTTTCTAGGTGTCTAACACAATTTTGTTAATGAGATGCGGTGGTTTTCAAAGGAGAAGTAGACAGATTCTCTATGTGAGGTAGAGGGATTTTCCAATGAAGTGAAGCAGTTTTCCAGGTGAGGGGCAGAATTTGTCCCATGAAGTTCCCCAGGTGAGGTGCTGAGACTTTCCAATGAGGTAAGTGCAAGAAGTTGTCCATCAAGGAGGTAAGATTGTCCAATGAGGTAAAAACATTCTCCAGCTTAGGGACAGGCGTAATCCAACCAAAACAGCCTTGTAGGACATTTTAGTATTAGGTCTGTTTAAAAGCTGGTGCAGGATGTGTTTCACTTCAGTGTTTCTGTTAGAGGTTTACTCACTTCCCTCCCCCAATGCAGATCCCTCACAGTCTAAATCCCCAATACTCCATTCTTTACTATTCTGAAGATCTGGCTGCAGTAACCAGACATGCTCCCTCATTTCTCAGGAGCTCATTCACAGTTTTGAGTAGGGAACATATGGCTGAAATTCCACCACTTTTACTGTGAACATGGCATTTAGTGCTATTCAATGTTTACAGAGGGGGTGTACAAGAGTGTGGATCCTGAAGCTGAATCTTCAGGACAGGTGAGTATTGGCCAGGATCTGCTGCAGTGGGGAAAAAGGGACTATTTTTCTTTGTTTGAAGATTTTTTTAATGGATCTGACGCTGGTTTTAAAGTGGACCAAAACCCAAGATTTTGAGGTATTGGAAAGGAATACATAAAAATAAGAAAAAGGAAGGGTGAGAAAGTAGTAAAACAAAGGGTGAGATAGTCAGGTTGGGGGTTCTTGAGGTTTGCAGGACATGACCTCCAACCAGACCCCTCTTCCCCACCCTTTATATCTTTCTCTCTGTTTCCAGATGAGATAAATGAGTTCTGCTGTAGAGGGTATTTAATACAAATTGTACAAAATGTATTCTTTTCCACAAGCAGTAGCAGCAGATTGTATCGCTGCCTTTCCCGCGCCCCTCTCCCCCCGAGCTATGCTCTCTGTGGTCGGCGGCTCCCTATTCCTTTTTGCTGCAACTCGTCTTTGCTCCTGCCCGTAGCGCTCTGCGGTCTCCCCACAACAACAGGAAATGTACGATACTCTCACCCCTGTGTGTAACAGGAGAAAGGATATTAGTGCCGGAAGACGGGGGAGGGGTACCCACAAAACCCACTTCAGACCCCCCAAACTCCCGCTATGCCAATGTTTCACAAATCATGCTCGTCCTCTCTTATCTCTCCTGAGCAATCTGTGCCTTACATTCTCTAAGAGACAGTAAAGATCCCTGGAACTATACAGACACAAAGCACACCCACCATCTCACCTTCACCCATCACCTTATAAAGTGATTCAGAGTTTCTCTTCCCAATGTCTGGCCACACACCTTACAATCTGATTGCACAATATTGCTGCAACTTTTCTCTAACACTAAATAAATCAGTTATTATTGGTTATTAGCTACATCATGTAATGTTTTTGTGTAGACAAGCTTTTCATTCTATTCTGCTGGAAATGCCCTAGTGATGGCTGCAATCCATGATTTATTATGCATATGACCACCAGTGGGCAGTGGGGTTAGCCAGGTGGACGTGCACAGCTGCTGGTGTGTTTCCAGATCTTGCACTTAAGAGCCGCCATAGCATTTTTTTGCCTGTATTTCATAAGGGGGGGGGGGGGGGGGGGGGGTAACAGAGGTGTATTCAGTAGAAAATGCATTTACTATAACAGTTCTTCAGTAGTAACAGGACTAGAGAGCTCAGAGTTATGGTTAACGTCAAGCTGGCTGAATGGTGTCTCCCATTGCCCAGGGGAAGAGTGTCTTTCCAAAGCTATTGACCTGGCATGTGTGTGTACCATCTTGTTGTAATGGTCTGCAAAAAGACTTACCTAACCTCCAGAATGCAGAACATTCTGGCTTTATTTATTTATCAGGAAGGGAGTTATTTACCTTATGGCTACCACTGGGCAGAAGCACCTGTGGAGCCAAGGGTAAAAAGTGCACCTTATTTCTCCTGCTGGTTTTTGATTGGCCATCTATTGCAGCCCTATTTTTGGTCTTGCTCAGTTGAGCAGAGTAAGTCCACTTTTGACTGAATTTTTAAAAGTGTAGATTTTTATGTGGCAAAATGATGTCTTAAAGTGGACCAAAACCCAGGATTTTTACTATCCTGGGTTTTAGTTCTTGCTTCCGGGGAACCTCGAGCAAGGATGCCCCGCTGTTTGAAACCCCCCCCAAGGTCGTCCGATCTGACTTTCCCTTCCCTGGAGCTACGGTACATGTGTGGCCTCTCGTCCAATCAGCACGCTTGGATACGCTCCTGTCCCTTCGTCTAAGAATTCATCTACGACAACTAGATTCCCTAGACAGCTAGAATCGGGATGCCCTGCTGTGTGAAACCCTCCAGGTTGGTGTACATTGTCATTAGAAACAGATTGCAGATAGTAGCACAGAACATGGCTGCTGGGCATGTGTAAGGTTGAGTGAGCTCCCTCACTTCAGCAGTGGCCATAGCTGCAGTGTTCTGTATGTACAGGATTCACTTCTCACATCTTGGCATAAAGACTTGGGGGACAATTTACTACACTCACGCCTGTTTGCCAGTTTAGGGCTGGCCGGGTGTGCTGAGTGTAGAATAACACGGCAATCCAACATACTCAGAATGTATGTGTGGTGTCTCTACAGAGTCTGGGGTGTTTGGGAAGCCTCTAAAAATAGTTTAGAAAAAAAATAATGTGAAAACCATTTCTCCAATACTATCTGACCTTCACGCTCGATGTAGCGGCAGATATAAAAATTACATACAGTAAGCTGTTCTTGCCAAAAGCACCATTGATTTCTATGGGGTTGCCACTGAAAGCTGGCACATTGAAAAGCCGTTCGCCAGCATTTGTCCAGCGAAGATGAAGGGACTTAAATATGGCAAATACAGCTTTCAACTGGCGATTAGGCCATTTTTAGCATAGTAAATGTGGCAAACTAACAAAAGCATGACGAATGGCCGGCAAATGCTTAGAAAATGACCTCCTTGGTGTACATTGCCATTAGCATCTGATTGCAGGTAGTGAAAACTGCCTCCATAAAACACACATTTGCTAACACAAAAGTCTTTTTTTTCTATGTCAGTGTCTTTCTTTTACCGTTAACCCATTGTGAACTGGTAAGGGATCCATTAGACCCCTATACCCATTCTTAGGGCTTCGGGACTGGCAAGTCACCTGCGGCCTTCCGGTGAGAATGCTGCCAGTAACTCTGGAACACAACATTGTGATCCCCTCATCTGAAGAGGCTGAATTAAAGCAGGTGGGGTTAAACCTGTGGGCCAGGGTATTTCCCCCAGCGGGCATCCTAAATCAGGATGAGGGAGAGAAACATCTCTGTTGTTGTTTTTCTTTAACTTGCCTGGACAGAAATGTGATTGAACAGCATATTTACTCGCTACCTTCTTTGTTTTCTTAGGATCAAAGAGAGCTGTATCTAGAAGAGAAGTCAGAAATCAGATCATGAAAATAAAGGCTTCACTTCGGCTCAGTGTTACTTTCCTTTATCTACAGATATGTGAGTATAAAGCGCAGAGCTCACACTCAGCCTAGGATGTCACCCTACAGGATGAATGACAAATGCCATCTATTAAATGTAGAAATGTATGGGTAACACTAGAGATCTGAACTCATTGCCTCCCAACACATTACACCTGTATGGCATCATCAGGGAAGGTTGCTCTTAAAAGTTCGGACAAAAATTCTCTGATAGAGAGTGGCAGCGACTCCACTCTTACTATGTACCACTAATAGCCGCTAGTCCAAACCAATTTCCCGTGCCATAGCCTTACACAAAAGGCTCTTTACGTTTGAGACCATTAAGAGTTCCCCTTTAAAAAACATTTTCACTTTATTTTAGATCTGTGTCTGGCATCTGGTGAAACAAAAATATTGAAGGTTGGAGAGAAGGTGACCATGCATTGCGAAAGTTCGGGATCGATCAGATGGAGCAAAAATGGTCAAAGATTGAGAGGTAAGTCAGGGGAGGACAGATTAGGGGAGGGCAAACTGTTCAATTGCTCAATTGCCCATGCCCCCTGCCTGACCCACTCTCCATGTGCTCCTGCCCTCACCTGCTACTGCACCCCTGGTCTGGATAGAAGGGTAAAGGATAGAGATAATTTAATGTTGCTGGTGGTGGGGGGGGGGGTCATTTACACTTGCTAGGTGGTGGATGCTGTGCAGTACTGGAATTAGATGCTTGTACAAATACTTTACTATGCCACGTAGTGTAAGTTGGAGGTAAATTAATTAGGGGTCCCACCTTTTAGCCCAGGGCCATACTTTGTCTACCATCGTCGCAGACTATAATGTACTGAATCCTACTGTAACCAGTCATGGCATTGCATGCAGGTGCTCTTTAAAGCTCCAAGTTGCTTCGTTTCTTAAGATCAGTGACATAAGCAGTTTGAGAAGGCTTAAAGTGGACCAAAACCCACCACGATTGGCCGGGAAACTATAAGATCCCCATGCCAATCGATTCCCTCCCCCGGGTATCCAAAATTGCTAAATCCCCTAGGTCGCCCCATACACTTATCTAGTTTCCAGGGCGCATGTCCATGCCAGGCATTTGTGAATGGCCGCTGCAGGCACGCTCCCTGTTAGCGGGGGTGCTCGGGGCCGCTAGCCTTAGACGAAGACTTAGACAACACAATGTCAGCAGCTCCGAGCGCTGCGACAAGCGGCCGTGACAGGGAAGAGCTGAGTTGGCTGCGGCGATCTGGGGGGTTTCACACAGCGGGGCACCCTTGATCACGGGTGCCCCGGGGGAAGGACCAAAATCCAGGATGGTGAAAATCCTGGGTTTTGGTCCACTTTAACCTCATGCAGATGTTATGGAATGGCATAGAGATCTTCACTCTTGGAGTACATGGTGGCATCCATCTTGCCACACACCCGATAGTCCTGCTTACAAAAGGAAGGTGTTGTTCCAGCAACAATTCACACCAAATTGACAGATATATGCCTCAGAAACAGGAAGAAGCTTACCTTGTGTTATTTTTTTATACATGCACACACTTAATAAATAGCTAATGTAGCATAAGAAAACTGTGTCCTTATCAGGGCCACCATTAGGAATCCCTGAGGGCTATACAACCTACATTTCTCTCCCCCCTCCCCATGGAGGCTCTGAATGGAGCACGGAGAGAGGGGGATGAAAGGCTGGGTGGGGGTGAATAACTGGTAGTGGGTTGGTAAGTTGAGCTCAGAAAGGGCTGAGGAAAGTGGTGGAGACGGGCTACATGATTATTCTAATGGGCTGAGAGCATCTAAAGTAGATTAAGTTACTGCGGGGCTATGAGGGTTAGAAGCTGGGCCCTCCCTCATAGACGGACCCCATACTGAATTTAGGCTCTGAGGCATCCCTTGTGTAAGGACAGGACAAGGCTCTATACTGAAGTTTAGATATCTCTTAACTTTTTTTAGTCAGAAACTCCTCCCTCAAAAAGGCTGGTCACATGATTCTGGCCATGTAGTAAATTATCTTCTCTTGTCTTCTGATTTTTCAGGCGCAGACGCTTTTGCAAACCCTTTGGCGATAAATAATGTCCAGCTGATTAATTCCGCAGATTACACTTGTCAGAAAGACAATACAGATCTCAAGACTGTGAAGCTTTTAGTTATTGAAGGTACAGAAGTATGTGTGTGTGGAATGGGTGATGTGTGCAATTGTGTTATTGTCTGATGCCTTTCGTTGGTTTTTATCCAGCTTCCTCAGAGGCCTTATTTGTATGGATTTGCTGTTATTGTACAAAATTGTTAGATTTGTATCTACTTTCGGAATTTCTCAAGGATAGCACCCTGATGCGTCTCTCAAATTGCAGCTTGCTGTGTCTATTTAAAATAGTCATGACTAATGACTGAATGAAACAGTCATAGCTGTGTTAAATAGACACAACAATGTGCTGCCGCTCTGTGTTTTTGTATATGTATTTCCCTGAGAAAGAGGTTCGCAGTGGTGGAGAAACAGTGTAGACTTTATAGAGTCTATGTAGACCCCTCATTTTATTAACAGGCTCAGGATATCTGCGGGTGTAATAATACACTGTACAAAGACTGCCACCCAGTGGCCAAACCTTTACATGCAGGCAATGACCACAAATACGTGACATTGCCGTGGTAATACCAGCGGTCTTGATATAAGAAATACTTGCCTTGAACCATTTTTTCCATGAGCTAATTTAGGTCTGATTAAAAAAGAGAGAATGTTAGAGGCGTTAATAAAACCTGATACTAATGCAGTTATGTCATTCATATTTTTAAAGCAAATTGCAAGTATTAGTCTCTATCAGCCAGGAGTGAGTGATAAGATATTATTATATATTAATATATAATATATAATATTCACCTTAAGGAGAAACTAAAGTCAAGTCAGTCAATCACTTCTTCATTCCCAGTATAGCTGCCAGTCATGTAACCCCTGTCAACCTATCAAGTCTGACATGCTGATGGGTGCACAGTGACATGCGTGCCAACCCAGTAAACATGATTGGTCACCTGTAGTCATATGATTGGCAGCCATATCAGGGAATGAGAATGTGGCAAGCATTGGCAGACCTGAATTCATTTGGTGAATGACGTATACATGGCAAGAGGCTCTGATTGGACAAGAGCCGGCAGCTGCACCATTGGACTGGGATAAGGTAAAATGTTATTGGGGGGTTTCACACAGCGGGGCAGGCCAGTGGCTGGTCTTGGAATCTTTTAGATTCCAGGGCCAGCCATGCTGGGTTTTGTTTTTGCTTTAAGGAAAAGTTCTTGCATCAAGGCCATAATGTTTTTATCTTCTTAGACTTGCTAAAAGAAAACAAAGGTCAATAGTGACCCGCAAAAGAAAATTGGATGCAGTATGATACAATCCTCATTACAATATTTTTCCATAAAGCACTCTCAATTGATTTTCAGTGGTAGCCAATCCCTCATGCAATCTCCTGGAATCAGAAGACTTGACACTTGAGATAAAGTCCTCCCCGGAGGTGTCTATATATTCCCAGTGGACAAGTAAACATGAGCATGTCCAGGCATCAGTACTGAGGGTAAAAAAAGTTCAATCAAAGCACAGTGGCGTGTATCGGTGCAATGTGAAGGCGCAGGATGGAACAGAACGGGTGTTTGACACAACAATAACTGTTTCAGGTAATAATCTGAGCATTCTCTTTCTGTGATCTGGTATGGCCAGCCGCTATAAGGTTCGAAATCTTACCACCTCAAAAATAACATAACTAACCGGTGATGGGACTGATTTAACAGCAGAAATTTGCTTAAAATGCTTTTCTTATGCTTGAGCTGTTTATGTTCATAGTTTTATCATATCAATGGCAGGGCCTACCTATGACTACACATTTATCAGTTGGACTCAATAAAATTTTTCAATATAAGGTCTGCTATTGGAAAATACCGGCCTAGTGCAAAAATCGTCCAGTCCGTGTTTTCTGGGCAGAGGAGTAGCAAGGCTTTCTAGCACCCGGGGCAAAGATTTGTAATGGTTTCCCCCACCTGTTCTCAAGCCCCCCTTTGGCAACCCCCTTACCTGCTGCACCCAGGGCAAGTGCCCCCACTGCTCCCCCCTAGCTACACCCCTGCTTGTGGATGATAGCAAGTATGACCTGTAGAGTTTTCCAGCCTTGTTAAATTTAAATGACCTGCAACCAGTGGCGGACTGGGGCCAAAGATCACCCCTGGCTTTTACCAGCCCCTGGGCGGCACAAGAGACATCCCTGTTGACCCCCCCAACCATGATTCTGGGGCTTTAGCATTACGGGCTGGGGTTCCCTGGCTTGTGGGTACAGTGGGGCTGGGTACAGAGGGCTGAGATGTAGACTAATCAGGCAGGGATTAAAAGTGGGTGTTAAAAGCCCAACTGGCCCCAAAGCATTGCAACCTACTGGACATTGTCCTGGGTCTCCCTATGGCTACTGCCTGCCTACAACTTTTAGGGAATAGTAGTTGTAGTAGTGGTGGTTATAACTCAAATAATGCTGCCCATATATAAAAGATGTTGCATGTCTCTTTATGACCACCTGGAGGCCATTGATACATTAACAAGTGCATGTTTTGGCATTGCCAAAATTATGGCAAGTCAGAGTCCTCTTAGCCAAAGTGATTTCAGTAATCTCTTTGCTAAATGGTTCTTCTCATGTTTTAAAACATTGGAGTGGTGGCATTGACGTGGTCTTAAACCGGGAATGTGCCATTTATTGCTCCAAGCCCACTGCTCTCCTTGTTTAGTCACTTGCCCTTATGCTTGTGTATGCCAGCTGTGTTTTTGTAGCTTTCCCTTCATGCTCTCTGCTCTTCCTCAGATGTGTGTCATTATATCCTCTGTCTTCCCTATGAATGTATGTGTCTAGCCCATTGCGTCTGCTTGCCTGAACCTGTGCTCTCCAGCCCTCTTTGCTATTCATATCTTGCCTTGTGTATTGTGGCTCACGCCCTTCTTAGTCTGCATGAGGGTTAATGACTTTCATAGTTCTTATTGTGTCCATTCTTAGTCCTGTACTGGACCTGCCCCCTCTTTTGTCTGTACCCTGTTGTCTGCAATAGAGCCCAGTCCTCCATTGTCTGTATTTGGGGCCCAGACTCTCCCTTGTCCGTATTTGGAGCCCAGACCCTCCCTTGTCTGTTTTCAGGGCCTGGACCTTCCGCTCTCTCTACTAGGGCCCTGACCCTCCACTGTTTGTTTCAGCTGTGTACTGTCTGCCCTCTGTTTCCCCTTTCCCAAGTCTGTGACCACCACAGGAGCTGTACTCTCCTCCATTTGGGGTGCTGCTGAAGACGTGGGTAGGTTACATGCTTACTTACATGCTTACTGACTCTCTACTCCCTGGGTTGTCGGTCGGTTGCCTCTCTGGTCGAGTAATTTTTTTATCTCCAGTTCCCAGCCTCCTACTCTGCTCCTCCTACTACTGCTCTGTGGGTCCCATCCTTTGTCTCTACATACCAGTTCCCAGGCTGCTATTCTGCCTACCTGTTCCCAGCCCGCTTCTCTGCTCTCCGGTTCCCAGCCTGTAAGTTCACCTACCTGTTCTCAGCTTGTGACCCTGCTCACCTGTTCCCAGTCAAGTGACCATTGCTATGCCCTCAATGGAGAAATTGGCTAGCCTGGTTGGGAACCACCTCCATGTCCCAAATCCCAAGCCAGGAGACCCCTAAAGCTCTCTGATTACCCAGCAATCTAATTCGCCTAGGCCTGACAAGCATACAATAAAACCTATCCAGCACTGTCCAGAATCTTTTCAGTTCTAAATAAGATTGTTAGGTTTGCTTTGCTTCTTCTTTGTAGGTTTGGAGCAGACTCCATCCGTCCAGTACATATCCAGGAAAGACTCGGTCACCATTCCCTGGATCTTCAATTTTAAAGTACGGAAGAGCCCCTTAGAAACTGAACCAAAAGTAATTTGGGGTAGGATTACATATCCTTCCAAGAAATTCAGAAATCTCACCATCAGCATGGGAATGCCCTGCTGGAACGAGCAATGTCAATTTTCTGACAACGATGATCACAGCTTGAGTTTTTTCCTTCTGAAACCTGAAATTGGCCTCTACCAGCTGGAGATTCTCATGAATCTTGAAGGCAGGAGTAAGACTTTCCAGAAAGAAGTCTGTGTGGCCAACCTTACAGGTAAGAGAAACGCTGTATGTTGTGTAACTCTGGAATAAAGCATAATATTTTTGGGTAGTAGAAAATCTCATGTGACATGATCATGTTAAAGCAGACCTACAGCATGTGGAGTGATCATGTTAAAGCAGGCCTACAGCCTACGTGTGTGTGTAGTGTCCATCCAGTCCTTCGCTGTCGGTCCTTAACCTCGTCTGCTTGTCAGATACATGCCCACTAAATTCATGGCAATGGAGGAGGTAGGTCAGACATGAGAGGTCAGGCCTAGGAACGCCCCATCCATCGTTATGAATAGAGCAGGCCTGGCGGCAGGGTGTGTGTCCAATGATGGGGCGGGGTAGATGCCCGATGATTCTGGACTGGATCAAGGGATTGGGTGAGTTTCCAAGCACTGGAATATGAGCGATCAGCTGCAGGGGGATACAAGGTGATTATAGCTTTTTTATTTTTGCCTGAACAATCACTTTAATGCCTAACTTAAGCCAAATTTGCCTGATAAATTGGGAAAGGTCCATTAATTGTTGGATTTCCCCTGTCCACATTTTGGCTTGCTCCTTATTGTGTCCAGTTATGCAGGTCCAGCCAATGAACCCATTACTGGCAGTCATGTGGAGCCATTAGGTAGCGTGAGATTGTGGAAGTATGTGAGCAAAGGCACTTTAGAACGGGCTTCACTCGCAATCGGTTTCCGCTCCCCCCAGCCTAGTTAGGGGAACAATACTGGGGGCAGAATGGTGAGTGATGAGGAAAGAAGTGGGGTACAGAGGAGGAGGTATTACAAAGTAGTGCATCAAGTGGGGTTGAGGTGGGTCATTACGTTGAGCTCAGGGAACTGGGGTTTAAAGAAACACTCAAACGGGGCAGAGTGATTAGGGAAGGAAAGGGGGACAGAGGAGGAGTCATTAAAATGTAGTGCATTAAGTAAGTGGGGTTTAAGTGGGTCATTAAGATGAGGTCACAGAACTGGGAAAAGAAAAATAGAAATAAAAACAGGTCTTAGTTGTGTATCCTGACCTCTATAGATAATGATGCCACCTTTAAATGGGCTACAATAGAACAGTTTGCCTTTATTCAGTTGTTTGATTTCAATTCTCCTTATCAGTGTTGACTTCCAAGAGTGTTATCCACATGGAGGCAAATGTGACGCTGCACTGCGATATTAACTGCCTGGATGAGAAGGCTCAGATCTGCTGGTATCATGCCTTCCAGCCTAAGGGGATATGTGGACCACCTGGTCAGAGGATCTTCTCCAACAAACTGACAGCTATACCAGAGACACTGGGCAACTGGACCTGCAGCGTACTTATTGCCCAGAAGAGGGTTGTCAACTCCACTATCAGCCTGGGTAAGAGCTCTTCTGTTACTTAGTGATCACTATATAAGACTTTAAATATATGGGATTGTTGATAAACAGAAAATTGGATATATAGATTAAACTATTTTTTGGGAGGCTCAAAATGGGACACTGTAGCTTATTTGTGTGCTTTTAAAGTATTTTTTATCACCATGTAAAATAGCCAAAAATAAGTTAATACATCATTCAGGGGCAACTGACCATTCTAGGGATCTCAGAGTTTAACATTTAACCTTCAACCAGCCCAACCGCCTGGCACAGCTTCCACTCCCAACCGACCATGACAATGCACAGTAACAGGAAGCCCAGCAGCACTTCCTGCTTGCAGGTGGCCTGCAAATGCATGAACCGCCATCTTGTTTTTAAATTTGACCCAGCGGGAGTTAGAAAAGGGTAAATGAATTTTTATGTGCATCAATCTAAATTGCCCTGGGGAGGGATGCATATGAGCACTGTATGCTGTGTTGGTCTGGTTTAAGTCATTTTTGACTGTTGGTCAACTTTAAAGTGGACCAAAACCAGCCCTGGAGTCTCATAGGCTGATTCTCTTTACCTTGGGGTATCCTGAACTGGGATGCCCCGCTGTGTGAAACCCCGTTGTTCACCTTGTTGTTCTTACCTGTCAAACTAGCACCACTCGCATCCCTTTCTGGCTGTGCGTGGCAATGCTCAGCACAACCGAATAGCTGTGTGTGGCCAAACATAACCAAAGGATGCAAGTGATTCTGCGTGCCGATCAGGAGCACAGCTAGGATTTCATTCAGTTTCTCCAGCCGCACATTAATATGCATGGCCAGAGAAGCTGATTGGACACGAGCCACACCAGTGCCGTGGGTTTGTTGGAATTGTGTAAGAATTGTGGGCAAATGGGGTTTCACACATCCCAAAATGAGGTGCACCAGGGGGACCAAAACCAGGGATAGTGAAAATCCCAGGAGGAACAAAACCTGGAACCTTGACTAGTTCAGGTTTTTTCCGCTTCCACTTAGCGATGCCCTGTCTACTGAACAACCCGACTCCCCCGTTCGTTGGGTTTACTCACCTCCACAACACTTGTCACTCCTCTAATCAATGCTCTATGCCTTGCAAATTAATATGCAGCATAGAGCAATGAATGGGCAGAGGAGCGGAAAACACCCTTCACATGTGGCGTAGAAATGGCGAAAGCATACGCGGACCCAGTGAACAAGGGGGTTTTATAAAGAGGAGCATCCAAAATCCGGAAGCTCCGTGGAGCATACATTTAGGGTGGTGTTTACTACATTGTAACCTAATCTAATCTGGGAGGACCGTGTGGGACCCTGACCATTATAAGAGAAAAGAAAATCACAAAAGGCTTTCTCCAACCCTGTATCACAGGGTATTACAATTTTAATTGAATATTACCACTTTCCCTGACTCAAGCCTGAGCCCAGGCAACCAATCAGGTAGCGACAAAGACGCAGCTAATGTGGGGGGGGGGGGGAGGCACGTGCCCCAGGTGCAGCAGGTCAGGGGGGCGCCTGAGGGGCCTGAGCACAGGTGGGGGGCCCCACTTTGAATCTTTGCCCCTGGTGCCAGAAAGCCTAGCTACTTCTCTGGGTGGTGACCAATCAGGTACTTAGTAATAGTACTAAAACGCTAGTGTTGCTGTCTCAGCAACACACAAATAGTCTGAAGCATTTATGAAAGGCAGAACAAGCTTGCTTGGGTTGACTGTTTCCTATATTGTTTTATTTTGCTGGCAGCTTTCTAATGATTTCCTGTGGCTGCTCAGCTTCTCAGCATCTCCAGTCTTAGAGCCCTGTCTGCCAGTAATTCTACCTAGCAACTAGTGATGCAGAGCTGGCACATCTTCTGTTCCCAGCTCTCCCCTCATCACTCTTATATACTCTACTACTCCTACACTGACAGAGGTGTCTACAGGCAAAAGCGGACTAGACGTTGAGTACTTGGTGGGAAAGGGGTCCCCAGAGATTCTGAGGAAATTGGACTGTCCCGCAATTTTGGAGACATGTTGTCATTGTAAAATAGATAGATATTGGATGGTTGGTGGATGGATATACAGATAGGTACAGATAGATAGACACATAAAGATAGATAGATAGATAGATAGATAGATAGATAGATAGATAGATAGATATACTGCCCCTGTACCCCACCAATCTACTGCTCCCTATATATATATATATATGTCTCCACCTGCCACCAACTAAGAGGACAGTTAGAATCCAAGTACTGCCATACCCATATACTGCTCCTTAATCCTGCCCCGACCCCTTACCACCCCCTATCCAGCTACCACCAACTAAGAAGAACACAAGACACTGGACTAATATACCCACAATGCTGCCCCTTTAGCTCCATATCCACCCCCTTTATTTTCCACAGGAATCCCCCACCACCTGATTTCGTTATTCTCTTTTGCTTTGGCAATGCTAAATGTTTTTTTGGCCCTGCCAGTTAAGCGTTTGTAATTGAATTGAAATAGACGTGGATAGATAGATAGATAGATAGATAGATAGATAGATAGATAGATAGATATATATATGAGATGGGTAGATAGATAGATAGATAGATAGATAGATATGAGATGGGTAGATAGATAGATAGACAGACAGATAGATAGATAGATAGATAGATAGATAGATAGATAGATAGATAAACTGGGCTGATGTGTCAGCTTAGAGTACAATACAGTCTTGTCTGGGTAGATGAAGTTGGGGTTGTGGTTATATATTCTGTGGACTATGTCTGTGCTATATACCCTTAATAAGCCTCTCTTTACTTTGCAGTGGTGACTCCAGGCTTCTTTAGGGTACATAACCCTATGCTTTGGGTGGTGGTATCAGTGGGAGTCTTTGTTTTGCTGGTTATTGGGATCTTCTTGGCAATTGTGACAGCTCGCTGCCGCCGTGTGGTAAGTCCGGATCCTCTTGGAATCCTGCGGCTCTTGTTTTGGTGCTCTTTTGTGACTTATTCTGTTTTTGCTTAAACTTTGGCAGCGGCGAGCGCGTTACAGGAGATGGCTACTGGAGAATCTGCATCAGCATCGGGTGTGTGAGTGCCATGGGTAAGTGGCTGGGTGGGGCAAGTGTCAGGGATAAGTTGTGGGGAGGGAGACGAGAGTCATGGGTAAAAGCAAAATAGACATATGGGTGTTATATAGATCTGTAATCTATATCACTGTTGGGGGGGGGGGGGCTTGTGAACTCCAATCTCATCTCTTGTATCTCATGTCTCACAGATTTGCTCCTAAGAGGTTCAAAGACAACGCCTGAGATTGCAGGATATCCTGAAGACTGCTGTTCTACTATCTGCCTCTGCAAACTGTTGCATTTCCAGAATTTGGCCTATGGAGACTTGGAAAACTGTAAATGTCTTGGCCTCTAAGTGAAACCTCACCTTCCTGCCTTAAATAGACTACATATTAAACAGGGCAGTTCATATGGACCTCATGAATATAAATGTGCAATTGCATGATAGATTAGAGCTATAGGGTGTTATAAAACTGCAGAGAGGTGGTACAATGATGTCAAACCCTTGCTTCTATTCCAGCTTGGTTTCTCCAATGTAATATATATTGTTTTTTACACCTGTTTTAAACCTGCTCTTTGTCCAAAATGTGGACCTAGCTGTTCTCAAACCAGTCATTTGCTCTGGCCATAATGAGAACCTGGCTGTCCTCAGAGTAGTCATCATCTTTCCCCATAATGTGAACCTAGCTGTTCTCAATCATATTCTCAATCCATAAGGTGAAATGTGAAGTTGTCTGTCTTTAAACCAAAGCTCTTCTCTGTCTATAATGTGAATCTTGCTGCCCTCACATTTCTTGTCTCCATCCATAATTTGAACATGATTGTACTCAAACCAATAATTTTTTCTATAATGGAAACTTGGTTTTCCTCAAACCAGGTCTTTGCTTCATTTTCAAATGCATGCTGGACCGCACTGGGGCAGCCTTTTGGGAGGCATGCATGTTGACGTAACCCCCAGTTTTGCTCACCTGAACTATGATCCCCCAGTAAAATGCCCCCCCCCCACGATTCACTGACATCAGCTGATACACGGACCATGCGACCACCCATGGTGTCCCAATACAGTCCAACACCCATTTGCTTAAAATTGTGTTGGACCACTTTAAACCAATCATTTTTCCTGTCCATAGCTGTGAACCTGTCTGTCCTCAAATTCAAAGGCAAATTCTTTGTCTTTTGCCTGGTAGTCCTCAAACCAGTCCTTTTGTTAGTCCAAAAACTTGTTGTGCTCAAACCGGTCCTCCTCTCTGTCCATCATGCATACCTGCCTGTCCTTAAACTAGTGCCCCTTGCCCTTCAGATGGAGGCATGTCCTTCAGACTGAGGCATACCAAGGCTTGATCAAAGGAGTCCCATGCTGGGCCATATTCTGGTGTATCTGATATGTATTTTCTCCAATGTACAAATCAAAACGTAGCTGTCCTCATGCCAGTCCTCTTCTCTGTCCTATATCTGAACTTGACTGTCCTTAAAAAGTGCTCTGTTTTCTGTCCAAATGTGAACCTGGCTGTCATCAAACCAGTTTCCGGATCATAATGCATACCTAGCTCAGGCTAGTGCCCTGTGTCCTTCAGATATAACTGGAGGAATTTACTCGACTATGCTGGTCTATCTGCTGTGTATAATTCACGTTGTTCCTCTTGTGTTTTGGTGTAGGGTCTTTTAGTTAAACCTTCATAAGGTCAAGGATTATTTTTAGCAATTGTTATGCTGATTGGCGCAACACTCATTCATGGATTTTTGTGCAAGTCATTCTGCTTTTGGAAAGCTAGTCAGGTACCCTGCAAAATACAGCAAGTCTAGCTGCCTTGACTTATCATTGCCGATATCCTACTACCTGGATGAATGAGAACTTTCACATACATGTCATTGAGTAACTTAAGATGAACTAAGGATGGATGCCCAGAGTAAAATTAGCACTTTTGTCTTAACATACTGGCAATAACTTGTAACCATTAGTCCTGCCAAAATAATTTTGATCATATGTTCAAGGCTTTATTATGTATTATATTATATTTTTAAATAAAATGGAGTTTTGTTTTATTTTGATTTATTATATGCCATTCAGTCTAGAAAATACATTTTTTCATTTGAATGCTTTCGGTGTTAGTGCTTTAACAGCTATAAACAGCTATTAAAGCAGAGCCATACCCATTAAGGTCACCTTTTTCAAGCTGGCTTGCCAGCAAGAGGCATCGGCTGCTACAGTGCCTGCTGTGGCTTTTGGTCCCCTGTTACCCTGTTAGAAAGGGATCTGGCTCAGAAGAGATGACTATTACTCACAGGGGGGTTGGATACATTTTGGTATTCCATAGCTGTAAGAAACTAGCTCCTCCAGCTGCCCCTAGCCCCAAAGAAAGGGGTACATCATCCATTCAAGGTCTATGTCCACCAATATGGGGCATACGCTGTTGCTGTGTTGCTTCTGGTCCCCATTTAATGGAAGACTCAATACTGGAAGCAAACTGGGGCTGGGGGTGAATGGAGGGGACTGAATAGGTATCAGCCTCCATGGACTAGAGAGGGTTTTAACCAGACCAACAGCCTGGCACAGTTGGAAAATAAAGGTAGCCGCCATTTTGGAGCTTCCTCTCCCAGCATCTCTGCCATGCTGCTGCCTGGATTCAACTGACATAACTGACAATGCACAGTAACAGGAAGCCCAGCAGCACTTCCTGTTTGCAGGTGACCTGCAAATGCATGAGCCGCCATTTTAATACTAACATTTACTGCAGCAGGTGTTAGAAAAAAGTAAATTAATTTTGTATGTGCAACAATCTAAATTGCCCTGGGGAGGGATGCCTACGAGCATTGTTGTTTTGGTCTGGTTTAAGTCATTTTAGACTTTTGATCCGCTTTAAGGCGGACCAAAACCCACATTTTTAACTAGCATCCACTGAATTGCTCCACGCATGAAGAGTACCTCTTGCTAATTTCACTGCTCCTGCTTCATTCTAATCCCAGATAATGGCGCCTGTTTTAGCTGTAAAGTTCCACCTCCTCCATTCATTGCCACTGCTGTGTGTGGTAATGATGTCATTGCCACATCTATGCAATGACTGATGCCTGCCATCCCACAGAGAGGGACAGCAAAATAATCAGTGTTCCTTTACCTGACCCCAACAGCTAGGCTATCCCTATAACTCACTAAACCTGACCATAAAGCGTAGGCCAACCCTTAAACCTGACAATAATATTTAAAGGGATTGACCATTCAAACTTTAAAATCAATTACCTGGCAGCAATGTAAGTCCCAAGTTGTCTGCTTGGGACAATTTCTCTTTCTCTGCCTCCAGCGCCCCCCTTTTTGATCCTGACCACAAATCGAAGCATGAGAGTGCCTGGACAAGACTTTAACATAACCATTAAACCTGTCCCAAACACCTAGTCTTGCCCTTATATTGTACCTGGCTATAATATTATATATCACTCCCTAAATGTGACCCTAACCCATAGGCTAGCCCCATACCTAACTAATATTGAACAGAACACCTATACCTCCACTCGATAATGTGCTTGTTTTGTTTTATAATTGTTATATAAAGATATTTTAACATAGGTAAAGGAGTTGTTTACATAATTGTACTCTAGAGTTCATTAAAAGGGACATCTGACATTATTTATAGATTACTTAAAGGAGCCGTATTGTGAAATTTGCATTAAAAAAAAAAAAATTTAAATAGCCACACAATAGCTTCTAACATGTGTATAAATAATGTTGCGATAGAAAAAGGAAAACATATCTGCCTTTCTTTTAAATTGTATAATGACAATGGCTCAGTCCATTTGCTGAATAGGGGGATCTGCTGGGTTGTATTTAGTGAGCTGCTTCATTTAGCCCACTGGTCTCCTAGCAACACTTTACCTCAGAGGCTGACACTGTAATCAGTGGTAACGGCTGTGTGTGTGTGAGGTGCTTCTTTTGTTATGAGACCAGGTGACTCAAATGTGTAAAATCTATACAAAATAAACTAAACTGACTGAAAATAACTGAAATTCTTCTTTGAATAACTGTGCAGGAAAATCTAAAGGTATTAAAGTGGAACAAAACACTGAGTGGCCGACCCTGAAGTCTATAAGACCCGGCCATTGACCTTCCCCCTTGGGCATCCTAATTCGGGATGCCACACTGTGTGAAACGACCCCTGGATAACCACATATCCCCCAATTTTTCTGGCGCGCTCACGCAGATAGTCATTTAGACAGGCTGGGCGGCCAGGAAGGTTACTGCTCAGGCTCCCCATCTGCGTGGAAACAGCGCTGATTGGATGAGAGCCTGCACATGCGCTGTGGGACAGGGAAAGGTACGTTTTCACAGGCGAACTTGGGGATTTCACCTATCAGGGCATCCCAAGTCGGGATACCCCTAGGGGCACAAAACTGGCCAGGCAATGTTGCAATATTATCTTATGCTGGACGGGTGCCAGCACTGAACAGCTGATTACTTTGTTACATTGTTTCCCCCTCTCCTCAGCGTGGAACAGGCCAGAGTGTCGGGCCCGACACTCAGAAGACATAAACATGAGCTATTAGTCTCCAGCTGCACAACACAGACATCATTTTTTTCTAAATTTGTAATTCTTACTCCAACACTTACCTACATTCAAAGTGCCATTTAAATATAAGTCACCAAGAAAAATTTGCGATACTGCTCCTTTAAAAGGGTTAGAGTTTATCTGTATTAAAATTAAATGTGGAAGTATTTTATCTAATTTTTTCCAGACTACACTATGTCATAAGAAGTGCAAAATGACATCCTGGTCCAGTTCCTCCACTGTATTCATTTTCTCTTTGAGTTTTGCTCTTCCTACTTCCTGGCTTTATTAGGGAAGATATGCATATTGTGCATTCATATGCAGATACTGAACAGAATATATGATGGTCTGATAAAAAAATACTCAATACACAACTGGGGGACCAATATTAGGAAAACACAAGGGAAAAAGGGTCAATAAAATAGGTTACACTAAATTAGGCACCCTTGTCCTTTTCTTTTAATTCACTAAGATTGTGTGATCGAAAACAAGTTCCCTGTGATATATGAGTAAAAACCCAGAAAAATTCCCTGATGAATCCAGGATGGAACACCCATTGGAAGGTTCGTTTTAATGAAGGTAATACATAAAAATAAAATCTGTATGACAAGTACAGACTGTTAATCCCCACTCTAAATGGATTAGCATAGATAGTTTTCAATCAAACTCAATCATTTTTCGGAAAACAGCAATATCACGTCATACTTAATTATAACAATCTCTAAACGAGACTAAACTGTGCCCACAATGCTTACACCTAACCTAACTTCTATATCAGATGGACACATCCAGCTCCCAGAATCACAGGGCAATATGTCAGCACTGAGTAACATTGATCAACTGTCATGCTATACAAATGATGAGTAACTCTGTCACCACAGTTTGCATTTTAATACAGGTCACCAGGCTGTGTGTGGGTAGACGTGTCCGCAATGTCCTTGAAAAGGTGTAAATTAGAAGCACAATTCAAAGGCAGGATTTATGGTGAGGTCAGATAGGTGCCTGGATCGGTCACCTGTCAATTATGAAAACCTATTGATCTGTCTTCTTGTGTTTATATAGAGTTTGGGAGAAGCCTGTTTAAAGGTATGTGAACTTCTGTGAACTAACATCACTGCTCCTCCACCTTTAATCTGTAGTGATAACATTCTCAAAGGCTAACTACAGGTCTTTAGATATGAGTCTCTGACTGCAACCAGGTCACCAGTCTTTTGATTTGTGTCCATCAGAGCAGCCTACCTATAAAAATAGCCTCTGGTTGTTTGGTTTGGGTTTCTGACAGCAACCAACCTCTCACCAGGCCACCAGTCATTGGGTTTGGGTCTATAACAGCAACCAATCTCTTACATGAGTACTAGTCTAGTTTAGGTCATTGATAGCAACCAGTCTCTCAGCAGACCACCAGTCTTTTGATTTGGGTCTGATAGTGTCAGGAAGTAAGCGTACCTTGCAGTTGGAGTTTCTTTTTAGTGAAGAAGCCAGTCAGCAAGGATAAGCAGGGGATAAGCAGGAGACCCTAGGCCTCCAGTGCCACCATGGGGTGATATCTCTGTTGTGCAGATAGGAAGATTAAGCTGTTTTAAAATCCCCACTATAGTAGAGGTGAAGTCAAGGGGACAATCCGAGGTCTAAAGGCTGGTAGCAGCGTTCTTAAACAAATTAACCGGCTGAGGGTCTTATAGTTTCCAGAAAGCAACCAACCTCTTACAAGGCCACCAGCCATTTGGTTTGCATTTTTGATAGAAACCAACCTCTCACAAAGCAATCAGTCATTTGGTATAGATCCCGGGCAGAAACCAACCTTCCACAGGACCAACAGTCATTTGATTTGGGTCAACCAACCAACCTCTCAGAAGACTAATGGTCATTTTGTTTGGTATACTGACAGCAACTAGCTTTTATACAAGGCCCCCACTTGTTTGATTTTGGTCATTGTAATTGACTAAATTCTTGCAAGGCCACCAGTGATTTGGTTTAGGTCACTAACAAATACTAACCTCTTATAGGCCACCACTTAGTTTAGTTTGGGTCACTGACAGTAAATAACCTCTTACAGGTCCACTGCTTATTTAGTATGAGTCAGTGAGTGCAACCAACCTCTCACAAGACCACTGTCATTTTACAGCAGCCAACCTTTCACAAGGCCAGAGGCCATTTGGTTTGGTTCTCTGACAGAAACCAGCCTTTCAGTTTGGTTTGGGTTACTGTGCAAAACAAAAACACAGGGCACCAGTAATTTAATATGGGATATGCATGGAGCAATATTAGACGCTGCCTTTATCGGTCTCTGTTTTTGAGCGTGATCTGTTACCTCTTTTTTTCAGGAAAACTAACAGGAAACGCTTGATGTCTTGTAAGAATACTAAACAGAAAGCGCCTCCTAGATTATAAATGCAAATCTGGATGGCTAATGGGGAGTTTTTTCTTTAAGGAGGTCCTGTATTATATACATTTTTTTTAGCTAATAGAAGGGTTATATGGATAGCTGTTGGTTAAGGTGCCCCTAATAGTAAAAGGTGTCTCTAAATGGATATCAGGAAGAACATCAAGATATATGAAGAGAAATGGGAATGGCCGAGATCACATGGGGCTCACAAATGTCTTTACTTGATAAGGTTAGCCTAATACACTATTAAACATTTACAACTGAGAAAGGTCCAGTATACATTTTGATTCTGTATTCCTAAAGAGCATCATCAAGTGCGTAACCATAGCAACAGCTGGCATCGTTCGCTTCCCCATTGTCTGTGTCTTTAGATTCTCCATCTCTTCCACGCATGAGCGAGTCGCTCAGGGAATCTTATGAGTTATAGTAGACTTAACAGTGCCATGACTTGAACCTAGGATTTAGTATTACACAGAGCATCTTGAGGGTTGTAGACGACATTCCATCTAGTCAACACTAGGTCAGCACCTTGTTTTGTTTCTCTTTTTTTTTCTTTTTATCACATAATTTATCAATAGATTTCATGTTAAGAGCTTTGGTTTACTATAAATAGCATCTTCTATGTTTATCAGGTATCAGTTATATATTAATCCTAATACTGTAACAACAGCAATTGCATGTATGTTCAGAAGCACACATAATTGCCTTAGAAGTTATAGAGGTCACCTAAATGCATAGGAAACCCAACATGCAGTAGAGAATGTACAATAGAGACTACACATAGATATATGTAACAGCTCCATTTACTGTCACAAATGTAAACTGCATTAACCTAGCAATATCAATGCAGATCACATACAGAGACAAGCTGTAGGCTCTTGCACACTATATCCAACATTTTTTAGTTGCATGATCCAGTTAAATCTGCCAGTTTTGGGGCAGACTTCAGGCTATAAGCACACCCGCTGATAAGTGATGCCTGCCTTTTGGAATACTGAGACCTGATTTACTGTGTTTGCTACAGCATCCATTTGTGACTTAGCTCTTGGCTTTTCTTTGGAATCCTTCTGTTTTATCTCAGCTTTCACTCTATGATCTTGGACTGAACTCCAATCAAGAACCTATGCAGCCTGACCATGACCTCCTTATCCTCAAAACGTCCCATGGCCACCCACAACGTAACCTCGTCCATGAATCATGACTTCTCCTCTCTTAGCGGTTTGACATTTCTCAGCTGCCTATCCAAAACCTTGGTCTGAACTTATGCTGGCCACATAAATCACCACTTCTCTTCATCTTGTGGTTTGCCAAACTTCCCAGTTGCATCGCCCGGGTAGGCCAACAGGTTTTTCAGGCAGCCTTCAGGCCCTGGGCACATCTGCTTGCAGATCTTCTGGTGACTCCTGCAATCTATGCATACTTTCATTCTGCGCTGCCTTCGTGATGTGGAAGAGCCTTCTACAAGTCTTTCGTCAGCATCGGTGGCTTGTCCAATGAATTTCAGACTTGCTTACAGATATACCCACACTCTGGGTATATCTGCTAGAAGATTTTCTGTCTCCCATGTTTTCTGTTTCCCATGTTTTCTGTCTGTGTTTTACCCAGCATCTGTTTGTGTGACCTCATACTTGGCTTTCCGTAGAAGTGTGTCTTTGGTTTTCCCTTAGCCTAAACCTGAAAACTCTAATGCCCCACGGAACACCCACCTTCAGATGAGCTGGAAACCCCCAATCTTCCCCACTGCTTCTGCCTATAGACAAGCCCCCGTTTGTGGGGACGCTGGTTATGCCTCACTGGACACGGGTGCCCCCAGGACATAGGTAGCCCAAAGGAAGCCAGCTTATGGGTGAAGGAGGGTGAACCTAGGGCACACAGGAGAATGGTTCTAGTTCAGGTTTATTGGTCACATGCACAGAGATACATATACAGTGAAATGTTTTGTTCCGACTGCTCAAAAGAAATGGACAGGGTAACACAACAGACTGTTGTACGCAATCAAACATAAGATAACATAATATCTAACAACATTTTAAGACAAGCTAACCAATAAGCAACTATTTTACAGATTAGTTCTTAAGATATACAGTAACTTTTCCAGTTCAGTTCATGTTTCCATTTATAGCCTATAACTAGTCCTGTTTCCGTGGTTTGGGAGAGTGGGTGTCAGCCTCAGTTTTACCAAATCTAGTGACATAGTAAATATGATTTGGGGGGACAGCTAAGTCTTGTCCTGGTTTAAGATTTGGATAGCCTCAGGAAGCCGGGGTCGTACATGGGATATCAGTCCGATCAACGTCACAGCACAGGGATGGAGAGGATGGTTGGTAGGGGTTAGCCAAAGGTCAAACTGGGGAGACAGAGAAGATAATGTATCCAAGGGGTTAAGCAGAATCATAGATAGATGGAGCAGAGGTCGATTCAGGCAGCAGACAGAGATGGTCAGACGGAGTCAACAACAGTTAGTAGTTCACAAAGGAAACAGCACACCCTTATCACTGAAAGCTATCACGGGCATTGAGGCTCAGGCCTGATTCCTATTTAAGGGGATACTGACCAATAGGGAGCTGTGGGTGGTTAGACTGTCACTGGAAACTGGGCACCTTCTAGCAAATGCCTCCATTCCTGGAGGGCCAATTTCACAGATAGGAGTTTCTGATTACCATAGTGCCTCTCAGCTGAGCTAAACTTCCTGGAGAAAGGGCCGCCCCCACCCCCAGCTCAGAAGCATCTACCTCTACAACATATGGCCCCTGGGTATCAGGATGAAATCAGGAAGGGAGTTCCAGGCAGTTTTTAACCCTTCAAATTCTTTGAGGGCCTGATCTGGCCAGCTTGGGACAAAGGCTCCCTTCTTAGTAAGGTCAGTCAAGGGGCTACCAGGGTGGAGTAGTTCTTAATAAATCATCTATAAATATTGGCAAATCCCAAAAATTCTTGCGGCCCTTTCAAAACCTTGGGTTGTTCTCCATTGGAGGACAGCAGAGACCTTTGACTGATCCATGGTTATCCAAGTATTAGAAATTATGTAACCAAGAAAAAGGACATAAAGGCAATTCTCACATAATTTCTGTAAAACTTGCCAGACATGCTTCCTATGGTCGACAAGATTAGGGGAAAAAATCTGAATGTCATCTAAATAGATGACAACAAAGCGACCCAAAAATTCTCTGAAAATCTCATTCACAAAATCCTGGAGGACTGCTGGGGCATTACAGAGGCCAGATGGCATCACAAGGTACTCGTAGCGCCCATCCTGGGTGTTAAAAGCAGTCTTCCACTCATCCCCCTGTCTAATCCTGACCAAGTTATAGGCCCCCCTTACGTCAAGCTTAGTTAAGACTTGGGCCCCAATTACTTGATTGAACAGACCTGAAGAAGAGGATACTTATTTTTAACTGTGAACTTGTTTAATCCCCAGTAATCTATACAGGGAAGCAACCCGCCATTGTTTTACTCTTTTTCTCTCTGCCATTCTTTTACTCTCTTTCTCTCCATGCTGGCGAAGTGGAGGTTATTATAACGCCTTTCTGAAGATTTTCAGAAATGTACTCTTATCCTTAGCCTGCGTGAGGTTATAGATATTTCCCCTAGGGGGCATAGTTCCAGGAAGAAGATCGGTAGGATAGTCAAAGGGCCAATGAAGTGGGAGTGTCAGCTGCCTTTTGTGAGAAGACATCCACAAAATCTCTTCTAAAGAAAGGCTGGCTGAATGTATGGGTAAATCTAAACAAGACTGGAAGCATTGTGCCCCCCACTTGACCAGCTGCCCCGTGCACGAGCATGCGCCCGCACAGCCAAAGAGTAGCAAGGGAGGCACCCAGGGCAACCCTCCACCTCCCTGGCCCTTGCGAGCAACTTGGGAAATCCAAGCGCCCTGCCACCAGGAGGGACCCAAGGACGCTCGTCGTCGGCCACCTGGACCAGGTAAGATTCTTAAAAAACATACCCTGACCACCACCAACCTCATCCCTTAATCATGATTTTTCCGCAGCTAGTGGATTTTCATACTAACCACTTACATCACATATATAGACCCACCTCCTATTTGTGACATGTGCACTTTCTACCTCTCTTTAAATTGTTAATTTGGTTTGCTTCAAGTTTTCCCTCTTACCTTGATATGTCTATGCCCGGACTTTAATCAAGAAGCTAAACTGTCTGCCCTACTAATTTCACCTGCACCTAAATAAAGAACCCCAGTGATCACCTACAGTACTGTATGACTCATGTAGGTTTTTCCAGACTTCCAAGTTGCATGGCACAGAAAGGAAAACTATAAACCCTAGAACATCAACTGCTTTTTGGTGAATACTGAGCTGGGCATATTTGTTTGGTGAATCTGGGGTCAAGTTAAAGTGGACCTCCAATCAAGTAAATACAATTTAGTAATTTGCTTCCCTAAAGACCCCCTGGCGTATGGTGTTAAAGGGCTTAGCCCAATGCAAATGTTGTGGGATAGCGCTCCTAGAAATACATGGGAGCCGCCATCTTGGATCACACCTGAGAGCTTTTGCTAGCACACAGTGACTGCAGTTGAGCTGAGGGATTTCTTATAATCAGCCCAACCAGCCAAAGAGAGAGATTATATTCTTTTTTCCACATATAATGTTAGATGGAGATTATGCTGGCTGCATTGAAGATCATGTTGCAGTATATGTTTGTGTGATATTGTCTCCCCACACAGGGCAGCCTGGAACTTGGGATTTTGCTATAAGCAGACCACGCCAAATTTACCTCAGAAAAGGGATCAGCATCTCTCATGTTACACACACACACACACACACACACACACACACACACACACACACACACACACTGTTTGGCTGCTGCAGAGTTGTTTACAATGTTAGATTATAAGAGCTTTCTGAGCGGCGATAAGTCATTATAGCTAATGGCTTCCTACTTCTGGCCAGAGATGTAGCATTATTTATTAGGAGATTTAGGGTAAGTTTGACAATAGAACTGGGTATTTCACAAGCAGGTTTGTCAGAATTGTGCCAGGATGGCTGCCCCCATACAGTTCAATAGCATAGAATCTCCCTGCTATCCCACAACATCTTAATGGATTTGAGCCCTCTCAACTACATTACATCACTGGGGTTTAGAGGAGCAAATTACTAAACTTTGAATTTTTGACTGGAGGTCCACATTAAGTACCATAATTAGGTTATATTTCAGCTTCATATAAGGATCAGGTTAGGCACTTGGGTCCAGACACCAGCTAGGGTTTGGGTAATGAGCCCGATTGGATGTTAGGGTCAGATTGAGGCTAGTATATTTGCTAGAGTTAGCGTTCTAGCCACTGTATTGAAAGTAAGGCTTAATGTCTTTTTGGAAGGTTAGATGCTAGGGTTTGGTTAAAGGATGAGGTGTTAACGTCAAATCTACAAGCAAAGTTAAGGTGAGGAGTTAAGTTAGGTATTAGGGTCAGGACTAGAGGTGATATTAGATGCTGCGGTTAGGTTAAGTACTAGGATCAGGTTTAGGGGTCTTATTACATATAAGTGCTGGGTATTGGTGGCTCTGGCAATACAACTGCAAATGCTTCTTTTCTCTTTTTTTTTATAATGAGCAATGTAGCGTTGCTGTTTTCAATGGTTGCCATGGCAACACCAACTCTCTACATTCCTTGCTAATAATGGGTAGCCGGATCCAGGAATAGCTGTTACTATATGAATCAGTGCGGGCGGAAGTTAAGGTGAAGGTGACGCGCACCACATTCCAGTGAAGAAGTGGTTATATCAGGTGTGGGCGACTGCGGTGGGTGGAGTCATCCTTTTTTTTTTTAGAGATACAAGATTTTCTTTACCAAGTTGCATCCTTGTAATTTTTGTCCTTGGAAATGTCCCAGGTTTTTTAATGAAGATCATCTGTAACGGAAGATTAATAATTCCTTGCGGTGGATTCCGTACTCGCCATCTGCTAATGTTTCAATGCATAATGCTCAGTTATCATGGCAAGAAATATGTTTATTATATGTGATGTGTTACTGTAAAAATGAACCAGCCTGTAGGTCAAGCTGTGGTACAGAAAAATCAGTCTATGTATCAGGTAGCATACATTTATTAGGCTGTGGGCCAGGTTGGCACAGGCAGTGGGGTTGTTAGGCTTTCTGGCACCCTGGGGCAAAGATTCGAAGTGGTGCCCCCCCGTACCTGTGCTCAGACGCTCCCCTTACCTGCTGCACCCGTGGAACATGCCCCCCCCCCCCAGCTACGCCCCTGGGTACAGATACTTAAACCTGTTGTCAGGGGGAGAGTCAGCATCCTTTGCCCCCTAGATTGTGACCCTGGAATTAGGTAAATGGCTTTATATGCTTGTGTTATTACACCTTGACAGCGATTACATTGGTCTGAATTGAATAGTAATAATAGTAATAGTGCAAATAGTGGCCATTGAGTGCTAATGCACAGTTGGAATTTATCATCTGCATTTTCCCAACCATGCACTTGTGAACACACCAGTGAATAAACACTATATTAGTGACTACACATAAGTGAATTACACAAGTGGACACAGCAGTGAATTATACCATTTTGTGAATACTCACCTGTAAAATGGGTATTGTAAGTATGTCACACACCCCGCTTCAAGAAATTCATAACGTGTGGGTAATACTGACCTGTAGAGGGCGATATGCAGAGATGCCAGGAAAAAAGAGAGCCCCTCCCAGTCCATAAATACCTGGGACCTCCCACTCATTACCCAGTATAAGAACAGCAGTAAGGTAAGGGACCAGGAAGAGCCCAACACAAAGCATAACAACGCAAAGTTCACCATATAAAGGATCCAGAATACAAAAGGACAGGGTGAAGCGGGGTGTGTGACATACTTACAATACCCATTTTACAGGTGAGTATTCACAAAATGGTATTATTCTAAGTATGTCACACACCCCGCTTCAAGAAATTCATAACATGTGGGACATCCAACAGAAGTGTCCATAAAGGGCGGGGATCCAAAACAAGGCAACAAGGCACAACTTAAACCACTGCAGCTTGCAGAACTTTGCGGCCAAACACAGCATCCGCTGAGGCCCGAACATCAACCTTGTAAAACTTGGAAAAAGTGTGAACAGAAGACCAAGTCCAGAGCCAGTGGATCCCGTGAGAGAGACACAAATGTCGGAAGTTTGTGATTGTGACGAGAGGCAAAGAGGTCCACCACCGGGGACCCCCACCTGACACAAATCTCCGCTCCCGGAATGTAAACTGCTGAAATGCACGGGACGTGGGTCTCCGCCCAAGCCAGAAAGACACTTCCTTGAGGGCACTCCTGCTGCGAGCCCCTCCTGGTGATTGATGTAGGCGACCGCCGTCCGATTGTCCAACTGGACTTGAACCGGCAATCCTTGCAACTGATGAGTCAAGCGAAACAGAACCATCCTGATGGCCCTCAATTCCAGAACATTGATGGACTTGTGAGCCTCCTGAGGCCCCCACAGTCCCTGAAACTGACGATCCTTCCAGAACCCCCCCCATCCTGATAGACTGGCATCCGTGGTGACCGTCTCCCAACAAGGGGCCAGAAAGGATCTGCCCCTCGACAGATTGATTGGATCCAGCCACCACTGAAGGGAGCACCGAACTCGGGGGGTCATCAGGAAGGACTGATCCAACGACAGTGGCGACCCGTCCCAGGCCGCCAACAGATGGAGCTGGAGTGTCCTTGTGTGGAACTGAGCAAAGGGAACCGCTTCGAAGGAGGCTACCATCAATCCCACCAGCCTCATCCCCAGTCTGATGGCCGGATGAGGGATAGACAGGAGGAGTCAAACCAACTCCTGAATCAAGAGACAAGAAACACCCTGGCCTGGGAAGTATCCAGGGACATTCCCAGAAAAGACACTAACCTGGACGGAGAAAGGGAGGACTTGGGGTAGTTGATCACCCACATCGAATCTCTCCAGAGTGGACACCACAGTTCTGGTGTCCAATACCGCTTGGCTGAAGGAAGATGCCATAATAAGAAGGTCGTCCAGATAAGGGACAATGCGAATACCCTGGGCTCTGAGGAGAGCCATCACCCCGGCCAGCACCTTGGTGAAAACCCTTGGAGTCGAGGTAAGACCGAAAGGAAGGGCCACAAACTGAAAATGCTGATCCTCCACCACGAACCTGAGAAATCTCTGGTGCGCTGGAAAAATCGGCACATGCAGATAGGCGTCCTTGATGTCTATGGACGTCTGAAAGTCCCCCTGCCGAAGAGAATGGATAGCTGAACGCAGCGTTTCCATGCGAGGGCAGCCCACCGCACAGGATCCATCTGTCCGAGACCTCCCGGTCCCAGACCTGAGAGAAGTGTTGCAGCCGTCCCCCCACCCACATGGGTGAGGGCGCCCCCTCATTGCTGAGCTGGCTTGGCAGCGGGTTTGGGCTTAGAGCCCCAGCTGTATCCTGGGCGGGCACGTCCTCTGCCCCTGTTCCAGGAATCTCCTCTGGCTGTGGGGAAAACAATTCCTCTGCCAGCTCTAGCCCCACGAAAGGAAGGAGCAAAGGAACCCGCCCCCCGAAAAAGGGACGACGCTGTTTTTTGCGTTGAGGTAACTTACTCCATTTACTAATGGAAGACTTGGCAGGCGCCAAGCCTTTTCGGGGCCCGGAGGGCACCACAAAAAAGGCATCCGTCTTACGAAAGGAAGACATTACCTCCAAATAATACTTCACAACACGAACCACATCCAAAGAATGCAGGGCCCTCTCCTTGTCATTGCTGGGATTAGGACACAGAGAGGGCAGAACAATGTCTTGGTTTAGGTGAAAGGCAGAAACAACCTTAGGAAGGAAATCGGACTTGCAACGAAAAACCACCTTGTCCTGATGCCCCTCAAAGTACGGGGCTTGAATGGACAAAGCCGCCAACTCAGAGTCACTCCTAACCGAAGTGATGGCTACCAAAAAGGCCACCTTCTGCGTAAGTGAAGACAAGGCTATATCATTCAAGGGCTCAAAAGGAGAATCCAGAAGAGCAGAAAGAACCAAATTCAAATCCCAAACAGGGAGCAAAGGTTTTCTAGGAGGCCGCACATGCGTGACTCCCTGGAAAAAAGTCTTAACCAAAGGATGTAGGGCAAATGACCTTTGAAAGAACACCGCCAGGGCAGAAACCTGCCCCTTCAGAGTACTAAGCTGGAGCCCCAGGTCCAGATGGAAAATTCCCTACAAGGCAATGCCCTGATCTCACACCAATCAATATAAGACCTCCAAGTCCTATAGTAGATATTAGAGGAAGACCGCTTCCTAGCACTAATGAGAGTTCGAATCACAGCATCGGAAAGACCTTCCTCCTTCAAGATGGAGCTTTCAGCAGCCACGCCGTCAAAGCCAGCGTTGGTAAATTGGGATAACGTAGTTGACCCTGGGTGAGCAGATCCGGCAGCAGGGGCAGAACGAACTGATCCTCTGCTAACCTTACCACATCTGCGAACCAAACCTGTCTTGGCCACCTTGGAGCCACCAGAATTGCTGACGCACCCTCCAGGGCCAGCTTGCGCACCACTCTGGCCACCAAGGGAAACGGAGGGAACAGATACAGAAACCCCAGATCCCTCCAGTTCAGAGACATGGCATCCACTGTGAAGTAATAAATAAGTTAATAACTATTGGGAGGATAATTTAATAAATGAATACATTAAAACATTATTAAAAATTAATGATTACAAAATTTGGACCTAACACCGAATAAGGGGCCCTGCTCCTACCCTCCGCTATCCCGCTAGAGAGAGGGGCATTACCCAAAGGGGGGGACCACCCAAAGTGTAAGGCCAAGGGACGGGGCATCCCAAACCGGGGTCACCGTCCCGGATGACCGCCTACCCTCTTATATAGGGTCTCACGGGAGAACATTTGCTCTTAAGCACCAAGGGTGCTTTTCTACCCTCACCCGGACCGTCAGCCTAGGCTGGGAGACATGAGGTAACAGAAAGAAAAGATCCAGGCTGAAATAGATAACTAAAGGGCCGGGAGTCATCCCGGCTACCTGAAATCCCCCTGTGCAAGGAGGAGACCACATCTTCTGACTTGCTCGCCGACTGCAGAGATGAAGACTGGGTAATGAGTGGGAGGTCCCAGGTATTTATGGACTGGAAGGGGCTCTCTTTTTTCCTGGCATCTCTGCATATCGCCCTCTACAGGTCAGTATTACCCACACGTTATGAATTTCTTGAAGCGGGGTGTGTGACATACTTAGAATAAATACCATATGAGTGTCTACACACAGGTGAACAACACACTAAGGGGCAGTGAAGTGCACACATGCCCGGAGGGGTGAAGTGAAGTGCACATGTTCCCTAAACTCAGCGCCCAGGGAGCAATTGGGGGTTAGATGCCCTGTTCAAGGGCAAATCAGTCGTGTCCTATGGCCGGGTATTGAACTTTCTACCTTACGATTACAAGCCCACTTCCATATCTCTAGGCCATAACTGCCCCTTTCAGAGGGACGGAGACAGGAGGACCACCCCCAATGGGCCAAGTGTTTCATTTTTATTGGTTATCTCTTGTATATAATTGTTCTTTACTTTGTGTGGTGGCTTTGCTCATTTCCTTGATATGCTAATACTGCCTAATTGGGGGCAGTTGTGGCCTAGAGGTAAGGGAGCGGACTTGTGGGGGCAGCAGGTTTGAATCCCGGTCCTGGGACATGACTGAAGTGCTGCAAGGCACCTAACCCCCCGACTGCCCCCCGGGTGCTGTAATCAGGGCAGCCCACCGCTCCGGGCATGTGTACACTCACTGCACAGATGGGTTAAATGTGGAAGACAAATTCCTATGAGTGTGCAAGCATACAATGGCGATCTATGCATTATTTATTTTATTTTTTTTATTACACTGTTCCTGTGCAATACTTTGGACAGTTCTTTGGAAAATTGTGCTCCACAAGGCTGCTGCACCCACAACTGGAATTCTACATTGTAGTCAGTGTGCGGTTATTCTTTGTGGTTTAGGCTGGGTTATAGATGAAACTGGCTGCATGTTGGATTGTGCTACGCCTAAACTTGACTGAAGGTAAGGTTAAAGGAGCTCTATCGCAAAAAATGGCCCAATAATAAAAATCCATATAAATATGCTGGATGGCAGGGGAAGGGGTCACTTATACACCCGGCATCAGAAAATATCCAGCCAGGCTTGTATCTTTTATTTTAATGGATGGAAGAGGACAGGCTCTGTCACCCCTCATTGACTAAACCTGTAACACCTGGATTTACTCCTATCAGGAGAAGAAACCACAAGCTTGGCAGGAGTTTTATTCAGTTTGGGTGTATAAATGACCCCTCCTCTCATTAGCCAATGGATTTTTAATATTACACAATTTCACGATAGTGCTCCTTTAAGGTACAGATGAGTTGTGCTGCAGGTCATTGATATGTGTGAGGTTTGTGGCATGGATGAATTTGGCATTGGCTGGGGTGTGACTTGAATGAAAGGTGCAGGAAAGGGTTTACCATGGATAAATGTGGCTGTAAACAATCTGACTGCAGGTTAGGATGTTGTATAAATGAACAGTGTGGTGTGTGCAGTGTAGAGTGTGACACAGATTAAAAAGCAGGGCCGGCTCCAGGTTTGTGGTGGCCCTTGGGCAAGAGAGTCTTAGTGGGCTCCAAAGTAGTGTGTTACGTGATGTCCTCTTTTTCAGCTCCACTGCCACAAATAGGCCATCTTCTGCTGTCCTGCAGTCCCTATTGCCTTCCCTATAGCCACCAATCACCCTCCAGTCCTTATTGCCTTCCCTATAGCCACCAATCACCCTCCAGTCCTTATTGCCTTCCCTATAGCCACCAATCACCCTCCAGTCCTTATTGCCTTCCCTATAGCCACCAATCACCCTCCAGTCTTTACTGTCTTCCTTATAGCCACCAATCACCCTCCTGTCCTTATTGCCTTCCCTATAGCCACCAATCGTCCTCCAGTCCTTATTGCCTTCCCTATAGCCACCAATCACCCTCCTGTCCTTATTGCCTTCCCTATAGCCACCAATCACCCTCCAGTCCTTATTACCTTCCCTATAGCCACCAATCACCCTCCAGTCCTTATTACCTTCCCTATAGCCACCAATTGTCCTCCAGTCCTTATTGCCTTCCCTATAGCCACCAATCACCCTCCAGTCCTTATTGCCTTCCCTATAGCCACCAGTCACCCTCCAGTATTTACTGCCTTCCTTATAGCCACCAATCACCCTCCAGTCCTTATTACCTTCCCTATAGCCACCAATCGTCCTCCAGTCCTTATTACCTTCCCTATAGCCACCAATTGTCCTCCAGTCCTTATTGCCTTCCCTATAGCCACCAATCACCCTCCAGTCCTTATTGCCTTCCCTATAGCCACCAATTGTCCTCCAGTCCTTACTGCCTTCCTTATAGCCACCAATCACCCTCCAGTCCTTATTACCTTCCCTATAGCCACCAATCGTCCTCCAGTCCTTATTACCTTCCCTATAGCCACCAATTGTCCTCCAGTCCTTATTGCCTTCCCTATAGCCACCAATCACCCTCCAGTCCTTATTGCCTTCCCTATAGCCACCAATCACCCTCCAGTATTTACTGCCTTCCTTATAGCCACCAATCACCCTCCAGTCCTTATTACCTTTCCTATAGCCACCAATCGTCCTCCAGTCCTTATTGCCTTCCCTATAGCCACCAATCACCCTCCAGTCCTTATTGCCTTCCCTATAGCCACCAATCACCCTCCAGTCCTTATTGCCTTCCCTATAGCCACCAATCGTCCTCCAGTCCTTATTGCCTTCCCTATAGCCACCAATCACCCTCCAGTCCTTATTGCCTTCCCTATAGCCACCAATCACCCTCCAGTCCTTATTGCCTTTCCTATAGCCACCAATCGTCCTCTAGCCCTTATTGCATTCCCTATAGCCACCAATGACCCTCCAGTCTTTACTGCCTTCCTTATATCCACCAATCACCCTCAAGTCCATATTGCCTTCCCTGTAGCCACCAATCGCGCTCCAGTCCTTACTACCTTCCCTATAGCCACCAATCGTCCTCTAGTCCTTGTTGCATTCTCTATTGCCACCAATCACCTTTCAGCCCTTACTGCTTGCTCCGCTGCCACTAAAGACTTCATCATTGCTATCAGTTATCACCTGGTTCTTGCCACCTTCTGAGCCTCCATCAATTGCCCTCCATTCCATGCCACCTTCTTCAGTGTTGCTGATCATCCCCTGTTGGTGAGGCCATGAGCGGGTCAGCACACAATACCCTGCATTTGATTGTTTGGGCCCACTGTAAAATAAAAAACATGGCCAAGTGTGAGCCTAAGTGGGCCCCTGAAGATGCCAGGGGCCATGGCATTTGCCCAGGTTTGCCCTGTGCTGGCGCTGTTAAAAAGGCTATGATATGCTTAATGTACAGATAAGTTAGATGCAGGTTGGGTTGTAGTGCAGTGACAGGTAAATCAAGTCATTGTACATTTGCTGTTTCAATCGCTTTTATTGTCAAATATCCTAATCCTAATACAAAGATAAAGCAAAACTGAAATAATAGGCTATATAGGTAGCAAAAAGCCAACACACAGGCCGCGATTCAGTGAACATTCCTTTATTGCCTAAAAATAAGGGCCATTTCATGCTTTATTTCAGAATTAGACAAGATATGTCATTCAGAGAAGAGAGAACATCACGGGTGTTTTTAAATGCTTAAAAGTGATTATATGTTATTTATTAATACCTAAAACATTTGCTTTTGGACTATAAGAAAGAACAACTGACTGCACAAAGTAAGATTATGGACAGCAAGGTGCCTTCTGATTGTGTTTTGGTACTCACCTAGTCTCACCCCCAATACAGTTAAATCCTTTCAGCCAGGGGCAGAATGGCCATAGGGTGAATGCCTGGCGGACCGTACTGCTTTGGAGCAGCCTGGGCTGCTACCTTTACCTTTACCTATTATCCCCTTCACCACTCTATCCTCTCACCCAAGCAACCCTGGCCAATGTCCTCATCCTAATGAGCACACTGTTGACTTGGTGGTTGGCTGGTAAAATCCCGGGCTGATTTTTGGCCTTCAGCCTTGTGCGTGGAAAGTGTTGGACAGAGCAAATTTTAAGCTAATCCCTGGCACTGCACACTCCGAGTGCCTTGGATGGCACTGAAATGTAAAGCACCTCCCACTGCAAGGAGTAATGGGGAAATCTATGATTCTGTGTGCTAATAATTTTAAAATCTGACAACCAGATCAAATCAAAATACAATTGAACTAAAAATCTAAATCACAGGAAGGTGACTCCAGGCTAGTTGCAGGTCCTAGAGCCAATGCTGACCAATCCCGGAAGAGGGACCACCAGCACTCTAAACTGTTAGGGGACACTGTTACTACAGGGCAGCCTTCAAGGGGTTAAAGAGATTAGGCAGCTGTCTGTAACACAGGGGTCCCCAACCCCATCCTCAAGAGCCACCAACAGGTCATATTTTGTGAATCTCCACATAGCCGGCTCTATAGCCCTGTTTGAGCACTAGTTACCTCACCTGGGTGTCTGTGTGGAGCTCTGCAATGTCTGATCTGTTTGTGGGTGTTGGGGAACATTGCTGTAACAGATATGGTGAAACACACCACTACCAAGGATGGCACTTATGCTGGGGGTGAAGGCAAACCGGAATAAGAAAGAGCCCGGTTCAAAATTCAGGGAACTGCCATTGGGCAGGAGGCAGGCTGTCACTCCATCGCATCATCATGACGCCGGCTGGTGATGTCATCGGTGGCGTGCTCGGAGACTCGGAGGTGGGTGTGTGGCTAAGCACACACAAAAAAAAAAAAAAAAGAAATCCACCTCAAAAGAGACAGATTTGTTTGTGTGCTTAGCCACACGGCAATGCCTTGCCAGATACGGTTTATGGAATTCTCGCTCTCTCCATCGCACGAGGAGGGGGATTCATTCACTGCCCTTCCCACAGCCCGCCTCCCTTCCTTACACCCCCTCAGTGCTGGTCTGTATAGAGACATACCCAGGCTCACGCTTAACCCCATATGTCTCATGACATAATCCTGACCCTTCTCATTTTGCTGAAGATTCCCTTTCTCTTGCTCTCTAACATTCCCCTTTTTCTTCTTTCTTTCTTTCGCTCACACAGCCTCCTGCTCTCTCCTTCTTCTGCTGCTAATCCCCATTTACTTTTCTAAACTGGCCGCTGTACTTATTCACATATTGCCTGACAGGGGCTAGACAGAAGGTGCCACCAACATGACCACAGCTGATGAAGATGCTGATAACTCTGGTCTTCATTTACTCCCTGTATCACTCCTCTCTCATCTATAACCTCCTCTTTCTCTCTCTCTTTATCCCTGACCCTCATCTGACACCATCCTCCTCTCTCTCTCTCTCTGTCTCGTTCTCTTTCTTGCTCTTGCCTATCACCAGCTTCTTTCTTTTCTCTCTGTCTGTCTGTCTGTCTGTCTCTCTCTGTCTGGTCTCATCTGTCACTAGGTTTTCTCTATCTTCCTCTCTCTTTATCCCTGAAAAAGTCCAAAGGGCAGGTGCACGCTTCCTGTATACAAAAGTGGGTGCCAGGTCCGTGGTGGCGCCGCTGTACATATAATGAATCAGTGAGACCAACACTCCAAATCACAGTATGCGGAAGAACTGTATTCAAAAGTCATACAGTACATACAAAGCAGTATCATGCAGCTCATATTATCCAATGTTTCGAGGGTACCTACCTCCTTCCTCCTTGAAGAATCACATCTGGATGGCAGTTCTTCCCTGAGGAAGGGTGTAGGTTCCCCCGAAGTGTTAGATAATATGAACTGCTTTATACTGCTTTGTATGTACTGTATAACTTTTAAATACAGTTCTTCCACATATTGTGATTTGGAGTGTCGGTCTCATTGATTCATTCTCTTTATCTCTGACTCTCATCTGTCACCTCACCATCTTCTCTCTGAGCCTTTTTCTCTTAGATTTCATCACCAGTGTGGTTGGTAAAAACCATGCTCCGTAAAAAGGGAGATTTATTTGGGATGGTACGGGGGGGGGGGGGGGTAGGATGAGTCGGATGTAGGAAGGATAGGTGGGACATGTAAGATACAGGTAGAAGGGGGTTAACGGGGTTCACCAAGAAAGAGGATTCGGTTGCTGTAAAAACTGGATCTAATACCCCAACATCTTATACAATTAAGGTTTACTTAGCAGGTCGGTGTGGGGAGGTTTACATGGGCCCACACAGGGAAGCAGTAAGCCCTAACCACGGGTGGTCCAGGCAGGAACAAGGGTGCCCCATGCCATTCCTGGGCACACATGGGATGGTCTGGTTCCACAGCTGCTAATGGAACGGGGAAAGGTTAGTAGGGCACAGTGGGTTTCATAGGCCTAGTGAGAGTGTAGCTTACCTTAGCTGGGGATGTGCATCCTTAGTCCTCGTTCCAGTGGCACTGGTCCCAGGTGAGTCGGGGGGCAGTTGGTTGCCCCATGGTTTTCTCCCTCTGGGACACTCATCTGTCACACACTTTCCTTCCCTAACATATGTTACCATTTATCCCTATCACTGTCTCATCTATCGCCATGTTCACTTTGTGAATCCTTCCCTAGCTATCATCTACCACCATTGTCTCTGTGTCTCACTCTCTGAATCTCTATTATTGCCATCTTCTCTCTGTGTCTTCTTCCAGGGCTCTCAACTATCACCATGTCTGCTTTGTGTTTTACTCTCAACCTTTACCATCTTCTCCCTGTAGTGCTGATTCACCACTGTATTTTTGTTGTCATGTTTCTCTTGTGTTTTTTGTGAGAAAAGCTTTTTTTCTTTTCTTAGCAATGCAAAAATGTTAAATAATTCTTATTCAATGACCCTCATCTATCACCATCTACTTTCTTTGTCTGTCTCTCTCTCCCAACCTTACAGGGTGGGAAATAGGGACAGTTGTTAAATTAGGCCACACCCCCTCATTGAGGGATGGATAGGGGATAGAATTATTATTATTATTATTATTATTAATGTTTATTTATATAGCGCCATCATCTTCCGTAGTGCTTTACAAGGTATGATTACAGACAAGGTAAAACATATAGTAAAGGGAACAATACAAACTAGATGTCACAAGGTTTAAACCAAGTGTTGTGAGCCCAGGAGACAGTAGGAAAGAGCCGTGCCCTTGCGAGCTTACAGTCAGAAGGATTACAGAAGGGGGTGGAGACAAAAGGGGCGGGATCACTAGTGGTAGAGCTTGTGTTGGGCTGCATGTGCCATTTGAAGGTTATAAGAGTTGCTTAAACTGGACCTTCACCATGATTTATTGAAAAGCCCAAACCCTTAAAAAACGATTCCCCAGCATCTAAAGTTAATATATTTTACATTTTTAGTCACTTATTATTATTCTGGGCTGCAACTCTGTTCAGGACTCTAGGATACAGGCGCCACCATCTTGACTCAGAAGCATCACATTTACTGATGAGAGGAGAGTGGGATAAAGTACAGGGGGGCGGGTTATAGCTGTGCTTTGCTCAGACAGAGCAGAGCTGGGGTCAGGAAAAGGTCAGCAATCCCAGAATGCAGAGCAGCACAGTCAGAAGACACTTCCTGTTTGCAGGCTGCCTGATGTTCCATGAGCCGCCATCTTAGATGTTTAAATACTCATAACATGAAGTAGATGCAGGTAGGATGATTTTTAATGTGAGCAATCTGTATGTACAGGGTGTGGGAAACATATAAGATAAACTCTTATTCAGAGTGAAGGTCCGCTTTAAGCCAAGTTATATGCTTGTCTGAAGAAGTGAGTTTTCAGGGCACTTTTAAAAGCTTGGAGTGATGGAGCGTGACGGATTGAGCGGGGGAGTGCATTCCAGAGAAGTGGGGAGGCACGGGAGAAGTCTTGAAGGCGGGAGTGCGAGGAGGTAACCAAGGAGGAATGTCAGCGGCAGGAGAATGTCAGAGGCAGAGCGGAGGTTGCGCTTGGGTTGGTAACGCTGGATCAGAGATGAAACATAGGGATGAGCCTGGTTGGAGAGAGCATTGTAGGTTAGTGTTAGAAGTTTGAACTGAACTCTCTGAGAGACAGGAAACTAGTGAAGGGATTGACAGAGGGGGCATCGCTGGGAAGCGAGATGAGAGGTGGATGAGGCGAGCAGCAGAGTTTAGAATAGATTGAAGGGGTTCCAGTCTGTTGGCAAACCACAGAGGAGGGTGTTGTAATAGTATGTAACAATTGCAACAATAGAAACACTTTGAATAGACCAATGCTGCAGGTCTGCATGTTACACCTCAAAGAGGGACAAATGAGAACAACCAGGCACAAGGGCACATGGGCCCAAAATAGGACAGTCCCTCCAAATCAGGGAGGTATGGACTCTAGCATCATCTTCTGACTGTACTATCGCCATACCTTCCCTGTGCCTCTCTTCTTGACTCTCTCCCTCCAAGAACCTCATATATTACAATCTTTGTAATCTCTCTGGCTTTTGTTTCCCTGGTTGTCACATGTCATCTGTATTATCCCTGTCTTCAACTCTTCAATTACCACCTTCTCTCACTGGCTCTGGTCTTCTTGTATTCTCTCTCTCTCTCTCTCTCTCTCTCTCTCTCTCTCTCTCTCTCTCTCTTCTCTCCCCCATCTCTCTCTCTCTCTCTCTCTCTCTCTCTCTCTCTCTCTCTCTATATATATATATATATATATATATATATATAACACAGTTGCTCTCTATTTTTATCTGCCTTTCTGTCTCTCTCACTCACTTTCCAAAGCTTCCTCTCTCTTCTTTATCTTTATCTTTGGCTCTCTACCTCTTCCTGTCTTTTCTCTCTCATAATTTGTCCTTTTCTATTTATTTCTTTCCTTCTTTCGTTTTTTATCTCTGTCTCTTGATATCTACCTATCTCTGTCTGTCACTATCTGCCTGTCTGTCTCTCTCAATTTCTCATTACCACTCTCTTTCTCTGTCTGCATGTCTCACTCAATTTATCAGTGTGTCTCTGTCTGTTTCTCGACTATCAGGCTGATTCATTATTAGCGGCAGGTAGCGACAGATGAGCGTCTGTAGCAGGCATTTTCAGAGCGCCCGCTAGTAGTCACAGTGCTCGGCCGTAAGTCACTAGTTTATAGCGACTCAGTCGCTGTTCAGTAATGTTGAATACATTGTGAGGAGTCGCTATTTGACCAGTACAGCGCTGTATGGGAGCGCATGGTAGCGACTGGTCATAGCGACCAACTCACACCATATTCAGCAAAAAAACAGCCTCACAAATCTCTGGCACTGAAAAATGCTTGTTTGGAGTGCAGGAGGCGGTGTGTTTAAAGTGTGTTTTCAAGCATCTATCCACTAGTAACAAAGCAAAAACATATGGAATTACATTGTAACAACATTGTAACATGAACACTTTAATGCCAGACCTGTAATGTAATTTCTGAAGAAATATATAAAAAATGAAAAAATTATGAAAAAAATGCTTTTTCAGTGCCAGAAGAGGTCACAGAATAATTTGTGATTTTTTTTGGAAAACAAAAAAACAAATACCCCGTTTAAAGAGAAGAAAAGGATCGTCCATTGAAATGTATGGGAGAGCGACAGGTAGCGAGAGGTCATACCTGGCGCTGTGCAAGGCTGAACGCCGGCGCTGTTCGCTGGTTCGCTGAGGCTGTGAAAATGATGAATCAGACGCTACATGGCGCTATCCCAGTCGCTAAACAGATTCTGCTTGATAAATGTGTAATTGCGTGCCGTGTCCGGCATTCACCAGTCGCTACCTGTCGCTACCTGTCATTAACCAGGCGCTACCTGACGCTATCCCTTCTTAAATAAGGGCCTATATCTCCTTTCTCTCATTGTTTCTTTCCTTATTTCCCTCTCCCTTCTTCATTCGCCTAGTCTCTCTCTTTCTAGTTATTTATCTGTGTCTCTCTACCTCTATTCTTCCTATTCTGTCTCTCATTCTTTATATCTGTCTGTCTCTCACTCTCTCTTCTTCCTACTCTCTTTTTCTCTCAATCTTTATCCATGTCTGTTTCTATATCTCTCTTCTTCCCACTTTCTGTCTCTTTCGTTTTTCATATCCGTCTTTCTCTCTCTCTTGAAGTTGAAGTTTACCTTTACAATGATGTCCTTCTCCCTCTGTCTCATTCCTTTCTACTCACTTCCTAGCTGTCTTCTCTCCTTGCCTCATTTGCCCCTCTCACTCCTGTGCTCTCTGTCCTCTCATTCTGTCTCTCAGTTTAGGAACGTTTTGTGTCACTTCTCTGTCCACTCTTTGGCCCTTATTTATGAAGGAGTAGCGACAGGTAGCGACTGGTGAGCGGCCGGTAATGACGGGCCCCGCCACGAGAACGCCGGCTCCCCACCACAATCACACATTTATCAAGCCGATCCTACTTAGCGACTGAGATAGCGCCATATAGCCACTCATTCATCATTATTCCATCCTCAGCCCACAGCGCCAGCGTCCGGCCTTGAACAGTGACAGGTATGACCTCTCGCTACCTGGCGCTCTCCAATGCATTTCAATGGAACAATCTTTAAATATTAATAATTAATTGTTATTAATTTTTTTTTTTTTTTTTTTAAATGTGAAAAATTCTGTGACCACTTCTGCCATTTTAGATTTTTTTAAGGGGAAAAAAAAAAAAAATTGTACAGAATTGATATTACAGGTCTGATATTAATGTATTCATATTACTAAATTATTTAAAATATATATTTTTTTTGATTTCCAAAAATATGGTGGTTTGGGGGTTAAAATACTACTTTTAACACATTGCCTCCAGCGCTCTGGGGTTTAAACATGCATTTCACGGCGCTTGAATTTTTTGAGCGTGATTTTTTGATGAATATGGTGGAAGCCGGTCGCTCTGACCAGACGCTATCATGCGCACCCATACATCGCGGAACCTGTCAAATAGCGACTCGTAACGTTGTATTCAACATTACGCCACACCGACTGAGTCGCTGTCAACAACCGAACAACGGCCAAGCACAGCGACTACTAGCGGGCGCTATGAAAATACCGCTACAGTCGCTCAACTGTCGCTACCTGCCGCTATTAATAAATCAGCCTCTAAGTCTCTTCCTCTGACCCCCTCTAAATTTCTCTTCCTCGCTCTTTCCTTCTCTTATAGCCACTTTGTATTTCTCCCTCCTTGTCTTTTTCACTCTCTCGTTTTCACCTTCTTTCCATCTCATCTTCCCCATATCTCGTTGCTGTTCATTATTTTGTTCCCCTGAATTGCTGTTGCTTGTTCCCTTCATCTTTCCCTCACTCCATCCCTCCTTTCTGGCAGTCTCTCTCCGCCCTGTTGCTGTCCCTCCTCCTCTCGCTCCTGTACCCTGTGTTCACATACAGCTGGCTGTGTGCATTCCCCCTGGGGTGTGTGTGTGTGTGTGTGCGCGCGCGAGTGTGAGCGTGCTATGTAATGACACACTCGGAGAGACACACAGAGATGCTCTTGTCTCCATGGCAGCGCTAACTCGAAGGTAAGCCTCCGGCTTTGCTCGCAACATCTCCCATCTCCCCAATCCCTGGTCCCCCCCCTCTATGCTTCACCCTTCATCCTCTCTCCACCCACCGCTTCCCCAATTCACATGACCCCCCTACATATACGGCATTTGCTCATTACCACCAAACTGTCATCCCTCCAAATATAACCCCAAATATTACCCCTTTACCATCTGCATTACAGAATTAATCCCCCCCAACCCCCCATCTGTCACTCCATCAACCCCCCATCCATCCATGGCTGTCATTCCTCACATCTCCCATCCTGTCATTGTGTCTCCTTATTATTCCGTGACACTCCTCTCTGACTCCCAACATCTGCTCCATCCTTCCGTACCCCTTTCATCTTCAGCTTTTCATCTCGCTTTACTCTTGATCTGCCCCTGATTCCACTTCAATCTACATTTTCCAATTGCTTCCTAATTCTCCCTGTGATTACTTATTCTTTACCGATTCTTTCTACAAATTCCCTTTTCCAGTTTAACTCCTGTTTTTGACCATGAATTATATATTTATATATTTCATATTCCTCTACCATCTGTCCCACATCACAACATCTCTCTAATAATCTCTTAAATCCGATATTCTAGTGTCACTTTCTGATTCTCACTATACATATCCATCCACTATCATTTTTGGTATTCATGCAGTTCTATGTAAGGTCCTTATAAACCTATATCTATGACATACAATCACCCTATAAATCCATGTACTCTGTAACATGTCAGGCAATCCAGTATTTTTCCCTGTAATCCAGTATTCCAGTGCCACTAATTCTCACTATATCTATCCATGCACAGTGATCCACTATAATTCCTGTTACTGCTATAGTACTATGTGTTTTGCTTTGGACCATAAAAACCCATATCTCTTAAGTGCAATCATCTCTATAAATCCAACTGTTACTATTGTTACATCCCCAATAGTACAATATTAATCTATATAAACCAGTATTCGGGAAGCACTTTCTCATTTTACATTTCATGTGCTGTCATCTTCTAGTCCTGTCCTGTATCTTTTACTTATGGTCACTATAAGCCCTTATCTATGACCCTAATGAATTCCTGTTACTCTATATCAGGGGCTCACAATCCATGGTACAAGTGCTACTGGTGGTACTCAGCGAGGTTGCTGACTGACCTGTTCCCAACCTGATCTGCTTCCATCTATACTTTACCCAAGCATGACTTGCACCACACATACAAAACTGTTCCAAAAGTTGATCAAAACTTTGCATGAGCATTTTTGTGCATTTTGCACACTTTAAATGGTTGTTTTGTGCATTGTTTACATGGATTTAGGTGAATGACAAGTGACAACCCACATGTACCTCCCAGGTGGTACTTAAATTCCCACTATAGTCAAAAAACAAAAAAACACTTTACGCACCTTTCATCCCCCGCAGGTTATCGCTGCTAGGCTGGTGCTTACACACTTACCGGATTGCCCAATCACAGTCCCGCACGCCGCTGTCTCTACTTCTGCACACACAATGCTGTACAGTAGACTATGGCCCATCCCGCACCATCATCACAGAACCTATGGCACGCCCCTCTCCATTGCAGTGAATGGAGTGATCGGCCAAGCCGGTAAGTGTGTACACACGGGACTAGCAGCAATAGCCTGCACAGGATGAAAGGTGAGTATATTCTGATACTTATTCTGTAAACTAATATTCCAATGTCATGTTCTAATTCTTACTCTACTTATCCATGTTCAGCTACCTGCTATCACTGGATTATACAAGCCAATCTTTAGTACATGCAATCATCCCTATAAATTCATATGTACTGTTACATTCCAAATATTGCAGTATAAACTGATATTCCAGAAGCACATTCTAATTTCCAGTATGCCTATCCATGTACTGTACTTTCTGTATGGTCCTGATAAATCTATATAACCCCCCAATTGCCCCTATATACCCATGTACAATTAATCTATAACATTAATAATAGTCAGATATATTCTGGTGTTGCATTGTAATTCACACTCTACCTATCCATGTACTCATCTTCTATCATTCACTTTAGCCCTATGTATTTTTCATATGGCCCCATATTGACTATGACATGTAAATCTAGGCCCTGTTGTTCTGTGACATTCCTAATGGTCAAAAAACATTCCTGATACTCTGGAGTTTGTACTGTAATCCACCACCAATACTATGTATTTTTCATATGGTCCTGATAAATCCATTTCAATAACATTCAGTCATCCCTATAAATTCATGTATATTTCCATTTGTTCAATATACATATAGATGTACTGTCATTATAGTTGATATATTATATTTGTATGTATTGTCCTTAGTATATGTGACATATTATACGTGACACTAACTCATGCCTATAAAACCATGCCTAATAATAAGTTTTATTCTTTTGGTAGTCCCAAAAGGTATATTTAATAGATCCATGAACCTACCATCTTTGAAAGTACATAACCCCCTAGCTTTTAATTATTCCTCATACAGTATATTAGGCTCCTAAAATTCATGGTCCTAATAATCACAACCCAAAATGTAGTGTCGCTGTAATGCAATTTTTCTTTATAGTCCCTTATCACTTCTGTTTGCCTTATAGCGCATATATACTTAGATTTCTCTCTATTCCTAATAGTCTATATTACAGCATTGCATTTTGCATTTTGCTATATGTCTGTGTACTACCTCTTTAAAAATGTTTTCCTAATCCTTTTTATATTACATTTACAGCAGGAATAAAACTATACCATGTTTTGTTGCCCCCCTGCCATCCCGATTTGGGATGCCCTGCTGTGTGAAACGCCCCAGAATGCCCTGTAAAACCCAACTTTTCTCGCTCCTACAGCACATGCATGGGCTCTCATCCAGTCAGAGCTGTTTGCTGTACATATGTACTTCGGTAAACAGCTCTGCCCCTCAATCGGGAGCACAAGCGGAAGCATCCCCGCATTCAGATAGGCTGCGTGGAAGCTTGCACGCTTTCCTTCCCGATTGCAGAAGGCCAGAGCCATTTGCCCACTGATTTTTGCATGGCAAACATCCCTGATTGGATGAGAGCCTGTGCATGAGTCCTAGGACTGGGAAGATTTACAGGGCGATGTGGGGGGTTTCACAGTGGCTAGTGTCATATTTTAGACCGGTGCTGTGTTTTGTTATGGTTTAACACATGTTATAGTCTAATTTATAGTATTGTATAAATTACAAGTATTCTCTATAGTCTTATATTGCATCTTCCTAATACATCTAAACATATATGACACCTTTACAATTCTCATAATAAGTGCATGTACTAACCCTGCTTTGACCCTCGAAATCCCATATATCCCCTAATGTTTCATGTTCTTACAAGTTTAAATTGCTTTATAAATTCCTAAAAAGTCATGTTCTACAAAAGTTCTACAATTTCTATACACCGTATTTGCCGGCGTATAAGACGACTGGGCGTATAAGACGCCCCCCCAACATTTCCACTCAAAATATAGAGTTTGTTATATACTCGCCGTATAAGACTATTCCCTCTATATCCCTACTCCCGAGGGATGGATGTCAGGTGCTTGAAGAGGATAGGTGCAGATGGAGAGATGGGTGGGTGACCAGGGCAGGTGGGGGATACGTGTTGATGGTGAAATGGGTGTCAGGGACAGGCTGGGGATAGGTGCTGATATAGGAATGGGTGTCAGGGACAGGCTGGGGATAGGTGCAGATGGAGAGATGGGTGGGTGTTAGGGGCAGGCTGGGGATAGGTGCAGATGGAGAGATGGGTGGGTGTTAGGGGCAGGATGAGGATAGGTGCAGATGGAGAGATGGGTGGGTGTTAGGGGCAGGATGAGGATAGGTGCAGATGGAGAGATGGGTGGGTGTTAGGGGCAGGATGAGAATAGGTGCAGATAGAGAGATGGGTGGGTGTTAGGGACAGGCTGGGGATAGGTGCAGATGGAGAGATGGGTGGGTGTTAGGGGCAGGCTGGGGATAGGTGCAGATGGAGAGATGGGTGGGTGTTAGGGGCAGGCTGGGGATAGGTGCAGATGGAGAGATGGGTGGATGTCAGGGACAGGCTGGGGATAGGTGCAGATGGAGAGATGGGTGGGTGTTAGGGACAGGCTGGGGATAGGTGCAGATGGAGAGATGGGTGGGTGTTAGGGGTAGGATGAGAATAGGTGCAGATGGAGAGATGGGTGGATGTCAGGGACAGGCTGGGGATAGGTGCAGATGGAGAGATGGGTGGATGTCAGGGACAGGCTGGGGATAGGTGCAGATGGAGAGATGGGTGGATGTCAGGGACAGGCTGGGGATAGGTGCAGATGGAGAGATGGGTGGATGTCAGGGACAGGATGAGAATAGGTGCAGATAGAGAGATGGGTGGGTGTTAGGGACAGGCTGGGGATAGGTGCAGATGGAGAGATGGGTGGGTGTTAGGGACAGGATGAGAATAGGTGCAGATAGAGAGATGGGTGGGTGTTAGGGACAGGCTGGGGATAGGTGCAGATGGAGAGATGGGTGGGTGTTAGGGACAGGCTGGGGATAGGTGCAGATGGAGAGATGGGTGGGTGTTAGGGGCAGGATGAGAATAGGTGCAGATGGAGAGATGGGTGGATGTCAGGGACAGGCTGGGGATAGGTGCAGATGGAGAGATGGGTGGGTGTTAGGGACAGGCTGGGGATAGGTGCAGATGGAGAGATGGGTGGGTGTCAGGGACAGGCTGGGGATAGGTGCAGATGGAGAGATGGGTGGGTGTTAGGGACAGGCTGGGGATAGGTGCAGATGGAGAGATGGGTGGGTGTTAGGGACAGGATGAGGATAGGTGCAGATGGAGAGATGGGTGGATGTCAGGGACAGGCTGGGGATAGGTGCAGATGGAGAGATGGGTGGGTGTTAGGGACAGGCTGGGGATAGGTGCAGATGGAGAGATGGGTGGGTGTCAGGGACAGGCTGGGGATAGGTGCAGATGGAGAGATGGGTGGGTGTTAGGGGTAGGATGAGAATAGGTGCAGATGGAGAGATGGGTGGATGTCAGGGACAGGCTGGGGATAGGTGCAGATGGAGAGATGGGTGGGTGTTAGGGGCAGGATGAGGATAGGTGCAGATGGAGAGATGGGTGGGTGTTAGGGACAGGCTGGGGATAGGTGCAGATGGAGAGATGGGTGGGTGTTAGGGACAGGCTGGGGATAGGTGCAGATGGAGAGATGGGTGGGTGTTAGGGACAGGCTGGGGATAGGTGCAGATGGAGAGATGGGTGGGTGTTAGGGGTAGGATGAGAATAGGTGCAGATGGAGAGATGGGTGGATGTCAGGGACAGGCTGGGGATAGGTGCAGATGGAGAGATGGGTGGGTGTTAGGGGCAGGATGAGGATAGGTGCAGATGGAGAGATGGGTGGGTGTTAGGGGTAGGATGAGAATAGGTGCAGATGGAGAGATGGGTGGATGTCAGGGACAGGCTGGGGATAGGTGCAGATGGAGAGATGGGTGGGTGTTAGGGACAGGCTGGGGATAGGTGCAGATGGAGAGATGGGTGGGTGTTAGGGGCAGGATGAGAATAGGTGCAGATAGAGAGATGGATGGGTGACCGGGGCAGGTGGGGGATACGTGTTGATGGTGAAATGGGTGTCAGGGGCAGGCTGGGGATAGGTGCTGATATAGGAATGGGTGTCAGGGACAGGCTGGGGATAGGTGCAGATGGAGAGATGGGTGGGTGTCAGGGACAGGCTGGGGATAGGTGCAGATGGAGAGATGGGTGGGTGTTAGGGGCAGGATGAGAATAGGTGCAGATAGAGAGATGGATGTTAGGGGCAGGCCGAGGATCTACACATCCGGGACTGATATAACAGAACTGCTTGTGCCCGGGTCACCTACTTTCACAGTGCAGCATGGGCATGGACCGTTCATCACATAACTTTAAAAGAAAGTGTGGTGCTGCCCCCCCACCCCCAGTCTCCGACTGTACACTACCCTGCCCACTCACCCATTACATTTCACTTTCTCTGGGAGCACCCATGCATGCATTTTTTCCCGCGCTGGGAGTACATGATGCCAGGGGGCGGAGCCGGTGACACACTCCCTCTCCAAAATAATCATCTATTTTTAATATTATTTTAGTATAAAAAAATCTTACCTTATCCTCTCAGGTCTATGCAGCAGCACCTAGTCACACATCTGTGACTCAGCAGGTGGGCGGAGCCCGGCGGCCCGCTCTCATGTCCCGCGCCGGCACTTCTCCTTAACCAATGGCCGGGGCGGGGCAGGCCGGGGCGGGTCTGCCAGTCAAGGAGGAACATTGAGGGAGGCATTGACACAGGGGGAGGCGGGGCGGGATGTGCGGGCGCCGGAGCCTCCGAACGAGCGGCACAAATGCCCCCGCGGGCACGCGCTGCTGGCGGGCATACGCGCGGGAGCCCCGCGCCGTACAGAATTTATTTATTTTTTGCTACAGCAGACACGGATGGCCGCCCCCCTGCCACGCAAGCGCCCTAGGTCTGCCTTGCGGGAGATACGGCCCTGAACCCAGGTGTATAAGAAGTCGTCTTATACGCCGGCAAATACGGTAATTTTACTAAACATGTGTAATATGAGGGGCCCCCTAATTAAAGGACAAGTAATAAATATAAAAAAATACTCCCCCTACCCTCTGGAGAGACCATCAAATACTGCACAAGCTCCCATGGTGGGGCTCCAGACATGCCCCCCCCCCCCCCCCCGTACACTGTATGTCCTGAGCGCGCTGTTGTCTCTATTCAGCAAGGAGGCCTGTTCCCTTCTGAGCACTTGCTTGATTCGGTTCAGGGAGCTTCTCTAGATCCCAGCTGAATATACAAAATGCTCTGTGTAATATATTCCCCTCTAAACCACTATCTATAAGTCCATATACTAATACTGACTTTATTTTCATACGCACTTTTATTACTTGATATTTCCTGAACTCCATGATCTCAGATCTCTCCTCTGGTACCTAATAGCTCATAAAATCCTATTCTTACCCTAATCTCAATAGTAATGATACTTCCTAATCCAATTTATGAATTCTAACCCTTGTACCATATATGAATTTTCTTAATCTTCTCGTATATTCCACATAAGGCACTATTATTGGAATACTTTTAAATACATCCTAAAGTTCCATATAACTTTACACCAATTCTTCCTAATCCCATTTAATCAAATGTTTCCTAATGTTTTCTTCAACTCTTTGGGCCTTATTTATGATGTGCGCCATTTAGCATCTATCTGGCGCCTTATTTGGCGCTGTGCCGTGGACTAGAATGGCGCTAGAAGTCACTGCACTACGCTAAATAACTAGCTTCGATTGTTGCACTTAGCTATTAACCGGCCTATGTCAGCGCCTGTTGGACCCGTTGGCCGGTTTTCCCAGCGCCAGTGAGCATCACTTTGTACAACCATTTTTCCAGCATTCTACAGCGTGCTTATACATTTTTTTAAATCTTTGGTGCTGTATTTTTCTGGCACTAGTCGACTTTACATCATTACAGTTACAAATCACTGCTGGGGACAAAATTTTACAGTGTGTTTAAGCTGTGTTTTAGTTGTTGTCCAAATGACACATTGTTAAGCAAGAGAAGCCATTCAAATCAGTTTTAATAACCCCCCGTAATCATTATAGCCTATCTAGGTCCTGCATTTCCATGATTGACAAGTCACAATGCAAGTTCTGTACAAAAATGTGCTGAATGATAAGCATAAAACACTTCAATCCAGTTCTGCCCATTGTGCTCTATGGGATCTTGAGCTACAGCGCCAGGTTTCATCTAGCGCAGCTTCAACCAGAGCTCCCTGCGCTGCAACCTTTTGGGTGCTAGTGCTAAATAAGATGCTAGCTGGCGGTTGGCACTGCTGTTATTTGCTTTCTTAAATTGCACGCTGAGTGCCACTGAGGCCAAAAAAGTCCTATCCTGTAACTAATCCCACACCTGCCAATCACTATTTAAATCATATTATTCTCCCCCAACCTAATGGTATCCATGCTCATACTCCTCGACAATTTGCCTAAAGGAGCACTATCACAAAATATTAAAAATCCATATAAACACATTTGCTAATGAGAGGATGGGTCACTTATATACCCAAAATCAATAAAACTCCTGCCAAGCTTGTGGTTTATTCTCTCATGGTAGGAATAAATTCCAGTGGTGACAGGTTTCAGGGCCAGATTAGGAGAGAGGCACAAGGGGCGCATGCCCTGGGACCTCCACCCCTTGCCCTGCAAAGGGGGCCTCCACCAAACTTTGGGTTATGGTCTGGTCCGGGAGGCTTTTCAGTCTTTGGTCTGACGGGCCGCAGGGCCGGCAACAAAGCTATAGGCTACAGTGGAGGCGCGCCTGGGCAAGAATTTTGTTTTTTATCACAAGCCTGCAGCCACCACAGGACAGGATGGAAAGTCTAGAGCAGCAAAACTGCTGTCAGCAATGCTACAGTAATGGGTAGGTAAAGAGTTGTTAATCGGCGGCCGCTCACTGCATATAAGCCACCAAGCACAGCCACTGGTAGCTCAATGCAGGGAACTGTTTTCTGCTGGACCAGCTGGGCGACTACCCTACCCCCTGCCCGCCCAGAATGGCAAAGCTGGAGTTCCCCAAGCAGCACGCACCCACACAAGGGTGGCACAAGGGACTCAATCTGAAGTTCCAGTAAGTTCATCAGTTAAGCAAAGGGGGTGGGAGTAGCTCCATCACTATTATTTATACAAAATTATCATCATTATTATTCAGGGCCTGGGAACCAATTTACCGCCCAGTTTAACCCTCTCATCATCCAAGTATTAAGCACCAAACATGTCTGACTATGTGGAAAGACAGATTTGGTTGCATATATCTGCAGATACATGTGGAAGCCACACTGCCCCGGCAAGGCACTCTGTGTTTAGTGTGGTCCCTACTCTTATTTTTGAGTCCCCAAAGTTGGGACATGCAATGCAGCCAGAGCTACTCACCTGGGAAGCTGCCAGCCTCCCTTTAGAACACTCCATAGGGAGAGATCCATGGTGGCTGAATCCCTCCCTGTGTGTGTTCATGGCAATTCAAACTAAGCAAAGGGGGTGGGAGTAGCTCCATCACTATTATTTATACAAAATTATCATCAGTTACTTAGCTGGACTATATATTATAAGGAAAAAAAATCTGTATCTGGGGCCTCCACCAGACGTTGTGCCCAGGGGCCTCCACCACACTTAATCCGGCCCTGACAGGTTTAGTGTTTTAGGGATGACAGAACCTGTCACCCGATTTCCTCTTCCTTCCATTAATAAAAATAAAAAACAACCCTGGCTGGATATTTCTTGATGCCGGTGTATAAGTGACCCGTCCTCCTGCCAACCAGCATATTTATATGCATTTTTATAATTGGCCCATTTTTCGCAATAGTGCTCCTTTAATTTAGCTATAGACCTTGATGTCTTTATTACCCTTTATATCATTAGTTATAATTATACTGTGACAGTCATATTACTCTTTTGCAAACTAATAATATCCATCATACTCACCTGCCATTACCGTAAAGAGGAACAACACCCGGCAAATTCACTCTCCCTGGTGTTGTTCCTCTCAAGTGGGGCACCACGATTTGGAAACACCTATGTTTTTCTTATAATCTGACACTTCCCAGTCATTTTAAATCTTTTTATAACTCTCTATTACATTTTAGAGTTTTTATATAAACCCTGATTCTTATAATTCCAATTCCCCATCGGAATCCATGCACTATCACTTGTCGCTAAAATGTTTTATAATTTCATGTTTCCTTTGTCGCATTCAAATATTTTCTTTTGTTTGTATATGAATCTATATTTAAACACCTTATAAAAATCCATTAAAGACAACAGGGAAAAAAACAAAAGGGTACTTACTTTTTGTTCTAAACCGCCACCTCTCACGGTGTTTGTAGCCACACCCCCTTCATTCAGTAGAATTGAGATTTGCGTGTAGGGCCCCCGGCCACTTCCTCCATTGCAATAAATGGTGATTGATGGCGAGTCACAAACTTCGTCCCGCCATCAATGTTGTCCCCAGGGTCTGGCCCTGGATGACGTGAGAGGCAGCGGTTGCATCGGGGGCCTGATAAAACGATCCTGTAAGGTTTGGAGCGCTGGACCTATAGTGATCAGCAGAGCAGGACAAAAGGTAAGCACCTTTTTTATTTTTTCCTCTGGTGTATGACTTAAAGAGGAACAACACACAGGAATTTCACTTTCCCATGTGTTGTTCCCCCGTGTGGCGGCTCCATGTATTCCCCCAGGTTGCCCAATCAACTCACACTCCAGGCACTCCCACGGCGCAGGGTGAGCTCGTCCCACTCAGCCAATCAGCATACTTGCTGTCCTTCAGCTCCCCCAGGGCGGGCAAGAACCCCAGCAGCTCCAAAGGCAGAGGACATGCGCATGGCTAGAGGTGTACGGGGATGTGGCCGCAGTGCAGAAACGCAACGAGGGCTCGGGAGAAGGTGAGTGGATCTGAGCATCTGGGGGGTTTCACACTGTGGGACATCCCAATTCGGGAAGCCCTAAGGACAGGGACTGGAAAGGCCCAGGGAGTCTTTTGGACTCCAGGGCCTCCGAAGCTCCTCTTGAAATTAGCTAAAATTCTTCCATATTTTCCCTATAGTTAAAAATGTTCCTAAAACTCAGTATTCCACTACTTCCAATTATATAATTACGCTTATACATCCATATATATTTTTGGTTTCTCATAATTCTCAGATCCTACTATCTATGGTATATTTCATCCATCCATAAATCCATGTGCTAACACTCTGGCCTACCCTCTAGTCCCCACAGGCCCATCTTCACCTCTAATTCCCCTGATATCCACATAACCACAAAGTATTTTAAAATGTGCTCATTCTGACCATAAATCAATCACTTTTTATGCTAAACATTCCCTGTAGCCCCCTTTTATATCTTCCCGCAGTTTGCTATAAACCTATATTCCTCCATCTTGTCTAATACACCCTATTAATCTATGTACTACCATTCCCTATCATTCCCTATAGTCCCATATATTTCTCACACCTTTCAAGGCTCCCTAGAGACCCATATTCATCTATCACCTCCTAATTCTGACTATAAATCAAAGCAATATATTGTTCTAACCTTTTCTTCTAATCCCTTCTTTCTAATTCTCTCTATACGTGCATGGATCATTAGTTACTTTTCACTTATGTCTATAATTGTTCTTTCACTTCCTAATATGTCTTTTGAATAATGTTTTCCCACCTATCTCCCAATCATTTGCACATTCTTTGCACATTCTTCTTCTTTCCTGATATTTCTTAACAATCCCTATCAACCAGTACATTGCTGTTTCTGTCCTATATCTGTTATAATTTCATGCCCCTGGTACTTTATATAACACAATTATCTTAATCCTAATTGTCGTTCTGAATCCTTCTTTCACATACAAATTCCTCTGCCTCCTCCATCCATTTTCTGCCATGCTATAACCATCTAATGCTCCAAAAATTATCACTTATCCCATACATTTGTATTTCATGTCTTCCTCTTAGCATTCCCTATAATCCCATATCCCTCCACTGCTTCCTTATAGTCCTAATTATCTATAATAGGTAATAATACCAACATAATACCAACGCTAACTCTAAATAACTATATACCATTCCAGTTCCTTTTCCTCCTAATAATCCCAATACACACATATTTATTTTTTTATTTAGATTGATCCCATCATTCCCACAATTATCTGTCAATTCTTAATGCAAACTATAATTCCTACTCCCTATAGCATGCTACGTTTATGTATCCCCTTCTATTTTTCCTTATATTTCTGAATTTCCTAACAATTCCTTTCATTCCATATCTCTCACATGGTTACCTGACAATTCATTTTACCAGCTGTAATCCCTAATACTAGTAAACACATGCAAAATCCCCTTTTTATGAAAAAGTTTTTTTGTTTTTGCTTAACATATAAAATTCTCAATAATGACCTATGTGTTTATTAGTCCTATTAACCCAACATTCATCTCTAATCACCTTGTTGTTCTATAAGCATTTTATTATGCTACATTCTGCAATCACTTCACACATCAGTAGATTCCATTACACATCCCGCTTTAGTAGTTCTTATTTACCTAGGTGAGGGTATATCTGTAGTGATAAATCAAGGCAACTGGACTAGCTGTATCTTTCTTAAAGACGTTTTGCTAGTCACCTGACCAGTTGTCATGATTGATTCCTGCTGATATATCAATTTACACAAGGCTTACCTCCCTATTATCTAAAAACAACCTAAAATACTCACATTTTGCTGGGTAAAGTAGTAAAGAGTCACCCTTGCTTATTCTATCTGGAGTAATGGTTCCCAACCAGTGGTACTATGGTACTGCATCTCCCCTCTGGTGGTACTCAAGGTCACTGGGAATAGGTGGAGACACTGCTGACACACTACTGCTCCAGCAGGATGTGCTAGCCAGGAGACCTTGCATTGCTGGCCAGTATAAAATGTCCACCTACCTGAGAAAGTCTTTATTAGCGGTGGTTGGTGGTACTTGAAATAGTAGCAAGATGGTACTTCATGAAAAAAGGTTGTAAAACCCTGATCTAGAGCTGTCTGAAGCTAAAAAGTATCATTTCAAGCCCTTGAAGCCTCTACCAAGTGGTTTTGGGGATTTCCCTCTTTGGTATCAGGATGCCATTATCAAGCAAACAGGCTACCATTGACATTCCAATTAGTATTCAGTTCTACTGAATCAAGCTTCTGAAGGGTTTTACCGTTTTTCTTCTTCAGAAGACATTATATGGACCCATATCTTAATTTATGTGCTTCTGCAGTCACATTGCTACTAATTTCTAGACACCTTTAGATGTATTTTGAGTCATTTGTATAGGGTCACCCTCCGTCATATTGTTCTTCATTCGCTCTTGATTTGGGAAAAGATCATATTGCGCCCTTACAGAGGAAGCAGCTGACACTAATATATTGGCGGCCAACAATACACCATACAATTGGCAGTCTGGCAGTGTTGTCTCATATTTCTTTCCCTAAAAGAAGTAAAGGGGGGCTTTTCCCAAATCAAGGGGGGATTCTGTACCATACTGAGATAAGCGCAGCTAAGGGAGATACTGGTGTTATGACTGCAATCCTGCAAGAAGTATGATGTGGGCCTATTTGATGTGCTCTGAAAAAGCAAGGAGGTAAAACGCGTCAGTAAATGGAGCGGGTTGGATTAAAAAAGCTCCTGCCATACTTTTTGTTGGCTATACTTTGCATTTTCTTCATGTAGTATTGTTACAGGAAAAAACACTACTATGGGAGGTAAGCGGTGGTATATAAGTCAAAATGAATAAAATAAATAGCATGTAAAAAAAAAAACATGTGATGGAAAAGAACCCATTTAGAATGAAAAGTGATGTCACTGGAAAGTGACCAGTAAGGGACCCCCTTAAAAAGGAGTAAAGGCAAGTCCCCACTTGTACGGCAGAAAATCCGATTATGTGACAATCCAGGTTTGATGGGCAAGCCTACTAGGTAAACCCAGATGCAGAAGGGGGAACGCATTGGCTCATTTTAAATGATGGAGTCTATATGCAAGCACTTACTGTGCCTTCTGAGACGTTTGGTCTTGCCTATACCTATTTCTAGTATTTCCTGGAATTCCGTATCCATCCACTTCACTTACAAGGCAAGGCATTCAGCAACTGGAGAAACCAAGGCAACCGATGTTGATCGTCTTCTGTTGCATTTATTGCTTTAAATAGGTGGAACGTGAAATCTGAGTGTTTGCTTTATGGCTCTGCTAATCTACTGCCGGCTGAACACTGACATCTTTTCTGGCTATATAAAAGTATTATTTACCAATGGCACTCAACCTTAATTACCGCCACACTGCTTTTCTATAACTGCGTTCCTTCCTATTAACGCTGAAAAATCAATGTCGTCTTTGCATAATTTATATGACACTCTACACCTCTTATTGTCTTTAAAGGAGTACAAACCCCTCCCGGCCTAGTAAACTTTTATGTAACCCCCTCCCCCTGGTGTTACGCTGGTCCTACCTGACCCACCTGACCCCAAAAAGCAGCATGTTACTCGACTGCCACCCTACCCTAATTGTATACCATATGACTTTATTACGTTACCCTTTTAAACAATGCCACCCCCTTATGCAACCATACTGCCACGCAAGATTAACATGTTGCCCTTACCATCGTAAAATCCACAGTAGCTCTACCTGACCCCATATACACCATATAGACTCAATAGGGTTGAATTATGGTTGCCCAAACTAAGCGCAAATGCGACTAGGCACCTGATTCATAGCTTTGTGCGCATGTGCGGATTGCACCAAATGGCATGCGTACGAGGCAAGTGCAAAATTCCTCTTCAGACACCCTCCGTCTGAAATGTTTCTGTTTTTAAGCACAAATGGCCCTGTCCCGCGTGCATTTGGCTGGCTAAGCCCTTAACTGGTCCTGGTGACCCCCATGTTTCTCCCCTTTCTTTACTGTTTCTCTAATGTGATTTTGTCTAAAGTGATTCTGTGTTTTAGGCGAATCTCTCTTCCCTGGCAGGTAACAGGGAATACACTCTGAAACAGAGATTCGCCTAAAACACAGATTGGAGAGACACAATCACAAGTAAGATACAGTAAAGAAAGAGGAGAAATATTTATTTGTCATTTATTTATAGGTTATTTATAGGTGCTTATTTCTCCTATTTTTAGGTGATTCCAGGTCACCTCCAGTGTTGTTTTTCAAAATGTTTATTCTCTAATGTTCTCTTTAACCCTCCCTCCCTGCCCTATGTTGTGTATTAGTACTTAATAATTGGGCTACTAATGTTTTTTTAATTACTTTTTTTTGGGCCCAATGTCCAACTTGTAACTATTTTTTTTTCCTCACCAAAACCCAAAAAAGGGAAAAAAAACTCAAATGAACTTGCCACTGTCACTTTCATTGCTAAAAAAACCTGCCGGATGCTGCCTACATGTGTTTTAGGAATTAAATAAGCCAGTGAAGTTGGCAGTTTACCCCTGCTTTTTGCTGGCGGAAATTCACTCTGGAACTTGACACATGTGCGCACTCTTTTCTGCCCTCTAAACTCCTCCTAGATCAGTCACAGGCCCAAATCAATTTGGGGCACCAAATCTGCACTTGCGGAGAATTTCATGAGCATGTTTCAGCATTGGGGTGCGCTTGTGTGTTCCTGACAACCATAAATCAGGAGAAAGCCTGAGCGCGGCTTGGCGCTCAAAAAAAATGCGCAAATGCATAGGTGCATCACTATGATTCGACCCCATGTGGCCTCATGAACAACCTGCTGTCACTTAGCTATAGTGTCATTTAACTACTTAGAACCCTTCTGAACCCAATGTAACAACACAACAACACAATGACCCCAACCCATCAAATAAAATATTTATTACTACGGCATTGCAAAACCGCACTGGCACCCAGAAATATTATTAGGTAAACTTCTTACACTGTATCTATGTAACCTTACTGTAATGCTAAGGGAACCTAATGTTGCCCTTATCCCCATTAAATCCACACTAGCCTTAAATGACCCAAAATACTTCCATAAAACCTCACTGCTACCCTACAAAAAACATTGGTCGTATAACTTTCTTCTAATGCAACCCTCTAAAGCCTAACCACATCGTTTTATCTAAGTCTACTGCCACCCTACAACTTAAAGTGTACCAAAACCCAGGATTTTGACTATCCTGGTTTTTGGTCCACTCCCCCGGGACACCCCCGACCGCTATGTGAAACCCCCCAGATTGCATGGATCAACTCACCTCACCACGGTCCTACGGCGCATGCGTGCCTTATGCACGTCTTAGCAGCGTTTTAGCTCAGCGGCTCCGAGCACGCTGGCGGCTTAATTTCACGCCACCGGCTTAATTTCATGCCACCTCACTGCCACCATGCTATATACTTCTGCCACACAACTATATTATTTTGTAACCTTCTTTAAACTTATCCCACCCCTATGTTTCTCGCTTTGCCTTTCTATGGTAACTAAATGCTGCCCTTAGCCTTTTTAAATCCATGCCTACCTGAGTCACACCTGACCCTGTAAACCACTGACACCCTCAAGGCAACCTCAGCTGCACTACTATATTTTTATTTAACCAATTAAAATGTTACCACAGCCCAATTTTAACCTAATGCCATGCTATAGAAACTAAATGTTTCTCTTATCTCCAATAAATGCACACTAGCCCTACCTGTGCCCTATAAACTCCCACGTAACCTCATTGCCACCCTACCATAAATCTCTTGTGGGACATCTACCGGTATATTATTTTGCAATCCTTACTCTACCTTACTAAACCTTGCTGTATTTCTATGTAAAACATCTGTGACCCTCTATACAATCTACCAAATTAAATATACAACCGTGCCCCTATAAAACCATGCAGCCAATCAACAACATTATTATATAACCTCCCTTAATCCCTTTCATACTCCTATTTTACACTACTGCCATCCCACAGTAGTCATTTTTACCTTAATAAAATTGACACTGACCCATTGTTGCACCATGTACTCCCAGTACCACCCTACCATAAACTAATGGCACCCTACAATATTACAGTGTAAAGCCTTTCAATCTGACTTATCCTACAATGACATAAAGTGGACCAAAAAACCCCATGTTTCAACTCCCCATAGTATCATGGTAATGAATTGGATAAAAATACTCACAAACAATTTTGGGGGGAAAGTTAAAGGAAAATTAAATCTTCTTTTGGATATTATATTTCTTCTAGCACTATTTTTAGTAGCCACTAATAAATAGCTAGTTTAGAACAATAGTATCTGTCAGAAACCAACGGCATACAAATGGCATACTTGGGGAAGGCAAAAATTAAATCGCTGTAACAGGAATACCGCGCAGCATTGAGCGCAGAAAACATCCATACTGTAATGTACCCGGGAAGCAGAATAGATTGAGTTGTTTTGGGGGGTTTTGGCCCCAATTCTTTCATTAAACTATGACTTTTTCAGAACCTACCAGCACCATAGGCTGGGCTTATGCCTCCCATCTATTGTTTTATGTAACCCTTTAAAACCTTACAATAACCATTTGTAAGGTCATCGTCACCCTACCCCAACCATAATCAACCCTACTGATGCTGTAACCACACATATATTCCCTGCCACGCAACCAGGGGTGAATCTTGCCTCTTTGCTGCCTAAAGCAAATTATAGAAAGGCATCCTGTCATCCCACAGATGTGCGGACAACACAAGTACAGTATTATTTGAATGTCTTGTTGCTGACACATCAGATGATGCTGGGCCCCATAAGTCAAGTGTTGGCCCCAAGATGGCACCAGAAGTTCTTCCTTGATCAATCATCTAGCATTTGGACTATGCCTGATCAGCTTCTTCTTTGGATTACCTGTTAGTGACCCTTGCCATGTTCCTGGATTCTGCCTGCTGGCTATCATCCCCCCGACTTGGATGAGCACTTTGACTATACCATTTCTCTGCTCCTCAGCTTTGGCTACAATTGACCAAGCTATTCCCAAGTGCAGCCTAATATTTGTACCAGGGAACCAGAGATCCCCAGGGATTGTCCTGCAAAAAACTCACCTTCTGGTTATCCCACAACACAATCAGTTTTCGCAATCCATTCATACATTTCTTAGCCAATCTGTCAGTTCTGACACCAGATCGACAAAGAAAGCTAAATAGAGTGTGCCCCAATGGCCTCACCTATCTGTGGCAGCCATTCAGAAATGTCTGGTGCTGGTTTGCACCCAGCTAAGGTATAGCTGGGTCTCTTTGCACTGAATGTGGCTCACGACAGGCTCCTGGTACTAAATGTGGCTCTTAGGGTAAGGTTGGGGACTATTGCTCTAGTGCAGGGGTACTCAACCACTTCTTGTGAAGGTCCATTTAAAGGCATCTGGTGAGAGTTAAAGGTCCGGGCAGAGGGTTCTTGCAGGGGGGTGGATAATTAGAAATCAGTACACTCAGGCAGAGGTTATAGATACCCCAGGCAAAACTAAAAAAGGCTGCTTGCCCCCACCCCAAAAGTCCTATTGGGCACTGGGAAAAAACAGGAGCTTTTTTTTGGCCCCACAGAACCTACAGATCTGGGATGAAATGATTGGATGGGGCAAAGAGACCGAGAAACAAAAGTTTATATGTACCTTGCAATGCCACTTTCACCCATGCAGTACTTATTTCAATGCGAGGGAGCCATGACACTGGCAGGGAGACTACGCATTACATCATCGATCAAGGGGCAGCTCTGAGCACAGCAACACAGAAGCAAGTGAGTGCAGGGCTGTCAGGGCAGGGGTCCGGAAATCTGGCGCTGAGGTCCGCATTTGGACCCCGGTCCGCCAGTTGAGTATGACTGCTCTAGTGAATAGATGGGTGACGTTCAGTCATGTCATCAGTATCTTATTAATATATAAGTAGATCGATGATGTCACTGGTCTCTAGTAAACGGATAGACGGTGTTCTCAGTGATGTCACTGGTCTTTAGAGAATAATTGGGCGCCATTCTCAGTGTTGTTGTTATGTGTCCAATAAGCTTCTGACACAGATAAACACAACAACTTATAAAAATGTCTTATTCGATAAATCACATCAATCATAAACAGAAGCTAAATAGTTATGTTAAGTGGAAGGAAATATATCTTGCTGGTTTCACACATTCTTTGGATGGTTGATATTTAGCGTGCAGTGTGTGGTGATGGCGCCAGCAGCTTTTAATGTAATAGGAAAGTCATAGCGCAGCAATTCTCAGCGAGGCTGTCGTGGGATTGAGCCAATAGGACCAACAGTGCGTTAACACCTCCAACAATCACTAATCATCCCTTCTCTGCATTAAATTATGAAAAACAGGCCCTCAGTCATACTCTATAAATGTTTCATCTTAATTCTGATTTGCAGAGATCAATTTTTTGGGTCTCACAGAGTTTGAAATTCTGTACCATTACATAAGAAATTGCACACTTGAATCGAGCCATGCATCATCCTTATATAAAACAATTTGTTCGTTTTTGCCACACGAGGCAAATGATTCTAATCCACTCTAGCCCATATAACTGCCCTCCCAATTCATAATTTAACCCCTGCTTATAGCATTTACTTCCCCTATCTATAGAATGGCTTGGCTCTAAATATTTTTTTCTTATAATTTTCCTTATAAAGAAGGTCTCTAGTGAATGGATAGGCGGCATTCTCAGTGATGTCACTGGTCTCTAGTGAATGGATAGGCTGCATTCTCAGTGATGTCACTGGTCTCTAGTGAATGGATAGGCAGCATTCTCAGTGATGTCACTGGTCTCTAGTGAATGGATAGGCGGCATTCTCAGTGATGTCACTGGTCTCTAGTGAATGGATAGGCAGCATTCTCAGTGATGTCACTGGCCTCTAGTGAATGGATAGGCAGCATTCTCAGTGATGTCACTGGTCTCTAGTGAATGGATAGGCAGCATTCTCAGTGATGTCTCTGGTCTCTAGTGAATGGATAGGAGGCATTCTCAGTGATGTCACTGGTCTCTAGTGAATGGATAGGCTGCATTCTCAGTGATGTCACTGGTCTCTAGTGAATGGATAGGCAGTATTCTCAGTGATGTCACTGGTCTCTAGTGAATGGATAGGCAGCATTCTCAGTGATGTCACTGGTCTCTAGTGAATGGATAGGCAGCATTCTCAGTGATGTCACTGGTCTCTAGTGAATGGATAGGCAGTATTCTCAGTGATGTCACTGGTCTCTAGTGAATGGATAGGCGGCATTCTCAGTGATGTCACTGGTCTCTAGTGAATGGATAGGCGGCATTCTCAGTGATGTCACTGGTCTCTAGTGAATGGATAGGCAGCATTCTCAGTGATGTCACTGGTCTCTAGTGAATGGATAGGCAGCATTCTCAGTGATGTCACTGGTCTCTAGTGAATGGATAGGCGGCATTCTCAGTGATGTCACTGGTCTCTAGTGAATGGATAGGCAGCATTCTCAGTGATGTCACTGGTCTCTAGTGAATGGACAGGCAGCATTCTCAGTGATGTCACTGGTCTCTAGTGAATGGATAGGCAGAATTCTCAGTGATGTCACTGGTCTCTAGTGAATGGATAGGCTGCATTCTCAGTGATGTCACTGGTCTCTAGTGAATGGATAGGCTGCATTCTCAGTGATGTCACTGGTCTCTAGTGAATGGATAGGCTGCATTCTCAGTGATGTTACTGGTCTCTAGTGAATGGATAGGCAGCATTCTCAGTGATGTCACTGGTCTCTAGTGAATGGATAGGCGGCATTCTCAGTGATGTCACTGGTCACTAGTGAATGGATAGGCGGCATTCTCAGTGATGTCACTGGTCTCTAGTGAATGGATAGGCGGCATTCTCAGTGATGTCACTGGTCACTAGTGAATGGATAGGCGGCATTCTCAGTGATGTCACTGCTCTCTAGTGAATGGATAGGCAGTATTCTCAGTGATGTCTCTGGTCTCTAGTGAATGGATAGGCAGCATTCTCAGTGATGTCACTGGTCTCTAGTGAATGGATAGGCGGCATTCTCAGTGATGTCACTGGTCTCTAGTGAATGGATAGGCAGCATTCTCAGTGATGTCACTGGTCTCTAGTGAATGGATAGGCAGCATTCTCAGTGATGTCACTGGTCTCTAGTGAATGGATAGGCGGCATTCTCAGTGATGTCACTGGTCTCTAGTGAATGGATAGGCAGTATTCTCAGTGATGTCACTGGTCTCTAGTGAATGGATAGGCAGCATTCTCAGTGATGTCACTGGTCTCTAGTGAATGGATAGGCAGCATTCTCAGTGATGTCACTGGTCTCTAGTGAATGGATAGGCAGCATTCTCAGTGATGTCACTGGTCTCTAGTGAATGGATAGGCGGCATTCTCAGTGATGTCACTGGTCTCTAGTGAATGGATAGGCAGCATTCTCAGTGATGTCACTGGTCTCTAGTGAATGGATAGGCAGCATTCTCAGTGATGTCACTGGTCTCTAGTGAATGGATAGGCAGCATTCTCAGTGATGTCTCTGGTCTCTAGTGAATGGATAGGCAGTATTCTCAGTGATGTCACTGGTCTCTAGTGAATGGATAGGCAGCATTCTCAGTGATGTCACTGGTCTCTAGTGAATGGATAGGCAGTATTCTCAGTGATGTCACTGGTCTCTAGTGAATGGATAGGCAGCATTCTCAGTGATGTCACTGGTCTCTAGTGAATGGATAGGCAGCATTCTCAGTGATGTCACTGGTCTCTAGTGAATGGATAGGCAGTATTCTCAGTGATGTCACTGGTCTCTAGTGAATGGATAGGCAGCATTCTCAGTGATGTCACTGGTCTCTAGTGAATGGATAGGCAGTATTCTCAGTGATGTCACTGGTCTCTAGTGAATGGATAGGCAGCATTCTCAGTGATGTCACTGGTCTCTAGTGAATGGATAGGCAGCATTCTCAGTGATGTCACTGGTCTCTAGTGAATGGATAGGCGGCATTCTCAGTGATGTCACTGGTCTCTAGTGAATGGATAGGCAGCATTCTCAGTGATGTCACTGGTCTCTAGTGAATGGATAGGCAGCATTCTCAGTGATGTCACTGGTCTCTAATGAATGGATAGGCAGCATTCTCAGTGATGTCACTGGTCTCTAGTGAATGGATAGGCAGCATTCTCAGTTATGTCACTGGTCTCTAGTGAATGGACAGGCTGCATTCTCAGTGATGTCACTGGTCTCTAGTGAATGGATAGGCGGCATTCTCAGTGATGTCACTGGTCTCTAGTGAATGGATAGGCAGCATTCTCAGTGATGTCACTGGTCTCTAGTGAATGGATAGGCAGCATTCTCAGTGATGTCACTGGTCTCTAGTGAATGGATAGGCAGCATTCTCAGTTATGTCACTGGTCTCTAGTGAATGGACAGGCTGCATTCTCAGTGATGTCACTGGTCTCTAGTGAATGGACAGGCTGCATTCTCAGTGATGTCACTGGTCTCTAGTGAATGGATAGGCGGCATTCTCAGTGATGTCACTGGTCTCTAGTGAATGGATAGGCAGCATTCTCAGTGATGGCCGGGTCTCTAGTGAATGGATAGGCAGCATTCTCAGTGATGTCACTGATCTCTAGTGAATGGATAGGCAGCATTCTCAGTGATGTCACTGGTCTCTAGTGAATGGATAGGCGGCATTCTCAGTAATGTCACTGGTCTCTAGTGAATGGATAGGCAGTATTCTCAGTGATGTCACTGGTCTGTAGTGAATGGATAGGCAGCATTCTCAGTGATGTCACTGGTCTCTAGTGAATGGATAGGCGGCATTCTCAGTGATGTCACTGGTCTCTAGTGAATGGATAGGCAGCATTCTCAGTGATGTCACTGGTCTCTAGTGAATGGATAGGCAGCATTCTCAGTGATGTCACTGGTCTCTAGTGAATGGATAGGCGGCATTCTCAGTGATGTCACTGGTCTCTAGTGAATGGATAGGCAGCATTCTCAGTGATGTCACTGGTCTCTAGTGAATGGATAGGCTGCATTCTCAGTGATGTCACTGGTCTCTAGTGAATGGATAGGCGGCATTCTCAGTGATGTCACTGGTCTCTAGTGAATGGATAGGCTGCATTCTCAGTGATGTCACTGGTCTCTAGTGAATGGACAGGCTGCATTCTCAGTGATGTCACTGGTCTCTAGTGAATGGATAGGCGGCATTCTCAGTGATGTCACTGGTCTCTAGTGAATGGATAGGCTGCATTCTCAGTGATGTCACTGGTCTCTAGTGAATGGATAGGCAGCATTCTCACTGATATCACTGGTCTCTAGTGAATGGATAGGCAGTATTCTCAGTGATGTCACTGGTCTCTAGTGAATGGATAGGCTGCATTCTCAGTGATGTCACTGGTCTCTAGTGAATGGATAGGCGGCATTCTCAGTAATGTCACTGGTCTCTAGTGAATGGATAGGCAGCATTCTCAGTGATGTCACTGGTCTCTAGTGAATGGATAGGCAGCATTCTCAGTGATGTCACTGGTCTCTAGTGAATGGATAGGCAGCATTCTCAGTGATGTCACTGGTCTCTAGTAAATGGATAGGCAGCATTCTCAGTGATGTCACTGGTCTCTAGTGAATGGATAGGCAGTATTCTCAGTGATGTCACTGGTCTCTAGTGAATGGATAGGCAGCATTCTCAGTGATGTCACTGGTCTCTAGTGAATGGATAGGCAGCATTCTCAGTGATGTCACTGGTCTCTAGTGAATAGATAGGCGGCATTCTCAGTAATGTCACTGGTCTCTAGTGAATGGATAGGCAGCATTCTCAGTGATGTCACTGGTCTCTAGTGAATGGATAGGCAGCATTCTCAGTGATGTCACTGGTCTCTAGTGAATGGATAGGAGGCATTCTCAGTGATGTCACTGGTCTCTAGTGAATGGATAGGCTGCATTCTCAGTGATGTCACTGGTCTCTAGTGAATGGATAGGCTGCATTCTCAGTGATGTCACTGCTCTCTAGTGAATGGATAGGCGGCATTCTCAGTGATGTCACTGGTCTCTAGTGAATAGATAGGCGGCATTCTCAGTGATGTCACTGGTTTCTAGTGAATGGATAGGCGGCATTCTCAGGGATGTCACCGATCTCTAGTGAATGGATAGGCTTCATTCTCAGTGATGTCACAGGTCTCTAGTGAAAGGATAGGCAGCATTCTCAGTGATGTCACTGGTCTCTAGTGAATGGATAGGCGGCATTCTCAGTGATGTCACCGATCTCTAGTGAATGGATAGGCGGCATTCTCAGTGATGTCACTGGTCTCTAGTGAATGGATAGGCAGCAATCTCAGTGATATCACTGGTCTCTAGTGAATGGATAGGCAGCATTCTCAGTGATGTCACTGCTCTCTAGTGAATGGATAGGCAGCAATCTCAGTGATGTCACTGGTCTCTAGTGAATGGATAGGCAGCATTCTCAGTGATGTCACATGTCTCTAGTGAAAGGATAGGCAGCATTCTCAGTGATGTCACTGGTCTCTAGTGAATGGATAGGCAGCATTCTCAGTGATGTCACAGGTCTCTAGTGAATGGATAGGCTCCATTCTCAGTAACGTCACAGGGCTCTAGTGAATGGATAGGCAGCAATCTCAGTGATGTCACTGGTCTCTAGTGAAAGGATAGGCAGCATTCTCAGTGATGTCACAGGTCTCTAGTGAAAGGATAGGCAGCATTCTCAGTGATGTCACAGGTCTCTAGTGAATGGATAGGCAGCATTCTCAGTAACGTCACAGGGCTCTAGTGAATGGATAGGTGTTATTCTCAGTGATGTCCCAAATCTCTAGTGAATGGATAGTCAATATTGTGTATGATGCCCCAAATCTCTAGGGAATAGATAGGCAGCATTCTCAGGGAGGTCTCTGGTTTCTGGTGAATGGATAGGTGGCATTCGCAGTTATGTCAACCTATTTCTAGTGAATGGATAGGCAGCAGTTTAAATAATACCACTGGTTTATAATAAATGGATAGGCATCATTCTTCATGATGTCCCAAGTCCTTGGAAAATTGTCAGATTGCCAGCATTGTTGTCGAATACTTACGGTACGGTAACATCCCGCATAATGTCACCAGTTCCTAGTGTTCAAATATTCTAAATTCTCAGTGATATAAGTCATAGTCATGTAGATGGCACTGGTCTTTGATAAATAGATAGGCGGTAGTAAGTAGATGGTAAGTAGATAGGTGACATCCTTAATTGTGTTGTCAGTCTCTATTGTGTGAATAGGCAGCATTCTCAGGGTTGTCACTGGTCCATAGGGGATAGATAGGGATATTCCAGGTCGAGACAGCTGGCAACACTAGATATAACTGTCCTGGATTTGCATAAAACCGCTGAAGCATCTGCAATCTCTGCCTAATCCTCGGTCGCTGTACACATGGAGCCGCTCGGCCATGGCTCTGTAATCTTTGATTGCTTACTAGGCCATCTCATCATACTTTACTGTGCAATGTTTTGAGAGACACACAGGCACACGTCTGATATGTTGTTCTATTTCTTTTCCCCACAGGAGCTGATCACCTGGGACCTTACGTCAGCCCTCATAAGTGGTATGAGCACTCTAACTGAGAGTGACTTCAATTATCCCAAGACCGTACACAACTCCCAAGACAATCGGAGAAATAGTCGACCCACCGTGAGTGTAACAACCTGCTCAGACACATTAAGAGAGTGTATGATACAACAAACTGTGGAAATACGCTTTCCAAAGAGAAACTGTGCAGCGACAGCAAGGAGGACTGAGACATCAAGGCATGGCAAGCGTTTGGTGGAAAATAAGGACAGCTCAAGAACAATAAATAGTTACCACCAAAAAGTTCAAATTTGAATACAGGAATAGACATCCTGAACGTTGGATGAGTGATGGCTTTTGGACTTACATTTGGATTAACTTTGATATCGGAAAGACAGTAAAGACAAAGGCCTGAATAGACCAGAGCCAATGTTGGGTTGATTTTAATATAGACATAGAAAAATTGAGGAAGACAATAGAATAAATGGAAAGGTAGAGCAATGTCTGCAAAAAGTACAGATTAGTAAACATATTGAAGAAAAGAGGAAAGGACAGCTTCATACATCTTCAAACAAAGTATATGTAGAGCATAAGGAGGTGCCTCAAGAGTAACACAGTGATCTTTCTACATCTTCAGGCAAGGTGTACAAAGAGCATAAGACTCAAAGACCACCCAGTGAAAACCTTTTCATACAAAGAGTGGGGCTGTTTAAAAAAAAAGTGTTAGAAGTAGTATCTTATGACAAGATAAAATACCGTATAGTCAAATTGCAGGCAGTGTGTATGAATTAATTTCTACGTACGTCAAGTTGTAGGAGTTTCACACAAGGTTTGGTCAGTGGTGGGTCTTTTTTTTCAGATGAGGCTAGAAAAAATTCAAGAAGCATATGTAGGGAATAGTACTTCATACAGGGTATAAAGAATGCGTAGGACACAGTATGTTTGACATATAGCCATATAGTAAAGCATAGGGAGTAGTTTATACTTTAGAGTCCAGTATATTAGACACCAGAAATGCTAAGGTGCATAATCTAAGTCTAATGGGTTAAGGTCATTTATATGGTGTAGGGTAAAGATTTTTATTAGGAATAGAGTGTAGTATAATACAGAAGCATAAAGGGTAGGCAGCAAAAGGTGTAGAGTGTTCCATACATAGGATCAGGTTCTTAAACAGAGGGGTAGCAAAAGGCCCTCCTTGACTGGATATCTTGAATGTCCTAAACAAGGTATATCAGGCACTCTCCAAGCATTGGTACCCTTAATCAGGGCGTACTCATAGAATCTTTGGATGTCAAGCCAATGAGAAATTTGAGCTCAAGATCTAAAGCTTGGAAAATAGAGACAACTCAAAAAGTAAGGCTTTGTTTGGATATAGATGTTGGGTGTTGGAAGAATCTTTTTGGGAATATTAGGCTGGTGACAAGATTTGGAGTTCAAGATTTCAAACTTAGAAAATCGAGACGACTCAAAAGGTAAAGTGTTATTTGAACTTAGATGTTGGATAGTGGGACAAGCCTTTTGGGAATTTTTGGCTGGTGACAAGGCTTGAAGGTAGGCTACAGGTAGGATATCTTGGAGAGAGTGTTGAAAGAAAGGATGTGGGTCCAAGGCAGTAGAGTGCGGAAAAGTGGAAATCAGCAACTTTTTGGGCTGCAGGCCCGGTGAAGGATTTTTAGTTGGACCATCTCTCAAGAGGTTTAGGGGGATTGTTATTAAGCCACATAAAGAAGGAGAGTTTTAAAGCGAGAAGGAAAGAAGTTGAGGGAAAATTCTGGTATCTTAAGGTTTGACAGTTAAGACAAAAGACAAGAAAAGTGAAGTAGTATATTAGAAGGAACAATTGTCTCTACAGAGTCACAAGCGAAGATTGCAGAAGATGCCACGTACCCCCGAGCAGGATGAGGCTGATGAGCTCTATCAAAACAACTCTGTGTCTTGGTTGGCATGCGGTGCTCTGTCTCTTCTCGCCAATGCCTGGAGCATCCTGAGCCTGGCCAGCCGAGGAGGAAGTGGCCAGCGCCCTCGTCCTCTGGAACTGCTCCTTTGCTTGCTGGCGGGAACACATTTACTTATGGCAGCTGTGCCACTGTCTCTGTTTTCCGTGGTGCAACTAAGAAGGAGACATTCGCCTGGCTATGAATGGAATGAAGGGCTCTGCAAGGTATTCGTGTCAACATACTACACGCTAGCACTGTCTACCTGTTTGACTGTGGCTTGTCTATCTTACCACCGGATGTGGATGGTGCGTTGGCCTGTCAGCTATAGGTTAGGCGGAGCACGGAGACAAGCCCTTCAAGGGGCACTGGGGATTTGGGCTGCTTCTTTTGTGCTGTCCACCTTGCCATCTATTGGGTGGCATGACAATGCCCGCAGATTTTACACCCGAGGGTGCCATTTCCTGGCTAGCCGTATCGGTCTGGGGTTTGGGCTGTGCTTCCAGCTTTTGTTGTTGGGTGGGGTTGGAACTGGCCTTGGATGCTTAGCGGTGACTTTGTACCATGCCTGCTGCTGCCCTACCAAGGGCCAAAGAGGAACGTCGGGTGAAGGACAAGAGGGAATGCTGGAAGTCCCAGCAATTGTGGTACAAGATGCTCAGGGAAAAAGACGATCATCTTTGGATGGGTCGGAATCGCCAAGAACCGCAATGCAGGTCACTGGACTGGTCGGGGGCATCGTCCTCCTGTACGATGCTCTAACTGGTCTACCCATACTGGTGAGAGGTGGGAACAGGGAGGCTTCATGTTTGTAAATGCATGTGTGTGACCTTATCAGTTCCTTGCTTGGAGGGGCGGACTGGCCATAGGTAGCACAGAGAGAGTTCCTGATGGGACATACTGCTTTGGAGCTCCCAGCACACAGACCACCTATCACTTACCCCTTCAACAACCCAAGCACATCTTGCTTCCTAAGTTTGACCTCTAGTCCCTTTTTCCACTCACTCCCACACCAAGACACCCCAGCAAATGTTCTGCCCATGCAATGCATTTCAACCACATCATGGCTGTGGGGGGAGGGTCACATCCACTCCTGACACATTATCTACCCCTACAATTCTAAAGCTTTCATACCATCGCTTTAAAAGTGACCATATTAACCTTCCTCTCCATTATCTGCCCCTACAATGCTATAGCTATACCTGTGAAATGCAGTCTTTGACTGGCTGGTTAGCACATTAGGGGTGAGGCACAGAGGCTTGTGTGCTGCTCATGGCCTGATCTTTGTCCCCAGTTCACCCCTGGTTGTATGTAGCTTGGGTACCTTAGTTTAGTGAACAGCTTTAGGATAAGTGTCACACTACAACCTTCTGCTTCCTGGCTGGTCAACGAGTGCTTTCCAAGACTAAGGTTATTGCATTGTGGGCTGAACTAGAGCTGTATTATTTTTTTGGCCGTGGGCTTACAGTGAGACTAGGGAGGCAGGGACTGAATGTGGGTCTTAGAAGTAGCATGCACGGCTGCAGTGTGCAGCTGTTTTCTGGTCTCCCATGATGCATGACGAAAGGGGGGCTTATCTTAAAAATTGGCTCCTGGGCAACAAGAGTAAGCAGGTTTGGATACTTGCAGACCTGGACCCTGCACAGCACAGAGTTGCAAAGAGGATTTAGGTCTGCTTTAACATATCAGATCATTTTGCAAAATTAAAAATCTGTTTTACTCTTACTTAGCCTTTATACAAACTCCCCTATTATTGTTTCTACTTGAATCCAGGTTAAAGTTAAAAGGAAAGTCTATTTTCAATGGAATTTTTGAATTTGTATTTTTTTTGTACCAAAATGATATGCTCAAGATGCTGAGCCGATCTGGTATTTTTTTCCTATGCTAGCAAATATGTGTTTTCACCACCTGCAATTGATTGCTATTGACAACATACACAAAGTCTATACACCAAGAAAAGAGAAGCAAGTCCTGTACACACAGAACACTGCTGCTATGGCCGCTGCTGAGGTGAGGGAGCCCACACCACCTTACACATGCCCAGCAGTAGTGCTCTGTGCAACTATACCAAGTCTGCACTTGATGTACATTGCCAATACCAACACATTGCAGATAGTGCTTCTATAAAACAGATATTTATTAACATTAGGAAAAAAAATTTAAAAAATGCTAGATCAGCTCAGCACCTTTAGGACGTCACAAAATTATACACTTTCGAAAGTTCAAATGAAAGTGCAGTTACCCTTAAAATCATTTTAGAGTAAAAAAAGATTCTCCATTAAAAAGTTTTGAATCAGAATCGCCTTCCAACAGGAGGTCCCCCCCCCCCCCAGCTAACCTGCCACCAGTCTTTCTTCATTTATCATGTGAGCCCCTACTGGGTCCTGTAATTCCGTCCAGATGTATATGTGGAGTACAGGACCAGACCCAGGCGCCCACAGTTATGAATACATGCCTTGGTTTAGACTTTGTGTGTCCTCCTGTCAGAATCGAACACATCGATAGACGGGCCTTAACACAAATATAGATGCCGTGGAAGTGGTGGTAGGTAAGCTACAGTGCAGTGTGTTTAATCTGGTGGAAATACTACTAAACTGAAGTTTACACTAATGCTAACGGTCCCCTTTAACTACATGTATTTTTAAGTAAAATTACAAAAATAAGAATTCCCCTTTAACTTTCGACAAAAACATCTGTATTCGGAGCATCTTCTTCCTTTGTGAAAATAGTTTGTTTTGTTGTATGCGGCAGTCTACCTTCCCACGTAACTCCCACTCGCTGCTCTTACACGTCTGCCTTTCAACTCTTTATCTCTCCGTCGACCCACTCTTTTTCCCTCCCCGTTGTCCCTTTAGTCTTTTCTCCTAATGTGCCTCCAACCTGCTCTATTCTTTAGGCATTGTGGAGCCTCCAGGCTGTACTTTGTGTACAGCAATTCTAAGGAGCACCTGTAGCCTTGTAGAAAAAACAATACGCTGTAAGAGAAAAGTATGCTTACCAAGCTGAGCCTACAGTTATCTCTGCTGGCACTGGATCGGCAATAAAAGGGGCAGGTGGGTAGTGGGGATTAGCTTAGAAAAACGATTTGCCAAACCTTAAAGTTGTCACCTTCTGTCTGCTTGAGCTTTTATGGCCCACTGGACTCATCTTAGCTTTGCTTTGACCACTGTTCTATAGCTAAGGCAACATACTTTTCCTTTAAGAATAGCAGATGAGTAAGGTAGACAGGGCTGCTGTTAGGATAGCAAAGGACTTCTGTATAGGGCTCAGCCATAAAGGGAAACATTTTGATAGCAGCAACACTTGTCTGACCTGTTCTGAGTGCTTCCAGCTCATCAGATCAATCATGCAGCCTGGTGCAGACTGCAGATAACCTCCGCCACTTACCCACCCTTATCCCAGCTCATCCCTGAACCTCTGTGGAGGTATCCAATATTTTGAATTGACAAGGGGTCCAGCTTCTAGATTCTGAGCCATTCTATTCCTGACCTTATTCCCCTACCATATTTTTACTCCTCATGGAATGTCCATTCTTCTGTCTCTTCTTCCTTACAAATGCTCTTACAGTAGTCCAAACGTCTTTCATAAGTTAAAAGATTTTAAACTATGAATGACTACATAACAATCAAAGGCTGGGGAATCAATTACTCTGCCAGGAAGAAACTCAAGCTATCAAGTCTTTAGGTTCCAAGTGAAAAGTGGTGACCTGGTGTTCTTGCCCCATCTCCATCTTTTTTGCCCCCTCTTCTTCTTCCATATAAAGAACTTTAAGTGTTCCCCTCCCCTCTTGTCATGCAGATATTATTACATCACAAAAATCAGAGGTTAGGGAATTCAAACGCCAAGGATTAAGATACCAAGTAAACTGATAGGAGGATTCAATTCCTGACATTCATCGCCAAATGTTCCCCTCATATGCCCTGTCCTATCTCTTGTCTCTGACTCTTCTTCCTCCCTACAAATGCCCTGGAGCTCCCCCCCCCCCCACTCCAGCCAGCTTGCCATTCAGATGTTATTTCCCACACCATGGACAGTAACATCCAAGTGATAATGGGTCCACCGTTGGGTCGTCGTGTTCTTGCCTTTGTCATCTGTTATATTTTTACCCTTGCTTGGCCATTTTTCCTCTCTACACCTCCTTTCTCTCCTCTAACATCTTAAAAACCGTCTTTTTTGACCAAGCATATCACAATAAACTGCTGGGGCATTGTCTCTAGGCTTGGGATTTCAAGTGATAAGGGGTCCAGCTTTGGGTTGGGTACCCTTTTGTTCTTGCCCTTTGTCACCTATAGAAATTTTCTTCTGACCTGTCCTTTTTTCCTCCCTCCATCTCTTCAGTCTCTTCTTCCCTCTTACAAATGCATTATTTAGGCAATTCAATCACAATAAAAGGTAGGGTTCCGTGTGATAAGTGGTCCAGGCTTGTGTTGGATGCCCAGGTCTTCCTGTCCCATTACCATAAGGGCTTCTGTTTAGCATTAGGCGAACCCTGTGTTCTTGCCCTGTGTCACCTATTACCCCCCCCCCCCCCTTTCCCGACTGTACTTTTTTCATCCCTGCTTTTCCTTAGTCTTATCTTCACTCTTACAAATGCCTTATTTGGGCAATTGCATCACAAAAATGTTGGGGAAACCATAACTCTTCTGGAAGGAGGCTGTTACATCACAATACGAGATGGGGGAGACTCGAATGATGTATCAAGTTTTAGGATTCTAAATAATAAGAGAACCAGATTTTGGGTTGGGCGTCCTTGTGTTTTTGCTCTTACCTTTTATGTTACCTATTGTATTTTTTCCCTTCCATGTCCTTTTTTTCCCTCTATCTCTCTGGTCTCCTTTTCCTCCTTTACAAATGCTTTAATTATTTTAACAATTACGGTAATAATCTGTTTCACTTAATTAGCAGTTTGCTAGCAGCTGCTGCTGTGTATCGGTTAACCCCCGGCGTGCTGCTCGCTGCCACCACTGAGGCTAGATCCTGACACAGATCTTGCTGTGGATAAAGATCTCTGACCTTAATGACCCTCCCGGGAGATGCGCTCTAATTACATCAGCAGAATGGCAACCTCGCCGCAAGACATGCGGCACAAAGCCTGACATGTGGCGGCGAGGATAGCCCAGCGGAGGGTGCTGATGTGGACTGATGTCTGCTCGAATTTAAGGTACAAGCCCCTGGCCGGATGCCATGCCATGTTATTTTCAGAGCAGATTCTGTCCAGAAATAGACCTTATCTTGGTAAATGGATGCCTCAAGGGGCTTTCCGCTATTTTTGATGGGAAGCGATATAACTAGAAAGTTATAACTAGTCTCGAGGCAACAAACGATGGACAGCAGGCTTTGAGTAATAGGTCTAAACTATACTGCAGATTTAGAGATAGATGGCCAGGGACTTGTCAGGTCTCAAGGGGTTGCCATTTTAAAGCCAATGAACTAAGAGGTCATTGGTATTCTTATGTTTATGAGTCAAATGGATCACATGTAACAGTATATAAAAGGGTCTAAGGGGTCACTGTTATTTTATGTAGTAGGGTCTAAGTAGTCATATGTATTCCTACAGTGACCTGTTGCTGCCCCTTCAGGAGTGAGTTTGACACCCCTGGTCTATCGGGTCACTGGTATTCTTATATAGAAGGGGTCCATGGGGTCACTTGTATACTTATGTAGCATGGTCTAAGGGGTCATTTGTATTCTCACGTAGAGTGGTCTAAGAGGCCATTGGTGTTTTTATGTACAGTGGTCTGAGGCATTGTTTCTCAACCTGCGGTACACGTACCCCAGGGGGTACACGGCAGTGTTCAGGGGCAAGGGGTACTTGCCGTAAAAAGGTAAACAGCCAATGGTCTAAGGGCTCATTGCTATTCTTATGTAGAGAGAATCTATTCCTATAGTATTACTTACTGGTATTCTTATGCAGAGTGGTCTTAGGGGTCACTGGTATACTTATGTACAGTGGGCGGTCACTGGTATTCTTATGTAGAGTGGTTAATGGGGTCACATGTATTCTTATGTAGAGGGGATCTATGGGGTTACTGGTTTTATTTTGAAGAGTGGGCTAAGGGGTCACTGGTATTCTTATGAATAGTGGGTTAGGGGGTCACTGGTATTCTTATAATGAGTGGGCTAAGGGGTCACTTGTATTCTTATGCCCTTCTTTTTTAGGAGAGAAAACTGCTATATACTTTCATTGTCTACCGGGTATACATTTTCACCTGGCTCTGAATCGGGCAATGAAAGTAAATAGCAATTTTCTCTTTTAAAAAGAAGTGAGTTTTCTCACCAGGCTCTGAATCAACCACATAGAGGGGCTGTTTAGCAAACGTTGATACTTGAACGTTGCTCATAATAAATCCCAAATGCATATAAGTCCGGAAAACAGTAATTAAACAGTAATTAAAATCCAAACCAGAGATAAAATGCCTGTTCCATATGTGTGAAAGGAACTCACAATACAATACAATACAATAATACACAAAATGTAACTAGCAACTATTTATTATAAAAGTAGGAAATATACTAAACTTCTCATAGCTTTAAAAAGCAGGTATACATCAATCTTCAGCATAAAATCTCTTCCCACCTCTCTGCGTGAGTGGCGGGCCTTGAATCTCACCATTGATGGATAATCTTTGTGCACAGTCCGGGGACTGCACCACCTCCCAGCCACAGCTGGCTTGTTTCATCAATGTCCGACTTTAAAGTGGACCAACACCCAGGGGTGATCGGCCCGGAAATCTATAAGATTCCCGGGCCGATCACCCCCCACCCCGCGGGACATCCGAGATCGGGATGTCCCGCGGGGTGAAACCCCCCAGAAACCCCAAAAACACCTTACCTGATCCGCCGCTGCTTCCGCCGCCGCCGCCTCCCGCGCACCCCTCCAGACGTGCGCGCGCCCGCGCCGGCCCTCCGTGAATGGCCGGCGGGGGCGCGCGCGCGCCGAGAGTGACGCGCGGGAGGCGGCGGCGGCGGAAGCGGCCTGGACGTTCCTGATCCCCGCCTGGACGTTGGCGGGGATTGGCTGCGGCGCTCACGTGGGAGCGTTGAGAGGTGAGTTTTTTGGGGTTTCTGGGGGGTTTCACACAGCGGGGCACCCCCGATCGGGGTGCCCCGCCGAAGTGGACCAAAACCCAGGATAGTCAAAATCCTGGGTGTTGGTCCACTTTAACCAAAGCCTAGCAGCACAGCGGAATGATGATGTTTGTATTACCTCTCATCCTGTCTATGATTGGACCTAGGCTGCTGAAACCGGACCTTCAGCGTGATTTAATGAAAAGCCCAAACTCTTAAAAAACGGTTCCCCAGCATCTAAAATTAATATGTTTTACGTTTTTAGTCACTTACTTATTATTCTTTCCCCCACTGGGCTGCAACTCTGTTCAGGAATTTAGGATACGGGCACCGCCATCTTGACTCAGAAGCATCACACTTACTGAGCAGAGGAGAGTGGGATAAGGTACAGGGGGGCAGATTATAGCTGTGCTTTGCTCAGACAGAGCAGAGCTGGGGTCAGGTAAAGGTCAGCAGTCCCAGAATGCAGAGCAGCACAGTCAGGAGGCACTTCCTGTTTGCAGGCTGCCTGATAAGATGGCGGCTTCCATAAGCCGCCATCTTGGATGTTTAAAGGCTCATAACATGCAGTAGATGCAGGTAGGATGATTTTTAATGTGGGCAATCTATATGTACAGGGTGGGGGAAACATATAAGATAGACTCTTATTCAGAGTGAAGGTCCGCTTGAAGGTAAATACCTATAACACAACATGGAAAACAATACATATATTACACATGGTGGTGAGTCAAATGTAACAGAAGTGTAAACTAAACACTAAACACAGAAACTAAACACATAAATGTAGGAGTACATTAGGAGAAAGGGTCCTGCCCTTGAGTGCTTGCAATCTAAAGATCCCCTCCCCTAGTCAGTGTCTTGGATGGACACAGGCGTCTGGTTTCCTGGTTGTGGGCTTATCAGTATCTAAGCTAGAAAGATGGATATGTATGGTGGCACTGGTCACTGGTGGCAGCCTTACCAAAGATCTATATGTGTGTAAGTGAAGTGTGACTCTAACTTTGTCTGGATCTCAACATCCGACCCTTGATTCATGACAGGGGATCGCAGGTATTCTAATGTGGAAGGGTTTAAAGGGTCACTGGTATTCTTATGTAGAGAGGTCTAGGGGGTCACTTGTATTCTTATATAGAGGTGTAAACAATTAGTATTAGAAAAACATCAATAAAAATATCAATGATTAATATAACAATAATCGCTCAATGTATGTTCTAGGTTGTGGGTGACAAAAGGAATCACACCAATGAGAATGTATAAAAGATTGTATTGTGCACAGACTTATAATATAGGACAGTTGTATATACGTAAAAATAATACAAAATATATATAGAATTAGGGCCTAAATAGCTACATTAACCAATAGACAGTATAAGTATCACAGGGACTAAACAATTACATAAAACAATATCTAAAATATACTATTACTATTTATTTACAATTGCCAACTAGGCCTAAAATTACTTGCTCTTAGTTACCAATGCACACGTGTCCTTTCTCCTCCTTGGTCCCCTTCAAACAGCTCAAATATTTCCCAAAATCGTTCCAGGACACCTTACTTCCTGTTGGGAAAAACTAGCCCCTCCCTTTAGCCAGTCCATCTACCCACAAAAGGATTTCATGGCCAGGCCTTGACTTCATGTCCAATACATAATTAAGAATTACTAAAGTGGACCTTTACCCTGAATAAGAGCGTATCTTATATGTTTCCCACACCCTGTACATACAGATTGCTCACATTACAAATCCTCCTACCTGCATCTACTGCATGTTATGAGCCTTTAAACAACCAAGATAGTGGCTCATGGAGCATCAGGCAGCTTGCAAACAGGAAGTGTCTTCTGACTGTGTCGCTCTGCATTCTGGAATTGCTGTCCTTTCCTTGACCCCAGCTCTGCTGTGTCTGTGCAAAACATAGCTATAACCCCACCCCCCTGCATCTCCTCTCCTCAGTATGTGTGATGCTTCTGAGTCAAGATGGCGGCGCCCGAGTCCTGAACAGAGTTGCAGCCCAGTGGGGGAAAGAATAATAAGTGACTAAAAACTAAAAATATATTAATTTTAGATGCTGGGGAATAGTTTTTTAAGGGTTTGGGCTTTTTATTAAATCATGCTGAAGGTCCAGTTTAAGATGCCTGGGTCTCTGTCGATACCAAGTTAGCACCTAAGCAATCACAATCCTAGCTAGAGAAGCTACTTGGAGAACTAGTTTAGATAGCTTAACCTTTTATCTCAAATATTTTACATTTTATGGGAATTCTCAGTTTCTTACAGAGGACTCTATGCAAGGCCGGATTATGGGGAGTCATAGCGGCACTGCACATAAGCCACCAAGCACAGCCGCTGGCAGTACAATGCAGGGGGCTGTTTTCTGCTGGACCAGCCGGGCGACTACACCCCCCACCCAGAACGGCAAAGCAGGAGTTCCCGAGCTGCATACACCTGCACAAGGGTGGCACAAGCGACTCGATCTGACGTTCCAGTAAGCGAGCGGGTGCCAGACAACCACCAAGCAGTTACTTGGCTGGAATATAATTCTAAAGGAAAAAAGTGCTGTATCTGGGGCCTCCACCACACTTAATATGGCTTTGTCTCTATGGAGTCATTGGTATTTCTTTGTAGAGGAGTCTATGGGGTCACATATATGCCTACAATATATTAGAGGGTCTAAGGGATCACTGGAATTTTGGATCTATAGGGTCATTGATGTTCTTAAAGCAGAACAAAATCCTTTCCCCCCTCTCCTGTGCCCCCCGTCCGAGTACCTTGAGTGATGCTGCAGCCTTGACGGTGGCTTAGTTTTGAGGGGGGAAAATGCTTTTTTTCACCACCATAGCCACTCCCAGCTGGCAGATTTGTGATTGCTGATTGGTTGATTGCAAATGTCCCAGCTGATGGGACAAAGTCCATTGGCCACATCCCTGGATTCCCACTAGTCTGAGGTGCGCTCCAGCCTCCAGGCTATATGAATAAGTAGGCAATAGAGAGTGTCTCGGATTAAAAAAGGTCAGGGATGCGTCCACAGCCTGCAAAAACACCATGGGAACCCAGGAAAAGGGGATGTGGCCTCACCTGGAGTGTTTTAGATTTGAGCCATCTAAGAGTATCATTGGTATTCTTATGTATAGGGGTCTAAGGGAGTCACTGTTATTCCTTTGTATAGAGGTCATTGGTATTATTGGCATACTACCAGGAAGGTTTTCTTGCAAAAATGGGAAGACTCGGGGCAAGGGGGATGGAGGTCAGGTCTGATGTATCATCATTACATAGGCAATAGATACATGCATTGGCATATTTATTGATCGATTTCCCAACAGTGATTTGGTTCGTGTCGGGAATTGTAGCTGGGCATCTGAAACACACCACTGTCTAGACAGACCTGTGCAATTCTCTTCCCCGGCATATCATGTTCCCTGGGCAGGCTTGTCTGTGATTCTTTTTTATGATAAGTACATTCATGTCTAGCCAGAAGGTCACCCACCAGGGGGAATCTCAAGAAATCTTTGCATTTGTGGACACCTTTTGTCTTGTTCTTTCTGTCTAGTGAAACAGCCCATGCATAGAAAGAACCTGAGAATTGTATTTAAAGTGGAACAAAACCCGGGATTTTGACTGTTCCGGGTTGCATCCTGATTTGAGGTGTCCCGCTGTGTGAAACCTCCCAGATCGCCCAGGAAACTCGTCATTTCCTGGTCCCATGGTCCATGCACAGGCTTTCGTCCAATCAGAGCCATTTGCCTTGTACATGTACGCCAAATGGTTCTGTTTATGGCAATCGGGAATGAAAACATCCGCATCCCCATCAGGCATGCTCCAATTCCCAGTCATTTTGAATGGCTGGGGTGGGAGCGCACGGACAGCCTAAAGATGCAGGGGATGCGACTGCCCAATTTTTACATTGGTGTGGAAGCCAGGAGGAAGGTGAGTTTTGCTGCAGGGGGGTTTCAAACAGCAGGGCATCCCAATTTGCCCAGTGTAAAGGCCAGCGGCCAGCTCTGGAACCTTTTAGATTGCAGGGTTTTGTTTCACTTTAAGGGTCATACAAATACAAATACATTCCATAGGTAGATTAGTAGAGGGGGTCGCCTTTGAACTATTTATCCATCTGTGTGCCTGCATAAACTAAGCCATGTGACTTGCAGGCAGCCAGTAACCTTTACCAGCAGGCTTTACCACCCCCCCCCCAGCAAAACCCCCTTCAAGGCAACCTAACCCACTCACCTTCAGAGGGTGGCCTAATAATTTGCAAGCTCTTCCCTATTTCTGTATGCCATTGTATCTCCTAATAGATTGCAATATCCATACCCAGTCTGTATGCTCCAATGTAAGCTCTTCTTCCTCTGTATCCTCCCTTTTACCCTAATAGATTGTAACCTCTTCCTTTTGTATTCTACCTTATACTGTAATAGATTGTAAGTAGTGATGGGCTAACCTGTGCAGCAAAGTTTGGGTTCAACACAAACTTCAGCCAGAAGTCTGTGTTCAGCGGCCGTTCCAAACATGGAAAAGATGGTTGATGTGCTGTTGAGCTGCCCTACTTTACCCTGCCCGACCCTCTTCTGATTGACTGATTTCAATGGGGACCAGATTCGGGTCCCCCAACATTTATTCAAAGTTCGGCCAAACTTGCGAGCCCAAACTTCGGGGGGCTCAACCTGTAAACTCTTCTACCTCCTGTATCCTTTATAATACTTAAATAGATTATAAGCTCTTACTCCTTATGTATCCTCTTGTATTTTCTAATACATTGTAAGCTCTTCTACGTCTGTATTCTCCCTTGTGCCCTAATCGATTGTTAGCTCTTCCTCCTTTACTATACTATGATTGCCCTTCTGGCATTATTCTCCTTTATACCCTAATAGACTGTAAGCTCTTCCCCTTCTGTATATAATCTTATATCCTAATAGATTGTAAGTGCTTTTCCCTTTGTATCCACTTGTATTTTCTAATAGATTATAAATGTATGTATCCTCCCTGACATCTTAATAGATTGTAAACTGCCCCCACTTCAGTATCCTCTGTTATATCCTAAAAGATTGCTAGGTCTTCCTTTCTTTTGTGTCTTCGCTTATACCCTGATGAATGAGACTTTACATTTCCTGTTCTTTTTTTTTTCCATCTGGACATTGAGCATTGGAGGGGCCCCAGGAAGATGTAGCGTTGGGGCCCCATCTCTTGTAGTCTGGTTCGTCCGAGATTAGCTTTGTTAACTAATGTTTTTGTTGGAAGGGCCACTTGGACTTCATAAGATGAGCACATTATGGTAATAGGATAAATTGGATCATTTTATGGACATCGCAGCATTTCAGCTCCGGTCTCTTTATTGTGGGCAGGTGGCATTTTTATGGCTGTGCTTTATGATGCCATTAAAAAATGAGGAGGCCTTGTGTGGCACAGTGAGCTGCTTTGCGGCATCAGGTACTGAGGCGGATCTGGCACAATACTTTCATTTAGGGTTCTGTAGCGGTTCAATCACCACTGCTCACCCCAAAGAACCAACAGTCAAATACTAATAAATCAGTTAATTATGACATTTACCAACAGCAACTGACTCTTCCATGTCTGGAAACAGCTTTCCAGAGTAAGCTTAAATAATAACTGACGGCAAAAGGAGGAAGAAATTACAATATATTAGTGTAAAATGAAGGATAAGGAAGGGAAAAAGCTTACAATGTATTAGGGTATAAGGGAGAATATAGAAGGAGAAGAGCATACAGTATATTATGGTATAAGGGAGGATACAGGAGGAGAAGAGCTTACAATCTATTAGGGTATAAGGGAGGATACAGGAGGAGAAGAGCTTATAATCTATTAGGATATAAAGGAGGATACGGAAGGAGAAGAGCTTACTATCTATTAGGGTATAAGGGGGATACAGAAGGAGAAGAGCTTACAATCTATTAGGGTATAAGGGAGGATACAGGAGGAGAGCTTAAAATCTATTATGGTATAAGGGAGTATACAGAAGGGGAAGAGCTTACAATCTATTAGAGTATAAGGGAGGATACAGAAGGGGAAGAGCTTACAATCTATTAGGGTATATGGGAGGATACAGAAGGAGAAGAGCTTACAATCTATTAGGATATAAGGGAGGATCCAGAAGAGGGAAGAGCTTACAATCTAATAGGGTGTAGGGGAGGATACAGAAGGAGAAGAGCTTACAATCTATTTTAGGGTATAAGGGAGGATACAGAAGAGGGAAGAGCTTACAATCTATATGGATATAAGGGAGGATACAGAAGGAGGAAGAGCTTACAATCTATATGGATATAAGGGAGGATACAGAAGGAGGAAGAGCTTACAACCTATATGGATATAAGGGAGGATACGGAAGAGGGAAGAGCTTACAATCTAATAGGGTATAGGGGAGGATACAGAAGAAGGAAGCAGTTACAATCTATTAGGATATAAGGGAGGATACAGAAGGAGAATAGCTTACAACCTATATGGATATGGAAGGAAGGAAGAAGCAGTTACAAACTATTAGGGTGCAAGAGAGGATACGGAAGACCTTACAAGCTATAAGGATATAAGGGAGGACTCAGAAGGGGCAGAAGCATACAAAATCTGTTGGGTATTAGGGATCCTGTAAGCAAAAAATAGGACTTCAGGGGTCAGTAGAAAAGCAATGATGTCAGAGATATTAAATAATTTCTAATTTGAATACTTAAAGTCACAGTGACCAGATAAATATGCAGGAAGCATGTGCTGACCTGTTTCATGTCTTGTCTTGTTTTGTAGGTGGTGAGCTTTATCAGTCTTCGGTATGACAGCGCGCCCCCATGGATGGTGCTTTGTGTGCTGTGGTGCTCCATGGCACAAACCCTACTGTTGCCGTCCTTCATCTGGTCCTGTGCCCGATACCGGGCAGACCTGCGCACCGTCTGGGAGCACTGTGCCTCTATGTTGTCTGACAGCGGAGGGGATGAAGGTAAGCCAGACTAACCTTGTACTGGGGTCTCATAGAGACCAAAGGAACTTCACATTATTGAGAACTTCTATTGCAGGGTCATAAAATGGTCACTGTAGTTGAGATTTTCCAAATCTGTCACCAAATCTGAGCTGCGTTCTACATCCTTACCAGTCAGGGGGTTAATTTGTTAAAGTGATTGGCAAGTTAATAAATAAATATCAGTAGCTTATCTTACAGCGCTCTCCTTACTGCTATGTCTGTCTACTTGGAAATCACTTCCTCATTCCACTTTCAGTCTCCACCCCACTGACCTGGTCCTTCAATCGGGAACGGAAACACCCCCCACTCCCTCCCCAGACGTTCTGATTGGTTGCCTCTCTCTGCAGCTATAAAAGCATGCCCTCCTCTCTGGTTACACTATGATGGCAGGCTGGAGACGCTCTTAGCCTGCAGCATCTCTCATCCCCTTTTTCTGGTCACACTATAGGCTCGATTCAGAGAGACTAAAAAATACTTTAGTTTTAGTGCCGATCTGTATATTTTTAGAAATGTTTCCGCTCTCGTATGAGTGTGCGAGCGATTCTATGCATGCATTGCAATCCTTCTGTAAAGTTTCCGTACGTTCGTACGGCAGATTACGAATACGAGGATGTCATTTTCCAGCCTGACTTTTTCGTTTCATTTTCACGTTACAACGTAGGCTTTCGTTTTTGCCCTTTTCCCATCGTATCCTCCCACGAATCCTTTACGTTTCCCGTTAGATTCTCGGTCATGTGAATATTCATCTTTAAATATTTCTGGGCCCATTAGTTTTGTGTTAATGTATTTTGTAAATGAAATGACACTGAAACATTTTTTTTTATTCCATTATTAAAATATAAAATCTTTCAAATTTTTACAACTATAAAAAACAAAACACATAGCAATGGCAGGCCACAGAACATTACTCTTCATCTGTGGTCCCCAACGAGTTGCGCAGCTCCTGCATCTCGCCCACCAACTGAAGGACCCTGACACTCAGTTGTGCCACTCTGGCACGTGTGGTCCCTGTTAAAAAACGTAAATTAAAATATTGGTATAACCTTGTTGGGGTCATACTGCAGTGCCCCCCCCCCCCTGTATGGTCCAAACGCCTAAATCTGGACATTCTAAGCTACAATATTGTTTAACATGTCATCAAGGGCTAAAAACAGCAATAGGTTAAGACATGAGTCATCAACTATATTCATTGCCATACAGTGAAAATGGATTGATGGAATGTGAGCAAACTTACCCTGGAGCCATCCACCAGATAATTCTCCTGACTCAAACTGACGAAATAAGCCGGAGCTCTGCAATATATAAGCATCATGGGACAACCCTGGATGCCCTGCAAAAACACTGAGGAATCGCATAGCTGGACCGAACACTGCTTGTATGTTGTGTGAGTAGCACATCTTGCGGTTCCTGCAACCAAATATAAAATAATTACACAAAGCAAAGGTAACCGACTAAAACAATAACTCCTACAACAAATTAAGATTCAAGTTCAACAATCCAAATATAATCCACAAAGGATATAAGTCTAAAAAAATATAGCAATTATATGGATGTGTGGGAAAATAAAGGTTTACATGTCAAGGACTAATTAAGGTCAGCATTAAAATGCTTCTATAAGGCATACATGAAATGTATTGATTCAGGTATGCATTGCTATACAATTTATGGCCTCGGCCATGCTGATACATGCAATGCCTTGGTGCTAAAGGCGCGCAGACTCCTCCACATAGCCGCAAAACATGTTCAACAAAAGCAATCCGAGCCCTCAAAGGTCTCGTAAGTGGATCGGAAATTAAACGGATTTATAGGGTGGTGGTCCGTCGGAAATCAACTCTCTGAATCAGACGCAAGCCCATCCCAACAACGTAAGTTATTTGAACGATTGAAAAATATCAGATTTTGTTTGGAAAGTGATCCGAACTAACGGAAATGATCCGATTTGCTTTCGTTCATCGAAAGCGCATATACACATTTTCCCGAACGTTCGTAAGACTGAAAAATGAACGAAAAAAAGCAAAAAAATGACAAACACCCACTAAAACTTTCACAGACAGCTACGGAAGTGCAGACGAATGTGTCTCTGAATCGAGCCTTATGTGCTGACAGTAAGAACCGGAGGCGCAATGCACTTATTTTTTTACTATGATATATGTAAAGCACACAGTGTGCTTACATCACATCGCTGTTGCCACATCCACTGTTTCTCTTTATTTTTTTCTATGAATCTCCAATGCTCTACTTTTAAAGATAACTCAGGAACTACAGGGTCTTTTTGAGAATGGAATGAAGTTTAGGACAGTGCAACGTGTAGCCCGAGACAATGGGACAATAATCGGGCTTGCCTTTAGTATAACTTTAATTCTATTACTGAATATGGCTTCACCACTCCCTATTTTAATTGGTTAAAATGGCTGCTACTACTTAGCAGCGGGTCAGTACAACCCGGGCTGGCCCGCTGCATGTTGCCACAGGTAAAATAAGAGACCGGGTGCCGTGATACCCACCAATTTCCGGGCGTCATCTGCAGCGGCCTATTAGAATTGCGGCCAGCGGGCGAGCCTATCAACGCTGGCCGCTGATGGGCTGCTTGCAGTCACGTGAACAGCCTATCAGGGAAATACTTAAGAGCTGGTCGATTACCTCTCCTTGGGATGCCCTGAGGCGAAGGCCACAAGTCTTACCTGCCTGGTGACCCCACGGCATTTTCACTGGCCACATCCTTGGATTCCCTTAGCTGAGGTATCCCTGCCCCACAGACTACAGGAAAACAGGGAATGTAACCAATCAGCAAACTCAAATTTGCTGTGTGGGTGTGGGCAAGATGGAGAAAAACGCTGGAGAAAGCAAGATGCCTGCAGGTACGAGTAAAGGGGGTTAAAGGGGGAAGGATTTTTTGATGCTTTTCTTAAAACATGTCTCTGTATATATAGTATAGTGCTATATTTTACTATATACAGCGGACAGTATAGTACGGGGAGGCCGATTCATCAATAGCGCCAGGTAGCGACAGATGAGCGACTGAAGTATGGCGCTATGAGCGCCGCTAGCGTCAGCCGCGGGCGTTAGCGATTCGCTATAGCAGGCCTCCTCAGTCGCTACCTGGCGTTGTTGCGAACAACGCCTACATTGCTGAATATGATGTTGGCCCTCAGCTTTGTTGGCGCTGTCAGTCAGTGTGACCACGCTATTCTACACAGCGCCTGTTAGCTTTGCTGTGTCCTGCCCATCCAGTACCTTCTGAATAAAACACATTGCCACATTTGTTTGGAAATGTAAATATTTTTTTATTGTGTGTAAAAGGTAATTACATTCTACCAGATCTTCGAATATAAATGGAAAATAAAACATAATTAAACACATAGTCACATTTTTTTTAATTTTTATTTGTTACCTAAAAAGGAAATACAATTAAATCACCAATGAGAAAGAAAAGGAAAATAAAAACAGAACCGAGAAAGAAAAGGAAAATAAAAACAGAACCGAGAAAGAAAAGGAAAATAAAAACAGAACCGAGAAAGAAAAGGAAAATAAAAACAGAACCGAGAAAGAAAAGGAAAATAAAAACAGAACAGAGAAAGAAAAGGAAAATGAAAATAGGAATTAGAATGTAAAGGAAACTTACAACCGAATTAAACACATAGCCACATGTATATATCTAATTTTTGTTTAATTTTTTCTCTTAAACTAAATTAAGAATAAAATATAAATGAAATAGAAAAAGAAAAGTCCTGCAGAAATGCAAAAGAAAAGAAAAGTCCAGGAAAGGTTTGTAAGAGGAATGTCCCGATCACGGTGCATCTCTTGGTGCCTGAAAAATTAAGAAAAGTGCAGTTAGTATATATCTTTATAGTTATTTTGTGTTTTTTTAAAAAAAAATGCATAACTTGATAACCAACATTGGCGTCTTACACCCCCCTTAGAGTGGTTTGGGTCATCTGAAACCCCCCTTACAGTGGTTTGGGTCATCTGAAACACCCCTTAGAGTGGTTTGGGTCATCTTACACCCCCCCTTAGAGTGGTTTGGGTCATCTTACACCCCCCCTTAGAGTGGTTTGGGTCATCTTACACCCCCCTTAGAGTGGTTTGGATCATCTGAAACACCCCTTAGAGTGGTTTGGGTCATCTTAAACCCCCCTTAGAGTGGTTTGGGTCATCTGAAACACCCCTTAGAGTGGTTTGGGTCATCTTACCCCCCCCCCCTTAGAGTGGTTTGGGTCATCTGAAACACCCCTTAGAGTGGTTTGGATCATCTGAAACACCCCTTAGAGTGGTTTGGGTCATCTTACACCCCCCTTAGAGTGGTTAGGATCATCTGAAACACCCCTTAGAGTGGTTTGGGTCATCTTAAACCCCCCTTAGAGTGGTTTGGGTCATCTGAAACACCCCTTAGAGTGGTTTGGGTCATCTGAAACACCCCTTAGAGTGGTTTGGGTCATCTTAAACCCCCCTTAGAGTGGTTTGGGTCATCTGAAACACCCCTTAGAGTGGTTTGGGTCATCTGAAACACCCCTTAGAGTGGTTTGGGTCATCTTACCCCCCCCCCTTAGAGTGGTTTGGGTCATCTGAAACACCCCTTAGAGTGGTTTGGGTCATCTTAAACCCCCCTTAGAGTGGTTTGGGTCATCTGAAACACCCCTTAGAGTGGTTTGGGTCATCTGAAACACCCCTTAGAGTGGTTTGGGTCATCTTACCCCCCCCCCTTAGAGTGGTTTGGGTCATCTGAAACACCCCTTAGAGTGGTTTGGGTCATCTTACCCCCCCCCCTTAGAGTGGTTTGGGTCATCTGAAACACCCCTTAGAGTGGTTTGGGTCATCTTACCCCCCCCCCTTAGAGTGGTTTGGGTCATCTTAAACCCCCCCTTAGAGTGGTTTTGGTCATCTTACACCCCCCCTTAGAGTGGTTTGGGTCATCTTAAACCCCCCCTTAGTGCGTTTGGTTGCTCTTTGGGATGGGAGGTCAAAGACATTTAAACAGGAGTGCAGTACTTGCATTAGAGTGAAGGGTAGTTAGCTTACCGCAAAATAAGAAGTGATCAGCCTTTCCCTTAGCTCATCGCCAGTCTGGGTGTCCTCACTTCTATCTGCGGGCAGGTTGGGGATTTCTGGCACCAGTGCTGTCTCCTCGGGGGCTTGGATTCGGTGACAAATGCAAATGTTGTGTAGCACACAGCAGGCAAGGATGATCTTGGAAACCTTCTGTGGGCTGTAGAGCATCTCTCCTCCTGGCCGTGCCAAACAAAGAAAGCGTGCTTTCAGCAGGCCGATGGTTCTTTCCACAATGCTTCTGGTCTTGCGATGCGCTGCATTGTAGCGTTCATGGGCAGAGGTCCGTGGGTTCCTGACCGGAGTCATGACCCACGTTCTCTGCCCATATCCCTTGTCCGCTGTAGAAAAAACACAAGGAGAGAGACAGCAATTAGTACTAGTACATGTTTTTGGGTCGTAGTTTGTGGAAAATTGCCTTACTAGGCCACATATTAGCAAAATACATAGACATGGTTAATTTATTACCCAGTAGCCAGCCAGCTGGCATTTCGTTGTTATCAAACTTCCGGCACAGGACTGTCCGCTGCAAGACGTAAGAATCGTGGCATGAGCCGGGGAACCCCGATCTCACCGCCCGCAGCTTCATCTCATGGTCACAGACCACCATGATGTTAAAGGAATGGAACTGCTTCCTGTTTCTGTAGGACAGCTCCTGTGCACGGGGAGGGCGGAAAGGGATATGTGTACCATCAACGCACCCTAGCACATTCGGGATCCCTCCCATCAGATAGAAAGCATGTTTTATTTTGGCAACCTCTTCCTCCTCCTCAGGAAACTTGATGTAAATTGGGATTAAATCACAAATTGCCAGAACTACCTGGATTAGGATGCGGCTCATAGTAGCCTGGCTTATCCCGCTGAGGAGGGCTGAGGTTGCCTGGAAGGTCCCTCGTGCCAACACATTCAGAGTGGCACACAGGCGTACTATGCCTGGAATGGAGTGAGTGCGTTTGGTGGATGGCTCGATTTTGGTCTTAATCTGATCATATAGGGACTGTAGTGCAGCACGATTCAGACGGAAGCGGCTCCTGATCTGCTCGTCACTTAAGTCCCATACTGAAAGGCGGATTGCAAAGGAGCGGGGTGCCCTAAGCCTCACAACACCCCGCTCCCTTTCCTCCTGCTCTTTCAGCATACACATACATCCATCCACCCAGACACCATACATCACCCTCTTATCCATCACACACACTAAAGATATATACAAAAGCAAAATAAAAATAAAAAAAACAATCACACACAACACACACACAAACAATCACACTACACACACACCCGCTACAATGCAGCTCACCACAAAACCAGAACTATAGTGGTCCAAACCACCAGCCTGCTGAAAACCAGCTTTCTAAGTTAAGCACAACCAAGAGGGGAGTTGCTGCACAGCCCACAAAAGGCCCCAAAATCAAGCCTTACTTGCTGTATGCTACACAAAATTTGCAGATGCCACCCAAACCAAGCTCCTAAAGAAACAGCACTGATGTCAGAAATCACCCAACAAGCCACAGAGAGTGAGGACAGAAACCAGACAGAGGCTCAAATGAGCTAAGGGAAGCGAGCACAGCACCACACCACAGCCTTTGCCACAGTGTAAGAATAGCAGAACCTAGTTCATTCCTTCCTTTTATACTTCATTTTCAAAAGTGACAGGTCCGCTTTGCCGCCTTTTGCGTCGCTCTGCTATTTCCGGGCGCCAATTAGCCGACCCAGGTGTGCGTAAAACAGAGTGCGCACGCGCACGCTAGTAGCGCTACTAGCGTACTTGAGCCGTAACGTGCGTGCATTAACGGACATGGGCCAAAAATCAGGTGGGGACCAATGAAAGTGAAGCTGTTGTTTTTTTAAATAGCCGTTAGGCTAAGCACATGTCACAAGGGTTGCAGATACATCAGTCCATTGTTGGATTTGGGTGTGTGTTGTTTGTTGATTGAGGTCTGTAATGAGTTAATTGGCTAACACACATGCTTCTGTCAGTGCAGTGGAGGTGTGCCTAGAAGGAACTGGGCTGTATGTGTGAATCAATTAAGTGGGCTGCTTTTGGATTGGCTGTTAGAGCACATAAAACCTGCCCAAGCCTAAGAGATTGCGATGCCATTCTGTAGTGTGCATGCGTGCTTGTGGGGTGTTGATTTGTGTGTGTGTGCAGCTACAGGATGGAGCCAAATACAGGACATCTGCCGGCCACAGCAGGCCCGAGTAGGAGTTTGGTGGGTGCTGTGCGCAGACCTCCCTTACGGAAAAGGGCACAGCCTGAAGGTGGGGCAGCACCCCAGGCTAAGCGCCCAGGTGCCAAGAGGGAGCCTGAATTTAATTTGGCTGAGAATAATCATCTTGTGCGCCTGACACTTGCGAAATGGGAGCTGATCTTTGGCTCCCAAAGCAAGTCCATAGGCAAACAAGAAAGAAGCAAACTGTGGGATGCCATTGGTGTGGAGCTTAGTAGCACAGCTCAACACCCACGTAGTGGCCCATCCTGCAGGAAACGCTTCTACACTTTGCGAGGGGCCCTTATGAAAAAGATGAATCACGATCTTGATGTGGACAGTGGGTTCATCCAGGCTCCAAAGAGTACCTACAGGCCGTATGAGGAGATGCTGAAGGCCAAAATCCCACTGGCTCGGCTGCAGGGTGTGGATCCTGGGGATGACACCACCGGTTGGGCTGAAGGTACATATTTTCTGGCTTTTACAATAACCTAATGTTAATGTCTGTGATTAGCATTTTTACATTCTGACCAACTAACTGTAGGACCTGTGAAGTATAACATTATAGCTAAAACATTTGTAACTTTTCTGTCTGTTGCTTTATGCATAGGTGCACATGCTGCTGTCCGGGATGTGGCTCCGGACAACCAAGCTCCTGCCCTTCCAGCAACCTCAAGGCTACCCCAGTCTGCCATTGAAGGTATTTACCCATTATTTGTTTGCTGGTTTTTTGAAAAACAAATGGGTGTGGGAGCAGCTCAAGCAATAAAGGTTTGCCCTGTTGACTATTAATAATATGTGGGTGCGCCCTAATTGCACGCCCACTGTAACACTCACAGTCAGTAACTAACAAGGCCCTAACATGTGTAGATATGTAGGATGCCACAGATGTGTAGCCATATATCGGCCTATCAATGTGTGAGCCACACTTGGCTTGATTAGTCAATATTAGTGAAAGAGCTGCTCACACACCTTAATGCATGTTGTATTTTGGAACGCACATTAGCTATGGCTCAATGTTGGTTTTATTTTGCACTAGCTCCCATGCCCTTGGCCCCAGCATCTCCTCCGGATCCCACCTACTCTTTGGATGTCGGTAAGTGCATGTGTTCACCTTGCTTGATCCACTTTGACTCAAGTGCATGTGTCTCATTTGTCTTTTTTCTTTGTAGGCCAAGTGACTGGTTCATCTTTGGACCCCACTTCCGATGTTGCCGGTCAACAGGACCCTGTTGGTGTGTAGAGCAATACATAATGTATCCTTTATGCTGTTTAGGTAACACTGGTTCAATTTGGTTAGTCTACTAAGCTACATGTTTGCTTGGTAAACTTGAAGATGCCTCTTGGGAGTGCTGGTTGCCTCCCCAGGGTCAGTCTATTAGTTATTTTAGTGATAGCAATGTATATTTGCGGACATATTTTTAGGGAAACATTCACTGTAGTAGTTTGCTGAATCTTTAGACCCTTTTTTTTTTTGTTTTAGTTGACACGAATATCGGAAGTGGCTGTCCAGAAAGGGCCCCTCAAGTTCCAGCTGCCAGAGATGAGGGTAAGTGGTTTTGCCTTGCTCTAGTATGTGTTTTGGCTCTAATGTTGTGCCACTTGTTTCTGGCAACTTGTGTGTCCACATCTATTTTCAAGGTCCAATCTCGAGTGAGGACCCCACTCCAGACATCTGGGATATTGCGGGTATGTTTAATTTAAGCAATGTTTATGATGAGATTAGCAGAAATTAGTGCGTCTTAGTCCTGTAACATACATGTTAACAATCTGAGTTTAACCAAGACCTTTGGTCTACTGTGTATTTTTTAATTTTTTAGAGGTTTGACCTCGATAGCCTAACCAGGTTACATTAGAGTTTGGCCCACAGACCTACTAACCTGATTTTCCTGTTTAGCATTTGCCAACTTGGCCGACATCTCTGATGTTGATTCGCGACTCTCTGGCAGCGATACCTCGAGCCTACCTGGGCTGGAGGACACGCAGGTAACATGGCTGATGTAGACGACCTCTAAACCCATTGGCATATTCGTGGGTAGTGGAAGAAGCAACATGTAACATTTCATTTCATTGTTGTTTTGGCAGGAGGCGGAACCAGAACCCCAAGCTGGGACCTCTTCCCAAGTCCCATGTGGCCAAGCTTCAGAGGCTCAGACAAGGGTAAGTTGTCTAGTGAGTGTTTATGGTAACTTTTGGGAGGGGCATAGCTGCATTGGTTCCGTTTGACTAAAATGTGGTTTACTATTTTTTTAGCCTACTACCACAGCAAGAGGAGGTGTGGCACCAACCAGTGCCGATTTCTACACACTAGGGGTCCGGATGCTGGAGGACTACAGTCGCCAACAGCCGCGTGATGGAACTAATGAGCGCATTGCGGCGTTGGAAAATCAGGTGCTGATGTGTCAGCAACAAAATGAGGGCCTGCAGCGCCAGGTGGACCAGTTAAGGCAAAACCTACAACAGAACCAGGACCTTGGTCGCCTTGCCAATGTTATTGAACAATCTGTACAGCGGCAGGAAGAGGCAATACAGCGCCAGGCAGAGGCAATACAGCGGCAGGACCAAACTTTGTTGTTGATACAACAGCTCATACAACAGCAGTCTATATTTTTTACTGCACTGTTGTCCCCCAACACCGCCCCTAGCAATGACTCCCAACCTCCCCGGCCACCCAGCCAAGAATATTAATTTTGTTTGTTTTTGTTTGTGTAAATATATTTGCTTAACCCACCTCTAAATTGTGTTTTTCCTAAGACCTAGCTAATAACACAGTCAGGGATGAGTATCTTGATCTAGATATGTCAATGTATTGGTCAATGTAGCCCACACATTGGAGCCCATAGCTTACTATGGTTAACACCTGAAATGGCTCAAAAGGTATGGCTACATTGACCCACAAATGTTTTGGGAGACAGCTAAACTAGGCTTTGCAATGCAACACACTGTAATGATGTGAATCAAAAATTTTTTAATATAAACAATGGCCAACACGGCCAACCTTGGCCAACAACGGCCATCAAGAGACCAGCCTTCCCCCCCACCCTAACGACGCCGTCGGCGCCTCTTCCTGGCCAGCAGCATCAGCTTCAGGAGCCGGATCTCCCGCCACAGTCTGCGATGCTGGTTTTCACAAGCTGTAGAAATGTAGAAACAACAATTTATTAATAATTTGGCAGTGACCTCAACAGACACAGATGTAGCAATGTAATGTCATTGTGTCCAATTAGGTGACACTCACATTAACATTGTTGACCACTGTGTGCTTATTGGTTAACATTATATGAGTACTATTGACTGGCAGGAATGTGAACAACACATCCCAAGCATACATTTTAGCTTAAAGTGTACCAACACCCACGGGTGATTGGGCCGGGAATCTATCAGATTCCCTGCCCCATCACCTCCCTCCCCGCGGGACATCCAAGATCGGGATGTCCCTGGGTGTGAAACACCCCCCAAACCCCAAAATACCTACCTCAGTTTCTGTGTGGCAGTGCCGCTGGGCCCTCCCTGGTGCCCCTCTAGACGTGTGCGTGCCTGCGCCGGCCGTCTGTGAATTGCCGGCGCAGGCACGCCCCCGTAAAAAGGGGCGCGGGGGAGGCGGAGGAGGAGGCAATTTGCAATGGCTTGTACATTTTTGGGAGTCAACGTGAGTTCAGGGGGTTGTCACACAGCGGTGCCGATCAGGGGTGCCCCACCGTAGTGGAACAACACCCAGGAAAGTCAAAATCCTAGTTGTTGTTCCAGTTTAACTCTTGGGAAGCAAAGAAGGTCTAATTCCCTGTGTGTCCATTTTTGTGTTTAGTAACAGCCAAACATCAGGGCCTAAGTCCGAACGAGTCCACGAGTTTACCCTATAATGTTACAGGTCCAGACCTAATCGGGCCCATTTGGTTGTGTCTAACGCAAAAATAGTCTCTATGGGGCCTAATGAAGGATGTGAGCCAACAATCAAGCATGCAAACAGGCATGTTGGATTATTGTGCCAACACATTGAATAGAGATGTGTGTGAAATTAACACATAGGTAAATTTAACTTGGCTGCTGATGTGACTAGAAGACATAGGTTTCACAAGTCTTTAGGCATATGAAGTGGGATGTACTCACCATCGCAGCTGTGGCGGGGGCCCATGCTGCTGGCCGTCCCTGGAGCTGGGGTGGGGAGGAGGGTCTCTGGCTCCGTCTGCGTCGCAACATCTGTCAACATAAAGCAAAAGGCAAAAACACAATTAGTGGGCAAATGACACATGACTATTTGACATCCATCTGGTTATTGAGTCTGAAAATGCAAAGGCTTGCATGGTTACATACAGGTTGACCTAAATTAGCATATTTCCTGGACCATGAGTTAATGTCAATTTGTAAGGCTTCACACATGTATCCCTAAAGATAATGTGCAAATAACATAGACAGTGCTATTTAAAGGAATCATTTGCAGATGTTTGGCTAATGTTAATAGTGGGCCACATGTTGGAGCGGGAACAACTTAACCCAAGAAAAGAAATGCAAACACCCATCATGGTGTTGCCAGAAACATAGGGGTGGTTGACAGTTGGCTAGCACTGTAGTGGGGTTTGTGATGTTAATGTACATTAGCAAACCAGCTGACACAATGGACCAGGAAACGTGTCTGATAAAAGTGGTCCAAGACCCAGGATTGTTAATATTCAGTGTGTTAGTCTACTTTGGCAGAGCAACAAAATTTTAAGCTTCAACCACCCCTGCCTTCCGCACATCACTCCTCCAGTGTGTGCGCACGCGCATGCCAGTATGAAACATAGCGCAGGCGCACACACATCTAGAGTGCCACACAGGAGGCAGGGACGATGGCTTCTGGCAACCCCAAAGACTTAAGTAGTTTGTGGTTTTTGGTTTGGGGGTGGTCCAGGGTGAGGGATGTGATTGGGCAGGGAAGGCGGGAGAATCCAAGCAATCTCATCAATGTTTGTTGGTCCACTTTAAAGAATGACATAAATTCCAAATTGAGATGGCTAACAACATACACTTACCACGACTATGCCCGAGGAGAATGCTTCGCCAAAACTCCATGGAGGTGCCGCCTATATGATGCCCTGCAAATTAGAGAGGAATGGCAAGGGCTAAGCAAAATTGGTCAGATGAAACCTGTCACAGACTAACAATTAAAACATGTGCACTCACCAGGGGATGAAGCGCCACTTGAATCCCAGGGAGGGCTCTGAGGAGGAGGCGGGGAGCCTCGGCTCCTCACACTCTGCTCCGAAGATCCACCAGGCAAAGGACCACCCTCCTCCCTCTCACTCCCTGCTTGAGAGGGGGCCCTTGCCTGGTGAGAGTCCTCAGACGCAGAGTGTGAGGAGCTGAGGCTTGATCCAGCCTGCCCCCCAGCAGCACACTCCTCTGGGGCGTCATCCCCTTCCTCCCCTGGGTCCTCTAAATAGGACCCGCGGGAGGGACCCTCCCCCGATGACTCCCCCGAGTCCGCCTGCCTGGTTCGGGGGAGGAATCCCTTCCCACGTTTCCCCAGGGGAGGACGCTTATCTGTGTGGAGGAGGTGAAAGGAAATAATTAATCTAAAGAGCAAAAAAGGACACAGCTTAGCAGATGATTATGCACAAAGGCAAAAAAGAACTTAAGCTTTAACTTACCTGATGCGTAGGCATCATATAGGCGGTACACGCCTTCTGGGTCCCGGCGCTTGAAATCTGACCATTTTTGCTGAATAGCCCGGATGGTCAGGTCGGTCTGGAAGCGCCGGGACACAGTGGCCTTCACCTCCATGGCAAGGCGTTTCTTAGCTCCTCGGGCATAGTCGTATTCTGACTTGCAGAAGTCCTATGAAAAAAAAAAAAAAAAAAAAAAAGGAAAATTAATACATGACATCAGAACAATGTCATAAACAGTTAAACAGAGAAAAGATCTAAGTGGACCCACACCCAGGATTAACATTAATCTGGGTTTGGGTGCACTTTGGTGTGCCACAAATATTGTGGGTGGACCACTGTCTGCAACCCCCTTGGAAGGCCACAAATACACCGCTGAGGACAGTCCCACGTCACTCCGCCAGCCAAACACAGTGCTCCAAGCCGGTGTTGTATGCGCATCCAAGGCCGTTGGGAGGTGCATACAAGCTCAGCTGTGTCTGCACGGCAAAGTACGCATGTGGCGTTTGACTCTAACAGGGAGTGCGCCTGCACACAAAATGCAAATATGTCTGGCGCCGGGGTACACCCTGCTAGAGGTAAACGCAATAGGCATGCGCAGCTCACGCATGCACAGATGTGACGGGGCAGAGGTAATTTTTAGGCCCCTCCAGGGGGGGGGCATCCCAGCAGGACATCCACAATGGGGATGCCCCACGGGGATTGTTAAAATTTGGTCTGACAACAAATAAATTTCAGACCCTATCCCCCCTGTGTGTTCAGCAACTTTAAACATAAAAAAAAAAAAAAAAAATACTCACTTTGACCACCTGGCCATTTACGCGGCTATCCACCCTTGTGCGCCTTTTCTTACTGGGCCCCGGAGGGGAAGGGGTGGGAGGGGGGCTATTTGGGGAAGGTGAGGTAGGTGGGGGAGGTGGGGGAGGGGTGGTGGGGCCGGAATCAGAGGAGGAGCTGGGGAGGCGCATCAGTCTTCGCTTTGGAGCCATATTGGAAACGCTAAGGAGGAAACAGGAACCGGAAATGACGCTAGCGACATTAGAACAAAAAAAAAAATTAAAAAAAAAAATACGCTCCGCGCCCCAGCAACAAGCTATTCTCAGCTATGTGCAAGCTAAGTGGCGGAAAAACTAAAATTACTATTTAAAACAAGCTATTGGCCTAAGCGCGAGACAGTTTTACCTTAAGGTGGCGTTGAAACGCAAAGGAGGATCCCGGAACCGGATATGACGCTAGCAAATGTGCTTCTAAATTCGAACACAAACATGCGCGCAACAGGGACAAGCTAATATAAGCTCTAGGCACGCTAAGTGGCGGACAAAACAAAAATATACGCTGGTAAACAAGCTATTGGCCTAAGCGCTAGACAGTTTTACCTTAAGGTGGCGTTGAAACGCAAAGGAGGATCCCGGAACCGGATATGACGCTAGCAAATGTGCTTCTAAATTCGAACACAAACATGCGCGCAACAGGGACAAGCTAATATCAGCTCTAGGCACGCTAAGTGGCGGACAAAACAAAAAAATACGCTGCAAAACAAGCTAGGGCCAAAGGCGCAACGATTTATTAGCTGCATTTAGCAGGGAAATCTACATACTGTAATGCATAGGTCCTTCTAAAGCATACACCGTTGTGCTTAAATATAAAAATCTAATTCCTTCAAAAATTCAACACACAATCAAACTAGACTAATACCTGAAAATGTAGCACACATGAGAATGCATAACGGGTTGTTATGAGCTGGTACGACTGAATGTAAATTCTGCTATATGTGGCCAGGCACGCTCACAACTACAGTGTATTCATTAACAACGACTGGGGTCGCGGAAAGTGAATTCCTTGAAACTGGCAGAAGGACACATGTATGAACAGCACAGCGACGCACAACGCAGCGCAGCGAGGCACAGCGACGCTCGCGCCGCCAGATAGCGAATTAAAACAGCGACTGCACAAACACCGACCAACACAGATTCATCAATGACAGGGCTGCCGAATAGCTTGGGCGCTGACACTTTCTAAGAGCGAACGTGACCGACCAACCTGACAGGCTACAAAATAGCTTTACAAGGCCCGTTTGTGTGTAAAACCAGGGAATTTGATGCCAATGAGTTTGGGTGGAGGAGACGCAATTCCCATGTCACTCACAACATTACATTGTGAAAAAAAAAAAAAAAAATTAACAATAAACAGCCACATTCATAAAACATATCAATATAAACATGTGTGGAATTTTGTCCCAACAAAAACAACCCAAAAACAACTAAAATCAATCATTGCAGCGTCTGCCATTGAAATGTATGGGAGAGCGGCAGGTAGCGCCAGGTAATACGTGTCGCTGTGAAGGAATTTGCTGCGGCGCTGTTCGTTCCAGGCGGCTTCATGATGAATCCCGCGCTTGCTGTCGCTCTCGCCGGCGCTAGCCTCATTTTGCGTGATAAATGCGTCATTGTGACCGCCGCCGGGCGTACTGGAGTCGGTAGTCGCCGTTAGCTGCCGCTACCTGGCGCTCTGCAGACACTACCTGGCGCTATCGCTTGATGAATAAGGGCATAAATATTACTATCTACAGAACAGAAAACGGCATCAATTGATTAGCTTTGCTACAGAAGAAAATGTTCTTATCATTATGCCGTAGTCGCTATAAGAGTCCATAAATTGCAACAGCTCGATGTAATTTAATTGTATTGATTATTCGATGTATTAATTATGATGACAAGATATAAAAGTATTCTTCTGTGTCCAGGATTTGACTTTGTCATGTCTGTCTGTGTATATTAACTGTTTAGAAAATAATGTAAAATGTCTCCCTGATGAAGTCTTCCAATGGTGAAACGGGTAAAGTCCTAATGTTTTGTAAGACGCTGCATGGATTTTGTATAAGCACCTTGTGCTTATTTCCCTCACCACCTTCAATGGATGGGCATCCCAAATTGGGGTTAGTTTTAAAACTGACTGCTAAAAAGGATTCATAATGCCCCAGGCACTGCTCCCCGGGGGGGGGATGCTTTTGCTGCAGAGTTCCACCTCTTTTGTGGAGAACACTGCTGTGCTATTAAGACGCGTTTTTTTTTTTTAAATGGCCACCACCTGAAATCAACAATGGTGGAATCTCAAGCATCAAGGTAAGGTTATTGTATCAATGGTTAAAGGGGACAGAAAGGAATCCTGTGCCTTAATGACACAGTCAGGATGGATGACCCCCATCCCCATGCAAGGAAGATTTGTTCTTTCTACTTTCTTCCCATAGTGGAATCTTGTGGTCGAGTGATTTCAGCAGTGTGCTCCCTCTAGTCAGTGTGCAGTAAGGTAGTGGGTGTAATAGCACACATTGGATACTAGAGGGAGCACACTTTTATGACACGTGTAATGCATTTCTGTACATTGGTGACACCACTTGATCCCACTGACCTCTCCTGCTTGGGTGGACGCGGGTGCCCCCTGTGATTTATTACAGACAGCGGTCGGGATGACTTTTCAGATGGGCGACTGTGCGAGGTCCGCTTTGATTCCAATGGTGCTGCCATGAAAAGGCCGCCGCACTACCTTGGAGGAGACCTGAGGGATGGCAAGTACCTGCCCGTGAGACACGTTCTTCTGCCTACAGATCGAAGCCACTACCTGCAAGTGCACCGGCATCAGGTGAGGTTCACAGACTGGCTTAAAGAATACTCACACCCCCAGATTAATAATATTTTTGTAGTATGGATGCCACTCCCATCTCAGCAGTAAGCAGTATTTACTGCTCCACCTGTCCATCCAATGGGGGACTGGAAGCTACAGCACATACTTCATCAGCCTGTGCCCCCTATTGGTGGAGCTACAGACCATTGCAGTATGTACTTTAGCTTCCTGACTCGCCCCATTTAGCTCAGAGGATCTTCCCCTGCCTACCTATTCTCATACACAAAACATGGCCACAATGAACAACTCTCCCTGATTTTACTTCTATCCCAGGCAAAACTCTATCTGTTGCCTATAAACATGTCAGTCCCCAAATAAGTACACAAAGGATACAGGATTAGTTCATACACAGAACTGTAATATAGTGCCAAGGTAGAGTGTAGTTAAAGTGGACCAAAACCCGTGATTTTGACTATCCTTATCCCCAGTTTTGGTCCTTTCCCCCGGGGCACCCCGATCGGGGGTGCCCCGCTGTGTGAAACCTCCCAGATCACCCGAAGAAATTCACCTTTTCCTGGTCCTAAGGCGCATGTGCGGCTGCTCGCCCAGTCAGCACGCTCGGCCACTTCCCCTGCTTCCCTCTAACAGGGAGCATGCCCACACCGTCCATTCACAAATGGCTGGTGCGGGCACGTGTTCTGCTAGAGGGATAGCGGGGGTGCGGCCTGCGCATGCGCTGCGGGAACAAAGGTGAGTGAACAGGCGACCTGGGGGGGTTTCACATAGTGGGGAAGTAATCGATTGCCCGGGGGAATCTTATAGATTCCCGGGCTGATAGAGCTGAGTTTTTAAGGCATACTGAGGCTTAGGCCAGCACACAGTGCACATAAGATGGGTCATAATAAAGAGCACATTTAACTGATCACAATAACCAGTGTAAATTGTAAAACAATCTGCACACTGCAAAATAATGTGTAATAGTTTGCTTCATAACCTCCCCGTTGTGTTCTATGGGAGTGAGTCTCGCTGTGCCCGCACAATAAGCTATGTAGACCAGAGTAAATATTACAGTAAATCAGGGCTTAAATGTAGAGGCTAAAGGGGGCCTGAAGAAGCACCAAGGACATTGCTTGGTTCAGGGACACAGTACGGGTTATTCTAAGTATACAGCACGTCCTGTTCCGGAATATTCCTAACTCCTGGGCTATACATCCACAAGATGGCGCTGGACTGCAGAAAACAGCTTGTGGCTCCTCCCGGCCCTATATAAGTCAGGGACCTCCCACAAATTCCCCAGTTCTTTTCTGCAGTCTGGACTGCGAAGATAGAAGATAGCTCTCTATGTGGCGCAGGTGAGCAGGGCTTATATGCCTGCGGCCCTGCAGGACTATTCCCATCCGTTCCGTTCCATATTGCTGCCTCCCAGCCTCGGCAGACAAGGTTCGGGTGAAGGTAGGTCAGTAAGCACCAGTTAGGTGCTGAGGAGCTATGCTCCTACCGCAGTCCCTGCTCTGACAGGGTAGGCGGTTTAGGCTGATGGTGAGCCTTTTGGGATGCCCCCCCCCCGCTCCATGGGTTTTTGCCAGGCTTTGCCAGGCGGCGTCATTTACCTCAGAGCTGCAGGGCCGCTACTGGCCGGCCGGATCACATGGGCGCGTTTCGCGCTCTTCGGGGGGGGCGGGCTCTGTGGAGGTCTGCAGACGCCATTTTGCCTGTCCTTAGCTGCGTGTGCTGCTGGCTCCCTGCGGTCCGTGAGTAACCCCAGTGGGGTGGGGTTTTTTTCAGGATATTCCTTCTGCTGTATTCTTATGGGGATGTTTTGTTATGTCTTTCAGGCGGGTTAAAACTTTGGCACCGTGGTTTCTCCCGGCCATCTCCCCTCACTGTCTCCCACTTCCCTAGCACGTTCTTGGGGCATCCCGGGTAGCTCTTTAGCGTTAACCCTTACTGGCCTGTTGTGCCATTCAAATCACAATATATAGGCTTCTGGGGATAATGGGCCTGGGGTTCCTTCGGGACAAGCCCGGCTATGTGTTGTGTGTGAGGTATCCCCCATAAATGATGATGTCAGGGTATGTGTATCCTGTGCCCAGCAGGTACTTGTGCTGCATTCTGGGCTGTCTGTTACTGGGCCTGGTGGTGTGCCCCCTCTGGCCTCACCTACCCCCCCCACGCTTACATCTGACCCCCACCGAGGGGCATACTAGTGGGGAGTCTCAACCTGATTTAGCTGCACGGGTGGCCAGCATTGAAAAATATCTTGCTAGGTCTGCCCCGCGTAAGGCTTCTGCTAAGAAGCGGCATTTATCACCCGCGGTTTCCCTCTTCCCTGTAGAAGATGAGGGCCCTTACTCACTCTCAGGTCCCTACCCCCTTGAGGAGGGGGAATTATTTTCTGATTCTGAATCCTCTGAGGAACAACCTAAGATTTACGGTGGTACTGGGACTCCCATCGGGGAAGACCCGTGGTCCCCTGATGACACTGACAGATTGCTGAGTCACATTTTTGAAGTGCTTTTTCCCTCCTGCAGTGGCTCCACAGCAGCAGGGCGAGCTTTTTCATACGGTTAAGCCACGCTGAGAGTTCCCTGAGCAGTCTCACTTTAATAATCTAGCGCTCAAGGAATGGGAACAGACTAGCAAGCTGCCAGGGGTGCCTAAGAGTTGGGACAAGAGGTATCCCTTTCCTGCTGATGTTGTTAAGCGTTGGTCATGTCCTCCTGAGGTGGATGCGCCCGTTCTCGGGTTGTCCAATACATCTGTCATGCACTCTCCTGATACTACTACCCTGTGGGATGGGGAGGACCGGCGCTTGGACCAACTGGCCTGTCATGCCTTTGCCTGTGTGGGGACGGCGCTGCGCTCAGTTTGTGCCTCTGCTATCAAGGCTATTGCCATTAAAGGGGTGCTTAAGAGTCTCTTGGACGGGGCATCTGAGGATGCGGGTAGAGAAGAGTATAGATCTCTACTGCTTTGTGAGGAATTTATTGCATATATTCTTTCTGCCATGGATGATGCCATTAGAATGTGTGGTAGGACTTCTGCCCTGTTGGTGGCTATACACCGCTCTGTCTGGCTACGTCAGTGGGTAGCTGATAATGTTGCTAAGTAGGCTCTCACTGGTTTCCCTTTCAAGGGCCTGCGCCTCTTTGGTGAACGCTTTGATTTGTTTGCCAGGGGCGGTAGGTTACCTCAACGTAGGAGGCCGTCCCGGTCCTTTCGGGGGATGGGTGCCTTTCTCCCATCCTTCCGTGGTTCCAGAACTGGCCGAGGAGTCACCTTTACTGGGGCCCGCGGAGATCACTTGGGAAGAGACAGAGGACGTGGCCGTCCTGGCCTCTCCTGGGGTCCCAAGCCAAAATCCTCAACCAAGCCCTCTCAGGCATGAAGGGGCGCCCTCACCCATCCGGGTGGGGGGACGGCTCCGGCTCTTTGCTCACGTCTGGAGGCTTCACGTCTCAGACCGGTGGATTCAGGAGGTAGTGTCCTCCGGTTACAAGATAGAGTTTGCAGCTGGCCGCCCCCAAGATTCATCAAATCCCAGATGGCTCAAAACCCCGTCAGCTCAGGGTCTGTGCCATGCTGTCCAAAACCTTCTGGAGTTGGGGGTCATCTGCCAGGTGCCATTGAGTGAAAGGGGCAGAGGCTACTATTCCAATCTTTTCACTGTTCCCAAAAAAGATGGGTCCATCAGACCTATCCTGGATTTAAAGTGCCTTAACAAATTTGTCAGATTCAAACACTTTCGCATGGAGACTCTGCGCTCAGCTGTCAATTCACTACGCCCGGGCACCTTCATGACCTCTGTAGACATCAAGGACGCTTACCTTTATGTACCAATCTTTCCAGGTCATCAAAGATTCCTCAGGTTCGCTCTGGAGGATCAGCACTACCAATTTGTGGCCTTGCCTTTCGGTATCACCTCGGCTCCCAGGGTATTCACCAAGGTGCTGGCGGGGCGTAATGGCTATGCTGAGATCTCAGGGCATTCGCATCCTGCCTTATTGATAAGGCATCCTGACTTATCACGTCTCAGTCCCTCCAGCAGGCCGAGCTGGATACCCAGCTGGTGGTGTCCACACTGTAGTCCTTCGGCTGGGTGATCAACCACCCCAGGTCTTTCCTGTCACCGTCAATAGTGAGGTCCTTTCTGGGCATGACTGGATACATCTCAGGTCAAGATTTTTCTCCCTCAGCAGAAGGTGGAGAGTCTTCAGGCCTAAGCCAGGCTCCTTATGTCTTGCCCTCATCCCTCTATCCGGCAGGGGATGCAGCTGGTGGGCCTGATGGTGTCTTGCTTCGAGGCGGTTCCATACGCTCAGTTTCACATGAGACCTCTTCAACTTCACCTCTTGTCAGTATGGGATCGGGACCCTCGGTTCCTGGATCAGGTGTTGGTTCTGTCCCCTCTGGCCAGACGGTCTCTTTCGTGGTGGCAGGACTCAAGAAACCTGTTGGTGGGCAGATCATTTCTGGCCCCGTGCTGGGAGACAGTCACCACAGATGCCAGTCTGACAGTTCTGGAAATCCCTGAAATTCCAGGGTCAGTGGGGCCCTTTAGGAGGCCCACACCCCTATCAACATTCCGGAATTAAGGGCGATAAGGTTGGTTCTGGCCCAATTGACTCCACACCTCCGGGGTCGGGCGGTTCAGGTCCGATCGGACAACCAGATGGCGATTGCCTACATCGATCATCAGGGAGGGACCCGGAGCAAGAGGGCCCTCAAGGAAGTGTCCCTGATACTGTCTTGGGCGGAGGAGAATGTTCCCTGCATCTCAGGTGTGTACATCCCGGGGTTGGAGAATCTGGAGGCAGACTCCCTCAGCAGGGGGACTTCTCGTCTGGGAGAATGGTCCCTCAGCAGCAGGGTGTTTCACTCCCTGTGCCACCGCTGTGGTCAGCCAGATGTGGATCTGTTTGCATCCCATCACAATCACAAGCTTCCAGTCTTTGTCTCTCTGTCCCAGGACCCTCTGGCATTGGCCATGGATTCACTAGCAATGTCTTGGAAGAGCTTTCAGCTACTCTATGTGTTCCTTCCTTTTCCTCTGCTGGGCAAGATTGCTCAGGAAGGGGTGCCAATCATTCTGGTGGCCCCCTGTTGGCCAAGAAGGGTGTGGTTCACAGACGTTGTGCAGTTGGCAGTAGATCAGTACCCAAGGATCCAGACCTGCTCACTCAGGGGCAGCTACGCCATACCAATTTACAAACGCTGGCTTTAACGGCCTGGCTGCTGAAACCTCCATCTTGATGGAAAAGGGGCTGCCTGTCTCTGTTGTTAATACCATGATTCGGGCTAGGAAGAAGTCCTTGTCATCCATCTACTATAGGGTATGGCATGCTTACATTGACTGGTGTGAGTCTAAGTCGCTTCCCTGTCGGGTGTTTTCTGTTCCTAGGATTCTGGAATTCCTGCAACATGGTTTGGATTTGGGTCTTCAACTTAGTACCCTCAAAGGTCATGTTTCTGCTTTGGCCATTTTCTTCCAAAGATCCTTTGCTCACCATCGTCTGGTCAAGACTTTCTTCCAGGGGGTTACTCACGTGCATTCTCCACTTAAGCCTATGTTACCAGTCTGGGATTTGAACTTGGTCTTATCTGCCTTGCAGGGGTCTCCCTTTGAGCCTTTGCGTGAGGCCCCTTTGTCCATTTTGACTCTTTCCATCAAACCCCCTTACTTTGAGAGACACCAGGACAAGGTGGTGTTTCGTTTTAAGCCAGCTTTTCCTGCCTAAGGTTGTGTCTGCTTTTCATCTCAATCAGGACATTGTTTTGCCTTCTCTATGCCCTAATCCTAGTAACCCTAAGGAGCGGGTTTTACACTCTCTGGATGTGGTCAGGACTCTGAAGTTCTATTTGGTGGCCACTGAATCCTTCAGGAAGACTGATGCTCTATTTGTGCTCCCGTCTGGACCTAAGAAGGGTCTGGCTCCACCTAAGTCCACTATCAGCAAGTGGATCCGTCAGGCTGTGGTACAGGCCTATTCTGCTAAGGGGAAGGAGCCTCCCTTCCGCCTTACTGCTCATTCTACTCGTGCTATTGGTGCCTCTTGGGCTTTTCAGCACCAGGCTTCTGTTGAACAAGTTTGCAAGGCCACTACTTGGTCTTCTGTTCATATTTTTTTTTTTTTTTAAGTTTGACAAGGTTGATGTTAGGGCCTCAGCTGATGCTGCTTTTGGTCGCAAAGTTGTGCAGGCGGCAGTGGTTTAAACTGCCCGCTGTTACTTTTTGGGGATCCCACCCTACCTTACGGACACTGCTATTGGATGTCCCAAGAGTAAGGAATATTCTGGAACAGGACGTGCTGTATACTTAGAATAATACAATTCTGTGATTACTCACCTGTAGAATTGGTATTATATATATATACAGCACGTCCTGTTCTATCCCGCCATTGTTATCATTATTCTTAGTTACCTCTGTATGGTGATTGTTCATATGTTCATTTTTGAATTGTTATTATTGTTCTCCCGGCTTCTTGTTAACTGCTTGTCAATACTGGGGAATTTGTGGGAGGTCCCTGACTTATATAGGGCCGGGAGGAGCCACAAGCTGTTTTCTGCAGTCCAGCGCCATCTTGTGGATGTATAACTCAAGAGTAAGAAATATTCTGGAGCAGGACGTGCTGTATACATATAATACCAATTCTACAGGTGAGTAATCACAGAATTGTATTTTTTAACCTACCATCCTGTTTTAGTGCTGGGCAAGTCCATATACTGGACTTCTGCTTTAAGGGTCCTGATTTACAGGGACTGTCAACAAAGCTAGACTACTCTTTCATGTTGCTGGTAATAAATATAATTCCTGGGACTCCCAAATGCAGCAGCGAAGCCTCTGCCAATAGAGGGCAGTGTTCCACCATTACGGGGAGGCCGATTCATCAATAGCGCCAGGTAGTGACAGATGAGCGACTGTAGCGTGATTTTTTCAGCGCCAGCCAGTATTCGCTGTGCTTGGCCGGCATTAGCTTGATGACAGCGACTCAGTCGGTGTGCGGTAATGTTGAATACGGGCTGGGGAGTCGCTGTTTCACAGGTCCAGCGTTGTATGTGAGCGCCTGACAACGAATGGCCAGAGCGAACGGCTTGCTTCATATTCATCAAAAAATCACGCTCCGAATGTGCTGTCGCTGTCCATTCCTTGTTTAAACCCCAGAGCGCTTGCGGCGATCTGTATTAACTAGTTTTTAACCCCTAAACAACCATATTTTTTAAATGTAACATTATACATGTTTTTAGAATCATTTTGTAATATGAATACATTAATCTCAGACCTGTTAGATCAATTCTGCACATATTTTTTTTTTTTTTTTTTTAACTTAAAAATAAATCCTAACATTGCAGAAGTGGTCTCCGATTTTTTGACATTAAAAAAATTAAAAAAAAAAATATTACCAATTAATCATGAATTATTATAGATTGCTCCATTGAAATGCATTGGACATCGCCAGGGAGCGACAGCTCATACCTGGCGCTGTGAGGGAATTTGCAGCGGCGCTGTTCGGTCCAGGCGGCTTCATGATGAATGCCGCGCTAGCCGTCGCTCTCGCCGTCGCTAGCCTCATTTTGCTTGATAAATGCGTCATTGTGACCGCCGCCGGGCGTACTTGAGTCGGTAGTCGCCGTTAGCTGCCGCTACCTGGCGCTCGTCGGACACTACCTGGCGCTATCGCTTGATGAATAAGGGCATGAGTCTCCCATTATGCTGAGCACCAGGAATAAAGCACACATATCGATTGCTGGGCCTATCAGTGGTAATGACCCAAATCTGCCTCCGTTTGTTCTGGTGCAGCTATTCCGAATAGTTTGCAATATTCTAGTTCTGCATCTGCACCTAAATCCAAGTCTATAGGGAGAAAATTCAGGATGTGCTTTTGGATCTCTGGAAAGCAACTAAAGCAGCCAATATCCCCCAATTGCATGATGGGAAGACCTCAAAATCTGGGGTAATTAAAGCTAGAACATCAGAGGTCACTTTAGCTAAGTGATATTTTTGGCATAGGGAAACTAATCTACATTTAACACCTTTAGAAAATCTGTATGAAAAGCTAGAGATTAACTTTAACATAACAATGTCATTTTAGAGTCATTATTTTAGCACAACCTCTGTATATAAAGCTAGAGCTCACCTTAAAAAATAAAAAAGAAGAACAATGGCCAAATAACCTATTTTTAGCTTGAAAATTTGAAAACTTTCAATAACTGTCATCTTATTTAAAGCAGAACAAAATCCAGCAGTGGCCAGCCTGGAATCTAAATGATTCCAGAGCTGGCCTCTGGCTTTCCCCAGAGAATAATGAATCGGGTGCTGTGTGAACCCCCCCCCCCCCCCCCCAGGACACCAGTAATAACTCACCTTTACCCGGTCCAATATTGCATGTACGGACTCTCGTCCAATCAGATTGTTTATAATGGGAAGAATGCACTGCTGCATCCCCTGCAGCATACGTGTGTTGGGTCCTAGCTATTCAGATAGGCTGGGACGGAAGCACGCATGTCGCCGGGGATGCAGCAACATGCACTTCCAAATGAAGGCTAACGGAGCCCTTTAGCAAAGAATATAAACATGGCAAAGTGTTCTGATTGGGCGAGAGCCCGCGCATGTGCTGCTGGACCGTGCGGGGCATCAAAATCCGGTATGCCCCAGGCACATGGAAAAAAAACGGGAAAGTCAAATTCCCCACTGGACTTTTTCTGAGGCATCCCAAAACAGGATGCCCCACTGTGTGAAACTCCCCCCCCCTCCCCCAGGGCACAGAACTCACCTTATACCTGGTGCCTGGAGTTGAGTTGTACTGGGCATTCTGGGGGGTTTCACACAGCAGCAGGGGGGTTTCGACCCGGGGGTTTTGTTCCACTTAAATATGCCGGTCACTGACCCAGAACAAGCATGCTGCGAGTAAAGGATCAAACCAGTTTCAGGTCAGGGTCTCTGTAACTTATGCAGTAAGAGGAGCAAAAAGTCAGCAACAGCAGCCCAAGAGTTACTATTTGGGTACACATACTAACATTCTATCTTAAACTGTTTTTTTACATGGGTGTAAGGAGATGGATTTAGCTAATCTTGTGCTTCTCTCCACACAGGCCCCCTTCTGCCGGCGGATGTCACATGATGAAATAGACCTATTTCCCCCACGCTCTTCGCCTCTTTTGCTCAGGTGGTCTTCCTCAGACGATGTCAGGGGTGGGCCTGGATCAAGGCGAGGAAGCAGTCCTTCTACCCCCCGCCGGGGTCACGACCTGCCCCCTTGGGGTCGTCATCAGCCCTCAAGAGAAGATTCGGACGATGGCTTGAGCACTTTGCACCAGTTTCTGCAAGGCGGCATGGGAGTCGGCCACCCAGCAATGGGTGGTGGCCTTCACAATTCCTTCTTTCGGGATGAAATAACTGCATTTATAGATGACACCCCCTGCCCATCACCACTCGGAACGCCCCAACGGGTCCGGGCCACCCCTAGGCCCTCACCTCTCTCAAAAAAGAAAGTAGAAGGAGGCGTGGCCTGGGCGGGGTTAGGAGAAAGACGACTGTCACTGTGCAGCCCTCCCCTTGCCCCAATCGAAACCCGCAGGTCCTCCTTGGCAGAACGAGGCTGTAAGGGCAGCTCTGCCAAATGATGTCCTCATATAATCAATGTACAGGGTCAATAACACTTACCTCCATTATATCCGCAACCCCTGAGCGAAAGATGGTTGTGTACGGACCCTCCCTTTAAATATGTTGTTCTCAGGCATACCATATGTTTGTTGGGGGTGGCAAAGGGCTTTGCGGGAGGGAGGGCACCTTGCCTCACCTCTGATGCCCATTTGCCCCCCTCACAGACACTCCACACTTACACTGGAAATTGAGCCAAAATATAACAAATCGCTATGACACGATTGGTACACGAATGGATGACACGACGTGATGTCATGGCGACAAGATGCCAACCCAATGGCAAGGATAAAAAGCCAGCAGAGGCTGCAAGCAGAAAGATACACCACAAGACTTTCTTTTTTTTTTTTTTATACTTATATGTTGTTTGTTACTATGATAACTGGAACCATGTTAAATGTTTTAAGAAAGACAAAAGAACAAAGTAATAAAATTGTGATGTATTGAGGGAGACACTCTCATTTTACTCTTAATATCTTTATTTTATTACATTTTGTTTAAAGATACGGCATAAAAGGGAAGCCATCTTTAATTGAAATGATAACAGTGTTATAACTATGGCAACAATGGTCTAAGAGGTGAATAGCCTTGTAGCTAATGAAAGAAGGAGAAGTGAAGAAAGAGAAAAAAGAAAAAGGGGGGGTGGAGGAGCGATGAGACCATCATGATTTGGTAAGGTGTAAATGGCAAGAAGGTAAAAATAGGAGGAAAAGGAGGGATGGAGAAAGGAGGGTAGGAGTGATCAGGGCCCATAATAACATTTGCCTTTGCATCTTTGTAGCATATCAGTGCAAAATAAGAGAATAATACAATCAATAGAAAGCAAAAGAAGAGAAGAATTATTATTACAATCAATAGAAAGCAAAAGAAGAAAGAATAGAAAAAAACGAAAAGAGATGAAAAATGGGTGGATGGAGGGAGGGGGCTCATGAGGTCATTTAGTGAGGGGAATCTTATCATATAAAGAGCAACAGGGGAGAGAAAAGGATGCCAAGGACTGGAAATTGGACTGGAGAGAGTGGGAACAAACACAACTCATGAGGCCATTGACATTTTCACACATATCACTGAGCGAACTCTCTTTTCCAGCGATCCCATGGTGCAGATCCAGATGGGCAGCCAATCAGCTTGCTCCGCATTTAGCTGCTGCTAACTGCTCTGAGTGGTGAGCGATCTAAAGGCTCTTGTAAGGTAAACACTGCCAAAGAATATAAAATAAAAAAAAAAAAATAGAAGGCATGACAAAGCATAGAAGGAATGACAGAAAGAGAAGTAAAGAACGAAAAATTAGAAGGAATGACAGAAAAAAAAGAACGCTGGGAAGAAAGAGAAAAAAGGAATGAGAAAAAAAGAAAGAATGGAACGAAAAAAAGAAGTTTAAAAAAATAAATGGAAATAACTAAAGAAAGAACAAAAGCATAGAATGAATGGAAGAAAATAAGAAAGAATACAAGGAAAGACAGAAAAAAAGAAAGCTGGAAAGAAAGAAAGAAAGGGAATGACAACAAAAGTTAGAAAAGATGCAAAGAAAATTTGAAGTTTAAAAAAAAATAAATGGACATAAACAAAGAAAGATCAAAAGCATAAAATAAATGGTAGAAAAAAAGAAAGAATAAAATAAGGACAGAAAAAAAGAAAGCTGTAAAGAAAGAAAGAGAGATAAGGAATGAAAACAAAAGGAAAAATAGATGCAAATAAAAAAGAAGTATCCAAAATAAATGAAAAGAAACAAATAAAGAACAAAAGCATAGGCAAGGATAAAAGGAATGACAGAAAAAAGCAAGAAGTAGTGGGAGGAAAAAAGAAAGGAAAGAATAAAAGGACTGACGGAAAAAAAGAAAGAGAAGGGATGACAAAAAGAATAGAAGGAATGACAGAAAAAATAACAGAAGGAAAGAAGAAAGAAAAGGCGGAACAAATAGATGAAAGAATAGATGGAAAGAAAGAAAAAGACTAGAAGGAAAAAAAGAATAGAGGGGAAGAAACCCAGACTAGAAGGACTGACAGAAAGAATAGAAGGAAAGAAGAAAGAAAGAAATTATAGAAAAAAAACAGCTGAAAGGAAAAAACAAAGAATAGATCAAAAGAGGAAAGAAAAGAATAGAAGGAAATAAACAAAGAATAGAAGGACTGACAATAAAGAAAGCAAGGCTTTCCCAATTATCAATCTGCCCCTCGCTGATGGTCCATAGTCCCGGTTACTGCCCGGACCTGCATCCTGCAAAGGGGTTGCCCAGGGAATGAGGTGGGGCCCTGGCACCTGCCCAGGTATGTCCAGTGCTGACGCCTGCCCTGCCTCTAGCTGTGGGGCATACCGGCGACAGCCATTCACAAATGCCTGGTGGAGAAACACGCCCATCCCAAGGTATAGCAGGGATACTTCCCATTAGATTGCCAGCCTTGATGATTAACTTGGTGATCGCTGGGGTATGACACAGCAGGGAATCCCAAATAGTGATGCCTCAGGCAGAGGATGGGTTCACACCAGCCCAATTGTTGTGTACAAATGATTTTCGTACAGGAAGTGCACTTCACACATCGATTTGCAGGTGATGTCCTATTTTTCAATAAACAATCTACATTTGCGCGTCATTTTAATTTCAAAATTGATAGAGCTACCCTAATATGGCAGTCTGAACCCCCCCCCCCCCCCCCCCCACACACACACACACACACACACACACACACACACACACACACACACACACACAATTCTGGTGGGTGCTGCTTCATAAAAGATGTTAATATTTGCTATGGGTGCTACTGCGCCCGGGGAGGCCGATTCATTAATAGCGGCAGGTAGCGACAGTTGAGCGACTGTAGCAGTATTTTCACAGCGCGCGCTAGTAGTCGCTGTGCTTGGCCGTTGTTCGGTTGTTGATAGCGACTGAGTCGGTGTGCAGTAATGTTCAATACAGGGTGACGCTATTTGACAGGTTCCGCGCTGTATGGGTGCGCATGATAGCGACTGGTCAGAGCGACCGGCTCCCACCACATTCATCAAAAAATCACGCTCAAAAAATTCTTGCGCTGTGAAATGCATGTTTAAACCCCAGAGAGCTGGCGGCGATGTGTTAAAAGTAGTTTTTTAACCCCCAAACAACCATATTTTTGGAAACCAAAGGAGGGGTAGGAGGAGTAAACCCTAAATTACACAGTGATGGGGGAAGGAGAAGTTAACCCCAAATGACCCATGATGATGTCACAATATGGGGAATGAGGAAGCAAAAGTAAACCCGAAACAAACAGTGTTGGTGTCACAGCTAGATGACTGAAGCAGGAGGGGTAATGTCAGGTGACAGATGTAGGAGGAATAAACCATAATGGACCGCTAGTGATGTCACAGTCAGGTGACTGGAGTAGGTGTAAACAATTAGAGACCGCTGGTAAAGTCACGGCCAGGAGAAGTAAACCCTTAATAACCATTGGTGATGTCACAGTCATGTGACTCAAGTAGGAGGCATAATCCCTAAGGATACAGTGGTGATGTGTCAGGCAGGTGATTGGTGTAGGAGTAGTACACCCCAAATGGCCAAAAGTCTGGAAAAGGGTGTAGCTCCAATTTGGGCAATATAAATGGTGATTCCTTGCTCAGGACTGGGATCCCCTCATATTTACTAGTTATTCCTGGAAAATGACATATACCCCCTCCCATATGCTCACATTCTTACTATATGTTTTCAGTCAATAAATCTACAGATAACAGCTATTCCATTATTTGTTTTTGTCTTTCAAACCGATTTGTATTGTAGACTGATTCTAGCCCAGTCGGATGGTTTTGTTGCCTGGCCAATATGTTCCCTAATGGACATGGATCCTGGCAGCGCTCGGACCTCATGGCGTCTGTCTGGAATAACAAATGTACTAATTAGACAGCGCTATTGTTATTGGGTTGCCTTACTCTATTGTGTATGTTCCCCATATGCCTGTTCCCAGATATGCTCTGCCAATCAGCCGGAAAAAGCCAAGGAATGCCAAGACCATGCTGGTGCAAAACACATTCCCACAGCCTATATATATATATATATATATATATATATATATATATATATCCTAGTCAATATCAAAATGAATTTATAAAGTTAAGCATCACCTGCAAATAAAGGGTCCACAGTAGCGCTGCTGCAATAGGTCTCTGCTTAATTTGGTGTTCTGAACACTCTTCAAGTCTATGGGGTCTCTGGAAATAGAGTAAAGCATCCAAATGCCCCATAATGACATAATCTGAGGACCACCAAACACTTGAAGCCAATGTGAACATACATGCCAATAAGCAAAAAAGTTCCCATTAACCAAATAATAAGATTTTTAGTGTGAAAAGAGAAGCCCCTTTAAACCGGACCTTCACCTTGAATAAGAGCCTATGTTATATGTTTCCCACACCTTGTACATACAGATTGCCCACATTAAAAATCATCCTACCTGCATCTACTGCGTTTTATGAGCCTTTAAACATCCAAAATGGTGGCCCATGTAGTCTCCAGCTGTCTGCAAACAGGAAGTGTCTTCTGACTGTGCTGCTCGGCATTCTGGGATGGCTGTCCTTACAAAGTCCTGAACAAGTTGCAGCCCAGTGGGGAAAAGAATTTAAAATATATTAATTTTAGATTCTGGGGAATAGTTTTTTAAAGTGAACAAAAACCAAGCAGGATCGGCCCGGGAATCAATATCCATTCCCTCCAAAATCGGGATGCCCTGCTGTGGGAAACCCCCCAGGACGCCCCAGCAAACCTTATCTGAATCCCGGTCCAACGTCGCATGCGCGGGCCACATCTAGCGCTTCTCTTTAGCAGAGCGTGAGATGCGTGGGCCGGCGCGCTCCCTGTTGGAAATGCGAGATGCGGCCGCCAGCGTGCTCAGAGCTGCTAAGATAAGACGTCGCTTTGACGCGCATACCTCAGCGGCTCCGAGCGCACTGATTGGACGAGCGGCCGCGCATGCGCTGAAGGAGCTGGGTGAGTTGAATCGGGCGATCTGGGGGGTTTATCACAGTGGGGCACCCCAGATCGAACTGATTTGAACTTTGCGCTGGTGGACGCATCCCCTGTGGAGTGCGGACCCCCGCTAACCCGGCCTAACTGAATGGCTGGGTGCAGGGAGCGCAAAAACACCTGCAGAGAAGCCGGGGATGTGGCAACCGGCGAAGACAGCACCGACACCTGGGAGGACTCACACAGCAGGCCATCTGGTATAACATGCCTCGGGGCAGGCTAGAGACCAGTTCTGGAACCTTTTAGATTTCATGCCGCCCGCAGGGGGTGATTGGTCCACTTTAGAGGCAGAAGAATCCTACTTTGACTCCTTTAAATAGGAACTTCAATAAGCCTGCCAAGATTTTTGAAGCTAGTTTTGAAGCTAGGACCTGCCCTTAGTAGCTTCAGCTGTTATTGGGTGGCTCAGGGGTCACTGCAGGTCCCAGCTTGTCAGCCATGCAAGAATACCAGGCCGCTACTGAGATCACAGGAACAAGATGAGTACTTTCTACTGTTACTTCAAACTGGCCATTGCTCAAAGCTGACCAAAACCCTGGTAAACCCTGGTAACTAACTGGTAACTGGGCTCTAGAATCTAAAAGACCAGCTGTGCACAAAGAGGGGAGCAGCCAACAGAAGATGTCCGACAATCATTTCCATTCAGTGTAGATTGGCAGGCATTAAAGTGTTTGGCAAGTCAAAAGTTAAAAAATAAATATCAGTAGCTTACCTTTAATTGGCCACAGTGCTAGTCCTACTCATCTTTCTGTCTCCTTAGTGGGGAAATGGCTTCCTCATTCAGGTTTTAATCCCCACCCCGCTGACCTAGTTCATCAATCAACCTTCAGTGGACCGAGAACGGAAACACCAGACGTCCTGATTGGCTGCCTCTCTCTGCAGCTCTGACCACGCCCCCTCCTCTCTCCTCTCACACTCATCACAGTGTTCTTACACCACGTCGCTGTTGCCACACTCACTGTTTCTCTTTATATTTTCTATGTATTGCCAATGATCTAATACTTTTAAAGGGGTCTTTTTGAAAACAGATAGAAGTTTAGGACAGTGCAACATGTAGCCCGAGACAATGGGACAACAATCAGGCTGGTCTTTAGTATAACTTAATGCATCTATGCAACTAATATGAATCATTATTTTTTACTTTATGTCTACTTTAAAAAACAAATCTGTCTATAACATCTATAACAGTGGCTGCTCTGTACAAATGATTACACAATTTTAGGGGATTCTTCTTTCATTATGAGGCCAAAGGGAAATTATATACTGAGGTTAGACTATATTTAAAACACACTTTATGTGCTAGATTCCCCCGCCCCAGGGCAGGGGCGTAGCTAGGGGGGAACAGAGGGGGCACTTGCCCTGGGTGCAGCAGCTCAGGAGGGGCGCCAAAGGGGGGCCTGATTACAGGTGGGGGCTACTCCTCTGCCCTAGGGCATCCAGAATCGGGATGCCCTGCTGTGGGAAACCCCCCCCAGGTCGCCCAGAAACTCACCTTCTTTCAAAGTCCAATGGCGCATGCTTGAGTAGAGGCCTCATCCCCACTATCCCTTCAGCAGGGCACGTGCCCGTGCCAGGCATTTGTGAATGGCAGGAGCGGGCACGCTTCCTGTTGAAGGGTAGCAGGGGATGTGGACACCAGCGTGCTCGGATCCGAGTGCGCTGATTGGATGAGAGGCCATGCATGCTTTGTTAGACCAGGCAAAGGTGAGATCGTTCAGGCAACCTGGAGGGGTTTCACACAGCAGGGCATCCCCGATCTGGGTGCTACGGGGACAAGGACCAAACCCCAGGATAGTCAAAATTCTGGGTTTTGGTCTACTTTAACTCTAAAAAAAAACATTTTCTTGATGTGGACCTTTAGCATTATGCCCCGATAGGTTAATTGGGAGTCTCCTTTTACTCTAAAAATACATAATATTGTTATCAGGGACCTCTGGCGTTTGATATGAGTGTTTTAATAAACCTCTCTGGCATGTAAGTGGTTAAATAATCTCATAATAGAGAGCTCATTAGTGTCTCTATGGCTTCTATTCAGAGGATGGGGGTGATGTCACTAAGTGACGGCCAGCAAACAAATACTGGGACTAGTACCGGATAAACTGGTTTCATTTCTAGCAAATGTTGCTGACTTCCCCCTCCTCTCTGAACAAGAGACAGCAAGCGTGCCCTGCGAGAGCGCCAAACACCGAGGGGGGAAAAGAGCGGAGGGTGGCGGCAAAGAAGATCACCAGCAACACGAAGACATCTGGCATGCGGAGGAGACGTCCTCACACTCGGCACAAAAGAGACAGCCGACTAACAGGGGACAGTTTTTAGAGGAAGAGAAGATTTGCCTTGTAGAGACCGCTGAAGAAAAGAGACAACTGCCATGTGAAGGAGAGACTAGGATCAAAGAATGCCAAGGACAGAGAACGGGCACAGGAAAAGTGAAAATTTGTATTAGAAGCAGTCAGTGCAAAGAGCAAGAAGACCGCTGGCATACAAAAAACCTACTCTTAACAACAGAAGAAGACCAAGGAGAGCGAACGAGCTAAAGAAAGAGACTGCAAGTTTGTATGAAAGACCAAGAAAGTGCAAAAGGAATAGAGACAGCTGCCATACAAAGGAAAGAGACTAAAAAGGTTGCACAGGAGAGCGAACGGGCTAAAGAAAGAGTTTGTATTAGAGACCAAGAGTGCAAAAGGAAAAGCGAAAGCTCAAATACTAAGAAAAGAGACTAAAAGGGTTGCACAGGAGAGGACAGGCTGCAGAAAGAGACAAAAAGTTTGTATTAAAGGCCAAGAGAGTACAAAGGGAAAAGAGACAGCTCAAATACAAATACGACTGTAAAACATACAAAAAAGATTTCCTTTAAATGTGCAAAACAGAAAACAGTTCTGCAGAGACAAAGGGAGAGCACAGGAAACTTGCTAAGAAGCAACAGAAAGAGATACAGTAACGGGAAAAGAGACAAAGGGAATGTTATGCAGCAAAGTGCTATAACCGGCATAGCATAGACGAGAGACAGCAGGCGTCAGGAAACAGAACAGTCACCAAGTAACGCATGTGAGGACATATGTAACAAGGAGGCATTAAACACAATTGTAAGAGAAGCACACACCAAAGCTGAGGGCAAACAAGGCTACCAAACTGTTTGGCACACCAAGGTGGACTGTGGACAAGACTGTGACAGTTATCAAAAGTGTCAAATAGTAGACCCATCATGTCTTTAGAGCCCTCATCAGCTCCAGACAGTGCTCCTCAAGAGCCCAAACCAACTGCACACCCCATGTACACCACAGAGCCCCGAGCACCCTTCACTCCTGAGTACATCATCCCTGAACCCAAGAAGAGAACAACAGAGGACTACCTGGTCTTCAGGGTAAGGCTGCCCTCTCCTCATTTTATTCTACCAAAACTGATTTAGACCAAAACTTATGAATAGTTCAGGAACATTTGAGCTCAGGAGGGTTGAGTCGATATTTTGGGAGTAATTTTGGGTGAGAGGACAAGGCCAGTGACCCAAGGTTTAAAGAGGAACTTTGGAGACCCTGGAGCCTCACTCCTGGAGCATCCTGGTGTGAAACCCCTCAGGTCACCCATTCCACTTAAACCGGACCTTCAGCATGATTTAATGAAAAGCCCAAACTCTTAAAAAACGGTTCCCCAGCATCTAAAATTCATATATTTTACGTTTTTAGTCACTAACTTATTATTCTTTCCCCCACTGGACTGCAACTCTGTTCAGGAATTTAGGATACGGGCGCCGCCATGTTGACTCAGAAGCATCCCACTTACTGAGGAGAGGAGAGTGGGATAAGGTACAGGGGGGCGGGTTATAGCTGTGCTTTGCCCAGACAGAGCAGAGCTGGGGTCAGGTAAAGGTCAGCAGTCCCAGAATGCAGAGCAGCACAGTCAGGAGGCACTTCCTGTTTGCAGGCTGCCTGATAAGATGGCGGCTTCCATAAGCCGCCATCCTGGATGTTTAAAGGCTCATAACATGCAGTAGATGCAGGTAGGATGATTTTTAATGTGAGCAATCTGTATGTACAGGGTGTGGGAAACATATAAGACTCTTATTCAGAGTGAAGGTCCGCTTTAACTGCTCCTGGGGCCCTCGCCATGTCTCTGTGCCGCTTTCCCAAAACTGAGCAGGGGTGTAGCCTGTTGTGCAGTTGGCCCTGCTCGGCTTACTTCGGTTAAGTCACTCAGCCAATCAGTGTGCTCGGTTTCGGCTGCACCTGCGTTGCAGGAACACCAGAAAGCTGAGTTAACGGCAAACCAGGGAGATGCACACAGCAGGGCATCCCAAATCAGGATACCCCACCTGAGAGAAACAATACCTGGAAAAGTGAAATTCCCATGTGTTGTTCCTCTTTAAGGTCAACTACTGAAATTGAAAGGCCTCTATGGAAGCCTGTCCCACAGGCTGTAGGTAGTATGGCATTGTATAAAATGTTTTAGGGAAGGGTTGTGAATAATGATATCAAAATATGTTTTGATGTTCGCTCTCTTGTCATAGGCCGCAATAGTCCAGCAAGCGATAAAGGACATTACAGGACAGCTATCACAAGATGAGGATGGACAAATCCAAAGTTCCTGGATCCTGGCACAGTAAGGAGTTTAGACTTGTACAATTCTCTTTCTCCATTCACAATGGCAATCATACTTTTTGTTGGCCCCAGGAGCTAAACTTTACCTTGTCTGAGAAACTGATTCATAACCCTTACCTTGCATACTGATCCTTACTCCTTACTTGGTTTCAGGAAATGATCCTTATTCACTCCCTAGCCACCTCCAACTTAAAAACATCTTGTGCATCCGTCCCTTGCTCCCACCTGACATAAATAAAATGTTAGTGCACGCTCTGGTCATATCCCAAATGGACTACTGCAACACCCTTCTTTGTGGTTTACCAACTAACAGGTTGGCACCCCGCCATTCTATTCTGAACTGTGCCGCTTGCCTCATTCATCTCTGCTCTCAATTATCTAGCTAATTTTGGATGCCCCTTAAACAAGTAGACTTCGGGGGGACGTTTTGATCCTCAACTTTCTGACAACTTCCCTTCATTCTGCCAGAGAAGGGGCTTCGAGTGCGTGCCTACAGCGACATGTTACTTCTGGAGCACTGGGACTGTGAGGCTGCTGGTCCCGCTGCAGGTGAAATGAGCTGTTGACACGATGATCGGGTGAGGGGGGGGGGGGCAAAACTAGGAGACTCCCTGGAAAACCAGGTGACTTGGCATGTCTACGTTACGTTGTCTGAAGTTTCTTACCCCTTACATTGTCTGGGAAGCTTATCCTTACCACTTACCTTGTCTGAAGATTAGATCCATAAGCCTTACCTTGAACAAGGAACTGATCCTTACCCCTTACCTTGTCAGAGGAACTGACCTATAACTCTTAACTTTCATGAGGAACTGATACTTACCCTTATCTTGTTTGAGGATATGACAATAACCCTACATATCTTATCTAATTAACTGATCCCTTTACTTGTCTAAGGATGATCCTTAATGCCCTAGGCCCTAGTCATTGCCGAGAATTAAGGAAGCGACCCAGTGACTGTAGGCAAGGCACTGGGTGCTGTAATTAGGGCATCCCACCCTAAAAAAAAGTACCTTGCTTGAGGAACCGATCCTTACCCCTATGTTGTTTGTGGAACTGCTAATTACTCACTTACCTTGCCCAAATACTTGATCCTTACCATTTCCCTTTCTAAGGAACTGATTCCTACTAACTGATTCCTACCTCTTACCTCTAGATCATTGTCCTACACTGGCCACTTTACTTCCTGTCATGCACTTGGCACTTCCTCGTGTCAGTGAGCACAGCATTCTTGATTTCCGGCATCCAAATCTCCTTTGATATGTAGGCACCTTCTACAGACAGGGACAACATGCTGTTGGTAGGTATCACAAACGTCTACTATCATCACCCAGTCAAAAAGCACAATTTGGGATGGTTGAACATTTTTGGTTGACCCAACTGAGGTGAAAGCCAGGTGAGCTCCAGATCCTACACCTGTATTTTAGGCTCTGCCCATGACTCCCAGTGTCATGTACTGTCAATGTACTGTATATCAAGTTATATTTAATGTTTCTTTATATGCTTTTTATTTCCTTACAGACTCAGCCACTGGGGCACTGAACATGAGGTTCTGGCTTTTCTGTGTGATCGTTCCCTTCTTATCTGCTATTATAACTTCCTGGAGATGGGCAGCTTCCGCGTGCTACGCATTCCTCTGAATTACATTGACACTGTGATATGGGGCCCTCTGAACTATCCCAAGATGGCTCTCAACAAGTGAGTACCCTTCAATCCATTAAAAGGTTCTACACCCCAAAACATACCATTGAGCCACGAACATTGTAATTGTGGGCTGGCCAAACCATGTCAAACTACTGGCTACATTGGGAAGATCTAAATCAGTGATGACTCCAAGGACCTTCATCCCTTTACTTTAAACATTTTTGGCACAGTGGAAGTGATATGTATCCTGTACTTCTATTTTACATTCACTTTAACCATTTAAAGTGGACCAAAACCCAGGATTTTAACTTCCTAGGTTTTGGTCCTTGCCCCGGGGGACCCTGATAGTGGAGGCCCTGCTGTGTGCCCCCAGGTCACCTAAACAGACTCACCTCTTCCCGGTCCTTGGACGTACGCGCGGTCGCTCAGCACGATCGGATACGCTCGAACCCCATCGTCCAGGAGGTTGTCTAATGCAAGCGTATCTGAGCGCACTGGCGGGTGCATCCCCCACTACCCATTAACAGTGAGCGGGGCTACTGTTCGCACATGCACGTTTGGACTGGGAAAGAAAGTGAGTCTCCGGCCAACCTCGGGGGTTTTACACAGCGGTGCATCCCGATGTGGATGCCCCGGGTGGAGACAATATGCCTGCCCTGGAGTCTCATAGACTCCAGGGTGGGTTTTGGTCCTCTTTAAATACACTGTGGTATAATTGATATTTGAACTGTGATCACACACACTTGCCCACACAGCCCCGTTGGGAACAAATACATTTCTGATCTTAAAAGAGGTATCAGTTTCATCCTTTACTCCTCTGCTATGTTAAGCAAGTCTGAGGCACATGTGGTGTTATTTCAAATGTAATTTAAAGCATATTTTTTATACTGTAACCGGTGTTTAGCTGGAGGGGCTCTCCAAATTGGACATCAATAAAAATCGGTGCAGAGTTTTTCCAAACATTCCTGCAGTTCCTTTGAATGGGTTAAGTGAATGCATAATAAACATTGCTTCCTATTCTCCTGCAGGCGGGAGGGTTATGCTCTTCAAGTTAAGTGGGATAAGCTCCGGGCACCTCCATCTTTCCTCTCATGGTGGAATCCCTGGACAGAGGATTTGTCATATATCAACCTGATCCAACACCCAGGAGAGGCCACCCAGAAAGACCTAAGAGACATGTGCCAGGTACAACTGACAGCAAGGCTAGACTTGTATTCAGTGTTGAAATTGTTTGTATCTACTACTGTATCCTCCCTTATACCCAAATAGATTGTAAGCTCTTCACCTTCTGTATCCTCCCTTATATCCTAATAGATTGTAAGCTCTTCTCCTTCTGTATCCTCCCTTATACCCTAATAGATTGTAAGCTCTTCACCTTCTGTATCCTCCCTTATACCCTAATAGATTGTAAGCTCTTCTTCTTCTGTATCCTCCCTTATACCTTAATAGATTGTAAGCTCTTCTACTTCTGTATCCTCCCTTATACCCTAATAGATTGTAAGTTCTTCTTCTTCTGTATCCTCCCTTATACCCAAATAGATTGTAAGCTCTTCACCTTCTGTATCCTCCCTTATACCCTAATAGATTGTAAGCTCTTCTTCTTCTGTATCCTCCCTTATACCCAAATAGATTGTAAGCTCTTCACCTTCTGTATCCTCCCTTATACCCTAATAGATTGTAAGCTCTTCTCCTTCTGTATCCTCCCTTATACCTTAATAGATTGTAAGCTCTTCTTCTTCTGTATCCTCCCTTATACCTTAATAGATTGTAAGCTCTTCTACTTCTGTATCCTCCCTTATACCCTAATAGATTGTAAGCTCGTCTCCCTCTGTATCCTCCCTTATACCCTAATAGATTGTAAGCTCTTCTCCTTCTGTATCTTCCCCTATACCCTAATAGATTGTAAGCTCTTCTCCTTCTGTATCCTCCCTTATACCCTAATAGATTGTAAGCTCTTCTCCCTCTGTATCCTCCCTTATACCCTAATAGATTGTAAGCTCTTCTCCTTCTGTATCTTCCCCTATACCCTAATAGATTGTAGGCTCTTCTCCTTCTGTATCCCCCTTATACCCTACTAGATTGTAAGCTCTTCTCCTTCTGTATCCTCCCTTATACCCTAATAGATTGTAAGCTCTTCTCCCTCTGTATCCTCCCTTATACCCTAATAGATTGTAAGCTCTTCTCCCTCTGTATCCTCCCTTATACCCTAATAGATTGTAGGCTCTTCTCCTTCTGTATCCCCCTTATACCCTAATAGATTGTAAGCTCTTCTCCTTCTGTATTCTCCCTTATACCCTAATAGATTGTAAGCTCTTCTCCTTCTGTATTCTCCCTTATACCCTAATAGATTGTAAGCTCTTCTCCTTCTGTATTCTCCCTTATACCCTAATAGATTGTAAGCTCTTCTCCCTCTGTATCCTCCCATATATCCTAATAGATTTTAAGCTCTTCTCCTCCTGTATCCTCCCATATACCCTAATAGATTGTAAGCTCTTCTCCCTCTGTATCCTCCCTTATACCCTAATAGATTGTAAGCTCTTCTCCCTCTGTATCCTCCCATATATCCTAATAGATTGTAAGATCTTCTCCTCCTGTATCCTCTATTTACCCTAATAGATTGTAAGCTCTTCTCCTCCTGTATCCTCTATTTACCCTAATAGACTGTTTTTTTAGAGGGCATGCTCTGCTCTTTTCGGCCCTTAGCCGTGCACAGCCGAGCACACTGTTTGGACGAGAGGCCGTGCAACCTGGGTGGTGTCATACAGCAAGGACAATGAACAAAACACAGAATAGTCAAATTTTGGTCCAGTTTAAACAAATGTAGCTCCTATAAGAGTCCTCCTTTAAGAGAGTCCTTAACAGAGTGATTACAGTCCATAGACATGCTCTCCTTTAAGCTACTTCACTGTAGAGTACTCCATTAACTTAATACAGCCATTAAAGTGGACCAAAACCCAGGATTTTGACTACCCTGGGTTTTGGTCCTTTCCCCCCGGGGCACCCTGATCAAGGATGCCCCAATGTGTGAAACCCCCCAGGTCGCCCAGTCTTACTCACCTTTCCCGGTCCTATCAAAGCACTTGGATCCGTTCCTGCTCATTTGTCTAAGAATCGTCTAAGATGGCAGACTCGAGTGCGCCAGAGGCTGCATCCCCACTACCCTCTAACAGGTAGCGTGCCCGCACCGGCCATTCACAAATGCCTGGCACAGGTGTGCACCCCCTCTGCTTGCACATGTGCTGTTGGAGATGAGTTTACCGGGTGACCTGGGGGGTTTCACATAGCAGTGCAGCCCGATTCTGGAGGCCCCAGGGGAGGGAATCAAGCCGTTGGGCCTGGGTTTTGGTCCACTTTGAAGAAGGATTATCACAATAAATGGCCCATTGATAAAAATCCATATAAATATGCTGGATGGCGTAAGGAGAGGTCACTTTTACACCCGGTATCAAGAAATATCCAGCCAGGTTTGTTTTTTTTTCAATGGAAGGAAAAAGAAATCAGGGGGACATGTTCTGTTACTCCTGATACAATAAACCTGTCACCTCTGGATTGTATTCCTACCACGAGAGAATAAACCACAGGCTTTGTGGGAGTTTTATTCAGCTCGGGTGTATAATGTGACCCCTCCTCTCATTAGCTGATGTGTTTATATGGATTAATATTACACAATAGCACTCCTTTAAGTATTTATGGCCATAAATAAAATCCCCCTTTAAAGCAGAGTGAAACCCATTTCTGGGTGCTCTGTTCTTTCCCTGGGAACAGATTTAGATTTTGCTCCACTTTAAAGTGGACCAAAATCTGGGATTATCACTATCCCTGGTTTTGGTCTGTCCTCCGGGACTCCCTGGTTTGGAGTGTCCTGCTGTGTGAAACCCCATGGGTCACCACCTACCTCTACTTGGGCCCACACTGAGGCTACAGCAGCTGGCTCAAATCGTAGCCGCATTTTTGAGCGGCACCGGCATCACTTGGATCCCACATGCACAGCTGAGGAGGGAAGCGAGTAATGCCGCACATGCTCGCAAGTGCACAATAGGCTGGGTGCCCTGGAGTGTTTCACACAGTTCAGAATGCCCCCGGGGGAGGGAGGGAACCTGCCCTGGAGTCTCATAGACTCCATGGTGGGTTTTGGTCCACTTTAACTTATCTTGGTCATTGTTCTTCTTGAATGATTAAGCTGCCTAGCAGTGGGTCCCCTCAGGCTGAGCTTGCTGGTAATGGAAGTGGAAGATGCCAGGCAGTGGGTTATAAAGAAGCCTTCATGGGCTCTGACTCAGTAAACGATCAATACTGAGTGATGGCGGCAGGTCCCCCCCGAGAGGATCAGTGCAAGCGTTATTCCTCAGCTAGCCGGCAATCTGACAGCGATCAATATACAAAGGACGGGAATGGATGAGGCTGACATCTATGGCTTCACAGAAATCACTTCTTTGGGGACAACAAGAAAGACTGACGTGTGTGACCTAAAACTGAGATGGACCTGAGATGATGACATCACAAAGATGTAGTACCACGGCCTATTGGGAAGCTCCCCATCCTACAAGTTTAGGGTAAGATTGTACAATGAGGTTGTTAGGTGTCTGTATTGAAGAGAAATTATACTCACCTGAACCATGCACATAAGTCAAGCAATGTGTCACCCTGCTTCATACACCCAATGGGACGCCCTGGCTGTGCAGTGAGGTCATTTGAAGAGGATACTGTTAGTATGCAGACTGATATGGCAGATGATCTGAATCCACTCACAGGGAACTTGGACCTGCCCATGAGGATAATGTTAACCCTTGATGTCCTTGTGTTTTCCCAGCTGAAGCACTTCATGGAGAAGCTGGAGGAGATGGTGAAGCTGGCCCACCAAAGCAGCCCTCTCCCTGGACGAGCCAACGGTCCCCTGATCCTTCACAGGCCGATTGATATCGATACCTCCATAGGCCTGGTCTCCTTGGTCAACAGTAAAACCCAGCTGGGTTATGCTAAGCCGAGATGGGGTTTTGGATTTTAGATTTAAACACGATTTTTACAAAAAAAATATTTTTGATCTGTTCTTCTATATAATCTGATTAAACTCTGCTGCTGTCTTGAATTTGTCCATGAATAATGGAACTACAGGTCCCCAGTGAGGACAAATTAGCACCAATGTAAAATAAATAGTATTTATGTTAAACCTGGTGACCGATATCATCATAACAGAGACCAAAAGCTGACCCTCAGTCTGGTCCACTCCTGCTACAACCTGACCTTCAACCTGGTTCACCTACACCAAACCCTGACCCTAAACCTGGTCCAGCAATGACACTACTTGACCCTCAACCTGGTTCACTTGTACCAAAACTTGTCCCTCAACCTAGTCCAGCAGTGCCACTACCTGACCCTCAACCTCAGGGCTGGCGTCAGCACCCGGCAAGGGGAGTCAGCTAACGGGGGCCCCCACCCTCCAGGGGGCCCACTGACAGGGCAGGCATTTGACCAGCAGTGGACTGGGAGGGCACCGCCACAGCTGCTGTCCACATCTCCTCAAATGACGGGGTTCCACACATTTCAATTTAGATTCCAGGGGTGGAAGTGCTGGGTTTTGTTCTGCTTTTAAGTTTTTAAGTTGCCCATCCCGGCTGATTTCCTAACGGAATAACACATAAACCTGGAGCCAGGGCTGCTCAACCTGGTCACCTGTAACAAAACCTGTCCCTCAACCTGGTTTACCTGTCCAAAACTTACCACTCAACCTGATCTAGCAATGCCACTACCTGACCCTCAACCTGGTTCACCTGTACCAAAACCTGACCGTCAACCTGGTACATCTGTATCAAAACCTGACCTTCAACCTTGTTCACCTGTACCAAAACCTGACCTTCAACCTGGTTAACCTGTACCAAAACCTGACCTTCAACCTGGTTAACCTGTAACAAAACCTGACCCTCAACCTGGTTGACCTGTACAAAAACCTGACCCTCAACCTGGTTCACCTGTGCCAAAACCTGATCCTCAACCTGGTTCACCCATGCCACAACCTGACCCTCAACCTGGTTCACCTGTACCAAAACCTCACCCTTAACCTGGTCCACTCATGCCGCAACCTGCCACTCAACCTGGTCCACCCATGCCACAACCTGACCCTCAACCTGGGGTCCACCCATGTCACAACCTGACCCTTAATCTGGTTGGTTCACCTGTACCAAAGCCTGACCCTCAGCCTGGTCTACCTGTTCCACAACTTGACCCCCAGCTTGGTCCACCCATGTCACAACCTGACCTTCACCCTGGTCCACCCATCCCACAATATGACTCTCAACCTGGTTCACTTGTAACAAAACCTGGCCCTCAGGCTGATCCACCTGTGCCACAACCTGACCCTCAGCCTGGTTCACCTGTGCCACAACCTGACCCTCAGCCTGGTTCACCTGTGCCAAAACCTGGCCCTCAGGCTGATCCACCTGTGCCACAACCTGACCCTCAGCCTGGTTCACCTGTGCCACAACCTGACCCTCAGCCTGGTCAACCTGTGCCAGAACCTGATCCACCCCTGCCACAACCTGACCCTCAGCCTGGTCCACCTGTGCCAAAACCTGATCCACCCATGCCACAACCTGACCCTCAGCCTGGTTTACCTGTGCCGAAAACCTGACCTTTAACCTGGAACACCCATCCCACACCCTGACCCTTATCATGGTCTACCCATGCCACAATCAGACCTTCAGACCCACCGGTACCACAACCCGATCCTCAGCCCGGTTTACCCATGCCAAAACTTGTATCCCAACCCAGCCAGTGAGGTGGAGCCTGAGAGCCAGGCAGGTCAGGTCACACAGTATCTAGGGTGATGACAGGTCCTCTTTAGTGTGGCATGTAGCTCTCCTCCGCCCCCCACCCCCGGGGGTCTCTCCTCCTCCTCCTCCGGCCGGGGGAGCCGCACACAGTCCCCGCCATGCAGGCTGTGCCGGTCCCGATCATGTGGCTGCTGCTGCCCCTCCTCGGGCTGGCCCGGGGTCTCTCCCTGCCGGCCCCGGACGAGCTCCTGATGGACGGGGTGTCCCTCTACCTGCGGGGGGACTGGTCGGGGGCCCGGGAGCGCTTGTGGGGGGCGCTGCGGAGCTTGCGGGAGGTGCGGGGAGCCCGGCTGCGCTGTGCGGAGACTTGCGGAGCCCAAAGGGCCCCTCTGGAGGAGCTGGTGCTGCGGAGAGCCGACTGCCTGCTGCACTGCGAGAGCCTGCAACTGGGGGCCCCGTCCCGCTACCGCCTCACTGCCGACACCGAGCGCAGCTTCCAGCGGGGGGCGCCCTACAACTACCTGCAGATGGCGCACTACAAGGTGACCGGGGGGGGGGATGCTACTACGTGGCCTGTCGGGGGTGGGGGGGACGATGCTCTGCAGACTGGTGCTATAGTTGGGGGGGGGGGGCTTATGCTATACAAATGTAAGTTAGAGTTGGGGGCGTGATGCTCTGCAGAGGGATGTTAGAGTTCTGTAGATGAGGGTGATGGTCTATAGAGGATGAGTGATGTTCTGCAGATGAGGGTGATAGTCTGTAGAGGATGAGTGATGTTCTGTAGATGAGGGTGATAGTCTATAGAGGATGAGTGATGTTCTGCAGATGAGGGTGATAGTCTGTAGAGGATGAGTGATGTTCTGCAGATGAGGGTGATAGTCTGTAGAGGATGAGTGATGTTCTGTAGATGAGGGTGATAGTCTGTAGAGGATGAGTGATGTTTTGTAGATGAGGGTGATAGTATGTAGAGGATGAGTGATGCTCTGCAGATGATAGTGATAGTCTTTAGAGGATGAGTGTGATGTTCTGCAGATGGGGGTGATAGTCTTTAGAGGATGAGTGTGATGTTCTGCAGATGTGGGTGATAGTCCAGAGGATGAGTGATGCTCTGCAGATGTGGGTGATAGTCCAGGGGATGAGTGATGCTCTGCAGATGATGGGGATAGTCTTTAGAGGATTAGTGTAATTTTCTGCAGATGTGGGTGATAGTCTGTAGAGGATGAGTGATGTTCTGCAGATGAGGGTGATAGTCTATAGAGGATGAGTGATGTTCTGTAGATGAGGGTGATAGTCTGTAGAGGATGAGTGATGTTCTGCAGATGAGGGTGATAGTCTGTAGAGGATGAGTGATGTTCTGTAGATGAGGGTGATAGTCTGTAGAGGATGAGTGCTATTTTGCAGATGGGGGTGATAGTCTATAGAGAATGAGTGATGTTCTGTAGATGAGGGTGATAGTCTGTAGAGGATGAGTGATGTTCTGTAGATGAGGGTGATAGTCTGTAGAGGATGAGTGATGTTCTGCAGATGAGGGTGATAGTCTATAGAGGATGAGTGATGTTCTGTAGATGAGGGTGATATTCTGTAGAGGATGAGTGATGCTCTGCAGATGAGGGTGATATTCTGTAGAGGATGAGTGCTATTCTGCAGATGGGGGTGATAGTCTGTAGAGGATTAGTGTTATGTTCTGCAGATGAGGGTGATAGTCTATAGAGGATGAGTGATGTTCTGCAGACGGGGGTGATAGTCTTTAGAGGATGAGTGATGTTCTGTAGATGAGGGTGATAGTCTGTAGAGGATGTGATGTTCTGTAGATGAGGGTGATGGTCTATAGAGGATGAGTGATGTTCTGTAGATGAGGGTGATAGTCTGTAGAGGATGAGTGATGTTCTGCAGATGAGGGTGATAGTCTGTAGAGGATGAGTGCTATTCTGCAGATGGGGGTGATAGTCTATAGAGGATGAGTGATGTTCTGCAGATGGGGGTGATAGTCTGTAGAGGATGAGTGATGTCCTGTAGATGAGGTTGATAGTCTGTAGAGGATGAGTGATGTTCTGTAGATGAGGGTGATAGTCTGTAGAGGATGAGTGATGTTCTGTAGATGAGGGTGATAGTCTGTAGAGGATGAGTGATGTTCTGTAGATGAGGGTGATAGTCTGTAGGGGATGAGTGATGTTCTGCAGATGAGGGTGATAGTCTGTAGAGGATGAGTGATGTTCTGTAGATGAGGGTGATGGTCTATAGAGGATGAGTGATGTTCTGTAGATGAGGGTGATATTCTGTTGAGGATGAGTGATGTTCTGCAGATAAGGGTGATAGTCTGTAGAGGATGAGTGCTATTCTGCAGATGGGGGTGATAGTCTGTAGAGGATTAGTGTTATGTTCTGCAGATGAGGGTGATAGTCTATAGAGGATGATGAGTGTGATGTTCTGCAGAGGGGGTGATAGTCTGTAGAGGATGAGTGCTGTTCTGTAGATGAGGGTGATAGTCTGTAGAGGATGAGTGATGTTCTGTAGATGAGGGTGATAGTCTGTAGAGCATGAGTGATCTGCAGATGACGGTGATAGTCTATAAAGGGTGAGTGATGTTCTGCAGATGAGGGTGATAGTCTGTAGAGGATGAGTGATGTTCTGTAGATGAGGGTGATAGTCTGTAGAGGATGAGTGATGTTCTGTAGATGAGGGTGATAGTCTGTAGAGGATGAGTGATGTTCTGTAGATGAGGGTGATAGTCTGTAGAGGATGAGTGATGTTCTGTAGATGAGGGTGATAGTCTGTAGAGGATGAGTGATGTTCTGCAGATGAGGGTGATAGTCTATAGAGGATGAGTGATGTTCTGTAAATGAGGGTGATGGTCTATAGAGGATGAGTGATGTTCTGTAGATGAGGGTGATAGTCTGTAGAGGATGAGTGATGTTCTGCAGATGAGGGTGATAGTCTATAAAGGGTGGGTGATGTTCTGCAGATGGGGGTGATAGTCTGTAGAGGATGAGTGATGTTCTGTAGATGAGGGTGATAGTCTGTAGAGGATGAGTGATGTTCTGTAGATGAGGGTGATAGTCTGTAGAGGATGAGTGATGTTCTGCAGATGAGGGTGATAGTCTGTAGAGGATGAGTGATGTTCTGTAGATGAGGGTGATAGTCTGTAGAGGATGAGTGCTGTTCTGTAGATGAGGGTGATAGTCTGTAGAGGATGAGTGATGTTCTGTAGATGAGGGTGATAGTCTGTAGAGGATGAGTGATGTTCTGTAGATGAGGGCGATAGTCTGTAGAGGATGAGTGCTGTTCTGTAGATGAGGGTGATAGTCTGTAGAGGATGAGTGATGTTCTGTAGATGAGGGTGATAGTCTGTAGAGGATGAGTGATGTTCTGTAGATGAGGGTGATAGTCTGTAGAGGATGAGTGATGTTCTGTAGATGAGGGTGATAGTCTGTAGAGGATGAGTGATGTTCTGTAGATGAGGGTGATAGTCTGTAGAGGATGAGTGATGTTCTGTAGATGAGGGTGATGGTCTATAGAGGATGAGTGATGTTCTGCAGATGAGGGTGATAGTCTGTAGAGGATGAGTGATGTTCTGTAGATGAGGGTGATAGTCTGTAGAGGATGAGTGATGTTCTGTAGATGGGGGTGATAGTCTGTAGAGGATGAGTGATGTTCTGTAGATGAGGGTGATGGTCTATAGAGGATGAGTGATGTTCTGCAGATGAGGGTGATAGTCTGTAGAGGATGAGTGATGTTCTGTAGATGAGGGTGATAGTCTGTAGAGGATGAGTGATGTTCTGTAGATGAGGGTGATGGTCTATAGAGGATGAGTGATGTTCTGCAGATGAGGGTGATAGTCTGTAGAGGATGAGTGATGTTCTGTAGATGAGGGTGATAGTCTGTAGAGAATGAGTGATGTTCTGCAGGTGAGGGTGATAGTCTGTAGAGGATGAGTGCTATTCTGCAGATGAGGGTGATAGTCTGTAGAGGATGAGTGCTATTTTGCAGATGGGGGTGATAGTCTATAGAGGATGAGTGCTATTCTGCAGATGAGGGTGATAGTCTATAGAGGATGAGTGATGTTCTGTAGATGAGGGTGATAGTCTATAGAGGATGAGTGATGTTCTGTAGATGAGGGTGATAGTCTGTAGAGGATGAGTGATGTTCTGTAGATGAGGGTGATAGTCTGTAGAGGATGAGTGATGTTCTGTAGATGAGGGTGATAGTCTATAGAGAATGAGTGATGTTCTGCAGGTGAGGGTGATAGTCTGTAGAGGATGAGTGCTATTCTGCAGATGAGGGTGATAGTCTGTAGAGGATGAGTGATGTTCTGTAGATGAGGGTGATAGTCTGTAGAGGATGAGTGATGTTCTGCAGGTGAGGGTGATAGTCTGTAGAGAATGAGTGATGTTCTGCAGGTGAGGGTGATAGTCTGTAGAGGATGAGTGCTATTCTGCAGATGAGGGTGATAGTCTGTAGAGGATGAGTGATGTTCTGTAGATGAGGGTGATAGTCTGTAGAGGATGAGTGATGTTCTGTAGATGAGGGTGATAGTCTGTAGAGGATGAGTGATGTTCTGCAGGTGAGGGTGATAGTCTGTAGAGGATGAGTGCTATTTAGCAGATGGGGGTGATAGTCTATAGAGGATGAGTGCTATTCTGCAGATGAGGGTGATGTTCTGTAGATGAGGGTGACAGTCTGTAGAGGATGAGTGATGTTCTGTAGATGAGGGTGATAGTCTGTAGAGGATGAGTGATGTTCTGTAGATGGGGGTGATAGTCTATAGAGGATGAGTGATGTTCTGTAGATGAGGGTGACAGTCTGTAGAGGATGAGTGATGTTCTGTAGATGGGGGTGATAGTCTATAGAGGATGAGTGATGTTCTGTAGATGAGGGTGACAGTCTGTAGAGGATGAGTGATGTTCTGTAGATGGGGGTGATAGTCTATAGAGGATGAGTGATGTTCTGTAGATGAGGGTGACAGTCTGTAGAGGATGAGTGATGTTCTGTAGATGAGGGTGATAGTCTGTAGAGGATGAGTGATGTTCTGTAGATGAGGGTGACAGTCTGTAGAGGATGAGTGATGCTCTGCAGATGTGGGTGATAGTCCAGGGGATGAGTGATGCTCTGCAGATGATGGGGATAGTCTTTAGAGGATTAGTGTAATGTTCTGCAGATGTGGGTGATAGTCTGTAGAGGATGAGTGATGTTCTGCAGTACGGGGGGTTGGTATTTAGAGGATGAGTGATGTTCTGTAGATGAGGGTGATAGTCTGTAGAGGATGAGTGATGTTCTGCAGATGAGGGTGATAGTCTGTAGAGGATGAGTGATGTTCTGTAGATGAGGGTGATAGTCTGTAGAGGATGAGTGATGTTCTGCAGATGAGGGTGATATTCTGTAGAGGATGAGTGATGCTCTGCAGATGAGGGTGATATTCTGTAGAGGATGAGTGCTATTCTGCAGATGGGGGTGATAGTCTGTAGAGGATTAGTGTTATGTTCTGCAGATGAGGGTGATAGTCTATAGAGGATGAGTGATGTTCTGCAGACGGGGGTGATAGTCTTTAGAGGATGAGTGATGTTCTGTAGATGAGGGTGATAGTCTGTAGAGGATGTGATGTTCTGTAGATGAGGGTGATGGTCTATAGAGGATGAGTGATGTTCTGTAGATGAGGGTGATAGTCTGTAGAGGATGAGTGATGTTCTGCAGATGAGGGTGATAGTCTGTAGAGGATGAGTGCTATTCTGCAGATGGGGGTGATAGTCTATAGAGGATGAGTGATGTTCTGCAGATGGGGGTGATAGTCTGTAGAGGATGAGTGATGTTCTGTAGATGAGGTTGATAGTCTGTAGAGGATGAGTGATGTTCTGTAGATGAGGGTGATAGTCTGTAGAGGATGAGTGATGTTCTGTAGATGAGGGTGATAGTCTGTAGAGGATGAGTGATGTTCTGTAGATGAGGGTGATAGTCTGTAGGGGATGAGTGATGTTCTGCAGATGAGGGTGATAGTCTGTAGAGGATGAGTGATGTTCTGTAGATGAGGGTGATGGTCTATAGAGGATGAGTGATGTTCTGTAGATGAGGGTGATATTCTGTTGAGGATGAGTGATGTTCTGCAGATAAGGGTGATAGTCTGTAGAGGATGAGTGCTATTCTGCAGATGGGGGTGATAGTCTGTAGAGGATTAGTGTTATGTTCTGCAGATGAGGGTGATAGTCTATAGAGGATGATGAGTGTGATGTTCTGCAGAGGGGGTGATAGTCTATAGAGGATGAGTGATGTTCTGTAAATGAGGGTGATGGTCTATAGAGGATGAGTGATGTTCTGTAGATGAGGGTGATAGTCTGTAGAGGATGAGTGATGTTCTGCAGATGAGGGTGATAGTCTATAAAGGGTGGGTGATGTTCTGCAGATGGGGGTGATAGTCTGTAGAGGATGAGTGATGTTCTGTAGATGAGGGTGATAGTCTGTAGAGGATGAGTGATGTTCTGTAGATGAGGGTGATAGTCTGTAGAGGATGAGTGATGTTCTGCAGATGAGGGTGATAGTCTGTAGAGGATGAGTGATGTTCTGTAGATGAGGGTGATAGTCTGTAGAGGATGAGTGCTGTTCTGTAGATGAGGGTGATAGTCTGTAGAGGATGAGTGATGTTCTGTAGATGAGGGTGATAGTCTGTAGAGGATGAGTGATGTTCTGTAGATGAGGGCGATAGTCTGTAGAGGATGAGTGCTGTTCTGTAGATGAGGGTGATAGTCTGTAGAGGATGAGTGATGTTCTGTAGATGAGGGTGATAGTCTGTAGAGGATGAGTGATGTTCTGTAGATGAGGGTGATAGTCTGTAGAGGATGAGTGATGTTCTGTAGATGAGGGTGATAGTCTGTAGAGGATGAGTGATGTTCTGTAGATGAGGGTGATAGTCTGTAGAGGATGAGTGATGTTCTGTAGATGAGGGTGATGGTCTATAGAGGATGAGTGATGTTCTGCAGATGAGGGTGATAGTCTGTAGAGGATGAGTGATGTTCTGTAGATGAGGGTGATAGTCTGTAGAGGATGAGTGATGTTCTGTAGATGGGGGTGATAGTCTGTAGAGGATGAGTGATGTTCTGTAGATGAGGGTGATGGTCTATAGAGGATGAGTGATGTTCTGCAGATGAGGGTGATAGTCTGTAGAGGATGAGTGATGTTCTGTAGATGAGGGTGATAGTCTGTAGAGGATGAGTGATGTTCTGTAGATGAGGGTGATGGTCTATAGAGGATGAGTGATGTTCTGCAGATGAGGGTGATAGTCTGTAGAGGATGAGTGATGTTCTGTAGATGAGGGTGATAGTCTGTAGAGAATGAGTGATGTTCTGCAGGTGAGGGTGATAGTCTGTAGAGGATGAGTGCTATTCTGCAGATGAGGGTGATAGTCTGTAGAGGATGAGTGCTATTTTGCAGATGGGGGTGATAGTCTATAGAGGATGAGTGCTATTCTGCAGATGAGGGTGATAGTCTATAGAGGATGAGTGATGTTCTGTAGATGAGGGTGATAGTCTATAGAGGATGAGTGATGTTCTGTAGATGAGGGTGATAGTCTGTAGAGGATGAGTGATGTTCTGTAGATGAGGGTGATAGTCTGTAGAGGATGAGTGATGTTCTGTAGATGAGGGTGATAGTCTATAGAGAATGAGTGATGTTCTGCAGGTGAGGGTGATAGTCTGTAGAGGATGAGTGCTATTCTGCAGATGAGGGTGATAGTCTGTAGAGGATGAGTGATGTTCTGTAGATGAGGGTGATAGTCTGTAGAGGATGAGTGATGTTCTGCAGGTGAGGGTGATAGTCTGTAGAGAATGAGTGATGTTCTGCAGGTGAGGGTGATAGTCTGTAGAGGATGAGTGCTATTCTGCAGATGAGGGTGATAGTCTGTAGAGGATGAGTGATGTTCTGTAGATGAGGGTGATAGTCTGTAGAGGATGAGTGATGTTCTGTAGATGAGGGTGATAGTCTGTAGAGGATGAGTGATGTTCTGCAGGTGAGGGTGATAGTCTGTAGAGGATGAGTGCTATTTTGCAGATGGGGGTGATAGTCTATAGAGGATGAGTGCTATTCTGCAGATGAGGGTGATGTTCTGTAGATGAGGGTGATAGTCTATAGAGGATGAGTGATGTTCTGTAGATGAGGGTGACAGTCTGTAGAGGATGAGTGATGTTCTGTAGATGAGGGTGATAGTCTGTAGAGGATGAGTGATGTTCTGTAGATAGGGGTGATAGTCTATAGAGGATGAGTGATGTTCTGTAGATGAGGGTGATAGTCTGTAGAGGATGAGTGATGTTCTGTAGATGAGGGTGATGGTCTATAGAGGATGAGTGATGTTCTGTAGATGAGGGTGATAGTCTGTAGAGGATGAGTGATGTTCTGTAGATGAGGGTGATAGTCTGTAGAGGATGAGTGATGTTCTGTAGATGAGGGTGATAGTCTGTAGAGGATGAGTGATGTTCTGTAGATGAGGGTGATAGTCTGTAGAGGATGAGTGATGTTCTGTAGAGGATAAGTGATGTTCTGTAGATGAGGGTGATGGTCTATAGAGGATGAGTGATGTTCTGCAGATGAGGGTGATAGTCTGTAGAGGATGAGTGCTATTCTGCAGATGGGGATGGTAGTCTATAGAGGATGAGTGCTATTCTGCAGATGAGGGTGATAGTCTATAGAGGATGAGTGATGTTCTGTAGATGAGGGTGATAGTCTATAGAGGATGAGTGATGTTCTGTAGATGAGGGTGATAGTCTGTAGAGGATGAGTGATGTTCTGCAGATGAGGGTGATAGTCTATAGAGGATGAGTGCTATTCTGCAGATGAGGGTGATAGTCTATAGAGGATGAGTGATGTTCTGTAGATGAGGGTGACAGTCTGTAGAGGATGAGTGATGTTCTGTAGATGAGGGTGATGGTCTGTAGAGGATGAGTGATGTTCTGTAGATGGGGGTGATAGTCTATAGAGGATGAGTGATGTTCTGTAGATGAGGGTGACAGTCTGTAGAGGATGAGTGATGTTCTGTAGATGAGGGTGATAGTCTGTAGAGGATGAGTGATGTTCTGTAGATGAGGGTGACAGTCTGTAGAGGATGAGTGATGTTCTGTAGATGAGGGTGACAGTCTGTAGAGGATGAGTGATGTTCTGTAGATGAGGGTGATAGTCTGTAGAGGATGAGTGTGATGTTCTGTAGATGGGGTGATATGGGTTGATTCAAAGAAACATGTAACAGCTTGGATTTGGCTCACGATCATCCTATTTTTCACGTCCGCTCGTGCGTTCGTATGAACTTGCGAGTGATTCATTAAGCAAATACGTTTCTATCCTAAAATATACGTCCGTTCGTATGGCAGTTCGGGAATCAGACCTATGTCAGTTTCCATCCTGAATTTTCCGTTTCATTTCTCAGGTTGCAACATTGGTTTTGCCCTTTTTCCTTTTTTGTCTGGACGTAAATCCTTCTGATCTTGCGGCTCCGCACTACAAACTTACCTCATTAAAGTGCATTCTAAATATTTGGTCTTTTATTTTTCTTTATTTCATTCATTTTGTAGTAACCAACCATTAATGAATGCATTTGCATAAGTAAATCTTACTTTGTTTAATTTTTACTTAACTTGCATTTTTTACTTGTGGATGTAATTTTAATATTTATGCTTCAAATGGTACAACTTTAAATTTTTAGTGTGGTTACCCACACCCTCTACATACAGATTGCTCACAAATATTAAAAAACACCCAGCAACTTCTGCATGTTATGAGCCTAGAAACAGCCAAGATGGCGGCTCAGGTATTATCGGGCAGCCTGCCAACAGAAAGGGCCTTGTGACTGTGTTGCTCTGGATTCTTTGATTTCTGACCTTTCCATGCCCCCAGCTCTGCTGTGTCTGTGCAAAATACAGCAGTAACCCACATCCTGCACTTTATCCCGCTCTCCTCTCCTCAGTAAGTGTGATGCATCTGACCAAAGATGTGCTTAAATAATTAAACAAAGCAAAGGTAAACAACTACACCAATAAATGCAATCTAAAAATATTATTCTAGTACCTCAATTTTAAAATAAATAACAAAGGACATAAGTTTCTTTAATTAACGCAAATATATTGCAAAATAAAGGTTTACATGCAAAGGACTAATTAAGGTCCACATTAAAATGCTTTTATAAGGCATACATGAATCAGGTATGCATTGCCATACAATTTATGGCCTCGGCCATGCTGATACATGCAGTTCATTGGAGCACAAGACGCGCAGACTCCTCCACATAGCCAAAAAACCTGTTCACGAACAGCAATCCGGCTGCTAAAAGGTGTCGGCTGTGGCTTTCTTTTAAAACGCGTTTAGAGGTTTCTCTGAATCACACCTAAACACATCCAATTAACCTAAGTTTTACGTTTTGATCGTAAGTTTTAGGATTTCATCCTAAGTTTTACGTTTTGATCCTAAAATTTAGGAACGAACTTCCGCTGATCGTAAGAGCATATACGCATTCGTACGTAGGCTCGTGCGAGTCGGAAATGGCCAAAAAAACAGGAAAAAATGACTAACACCCACCCAAACTTACGATTCTCGATACGAAATCAATTAACTTTTGCTCTTTGAATCGAGGGGATAGTCTATAGATGATGAGTGTGATGTTCTGCAGATGGGGTGATAGTCTATAGATGATGAGTGTGATGTTCTGCGGATGGGGTGATAGTCTATAGATGATGAGTGTGATGTTCTGCAGATGGGGTGATAGTCCATAGGTGTTGGTCCAGGTACATGCCCTGCTTATGATGGATGCAATGCTCTGCGAGGTAAAAGTAATACTGTGCTATTTCATGCATTAGGGTTTATTAGGAATAAGGGGCATTGCTCTGAGGCCATGGTACGATGATCTGCCTGAGGGTTCGGGTGCTGCATAAGAAGCAGTCAGTCACACTGGGGAGTAATAGTCTGCAGTCATGGGAAGGGGAGTGCACGGGGGGGGGGCTGCATTCCCAGCATGCTTTGCGGTGGGCTCTGGCGTGCACACGTGGATGAGTGTGAGTAAACTGAGGGGGAGGGGCCAGGCAGGGATGACGATACTTTGTAACACTCGCCACTTCCTCCCTGTTGCTGTTGCTGCTGCTGCTGCTGCTGATGTCATAGAGCTGCGTTCATCCTCCGGATCCCCCTATGATGACGTCATTATGGCCTTGCAGAATTGTAGACCCCCGTCTAGAACTGCAAATACCTCATTGGCTGTTTCAGCCGTCATTCATAGCAGTACTTCTTCCATAGACACCAGTGAAGAGAACCTGTTATAAGAGAAAAGACAGGGACACGAATTGCTGAGCCAGCAGAGGCACCTGGAGTGAGAGTGGTTTCCCCTCAGAAAATTACAAGTAGACCCCCTCCTCAGCTCCAATAATAATAATAATAATATTTATATAGCAGCACTCTACAGTCAGAAGGTTTATGTACCTAGCAAGGGAAACAAGGAAAGTGGAATGCTTGCAAAAGCGCACAGTCTAAGAGAAAAAGGTGAGCAGATCCCTCCCTGGGTAACAGGCGGAGTTTGAGGAGGCCCCACAATTAAAGGGTTACTGTCATATTAAAAAGCCTGCGCTCACCTTACCTCCGGGCCAGCTGATCCAGCACAGGGGGATACATAGCTGTCTCCAGGGGGCATTCCCTTGCTCCCAATAAGTGAGGGAGCTGGCCGGGGCAGCTAAACAAGAAGCAGCAGCCACTTGTCCCTGCTGAGCTGGATCAGCTGTCCTGGGGTAAGGTGAGCACAGGCTATTATTACTTATTACTATAGGGTGAACTCCACCAGGTCCTGCATATAAAGGCCAGAGTGTGAGTGAAAACGAGTTCCAAGAGTGGGAGAGTGTTCAGATGACATAAATAACGGGCAGAGTCCCCAGTTGTAATGAGAGTGAAAGCAATGTAAATGATGCCCCCACGTATCCCACAATGAATAGGCAGAGTGTCAGTGCAAGAAGATTCTCCCCAGGTTCCCATAACTAATGGGGAGTTTTGAGCAAACTGGTTTAAGTTTGGCCTCTGCAAGTTCTTTGAACAAAAGTTCGGGTCTGGTTCCGAACTTAAACCGGACCTTCAGCATAATTTAATGACAAGCCCAAGCTTTTAAATAACTATTCCCCAGCATCTAAAATTAATATACTTAAGTTTTTAGTCACTTATTATTCGTTCCCTCACTGGGCTGCAACTCTGTTCAGGATTTTAGGATACGGGCGCTGCCATCTTGCCTCAGAAGCATCACATGCTGAAGAGAGGTGGGGGGTGGAGAAGTGCAGGGGGCAGGGTTATAGCTGTGCTTCGCACAGACAGAGCAGGGCTGAGGTCAGGAAAAGGTCAGCAATCCCAGAATGCAGAGCTGCATATCTAGAAGACACTTCTTGTCTGCAGGCAGCCTGAAACTCCACAGGCCACCATCTTGGATGTTAAAAGTTTTAAAAAAACGCAACAGGTGCAGGTAGGATGATATTTAATGTGGACAATCTGTATGAGGGAAACATACAAAATAGACTCTTATTCAGGATGAAGGTCCGCTTTAACCCGAACCTGAACCTAGTCCCCATTGAAATCAACACTACTAACAGGTAGAGTGTGAATGTATCCACCGGTCTCCACAATTAATGGGCAGCCTCCCGTAAGATCCTGCAGTTACTGGGAACCCCCTTAGGTCCCACAGTTAATGTGGACCTTCACCCTGAATAAGAGTCTATCTTATATGTTTCCTCCACGCTGTACATACATATTGCCTACATTAAAAATCATCCTACCTGCATCTACTGCATGTTATGAGCCTTTAAACATCCAAGATGGCGGCTCATGAGACATCAGGCAGCCTGCAAACAGGAAGTGTCTTCTGAATGTGCCGCTCTGCATTCTGGGATTGCTGTCCTTTTCCTGACCCCAGCTCTGCTCTGTCTGTGCAAAGCACAGCTATAACCCGCCCCCTGTACTTTATTCCGCTCTCCTCTCCTCAGTGTGTGTGATGCTTCTGAATCTAGATGGCGGCGCCCATATCCTAGAGTCCTGAACAGAGTTGCAGAGAATAATAAAAAAGTGACCAAAAAATTAAAATATATTAATTTTAGATGCTGGGGAATAGTTTTTTAAGGGTTTGGGCTTTTCATTAAATCATGCTGAAGGTCCGGTTTCAGTGTTAAGTGTGAGGAGTGCCCACAAACAGTCCACAACAGATCCCACAATTAACAGGCTACAAGAAGATTTCCTCGGGGATCCTATATATAAAGCTGACCAAAATCTAGGAGTTTGACTCACCTGGGTTTTGGTCCACTTTCTCCCCAAATCCGGATGTCCTGCGTATGAAGGCCAGTATACTTACTTCTCTGGCGGTCCCACAGTGCCTGAGTGCAGAATGAATTATCAGAATAGATTGAACCTTGAATGAATTGGCGGCTCCGGGGGGACTGCTGTACCCATGCCAGCCATTCATCAGCCTGTCGTACACCGACTAATCTGCCACAGCCTATGCATGCGCCATGGGATCACCAGATCAGTGATTGTCCAGCTCAAATGGGGACATTTGACACAACAGGGGCATCCCCAGGGGGTTAACATGGGTTTTGGTCCTCTTAACAGGCAGAGTGGGAGTCCCCCAGACTCTGCAGTCATCAACCAAGTTCAAGTCTACCTTGCCTCTCTCAGTCTCCACAATTAGTAGACAGAGTAGGATAAGATCCCCAGACCCTATAATCATTAAGCAGACCTCAACCCTCCCAAACCCCACAAATAATAAGCAGAGTGGGATTAACTCCCACAAACCCTACAATAGAGAAGTTGCCCCCCCTCCCTCCAAACCCCAGGTAGAGTGGAGCCTTATACAACCCCAAACCTCACAAATAATAGGCAGAGTGGGATTAACTCCCACAAACCCTACAATAGAGAAGTTGCCCCCCCCCCTCCAAACCCCAGGTAGAGGGAAGCCTTATACAACCCCAAACCTCACAAATAATAAGCAGAGTGGGATTAACTCCCACAAACCCTACAATAGAGAAGTTGCCCCCCCCCCACTCCAAACCCCAGGTAGAGTGGAGCCTTATACAACCCCAAACCCCACAAATAATAAGCAGAGTGGGATTAACCCCCACAAACCCTACAATAGAGAAGTTGCCCCCCCCCCCCTCCAAACCCCAGGTAGAGGGGAGCCTTATACAACCCCAAACCTCACAAATAATAGGCAGAGAGTGGGGAGACCACCCACAGACCCCACTGGCTGATAACTAATAAAGATCTGTCTGCCTTGTGGCTCCTACAGAAAGTTCTGCCAGCTCATCATCTGCACAGCTCCAGGAGCCTTAGGCTGGAAACACGTGTGGAAATCATCCTCACTTTACAACTTCGAATTTCGAGCATCTCTCTAAAAAAAAACGAATTTCAAAGTGTGGGGGGTGCGTCTCTCTGTTTCTTCTTTAAACATGAAATGCATCTATGTTCCTGTATCTATACAGAGCTGCATTTATATCAGGTTGGCCATACACCCTCACTGTTTCCCTACAATTTCTATACAATGTGACTGCATTACGAAGCTGGAAGTCAATAATGGAAAATGGAGCACCATGATGTATGGCACATGTGGAAATTGATTGAAATGAGATTTAATAATATAAAGATTTAATTGAACAATTTATCAAATGATCACCATGTGCTAGCCTTCGTCTAGCTGGGGATTGTGGGTTCGCGTCTCATCTGGGTCGCGTCACGAACCATTTGGGAGGGCAGTTGTGGCCTAGAGGTAAGGGAGCGAACATGCAACTGGAGTGCGGCAGGTTCGAATCCCGGTCCTGGAACATGACTGAAGTGCTCTTGAGCAAGGCACCTAACCCCCCAACTGCTCCCCGGGCGCCGTTATTAGGGCAGCCCACCGCTCCGGACATGTGTACACTCACTGCACGGATGGGTTAATGGCCATCTATGCATTATTAAAAAAATAAAAAATTAAAAAAAGTCTTACTGATGTTTGTTCCATTGATCAATAATTGGGATCTTTTCAATGATGCAAACTTTTTGTTAAAAAGTTTTTTAGCAGCACTGACTGGATGCATATATTATGGTATCCTGTTCCTTTAAATGTGCATTTACAATAGCTGATTGAATATTCAGTAACATTTCTGATGTACGGTAAATAGAAGAAAATGTGTTCTCAAACACCAAACGTATTGATGATTGAAGGACTTGCTACATTCTTGAGGATTTTTTAATTATTTGATCTATAAAAATCATAATTGCGCTGCTTTTTGCTTGCTTTGATTGAACATTGATTTTTCACTTTAGATTTACCAAGCACAGTATTCCTATGCCATGCTATGTGTAGCGACAAAAAGAAATAAAATGTATAAATGTGATTGAATATTCAATAAAAAAAATAATGATAATTAGGGTTTGTTTGTTTGTTTTAATTGATGCAACCCAAAAATTTGATGTAAAGGAATTGAAGGTGGGGAAAAAATAATTTTCTGTAGTGCGAAGGCCAGCTATTGATAGAGCGCCTAATGCTGCAGAGCAGGAAGGGCAGGCTGGTAAGCAGGTATTAGCTTTAGTGGAGCTTGGCTGAGCAAGGTGTGATGGAATTATCAATCTGTGTATAATGGGGTCCAGTTTATCTGTAAACTGTCTGAGTGACTGACAGCTTTTCTTTTTCAGCTGGAGGAGTTGGATGAAGCCGCCGCTGCTGCGTTCACTTTCTACACAAGGAACCCCTTCCATGAGCAGATTCAGGACGATATGCAGCGATACCGGCGGATGAAGGGGGTCCGCCAGCAGAGCTTCCGGGATCTGGAGGAGCCACTATATAAGGTAATGATGCTCCCCTCCCCAAACTATCAAGAAGTATCAAAATACTGATGTCCTGAGGAAGTGACGCTTGTTACGTCACGCAACGCGTAGACGCAGGGTTCGGGGGCTTGGTGAGCTGTTGGCAGTCTTTTATGTAAGTTCATTTTGCTTGATTACTGTATTTCTTGTGTTCTTCCCGGCTGGTTCTCACTGGTTGTTTAGTATGCATATATTTGCATTTAGGTTAGAGGGTAATTCATATTAGCATTTGCACTTTAAGTAGGTAGGTGATATTGTTACATTGTGGCCCCCATTGAATAGGGAGGCTGATAAGCACTATAGTACTTTTTTCACACCAGCTAGTTAATATATGTATTGTTACTCATAATATGGTTTAATATTGTATTTATTAGTGTATCACCCACCATCTTTCCCCCCCCCCTTCCCTTTTAAAACTGGGTTTTTTCCTTCCTTTTGAACATTTAATGTCTTTTGTGTTTTTTAACCGAGTCTCAAATGTGTATACTTCTTTATCTTTATTTTTGTAAATAAATATTCAAAATGTTATGATACATTCAGCAGTGGTGCCTTATATTGTAGTTGGGGCGGTGGAAGGTGTGGGACCTTCAGTTTGCTTTAAGTGTCTAGTGTTTGCCCCCTTGTGCACACTGCATGGTAATATACAAAGATTTTTAGCCAAGTGCGGTCTCAACTTTTTTGTCCTTAAAGTGGACCAACACCCAGGATTTTGACTATCCTGGGTTTTGGTCCACTTTGGTGGGGCACCCCGATCGGGGGTGCCCCGCTGTCTGAAACCCCCCAGAAAGCCCCAAAAAACTCACCTCTCCCCGCTCCCACGTGACCGCGCCAGCCAATCACAGCGCTCAGAGCCGCTGTGGTATGCGCGTCCAAGGCCGCCTGGACGTGCATACCAGCTCAGCTGGCTCTGAGCGCTGGAGGCCGCGTCTCGCGCTTCCCTCTAACAGGGAGCGCGCCTGCACCGGCCATTCACAAACGGCCGGCGCGGGTGCGTGCCCTGCTAGAGGGAAGCGCGAGACGCGGCCGCGGGAACGGGGCTGAGGTAAGGTTTGTGGGCCTCCTGGGGGGTTCCTCCCCGCGGGACATCCTGATTTCGGATGCCCCGCGGGGAGGGATCTGATCGGTCCGGGAATCTTATAGATTTCCGGGCCGATCCCCCCTGGGTGTTGGTCCACTTTAACACATCAAAATAATTCTGGGGTGGTGGGCTACTGCACATGCTGTACTGATGGCTGTGTGAAAACACCCAGGTCTCCCAGTAAACTAATTTTTCCCCGATCCTAATGTAGGGACTCCCATCCGATCGGTGTGCTCAGCTGTACTTGTCAAATTCTGCAAAGACTCAGCTAAGGGCTGCATTCCCGCACCCTGCTAAAGGTAACGCTGATGGTGGCTCGTGCATGCACCGATGGATTGGGGAGAAGGTGAGTATTACAGGGGACTCAGTGGGGCTGGGTTCACACAGTGGAGCATCACAAATCTGGCCATTTTGGTCCTCTTTAAAGCTCAGCCCCAGTAGTTTTTTTTGTGCCTTCAACCACACATAACACTTAGTGTGACATCCTTTTATAACCTTTCTCATTTACATTGAAAACGTGATTGTTCAATCAATAGCTCAGTGCCAGTGAAAAAAAACGTCATCGATGTACTGCACACGTAAAAAGATTATGAAATCACATTCCTAATTGATTTTGTTTATCATTTTTTTATCAAAACAATCCAAAAAACGGTGAATACTGAAAAATGTGATGTGCAATAATTTTTCTTATGTGGTGCACTAACAGTGTTTTTCTAATTACATTGCAGTTATGATTAAACAGTCAAATAAACCTCACACATAAGATGCTTGAACTGCAGTGGTTGTCAAATTTAAAAATTCTTTTTTTTGGCAAAAGAATTAAAGATTTAATTTCATTTTGATCAAGTGATTAAAAAACATTTTATTTGTACAAATATTTTACATGTGTGGTACATAGAAAACATTTGACTTTTGAATCAAATATTAAACTGGACCTTCAGCGTGATTTAATGAAAAGCCCAAACTCTTAAGAAAACGGTTCCCCAGCATCTAAAATTAATATATTTTACGTTTTTAGTCACTAACTTGTTATTCTTTCCCCCACTGGGCTGCAACTCTGTTCAGGAATTTAGGATACGGGCGCCGCCATCTTGACTCAGAAGCATCACACATACTGAGGAGAGGAGAGTGGGATAAGATACAGGGGGGCGGGTTATAGCTGTGCTTTGCTCAGACAGAGCAGAGCTGGGGTCAGGTAAAGGTCAGCAGTCCCAGAATGCAGAGCAGCACAGTCAGGAGGCACTTCCTGTTTGCAGGCTGCCTGATAAGATGGCAGCTTCCATAAGCCGCCATCTTGGATGTTTAAAGGCTCATAATATGCAGTAGATGCAGGTAGGATGATTTATAATGTGAGCAATCTGTATGTACAGGGTACATACAGGGTACATATAAGATAGACTCTTATTCAGAGTGAAGGTCCGCTTTAAATGCAATAGAAAAACATCGTCCATGTGCCGCACATGTGATTGTACAATTAATTAGCAGTGGTTTGCTAACCGCAGAATTCTTGGGGGCTTGTATCTAGGCAGCTCCCCTTGCTGCCTGCCACTTGCCCCCAATCTTTAATGCACTTTGCACCCTTTTTATACTCCTATTGCCTCTTTGGACCATATTGTGGGCAGTTCAGCACTATTCCATTTGTTGTTTTTAGTTTAGTAATTTATGGCATGCACTTGGATGCCCATGTGCACAGATATATATTTTATACGGGTACTTTTTTAATATATTCATGTATTATCGCATGAAGTTTTATATTTAGTTGTCAGCACATCTCTAGAGGTTTTTTTTTTTTTATAAAAAGAAAAAAAAAGATTACATCAGTCAGTAATGTTTAAAAACCTGAAAGATTGTTCAGTTATTTTATGTGTGCTGTATTTTATCAGTGTTTCTCTGTGAACTACCGTAGTTTCAATTTAAATGCAAATGTGATCAAAACTGGATGTCACACCATGGCTGAAAACAAAATATTTAACTGAACGATTGCGCAAAGAAAAATTAAAGTTATAGAACAGGCAAAGCCAATTGTTAGACCATTGTGTTGGGCTGCATTTGGCACTGTCCTGAACAGTTTTCCGGCTTTAAATTGAAGCAGAGTTGGTCGAGATATCAGGGTTTACAGTTTTTCCTTATGATTTCTTTTTTGAAGCATGTGGGTGTGGCCGTTGGAGCTGCCTTTGGTCCAGGGTGGGCAGTTGTGTTGGTGCTGGGAGAGAGAGAGCTTGCTAGCAGAAGGCTGGGGGGAGGGGTTAGCTGGGCTTGAATAGTAGCTCTGAGAAGAGTGCCATTCAGGATATCAATAGGGAGGGGGCTGTTGTCTGGACTAGCTTTGAGGTAGTATTGGTGGCCCACATCGGCGGGGTGATGCAGGAGGGGCAGATGAGGAAGCGTATTTCCTCATTCACGGTGCTGAGCTGAGAGGAAGCATAGCGCAGGAAGAATGTTTGGCAAGGTAAGCTGCTGTTTATTTTAAACTCATAATGCTTGTCCTACTGCTGGAGAAGCTATGCAAGTGGGCTTGCTGTTAAAGCTTGCCACCAATTAAAACAGACTACTGGTTCCCTGTACCCCACTGCGCATCCCTACCCTGCAAACCGGCTGACCGGGCAGCTAGTACTTACCACATTACTATGCAATTGCCAGCTCTTCAAACCTAAATGGTTGCTGGGGGGCACATGGGTGGCAGCAGCACTGGGATGCGGAAATGGTGAGTACTAGGCTTGTGGGCCAGTGATGCCCCTCTTCTCCACAGGGGACAAACAGTTTTTGGTTTGGTTCTCTTTAAATAAAAGATAGACTAATTTCCATAATAATAGAACAACATTGAGTTTACCATACACGTAGATCACATTTTTCAATATCCTTATTTGATTTTTTGCTATTGATTTAAATTAAAAAAATACTTACAAGCAGCAAAAAAGAATGAGAGGTTTGAGTAAATTAAAAAAATCAATCACGAATGTTGAAACTAGGATTACATAATTTACGCAGGGGGTACGTTGATAATTTTATATGTATATACAAATGTAATGTCACAATATGTTAGGCTGAAGGCACAAAAACTGATTCCTAAAATGAAAGAAAAAAATAAATAAATAAATAAAAAAAAAAATATATATATATATATATATATATATCACCTTAAACAGTCCTACAGACTTGTATAGTTAAAAAAATTGGGCACCAATGGGGGGGGAGGGTAGAAAATCAACCACAGCAGGAGTTACAAAAAGGTAAATGAAATTTTATGTGCAGCAATCTGAATTGCCCTGGGGAGAGATGCATATATTTGTCATTGTTTCTTGTTAGGGTGTTGGTCCGATTTAACTAAATATGACTTTTGGTCTGGTCACAATGATTTTTAGGGGTCATCCAGTTCCCCTGGTTGGAATCATTCCCAAACTCCCTCGAATTACATATTGGATGCTCCTTATAAATCATAGTGAGTGGACCGAAATTACACAAGGCTAAATCAACTGCCATATGTGCTCGAACGTGCTAAAGCCGCAAGCAGTGTTTGACCCACCTCACTGCGCAGGACCAGCACGGGTTCTAACTCTGCCCTATCGAATTTTCCTATGAACAGCTCCAGTATTGTTCAGTGCGCTTATCCCACTGCACTGGCGCAATTTTTTTATGCACTGAGATAAGTTCTTTGATTTCAGTGTGCATATGCTATAGCCAGTGCAATTAAAACCATGTCCTTTTTCTCTTCACATGTCCTCCTCCTGCTCACATGTCCTCTTCACGTGTGCTTTCTCTCTTCACATGTCCTTTTTCTCCTCACATGTCCTCCTCCTGCTCACATGTCCTTTTGCTCTTCATATGTCCTCCTGCTCACATGTCCTCTTCATGTGTGCTTTCTCTCTTCACATGTCCTCTTCACATGTCCTTTTTCTCTTCACATGTCCTCCTCTTGCTCAGATGTCCTTTTTCTCTTCACATGTCCTCCTCCTGCTCACATGTCCCCTTTACATGTCCTTTTGCTCTTCACATGTCCTCCTCACGTGTGTTTTCTCTCTTTACATGTCCTCCTGCTCACATGTCCTCTTCACATGTCCTTTTTCTCTTCACATGTCCTCTTCACATGTCCTTTTTCTCTTCACATGTCCTCCTCCTTCTCACATGTCCTTTTTCTCTTAACATGTCGTCCTCCTGCTCACATTTCCTCTTCACATGTCCTCCTCCTGGTCTCATGTCCTCTTCACATATCCTCCTGCTCACATGTCATCCTTCTTCACACGTCCTCTTCACTTGTGCTTTTTCTCTTCACATGCCCTGCTTTTTCTCACATGACCTTTTTCTCCTCACATGTCCTCCTCCTGCTCTCCTGTCCTCTTCACGTGTGCTTTCTCTCTTCACTTGTCCTCCTGCTCACATGTGTTTCTTCTCCCATGTCCTTTACCTGCTCTCATGTCCTCTTCACATGTCCTTTTTCTCCTCAGACCCTCTTCTCCGAGGCTACAGCTCTGGTGACTGAGGGTAAGCTGGCCGCTGCTGCCCTGCGGCTGGAGGAGTCGCTGAGCGCCGGCCTGTCTGCCGTGCACGCCTGCCGCACTCTCTGCGAGGGAACCCGGGAGCGCGAGAACCAGATGCACCGAGAGATATCCGAGGTGATTGCAGGTACCTAGTACTGGATCCACAACTGCTTCAGTATATGGTAGGTCAGGACATCATTGCTAGTAGAGAAACAACCTGTGACACACCTATTGCACAGAATCAGCCAATGAGAATGCTGTATTTTTAGCCTACAGGTACAGTTAAGCTTTTCTTTTCTCCCTTTCAAATCTTTAATAAGAAACTATAATAAGGCCCCTCTTCTCTGGAGGCAGAACTAGTTGTTATTTTTCCTTACATAGAAACATAGAAGGCTGACGGCAGAAGGAGACCATACGGTCCATCTAGTCTGCCCTTATGTGTATACTGTATGTACTCTTTATCTTAGGATGGATGTGTGCTTATCCCAGGAATGTTTAAATTCAGTGACTGTCGATTTTTCAACTACCTCTGCTGGAAGTTTGTTCCAAGCATCTACTACTCTTTCTGTAAAATAATATTTTCTAACATTGCTCCTGATCTTCCCCCCGACTAGCTTCAGGTTGTGCCCCCTTGTTCTATCATTAAGTTTCTTCTTAAAAACACTTCCCTCCTGAACCTTATTCAATCCTTTCACATATTTAAAGGTCTCAATCATGTCCCCCCTCTCCCTTCTTTCCTCCAGACTGTACAAATTAAGTTCTTTAAGTCTCTCCTGATAAGTTTTAAGTTTAAGTCCTTCCACCATTTTCGTTGCCCGCCTTTGGACCCGTTCTATTTGAATAATGTCTTTTTGCAGGTAAGGTCTCCAGAACTGCACACAGTATTCTAGCTGTGGCCTTACCAGGGCTCTATACAGCGGCATCACAACCTCCCTCTTCCTACTGGTGATGCCTCGAGCTATGCAGCCGAGCATCCTGCTTGCTTTTCCCACTGCCTGGCTACACTGTCCACTCATCACTTACTGTCATTTCTTTTTCTGTTGCAGAATACTATGCGCAAGTGTTGCAGTGTAAGCAGCGCTGCATCCTGGATGTGACCCAGGTGCCTGGCCGCAAACGCCCCAAACAGGATTTCATCATCTCTCATCTGCAGCTGCTGCTGGACGCCTACACCGAGCGTGAGTGACATTGGCCTGTACAGATAGGGTCCTTACAGGGACGAGGACAAGACCTGGGTATACAGCACTGGACACATAGGGAATCTGAGAACGGTTAGTTCTATCCTGGAGGTGTAGCAATAGCAGCGGGAGTGACCGGTCAGCACTGTACACACAGGGAATCTGGGAAAAGTTAACTCTATCTCGGAGGTGTAGCAATAGCAGCGGGAGTGACCGGTCAGCCCTGTACACACAGGGAATCTGGGAAAAGTTAACTCTATCTTGGAGGTGTAGCAATAACAGAGGGAGTGATCAGTCAGCACTGTACACACTGGGAACTTGCTGGTTTAAAGCGGAACAAAACCCCTGAACTTTACCTTCCCGGGCTTTGTTCCATGTGAAACCCCCTTACTTTGTAAAACTCACCTGTCCTCGGCCCTATGGTGAATGTGCGGGCTCTCATCCAATCAGAGCCTTTTTGCTATGTTTACATTCTTCAGCAAAGGGTTCTGATTGCCATCAATGGGGAATGGCTGGGACAGGAGCACGCACACGCTGCCAGGGATGCAGAGGCTGCGGCCGCACACGCTGGTGGTGGCCCAAGGTGGTTCCACGCATCAGGGCATCCTGATTTAGGATGCACCAGGAGAAAGACAGCAGCCAGCCCTAGAATCTTTTAGACTCGAGGGCGGCCGCTGTTGTGTTCCTCTTTAACAATAGCAGAGGTAGTGACTGGTCAGACTGGTCTGAAAAGCTAATGCCCCTCCTCATAGCTGTACACACAGGGAATTCACAAACAGCTCTGCCCATCCTGGAGGTGTAGCAATAGAAGATTGGTCTGTCATTACTGTACACACAGGGAATCTGGAAGAGATGGCTGACCTCATGGTTTCTTTCTTCTATAGTTGGCGAGTGGGAGTCGGCAGCAGAGGTGGCGAGGTCATTGTTGCTTTTCCATCCAGCCAATGAAACCCTTCACAAAGCCCTGCAGAGCTACGAGAATGAACTGCAAGGAAAGACCGGCAGCCAACCACGGAAGGTAAATCACACATTTATTTCAATATATGAAAGTGGTGTGTGATGTATAGATAAAAACTTGCATGTATTCCAGAGCACCACGCCTCCACTGTCTGTGCTAGCCACTTAAAGTGGACCAAAACCGTCCCAGGCCTTCCCGGGGCTTCCTTAACTGGGAGGCCCCGCTCTGTGAAACCCCCCAAGTCACCATCAGATCTTACCTTTCCAACGTGCCCATGACAGATGTGCAGCCAGTGTAGGCATCACTCGCACCCCTTCTCAGGCTGTGCGCAACGACAGCAGTGGCCCCCAAACCAGAGTGCCCCAAAGCCCAGGATAGTGATAATGCCAGGTTTTGGTCCACTTTAAGCCATACCTTCTCTTTACTTTTCACTTATAATATCTTTCCATGGTGTTATTATTATTATTATTAATAATAATAATAATAATAATAAAGTTTATTTATAAAGTGTTGTACAATGTGAAATTACAAACAGGGTAAAACAACTTACAATACATGACAGGAAAGCAGAAATACATAGTGATACTGAAATACACTAAGAGAGATGGCCCTGCCCTTGTTGGCTTACAATCTAAATTTAAAGGGTGGAGACAAAAGGTAGGTCACAAGTAGTATATACTTAGTATGATGGCAAGTGATCTGAAGTGGCTCGGGCTGTCTTTTATTTAGGCCAAGTGATATGCTCGTCTGAATAGGTGGGATTTGAGGGCACCCTTAAAGGTTTGAAGCCTTGGGAAGTGGCGGATTGTATGGGGGAGGGCATTCCAGAGTAAGGGGGGTGGTGTGTGTGAAGTCCTGGATGTGGGAATGGGAGGAGGGGATTAGAGTTGAGAACAGGAGAAGGTCCTGGGCGGAGCAGAGATTGCGTCTAGGTTGGTATTTGTTGATAAGGGAGGGAATGTAGGCAGGAGCCTGATTGTAGAGAGCTTTGTATGTTAAGATTAGTATTTTAAGTTGAATTCTCTCCGATATTGGCAGCCAGTGGAGGAACTGACATAGAGGAGCAGCACTAGAGAAGTTAGAGGAGAGATGAATGAGTTGAGCAGCAGAGCTGAGAATAGATTGGAGAGGTGCCAGTCTGTTTGTTGGTAGACCACAAAGGAGAGTGTTGCAGTAATCTAGTCGGGAGATGATCAGGGCAGGTACTAGGATTTTGGTGGTATCAGGTGAGAGGAAGGGACGGATGCAGGAGTTGCTTTTGAGTTGGAGACAGCAAAGTGAAATAGGTTAGATGAAGAAGTGGTGGCGATGCACAGAGTTAAACTTTTTTAACAGTTGTTCGGGATTCCGGGCCTGTGTAGATATGAGAAAGATAAAGTACGCTTGCTTAGCAGATGAAAGAACAGTCCGGAGTTCCTGAAGGGCTTGTTTATATGAAAGGAAAGCATCGTTGAATTTCAATTTTCTCCAGTGCCATTCAGTGGCTCGGGAATGCCGTTTCGGTTTAGTAATGTTCATGTTTAGCCATGGTTGGTTGTTGGCACATTGAGGGTGGCTGTGGGGAGTCCAGGGCTGAAGTTAAGGTGTGGTGGTCATGCAAGGCTGCATAGTCTGTGTCAGTGAATGAGGAGAGATTGTGAAGAGGTTTCAAAGAGTCAGCAACCTTTTATCTATGCTTATTAGGGATGTCTTGCTCTCCCATTGGAAGTATCATTTCTCTGTGATCATTGCTAGAGAAAGATATGCTGTATGTAACTGTGTATGTGTAACACAGACAATGATGGTGGTGTTGTATGAAACCTTGTATGTGTGTTAAAGCGGCCCTACAACCCTGAAGGTCTCTGCCAGGAAGGGTAACCCCAATAACCTAAGCCTCACCATCAGTGAGCTCTGCACTAGAGATACTCTCCTTTATCTAACGGAGCAGCATCTGATGGGGGACAGGGAATGGCTACACACACATGTGGCAGCCATGCCTCTTCCAGTTGCAGGCTTGCTTTGCTGAAGTATGCATCTATGTCCTGTCCCCCATCATCAAGCACACCATGCATGAGTTTGGTCTAATAAGGATCTTTAGCTGTAGGGACATCCTAAATTGCAACGCCTCTGGCCAATTGTTAAAAACGTCCTGAAGTCATTTTTGGCTGGAGGTGTGCTTTAGGTATACAGGTACTGCCTCTGAGTAATGAAGTTCTGCCATTAGGTTGCTGGGCAGACAGGAAAGTCATAAGCAAAAAAGTCCTGCATTTGAAATGCTCCCTCCTTCTATAACTCAATAGTAAAATGAATATTCCTTTCCTTACCTATTTATTTAGCTTTTTTTCATCCAGTGCTCCCCTTAGTGGTGCCTTCTGAATTCAATGAAAGATCTCATTTGTGGGAAAAAAACTCTTTAAGCCCGGCCCTTTTAGACTGATTTAAAGGGGAACAAAACCCAGGAATTTTACATTTCATTCCCTCAGGGCATCCCGAATTGAGATGTCCCGCTGTGTGTAAGCCCCCACTTCTTCCTGGTTCCAGCAGTGCATGCCGGGGCTTTCGTCCAATGACAGCCGTCTCCCCTGACTATGTCATTCAACAAATGGCTCTCATTGACTAGAATCGGGAACGTGCGCTGCCCCATCCCCAGTGGCCCACCTCAGCCTTTCTGAATGGATTCCTAATGAATTTGGCACACGGCTCCTATTGTTGTTATCTAAATAGCTAGGACGGCAGCAGGCATACGCCACGGGGATGCGGTACTGCAAGCTTCCCCTCAGCCATTCGGATAACAATAATGAGAGCAGTTTGCCGAATGTCAAAGCAGACATCTCTCATTGGATAAGAGCCTGCGCATGCACCGTTGGAGTGGGGAAAGGTGCATGCGGGAAGGCCGGCAGAACAAAATCCCACCTGGGTTGGTCCTGGAATCTTTAAGATTTGTTCTGCTTTAAGATGCCCCACTTTATGAAACCCCCTGTTTGCCCGGCGATCTTACGCACACGCATATCTGCACTGGGCATTTCTGAATTCATCAGTTGGCAGGAGGAGCTCAGAACTCCATTCATTCAGAATAGATTGTCAAATGACGCAATGTTTGGCATCATCCAGCAATCTATTCTGATTCTTCCCACTCGCAGATACGGCATCCCTTGGCTGTTCGTAGTTATGTCAGCCATTCAGTTACGACGGGCGCGCACAGGCCTAAAAGGAAGTGAGAGATGCCGCCTGCTGCGCATGCAAGAATATGACTGGCAGGGTTTCATAAAGTGGGGCATCCCAAATTGAGATGATGCAGGGATGGGTATTTAACTGAACTTTGCATCTTATAGACATTAGATCTAGTTTTGGTTCACTTAAAATGATAAAGCAACTGCCTCAAATAATAAACTAAACATAATAAATGACTGTAGCTCCTAAGATGCTATGTGTGGTGTGGGGTGAGCATAGATGCCTGATGTCTGAACCATTAGCGGGCATACTTAGGCCACAATGAAGCACTCCTATTTAATCTAATGCTTCTAGAGTAATGTAAATAAAACTGGACTCACACTGGCTGAGCTCTTATAACTGCTATAGAAACACAGAGAAGAGTGAGTGGCAAGCAGTGCTACAGGCTCCTGAGGATGTTTAATGGAGTAAAGTCCACTCGCCCTTTATTGGGCTGCTATGTGCATCCCCAGTGGGTGAGCATGTGTGACCTCATGCCATGTTGTATGTCCACAGAGCATCTCATCCTATGTGCACCAGACCCTGGCCGAGAAGAAGCTGCTGTATTATGCCATGGAGAACCTGGACATCCCATTCCATGATCCGGTAATTTTACGTTTTATTTTAATGGGGAGCTCTAAAGTAAAGTGAAGGAATAGTAAGCAACGATGATGTACCTTTGCTTCCCATATTATCATCTATGCTGATGTTGTCTGGGGAGCACTTCCTCTCCACCCATAACTGATTTTAATGGGGTCTGCTGCAGGGTGCTTTAGGGGATTGTCTTGGGGGGATTATCAAATATGGAGCAGCAGCTTACCCTTCTGATGCAGAGAGCCAACTCATTGGACAATGCCGAGTATTTTCCCTGTGTTCGGTCCGGGCTGTCCCAGTTATCCATATACGTGTGGGTAGTCCACCATCAGGTAGCGGCAGTTACTGCAAGATCCAAAGCTGTAACTCCTCCCGACCTCCTATAAATAGAGCCGTCTCCATGGAAATCCCCAGATTTGTCTTGCAGTAGCTACTGTGAAGACCGTCTAGATCATGGCAGTTGAGCGGGGCATTTGTAAGCCTGTCTGCCGCTGCCGTCCTATTGCCTCTGTTCCTGTGGACCCAGTTTTGCCTCCCAGCCTCGGCTGACGGGAACAGATGAAGGTAGGGAGAACGCCAGGGTCGGGCGTTCACAGAGCTAGGCTCTGCTGCCTCGCCGTTCGGTTCCGTGAGTCCCTCTGGTTTTTTCTATGTTGGCTTTTGATGTGCATGTGCTGTGGGATGCTCATGAATCCTTCCATTTGTGTCTTCTAGGTGGGCCCCCTCCATTGCCAGCTGAGGGTTGTGGTTCCTCCCGGTCTCTTACCACCCCCCCTCTCTCTCCACACCCTCTCCCCTTAATGAGGGATTACTAAAAAGAGGGACTAAATTAGGGGTCACTCAGGTTTGGGCCGTTAGTGCCTTGTAACCTGTATTTTTTATCACCATAATCACCATAATGGAGGCTTCTGGGGATAATGAGCTAGGGGCCCCCTCTGGGCGGGTGAAGCTCTGTCCCATGTGCGGTACCTGCCCCCTAGGCAGACTCAGCATGGTTTGTGTCACTTGCGCCAGGAGCGTATTGTTAGAGCATGATAGGGCGGGCGTCCCTAGCCCTCCTTTGCCTGCGGCCTCGCCAGCCCCCCACTACTGCCTTCAAGTGGACCAACACCCAGGATTTTCACTAGCCTGGGTGTTGGCCCACTTCCGCGGGGCACCCCGATCGGCACAGACGGACAAGCTGAAATATGGACTGGACAAGAAGAGCGCACCCGACACCTCCTCTCGCACTTCCCTCTAACAGGGAGCGCACCCGCGCCGGCTATTCACAAACGGCCGGCGCGGGTGCGTGCCCTGCTAGAGGGAAGCGCGAGAGGCGGCGGCGGCCCGTGCATACGCCGTTGGAACGAGGAAAAGGTAGGATTTTTGGGGGTCCTGCGGGGTTTCACACACCGATCGGGGTGCCCCGCGGGCAGGGAGCTGATCGGCCCGGGAATCTTATAGATTCCCGGGCCGATCAGCAGTGGGTGTTGGTCCACTTTCAGCCCTCAGCGAAGGGGAAGCCAGCAGGGGGTCCCAAGCCGATTGGGCTTACCGGGTGGCCAGCCTGGAGAGACAGTTATCTTGCACGGCTACGGGGAGGGCCACGAGTAAGGAGCGGCACATCGAGCCGGGTTACTCCGCTTCCTCAGGAGATCGGTCGGTTGGCTATGATAGCGAGCCTGGTTCCTCCTCAGATGAGGATATGAGGCTCCCTGACGACACCGAGAAGTTGCTGTCTTCTGTGTTTGAGACTTTGCATATTGTTCCTCCTAAAGCGGCAAAGAGGAAGCAGGGTGATTTATTCCGACCTGAGAGACAGAGGCTTGTCTTCCCGGAGCAGGCCCACTTTTCCAATATGGTGTTTAAGGAATGAGAAAGACCTAACAAATTGCCATCGGTGCCTAAGGGCCTGGACAGGCGGTATCCCTTCCCTGAGGAGCTGATCCGCCTCTGGTCCCGTCCCTCCGAAGTGGATGCCCCTGTTTCGGGGTTATTCAACACTACGGTTAAGCCGTCACCCGATACTGCTTCCTTGCGAGACCCAGCTGACAGGCGCATGGATCAGCTGGCTTGTCATGCGTTCACCTGTTGTAGGTGCCGCAAGCGGGTGGAGGAGTATCAAGACCTCAAAGCCTGTGTGGATTTTATTGCTTTTGTAGTCTCGGCCATGGACGATAGCGTCCGGCTGGGCGCCAGGGCTTCAGCTCTGCTTGTTGCGCTTCGTCGCTCGCTCTGGTTGCGGCAGTGGTCGGCTGACGCTGCGGCCAAGAGGTCGCTCACTAGTATCCCTTCCTGGGGCTCAGGTTATTCGTGGAGCGTCTGTACCTTCTGGCCAAGGATGGAAGACTCCCTCAGCGACGGAAGCCTGAGCAGCCCTTTCAGGGTTCTTCTGCCTATCGCTCCTTTCGAGGAGGAAGAGGCTCTTCATTTTCAGGTGGCCGCAGAGATTCCTGGGGTCGAGGTAGGTCTCACGGCCGACCCAATCCCTCCTGGGGAGCTAAATCCAAACCCCCTGCCAAGTCCTCTCAGACATGAGGGGGCGCCCTCACCCATCTGGGTGGGGGGACGGCTTCTGCTGTTTGTTCACATCTGGAGACAGCAGGTCTCGTATCGGTGGATCCAGGAGGTGGTCTCCTCCAGATACAAAATAGAGCTGGCAGTTTGGCCGCCCTCAAGATTTCTTCGGTCGCGGATCTCCCGGAATGCATTGACGGCGCAGGGCCTAAGGATGGCCGTTCAGAGACTTCTACTATCAGGTGTGATTTGCCCCGTGCCTCGCCAGGAACGGGGTTGAGGGTTCCACTTCAATCTGTTCACGGTGCCCAAGAAGGATGGAACGCTGCGACCTATCCTGGATCTGAAGGGTCTCAACAGGTTTGTCAGAGTCAGACATTTCTGTATGGAGACCTTACGATCCGCAGTGAGCTCGCTTCGGCCCGGCGACTTCATGACCACGGTGGACATCAAGGATGCTTATCTGCACATCCCGATTTTTCAGGGGCATCAGAATTTCCTGAGGTTTGCGCTGGAGGATCAGCATTACCAGTTTGTGGCACTGCAGTTCAGAATAGCCTCAGCCCCCCGTGTGTTCACCAAGGTGCTGGGGGCATCATGGCTATTCTGAGGAACCTGGGCATTCGTGTTTTTCCTTATCTGGACGATTTGCTGATTGCTGCTCAGTCCCTTCAGCAGGCCGAGAGCGACACCCGGACGGGGTTATCCACTCTCCAGGATTTCGGATGGGTAATCAATTACCCCAAGTCTTCTGTCACTCCCTCAATGGTGAGGTCCTCCCTTGGCATGACTTTGGACACCTCTCAGGTCAAGGTATTCCTGCCCCAGCAGAAGGTGGAGGGCCTCCAGACACAGGTGCAGGCTCTACTGGCTTGTCAGCGGCCATCTATTCGTCTGGGGATGAAACTGGTGGACCTCATGGTGTCCTGCTTCAAGGCTCTGCCCTTCGCCCGCCCAGTTCCACATGAGACCTCTTCAATTGAATCTGTTGACCGGTTGGGACCGGACGCAGGAGTCCCTGGATCAGGATTTTTCACTGTCCCCCATGGTCAGACAGTCCCTCTTGTGGTGGTTGGACTCCAGAAATCTGTTGGTGGGCAAGTTCTTTCTGACTCCCCGGTGGGAGATAGTTACCACGGACGCCAGTCTGACCTGCTGGGGAGGTTTTTGGCAAACGCTAAAGTTCCAGGGTCAGTGGGGGCCACAGGAGGCCCACTTACCCATTAATCTCCTGGAGCTGAGAGCGATTCGGTTGGTGCTTCTTCAATTGACTCCCCATCTAAGGGGTCGGACGATTCAGTTCCGCTCGGACAATCAGACGGCTGTCGCCTACATCAATCACCAGGGCTGAACTCGGAGCAAGCGAGTCCTTCAGGAGGTGTCCCAGATTCTGACTTGGGCGGAGGAGAATGTTCCCTGCATCTCGGCGGTTTACATCCCCGGGGTAGAAACCAGGAGGCAGACTTCCTGAGCAGAGGGACGTCTCGTCTGGGGGAATGGTCTCTCAGCAACAAGATCTTTCACGCTCTATGTCTCCGCTGGGGTCAGCCGGTCGTGGACCTGTTTGCGTCCAGACACAATCACAAGCTTCCAAGGTTCGTCTCCCTGTCAAGAGATCCTCTTTTCCTTATCTTCGCCACAGACTCTCTGGCAATTCCGTGGACGGAGTTCATGCTCCTTTATGCATTTCCTCCGTTTCCACTCCTGGGTCGAATGCTGCGCAAGATAGCCCAGGAGGGGGTACCAACAATCCTGGTGGCTCCTCGTTGGCGGAGTTGGTTTGCGGACATAATCCAGATGTCAGTCGATCGTTACATCATGCCCGACGACCCAGGGCTAGTCATTCAGGGATTGCTGCGACATCCCAATTTACAGATGCTGGCTTTGACGGCCTGGCTATTGAAACCTCAATCCTAACGGAAAAGGGGCTGTCAGCCACGGTTGTTCAGACCATGATTCAGGCGTGGAAGAAGTCCATGATTTACTACAGAGTTTGGCATGCCTACATTTCTTGGTGTGAATTCACGAGTTTCCCTTGTCGCACTCTTTTTATTTCTAGGATTTTGGAATTTTTACAACACGGCTTGGACTTGGGTCTACTGCTGGGCACCCTCAAGGGCCAGATCTCGGCTTTGGCCATTTTTTTCCAAAGATCCTTTGCCAATCATAGGCTGCTCAGGACTTTTTTCCAAGTAGTTACCCATGTACGTCCACTGCGTAAGCTTGTATTACCGGTGTGGGATTTGAATTTGGTACTTTTTGCTCTCCAGGTTCCTCCCTTTGAGCCTTTGTGCGACGCTGCATTGTCTATCTTGACCCTAAAGGTGGTCTTTTTGGTAGCCATCACCTCGGTGCACCGGGTGTCAGAACTGGCCGCTCTTAGTATGAAGCCTCCTTACTTTGAGCGGCATAAGGATAAGGTGGTTTTTCGCTTTAGGCCTGATTTTTTGCCTAAGGTTGTTTCTCCCTTTCATCTTAACGAGGAAGTTGTTTTGCCTTCCCTGTGTCCGGAACCGTCTAATTCTAAGGAGAGGACCCTCCATGCCTTGGATGTGGTCAGAACCATTAAGTACTACCTGGTTGCGTCTAAATCAGGAAGTCGGATTCTCTCTTTGTTCTCACTGAAGGTTCTAGAAAGGGTTTGCCTCCGGCCAAGTCCACTCTCAGCAAGTGGATTAGACAAGCGGTGGTGCAAGCTTACTCTGCCAAGGGGAAGGATCCCCCTTTTCGTGTTACAGCTCATTCTAATAGAGCTATTGGTGCTTCCTGGGCTTTTCAGCAGCAGGCCTCTGTTGAACAAGTTTGTAAGGCCGCTACCTGGTCTTCTGTTCATAACTTTACTAAGCTTTACAAGGTTGATGTTAGGGCCTCAGCTGATGCTGCTTTTGGCCGAAAGGTGCTTCAGGCGGTAGTGAAATGAACTACATGCTGTTCCGCTCTGGGGATCCCGCCCTATTATGGACACTGCTTTTGGATTTCCCACACGTATATGGATAACTGGGACAGTCCGGACTGAACACAGAGAAAAATACAATTCTGTGAGTACTCACCTGTAGAATTAGTTTTGCCTGTGTTCGGTCCGGGCTGTTCCACCCCGCCCTGGGTTCATTTCCTCTTTTGCCTATTATGGTGAACTGGACCGATTGTCCTTATCTTGTATGGAGAGAGTACATGCTGTAGCATGTTTGTTAACATGTTTTTCTTAGCCTCCCGGCCTGTCTCATTTACTGCTTTTTGACGTTCTGGGGATTTCCATGGAAATGGCTCTATTTATAGGAGGCTGGGAGGAGTTACAGCTTTGGATCTTGCAGTAACTGGCGCCACCTGGTGGCGGACTGCCCACACATATATGGATAACTGGGACAGCCCGGCCCAAACCAATTCTACAGGTGAGTACTCACAGAATTGTATTTTTAAGGAGCTTTGCATCGAGTACTGTAGGGGACCAAATCCCAGGCTGCACAGTTGCATCCTATCTGTTCCCTTTGCTCTAAATAGATTTTTCCATTGACAGCTAACTGTGTGTATGTGTCGACTTCCTGTCCCCTATAAAAAGGAAACCTAGCATGAAACGAAAGAGACAGGCTCCCTCTACTTTGGATGGGCTGGTTTATTACTCCTAATCTTCTGTGCCCCTCCCCCCACCCCATATTTCAGCAACCAAACTGGAAGTTCATCTAACCAAAAAAGCAATGGGTGCCCGTACCAGATGCACTAATCTGTTAGGGGGGCTAGGATTGGCCTCCAGGGGGGCTCATGTGATATCACCCAGTCTCCTTTCTGATCAGCCATTGAATAACCAAATGTATGTGTATTTGCAGGATTTATGGACGCCAGAGGAAATCATCCCAAAGAGTTTGCGGGAAAAAGTCAGGTAATGATCCATCTATGGTGCATCCGGGGGATATGGCCAGCTTGAAAGGATAACTGCCCAGTGTTTTAAAGCCTCTTCTATGCTTGGTGCATGGAGCCAATGAGCTTACAGTCTGTTGGGGAGGATACAGAAGCTGGAGAGCTTACACTTAGGGTATACAGGAGGATACAGAAGGAGAAAAACCTTACAATCTATTAGGGTATAAGGAGGGATACAGAAGGAGAACAGCTTACAATCTATTAGGGTATAAGGGAGGATAGAGACAGAGAAGAGCTTACAATCTATTAGGGCATAAGGGAGGGTACAGATGGGGGATTAGCTTACAATCTATCAAGGTATAAGGGAGGCTACAGCAAAAGAAAGAATTTGCAATCTATAAGGATATAAGGAAGGATACAGAAGGGAGGGTAGTTTACAATCTATAAGGGTATCAGGAAGGATACAGAAGGAGGAAAAGCTTACAGTCTATTAGGATATAGGGGGTGATGATGTAATAATGATAATAATAACCACACTGTTCCTCTCTCATGTAGGGCCGAGAGAGTTGCTGCAGAGGAAGCCGGAGGTAAGGCACTTATCTCCTTGTCAACTATGAGAAAGATGGTTTCTAAAACATTTCAGCTTCTCTTACCATTATGAAGCTATGGTGGCGGTCTGGTGACCAGACAGTCTTGGTTTTCATGGAGTGATACCCATGGTATGAAGTCTGCTTCTTGATACATAGAGTTATACGTTACCTTTTGGGTCTTGGTAACTCTATACGGAAGATGTGGTGGTGGTCTGGTGGCCACATAGTGCTACCAATGTTGTAGCTATGACCTGACTTCCACATCCTCTTTTAGTTAAAGTTAGCCTGGGACCATCTGTTGATAAACATTGTTACCTCTAGGATTAGCTGTATCTATAAGAAAGCCATGGTAAAAGTTTAGTGACCACCTCTTGTGCCCTTCTTGGACCTCCACTTTTTGTTTCAGTTAAAGACAGTATAAGACAACTATATATATATATATATATATATATATATATATATATATATATTCATGTAACAGGGTTTTCCCCAGGGTCATTCCCATAAGCAAGCCATGGTAAAGGTCTGGTAGCCACTTTGTAACACCCATGGTGTAGCCATGACCTTCTCTTTCAGTATATACTGGAGTCTTTGTTTTATGAAGTCTGTTTCCTGATACATAGTTTGTATTAGCTGTAAAGTCATTGGTATCTGCATATGGAGGTCATGGTAAAGGGCCCTCCTTTGTTCTCCAGGGAGTGATGCCCTTGGTGTATCTGTCTGAGTCTTTGTTCTGCTGTATATAGTGTCTTGATGCAAAGAGTTAGAGTAATTGATTTCTTTATATGGAAAGCATTGTGAAGGTCTGGTGACCATATAATCCTCTTGTGTCCTTCAGGGGATCTCCCGTATGAAGAGGTGTCCGTCACGCTCACCCCCAGACAGATGAATGGAACTGCACGAGTCACCTTGGATGGGGTCCTCAGTGAAACTGAATGCGAGTCATTGCTTGCTCTTGTCCAGGTGAGTAGAATACATGGACATATTCAACACAAAGTGAAACATAGGCACCATGTGATGTAATTTGATGGGGGGATTTCTTGAGAATCCCTGGATTTCATTTTCCTCACATTGTGTTTTTGCTCCTTCAGGAAGCTGAAGCCTCAGGGGAAGGGTTTAAAGGAAGACGGTCACCACACACTCCTCATGAGAAGATCCAAGGCTTGACCATCCTACGAGCTCTTCAGGTACCAATCTTCCTTGACTGCTGGTCTTTGAGGTCCATGTCTAACTGGGGAACCACTGAACTTGATTGGATAAGGAAACAGGGGATCCTCCAAGGCTTGGCAGAAATCCCAAAACAGATAAGCCTGGGGGACGCCAAGTTCCTCCATTGGTGTGTCCCCAAACAATTGTTCTTGGTGCCTCCGAGCTCAGTGACACACTGGGGATAGAAATTAGCCCTAGATTTTACCAGCCCATGACCAGCCCACAACATCCCTGCTGAGGCCCCCATTGTACTTCCTGGTTGATTCACAAATAGGCACAAGGCTGAGGCTAAAGCATTTCTGGTATGGGCAGCGCTTGATATGGCTGGGGGCTGAAGGGCAAGGCAGATATTAGATGTGGGTGTTAGAAGCAGCATCCCAACTGACCCCAAAGTAGTGCAACCCACAGGGTTTTCCTGGGTCTCCCTATGGCCAGTCCACCATTGCCTGAGCTAGTCTGGGAGGCTTCTTATCAAAATCCATAACATCTACAACTGGCCTAAAACCTACAATGCCTGTAACTTCAGCCTAACCTGAAACCTATTTCTACCACCTTAAAGACTGCTACAAGGTTACAGAAGCACCCTGCCATGTTCTAAGCAACCTTGTACCTCTATCGAGGTTGGTACATTTGCCAGAGAACTACCATGCTTCAGTTGGATAACCGCATTGGGTGCTGGTAAGTCAAATGGCTGGTTAGGTGCTGCCAAGTCATATGGCTACCACAGTAAACCCTTCCATGATTGGAGTCTTGGAGGGTAACCAAACGTATGTCCCAATGAGGCCCCCCTCTTGCTGCCCCACCGAACAACATTAGTAAATCAGGGTGTAGGTATGCTTTAAATTTAAAGAGGAACATCAGGTTTAAACCTCCCCCAAACCTAACCGATCTGCTGCCCCCCCTCCAGTTTTACCTTTGGGCACTATTTACTCACCTCCCTAGGGGATCCATCTTCTGAGTCCCTCAGATTCCGGATGACCTTTTGACGGCTGGCGCAATCTTACATCTCACATATCATCAGGCACTGCGCCCACCCCGATCTGGCGTCTGCACAGTGCCCATGAATGGGATGCAATGAACCGTCCGAAATCCCATGGCGCGTGCTGTTACTTACAGACAGCTAAGCCATCAGGGGGGCAGAGGATCGAACCCTGAAGAAGCTGTCGCCGCAGCATTGACAACCAAATGGTAAGTAGGGGCCAATGGGGGGGGGAACGACCCCTTTTTATTTTAAGTCTGATGTTCCTCTTTAAATCTATATGCATTGAAGAAAACCTACATCCTGTTTTTAGCTTTAAGTATAAAGTCTGAGTCACTGTGCAGTGGGGGGGGGGGGTAGCACATACACACCTCCTCCACTAGAGAGCAGCAGTGTTTTCTGCTTCTTCTGGACCACCAATGGACAGCACAGAATAGGCAACTATCTCTCACTTTGGGGCAACAGAGGGGCTGTGACCCAAATGTCAGTGGTTGTTACTTGTTTGCACTGCTCAGTTCAGGAAGCCCCAGGTGAATGTATGTGTCTTAATATTGTTTGGAATCTGATGATTTTTACCCACAATACACTTGGGCATTTTTAGAGCATTCCTCTGTGGTAGTCGAGTCTTTGTTGTTTGTAGATGCGATGATGCTATACTGACCTATAAACATAAATACACTTGTGGCATTGTGGCTGCTTTTGCAGTTGGATTTTCACAGTCTTGCTTTTGCCTAGATGGCGGCGGCAGGAGCGGTGGACACCATTCGCGCTCACCTTTATTACTACGCCGGAGAGCGAGCCCGAATCCTGGCGCAGGCTTACTTTGAAAGCAAGGCCCTGCACTACTCCTACATGCAGCTGGTGTGTCGCACGGCAATCCAAGGTAATGACATCTCTGCATTAGCTCCACCCCCTAGTAGCAGCGCCTCATTACAAGGTCAGCAAAGCTAAGATCCCATACACGTGGTTCCTGGCAGATTTCTATATTTTGTATTTCTTTTTATCAATAATAATTCTAATATAATAATTATAATACATAGAAATACATTGTTGTGATATACATATCATATTTCACACAGTGGGGCATCCCGATTTTGGATGCCTTGGGGGGGGGAGGAATCTTATAGATTCCCAGGCCGATTGCGCTGGATTTTGGTCCACTTAAAACCCAATCCTGTTGCCAGGGCATGCATAGTTATATAAATAGTATGGAAGTGTATGCTGGTTCTTGTAGTTCCCCTACAGTTCAGGAGACACAGGCATGGGAAGGCTACACCCTCAAGCATTCCAGCCTCTCCAAACATCCAGTATAATGATACAAATGCCAGGGCATGCTGAGGCTTGTAGTTCCTGACATCTGGGGACAGAGTGAGAGTGGCAAAGGAAGGTCAATGTGATCCTAGACACATAGAAACTGTAGATATGCTGACATGCTATAAACGCTGATTTCTTGAACAAGCAGCTATCAATCACTCTCTAAGCCCCGCCCGTGACTCATTTAGCTCCGCCTCTCTCACTTTCCTCTTTTCTTTCCTCCTGACCAGGCGAGCAGGAGGGTCGCACAGACTTCAGTCACCCGCCCCATGCAGATAACTGTATTCTGGACACAGAGGAGAGAACGTGCTGGAGGGAACCCCCCGCATACATCCACAGAGACTACAGGTGATGCCGGACACACCCACATCTTCAGCCGACATCTAAAAATTCATCGAAAGGAATAAAATAAAATCAATAATTGTACACCAAAGGGGGAGCCCCTATACTACATACCCCAGTGCTCCTCCTCGGCTAGATCATCCTTTATTGAGGCGCCCCTTCCTGCCAAGCCACACCCATTTCTGACCACACCCTTTTCACCTACTTACAAGGTATTTCTCAACTAGTTTAAAGGACATCTGTAGGCAAAGGTTAAAGTTTTATGTGCATTAATCCTTATCCCTTTAAATGATCTGTTGCTCTGTGTAAGCTGTCTATCTCACCTCCCCTCGCTACTTCCTTTCCTTTACTTGACTTTACTTTTTTCCCACTTGTTTGAATAAAAGCACAGCAGAAAATGACAGGGGAAGGTGGGCAGCAGCGTGTGTCTGCTCACAAAGCTTTCAAGTACAGTTCCATGCCTTAAAGAGGGCCTAAACCCTTTAGGCATATAACCCCCCCCCCTTTTTTTTTGCTGCAGGAGGCATCCTAATTTGGGATGTCCCTGCTGTGTGAAACCTCTGGTTATTCCTGTATACCCATCAATCCCATGTATCCCCATTAATCCCATGGTGCATGTGCAGGGTCTCCTCCAATCAGGGTTCTATGCATTACATAGGTATTCAAAAGTATATAATGAGGATGACATGGCATGCTGGTTTTTGTAGTCCCCCCCCCCCAGTTCAGAAGACACATGCATGGGCAGGCTACACTCTCTACTTTTCCAGCATCGCAGCCTCTCCAAACACTCAGTATAATGATACAAATGCTGGGCATTTTTAGACATGTAATCCCTCTCCCCCCTTTTGCAGCAGGCAGAAGTAATGGCCGAGATATTAAGGTTCACAGTTTCACCTTATGATTTATCTTTTGAAATATTTGGGCATGACCCTTGGCTCTCTGATGCCGTATGATAAACAGCGTAATGGGCGGGTTCTGTAAGACATTCTCATCACCCTGGCTGTTCTCTTTCTCTCCCAGTGTCCACAGTCTGATGATGCGGAGCTTTAGACCACCAGCTTAGCCCTATTATTGGAGGTCTATGGCAAAGGAATTCAGGGGGTGTGGCACTGCTCTTTGCCTTGTTTCTACTTCCAGGAGCAGCTGCATTCTGACAGGAAGGGAGAGGGCAGCCGTGATGAGGGGAGCTGCTGAATGACAGTTTATGCACTCTGCCTACAGGTTATATGGATTAGCACTATTGCATACATTTATAGGTTAGCTTTAATATATGTGGTTTGGCAGAAGGTTCTAATTGTTTGTTTAAATGTCTTTAGGCATTACTATGACTATTTACTAATTACCCCAGGAATTGAATATATGTAAGCAGCTTAGTTTTGTTGGGGGATAATAACTACTTCCCTCCCCAGCCCCGAATGCCTGCACTTTACTTGTTTTTAGGTGGCTTTTTGTATATTATTACATCAATTTATAAGAAATAAACTTGTTTGGTTCCACCCCCTGTTTTTTGGAGGATTATCCTTTCCTCCCCACATTTTGCCTATCATATAATAGCATTTAGTTTGGTATTTAATGGCAGTAAAGAAATCAAAACTTTATTATAGGGCAACTGACAGGGAGCATAGCCTCTGCTCCAGACTATAGTGTCATAGCTACAAGTTACAAAAAGGAACAGCTTTTTCAAAAGTAAGAGTGATCAGGTGGTGTTCTATATACACGGTATTTTATAGGCCAATACATAGCCACGCCTATCATTGGGAGGTGTGGTCCTTTATCCCTTCAAGATTAAATAGTTGTCACCAGATGTCCTTTATAGGCCAATACATAGCCACGCCCATTATTGGGAGGTGTGGTCCTTTATCCATTAAGATTAAATAGTTGTCACCAGATGTCCTTTATAGGCCAATACATAGCCACGCCTATCATTGGGAGGTGTGGTCCTTTATCCCTTCAAGATTAAATAGTTGTCACCAGATGTCCTTTATAGGCCAATACATAGCCACGCCCATTATTGGGAGGTGTGGTCCTTTATCCATTAAGATTAAATAGTTGTCACCAGATGTCCTTTATAGGCCAATACATAGCCACACCCATTATTGGGAGACATGGTCCTTTATTAATTAAGATTAAATAGTTGTCACCAGATGTCCTTTATAGGCCAATACATAGCCACGCCCATTATTGGGAGGTGTGGTCCTTTATCCATTAAGATTAAATAGTTGTCACCAGATGTCCTTTATAGGCCAATACATAGCCACGCCCATTATTGGGAGGTGTGGTCCTTTATCCATTAAGATTAAATAGTTGTCACCAGATGTCCTTTATAGGCCAATACATAGCCACACCCATTATTGGAAGGTGTGGTTCTTTATTCATTAAGATTAAATAGTTGTCACCAGATGCCCTTTATAGGCCAATACATAGCCACGCCCATCCTTGGGAGGTGTGGTCCTTTATCCCTTCAAGATTAAATAGTTGTCACCAGATGTCCTTTATAGGCCAATACATAGCCACACCCATTATTGGGAGGTGTGGTTCTTTATTCATTAAGATTAAATAGTTGTCACCAGATGTCCTTTATAGGCCAATACATAGCCACGCCCATTATTGGGAGGCGTGGTCCTTTATCCATTAAGATTAAATAGTTGTCACCAGATGTCCTTTATAGGCCAATACATAGCCACGCCCATTATTGGGAGGCGTGGTTCTATGTACATTAGGATTGTCATTTATAGGTCTATAAATAGCCACACCCATCACTGGGAGGAGTGGCCACATACTTGCTGCCTAAACAATGTGCCTTTTGTCCCTCTTTAGCGCAATTCTGTACTTGAATGACGACTTCCAAGGTGGAGACCTGTTCTTCACAGAGCTGGACGGGGAGACTGTGACGGTGAGAAGATCTAAACCCAACACTGGGCCCCCTGCATGGTGTTTGCTAGAGTTCCCCTTTAAAGCAGACCTGAATCCTTGCTTGCATCCACATGCATACTAAAATAGCCTCATAACATCAGCATGCCCTGTGTTAAAGAGATATTTTGCTTTTCCTATCAGCGCTTAATCCGACGAGGGACAGAAAATGTGCGCACACACGTGCAGCTGCAATAGGAGACTTCCTCCCCAGCAGCAATGTGCAGCTGTTTCCTGTCGCCTTGATTCTAAACTAGGGGCGGCCATGTTGGTGTAGCCCAGATGAAGGCTCTGCAGGCTTTGTACACTGTATGTGGCGGAGAGCAGATTGTGTTCTTCTTCATTTCTCCCTCCATGTATTTGGATATATAACCCATGTCACTCTGAGTGTGGAGAGTTGGAGGATTGCATTGAAGGGAGAAAACCCCATGCTAAGCTGTCTGTAGAGTTATGCTGATGAGTTAATCTAATACTCTGAGACCTCTTGATGATTGAGAGCCTAATATTCTGGATGTTCTGGTAAGCCTCCCATTTATCAGGTGGCGGATTTGCACTGGATGAAACAATCACTGGGTGTCATGAACACTTTGAGGATCATCTTTTGTTAGAGACTCTTCAAAGACTTTTAATTTTAGCTCTGTGCTTTCGTTCCAAATATTAATGTAATAATATATACGACCGCCTGGGTCACACACAGCGGGGCAGTCCGGATCGATATGCCCGGTGGGTATTTACCCCTAGTTCTGGTTTTGGTCCATTTTATAGAGGACCTACACTCACCCTGGCAACCCTGTGGCATTGAGGGTCCAGCTCTGCAGAGACCCTAAACTCAGCTAACCCATCCCCTCACGCCATCAGCGAGCCCTGTATTAGAGAGATACTTACCTTTTCCCTACATCCAGTCCAGGTCGTCCCAATATCCCTACGACTGGGCACCCGCCCCTAGGGGGCGCTTGACTGCAAGATCAAAGATGTAGCTCCTCCCGGCCCCCTATAAAGGCAGCTGTCCCTCTATCATTCCCCAGTTGTTCATCTTGCAGTTCGGCTGCATAAGATCATTGGCACTCTCTCTCAGATACTGGCAGCAGAGCAGGGCCAACTAGCCCGTCGGCCGCTGCGGACTCTATTTCCATGGATCCCTTCTGACCCATCCCTGCCTCCCAGCCTTTGGCTGCTACGGGGTCCGTGATGATAGGGTGAACGCCGGGGTCTGTGGCGTTCGGCAGAGCTTAGGCTCCGGCCACAGACCTTATGCTAAAAGGTAGCTGGCCACAGGCTTATGGTGAGCCTGAGGGGGGACCACTATGTATATATTTTTGTATGTATCCCTCCCTGCACACAAGCTTTATTTTGCTGTTTGGCTTGCTTTACTGTGCTTTTACTGGCTCCTCGCTGGCTCAGCAAGGAGCGGTCTGGCTTCATACTAACCTCCCTGCGCTCCCTCATCTGCTGCGTGGGACGCGTGCCTCTCAGCTGTCGCGTCCCGCGGGCCTCCGCCGCATCGCCGTTGTGCGGCGCTGTCTGTGGAGAGACGGGGGGGAGCGTGTGACGCGCTTGTACATGCGGCGGCCCTCGCTACAGGCGCCGCCGACATTATGCTGGTCAGTCTCGAGCAGCGCTGAAGGAGGCCGGGTTTCCTCTTGTGACGCGCCGTGTAGGGGGCGCGAGGATCCTCGAGGATCCTTCTGGAAGGCGGCTGGGCCGGACACGCTATCTGCTGCACGGGGAATCAAGCTCAGGCCTTCTGGCTGCGGACGCTGGGGGGATCCCTACTGTCGGTGTCATGAGTCCCTCTTTTTGCTGCATTGATTCTGCCATTTGGATTATGCCAAGGCTGACCAGGGTCTCTCTCTTCTCTTTTTTCTCTCTAGATCGTGGGCTAAGGTTGAGGGTTGTGGTTCCTCCCGGTCCCCCTTCTTAATAAGAGGGATCGTTTATAGGCTTAGGCCCGTAGAGTCTTGTAGCCTTATTGAATTTACTGTTTTAAATCACCATAATGGAGGCATCAGGGGATAGTGAGCTGGGGGCCCCATTTGGGCAGGACAGGCTCTGCCCCTTGTGCAGAAGGAATCCTCTGTGCGGATTCAGCACTGTTTGTACCACTTGCGCCAGAAGTATTATTTTGGACCATGAGCGGGCAGTCGATCCTGACCCTAGCCCTGTATTGGCATCGGCCTCTCTGGACCCTCCGCTGCTGCATTCAGCTCCTAGTGAAGGGGGAGCCAGCAAGGGGTACTGATTTTGCGCATAGGCTGGCCAGTCTCGAGAGGCAGATCTCGTTGACAGCCCCTAAGAAAGCCTCGAGTATGAAGCGGCATCTGGAGCCGATTTACTCGGAAGATGATGATCTTGGGTTCTGCTGAGGAAGGTGACTTGCCAGATGATTCACGCTCAACGGTGGAATATTCTGCTGGCGATGACAGTATCTCTGGTTCCTCTTCGGACGAGGATTCTTGGCTCCAGGATGATACAGAGAATTGGCTCTCCTCCGAGTTTGATACCATACACATTGTTCCTCCCAGAGCCGCTAAGAGGAAGCAGGGTGATTTATTTCAGCCTGAGAGGCAAAGGCGAGTCTTCCCGGAGCAGCCTTACTTTTCTAACATGATCCTTAAGGGATGGGAAAGGCCTAACAAGTTACCGTGGATAGGCGGTATCCCTTCCCTGATGAGTTGGTTCGGTTATGGTGTCACCCTCCCGAGGTGGATCCTCCTGTGTCAGGCTTGTCCAACACTACTGTTATGCCGTCAACTGACAATGCTTCTTTACGTGACCCTGCAGACAAGCGCATGGATCAGCTGGTCTGCCATGCGTCCACCTTCGCTGGTGCCCTCTTTCGTCCTGTGTGCGCCTAGGCAATTGTCTCACTAGCCAACAGGAGAAAGGTGAGACACCTTATGCCTAGAGCCAAGGCTCGCAGGCAGGCTGAGGAGTATAAGGAACTCAAGGCTTGCTTGGATTTCATTGGCTTTGTTGTTACTGCCATGGATGATGTGTTCCGGCTTGGTGCCAGGATTTCGGCTTTGCTTGTTGCTCCCCTTCTGCTATTTTGCTCAGATCTGGAGACGTCACGTCTCCGATCGGTGGATTCAGGAGGTAGTGTCCTCCGGTTACAGCGCTGGCAGCCAGGCCGCCCACAAAATTCCTCCTTTCAAGGATATCCCGAAACCCACTAAAGGCTCAAGCTTTGTGATTTGCCCTGTACCTCGGCTGGAACAGGGTCAGGGATTTTACTCCAACCTGTTCACGGTTCCCAAGAAGGACGGAACGCTAAGGCCGATCCTGGACCTGAAGGGTCTCAACAGGTTTGTAAGAGTCAGACATTTCCACATGGAAACGTTGCGGTCGGCAGTGAGATCGCTTCGGCCCGGCGACTTCATGGCCACGGTGGACATCAGGGATGCTTATCTGCACATCCTGATTTTCCAGGGACATCAGAAGTTCCTGAGGTTTGCTCTGGAGGATCAACATTACCAGTTTGTAGCACTTCCATTCGGAATATCCTCAGCCCCCCGTGTGTTCACCAAGGTGCTGGCGGGCATCATGGCTATCCTGAGGAGTCAGGGTATTCGTGTGTTACCTTATCTGGACGACTTCCTGATTTCGGCTCAGTCCCTTCAGCAGGCCAAGAGTGATACTAAGACGGTGTTGTCAACCCTGGAGGCCTTCGGCTGGGTAATCAATTACCCCAAGTCCTTTATCACTCCCTCAACAGTGAGATTCTACCTGGGAATGATGATAGACACCGCTCAGGTCAAGGTTTTTCTGCAACAGCAGAAGGTTTTGGGTCTCCAGACGCAGGTGCAGGCCTTGCTGTCTTGTCAGCAGCCATTGGTACGTCTGGGGATGAGATTGGTGGGCCTAATGGTGTCATGCTTCAAGGCAGTGGCCTTCGCCCAATTTCACATGAGACCTCTTCAATTGAACCTGCTGACCGCCTGGAATCGGACTCAGAAGTCCCTGGAACAGGGCTTTTGGCTGCCCCCCCTGGCCAGGCAGTCCCTCTTGTGGTGGTTGGACTCCTGGAACCTGCTGGTGGGCAAGTCCTTTCTGACTCCCCATTGGGAGATAGTTACCACGGATGCCAGCTTGACAGGCTGAGGAGGCGTTTGGCAGACCCAGAAGATCCAGGGTCAGTGGGGTCCGCAGGAGAACCGCTTACCCATAAATCTCTTGGAGCTGAGAGCGATCCTGTTGGTGCTTCTACGCTTGACTCCCCTTTTAAGAGGTCGTGCGATCCAGGTTCGCTCGGACAATCAGACGGCTGTCGCCTACATCAATCACCAGGGCGGGACTCGGAGCAAGAGATCCCTCAAGGAGGTAACTCAGATTCTGACTTGGGCAGAGGAGAATGTTCCCTGCATCTCGGTGGTCTACATCCCCGGGCTGGAAAACCAGGAGGCAGAGTCCCTGAGCAGGAGCGCCTCGCGCCTGGGAGAATGGTCCCTCAGCAACGAGACTTTTCACTCTCTGTGTCTCTGCTGGGGTCAGACGGACGTGGATCTGTTTGCGTCCAGACACAATCACAAGCTTCCAAGATTCGTCTCCCTCTCGAGATCCTCTGTCCATTGCAACAGACGCTCTGGCGATTCCTTGGACGGAGTTCAAATTTCTGTATGTATTCCCTCCGTTTCCACTCCTGGGCAGAGTGCTGCGCAAGATAGCCCAGGAAGGGGTACCCGCCATCCTGGTGGCTCCTCGCTGGCCAAGAAGGAGTTGGTTTGCAGACATAGTCCAGATGTCAATAGATCACTACATCATGCCCGACTACCCAGGGCTTCTCACTCAGGGGTTGCTGCGGCACCCCAATTTACGGACGCTGGCTTTGACGGCCTGGCTATTGAAACCTCAATCCTGACGGAGAAAAGGTTATCGGCCACGGTTGTGCAGACAATGATTCAGGCACGGAAGAAATCTTCTTCCATGATATACTACAGAGTTGGGGGGCCTATATCGCTTGGTGCGAGGCCAAGAGCCTTGCTTGCCGGATATTTTCTATTTCTAGGATTCTGGAGTTTTTACAACACGGCTTAGACTTGGGTCTCCAGCTGAGCACCCTCAAGGGTCAGGTCTCGGCCTTAACCATCTTTTTCCAGAGATTCATTGCCAACCATAGGTTGATCAAGGCTTTTTTCCAGGGAGTTACCCATGTCCGGCCACCGCGTAAGTCAGTATTACCGGTGTGGGACTTGAATTTAGTACTATCTGCTCGTCATGGTCCTCCCTTCGAGCCATTGTGCGATGCTGCATTGTCTATTTTGACTCTCAAGGTGGACTTTTTGGTAGTGATCACCTCGGTGCGTCGTGTATCAGAGCTGGCCGCGCTTTGTATGAAACCACCCTACTTTGAGCTTCGTAAGGATAAGGTGGTTTTTTGCTTTAACCTGATTTTTTGCCTAAGGTCGTTTCTCCCTTTCACCTTAATGAGGAAGTTGTCTTACCTTCCTTGTGTCCAGCACCGGCTAATTAAAAAAAACGGACCCTCCATGCCTTGGATGTGGTCAGAGCCATAAAGTATTACCTGGCTGCGACTGAATCCTTCAGGAAATCGGATTTTCTCTTGGTCCTAACAGAGGGCTCTAGGAAAGATTTGCCACCAGCCAAGTCCACTCTCAGTAAGTGGATTAGACAGGCGGTGGTACAAGCCTATTCTGCCAGGGGGAAGGAACCCCCTTTTCAGATCACAGCTCATTCTACCAAAGCTATTGGTGCCTCTTGGGCTTTTCAGCACCAGGCATCGGTTGAACAAGTTTGTAAGTCCGCCACTTGGTCTTCTGTTCATACTTTTACAAAGTTTTACAAGGTGGATGTCAGGGCCTCAGCTGATGCTGTTTTTGGCCGAAAGGTGCTTCAGGCGCTAGTGAAATGAACCACATGCTGTTCCACACTGGGGATCCCGCCCATATGGACACTGCTTTTGGATGTCCCAGTCGTAAGGATATTGGGACGACCTGGACTGGATGGAGGGAAAAATACAATTCTGTGAAACTCGCCTGTAGAATTGTTTTTGGATACATCCAGTCCAGGTCGTCCCACCCCGCCCTTGTGTTCATTATGTCCTGTTTGCCTGTTATGGTGATCAACCATTTTCTGTTTCATAGGTTTTTTTTCTAACCTTTTGCTTAGCGAGAGTACAAGCTGAAGCTATGTGAAGTAACATGGTTTCTTAGGACTCCCGGACTGCCCTATTTGTGAATATTGCTTTTTAACCACTGGGGAATGATAGAGGGACAGCTGCCTTTATAGGGGGCCGGGAGGAGCTACATCTTTGATCTTGCAGTCAAGCGCCCCCTAGGGGCGCGCGCCCAGTCGTAAGGATATTGGGACGACCTGGACTGGATGTATCCAAAAACAATTCTACAGGTGAGTTTCACAGAATTGTATTTTTTCTATCATAGTTTCAACTGATAAGGCACAGGAAACAGCTGAGCACCCATGAGGCAGTCGCGCCTCCTCCAGTAGAATATATGTTTCATTGCAGTGTGCAGCTATTTCCTATCCCCATCATAGAGCTCCATGACTGACTTTGCCCTCCTAAGGGTATTAAACCATAGTGGCTTCCCAAATCAGGGGACAGTCTTTAAAGGGGACTAAAGTCATTTTTGACTGGAGGTCCGTTTTAATGTAAAGCCTTTCACCCGGCGACCAATAGGGTTGTCTGCTGCCGCATCCTAACAGAGAACTCTGTCTATCACCAATGTGTGTGTAGTGCCTTCCAGTCCCCCATCCTTAATGTGAGTGAGATTGTACAGTCGGATTGTAAGCTGTGTGTCCAGCATGCTTAGATTTCTCGTCTTTACAGGCGGAGTTGCAGCCTCGCTGCGGGCGTCTGGTGCTGCACAGCTCCGGGGGGGAGAATGCTCGCGGGGTACGGGCGGTGACCAGCGGCAGAAGATGCGCCATAGCGATGTGGTTCACGCAGTCGGAGGAGCATGCAGAGCAGGTAATTCAGGTCTAGTGTTATGTCTGTCCCACCTGTTCTCTTATCTCCATGTCTCTGTCTGGCAGCAAAGATAAGCACCGCTCTCCTGGCTGCCGGGGGTTTCCTTTTCCTGCTCTGCTTCCTGTTAAAGGGGCGGCGCTGACATTTCAGCTGTAACATGATAAGAGTTTTGTGATTTCAGGTAATAGGGTTTTTGGACGTTACGTGTTAACTCTTTATTCTTAATTCATCTAATAGAAAAGTGACAAGTGTCACTGGCACAGCTTTCGGGCCTAATGACACACAGGAACCTTGGATGCCACAAATCTAAACCCTATGCCTAGGATGGACTTTTAACTTAAAGAGGACCAAAACCCACATTTTTAACTAGCATCCCCTGAATTGCTTCCCCCACGAATAGTAACTTTTGCCTATTTTTAGTGCTCCTGCTTCACTCTAATCCCAGATAATGGCGCATGTTTTAGCTGTAAAGCTCCGCCTTCTCCAATCATTACCACTGTTGTGTGTGGCAATGATGTCACTGTTGTGTTTGGCAATGATGTCATTGCCACACCTATGCAATGACTGATCCCCCACCATCTTACACAGAGGGACAGCAAAAAAAATCAGTGTTCCAGGGCAATTTAATAAGTGAAAATATCCATTTCTAGTTCTACATCCTAAGAAGAGAGTATCGGGCTTTGGGCAGTTGAATTTTACAAGTTCAGTGGGTTTTGGTCCGCTTTAAACCGAACCTTCAGCATCATTTAATGAAAAGTCAAAACCCTTAAAAACTATTCCCCAGCTTTTAATATTAATATATTTTACGTTTCTAGTCACTTATTATTTTTTCTCTCACTGGGCTGCAACTGTGCTCAGAACTCTATATGGGCGCCACCATCTTGACTTAGAAGCATCACACGTATTGAGGAGAGGGGTGAAAAATACAGGGAGGAGTTATAGCTGTGCTTTACATAGACAGAGCAGAGCTGGGGGCAGGAAAAGGTCAGCAATCCCAGAATGCAGAGCAACACAGTCAGAAGACACTTCCTGTATGCAGCCAGCCTGAGACTCCATGGGCCACCATCTGTTAAAAGTTTAAAAAACGCATTAGGTGCAGGTATGATGATTTTTGATGATGTGAGCAATCTGTATCTAGGGGGTGGGGAAACATACAAGATAGGCTCTTATTAAGGATGAAGGTCCACTTTAAAGCAGATCTTAACCTTTGTGAGAACAGTGAGGGGATATGGCCACTGTGAGCCTATAGACCCCTCTTGCAGTTTATGCCTCTTCCTGGCTGGGTCTCCCAGTGGTACTCATAGCCTAAAGCAGATCTCTTAACAGATTTTTAAAGCACAATCCACCATCGGCCGGTCTGCTAAAAGATTCCAGGGCTGGCCATTGGCTTTTCCCCGGGGCCTCCAGATACTGTGTGGTGCCCTTAAAAACTCACCTTACCCCCTTCGGCAAATAGATTGGATTGTGCGCACACTCCCGTCCTAGCCATTCAGAGATTCTGGGGCAGGGGATCCAGCAGCATGTGCTCCCTGTTGATTTCAGTCAGAGCACTTTGCTGAAAGGAAGTAAATACGGCAAATGTTTCTGATTGGACGAGAGCCCGCGCATGTGATGTTGAAGCTAGGATAGGTGAGCTTTACTGGGCTTTCTGGGGGTTTCACAAAGCGGGGCATCCCAAAACACATGAAGAAATCCGGGAAAGTCAAATGCTCAGGTTTTGTTCCACTTTAACTAGATGTGCTACTGCAAGCAAAGGTAATTGTTACGCCATTGCGTCGGGCTACATTTGACCCTGTCCTAAACAGTTTTCCATTTTTAAATTGAAGCAGAAATGGGTGAGATATCGGGGTTTACACTTTTACCTCATGTGTTCATTTACTTGTCTGTTCCATTTGATTCACAATATTGTGTGTTTTATATGCATTTTTGTCATTATTGTACTATAAGTATTTACTTGACTTACCCCTGTACTTCTATGTTGTACAGCACCATGGAATACGATGGTGCTTTATAAATAAACAATAATAATAATATTATCAGAGCTCAGCCTCTGTAAGTTGTACCTGCTTCGTGTTCACTTCAACTTCAGTAGAAGCTAGAGCTATAGAGATTTCCCCTATTGCAGGCAAGTAACTTTGCCAATATAACCCATCCCCACTCAAAAATCCATTTTACAGCACTAAGAGCTCAGCCTGTGTAAGTTGTGTTTTCTTAATGTTAACTTCAACTTCAGTAGAAGCTAGAGCTATAGAGATTTCCCCTTTCGCAGGCAAGTAAGTATCTTTGATAATATAAACCCATACACAAAAATCTATTGTTAAAGCACTAAGATTATTATCATAGCTCAGGCTGTGTAAGTTGCACTTTCTTAATGTTCAGTTCAACTTCAGTAGATGCTAGAGCTAAAGTGATTTCCCCTATCACAGACAAGTAAGTATCTTTGCCAATATAACCCCCCATGCCCTAAGAATGATTGTAAGACCTCGGCCTGTGTATGTTGGGCCTTTGTAATTTCAGCCCAACGTCAGTAGATGCTAGAGTTAAAGTGATTTCCCCTATCACAGACAAGTAAGTATCTTTGCCAATATAATCCCCCATGCCCTAAGAATGATTGTAAGACCTTGGCCTGTGTATGCTGTGCCTTTGTAATTTCAGCCCAACGTCAGTAGATGCTAGAGTTAAAGTGGACCAACACCCAGGGGGCATCCGAAATCGGGATGTCCCGCGGGGTGAAACCCCCCAGGACGCCCACAAACCTTACCTTAATCCCGTTCCAACGGCGCATGCGCGGGCACGTCTCACGCTTCCCTCTAGCAGGGCGCACTCCCTGTTAGAAGGAAGCGCGAGACGCGGCCTCCAGCGCTCAGAGCCGCTGTGGTTGGACGCCGCTTGTACGTGCATACCACAGTGGCTCTGAGCCCTCTGATTGGACGAGCGCCTGCGTAGGAGCGCGGGGAGGTGAGTGTTTACGGGCGTTCTGGGGGGTTTCACACAGTGGGGCACCCCCGATCGGGGTGCCCCACCGAAGTGGACCAAAACCCAGGATAGTCAAAATCCTGGGTGTTGGTCCACTTTAAGCCAATGATGGGTGTGCCCCAGATACCCTTGCAGCAGACATATAAAGGGGGCGTGGCTTCATTGTACCAATGTGAAAGCTGCTGATTGTCAGCCATGATTTAGGAATAGCAATCTGAGCTTTAGCTTCTCTTCCTGTCGACAGGAGCACCATCAGGCAAAGCGTATAATAAAGGGGCACCCCGACCCTGAGGAGGAGAGCGAAAAAGACACCAGCAGGACGGGGAGGAAGACCTCCGGGTCACCGACAACACCAAGCAGCGAGGAGGAGGCGGAGGAGAAGCCAACAGGGCGGCAGCAGAGGCGGAGGACCTCCCGAGACATACGAGATGAACTCTGAGACCTGAGAGACTGCTGCTCGCAGAGACTTTCACTGGGATGGGAGTGTGAGCAAAGCCAAAGATGTTATAAAGCAGACCTCCACCCTAGGAGCAAACCTGTTTCTATGGGACAGACTTGTTTCCTAGGGTGTAGTTCCGCTTTAAAGTGAACCTCCTATTGCTGCAGCATTGCAGTACTGTCAGTTACCATTTGGGTGCCTAAATGGATCACCAGAGCCTTCCTGCCAATGGAATACAAGCTTTACTGGTGGCGAGTTAAGATTTGGCCAACCCAGTGCCGCCCTAAGGGTCACTTGTGTCGCTCACTCACATCGTAGGCACCACAGCAAGAGATCCCTAGTACAACACTAGTCTTTCTGGATTAAAGGGGGGCTCTGGGTGGATTAAAGTGCTAGGACCTTTTTCATGGGGCCCACTTTACAGTCCCACAGCTTTAAAGGACAACTCTAGGCAAACATGAAAATCCCACATTAAATGGAGAAAAATATACATGTATTTTTATTTTCTTTCCTATTTATTTTGCTGTTTTATTTAATGAATTTGTGTAGTGCTCCCCCTAGAGGCCACTTGGATATTAGAATGAAAGCACTCTTAAAGTGGACCAAAACCCACGGCGATCGGCCCGGGAATGTAAAAGATTCCCGGGTCGATCGATTCCCTCCCTCCGGGACATCCAAAATTGGGATATCGCACTGTGTGAAACCCCCCAGGACGCCCCTGCACTTACGTGCCCACGCCAGCCAATTGTGAATGGCCAAGAAAAACAAATTTAAAGCGGAACAAAATCCAATCGGGATGCCCCCCTGTGTGAACCCCCTCAGGACACCTGTAAACACTCCCCAATGAGTGCCGCTCTCGTCCAATGCTGTGGCTACATCATTCAGAAAATGGCTCTCATTGTTGTGAATAGGGAGTGTGCGCTGCCACCGCCATTTAGATGGGATCGTGCACACCGCCAGCGAAGCGGCAAAGCGTGCGCCATATTCTAGTCAATGAGAGCTGTTTGCCGAATTACATAGTCACGACATTGGGTGAGAGCCCGCACATGCGCCCTTGGAACCAGGGAGAGGTGAGTGAAAAGCAGCGGGGGGTTCACACAGTGGTGGGTCTGGAACAAAACCTGGGAAACTCAAATTCCTGGGTTTTGTTCCACTTTAAGGAGGAACCACCACCAAATTTACTGGCCAATAAAGTATCCCCTGGCCCTCTTCATCCTGTGAACCCTCTGTGATCACCATGTGAACACTCACCCATGCAGACAGGGTGCCGGAGCGCAGGGATGCGGCCACTCCCATTCCTTATATGCACACAGCAATGATTAGACGACAACTTGTGCATGTGCCACACGACTGGCGAAAAGGTGCATTTTTAGGGTGGTCCAGGGGGTCTCACGCATTTGAAATGCCCCATGGACCCCCTTATGGAAATGAAATGACCTTATTCTAAGTATGTCACACACCCCGCTTCAAACATTAATAATTACTCTTGGGTAAACCCTCCTCTAGGTGGCGACGTTGCAGAGAAGTCTTGAAAAACGAGCCCCTCCCGGTCTATACATACCTGGGACCTCCCACTTATCCCCCAGTGTTCTTCTCTGCAAGATGGCGACAAGACAAAAGAATGAAGTCTCCTGCTTGCAGGTAGCCGGGGTGACACCCCGGCCCCCCTTCTGGTCTATTTCTGCCCGGCTTGATTTATCTATTGGCCCCTTGATTCTTTGTGTAGCCTCCCAGCTTAGGATGCCGGCCGGGCAAGGGTAGCCGGCACCCTAAGGTGCCTAGGAGCTTAGCTCCTCCGCTAGACCCCATACTATGGGGCAATGCGGCTATCCGGCCTGGTGATCCGGATTTGGGATGCCCCGTCCCATTGCCTCTTATGGCCCCTATATTGCCCTGTGTCCCGCTTGGTCCCTTCTCCCTGCGCTAGATGGGGGGGGGGCTGTGTCTGTGTGCTTGGTGCATGTTTCACTTTTGTCTGTATGGCTGGGTGAGTGTTTCACTTGCTGAGGCTGGCGCAGCCGGTGGGGGGCGGGGGCCGGGCTGCGTGTGTGTCGCCGGCCCGCCTGTCTGTCCAGCTCGGCGGTTTGGCGGGGCTCCGTGGAGCCCCTCTGGCTGAGGAGCGGGCGCCATGTCTTCTGGCGCCCGCTGTGTGTGTGGCGGTTCTCCGGAGGAGGAGGGGGGCGGGGCCGCGCCTCGCGCTGTGCTGTTGATTGGCGGGGGTTGGGGCCGGAGCGCCTGGCGCGCTTGGTTGGGCCCGCCCTCCTCTTCCCTGCCTCCTCGCATCTGATGGCCGCAGGCTGCGTGTGGCGCCGCCATTTTATGCGTTCGGCTCTTAAGCTGTTTTGTTCCTTAAGGTGGTATGTCTTCTGCTTTTTAGGGACATTATAACTGGTCCGGGCATGGCTGTCAGTAACCCCTTGAGGTTGGGGTTTGTCTGGGTGATCTCAGCGTGACCCGTGGTTATTTGCTGCATTGCAGCCGGGTCCCTTGCTCGTGGGGCACGCATAGCTTTATGTATGTTTATAGTCTTATGTATATGTATATTCATATATAGTCTATATCTTCTTCGTTGTGCCTTTATTCTTGTACTGACGCCTGCTGGCCTGCTAGTGGCTTGGAGTGACTGTTGTCTTTTCTGTTACAGATCCTGGGATCTCGCGCTGCAGGGCTCTCCCGGTCTTAGATACCTGGCTAGTGGGGTTGTCCATTACAATATTTTATATATATATATATATTTTAAATTGCAAATCCTCCCACTACTGGGACATTAAAGGGGCATCCCGGGTCGCATACTGCGTAAATCCCTGGGTAATTGCGAATACCACAATTTCACCATATGGAGGCTCCCAAGGATACCGGAAATGGCCCTTCGGGGCAATCTAGGCTGTGTGGGGGTTGTGGGGCTCTGCTCCAGGGGGAGGATGTCATTATATGCATTCCATGTGCGCAGTGGAACATTGAGCGCCAGTCCGGCACCCCGATTTCTGGCCCCTCGCCGCCTGTGTCATCTCCTACTCCTCCTCGCCTGTTCCGGACCCCGTGTGACGTTGTCATGGGTGGGGATTCGCAATCCGAGGTATGCGCCCGGTTGGCCAGCCTCGAGAAAATGTTTTCCGCTGTGGTTGCTCAGAAGGCTCCGGCTAAGCGGAAACACTTGTCGCCGCTTCCGCCGGACTCAGACGTGGAGGTTATTGAGGCATTGGATTGGTCAGATTGCCCCCTGGCTGAAGAGGGGGAGATTCTAGAGGAATTGGACGACCCTGAGGTCCAGCAGTTGTTTGGTGCTGAGGGTGACCAGGTGTCGGGGACGGTATTTGACACCCCTTCCATATTGGCTCAAATGTTTGAAGTTTTGGATTTAGACCCTCCCGAGGCGGTTCCTCCGCCTAAGGGTGAGTTGTTTGATGTGGCCAAGCCGCGTTTGGAGTTTCCCAGTCAACGACATTTTGAGAATGTTGTCCTTAAAGAATGGGAGCAGCCTACGCGTCTCGTTGGTGTTCCGCCTAGTTGGGATAAGAAGTATCCTTTTCCGGCGGACTTGGTGAAAGCGTTGGTCTTTTCCTCCCGAGGTTGATGCCCCGGTTTTGGGGCTATCTAACATGGCGGTGTTGCATTCTCCTGACACGACTACCCTTAAGGATGGCGAAGATCGCCGGATTGACCAGCTGGCTCGCCACAGTTTTACCTGTGCGGGTTCGGCTTTGAGGCCTGTTTGTGCTTTGGCACTTTTGTTGTTGGCGGTTAGGTTCATTGTCAGGGAATTATGTGCGGACCTTGATCCTACTTGTGATGAGTTCCTTGCTCTCAAACGTTGTGAGTCCTTTGTTTCGTTTGTCCTACCCGCTCAGGATGACACCATGGTGATGTGTGGCAGGACCACGGCTTTGTTGGTGGCTATCCGACGGTCGGTGTGGTTGCGGCAATGGACTGCTGACTTTAATTCTAAGAAGTCGCTTACGGCTCTTCCCTTTTTGGGTTTGCGCCTGTTTGGTGAGAAATTGGATTCGGTTGCCAAGGGAGGTAAGTTACCTCAGCGCAAGAAACTTCGTCGTTCCTTTCGGGGGGCGACCTCTTTTAATCCCTCCTTTTGGGGAGCCAGAGCTGGCAGAGGTGCGTGCTTTTCGGTCCCCAGGGGTGCAAGCTGGAACAGGGGTAGAGGCCGTGGCCGTCCCGGTCAGCCCTGGGGTGCCAAACCCAAGCCCGCTGCCAAGGCCGCTCAGCAATGAGGGGGCACCCTTACCCTGGCGGGTGGGGGGACGGTTGCGACACTTCTCCCAGGTGTGGGACCAGGCAGTCTCGGACAGGTGGATCCGGGAGGTGGTGTCGGCCGGTTACAAGCTGGAGTTCGAGTCCCGACCTCCTCTAAGATTTATCAGGTCTCGTGTTTCCTCAGATCCTTTGGCCGCGCAGGGGCTCCTGGCGGCGGTGAGGAATCTTCTGGAAATGGCAGTCATCTGCCCGGTCCCTCCTTCGGAGGTGGGCCGCGGGTATTATTCCAATCTCTTCACAGTGCCCAAGAAGGACGGGTCGCATGGAAACTCTGCGCTCTGCGATCAATTCTCTTCGGCAGGGGGACTTCATGACGTCCATGCCTACCTTCATATTCCTATCTTTCCGGCTCACCAAAGGTTTCTTCGCTTCGTGGTGGAAGATCGGCATTTTCAATTTGTGGCTCTTCCGTTCTGCCTTATCTCGGCTCCAAGAGTGTTGGGTGATCAACTATCCCAAGTCCTCTCTCGTTCCGGCCAGGGTGGTGTCCTTCCTGGGGATGTCCTTGGATTCTTGCCAACACAGAGTGTTTCTGCCTCAGGCCAAAGTTCTCTTGATTCAGGAATTGGCGCAGCTTCTTCTTTCCAATCCTTGCCCGTCCATCCGGCTAGAGATGAGACTGGTGGATTTGATGGTAGCTTCCTTCGAGGCAGTTCCCTTTGCTCAGTTTCACACGAGGACGCTTCAGCTTCATCTGTTGGCGTCTTGGGACCGGCGACCACGGTCGTTGGATCGGTCCTTCCGGATGTCCTCCCGGGTTCGTCAGTCTCTCCAGTGGTGGATGGTCTCGGACAATCTCTTGAGGGGCAGGTCCTTTCTGACGCCTCTTTGGGAAACTGTCACCACGGACGCCAGTTTGATGGGGAGGTTTCTGGAAGGACCTTCGGTTCCGGGGGCGGTGGGGTCCTCAGGAGGCCCACTTGTCCATCAACGTTCTGGAGTTGAGAGCCATCAGGTTGGTTCTGTCTCACTTGACACAGCATTTACAGGGCTTGCCGGTTCAGGTTCGGTCGGACAATCGTACGGCGGTTGCTTACATCTATCACCAGGGAGGGACTCGCAGTCTGAGTGCCCTCAGAGAGGTGTCTCTAATTCTAGCCTGGGCGGAGACTCATGTCCCTTGCATCTCGGCAGTGTACATTCCAGGAGTGGAAAACACGGAGGCGGACTTCCTGAGCAGGTGCTCTTCCCGCCGGGGGGAATGGTCTCTTCACCCCCAGGTGTTTTGGTCGCTTTGTCTCCGGTGGGGGACGCCGGAGGTGGATCTGTTTGCCTCTCGTCACAATTACAAGCTTTCGACATTCGTGTCGCTCTCTCAGGATCCTCTGGCTCTGGCGGTGGATGCCATGTCCCTGAGCTGGGGGGACCTGGGGTTCCTTTATCTGTTTCCTCCGATCCCCATGCTAGGCAAGGTGTTGCGAAAGCTGGCCCTGGAAGGGGTTCCCGCCATTCTCGTGGCTCCAAGGAGGGTGTGGTTCGCAAACATCGTTCGTCTGGCGGTGGATCAGTTCGATTTGCCTCTTCGGCCGGATCTTCTCACACAGGGTCAACTGCGTTACCCCAATTTACCAACGCTGGCTTTGACTGCCTGGCTGCTGAAACCTCCATCTTAAGGGAGGAAGGTCTTTCGGATTCTGTTACTCAGACTCTTATTAGTGCCAGGAAGAGGTCCTCTTCTAACATCTACTATAGGGCTTGGAGATCTTATATTGATTGGTGTGAGGCTAGATCTTTGCCCTGTCGGGTCTTTTCTGTTTCTAGGATTTTGGAATTTCTTCAATCGGGGTTGGACTCTGGTCTTCAGCTGAGTACTTTGAAGGGGCAGGTTTCTGCCTTGTCTGTCTTTTTTCAAAAGTCATTTGCGCTTCATCCTTTGGTCAAGACTTTCTTCCAGGGGGTTACGCATCTGCGGCTTCCTAGGAAGCCTTTGCTCCCTGTTTGGGATTTGAATTTGGTTCTTTCTGCTCTTCAGGCTCCTCCTTTTGAGCCTTTGCAGGATATTGGTCTTTCTACTCTGACTCAGAAGGTTGCCTTTTTGGTGGCCATCACTTCGGTTCGGCGCATTTCGGAGTTGGCAGCCTTGTCGATTCAGGCTCCTTACTTTGAGAGACATCAGGACAAAGTGGTTTTCCGCTTCAAACCGGACTTTCTTCCTAAGGTGGTCTCTGCTTTTCATCTTAACCAGGACATTGTTCTTCCGTCCTTGTGTCCTAAGCCTAGGAATGACAAGGAGAGGGTTTTGCATTGTTTGGATGTGGTACGCTGTGTGAAGTACTATTTGCTTACTACATCTCCTTTTCGTAAGACTGATGCCTTTTTCGTGGTGCCCTGTGGGCCTAGGAAGGGCTTGGCTCCGGCTAAGTCTTCCATTAGCAAGTGGATTCGTCAGGCTGTTGTTGGGGCCTATTCTGCAAAGGGGAAGGCTCCCCCTTTTCGTATCACTGCTCATTCTACTCATGCTGTTGGGGCGTCTTGGGCTTTTCAGCACCAGGCTTCTGTTGAGCAAGTTTGTAAGGCCGCCACTTGGTCTTCTGTTCACACTTTTTCAAGTTTTATAAGGTTGACGTGCGGGCTTCAGCGGATGCTGTGTTTGGCCGCAAGGTTCTGCAGGCGGCAGTGGTTTGAGTTTTGCATCATTGCCTTGCTGGCTACCCGCCCTTTCTGGACACTGCTTTTGGATGTCCCAAGAGTAATTATTAATGTTTGAAGCGGGGTGTGTGACATACTTAGAATAATACCATTTTGTGAATACTCACCTGTAAAATGGGTATTATAAGTATGTCACACACCCCGCTTCACCTGCCCTTTTTGGTATCCTGGATCTTTTATATGGTGAAGCTTTGTTTACAGTTTAAGGGTTATCAATGTTTTTTTCTGGTACCTTGTCTTTACTGCTGTTTGAAAACTGGGGGATAAGTGGGAGGTCCCAGGTATGTATAGACCGGGAGGGGCTCGTTTTTCAAGACTTCTCTGCAACGTCGCCACCTAGAGGTGGTTTTACCCAAGGGTAATTATTCATGTTTGAAGCGGGGTGTGTGACATACTTACAATACCCATTTTACAGGTGAGTTTTCACAAAATGGTATTATCTTGCTAGCACAGAATAGAACATTTGTAGGGGCTGGCTTTAAAGTGGACCATCACCCTCGGGTGATCGGCCCGGGAATCTATAAGATTCCCGGGCCGATCACCTCCCTCCCCGCGGGACATCCGAGATCGGGATGTCCCGCGGGGTGAAACCCCCCCAAAACCCCCAAACGCCCCCGCGCCGGCCGTCTGTGAATGGCCGGCGCGGGGGCGCGCGCGTCAAGAGGGACGCGCGGGAGGCGGCGGCGGAGGAGCCACGGACAAGCGGCTGTCAGATCGCTTCTCCATCGGCGCTGGGAGCGGGGAGAGGTGAGTTTTTAGGGTGATCGGGGGGATTTCACACAGCGGGGCACCCCGATCGGGGGTGCCCCACCGAAGTGGACCAAGACCCAGGATAGTCAAAATCCTGGGTGTTGGTCCACTTTAACATTTTGCATACAGTTGCCCTTTAAATTGGCAGGTTCTCCTTTAAGACATTATTGTGCTAATTGGAGTTATGCTCCACTGCTCTCAAGTATTAAAGCAGTTGAAAGTGGTTGGAGCAACGCTCTGCAGTTCCCAGCTATTGCAGTGGTTAGGGCAACGCTCTGCAGCTCCCAGCTATTGCAGTGGTTAGAGCAATGCTCTGCAGCTCCCAGCTATTGCAGTGGTTAGAGCAATGCTCTGCAGCTCCCAGCTATTGCAGTGGTTAGAGCAATGCTCTGCAGCTCCCAGCTATTGCAGTGGTTAGGGCAATGCTCTGCAGCTCCCAGCTATTGCAGTGGTTAGAGCAATGCTCTGCAGCTCCCAGCTATTGCAGTGGTTAGGGTAATGCTCTGCAGCTCCCAGCTATTGCAGTGGTTAGAGCAATGCTCTGCAGCTCCCAGCTATTGCAGTGCTTAGAGCAATGCTCTGCAGCTCCCAGCTATTGCAGTGGTTAGGGCAATGCTCTGCAGCTCCCAGCTATTGCAGTGGTTAGAGCAATGCTCTGCAGCTCCCAGCTATTGCAGTGGTTAGAGCAATGCTCTGCAGCTCCCAGCTATTGCAGTGGTTAGGGCAATGCTCTGCAGCTCCCAGCTATTGCAGTGGTTAGAGCAATGCTCTGCAGCTCCCAGCTATTGCAGTGGTTAGGGTAATGCTCTGCAGCTCCCAGCTATTGCAGTGGTTAGAGCAATGCTCTGCAGCTCCCAGCTATTGCAGTGCTTAGAGCTGCTCTGCAGCTCCCAGCTATTGCAGTGGTTAGAGCAATGCTCTGCAGCTCCCAGCTATTGCAGTGGTTAGAGCAATGCTCTGCAGCTCCCAGCTATTGCAGTGGTTAGGGCAATGCTCTGCAGCTCCCAGCTATTGCAGTGGTTAGAGCAATGCTCTGCAGCTCCCAGCTATTGCAGTGGTTAGGGCAATGCTCTGCAGCTCCCAGCTATTGCAGTGGTTAGAGCAATGCTCTGCAGCTCCCAGCTATTGCAGTGGTTAGGGCAATGCTCTGCAGCTCCCAGCTATTGCAGTGGTTAGGGCAATGCTCTGCAGCTCCCAGCTATTGCAGTGCTTAGAGCAATGCTCTGCAGCTCCCAGCTATTGCAGTGGTTAGAGCAATGCTCTGCAGCTCCCAGCTATTGCAGTGGTTAGGGCAATGCTCTGCAGCTCCCAGCTATTGCAGTGGTTAGAGCAATGCTCTGCAGCTCCCAGCTATTGCAGTGGTTAGGGCAATGCTCTGCAGCTCCCAGCTATTGCAGTGGTTAGAGCAATGCTCTGCAGCTCCCAGCTATTGCAGTGGTTAGGGCAATGCTCTGCAGCTCCCAGCTATTGCAGTGGTTAGGGCAATGCTCTGCAGCTCCCAGGTATTGCAGTGGTTAGGGCAATGCTCTGCAGCTCCCAGCTATTGCAGTGGTTGGAGCGATGCTCTGCAGCTCCCAGCTATTGCAGTGGTTAGGGCAATGCTCTGCAGCTCCCTGCTATTGCAGTGGTTAGGGCAATGCTCTGCAGCTCCCAGCTATTGCAGTGGTTAGGGCAATGCTCTGCAGCTCCCAGCTATTGCAGTGGTTAGGGCAATGCTCTGCAGCTCCCAGCTATTGCAGTGGTGAGGGCAATGCTCTGCAGCTCCCAGCTATTGCAGTGGTTAGGGCAATGCTCTGCAGCTCCCAGCTATTGCAGTGGTTGGAGCGACGCTCTGCAGCTCCCAGCTATTGCAGTGGTTAGGGAAATGCTCTGCAGCTCCCAGCTATTGCAGTGGTTAGGGCAATGCTCTGCAGCTCCCAGCTATTGCAGTGGTTAGGGCAATGCTCTGCAGATCCCAGGTATTGCAGTGGTTAGGGAAATGCTCTGCAGCTCCCAGCTATTGCAGTGGTTAGGGCAATGCTCTGCAGCTCCCAGCTATTGCAGTGGTTAGGGTAATGCTCTGCAGTTCCCAGCTATTGCAGTGGGTAGGGCGACGCTCTGCAGCTCCCAGCTATTGCAGTGGTTAGAGCAATGCTCTGCAGCTCCCAGCTATTGCAGTGGTTAGAGCAATGCTCTGCAGCTCCCAGCTATTGCAGTGGTTGGAGCAATGCTCTGCAGCTCCCAGCTATTGCAGTGGTTAGGGAAATGCTCTGCAGCTCCCAGCTATTGCAGTGGTTAGGGAAATGCTCTGCAGCTCCCAGCTATTGCAGTGGTTAGGGAAATGCTCTGCAGCTCCCAGCTATTGCAGTGGTTGGAGCGACGCTCTGCAGCTCCCAGCTATTGCAGTGGTTAGGGAAATGCTCTGCAGCTCCCAGCTATTGCAGTGGTTAGGGCAACGCTCTGCAGCTCCCAGTTATTGCAGTGGTTAGGGCAATGCTCTGCAGCTCCCAGCTATTGCAGTGGTTAGGGCAATGCTCTGCAGCTCCCAGCTATTGCAGTGGTTAGGGCAATGCTCTGCAGCTCCCAGCTATTGCAGTGGTTAGGGCAATGCTCTGCAGCTCCCAGCTATTGCAGTGGTTAGGGCAATGCTCTGCAGCTCCCAGCTATTGCAGTGGTTAGGGAAATGCTCTGCAGCTCCCAGCTATTGCAGTGGTTAGGGCAATGCTCTGCAGCTCCCAGCTATTGCAGTGGTTAGCGCAACGCTCTGCAGCTCCCAGCTATTGCAGTGGTTAGGGCAATGCTCTGCAGCTCCCAGCTATTGCAGTGGTTAGAGCAATGCTCTGCAGCTCCCAGCTATTGCAGTGGTTAGGGAAATGCTCTGCAGCTCCCAGCTATTGCAGTGGTTAGGGAAATGCTCTGCAGCTCCCAGCTATTGCAGTGGTTGGAGCGACGCTCTGCAGCTCCCAGCTATTGCAGTGGTTGGAGCGACGCTCTGCAGCTCCCAGCTATTGCAGTGGTTAGGGAAATGCTCTGCAGCTCCCAGCTATTGCAGTGGTTAGGGTAACGCTCTGCAGCTCCCAGCTATTGCAGTGGTTAGGGCAATGCTCTGCAGCTCCCAGCTATTGCAGTGGTGAGGGCAATGCTCTGCAGCTCCCAGCTATTGCAGTGGTTGGAGCAATGCTCTGCAGATCCCAGCTATTGCAGTGGTTAGGGCAATGCTCTGCAGCTCCCAGCTATTGCAGTGGTTAGGGCAATGCTCTGCAGCTCCCAGCTATTGCAGTGGTTAGGGCAATGCTCTGCAGCTCCCTGCTATTGCAGTGGTTGGAGCGACGCTCTGCAGCTCCCAGCTATTGCAGTGGTTGGAGCAATGCTCTGCAGCTCCCAGCTATTGCAGTGGTTAGGGCAATGCTCTGCAGCTCCCTGCTATTGCAGTGGTTGGAGCGACGCTCTGCAGCTCCCAGCTATTGCAGTGGTTGGAGCGACGCTCTGCAGCTCCCAGCTATTGCAGTGGTGAGGGCAATGCTCTGCAGCTCCCAGCTATTGCAGTGGTTGGAGCAATGCTCTGCAGCTCCCAGCTATTGCAGTGGTTAGGGCAATGCTCTGCAGATCCCAGCTATTGCAGTGGTTGGAGCGACGCTCTGCAGCTCCCAGCTATTGCAGTGGTGAGGGCAATGCTCTGCAGCTCCCAGCTATTGCAGTGGTGAGGGCAATGCTCTGCAGCTCCCTGCTATTGCAGTGGTTAGGGCAACGCTCTGCAGCTCCCAGCTATTGCAGTGGTTAGGGCAATGCTCTGCAGCTCCCAGCTATTGCAGTGGTTAGGGTAACGCTCTGCAGCTCCCAGCTATTGCAGTGGTTAGGGCAATGCTCTGCAGCTCCCAGCTATTGCAGTGGTTGGAGCAATGCTCTGCAGCTCCCAGCTATTGCAGTGGTTAGGGCAATGCTCTGCAGCTCCCTGCTTTTGCAGTGGTTAGGGCAATGCTCTGCAGCTCCCAGCTATTGCAGTGGTGAGGGCGATGCTCTGCAGCTCCCAGCTATTGCAGTGGTGAGGGCGATGCTCTGCAGCTCCCAGCTATTGCAGTGGTGAGGGCGATGCTCTGCAGCTCCCAGCTATTGCAGTGGTTGGAGCGACGCTCTGCAGCTCCCAGCTATTGCAGTGGTTAGGGCAATGCTCTGCAGCTCCCAGCTATTGCAGTGGTGAGGGCGATGCTCTGCAGCTCCCAGCTATTGCAGTGGTGAGGGCGATGCTCTGCAGCTCCCAGCTATTGCAGTGGTTGGAGCGACGCTCTGCAGCTCCCAGCTATTGCAGTGGTGAGGGCGATGCTCTGCAGCTCCCAGCTTTTGCAGTGGTTGGAGCGATGCTCTGCAGCTCCCAGCTATTGCAGTGGTGAGGGCGATGCTCTGCAGCTCCCAGCTATTGCAGTGGTTGGAGCGACGCTCTGCAGCTCCCAGCTATTGCAGTGGTTAGGGCAATGCTCTGCAGCTCCCAGCTATTGCAGTGGTTGGAGCAATGCTCTGCAGCTCCCAGCTATTGCAGTGGTTGGAGCGATGCTCTGCAGCTCCCAGCTATTGCAGTGGTGAGGGCGATGCTCTGCAGCTCCCAGCTATTGCAGTGGTTAGGGAAATGCTCTGCAGCTCCCAGCTATTGCAGTGGTTAGGGCAATGCTCTGCAGCTCCCAGCTATTGCAGTGGTTAGGGCAATGCTCTGCAGCTCCCAGCTATTGCAGTGGTTAGGGCAATGCTCTGCAGCTCCCAGCTATTGCAGTGGTTGGAGCGACGCTCTGCAGCTCCCAGCTATTGCAGTGGTTGGAGCGACGCTCTGCAGCTCCCAGCTATTGCAGTGGTTAGGGCAATGCTCTGCAGCTCCCAGCTATTGCAGTGGTTAGGGCAATGCTCTGCAGCTCCCAGCTATTGCAGTGGTTAGGGCAATGCTCTGCAGCTCCCAGCTATTGCAGTGGTTAGGGCAATGCTCTGCAGCTCCCAGCTATTGCAGTGGTTAGGGCAATGCTCTGCAGCTCCCAGCTATTGCAGTGGTTAGGGCAATGCTCTGCAGCTCCCAGCTATTGCAGTGGTTAGAGCAATGCTCTGCAGCTCCCAGCTATTGCAGTGGTTAGGGTAACGCTCTGCAGCTCCCAGGTATTGCAGTGGTTAGGGAAATGCTCTGCAGCTCCCAGGTATTGCAGTGGTTAGGGAAATGCTCTGCAGCTCCCAGCTATTGCAGTGGTTAGGGCAATGCTCTGCAGATCCCAGGTATTGCAGTGGTTAGGGCAATGCTCTGCAGATCCCAGCTGTTGCAGTGGTTAGGGCAATGCTCTGCAGCTCCCAGCTATTGCAGTGGTTGGAGCGACGCTCTGCAGCTCCAAGCTATTGCAGTGGTTGGAGCGATGCTCTGCAACTCCCAGCTATTGCAGTGGTGAGGGCAATGCTCTGCAGCTCCCAGCTATTGCAGTGGTTAGGGAAATGCTCTGCAGCTCCCAGCTATTGCAGTGGTTAGGGCAATGCTCTGCAGCTCCCAGCTATTGCAGTGGTTAGGGCAATGCTCTGCAGCTCCCAGCTATTGCAGTGGTTAGGGCAATGCTCTGCAGCTCCCAGCTATTGCAGTGGTTGGAGCGACGCTCTGCAGCTCCCAGCTATTGCAGTGGTTAGGGCAATGCTCTGCAGCTCCCAGCTATTGCAGTGGTTAGGGCAATGCTCTGCAGCTCCCAGCTATTGCAGTGGTTAGGGCAATGCTCTGCAGCTCCCAGCTATTGCAGTGGTTAGGGCAATGCTCTGCAGCTCCCAGCTATTGCAGTGGTTAGGGCAATGCTCTGCAGCTCCCAGCTATTGCAGTGGTTGGAGCGACGCTCTGCAGCTCGCAGCTATTGCAGTGGTTGGAGCGACGCTCTGCAGATCCCAGCTATTGCAGTGGTTGGAGCAATGCTCTGCAGCTCCCAGCTATTGCAGTGGTTAGGGCAATGCTCTGCAGCTCCCAGCTATTGCAGTGGTTAGGGAAATGCTCTGCAGCTCCCAGCTATTGCAGTGGTTAGAGCAATGCTCTGCAGCTCCCAGCTATTGCAGTGGTTAGAGCAATGCTCTGCAGCTCCCAGCTATTGCAGTGGTTAGGGTAATGCTCTGCAGCTCCCAGCTATTGCAGTGGTTAGGGAAATGCTCTGCAGCTCCAAGCTATTGCAGTGGTTAGGGAAATGCTCTGCAGCTCCCAGCTATTGCAGTGGTTAGAGCAATGCTCTGCAGCTCCCAGCTATTGCAGTGGTTAGGGTAATGCTCTGCAGCTCCCAGCTATTGCAGTGGTTAGGGAAATGCTCTGCAGCTCCAAGCTATTGCAGTGGTTAGGGAAATGCTCTGCAGCTCCCAGCTATTGCAGTGGTTAGAGCAATGCTCTGCAGCTCCCAGCTATTGCAGTGGTTAGGGCAATGCTCTGCAGCTTCCAGCTATTGCAGTGGTTAGGGAAATGCTCTGCAGCTCCAAGCTATTGCAGTGGTTAGGGAAATGCTCTGCAGCTCCCAGCTATTGCAGTGGTTAGAGCAATGCTCTGCAGCTCCCAGCTATTGCAGTGGTTAGGGTAATGCTCTGCAGCTCCCAGCTATTGCAGTGGTTAGGGAAATGCTCTGCAGCTTCCAGCTATTGCAGTGGTTAGGGCAATGCTCTGCAGCTTCCAGCTATTGCAGTGGTTAGGGAAATGCTCTGCAGCTCCAAGCTATTGCAGTGGTGAGGGTGACGCTCTGCAGCTCCCAGCTATTGCAGTGGTTAGGGAAATGCTCTGCAGCTCCCAGCTATTGCAGTGGTTAGGGCAATGCTCTGCAGCTCCCAGCTATTGCAGTGGTTAGGGCAATGCTCTGCAGCTCCCAGCTATTGCAGTGGTTAGGGCAATGCTCTGCAGCTCCCAGCTATTGCAGTGGTTAGGGCAATGCTCTGCAGCTCCCAGCTATTGCAGTGGTTAGGGCAATGCTCTGCAGCTCCCTGCTATTGCAGTGGTTAGGGCAATGCTCTGCAGCTCCCAGCTATTGCAGTGGTTAGGGTAACGCTCTGCAGCTCCCAGGTATTGCAGTGGTTAGGGAAATGCTCTGCAGCTCCCAGCTATTGCAGTGGTTAGGGTAACGCTCTGCAGCTCCCAGGTATTGCAGTGGTTAGGGCAACGCTCTGCAGCTCCCAGCTATTGCAGTGGTTAGGGCAATGCTCTGCAGCTCCCAGCTATTGCAGTGGTTAGGGTAACGCTCTGCAGCTCCCAGGTATTGCAGTGGTTAGGGCAACGCTCTGCAGCTCCCAGCTATTGCAGTGGTTGGAGCGACGCTCTGCAGCTCCCAGCTATTGCAGTGGTTAGGGCAACGCTCTGCAGCTCCCAGCTATTGCAGTGGTTAGGGCAACGCTCTGCAGCTCCCAGCTATTGCAGTGGTTAGGGCGACGCTCTGCAGCTCCCAGCTATTGCAGTGGTTAGGGCAATGCTCTGCAGCTCCCTGCTATTGCAGTGGTTAGGGCAATGCTCTGCAGCTCCCAGCTATTGCAGTGGTTAGGGTAACGCTCTGCAGCTCCCAGGTATTGCAGTGGTTAGGGAAATGCTCTGCAGCTCCCAGCTATTGCAGTGGTTAGGGTAACGCTCTGCAGCTCCCAGGTATTGCAGTGGTTAGGGCAACGCTCTGCAGCTCCCAGCTATTGCAGTGGTTAGGGCAATGCTCTGCAGCTCCCAGCTATTGCAGTGGTTAGGGTAACGCTCTGCAGCTCCCAGGTATTGCAGTGGTTAGGGCAACGCTCTGCAGCTCCCAGCTATTGCAGTGGTTGGAGCGACGCTCTGCAGCTCCCAGCTATTGCAGTGGTTAGGGCAATGCTCTGCAGCTCCCAGCTATTGCAGTGGTTAGGGCGACGCTCTGCAGCTCCCAGGTATTGCAGTGGTTAGGGCAATGCTCTGCAGCTCCCAGCTATTGCAGTGGTTAGGGCAATGCTCTGCAGCTCCCAGCTATTGCAGTGGTTAGGGCAATGCTCTGCAGCTCCCAGCTATTGCAGTGGTTAGGGCAATGCTCTGCAGCTCCCAGCTATTGCAGTGGTTAGAGCAATGCTCTGCAGCTCCCAGCTATTGCAGTGGTTAGGGCAACGCTCTGCAGCTCCCAGCTATTGCAGTGGTTAGGGCGACGTTCTGCAGCTCCCAGCTATTGCAGTGGTTAGGGCAATGCTCTGCAGCTCCCAGCTATTGCAGTGGTTAGGGTAACGCTCTGCAGCTCCCTGCTATTGCAGTGGTTAGGGCAATGCTCTGCAGCTCCCAGCTATTGCAGTGGTGAGGGCAATGCTCTGCAGCTCCCTGCTATTGCAGTGGTTAGGGCAATGCTCTGCAGTTCCCAGCTATTGCAGTGGTGAGGGCAATGCTCTGCAGCTCCCAGCTATTGCAGTGGTTAGGGCAATGCTCTGCAGTTCCCAGCTATTGCAGTGGTGAGGGCAATGCTCTGCAGCTCCCAGCTATTGCAGTGGTTAGGGCAATGCATTGCAGCTCCCAGCTATTGCAGTGGTGAGGGCAATGCTCTGCAGCTCCCTGCTATTGCAGTGGTTAGGGCAATGCTCTGCAGCTCCCAGCTATTGCAGTGGTTAGAGCAATGCTCTGCAGTTCCCAGCTATTGCAGTGGTTAGGGCAACGCTCTGCAGCTCCCAGCTATTGCAGTGGTTAGGGCGACGCTCTGCAGCTCCCAGCTATTGCAGTGGTTAGGGCAATGCTCTGCAGCTCCCTGCTATTGCAGTGGTTAGGGCAATGCTCTGCAGCTCCCAGCTATTGCAGTGGTTAGGGTAACGCTCTGCAGCTCCCAGGTATTGCAGTGGTTAGGGAAATGCTCTGCAGCTCCCAGGTATTGCAGTGGTTAGGGAAATGCTCTGCAGCTCCCAGCTATTGCAGTGGTTAGGGCGACGCTCTGCAGCTCCCAGCTATTGCAGTGGTTAGGGCAATGCTCTGCAGCTTCCAGCTATTGCAGTGGTTAGGGCAATGCTCTGCAGCTCCCTGCTATTGCAGTGGTTAGGGCAATGCTCTGCAGCTCCCAGCTATTGCAGTGGTTAGGGCAATGCTCTGCAGCTCCCAGCTATTGCAGTGGTTAGGGCAACGCTCTGCAGCTCCCAGCTATTGCAGTGGTTAGGGCAATGCTCTGCAGCTCCCAGCTATTGCAGTGGTTAGGGCAATGCTCTGCAGCTCCCAGCTATTGCAGTGGTTAGGGAAATGCTCTGTAGCTCCCAGCTATTGCAGTGGTTAGGGCAATGCTCTGCAGATCCCAGGTATTGCAGTGGTTAGAGCAATGCTCTGCAGATCCCAGCTATTGCAGTGGTTAGGGCAACGCTCTGCAGCTCCCAGCTATTGCAGTGGTTAGGGCAATGCTCTGCAGCTCCCAGCTATTGCAGTGGTTAGGGCAATGCTCTGCAGATCCCAGGTATTGCAGTGGTTAGAGCAATGCTCTGCAGCTCCCAGCTATTGCAGTGGTTAGGGAAATGCTCTGCAGCTCCCAGCTATTGCAGTGGTTAGGGCGACGCTCTGCAGCTCCCAGCTATTGCAGTGGTTAGGGCAATGCTCTGCAGCTCCCAGCTATTGCAGTGGTTAGGGCAATGCTCTGCAGCTCCCAGCTATTGCAGTGGTTAGGGCAATGCTCTGCAGCTCCCAGCTATTGCAGTGGTTAGAGCAATGCTCTGCAGCTCCCAGCTATTGCAGTGGTTAGAGCAATGCTCTGCAGCTCCCAGCTATTGCAGTGGTTAGGGCGACGCTCTGCAGCTCCCAGCTATTGCAGTGGTTAGGGCGACGCTCTGCAGCTCCCAGCTATTGCAGTGGTTAGGGTAACGCTCTGCAGCTCCCAGGTATTGCAGTGGTTAGGGAAATGCTCTGCAGCTCCCAGCTATTGCAGTGGTTAGGGCGACGCTCTGCAGCTCCCAGCTATTGCAGTGGTTAGGGCAATGCTCTGCAGCTTCCAGCTATTGCAGTGGTTAGGGCAATGCTCTGCAGCTCCCTGCTATTGCAGTGGTTAGGGCGACGCTCTGCAGCTCCCAGCTATTGCAGTGGTTAGGGTAACGCTCTGCAGCTCCCAGGTATTGCAGTGGTTAGGGAAATGCTCTGCAGCTCCCAGGTATTGCAGTGGTTAGGGAAATGCTCTGCAGCTCCCAGCTATTGCAGTGGTTAGGGCAACGCTCTGCAGCTCCCAGCTATTGCAGTGGTTAGGGCAATGCTCTGCAGCTCCCAGCTATTGCAGTGGTTAGGGCAATGCTCTGCAGCTCCCTGCTATTGCAGTGGTTAGGGCAATGCTCTGCAGCTCCCAGCTATTGCAGTGGTTAGGGCAACGCTCTGCAGCTCCCAGCTATTGCAGTGGTTAGGGCAATGCTCTGCAGCTCCCAGCTATTGCAGTGGTTAGGGCAACGCTCTGCAGCTCCCAGCTATTGCAGTGGTTAGGGCAATGCTCTGCAGCTCCCAGCTATTGCAGTGGTTAGGGCAATGCTCTGTAGCTCCCAGCTATTGCAGTGGTTAGGGCAATGCTCTGCAGCTCCCAGCTATTGCAGTGGTTAGGGAAATGCTCTGCAGCTCCCAGCTATTGCAGTGGTTAGGGCAATGCTCTGCAGCTCCCAGCTATTGCAGTGGTTAGGGCAACGCTCTGCAGCTCCCAGCTATTGCAGTGGTTAGGGCAATGCTCTGCAGCTCCCAGCTATTGCAGTGGTTAGGGCAATGCTCTGTAGCTCCCAGCTATTGCAGTGGTTAGGGCAATGCTCTGCAGCTCCCAGCTATTGCAGTGGTTAGGGCAATGCTCTGCAGCTCCCAGCTATTGCAGTGGTTAGGGCAATGCTCTGCAGCTCCCAGCTATTGCAGTGGTTAGAGCAATGCTCTGCAGCTCCCAGCTATTGCAGTGGTTAGAGCAATGCTCTGCAGCTCCCAGCTATTGCAGTGGTTAGGGCGACGCTCTGCAGCTCCCAGCTATTGCAGTGGTTAGGGCAATGCTCTGCAGCTCCCTGCTATTGCAGTGGTTAGGGCAATGCTCTGCAGCTCCCAGCTATTGCAGTGGTTAGGGTAACGCTCTGCAGCTCCCAGGTATTGCAGTGGTTAGGGAAATGCTCTGCAGCTCCCAGGTATTGCAGTGGTTAGGGAAATGCTCTGCAGCTCCCAGCTATTGCAGTGGTTAGGGCAATGCTCTGCAGATCCCAGGTATTGCAGTGGTTAGAGCAATGCTCTGCAGCTCCCAGCTATTGCAGTGGTTAGGGCAATGCTCTGCAGCTCCCTGCTATTGCAGTGGTTAGGGCAATGCTCTGCAGCTCCCAGCTATTGCAGTGGTTAGGGCAATGCTCTGCAGCTCCCAGCTATTGCAGTGGTTAGGGCAACGCTCTGCAGCTCCCAGCTATTGCAGTGGTTAGGGCAATGCTCTGCAGCTCCCAGCTATTGCAGTGGTTAGGGCAATGCTCTGCAGCTCCCAGCTATTGCAGTGGTTAGGGCAACGCTCTGCAGCTCCCAGCTATTGCAGTGGTTAGGGCAATGCTCTGCAGCTCCCAGCTATTGCAGTGGTTAGGGCAATGCTCTGTAGCTCCCAGCTATTGCAGTGGTTAGGGCAATGCTCTGCAGATCCCAGGTATTGCAGTGGTTAGAGCAATGCTCTGCAGATCCCAGCTATTGCAGTGGTTAGGGCAACGCTCTGCAGCTCCCAGCTATTGCAGTGGTTAGGGCAATGCTCTGCAGCTCCCAGCTATTGCAGTGGTTAGGGCAATGCTCTGTAGCTCCCAGCTATTGCAGTGGTTAGGGCAATGCTCTGCAGATCCCAGGTATTGCAGTGGTTAGAGCAATGCTCTGCAGCTCCCAGCTATTGCAGTGGTTAGGGAAATGCTCTGCAGCTCCCAGCTATTGCAGTGGTTAGGGCGACGCTCTGCAGCTCCCAGCTATTGCAGTGGTTAGGGCAATGCTCTGCAGCTCCCTGCTATTGCAGTGGTTAGAGCAATGCTCTGCAGCTCCCAGCTATTGCAGTGGTTAGGGCAATGCTCTGCAGCTCCCAGCTATTGCAGTGGTTAGGGCGACGCTCTGCAGCTCCCAGCTATTGCAGTGGTTAGGGCAATGCTCTGCAGCTCCCTGCTATTGCAGTGGTTAGAGCAATGCTCTGCAGCTCCCAGGTATTGCAGTGGTTAGGGCAATGCTCTGCAGCTCCCAGCTATTGCAGTGGTTAGAGCAATGCTCTGCAGCTCCCAGCTATTGCAGTGGTTAGGGCAATGCTCTGCAGCTCCCAGCTATTGCAGTGGTTAGGGCAATGCTCTGCAGCTCCCAGCTATTGCAGTGGTTAGGGCAATGCTCTGCAGCTCCCTGCTATTGCAGTGGTTAGGGCAATGCTCTGCAGATCCCAGCTATTGCAGTGGTTAGAGCAATGCTCTGCAGATCCCAGGTATTGCAGTGGTTAGAGCAATGCTCTGCAGATCCCAGCTATTGCAGTGGTTAGAGCAATGCTCTGCAGCTCCCAGCTATTGCAGTGATTAGGGAAATGCTCTGCAGCTCCCAGCTATTGCAGTGGTTAGAGCAACGCTCTGCAGATCCCAGCTATTGCAGTGGTTAGGGCAATGCTCTGCAGCTCCCAGCTATTGCAGTGGTTAGGGCAATGCTCTGCAGCTCCCAGCTATTGCAGTGGTTAGGGCAATGCTCTGCAGCTCCCAGCTATTGCAGTGGTTAGGGCAATGCTCTGCAGCTCCCAGCTATTGCAGTGGTTAGGGCAATGCTCTGCAGCTCCCAGCTATTGCAGTGGTTGGAGCGACGCTCTGCAGATCCCAGCTATTGCAGTGGTTAGGGCAATGCTCTGCAGCTCCCAGCTATTGCAGTGGTTAGGGAAATGCTCTGCAGCTCCCAGCTATTGCAGTGGTGAGGGCAATGCTCTGCAGCTCCCAGCTATTGCAGTGGTTAGGGCAATGCTCTGCAGCTCCCAGCTATTGCAGTGGTTAGGGCAATGCTCTGCAGCTCCCAGCTATTGCAGTGGTTAGGGCAATGCTCTGCAGCTCCCAGCTATTGCAGTGGTTAGGGCAATGCTCTGCAGATCCCAGCTATTGCAGTGGTTGGAGCAATGCTCTGCAGCCCATGGGTAATATAGTGGTTGGAACAACGCTCTGCAGCTCCTAGAATATTGTGGGGGTCCTAAAACAGGGCTTACTATTCTTCCTGGCTTCTTATAGTGAGGTCTCTGGGGAGTGAGTGGTTAATGGAATGGCGTGCCAGTTTTTTTTGTAATGGATTTTATAATAAATTGTGGTGTTTTGCTGACGTGTCCTGCGGCGATAGGTGAGTCGCACTGCCTGCCAAAACACCGAAACACGTGCAGGCCCCGGGGCGAGAGCGAGCCCTATGACTTTATATGGGGGCATCGGAGAGACATGATATGGGATGAGACCCCCGCCCGGGAGGCCAGAGCGCCACATGACTTTATATGGGGGGAGCAGCATCCCTGCGAGAGACGCACACACAACAGAAGAGAGCGCCGGGTCATGAGTGACAATACAAGGGATCGCACAACACACTACACATCACCAAAATAGATTGCAGATGAACATGAGAGACAGCTACACAACACATGAGATGGATGGATCTCTACAAAACATTTTCAAAACAGTAGATCACCAAGAAAAAGAGACAGCTACGCAACAGGAAACACTGCAGATCATCATAAGAGACCTCTACACAGCACATGAGACTGCAGGTCTCCATAAGAGACATCTACACAACACATGAGATTGCAGGTCTCCATAAGAGACCTCTACACAGCACATGAGTTTGCAGGTCTTCATAAGAGACCTCTACACAACACATGAGACTGCAGGTCTCCATAAGAGACCTCTACACAACACATGAGACTGCAGGTCTCCATAAGAGACCTCTACACAGCACATGAGACTGCAGGTCTCCATAAGATACATCTACACAACACATGAGACTGCAGGTCTCCATAAAAGACCTCTACACAACACATGAGACTGCAGGTCTCCATAAGAGACCTCTACACAGCACATGAGACTGCAGGTCTCCATAAGATACATCTACACAACACATGAGACTGCAGGTCTCCATAAGAGACCTCTACACAGCACATGAGACTGCAGGTCTTCATAAGAGACCTCTACACAGCACATGAGACTGCAGGTCTCCATAAGAGACATCTACACAACACATACGACTGCAGGTCTCCATAAGAGACATCTACACAGCACATGAGACTGCAGGTCTCCATAAGACACCTCTACACAGCACATACGACTGCAGGTCTCCATAAGATACATCTACACAACACATGAGACTGCAGGTCTCCATAAAAGACCTCTACACAACACATGAGACTGCAGGTCTCCATAAGAGACCTCTACACAGCACATGAGACTGCAGGTCTCCATAAGATACATCTACACAACACATGAGACTGCAGGTCTCCATAAGAGACCTCTACACAGCACATGAGACTGCAGGTCTTCATAAGAGACCTCTACACAGCACATGAGACTGCAGGTCTCCATAAGAGACATCTACACAACACATACGACTGCAGGTCTCCATAAGAGACATCTACACAGCACATGAGACTGCAGGTCTCCATAAGACACCTCTACACAGCACATACGACTGCAGGTCTCCATAAGAGACCTCTACACAGCACATGAGACTGCAGGTCTCCATAAAAGACCTCTACACAACACATACGACTGCAGGTCTCCATAAGAGACCTCTATACAACACATGAGACTGCAGGTCTTCATAAGAGACCTCTACACAGCACATGAGACTGCAGGTCTCCATAAAAGACCTCTACACAACACATGAGACTGCAGGTCTTCATAAGAGACCTCTACACAGCACATGAGACTGCAGGTCTTCATAAGAGACATCTACACAACACATACGACTGCAGGTCTCCATAAGAGACCTCTACACAGCACATGAGACTGCAGGTCTCCATAAGAGACCTCTACACAACACATGAGACTGCAGGTCTTCATAAGAGACCTCTACACAGCACATGAGATTGCAGGTCTCCATAAGATACATCTACACAACACATGAGACTGCAGGTCTTCATAAGAGACCTCTACACAGCACATGAGACTGCAGGTCTTCATAAGAGACCTCTACACAACACATGAGACTGCAGATCTCCATAAGAGACATCTACACAACACATGAGACTGCAGGTCTCCATAAGATACATCTACACAACACATGAGACTGCAGGTCTTCATAAGAGACCTCTACACAGCACATGAGACTGCAGGTCTTCATAAGAGACCTCTACACAACATATGAGACTGCAGGTCTTCATAAGAGACCTCTACACAACACATGAGACTGCAGGTCTCCATAAGATACATCTACACAACACATGAGCCTGCAGGTCTTCATAAGAGAACTCTACACAGCACATGAGACTGCAGGTCTCCATAAGAGACCTCTACACAACACATGAGACTGCAGGTCTCCATAAGATACATCTACACAACACATGAGACTGCAGGTCTTCATAAGAGACCTCTACACAACACATGAGACTGCAGGTCTCCATAAGAGACCTCTACACAGCACATGAGACTGCAGGTCTTCATAAGAGACCTCTACACAGCACATGAGACTGCAGGTCTCCATAAGATGCATCTACACAACACATGAGACTGCAGGTCTTCATAAGAGACCTCTACACAGCACATGAGACTGCAGGTCTCCATAAGAGACATCTACACAACACATGAGATTGCAGGTCTCCATAAGAGACCTCTACACAACACATGAGACTGCAGGTCTTCATAAGAGACCTCTACACAACACATGAGACTGCAGGTCTTCATAAGAGACCTCTACACAACACATGAGATTGCAGGTCTCCATAAGAGACCTCTACACAGCACATGAGACTGCAGATCCTCATAAGAGACATCTACACAACACATGAGATTGCAGGTCTTCATAAGAGACCTCTACACAGCACATGAGATTGCAGGTCTCCATAAGAGACATCTACACAACACATGAGACTGCAGGTCTTCATAAGAGACCTCTACACAACACATGAGATTGCAGGTCTCCATAAGAGACATCTACACAACACATGAGACTGCAGTTCTCCATAAGAGACCTCTACACAACACATGAGATTGCAGGTCTCCATAAGAGACCTCTACACAACACATGAGACTGCAGGTCTTCATAAGAGACCTCTACACAACACATGAGATTGCAGGTCTCCATAAGAGACCTCTACACAACACATGAGACTGCAGATCTCCATAAGAGACATCTACACAACACATGAGTTTGCAGGTCTCCATAAGAGACCTCTACACAACACATGAGACTGCAGGTCTTCATAAGAGACCTCTACACAACACATGAGATTGCAGGTCTCCATAAGAGACATCTACACAACACATGAGACTGCAGTTCTCCATAAGAGACCTCTACACAACACATGAGATTGCAGGTCTCCATAAGAGACATCTACACAACACATGAGTTTGCAGGTCTCCATAAGAGACCTCTACACAACACATGAGACTGCAGGTCTTCATAAGAGACCTCTACACAACACATGAGACTGCAGATCCTCATAAGAGACATCTACACAACACATGAGACTGCAGGTCTTCATAAGAGACCTCTACACAACACATGAGATTGCAGGTCTCCATAAGAGACCTCTACACAGCACATGAGACTGCAGATCCTCATAAGAGACATCTACACAACACATGAGACTGCAGGTCTTCATAAGAGACCTCTACACAACACATATGACTGCAGGTCTCCATAAGAGACCTCTACACAGCACATGAGATTGCAGGTCTCCATAAGAGACATCTACACAACACATGAGACTGCAGATCTCCATAAGAGACCTCTACACAACACATGAGTTTGCAGGTCTCCATAAGAGACATCTACACAACACATGAGACTGCAGGTCTCCATAAGAGACCTCTACACAGCACATGAGACTGCAGGTCTCCATAAGAGACATCTACACAGCACATGAGACTGCAAATCTCCATAAGAGACATCTACACAACACATGAGACTGCAGGTCTCCATAAAAGACATCTACACAACACATGAGACTGCAGGTCTCCATAAGAGACCTCTACACAGCACATACGACTGCAGGTCTCCATAAGAGACCTCTACACAGCACATGAGTTTGCAGATCCTCATAAGAGACATCTACACAACACATGAGACTGCAGGTCTTCATAAGAGACCTCTACACAACACATACGACTGCAGGTCTCCATAAGAGACCTCTACACAACACATGAGACTGCAGGTCTTCATAAGAGACCTCTACACAACACATGAGACTGCAGGTCTCCATAAGAGACCTCTACACAGCACATGAGTTTGCAGGTCTTCATAAGAGACATCTACACAACACATAAGACTGCAGGTCTCCATAAGATACATCTACACAGCACATGAGTTTGCAGATCCTCATAAGAGACCTCTACACAACACATGAGACTGCAGGTCTCCATAAGAGACCACTATACAACACATGAGACTGTAGATCTCCATAAGAGACCTCTACACAACACATGAGACTGCAGATCTTCATAAGAGACCTCTACACAGTACATGAGACTGCAGGTTTTCATAAAAACCTCTACACAACATATGAGACTGCAGGTCTTCATAGGAGACCTCTACACAACACATAAAACTGCAGGTCTCCATAAGAGACCTCTACACAGCACATGAGACTGCAGGTCTGCATAAGAGACCTCTACACAACACATGAGTTTGCAGGTCTTCATAAGAGACATCTACACAACACATAAGACTGCAGGTCTTCATAAGAGACCTCTACACAACACATGAGTTTGCAGGTCTCCATAAGAGACCTCTACACAGCACATGAGTTTGCAGGTCTCCATAAGAGACCTCTACACAACACATGAGTTTGCAGGTCTCCATAAGAGACCTCTACACAACACATGAGTTTGCAGGTCTCCATAAGAGACCTCTACACAACACATGAGTTTGCAGGTCTCCATAAGAGACCTCTACACAGCACATGAGTTTGCAGGTCTCCATAAGAGACATCTACACAACACATAAGACTGCAGGTCTTCATAAGAGACCTCTACACAACACATGAGTTTGCAGGTCTCCATAAGAGGCATCTACACAACACATGAGTTTGCAGGTCTCCATAAGATACATCTACACAACACATGAGTTTGCAGGTCTCCATAAGATACATCTACACAACACATGAGTTTGCAGGTCTCCATAAGAGACCTCTACACAACACATGAGTTTGCAGGTCTCCATAAGAGACCTCTACACAACACATGAGTTTGCAGGTCTCCATAAGAGACCTCTACACAGCACATGAGTTTGCAGGTCTCCATAAGAGACATCTACACAACACATAAGACTGCAGGTCTTCATAAGAGACCTCTACACAACACATGAGTTTGCAGGTCTCCATAAGAGGCATCTACTCAACACATGAGTTTGCAGGTCTCCATAAGATACATCTACACAACACATGAGTTTGCAGGTCTCCATAAGATACATCTACACAACACATGAGTTTGCAGGTCTCCATAAGAGACCTCTACACAACACATGGGCCACCCAGGTCACTAGAAGAGACATTGGCAGAATACTTGAGACCACAATAACCTCTATAGAGGCATCTACACACCTTCCAAGACTGCAATTCATCCCAAAAAAGACATCTACACACCATAAAAGACATCATATGTGGTAGCTACACAAACACCAGAGACATTTATGCCCTACATGTGATGGAGGGAGCACACTGTGTTATCATGAAGTCCTTCTATTCTAGGAGTGTTCTCCACCTAGTGTGTGAAAATACATGTTGTAATATTGCATACTGAACACTAGAGGCCAACAGGCTTTAGCTTAGTCTGCTGTTCAACTTGCACCTTCTAGTGTTTAGTGTGTGAAATGACATCTACTGTCATACACTAATCAGAGCACACTGCACTCACTTTAGCTCCTTCTGACCACTCTCTAGAGGTCACTCTGCAGTATTACATTTGCTGTCATATTGCATACTAAACACTAGAGCAGTCATACTCAACTGGCGGACCAGGGTCCAAATGCAGACCTCAGCGCCAGATTTCCGGACCCCTGCTCTGACAGCCCTGCACTCACTTGCTTCTGTGTTGCTGTGCTCAGAGCTGCCCCTTGATCGATGATGTAATGCGTAGTCTCCCTGCCAGTGTCATGGCTCCCTCGCATTGAAATAAGTACTGCATGGGTGAAAGTGGCATTGCAAGGTACATATAAACTTTTGTTTCTCGGTCTCTTTGCCCCATCCAATCATTTCATCCCAGATCTGTAGGTTCTGTGGGGCCAAAAAAAAGCTCCTGTTTTTTCCCAGTGCCCAATAGGACTTTTGGGGTGGGGGCAAGCAGCCTTATTTAGTTTTGCCTGGGGTATCTATAACCTCTGCCCGAGTGTACTGATTTCTAATTATCCACCCCCCTGCAAGAACCCTCTGCCCGGACCTTTAACTCTCACCAGATGCCTTTAAATGGACCTTCACAAGAAGTGGTTGAGTACCCCTGCACTAGAGGAAGGGCCATCATGAATTCTTTCTAGTAAGTTACATTTAGTAGTGTGCTCCCTCTAGTGTTTAGTGTGAGTATGGCAGGTGTCATATTTCCTTCGAGTTTTTCAACCATCACAAAGAGAGGAAGAATCAAAGGTGCTTAATTCCCCACAACCCCCCTTCCTGAACATGCCTGCACAAACCTGTTTATGGCGCAACAGAATGCTGTCTGGACACCTGATAACTACCAGGCCGTCACGCAAGGGGTTAATCCCCCTCCCCAAACTCATTTGCTAATGAAATGTGTCGATGTTTGTATAAGCAAATCGCCTCCAATCACTGTTCAGCCATCCAAGTGTCCGGGATTTCTTCTGCAGAGGCAATGGAGAAATTTCCCAGAATCCCCCAAAGAGTTATTTGGCATATACTCTTATAAGCTGGGGAAGGGTTAGAACCATTTATAGTGGGATGCTTTGAGCTCAGTGTGGCAGATGGCATCAGAAGCAAAGGTTGCAATGCAGGACAGTATATTGGGCCCCTGAGCCTGGGACGCCCCCAGGACCCTGTGACATAGCATTTCTGTTATGTGAATATTCTGTATGGTCACTGCAGGCAGACTGTTTCTTATACCTATATAGCCAGCCCATATACCCAAGAGACCCATATACAACTCTTTTGTAGCTCACCCATACATCCAAAAGCCCATGATATACCTATATAACTACATCTGATGGCCCTTATTTATGGTCCACCCATACATCCAGAAGTCCCTTATATAGGGCAATGGATCAGACATACATCCAGGAGCCCCTTATATAAGGATATGACCCACCAATACATCCAAAAGTCCCTTATATAAGGTTATGGCCCACCCATACATCCAGGAAGCCCTTATATAAGGTTATGGCCCACCCATACATCCAGGAGCCCCTTATATAAGGCTATGGCCCACCCATACATCCAGGAGCCCCTTATATAAGGCTATGGCCCACCCATACATCCAGGAGCCCCTTATATAAGGCTAAGGCCCACCAATACAACCAGGAGCCCCTTATTTAAGGTTATGGTGCACCCATACATCCAGGAGCCCCTTATATAAGGATATGGGCCACCTATACATCCAGGAACACGTTATATAAGGTTATGGCCCACCCATACATCCAGGAAGCGCTTATATAAGGTTATGGCCCACCCATGCATCCAGGAGCCCCTTATATAAGGCTATGGCCGACCCATACATCCAGGAGCCCCTTATATAATGTTATGGTGCACCCAAACATCGAGGAGCCCATTATATATGGTTATGGTCCACCCATACATCCAGGAGCCCCTAATATAAGGTTATGGCCCACCCATACATCCAGGAACCCATCACATAAGGTTATGGTCCATCCATACATCCAAGAACCCCGTATATAAGGTTATGGCCCACCCATACACCCAGGAACCCATTATATAAGATTATGGCCCATCCATACATCCAAGAACCCCTTATATAAGGTTATGGCCCACCCATACATCCAGGAACCCATTATATAAGATTATGGCCCATCCATACATCCAAGAACCCCTTATATAAGGTTATGGCTCACACATACTTCCAGGAACCCCTTATATAATGCTATAGCCCACTCATACACCCAGGAACCGCGTATATAAGGTTGTGGCCCACCCATACTCCCAGGAACCCCTTATATAAGGTTATGGCCTACCCCTTATATAAGATTATGGCACACCCATACACCCAGGAGCCCATTATATAAGGTTGTGGCCCACCCATACTCCCAGGAACCCCTTATATAAGATTATGGCCCACCCATACATCCAGGAGCCCCTTATATAAGGTTATGGCTCATCCATACAGTTAGGTCCATAAATATGAAAAATGGACAGAGACAACTTTTCTGTTTTTGGTTTCGTAACTTACCACTATGAATTTTGAACAAAACAATTCAGTTTTAATTTGGTGGGTTGAACCAAATGATTTCATGAAAATGTGAGGAACTAAAGCATTTTTAAACACAATCCTTTCATTCCATGGCTCAAAAGTAATTGGACAAATTAAATAATTATAAAGAAAGTGTTAATTTCTAACTTTGTTAGCAATGACTTCCTGAAGTCTTGAACTCATGAACATCACCAGGCATTGCTGTGTTTCCTCCATGTTAATGCTCTGCCAGGCCTTTACCGTAGCAGTTTTTAGTTGCAGTAAAGTAAACTCCCTTTTTTTCAGGTTTTTGGTATTCTGCCTTATTTCTGGAATGTAAAATATACATATGTGTTAGGATTTTGCCCCCAGACCTGTGATTTACTTATCAGCATGCTGCTTCCAAGTTTCTTATATTCCAGTGGATCCGTCTTGGTAAAGTAGGAGTAGCTTTCTTGCCCTTCATTAAAGCTCCTAGTATCCTTATCTGACTACAAATCCCAGAATCCTTCAGCTGTAACAGGTGGGTGTATTAGCAGAGGGTTGAGATCAGGTGACTGACTTGGCCATTCAAGAATATTCCACTTCTTTGCTTTAACCCTTTAACAGGAAGACTAACTTATATAATTATAAAATAACCTACAATAACCTATTAAAAATCTATAAAAATGGTACAGAGGTTACTAGATCAAGCTTCCATCCCACTCCTCATCCGCCATGCAGCCGGGTCTCCTCTTCACCCGGGGGACCTCCGCTCCCCGCACTTCCGCAGTTGCTGACAATGGCAGTAAAATTAAATAAATTAAAATGACATTTACCTCCATGCACCATCTCTACCGCCAAGTCTCCTCTTCACCAGGCACCCCCGGCTTTCCCGCTCCGGTCTGACAGTCTCAAATGCGGTGATCGCTGGAGAGAGGGGTGGAGGGGTTGGAGATCCTCTGATCCCCTTCCATTCCCCCCCTTTCAGCGGATCAGCGAGGAGCTGACGATTGGAGGTGAGTAAATAATTTTATTTTTTTTTTAATGAGAGGCATCCCTCTTTACTGCTGGGCCCATCTTGGGACCCATACTTGAGTCTTGACTGTCCTGCCCCTTTGGAAGCCCTGCACTTATACACCCTTGTACAACCTTGTGATGCATCGACCCTTATCCAACTTCATGATCAACCTATAACATCCAAGAGTCCCTCTTTAACACCTTGTGTCCCAACTATACCACATTAGGGAGCACATATACTGTTAAAACAGGTCCCCTGTGGCGCACATAAAGCATTTTCAGCCCATTAATTTAGATTTCCTGTACTGCCTTGATGTATGTCATACTACTCGCAGAAGGAGTGGAAGGGATTTTATGGAACAAGTTGGAATAATGGAATCTGATCTGATTACAGAAACATGCTACAACTGTTCTCTCTGTACAAAGAACCCACTTCCCCATTGTATTTGGTATGAGCCTTCCTAGCACCTGGCCATAATTAACCCCGTGCTGCCAGGTTTTTACTGATCATTACCTTTCATGTAGGGTGGGAGGTGGATAAGTTCCTTCCTATGGTCAGACTAATGTTGCTCAACCTGTCCTCTGCCAACAATCGCCTCCTGCTCTAATCTGCTCAGGATAATCTTGTGGCTTTTACTGCTCTTATCTCACTATCCTGCCTCTACCCCGACCAGACCTATTTAGATACAACATAGATGGCCGCCAGAGCTTTACATGTGATGTCAACATTTACTATGATGCAGAAGGCACCATGGTTGTGATATACAGGTCAGCAGACTGGGGGTGTAAATCAGATATCAGGCAATGGTCAGTAACAGGAGGACAGATAACATGTACAGGTCAGCAGGCTGGGGGTGTAAATTAGATACCAGGCAATGGTCAGTAACAGGAGGACAGAAAACATGTACAGGTCAGCAGGCTGGGAGTGTAAATTAGATACCAAGCAATGGTCAGTAACAGGAGGACAGAAAACATGTACAGGTCAGCAGGCTGGGAGTGTAAATTAGATACCAAGCAATGGTCAGTAACAGGAGGGCTGATAACATGTACAGGTCAGCAGGCTGGGAGTGTAAATTAGATACCAAGCAATGGTCAGTAACAGGAGGGCTGATAACATGTACAGGTCTGCTTGCTGGGGGTGTAAATCAGATATCAGACAATGGTCAGTAACAGGAGGACAGAAAACATGTACAGGTCAGCAGGCTGGGAGTGTAAATTAGATACCAAGCAATGGTCAGTAACAGGAGGACAGAAAACATGTACAGGTCAGCAGGCTGGGAGTGTAAATTAGATATCAGGCAATGGTCAGTAACAGGAGGTCAGATAACATGTACAGGTCAGCAGGCTGGGGGTGTAAATCAGATACCAGGCAATGGTCAGTAACAGGAGGGCTGATAACATGTACAGGTCAGCAGGCTGAGGGTACAAATCAGATATCAGGCAATGGTCAGTAACAAGAGGACAGATAACATGTACAGGTCAGCAGGCTGGGGGTGTAAATCAGATACCAGGCAATGGTCAGTAACAGGAGGGCAGGTAACATGTACAAGTCAGCAGGCTGGGGGTGTAAATTAGATACCAGGCAATGGTCAGTAACAGGAGAACAGATAATATGTACAGGTCAGCAGGCTGGGGTGTAAATTAGATACCAAACAATGGTCAGTAACAGGAGGACATATAACATGTACAGGTCAGTAGGCTGGGGTGTAAATCAAATACCAGGCAATGGTCAGTAACAGGAGGACAGATAACATGTACAGGTCAGTAGGCTGGGGGTGTAAATCAGATACCAGGCAATGGTCAGTAACAGGAGGGCAGGTAACATGTACAAGTCAGTAGGCTGGGGGTGTAAATCAAATACCAGGCAATGGTCAGTAACAGGAGGACAGATAACATGTACAGGTCAGCAGGCTGGGGGTGTAAATCAGATACCAGGCAATGGTCAGTAACAGGAGGGCAGGTAACATGTACAGGTCAGCAGGCTGGGGGTATAAACCAGATATCAGGCAATGGTCAGTAACAGGAGGACAGATAACATGTACAGGTCAGCAGGCTTGGGTGTAAATTAGATACCAAGCAATGGTCAGTAACAGGAGGGCAGATAACATGTACAGGTCAGCAGGCTGGGGTGTAAACCAGATAATAGGCAATGGTCAGTAACAGAAGGGCAGATAACATGTACAGGTCAGCATGGTGGGAGTGTAAATTAGATACCAGGCAATGGTCAGTAACAGGAGAACAGATAATATGTACAGGTCAGCAGGCTGGGGTGTAAATTAGATACCAAGCAATGGTCAGTAACAGGAGGACATATAACATGTACAGGTCAGCAGGCTGGGGGTGTAAATCAAATACCAGGCAATGGTCAGTAACAGGAGGACAGATAACATGTACAGGTCAGTAGGCTGGGGGTGTAAATCAGATACCAAGCAATGGTCAGTAACAGGAGGACAGATAACATGTACAGGTCAGCAGGCTGGGGGTGTAAATCAGACACCATACAATGGTCAGTAACAGGAGAGTAGATATTGTGTACAGGTCTGCTTGCTGGGGGTGTAAATCAGACACCATACAATGGTTAGTAACAGGAGGGCAGATATCATGTACAGGTCAGCAGGCTGGGGGTGTGAATCAGTTACCAGGCAATGGTCAGTAACAGGAGAGTAGATATCATGTACAGGTCAGCAGACTGGGGGTATAAATCAGACACCATACAATGGTTAGTAACAGGAGGGCAGATATCATGTACAGGTCAGCAGGCTGGGGGTATAAATCAGACACCATACAATGGTTAGTAACAGGAGGGCAGATATCATGTACAGGTCAGCAGGCTGGGGGTATAAATCAGACACCATACAATGGTTAGTAACAGGAGGGCAGATATCATGTACAGGTCAGCAGGCTGGGGGTATAAATCAGACACCATACAATGGTTAGTAACAGGAGGGCAGATAACATGTACAGGTCAGCAGGCTGGGGGTATAAATCAGACACCATACAATGGTTAGTAACAGGAGAGTAGATATCATGTACAGGTCAGCAGGCTGGGGGTATAAATCAGACACCATACAATGGTTAGTAACAGGAGGGCAGATATCATGTACAGGTCAGCAGGCTGGGGGTATAAATCAGACACCATACAATGGTTAGTAACAGGAGGGCAGATATCATGTACAGGTCAGCAGGCTGGGGGTATAAATCAGACACCATACAATGGTTAGTAACAGGAGGGCAGATAACATGTACAGGTCAGCAGGCTGGGGGTATAAATCAGACACCATACAATGGTTAGTAACAGGAGGGCAGATAACATGTACAGGTCAGCAGTCTGAGGATCCCCTGGCAAGGTGCAGTGGATCTCCATCTTTGTATAGGACTGAGCTATATAGCACTAGGTAGGGCGGCTTGTAGGGGAGAGGTAGAACAGGCCAGGCGATCCCGGGGTTAGGGGGTATTATCTGCTTTGCTCAGGATAACAGCAGGTTCAACAGATGCAGCTCAAGAGGATTTAGCAGAAGCTAAAATCAGAAAGCAGGAATCGCAGCAGCGGCGGTGGCGTCGCGTCACTGACCTGTCCTCCTAATCAGGCCGCCGCTAATAGCCTCGGCTCGCTCTCACCACCTCCTTATCCTAAATCAGTGCCCTTCATTGGCCTGCCATCAGCACCCATCAGCCTGAGGACCTGTTGAAAAGAAGAACACTATTATATTATTATTTGGAGTCGTCATTTTCTGTAGCACTGTCTCAAACAAGGATGATTTAAATGATACAAATATATTCACATACATAAAATACACATAGCACGCCTGACAGGCAATAGGCGAAGGGATAGCCCATAGCTTACAATCTAAATGTTCCTTTCATATTAAATATTAAACTGAATATACTTATTATCATCTCTACATTTATTATTGGTATTATTATATTCCTAGTATGTCACACACCCCACTTCCAAATATTCCCTTTTTATTTTCCTTATACCTTGCTGGTTTGGTGCTCTTTTCCCTATACTTCTCCACTTTAGTTTCCCTGGGCCCTTTTTGGGGTGAGAAGAGGGGGGGGTTACGTTGGGAAAAGGGGATTATGTTAGAGGTGAGTCTATGCATCTTTTGCACCATAGGCTCGATTCAGAGACACATTCGTCCAGGCTTCCGTAGCTGTCTGTGAAAGTTTTGGTGGGTGTTTGTCATCTTTTTGCTTTTTTTTTTTTTTTATTTTTCATTCATACGAATGTTCAAGAATGCGCTTTCGATGAACGGAAGCAAATGGGAACATTTCCGTTAGTTCGGATCATTTTCCAAGCAAAATCGGAAATTTTCAGTTCGTTCAGAAAACTTTCGTTGTTGGGATGGGTTTCCGTCTGATTCAGAGAGCTGATTTCCGACGGACCACCACCCTATAAATCCGTTTCATTTCCGATCCACTTACGAGACCTTTGAGGGCTCGGATTGCTATTGTTGAACATGTTTTGTGGCTATGTGGAGGAGTCTGCGCGTCTTTAGCACCGAGGAATTGCATGTATCAGCATGACCAAGGCCATAAATTGTATAGCAATGCATACCTGAATTAATACATTTCATGTATCCCTTATAGAAGCATTTTAATGCTGACCTAAATTAGTCCTTAGCATGTAAACATTTATTTGTTGAACTTCAATCTTAATTTGTTGTAGGAGTTATTGTTTTAGTTGGTTACCTTTGCTTTGTGTAATTATTTTTATATTTGGTTGCAGGAACTGCAAGATGTGCCACTCGCCCTTGCTCCTGATGCCCGTTCTTTGCCTGCAGAATGCGTGCCAGGGGTTCTCTAATCGGGCACTATGCAAAACCCGACCCGTGGTGGGAAGGGCCCTCTGGCTTTTGAAGTCCAGATTTAGGTGTTTGGACCATACAGGGGGGGGGGGGGCACTGCAGTATGACCCCAGCAAGGTTATACTAAAATTTTAATTTACGTTTTTTAACAGGGACCACACGTGCCAGAGTGTCAGGGTCCTTCAGTTGGTGGGTGAGATGCAGGAGCTGCGCAACTCGTTGGGGACCACTGATGAAGAATAATGTTCAGTGGCCTGCCATTGCTATGTATTTTGTTTTTTATAGTTGTAAAAATTTGAAATTTTCAAAATTTTTTTAAAATTTTATATTTTATGATGGTATATAAAAAAAATGTTACATTGTCATTTCATTTACAAAATACATTAACACAAAACTAATGGGCCCAGAAATATTTAAAGATGAATATTCACATGACCGAAAAGTGATTTGGGTAAGTTTTAGGGGGCTAAAATGGAAGAAGAACCTAACCGAGAAGTGGTTTGGGTGAGCTTTAAGGGTCCAAAAGGGAAGATGGAGGATAGTGCTAAGTGATTTAGCTAAACATTGTAGTAGAAGTGAGGGTGGCAAATATGTAGGCGAGCACTTTAATGAGTTACGTTTGTAGTGCGCAGGCGCAAGATCATAAGGATTCCGTCTGGACGATTATTTTTTGTAAAATGGAAACAGAATCTATCGGGAAACTTAAAGAATTCGTTGGAGGAGCAAAAACGAAAGCCTACGTTGTAACATGTGGAAATGAAACGGAAAAGTCTGGATGGAAAATGACATCCTCGTAATTCGTAATCTGCCGTACGAACGGACGGAAACTTTACACAAGGCTTTCAATGCATGCATAGAATCGCTCGTACGCTCATACGAGAACGGAAACATTTCACACAAAAAACAGATCGGCACGAAAACGGAAGTTTTTTTGTGTCTCTCTGAATCGAGCCTCATGTTTTAAAAAAGATAGAGGAGAAATGTTATAGGAAGTGAACAGACAGTGCTTTAGTGCATACCTTTTGTGGAGTCTGCTTTTGTGTGAGGAGGGAATTTGTTTTCCCTCGTTTTTTTTCGGGCAGCGTGGTGGATCCGGAAGTAGGCGGGGCCTGGCGCACTGCGTCAGGGTCCGGCCCGCTTTGTCGTCACGATCCTCTAGTGGGATGCAGAGCACGCTTGCGTGCTGTGTCAGACTCGCCCCCTTGTTTTCCTAGCTCCGCTCAGATTGCGTGCGGAGGGGGGCGGGGCCAGTTGGCGTCATTACTAACACGGATCATTTCCGTTTCCTCTTGCGATTCACTTTCGCTTCCTCTGTGCGCGCTGGGATTCAGTTTCGCATGGTAACGTGAGTACCCTTTGGCTTTGGCTGTGGGATATTTTTTATCAGTACTAGCTTTGCTGTCATGTTCATTAAAGTCGTGGTGCATATTTTAATTATGTTTTCCTCATTTCCAGGTGGAATTCCTTTATAAAAGGGGTTTCTCCCGGTCCTTTGGCCCTTATCTTTTAGGGGGGGTCATTATTATTAATACTTGATTGATTAAATCCTCCCACATGGGACTTTAAGGAGCATCCCGGGTAGCTAATTGCGTAAATCCCACGTAAGCTTTGCGACTATAAATAACTAAGTATATTTTGCAGAACACCATATGGAGGCATCTCAGGATACTGGGCTTACAGTTCCCTCGGGACAGACCCGGCAGTGTTTGGGGTGTGGGGCATCCCTTATAGGGGATAATGCGTTTCTTTGCATTCCTTGTGCTCAGTTGACTATAACGCAGCAGACAGGGGCCCAAGCTTCAGGGTCTGCGGGCCCTGCCTCTTCTCCTACCCCGCCGTGTCTTATCTGCACCCCTAGTGATGCTGTCACGGGTGGAGAGTCGCATGCTGATGTTTGTGCCAGATTGGCTCACATTGAAAAATATATTTCTAGCACTGTGGCCAGGAAGGCCTCAGCTAAAAGAAAACATTTGACTCTTGCCATTCCGGCGAGTGAGTTTGATAATTACGAGTTGCTTGACTGGTCTGACTATTCTCCACTTGAGGAAGGGGAATTGTTTGAGGAGTCTGACATTTCTGATGATCAGCAATTTGTGGGTACTGATGTTGAGCAAGGTGAGGGGGATGTTTTGGACACCCCGAAGGTTCTTGCTCACTTATTTGAGGTTTTGGCAATGTCTCCCCAAGAACCAGTTCTTCCTCAAAAAGGGGAGTTCTTTGGAGCCTCCAAGCCTCGTTTAGAATTTCCTAACCAGAAACATTTTGAGGATATTATTCTTAAAGAATGGGAGAAGCCTGCTCAGCTTCCTGGTGTTCCTCTGAGCTGGGATAAAAAATATCCCTTTCCAGTGGATGCAGTTAAGCGCTGGTCGTCCCCTCCTGAAGTGGACGCCCCTTTGCTCAGTTTATCCAATTCTTCCGTTTTACATTCTCCTGATTCCACTACTCTTAAGGATGGAGAGGACAAGCGTATTGATCAAATGGGGTGCCACACTTTTGCTAGTGTGGGCTCGGCCTTGCGGCCTGTTGGTGCTTTGGCACTTATGGCGGTGGCTGTTAGGATCCGGCTTCTGATGTGTTTGCCGCTCTCAAGCGGCATGTCACGAAAGGAGGGAAATTACCTCAGCGTAAGAGACAACGTTGTTCCGTCCGGGGGACGGCCTCCTTTAACCCTTCCTTTCGTGGGTCCAGAACTGGTAGGAGGTCGGCCTTTTCAGTCCCCAGGGGGATTGCATGGAATAGAGGAAAAGGACGTGGCCATCCTAGTCAGAGCTGGGGGTCCAAGCCTAAATCTGCTTCCAAGCCAGCCCAGCAATGAGGAGACGCCCTCACCCTTGCGGGTGGGGGGGACGGCTGCGGTTCTTCTTCCAGGTCTGGGTCCAAGAGGTATCAGACAATTGGATTCTGGAAGTAGTGTCTTCCGGTTACAAGCTGGAATTCGAGTTCCGGCCTCCTCCCAGATTTTTCAGGTCCGGATACCCTCGGATCCGGTGGTCGCTCAGAGGCTCCGGGTGGCAGTGGCGAATATGTTAAGCATGGCTGTCATCTGCCCAGTGCCTCCAGCGGAAAGGGGCTCGGGATTTTATTCCAACCTATTTACGGTGCCCAAGAAGGACGGCTCTGTTCGGCCTATTCTAGATCTAAAGCATCTCAATCGTTATATCCGCTTCAGAAGGTTCCGCATGGAATCATTTCGCTCAACAGTCGATGCTCTCCGTCAGGGGGACTTCATGACATCCATAGACATCAAAGATGCTTATCTGCACATTCCGATTTTCCCGGCTCACCAGAGATTTCTCAGGTTCACAGTAGAAAACCAGCATTTTCAGTTTGTGGCCCTTCCTTTCGGCCTTACTTCGGCTCCAAGAGTGTTTACCAAGATGCTGGCAGGAGTGATGGCTGTACTCAGAGTCCAGGGCATTCGCATTGTTCCATTTCTGGACGATCTTCTCATCACTGCCTCTTCCCTCAGTCAAGCGGAATTAGACACCAGGACTGTGGTGTCTACACTAGAGAGGTTTGGTTGGGTGATCATCCATCCAAAATCCTCTCTCTCCCCGTCCAGGGAGATTCCGTTTTTGGGCTTGATTCTGGATACCCTTCAGGCCGGGGTGTTTCTTCCTCAGTCCAAGATTCTTCTGATTCAAGATTTGATTTGTCTTTTCTTATCCAACCCTCATCAGTCTATCCGGCTGGGGATGAGACTGGTAGGATTGATGGTAGCTGCTTTCGAGGCAGTCCCTTTTGCCCAGTTTCACATGAGGACGCTTCAGCTCCCCCTCCTAGCGAAGTGGGACAAGTGTCCGCTATCATTGGATCATGTTTGTCTGTTGTCTCCCCACGTCCTGCAGTCCCTTCAGTGGTGGCTATTATCGAGCAATCTCAAGAAGGGCAGGTCATTTCTGACTCCTTGTTGGGAATTGCCTGACGGGCGGGGGGGGGCTTCTGGAGGGAACATCAGTTCCAGGGATTGTGGGGGCGTCAGGAGGCTCACTCTGCAATCAATATATTGGAGCTACGGACCATTCATTTGGTTCTATTTCGATTAACTTATCTTTTACAGGGACTGCCGGTTCAGATTCGGTCAGACAACCGAACAGGGGTCGCATACATCAATCACCAGGGAGGGACTCGCAGTTGGGGTGCTCTCCGGGAGGTCTCTTTGATCCTTCATTCACTCTCAATCCCAGGATTTTTCGGTTCCTTTGTCGCAAGTGGGGGACTCCGGAGTTGGATCTTTTTGCTTCTCGTCACAACCACAAGCTTCCGGCTTTTGTGTCTCTATCTCAGGATCCTCTGGCAGTGGATGCCATGTCTCTGACCTGGGATGATCTGGGGTTCCTGTACCTATTTCCCCCCTTCTTCATGATAGGCAAGGTGGTGCGCAAGTTAGCACTGGTAGGGGTGCCAGCAATTCTGGTGGCTCCAAGGTGGTCAAGACGTCTGTGGTTTGCAGACGTCGTAAGGCTGGCAGTGGATCAGTTCCGTCTGCCTCTTCTTCCAGATCTCATCACCCAGGGTCAACTTCGTTACCCCAGTTTACAAACGCTGGCTTTGACGGCGTGGCTGCTGAAATCTCCATCTTAAAAGAAGACGGTCTTTCTGATGCGGTGATTCAGACTTTTGTTAGAGCTAGGAAGAAGTCTTCCTCTGTCATCTACTACAGGACTTGGAGGTCCTATATTGACTGGTGTGAGACTAGGGCCTTGCCTTACAGGGTTTTTTCAATTCCTAGAATTTTGGAGTTTCTGCAACGTGGTCTGGCTATGGGGTTCCAGATTAGTACTTTGAAAGGGCAGGTCTCTGCCTTGGCTATTTTCTTTCAAAGGTCATTTGCTCGTCATCCTTTGGTCAAGACCCTTTTCCAGGGGGTCACGCATGTACGGCCTCCTAGAAAGCCCTTGCTTCCAGTGTGGGACCTAAACTTGGTGCTTTCTGCTATGCAGGCTCCTCCTTTTGAGCCATTGCAGGATATTCCTCTTCCTATCCTTACTCAGAAGATTGCCTTTTTGGTGGCTATTACCTCTGTCCGCCGGGTTTCAGAGTTGGCGGCCTTGTCCATTCAGGCCCCTTATTTTGAGAGGCATCAGGACAAGGTGGTTTTCCGTTTTAAACCAGATTTCCTTCCTAAAGTGGTTTTGGCCTTTCATCTAAACCAGGACATTGTTCTTCCTTCCTTGTGTCCTAAGCCTAGTAATGACAGGAAAAGGGTTTTACATTCTTTGGATGTAGTTCGTTGCGTTAAATATTATTTGGTGACTACTTCGGCCTTCCGTAAGACGGATGCCTTTTTTGTGGTGCCCTCTGGGCCTAGGAGGGGTTTGCCACCTGCCAAGTCCTCCATTAGTAAATGGATACGTCAGGCCATTATTGGGGCCTATTCTGCTAAGGGGAAAGTTCCTCCTTTTCGGGTTACTGCTTATTCTACTCGTGCTGTTGGGGCTTCTTGGGCTTTTCAGCACCAGGCTTCTGTTGAACAAGTTTGCAAGGCTGCAATTTGGTCTTCTGTGCATACTTTTTCTAAGTTTTACAAGGTTGATGTGCGGGCTCAGCGGATGCTGCTTTTGGCCGCAAAATTCTGCAAGCTGCAGTAGATTAAGTTATGCATTATTTCCTTGGTGGGATCCCCACCCTTTATAGACACTGCTATTGGATGTCCCAAGTGTCATGAATATTTGGAAGCGGAGTGTGTGACATACTAGAAATAATACCATTTTGTGAGTACTCACCTGTAAAATGGGTATTACGAGTATGTCACATACCCCGCTTCCCCCGCCCTTTTTTGTTCTGGGATCCTTTGTATGGTGAATCTTACTTTTCTTTTTTTGATTATACAATATAATTGGCTCCTCCTGGTTCCTCACTGCTATCTTATACTGGGGAATGGTGGGAGGTCCCGGGTACTCATGGACCGGGAGGGGCTCCTTTTTTTCATGTCATCTCTGCAAGATCGCCCTCTACAGGTTTCCCAAGTGTCATGAATATTTGGAAGCGGGGTGTGTGACATACTCGTAATACCCATTTTACAGGTGAGTACTCACAAAATGGTATTTTTTATTACTACCAATAATTAACCATGATTATGCTTAACATTACAATCTGATGACAATATTATTACTATTATTTTATGATGGTGATATTATTGTTTATATAGCATTTTCTTATTCACTTATCATTGTTGTGGTGGTTGTTATTATTACTAATACTATGATTATGATTAATCCTATAGGCCAACAACTATAATTGATAATATAACACCATCATTATCGGTGGTGTTGTATAAAAGCTCACAATCACGGGTGTGATGAATGATACACAAGATATTACATACATGGCATACTCCAAGCACGCCTGACAGGCTGTGGAGGAAGAGCTTACAATCTAAATGCTTCAAATTACTTTCAATATATATTAAACATATATTTAAAATCTGCTTTAGAATTAATTCATTATTACTACTATTAATATTACCATGATTATGATTAACATTCAAATTCAACATTATTAATATTATTAACTATTAATAATATATATACTTGCTCTTGATGCTGATGATGATAATAGTTATTATTATCATCATTAAACCGGACCTTCAGCATGATTTTATGAAAAGCCCAAACCCTTAAAAAAAAAATTTACCAGCATCTAAAATTAATGTATTCTAAAGTTTTTAGCCACTTACTTACTATTCTTTCCCCCACCGAGCTACAACTATGTACAGGACTCTAGGATACGGGTGCCGCCATCTTAGCTCAGAAGCATCACACATACTGAGGAGAGGAGAGCGAGGTAAAGTACAGGGGGCGGGGTTATAGCTGTGGGGTCAGGGAAAGGACAGCAATCCCAGAAGGCAGAGAGACACAGTCAGAAAACACTTCCTGTTTGCAGGCTGCCTGATGCTCCATGAGCCACCATCTTGGATGTTTAAAGGCTCATAACATGCAGTTTTAATGTGAGCGATCTGTATGTACAGGGTGGAGGAAACATATAAGATATGCTCTTATTCAGGGCAGGGTGAAGGTCCGCTTTAAGAAGATAATAAGGTAAGCATCACACCGCCAGACCAGTGAAGCAGCTGCGGTAAGTATGTATTACTTTTTTTATATTTTTGCCTGGATTGTCCCTTTAAACCTATCATTAATCAATAATATTAAATAGCCTATACTCGCCTAACCCCCAGGCCAACTGGTCCAGGGCTGAGCTGAGCAGTAGATGTCTCTCTCTTCTGTTATCAGCTGTCGATTGCCTGGCTCCAACCAGTTCTATTGTACTCTCTTGCCCTTGGCATAAGAGAGAATGCGCCCTCCCTAATTTGGCTTGAGGAAGCGTGGCACTTGCTGGGTGCTGTTATCTCAGCGCTGGATCAGCTGGACAGGCGGTAAGGTGAGTATAGACTTTTTATTTTTCTATACATAATGATAGCAATTATTATTAAATTAATAGTGATTCTCATAATGCTTATTGCTTTACCCTGTATGCGTGATTGTAAGTGTGTATGCTATTATCTTTATTATTATTGTTTACTGACATTATTATTAATATCAATAATAATACTAATACTTGTAACTGTTCAATGATTTGCCCCTTATGTGTAATCGTGTATGTGTATTGGCTGCAGACATGTAATTATTAAAAGAAAAACTCTCTGTACATTGAACAGTAGAGAGATTAAAAGCATTAATTATATAGTGGCAACATAGATAGCAGTGCTGTACAAAGGACATAGAATTGGTCATAGAGGAATATTTCCAGAGGAGATTACATTGTAATGCCACCCCTCCCCCAATCCTCACACACTGCTATCATTATTAATATTATAGCGCCGATATATTCTGCAGTGATGAACAAAGAACACTGAGCCACCCGTCTCTGCACCACAGGAGCTTACACTCAAATATCTCCCATACTCACTATTCTGCACATGTACAGTAAGTATATGCCTTGGGCTGGTCTCTGCGGGAAAAGAGCTTACACTCAAAAATTCCCTCTGCACTTGCACACTATTTTCATATTATTATTCTAATATTACTAATAATATCAACTAATAATAATTATAAAACTTCCATCATTTCTAAGAAAACCCAGCAATAGTAGATGAATAAGGTTTTCGTCTTTTAAAATTATTATATACAATGATAATAATTGTATTTAAAATATTAACAGTCATAACAAATTTCATCATATTTTATATTTTTATCAGTGATGGTGAAAGTGAGGCCAGTAATAGTAATAATATTAAAAATTAATAATAACAATAATAAACATCAATACTTAATTAATATAAACATAATTATTTATTTTTGATATTAACAATAGATTATTATTATTATTATTAACATTTTGCATATGCTCTACATATGAGGAACATAAACTCATATTAAAAAAAATTAACCCCTTGTTCTCCTTGACCTTATTTGTTTCACATTGATTGGTTTATTTCTTAATGGAGGACAGGCAGAGGTTAAATTGTTTATTGGCATAGAATGAATTCACCAGCTGTAGCCCTGGCCTATATTGAAATGATTATTATTACACAGTTTAAGTCATTATTTTTAGTACACAGTACACACTGTACACTGTTGTAATTGCTGGTTTCCACCTGTCAAGCAAAGCACCAATAACATTATTTTAATGTAAATCCATTTTTTTCATTATTATCATCGTTGTCTTTATTATCACCCTGTTTAGAATTTTTACTATTTTTATAATTATCATTTGATTAAATTTAACATTGTATAAAGGATTGGAAAAAAAATGTTGCAACCAAGGCCATAGATTGTTTACACAATGTAAATAATTACAATGATAATATAAAAAATATATATATTTATTTAAAATAAATATTATGTTGTTAGACGTAAGATTATTATTATTAATAATAAGGTGCAGCAATGTATATTTGTATATTTTCATCATAATAATTTTTCTTAAAATAAGTAGATTCTTTATAGCAACCTGAAAAAATAAAAAGAAATGTGTTCTAAAGAGAATATAGTGATGTGCAGTATAAGATTCCTACTGTGTTCTATCAGGAGACTAGCCCTCCCCTGTGCACCAATCAGTGCTCAGCTCACAATAGTAAATATGGTTTTCATTTGGCGTGCTGACAGCAAAACACTTTAGTAAACATTAGTTCTGCCTGTTGCTGAGCCGGTCTGGCGTACGTCAGCACAGCGTTGCAGGCCTTTACTTCGTTCAGTGCCTTTGAGTTTAAAAGAAAAAGGGACCTATTAATGATGGGGCCCAGTCAGGATTGGCTATGGGGCCCAGTCAGGATAAGCTGTAAAACTAAGTGATGATATGCTGTGGGAAATGGACATGATAGTTTATGAGGCCTAGTCTGATAAGTTATAAGCCACTTCCAACTGTCCCTCTTTTGAGTCCATGCCCCCCCTGCCCACTCATTGTTCTCATTTGTCCCTGTTTGAGGTGCATGAAGTCGTTCATAATAGGCCAATCATAATAGGTCTGGTCATGATAGTCTGATAGGCTTTGAGGCCAATTTATTATTGGTAAGGGGCTCATTCATAATAGTTTATGGCAATGATGAGCTAGGGGGTGGACATCTCTGCGCAGAGAAAGCAGGAGAGGTGTGAACAGAGCCTGATAGTCTGGTCTCGGTCAAGATAGTTCATAATAGGCTATGAGGTCAAATATGAAGTCTGTTCTGCTAATAATTGTACTGTATAGCTGTATCTCCAAATTTCTGCATTTGCATTGTGCATTTCATCACTGGCAATTGCACTTCACTGGTAGTTTCTGTATTTGCATTGTACACTTTACATTCCATGTTTAAATAACTTTAAAGCTTTGTGTATAGCCTTACTAACATAATTTAATAATAATAATAATAATAATTTAATAATTTATAATTTGCACTGTTTAGTTTATATTTGGTAATTGCACTCCACAGTGAACTTTTGCTTCTTTTTTAATCTTGTTTTTTGTTTGTTATATGTGGGTTTGTTGTTGTGTTCGACTGCCATTTAGGGTTAGTGCGTTTTGCGCTACCCTTTGATTATATGCGACTCAATTATGATAATCTATAAAGCCTGGTCTTGACAGGCTATAAGGCCCATGTGTCGGGTTCATAATAGGCTATGAAGCTGGGTTGTAATAGGCTATAATGCCCAGTCCTGATAGACTGAGAGGCCTATTATTTATTGGATATATGGTGTGTTCATGAAAGGCTATGGGGCTCAGTTATGATAGGCTGTTAGGCCTCTTTATTATTGGATATATGGTATGTTCATGATAGGCTATGGGGCCCGTTCATAATAGGTTGTGAGGCCTATTTAATATTGGATATATGGCATGTTCATGGTAGGTTGTGAGGCCTATTTCTTATTGAATATGTGGTGTGTTCATGAAAGGCTGTGATGCCTATTTCTTATTGGATAGGTGGTGTGTTCGTGATATTTCTTATTGGATATGTGGTGTGTTCATGATAGGCTGTGATGCCTATTTCTTTTTGGATATGTGGTGTGTTCATGATAGGCTATGGGGCCCAGTCATAATAGGTTGTGATGCCTATTTCTTATTGGATATGTGGTGTGTTCATGATAGGCTATGGGCCCCAGTCATAATAGGTTGTGAGGCCTATTTCTTATTGGGTATGTGGTGTGTTCATGATAGGCTATGGGGCCCAGTCATAATAGGTTGTGAGGCCTATTTCTTATTGGATATGTGGTGTGTTCATGATAGGCTATGCGGCCCAGTCATAATAGGTTGTGAGGCCTATTTCTTATTGGATATGTGGTGTGTTCATGATAGACTATGGGGCCCAGTCATAATAGGTTGTGAGGCCTATTTCTTATTGGATATGTGGTGTGTTCATGATAGACTATGGGGCCCAGTCATAATAGGTTGTGAGGCCTATTTCTTATTGGATATGTGGTGTGTTCATGATAGGCTATGGGGCCCAGTCATAATAGGTTGTGAGGCCTATTTCTTATTGGATATGTGGTGTGTTCATGATAGGCTATGGGGCCCAGTCATAATAGGTTGTGATGCCTATTTCTTATTGGATATGTGGTGTGTTCATGATAGGCTATGGGGCCCAGTCATAATAGGTTGTGAGGCCTATTTCTTATTGGATATGTGGTGTGTTCATGATAGGCTATGGGGCCCAGTCATAATAGGTTGTGAGGCCTATTTCTTATTGGATATGTGGTGTGTTCATGATAGACTATGGGGCCCAGTCATAATAGGTTGTGAGGCCTATTTCTTATTGGATATGTGGTGTGTTCATGATAGGCTGTGATGCCTATTTCTTATTGGATATGTGGTGTGTTCATGATAGGCTATGGGGCCCAGTCATAATAGGTTGTGAGGCCTATTTCTTATTGGATATGTGGTGTGTTCATGATAGGCTATGGGGCCCAGTCATAATAGGTTGTGAGGCCTATTTCTTATTGGATATGTGGTGTGTTCATGATAGGCTATGGGGCCCAGTCATAATAGGTTGTGAGGCCTATTTCTTATTGGATATGTGGTGTGTTCATGATAGGCTATGGGGCCCAGTCATATTAGGTTGTGAGGCCTATTTCTTATTGGATATGTGGTGTGTTCATGATAGGCTATGGGGCCCAGTCATAATAGGTTGTGAGGCCTATTTATTATTGGATATGTGGTGTGTTTATGATAGACTGATCAAGATAGCTCGTAAGCTCGCAAGGGCAGGGCTCTCCTTCCTATTGTCTTCTGTGCTCACAACACTTTGTTTAAACCTTGTGGCATCTAATTTTGTATTGTTCCCTGTACTATATGTTTTACCTTGTCTGTAATCATACCTTGTAAAGCGCTATGGAAGATGATGGCGCTATATAAACAATAATAATAATAGACTATGGGATCCAGGTAATTTATCAATAAAATAATAAATAAATAAATAGTTGAATAAATGACTTTCAATTGAGACTTAAAACTAAACTGAGCAGAAAAGCAGAGAGCGTCACAATAAACATGCCGGGATGGCGGCGCCGGTGCTGTTAATGCTTGTGCAAATAAATACTCTTATTAATGATAATAGGCGTGCAAACACAGCTATATACACACGCACACGCACACACACACACACACACACACACACACACGCCCATCCGCTGATTTCCTGGCTCCTATTCTCCATTTGCAAACTGCTTTACATTTAAGCATTTAACTCCAAATCGGCTTTTAGCCTCATTCCTCCCCCCCCCCTCTTCCCCCTCCTCCTCCCGCCTGTCTCCCCCTCCCCTGCAGCACTCTCATACCTCCACAGCACACAGCCGTCACACAGGGCAGGTGGAAGCGCAACCAGGCACACAACCAGGCCTGGGACAACCGCCACAATCACTGCCACAGTGCTGGGAAGCTCCAGGACGGAGGGGGAAACAGGCAGGGAAGGGCCAGGCTTTGGAAACTATCTGGTGGGGGCAATTTTACAGACAGTAGCCCAAGACAGGTGGACAAGGATTAAGAAAAGAGGCAGCAAGAAAGAGCCAGAGACTGTCGAGAAAAGTTAGACGGCTTTAGCACTCGGATAAGAAAGATCAGCCTATCGGAGGAGAGGGGTATATTACCTGTGGCGCATAAACAGAAGACTCCTGCATCCACAGGTACGTTTCCACCACAACATTGTTTATTATAAAATAGATTAAGTAAAAGATATTCCGGTATGTACATTTGTTTTATGCATTATGATATGATTACTTTAGCCGTCCTCCCATCCGTGGAGGGAATTTATCTCGCAGTGCTGCTCTTTTTGAAAGCATTATGCCATAATCCCCCCTATGGATGGGGAGCAGACAACTGTCACTAGTGATCGAAGAACTGCAAACTACCTCTGCTGGTCTCTGTTGCTTGTCAAAGACCTAAAAATTAAGTAATACAATATTTTATTTGTTTTATTATAGATTTAGAAATGAAATTGTTTACCCCTTCAAAACTACTACAACGTGCACAAATGATGCACTCTAAAAAAATGCATTCTATACATAGACCAATAAACCCCCAACATGACCCCACCACTGGACACCATTATAATACAATTCTATTACGATATACATAGAACACTACAGTCCCACTTGACCTGACCACTAGACACCATCATAATACAATTATGTTACACTCTATACATAAATTACTACACCCCGAAAATGAACCTGACCACGGGACAGCATCATAATATAATTCTGTTACACACTATACATAGAACACTCCACCTTAACATGACCTAACCACTGGACACCGCCATAATACAATCCTGTTACATTCTGTACAAAGAACACTATATCGCCAACATGACCTGACCACTGGACACAATCATAAAATAGTTTGATTACACTCTATACATAGAAACCTACACCCCCCAACATGACTCAACCACTGGACACCATCAAAATACCATTCTATTACACACTATACATAGAATACTACACCCTCAACTTGACCCCCACCACTGGACTCTAACATAATACAATTGTGTTACACACTATACATAGAACACTACACCCCAAAATGACCCGGCCACTGGACTCTATTATAATACAATTGTGTTACACACTATACATAGAACACTACACCACAAAATGACCTTACCACTGGACACTATCATAATACAATTCTATTACACTCATTACATAGAACACTACACCCCTAGCACTGACCACTGAACTCCATCATAATACAAATCTACTACTCAAACTCGTAAGTTCTACACCACCAAGATTACTTGGCCACCAGACACTATTCTAATACACCTCCAACCCATGAAACTACTTGACACCATTTTAAAATATAGTACAATTTTTACAGAGCCATACACCTCCAACATCGACCACCCGAAACAAATATTATCCAGTGCACTCCTAATTGGACTTAATCAATAGACACATAGAGACAATGGACACAGTCCTTATAACACACTATGGACATAATGCTATAACACTGCAAACCTAGAACTCTACATACCAAAAATAACCCAACCCATTCATAAACATTCACATTAACATAATATAGTTCCATTATACTCTAAATTGCTCCTACAGCCTAACCCTAACACTGCTTGGTCACTAAATACATTATTGACAAGCAGCCACTGATAACTGGAATCATTTTAAAGGTTTAGACTGATTTAGTCTGAAAAGAAGGGCTTTAGGTTGAGGTTTATAGACTGAGGTTGAAGATAATGGTAAAGCTAGGGTTTAGGGAGTACAGTGAGACTTAAGATTGGATAATAGTGGCTTCTATGGCTTCATTCTGGCCTGGGGCACAGTGTTCGTATACATTGCAATAGTGATATCCAGCAGCTCCAGCCACCCTCACCTTCTGTTTGTGTTTATCCAAAAAAAAAAGTTGGTATGATAGGGGTTTCTTGACCTGAGTCGTAAAGTTGCCAGTGCATCCAGGATTCAGGACGTTTGCACATGGGTTGGCCACTGATTGGTGTCCCTTGTGTGAGGAACCAGCTTAGGGCATTTTGAACAAATAGCTTGGACACAAAGTAGCGCAAATTAGCTGCTTACATCTATTCCTAGGGCTTCTGCAAGATTTCAGCAGGCCCAACTTATGTATGCCTCCAGATTTAACAGCTGTCCTGGGGCACAGTTCAGGGTCACTCATTATATATTTCCAGGCAATGTAGGCCAAAGCCTGACCTGTACATCCACTCATGTATACCCAGGTGCTGGTCCCCTGCAGGGTTCCCCTATATTTTTTACTCCAGGTACCCTAAACCTGAAGAACATAGGTGGAGAAATGGTCTGGCCTGCAGAGTGTGTGTAAGACATCAGATCTGAAAGAGAGTCTGAGTTTAGGGGGCCTCAGTTGGGGCTTACAGGTCAGAATGTGTCTCTGTGATACCAACTGCCCACTACCATGCACATTCACTTAATTATGCATATCCACCCATGCATTCAGGGTAGGGCCATCTAAGCCAGCCCAAAGGGAGTCTTTAGACTTGGGTTGGGCCAGAACAAACCCTCAAACAAGAAATCAAGTCCTACAAACTGGAGCTCTACGGGAGGTCTAGGGGTTTTGGTTTTGAAAGTCCACCCTCTCTACTGCCGTGCACACCCATCCAAGCATGCTTATCTGCCCATGCTTTTAGGGTAGGACCACCCATGTCAGCCCAAGAACGAGAGGTCCGGTGATTTTGATTTGAAATGCCCATATTTTCTGCTACGATGCACCTTCACCCAAGCACACATATCTTCCCATGCTTTCAGGGTAGGATAACCCAAGCCTATCCAAAGGGAGTCTCCAAGTTTTGGATGGGCCAGAGCCAGCTCTTAAAGAAGAAATTCCTATAACATTGGGCTCTGTAAGAGGTCGAGGTCTGGTGGTTCTGGTTTGGAATGTCCATCTTTTCTACTACTTTTTCAACTACTTTTCTACTAATGCTTAGATATCTGCCCCGGCTTTCAGCGTAAGCCTCCAAACATGACCCAGCTCAAACTTGACCCAATCAAGTCCTGCAACTTTGGGCATTTACGAGATGTTTCAAGGTGCTGGTTTGGAATGACCAAATGTTTTAGACATCCACCCAAGCATGCATATCTGCCAGTGATTCCAGGGTACAACTATTGAAGCCAGCCTAAACACACTAAAGCTTGGAGTGAGCCAAAATCTGCTCTTAAAGAAGAAATCAAGTACGACAACCTTGGCTTTTACTAAAGCTCTGCATGTTCTGGTTTGGAATGTACACCTTCACTACTCCCATGGAATGTCCACCTTCTCTACTACCATGGACGTCCACCTTCTTTGTTACCACATACATCCACCTTCTCTTCTGCCACAGACTTGTATATCTGCCTATGATTTTATGGTAAGACCACCTTGGTAAGACCAAGTCAGCCCTAATAAGAGAGGTCTGGTGGTTCTGTTTTGCAATGTCCATCTTTTCTGCTACTATACATTTCCACTTAAGGATGCATATCTGCCCATACTTCCAGCATAGCATCACTCAAGGCAACCCAAAGAGGGTCTCCAAACTTAGAGTCGGCCAGAGGCAAGAATTACAACCTGGGAGATCGGATGATGCTGGTTGGCTCTGAATGTTCACTTTTGCGACAGTTTTATTAATGTTTTTGGGTGAGAGAGTTATTTCATGCCCTGAATGCCCCAGTAGGGTAAGTTCAGACATAGGCCAAGAGCAGTGTCATTACCTGGGAACCCTTGGCACAGTATCTACATGTGTTTAATGATAATAAGTCCCAGGCTATCTCAAGATGGACACCATTTAAATCCGTAGTCAGCAACAGTCTAATGATATTGTGGCTCCTTAGCATTCTCTAGTGGTGCTTTTGCAATGCTGGTGGAGGAAATGCAAGAGTAAAACCAGCCCATAAGTGGACCTGATATTGCATTAGACTTTCCTGATAGAGCCATATGACCAATTTAGCTGAAAATTGGTTACTTTGTTAACCACTCCATTATCTTTTCAAAAAGACTAATAGTAAGCCGACCATTATTCACACATTTTTTTTCTAATAGGCACAAATGGGAAGTCATTTGCTCTGAACATTTTCAAGATATTTTTCGAAGCTCCCTGAAAGATCATTTAATCATTTTGAATAGTCATTTTGGTTTTGTCAATCTCTACCATTCGTCAAATTTTCTTTGCATGGAACTAAAAATCACCTGCTCATTCAAATATTATCTGTACAATATCCTTAACCAAACATTGCAGTATAACTATAAACCTAGGTCCTAACTCTGAACAAACGGTTTCAACAGGCTGCTTAGTCAGGGCTCTTAAATTCAAAAGACAAGATTGTATGCAGATTGTACAGCTTAAATTGTGAAGTGTGTAGGTATCATAAAGCTAAGCAATTTTTTTTTCAAGCTATTCAACTAAAGTTTGCAGAATTTAAACGACAATCAGGTTAATTTTTTTGCACATAAGGCAAAACTGTCTTAGCATTCAATAATATTTGAGCTCCTATAATATAGATTTAATTATAGTTGTTTGGAAATTGTACAGATCAGATTGAAGGCTGTGTGATCTGCATTAGGGTAGCCATTCAGTTCAAAGAATATTTAATACAAATTCAACGACTATTCTTTCTTTGATCTTAGTGATTGACGTAAACAATTTTGAAAAACTGTTTGATATTCTTATTCTGAAAAATCAGAGAAACGATCTCCCATTTAATGATCGTGCAGTCGAGGGTCACCTGGCAGGAGAGCTGAGTCCAGTGACAGCAGGGGGATTGGTAATTAAGCCGGGCTTTGGAAAGCAGTTATCCGGCTCTGACGTCTGTGACTCGAGCTGCTACTTTCAGGAAAAGTTACTGAAAGACGATTAGGAAGATCAGAGGATCTAAACGGGGCAAAAGTCGTGTGACGGGGCATCTAATCTTTAAAGGGGACCTGTATCACTGCCACCCAGCTTTCATCCTGACATCTACTGATGTCAGATGCCAGAATACCTACAGAAATCAGATTTGCTGGAACAAGGCATGTATGCACCTTGCAATCTGATTGTACAGTCTTTATACAATCTTATCTATACTTCAATGGAAAAAGAGGGTGTGGTGCTAATGCCTCTGTGTCATGATTCAGGTCAGGGTGTAGTTGATTTAGTTGATAAATCAGGTTGCATGTCAGGACTAAGGGGTAGCTAAAACCCCAAAACGCGTAACCTTCTTTCTTTGGGGGGCAATATGGACTCACACTACCGCACAGGACACGTAAGTTTTAATTAATTAATAAATGTTACGTTTTAATGGGACCTGGTGAGCTGGATTCACAATACTCAGGTTGCAGGTCAGGTTTATCAGGGTGGGGGTCCACTGTCAATAATAGTGGCATTTACAATTGAAAGCTAGCGTAAAGGGGAACTACCAAATCCAATGAAACTACATACAATTAATGAAAAGGATAATTGGGCATTTGCTGTGATCCCCAAATCAAGTAGGAAAGTAAAGGGGGCCTTTACTTCTCAGCAAACAATTAAAGACATATATGTGCTGCAAATTAAATCAATTAGTGGGGTAAATCAATCTATGCTTACATTATGTAAATAACCAGTGGCAGGCTTAGACTGGACAGGGTACCAGGGAATTCCACAGTATGCCCCTGAATCCAGGAGCCCTCTGGGGACTCCCTATGCCCAAAAGGTTTGCATGGTGCTAATCCAACACTGTATATTGACTACCTGAGAACACAATGCACAGCCATTTTAGTGTTCATCTTTCTATACAACTCCAGTGCTTAGTGGATTCTGCATAGATGGCACACTCCACAGTCATTACGCCCAAAAGGGTTCTATTTTGCTAATCCAACACTGTATATTGAGTACCTGAGAACACAATGCACAGCCATTTTTAGTGTTTATCTTTATATACAGCTCAAGTGATTAGTGTATTCTACATAGTTGGCACACTTGACAGTCATTATTATGCCATACATTTTTCTAGGACAGAAGTAGTAGGTGAGCTGGAGATGTCAGGAGAGCACAGGTTATCCACTCACTCACAATACAATTTGGCATAATTTCTGGTGGGCCCATGACCTCTCAGTCCGACACTGACCAGTAGAGTAAAGGCCATTTACACAAACCTTCTACAGTGCCACTTTGCACAGCAAATTCATTAGAAGGGTCTATACTTACATTGTGCAAAATAAAAAGTGGGGTAAAAGAGTCCAAATCTTTACTCTGAAAAATAATAGGTAAAAGGGTCTATGCATTCACTCTGCCAGTTAGTTAGTTACACTCTAAAATTAGTGGGTTTAGTAAAACTAAATTAGTGGAGAAAAAGTGATTGGCGATAACACTTTGCAAATTAAAAATGGGTAAAGGGGCCTACACTTAAAGCGGACCAAAAGCCACATTTTTAACTAGCATCCCTTGAATTGCTACCCCCATGAAGAGCACCTTTTGCCAATTTTTAGTGCTCCTGCATCACTCTAATCCCAGATAATGGCCCCTGTTTAAAGTGGACCAACACCCACCGGTGATCGGCCCGGGAATCTATAAGATTCCCGGGCCGATCACCTCCCTCCCCGCGGGACATCCGAGATCGGGATGTCCCGCGGGGTGAAACCCCCCCAAACACCCCAAACTCCTTACCTCAGTGAATGGCCGGCGCGGGCACGCGCGCGTCAAGAGGGACGCGCGGGAGGCGGCGGCAGCGGCGCTTGTCCGCGGCTTGTCCGTCGGCGCGGGGAGAGGTGAGTTCGGGGGGTTCGGGGGGGTTTCACACAGCGGGGCACCCCGATCGGGGGTGCCCCACCGAAGTGGACCAAGACCCAGGATAGTCAAAATCCTGGGTGTTGGTCCACTTTAAGCTGTAAAGCTCCGCCTCCTCCATTCATTTCCATTGTTGTGTGTGGCAATGATGTAATTGCCACACCAATGACTGATTGCCTGGCATCTTACAGATGAGAGGGACAGCAAAAATAAATCAGTGTTCCAGGACATTTCTAAAAACAAAAATATCAATTTCTAGTTTGGCTTTGGCCAAATGTATTTCACAAGTTTGGTGGGGGTTTTGGTCAGCTTTAAGCTCTGCACATTAAAAAGCAGGGTAAAGAGGACTATGCTTATATCATGTAAATGCATTAGTGGGGTAATGGGGTCTACACTTACACTGTGCAAATAATTGGCGGGTTAAAGGAGTCTACGCTTATACATAGTGGGGTAAAGGGGTCTATACTTTCTCTCTGCACATAAATTAGTCATGTAAAGTGGTCTATACATAAACTCAGCACATGAATTAGTGGGATAAAGGGGTCTACCCATACATGCAGCAATGATTTATTGGGGTAGAGAGTTCACATACACGTAGCACACAAATGTATGGGGTATATGCATACATGTAGCAATTAACTAGTGGGGTAAAGGGGTATTTAGTTGGGTAAAGGGTCTACACAAACAAGCAGCAAATAACTTAGCGGGCTAAAGGAGTCTATACTTACTCTCTCACAAGTTAAGTGGGTTTTGGTTCCTCTTTAAATAAGGGGGTAAAGTGGTCTATACTTTGCACATACTGTAAATTAGTGGAGTAAAGGAGTCTATAATTACTCTCTGCACATACATTAGTGGAGTAACGGGGTCTATACTTACTCTCTGCACATACATTAGTGGGGTAAAGAGGTCTATACTCACTCTCTGCACATACATTAGTGGGGTAAAGGGCTCTATACTCACTCGCTGCACATACATTAGTGGGGTAAAGGGGTCTATACTCACTCTCTGCACATACATTAGTGGGGTAAAGGGCTCTATACTCACTCGCTGCACATACATTAGTGGGGTAAAGGGGTCTATACTCACACTCTGCACATACATTAGTGGAGTAACGTGGTGTATACTCACTCTCTGCACATACATTAGTGGGGTAACGGGGTCTAAACTCATTCTCTGCACATACATTAGTGGGGTAAAGGGGTGTATACTCACTCTCTGCACATACATTAGTGGAATAAAGGGGTGTATACTCACTCTCTGCACATACATTAGTGGGGTAAAGGGGTCTATACTCACTCTCTGCACATACATTAGTGGAGTAACGGGGTGTATACTCACTCTGCACATACATTAGTGGGGTAAAGGGGTGTATACTCACTCTATGCACATACATTAGTGGAGTAACGGGGTGTATACTCACTCTGCACATATATTAGTGGGGTAAAGGGGTGTATACTCACTCTCTGCACATACATTAGTGGGGTAAAGAGGTCTATACTCACTCTCTGCACATAGATTAGTGGGGTAAAGGGGTCTATACTCACTCTCTGCACATATATTAGTGGGGTAAAGGGGTGTATACTCACTCTCTGCACATACATTAGTGGGGTAAAGGGGTGTATACTCACTCTCTGCAAATACATTAGTGGGGTAAATGGGTCTATACTCACTCTCTGCACATACATTAGTGGGGTAAAGGGGTCTATACTCACTCTCTGCACATACATTAGTGGGGTATATGGGTCTATACTCACTCTCTGCACATACATTAGTGGGGTAAAGGGGTCTATACTCACTCTCTGCACATACATTAGTGGGGTAAAGGGGTCTATACTCACTCTCCAAACATACATTAGTGGGGTAAAGGGGTCTATACTCACTCTCTGCACATACATTAGTGGGGTAAATGGGTCTATACTCACTCTCTGCACATACATTAGTGGGGTAAAGGGGTCTATACTCACTCTCTGCACATACATTAGTGGGGTAAAGGGGTCTATACTCACTCTCTGCACATACATTAGTGGGGTAAAGGGGTCTATACTCACTCTCTGCACATACATTAGTGGGGTAAAGGGGTCTATACTCACTCTCTGCACATACATTAGTGGGGTAAAGGGGTCTATACTCACTCTCTGCACATAGATTAGTGGGGTAAAGTGGTCTATACTCACTCTCTGCACATATATTAGTGGGGTAAAGGGGTCTATACTCACTCTCTGCACATACATTAGTGGGGTAAAGGGGTCTATACTCACTCTCTGCACATACGTTAGTGGGGTAAAGGGGTCTATACTCACTCTCTGCACATACATTAGTGGGGTATATGGGTCTATACTCACTCTCTGCACATACATTAGTGGGGTAAAGGGGTCTATACTCACTCTCTGCACATACATTAGTGGGGTAAAGGGGTCTATACTCACTCTCTGCACATACATTAGTGGGGTAAAGGGGTCTATACTCACTCTCTGCACATACATTAGTGGGGTAAAGGGGTGTATACTCACTCTCTGCACATACATTAGTGGGGTAAAGGGGTCTAAACTCATTCTCTGCACATACATTAGTGGGGTAAAGGGGTCTATACTCACTCTCTGCACATACATTAGTGGGGTAAAGGGGTGTATACTCACTCTCTGCACATACATAAGTGGGGTAAAGGGGTCTATACTCACTCTCTGCACATAGATTAGTGGGGTAAATGGGTCTATACTTACTCTATGCACATACATAAGTGGGGTAAAGGGGTCTATACTCACTCTCTGCACATACATTAGTGGGGTAAAGGGGTCTATACTCACTCTCTGCACATAGATTAGTGGGGTAAATGGGTCTATACTCACTCTCTGCACATACATTTGTGGAATAAAGGGGTGTATACTCACTCTCTGCACATACATTAGTGGGGTATATGGGTCTATACTCACTCTCTGCACATACATTAGTGAGGTAAAGGGGTGTATACTCACTCTCTGCACATACATTAGTGGGGTAAATGGGTCTATACTCTCTGCACATACATTAGTAGGGTAAAGGGGTCTATACTTACTCTATGCACATACATTAGTGGGGTAAAGGGGTCTATACTCACTCTCCAAACATACATTAGTGGGGTAAAGGGGTCTATACTCACTCTTTGCACATACATTAGTGAGGTAAAGGGGTGTATACTCACTCTCTGCCCATACATTAGTGGGGTATATGGGTCTATACTCACTCTCTGCACATACATTAGTGGGGTAAAGGGGTCTATACTCACTCTCTGCACATACATTAGTGGGGTAAAGGGGTCTATACTCACTCTCTGCACATACATTAGTGGGGTAAAGGGGTCTATACTCACTCTCTGCACATACATTAGTGGGGTAAATGGGTCTATACTCACTCTCTGCACATACATTAGTGGGGTAAAGGGGTCTATACTCACTCTCTGCACATACATTAGTGGGGTAAATGGGTCTATACTCACTCTCTGCACATACATTAGTGAGGTAAAGGGGTCTATACTTACTCTATGCACATACATAAGTGGGGTAAAGGGGTCTATACTCACTCTCTGCACATACATTAGTGAGGTAAAGGGGTCTATACTTACTCTATGCACATACATAAGTGGGGTAAAGGGGTGTATACTCACTCTCTGCACATACATTAGTGGGGTAAAGGGGTCTATACTCACTCTCTGCACATACATTAGTGGGGTAAAGGGGTCTATACTCACTCTCTGCACATACATTAGTGGGGTATATGGGTCTATACTCACTCTCTGCACATACATTAGTGGGGTAAAGGGGTCTATACTCACTCTCTGCACATACATTAGTGGGGTAAAGGGGTCTATACTCACTCTCTGCACATACATTAGTGGGGTATATGGGTCTATACTCACTCTCTGCACATACATTAGTGGGGTAAAGGGGTGTATACTCACTCTCTGCACATACATTAGTGGGGTAAAGGGGTGTATACTCACTCTCTGCACATACTTTAGTGGGGTATATGGGTCTATACTCACTCTCTGCACATACATTAGTGGGGTAAAGGGGTCTATACTCACTCTCTGCACATACATTAGTGGAATAAAGGGGTGTATACTCACTCTCTGCACATACATTAGTGAGGTAAAGGGGTGTATACTCACTCTCTGCCCATACATTAGTGGGGTATATGGGTCTATACTCACTCTCTGCACATACATTAGTGGGGTAAAGGGGTCTATACTCACTCTCTGCACATACATTAGTGAGGTAAAGGGGTGTATACTCACTCTCTGCCCATACATTAGTGGGGTATATGGGTCTATACTCACTCTCTGCACATACATTAGTGGGGTAAAGGGGTCTATACTCACTCTCTGCACATACATTAGTGAGGTAAAGGGGTGTATACTCACTCTCTGCACATACATTAGTGAGGTATATGGGTCTATACTCACTCTCTGCACATACATTAGTGGGGTAAAGGGGTCTATACTCACTCTCTGCACATACATTAGTGGGGTAAAGGGGTCTATACTCACTCTCTGCACATACATTAGTGGGGTAAAGGGGTCTATACTCACTCTCTGCACATACATTAGTGGGGTAAAGGGGTCTATACTCACTCTCTGCACATACATTAGTGGGGTAAATGGGTCTATACTCACTCTCTGCACATACATTAGTGAGGTAAAGGGGTCTATACTTACTCTATGCACATACATAAGTGGGGTAAAGGGGTCTATACTCACTCTCTGCACATACATTAGTGAGGTAAAGGGGTCTATACTTACTCTATGCACATACATAAGTGGGGTAAAGGGGTGTATACTCACTCTCTGCACATACATTAGTGGAGTAAAGGGGTCTATACTCACTCTCTGCACATACATTAGTGGGGTAAAGGGGTCTATACTCACTCTCTGCACATACATTAGTGGAATAAAGGGGTGTATACTCACTCTCTGCACATACATTAGTGAGGTAAAGGGGTGTATACTCACTCTCTGCCCATACATTAGTGGGGTATATGGGTCTATACTCACTCTCTGCACATACATTAGTGGGGTAAAGGGGTCTATACTCACTCTCTGCACATACATTAGTGAGGTAAAGGGGTGTATACTCACTCTCTGCCCATACATTAGTGGGGTATATGGGTCTATACTCACTCTCTGCACATACATTAGTGGGGTAAAGGGGTCTATACTCACTCTCTGCACATACATTAGTGAGGTAAAGGGGTGTATACTCACTCTCTGCACATACATTAGTGAGGTATATGGGTCTATACTCACTCTCTGCACATACATTAGTGGGGTAAAGGGGTCTATACTCACTCTCTGCACATACATTAGTGGGGTAAAGGGGTCTATACTCACTCTCTGCACATACATTAGTGGGGTAAAGGGGTCTATACTCACTCTCTGCACATACATTAGTGGGGTAAAGGGGTCTATACTCACTCTCTGCACATACATTAGTGGGGTAAATGGGTCTATACTCACTCTCTGCACATACATTAGTGAGGTAAAGGGGTCTATACTTACTCTATGCACATACATAAGTGGGGTAAAGGGGTCTATACTCACTCTCTGCACATACATTAGTGAGGTAAAGGGGTCTATACTTACTCTATGCACATACATAAGTGGGGTAAAGGGGTGTATACTCACTCTCTGCACATACATTAGTGGGGTAAAGGGGTCTATACTCACTCTCTGCACATACATTAGTGGGGTAAAGGGGTCTATACTCACTCTCTGCACATACATTAGTGGGGTATATGGGTCTATACTCACTCTCTGCACATACATTAGTGGGGTAAAGGGGTCTATACTCACTCTCTGCACATACATTAGTGGGGTAAAGGGGTGTATACTCACTCTCTGCACATACTTTAGTGGGGTATATGGGTCTATACTCACTCTCTGCACATACATTAGTGGGGTAAAGGGGTCTATACTCACTCTCTGCACATACATTAGTGGAATAAAGGGGTGTATACTCACTCTCTGCACATACATTAGTGGGGTAAAGGGGTGTATACTCACTCTCTGCACATACTTTAGTGGGGTATATGGGTCTATACTCACTCTCTGCACATACATTAGTGGGGTAAAGGGGTCTATACTCACTCTCTGCACATACATTAGTGGAATAAAGGGGTGTATACTCACTCTCTGCCCATACATTAGTGGGGTATATGGGTCTATACTCACTCTCTGCACATACATTAGTGGGGTAAAGGGGTCTATACTCACTCTCTGTACATACATTAGTGAGGTAAAGGGGTGTATACTCACTCTCTGCCCATACATTAGTGGGGTATATGGGTCTATACTCACTCTCTGCACATACATTAGTGGGGTAAAGGGGTCTATACTCACTCTCTGCACATACATTAGTGGGGTAAAGGGGTCTATACTCACTCTCTGCACATACATTAGTGGGGTAAAGGGGTCTATACTCACTCTCTGAACATACATTAGTGGGGTAAATGGGTCTATACTCTCTGCACATACATTAGTGGGGTAAAGGGGTGTATACTCACTCTCTGCACATACATTAGTGGGGTAAAGGGGTCTATACTCACTCTCTGCACATACATTAGTGGGGTAAATGGGTCTATACTCACTCTCTGCACATACATTAGTGGGGTAAAGGGGTCTATACTCACTCTCTGCACATACATTAGTGGGGTAAATGGGTCTATACTCACTCTCTGCACATACATTAGTGGGGTAACGGGGTCTATACTCACTCTCTGCACATACATTAGTGGGGTAAAGGGGTCTATACTCACTCTCTGCACATACATTAGTGGGGTAAAGGGGTCTATACTCACTCTCTGCACATATATTAGTGGGGTATATGGGTCTATACTCACTCTCTGCACATACATTAGTGGGGTAAAGGGGTCTATACTCACTCTCTGCACATACATTAGTGGGGTAAAGGGGTCTATACTCACTCTCTGCACATATATTAGTGGGGTATATGGGTCTATACTCACTCTCTGCACATACATTAGTGGGGTAAAGGGGTCTATACTCACTCTCTGCACATACATTAGTGAGGTAAAGGGGTGTATACTCACTCTCTGCCCATACATTAGTGGGGTATATGGGTCTATACTCACTCTCTGCACATACATTAGTGGGGTAAAGGGGTCTATACTCACTCTCTGCACATACATTAGTGGGGTAAAGGGGTCTATACTCACTCTCTGCACATACATTAGTGGGGTAAAGGGGTCTATACTCACTCTCTGCACATACATTAGTGGGGTAAATGGGTCTATACTCACTCTCTGCACATACATTAGTGGGGTAAAGGGGTCTATACTCACTCGCTGCACATACATTAGTGAGGTAAAGGGGTCTATACTTACTCTATGCACATACATAAGTGGGGTAAAGGGGTCTATACTCACTCACTGCACATACATTAGTGGGGTAAAGGGGTCTATACTCACTCTCTGCACATACATTAGTGGAATAAAGGGGTCTATACTCACTCTCTGCACATACATTAGTGGGGTAAAGGGGTCTATACTCACTCTCTGCACATACATTAGTGGAATAAAGGGGTGTATACTCACTCTCTGCACATACATTAGTGGAATAAAGGGGTGTATACTTACTCTCTGCACATACATTAGTGGAGTAACGGGGTCTATACTCACTCTCTGCACATACATTAATAGGGTAAAGGGGTGTATACTCACTCTCTGCACATACATTAGTGGAATAACGGGGTGTATACTCACTCTCTGCACATACATTAGTGGGGTAAAGGGGTCTATACTCAGTCTCTGCACATACATTAATAGGGTAAAGGGGTGTATACTCACTCTCTGCACATACATTAGTGGGGTAATGGGGTCTATACTCAGTCTCGGCACATACATTAGTGGGGTAAAGGGGTCTATACTCACTCTCTGCACATACATTAGTGGGGTAAAGGGGTCTATACTCAGTCTCTGCACATACATTAGTGGAATAAAGGGGTGTATACTCACTCTGCACATACATTAGTGGAATAAAGGGGTGTATACTCACTCTCTGCACATACATTAGTGAGGTAAAGGGGTGTATACTCACTCTCTGCACATACATTAGTGGAATAAAGGGGTGTATACTCACTCTCTGCACATACATTAGTGAGGTAAAGGGGTGTATACTCACTCTCTGCACATACATTAGTGGAATAAAGGGGTGTATACTCACTCTCTGCACATACATTAGTGGGGTAAAGGGGTGTATACTCACTCTCTGCACATACATTAGTGAGGTAAAGGGGTGTATACTCACTCTCTGCACATACATTAGTGGAATAAAGGGGTGTATACTCACTCTCTGCACATACATTAGTGGGGTAAAGGGGTGTATACTCACTCTCTGCACATACATTAGTGGGGTAAAGGGGTGTATACTCACTCTCTGCACATACATTAGTGGAATAAAGGGGTGTATACTCACTCTTCACATACATTAGTGGAATAAAGGGGTGTATACTCACTCTCTGCACATACATTAGTGGAATAAAGGGGTGTATACTCACTCTCTGCACATACATTAGTGAGGTAAAGGGGTGTATACTCACTCTCTGCACATACATTAGTGAGGTAAAGGGGTGTATACTCACTCTATGCACATACATTAGTGGGGTAAAGGGGTCTATATTCTCTGCACATACATTAGTGAGGTAAAGGGGTGTATACTCACTCTCTGCACATACATTAGTGGAATAAAGGAGTGTATACTCACTCTCTGAACATAAATTAGTGGGTTAAAGGGGTGTATACTCACTCTCTGAACATAAATTAGTGGGTTAAAGGGGTTCATGCCTACTCTCTGCAATTAAATTAGTGGGGGTAAAGGGGCTACACACACACATGCAGCACATACATTAGTGGAGTAGAGGAGTCTATGTAAAGGACAGTTGATCCTTCGTATGAGAAATGACTCGTGTGAACTTCGAGGTGGACGAGCCACTTTCCAAACTGCATTTTTGTGGCCAATTTAGACATTTCCAGGGACCGGTTTGTCGGGCTCAGCCTGTAGTAGGCGACATGTTTCTTTCAATCCCCTTTATCCTTTTCTGCCTCTGGCAACATATGCAAGTCTAGGAGGCAGACATGGGTAAGAAACAATTCTGTTTCTGTTTTCATACAGCCGTGTAGGCGTGATTACCACTATGGAGTCTGTGTGACTTCTATGGGGCCCATCGTACACTCAGTGGAACAGATGAAGGGGTTCGCACATATGTGGAGCCCATGAGCCATACTATTTTATCGGTAGTAAAAGTAAAGGTCTATACTTACCTAATCCCCAGGCAGCTGATCCAGTTGACAGAGAATATGTCTCTCTCTTCTGCTGTTTTCAGAAGTGTGAATTTGCCTGCCTCTCCTATCCATTCTTGGGGCAGGTAAGGCACACTGTAAGTACAGGTATCTTAGTATTGTCAGTCCCTACAACATTTTGATGTGGCCCTCTCACAGATACAAGGCGGGGGTGGCTAGGTGCCATTCCTTCTAGCTGGCCCTGTCACGCCACCGGCAGCACATCCTCGCATCTGTGTGTGGTGCTCCTGGGTGTTGCACTGGTACGTTGCACTCCACTATGGAGAACAGTCCCGTCTCTAATCCCAGACGCAGTGCCTATAAAAGTGGCTGTTGTGCGTATTTTTAATGTTTTGGAAGGAGAAGAGAGTAGGGTCTGAAACTGTTTTGTCCAATCAGCTCCAAACACACAAGGAGGACACCCCTAACCCACCCAACTAAATGACACAGCAGAGGGTGCCACATCTTCTGCAGGGGTTCTTGCATATGATTGCCAGGTGGGATGAGATGATGGTGGGACTGTCCTGGGCAAAATAATTCTGTGTCTTCAGCTGTCCTGGACAACATTATTCCACAACTGCATCTTTCCTGGGGAAAATAATTATTTGGTTATCCTGGGCAAAATAATTCAGCGTCTGCAACTGTCAGGTAAAATAATTCTGTGGCTGTTCTTGCCAAAATCATTCATCATCTTTTTTTATTTATTTTATTAATTAAACAATAATAATAATATTTTACTGTCTGCATCGGTCCTGGGCAAATTGATACGGCAACTGACCTAGGCAAAATATTTCTGTGCCTGTCTGCATCTGTCCTGGGTAAAATCATTCTGTTTGTAACCATATTTTTGCATGGTCATATGTAAAACCTTTGAAGGCGACCAAAATGCTGGTGCTGCTCTAGATGAAAACGAGTTTGTATCCCCTGGTATATTTGGAGGAGAAAGATAACTGGTTCCTGGACAGGGACTTTAAAGGGACCTCTTTAGCCCTATGCAAGTGCAGGGGGTGACTTATGTGCACATGCAAATGTGTATACAGTATGCAGACAACTAGGTAATATTCAGCCACATCCCTGAGTATTCAATCAGCCTCCCTAATAGGTTGTGGGTCCAGTATACAAAGTGCCCATACCCCTGTCTAGAGACAAATTACAGATAGTGATGTCTTAAATGAAATGCTAACCCCAAAGCAAGTAACATTCTTATATATTTCCTGTCAGCCAGAAAAATCTCTTACTTACTTTTCAACAACATTTCTGCAGTATCAGTAACTGTCAGAAGCTGTTGGCACATTGTAACAATTATTTAGGGACAACACATTTTTTTCAGCATCTGTCGTATGTATTTGTGACGACTTAGCAACAATTTCTCCCCAGCCTTGTAACAATAAAGAGAGGACAATCTTGCTCATAGGAAGATCCGGGGAGAACTATAACTGGCTAACCCTTAAACTAAGCTGAACACTCACGCTCATGTCTTAGTTTTCCGCCTGTGGAAATAAGGCATCTCAGAGAATGTCCTACTTGATGTTGGTGGGACTGGTTTTCACCAGTGAAGTTGGGCAATGATGTTGGAGCATTGTTGGTAGGACTGGTTTCCACTAGTGAGGTTAAGTGATGAAGTTTGTACAGTGGTGATGGGACTGGTTTCCACTTGTGGGGTAGTACACTGATGATGGAACGCTGTTGGTGGGACTGGCCTCCACTTGGGAGACTGGGCAAAAACGATGAAACAATGTTGGTGGGACTGGCTTCTGCGTGTAAGGCTGGGAAATAATGTTTGAACACTTTTGGGGGGACTGAGCATGGCTAAACTGGAGTTGACTTGTACTAAAGAAAAAGTCATTATAAAAATGTATTTCTCATACAAAAAAGTGATAAAAACATTCTCACAGTGCTGAATCAGCCCTATAGTGTCTGCAGAAAATAATGTTGTAATTAGACGCAACAAGTCATTTCCATGGACCTTCAACAGGCTTTCCAAGTTTAGAAGTGTACAAAAGATCAATAAATTGCCAGTAATGTTGCTCCAATCAGCACAATCTGGGTCAGGAATAGATGGCATATTAGAAGTGCCTCTGGCTTCACCTACCTTATCTCTAATATGGAGATTGCATGATATATCAGTATCAGTAGTTAATTGGCTTTTTTAATTTATAATGGTTTGTACAAAAATCTCTTTTTGAGACTCTATTTTGAGACATTATTATTCAGGCTATATTGGGACATTTTTGCTGGGACTGGTTTCCACTTATGAGGTAGGAGACTAATAATTAAACAATTTTGGCGAGACTGGCCTCCACTAGCAAGGTTGGGCAATGATATTTGAACAATGTTGGTGGGACTGGTTTCCATAATTGAGGTTGGGCAGTGATGTTGGAAAATTGTTATTTGAACTGGTTTCCACTAGTGAGGTAGGACATTGAGTATAAAACGCTATTGGTAGGATTGGCTTTAACTTGTGAGGTAAGACATTTATGATGGAACACTTTTGGTGGCACTGGCTTCCACTAGTTACGTTGGGCAATTATGTTTGAACTTTGCTGGTGGGACTGGTTTCCACTAACGATGTTGGATAATGATGTAGAAACATTGTTGGTGGGCCTGGTTTCCTTTTGTTTGGTAGGGCGCTGATGATGGAACTCTGTTGGTGGACCTGATTTCCTCTTGTTTGGTAGGACACTGATGATGGAACACTGTTTTCCACTAGTACGGTTGGGTAACAATGTCAACAAACATTTTTGTTGAGACTGGTTTCCAATAATGAGGTTGGATAGTGATATTTTAACATTAGCTAAGACAATGTTGGTGAAATTGGATTCTACTTGTGAGGTAAGACACTGATGATGAAACGCTGTTGGTGGGACTAGCTTCCATTTGTGAGGACAATGGAAAAAAAATGGAAGACTGTTGGTGGTACAGGTGACGCTGGGCAATGATGCTGGAAAATGTTGGATTTTCTTGCTTTACAAAGGTTAAGGATTGAAGCTGTTAGTGATTTTTTCTTCCATTAGTGCTGGACATTGTTGGTTGGATTGATCACCATTGGTAAGGTTGGGCACTGACCTTGGTACATTTTTGATTATGCTTCCATTGATGAGGTTGGGCACTACTGTTAGAAAATAGTTGCTTGGGTTGACTTCCATTATTTGGGTTGGGCAGTGAAGGTGGGACATCGTTGTAGGGGTTTTCCTGAGGTTGAGGTGTGGGCTCTGTGTAAGGTTGTTGGATTAAAGTGTGGGCTCTGTGTAAGGTAGTAGGGTTGAAACATGGACTCTGTGTAAGGTAGTTGGGTTGTGGTGTAGGCTCAGTGTAAGGTAGTTCGACTGAGGTGTGGGCTCTGTAGAAGGTAGTTGGGTTGAGATGTGGGTTCCGTGGAAGGTAGCTGGCTTGAGACCTGGGCTCTATAGTATCTAATTGGGTTGAGGTGTTGGCTCTGCGTAAGTTAGATAGTGGTAGTTGGGTTGAGGTGCCGGCTCTGTGTAAGGTAGAGTGGTTGAGGTGTGGGCTCTTTGTAAGGTAGTTGGGTTGATGTGTGTGCCTTGTGTAAGGTAGTTGGGTTGCGTTGTGGACTGTGTGTAAAGTAGTGCGGTTGAGTTGTGGCCTCTGTTTAAAGTATTTGGGTTGAGGTGTGAGCTCTGTGTATGATAATTAGGTTGAGGTATGAGCTCAGTGTATGATAGGTTGAGGTGCAGGCTCTGTGTGTGGTAGTCCAGTTGAGGTGCGGGCTCTGGGCTCTGGTTAAGGTAGTTGGGTTGAGGTGTGGGTTCTGTGCAAGGTAGTTGGGTAGATGTGGGCTCTCTGTAAGGTAGTCCAGTCCAATCCATGGGCTTGATTGACATATTGGGCTATGTGCTAGGTAGTTGGGTTGAGGTTTTCTTCTTGCTCATTAAATACTACAGTTCCCTGTTTGGGACTCACCCTATAGTTCACCCTTGATCTGAATTGTGTTTGTGCTGTGCTTGGGCCGTGGCACGGCATTTCCATAAGCCTCACCATCTGTAATCCAGCTTTAACATGACACAGTTAAAATAAGCAAATGTTTAGCATTTTTGAATGTGTTATTTGCATGTTTGTAAAGCTGCTGCTTGCAGCTGTTTTTTTAACCTAATCTCATATGCTGTGCCTGCAGGAAATATCCGGAGTGATTGGTTAAATGCTCTGCACTTGCTTTCTTGAAGGTGTTACACTAGTTACTGACCTTCTGAGTTCCGAATGACTTGGGCCGAAATCTCATTAAGTAGTGTTTAATGTTGCTCCAATTAGTTGTATAATCTGGGTGAGGAACACACAACTACAGTACGGTAACTAGGAGTGCTGCTGGCTGCCGCAATTTTACCTTCTAAAACACAGTGCCTGCAAAAAATATCCACAGTAATAATATGTAATAAAACATTTGAGTCAGTCCACTGGCATTCTCAGTACAGAAAGGTACTAAAGTATCAATAAATGTTGCTCCAATCCTAAACTACCTCATCTCAGATATAAGGGCTAATTCCACACTGTAAGAGTTTATTGTGAGAAAAAAGAGAGAGTGTGAGAGAGAGTCAGAAAAGGGGAAGAGTCAGAAGAAGAAATAAAAAGGAGCCGGAGACTCAAGAGGAAAACATGGTGGGGATGGGGGCAGTGATGAAATAAATAGAAGAGATAAGGTGAGGGGTACAGACACCTCCTGCGAAGAAATAATATAAACAGAGGAAGGTATTCCAATGGATGCTTTGTCCTTTTCCAATGTAAGGTGACAAGTTCTGTTATGTGAAATAAGACAAGAGAGCTCTCACAGCCCCACTGTTTGTCCTGGTGACACCCATGGCTCAGACCTTTCTGTGAGCCTTTTGGGTATTCCGAGAAAATAAAAGGCATAAAGAGAAAAGAGTATCTAACCCTTCTCTAATTCAGGAGTCAGGTCTGCTAATCTTTTATTCTTCCTTCCCGCAGACTGGTCAGGATGGGAGAACTGGATGAGTTGCGCCAGGAAGCAGAAGCACTGAAGAAACAGATAGCGGTATGTAGACTGGGATTAATGTCGCATGGTCATGTAGTAATGGCATAACCAGGGCTGAGGAGTCGGAGTCCGAGCTAGTTTGGACTGGGGTTGGAGTTGGAAAAAAGGTACCGACTCTGACTCCAGCATAAAAAAGAAAATCTCTTACTAATATAGTATAATGACTTTGATTCAATAAGAGTTGAAAAAAATCTCATGGCAGTAAAAAATCACTTAAAGAAGCAGTATCGCGAATTTTTCTTGGTGACTTATATTTAAATGGTACTTTGAATGTAGGTAAGTGTTGGAGTAAGAATTACACATTTAGAAAAAAATGTCTGTGTTGAGTAGCTGGAGACTAATAGCTCATGTTTATGTCTTCTGAGTGTCGGAGCCCGACACTCTGACTTGTTCCGCGCTGAGGAGAGGGGTGAAACAATGTATCAAAGTATCAGCTGTTCAGTGCTGGCAGCTGTCCAGCATAAGATAACAACATTGCAACATTGCCTGGCCAGAACTTATATATCTAAAACAGAGAGAAAAGCTGTAGAAGTCATTTAGCTGATTTTGACAGTTTTCCCTTCATGTTGGCTCTGCTACAGAATCTTTCAGTTTACCATTTTCTCTCTCTTTTCTCAACACATTTTTCCACATGATCTTTCTTTCAGCTTTGTGTGTTTTGAGCAAAGGCCAACCCAGGATTTTCACTATCTGGAGTTTTGTTGTGTGCCCCTAGGGGCATCCCGACTTGGGATGCACTGATATGTGAAATCCCCAAGTTCGCCTGTGAAAACGTACCTTTCCCTGTCCGCATGCGGGGGTTCTCATCCAATCAGCTCTGTTTGCATACAGATGGGGAGCCTGAGCAGTAACCTTCCTGGCCGCCCGGCCTGTCTAAATGGGGGGATCTGTGGTTATCCAGGGGTCGTTTCACACAGTGGGCATCCTGATTTAGAATGCCCAAGGGGGAAGGTCAATGGCCGGGTCTTATAGGCTTCAGGGTCGGCCACTCAGGGTTTTGTTCCACTTTAATACCTTTAGATTTTCCTGCACAGTTATTCAAAGAAGAATTTCAGTCGTTTTCAGTCAGTTTAGTTTATTTTGTATAGATTTTACACATTTGAGTCACCTGGTCTCATAACAAAAGCAGCACCTCACACACACACACAGCCGTTACCACTGATTACAGTGTCAGCCTCTGAGGTAAAGTGTTGCTAGGAGACCAGTGGGCTGCTCACTAAATACAACCCAGCAGATCCCCCTATTCAGCAAATGGACTGAGCCATTGTCATTATACAATTTAAAAGAAAGGCATATATTTTTTCCTTTTTCTATCGCCAGATTATTTATACACATGTTAGAAGCTATCGTGTGGCTATTTAATTATTTATCTTTTTTAATGCAAATTTCGCGATACTGCTCCTTTAAGGGGAAAAAGCCTGAAAATGTAACTGTTGCTGAATCACCAGATAAAAAGACAAAGAAGTTAATGGCACTTTTTATTACAGTGTAAAAATGAGTAAAAACTTCTCTACTTTCCTTAGGAGTAAAAAGGTACCATTGACTTTCATTGTTTTCCTATCTGGTGATTCAGCAACAGTGACATTCTCAGGCTTTTTTCTCATATAGTGATTCTTTTCAGCTCTTACTGAATCAAGGCCAATGAATGTAACTTTCATATGAAGTTTAGAAACATTAATGATAATATGCTTTATGTTCTCTCAATCTAAGGTGCTTATGTATAACAATCAGTAATAAGCAGCAGTCGGGTGATCTAGTGGTGATAGATGAGTTCTCCCTCTTTTCCTTATATTCGGTATCTTCATGTTTGTCCTAAGGCCCTTAGTCACAATGCATGAAGCTTACAGGAATGTAAATGGATTGTCCAAGCAAAAACATTTCTATACTCACCTGCAGCTCCTCTGTGCAGGTTCAGTGTTGCCCCGTAGCTCCTCCAGGAAGTGCCGGAATCTTCATACTTATCAATGGTGGGGAGCCAGCGTTTCTGTATTTCCAGCACCAGTGGCCTCTTATGACGGCGTCCATGGAGCCTTGTTTATGGCCCCACAAGCCTAATCTAATAATTGCAGTGGAGGGGGCGTCCCAAACCCGGTTCATCACGCCTGGCCTCAGGATGTAAAGCAATAGTGATGGATGTCACTATGTATGCTCAGTGATGGTGGATGGAATCACTTGTTCATTGGTAAGTATGAAGATGCCAGCACTGCATGGAGGAGCTGTGGGGCACAAAAGGTGTGTGTATACCTTTTTATGTTATTGCCTGGACAGGAATTTTAAAGTGGACCAAAACCCGCTGCGATTGGCCCGGGAATCTACAAGATCCCCATGCCAATCGATTCTCTTCCCCCCGGGGGGCATTCAAAATCGGGATGCCCCGCTGTGTGAAACCCCCCAGGTCACACCATACACTTACCTTGTTTCCGATTCTAACGGCACATATGCGAGCCGCAGACGCATCCCCGCTATCCCTCTAGCAGGGCACGTGCTCGCACCAGGAATTTGTGAATGCGCTAGCCTTAGACAAAGGCTTAGACGACGTGACATCACGTGGCGTGGCGCTAATTGGACGAGCGGCCGTGCATGCGCCGTAAGACCGGGAAGAGGTGATCGGGGGGGGGGGGGGGTTCAACAGTGCAATAGATAAAAATCAATCAATCAATAGATGTAAATATATCAATATGTGAATCTATTGATTGATTCTTATCTATTTCACTATATGGAATTTAAAGGGGTAGGAGCCCTCTGTTTTTAACTGTATGTTTTTTGTGTCATTTGTTGGTTTTAAGGTATTTGGCATTGATTTTTCCCAAATAAAATTGATGTATATTTGGATATGTGGTGCTCCTTTATTTGGGGGTGGGTGGCGAGTTATTTCCTCACCACCTCCTTTGTGTTTGTAGATTGTTATGAGTGAGCACATGTAATTACCTGAATGTTGGTGGTGCGGTCCTTTGTAGCTCTCACCACAATGCACACTGCAAATGGCTTCACCATATAATTAGCATGTGTGCCCCCCCCCCCCCGAAGCAAATCTGTGCTGTTACAGTGCTCACATGCTACAGTCTGATTGTGTCCCCTTTCAGACTGGCCCACCAGAAGACCAGAGAATCCTCCAGTGGGCCCCAAGGTAGTACAGGAGGTCTAAGACGTGAAGGCTGATTCACTACTAACGCCAGGTATTGCCAGATGAGGGTCTGTATAGCGGCGCTTAGAGCAACCGCTAGTATACGCTGTAAGCGTGTATCAGGTGCTGTAACCTAGCGTCGCTGTAGTAACATGGCCAGCATTGATGAATGTGATGTGTGTTGGGCGCTGTAACAACTGTATAATGCTGCAACGAGCGAGAGGTAGCGCCAGCTCAGTGCGTCTGGCAATCGGCGCTCCACACCATATTCAAGAAAACACTAGACATACACAGCATCGGTGCTCTAAAGCTGGGCACTATAGCATAGAGCGCCAGACGCTGTGTGATTAAAGTCTGTTTTTGAACACATATCCACCTGTAACAAAGCGAAAACACATGGAATTATATTGTTATAACTGTGACATTAATTAACACTTTAGTGCCAGACCTGTAAATACAATTCTGCATAAAAATATTAAAAGTCCAAAAAGTTTCTAAAAGTGTTTGTTTGCAGCCAAAAGATGTCACACAATGATTTGAGCAAAAAAAAAAATTAAATTGGCAAACACGCTATTTATACACAACTAATGAAACCCCATTGAAGTGTATGGGAGAGCGCTACAGAGCGACAGGTACTACATGACGCTCCTTAGCCTGGAGCGCCGACGATATACGCTGAGCCGCCTGGATTAATACATGTGGCGCTACATGGCGCTGTTAGAGTCGCTCACCAGAATCCCTTTCTTAAATGTGGTTTTGTGTACAGTGCCCAGCGTTCACCAGATGCTGCCTGCCGCTATGAAACGCTACCTGGTGCTATCTGTTCTTAAATAACCCCCTTAGACTAAGGGCTTTATTCATCAAGGGATAGCGCCAGGTAATGCCTTGTAAGAGACAGGTAGCGGCAGCTGAACGCCGGCCGCGGCACGCAATACCACATTTATGAAGCTGAGGGCCTCTGGTGAGGGCCTCTTACAGCGTCACGTAACGACCGATTCATCATCACAAGCGGCTCAGCGGATCCCGGCGGCGCTCTAGCTTTCAGAGTGCCTGGTATTACCTGTCGCTACCTGTCGCTCTCCCATACATTTCAATGGACGTTACTTTTCTTCTCTATAAACAGGGTTTTCTTTCAATCATTTTTTTTGTTTTGTATCAAATCATTGTGTGACCTCTCCTGGCCTATTTAAATACATTTTTGAAAACTTTTTTGATTTTTATATGTAGAATTGTCATTACAAGTCTGGTATTAAAGTGTTAATGTCACAATGGAATAACAATGTAACTCCATATGTTTTTGCTTTGTTACTAGTGGATATGTGTTCAAAAACGATGTAAACAATCGCGGCCGCATCCCCAGCATCCCTGGGTTCTCCCATTCAGATAGACCGGGGGCAGGAGCCGGTCTAAATCTAAAGAGAACTGGGGATGTGGCTGCTCTCGAATGCTGAGTTCTGTAAGTAAACAGTGCCATATTGCCATTCACTGGGAAAGGGTAAGTTTGTATGGGCGATCTGAGGGGGGGGGGTTCACACAACAGGGCATCCCGAATTGGGATGCTCCAGGGGAAGGCCAGCCGCTCAGGGTCCTCTAATGGGCCCCAGAATTTTTTCCTTTGGTGGTACCCCAGTCCGCCACTGCACATATCTACAAGTTAAACCTCAGTAAACACACACTTCAGGTGTCATCCAGACTGACTCAGAAGTAAAAGGCAATGCTCTAAATGTAACTGACAACCTGGATGCTCATCTACAGCCTGCTGCAGGTAAGGGAGAACATGGGACACATGGGACAGGCTTCATGTCTTATTATTGGCATTACCTGGACTGCCCCTTTAAAGCAGAGCAAAACCCACCAGCACCCGCCTTGAAATCTAAAAGATTCCAGGGCCGGCTACTGGCTTTTCCCTGTTTGAAATCCCCAAGGGTGCCTGTAATCAATTTCTCCAATCTAATGGCGTATGAGCAGGCTCTCGTTCAATGAGAGCTGTCTGCATTTTCGGCTCTCATTGTTTTCAATGACTGGGGCAGGAGTGCGCACACGCCGCCGGGGATGCGGCAGCACGCATTCCCGTCCTAGCCATTAGGATAGGCAGGGGCGGGTGCAAACATGCCGACAGGGTGAAGTCAATGAGAATTGTTTGCCGAAAGATGTAAATGCGGCAAACGGCTCTGACTGGCTGCATGTGCCGTGGGAACGAGAAAGAGGTGAGCTGCATTGGGCATTCTGGGGGTTTCACACAGCAGGGCATCCACCAGGAAATAAGAACAAAACCTGGGAAGATCAAATTCCTGGGTTTTGTTCTGCTTTAAGAAAAATATTTAGTGTAGTTACCCAGAGTGGGTGCAGGGGGTGCAAGCGCACCAGGATCCGGAAGGTCAGGGGGGTCCCATCATTGTTGCTCCTCCACCTGATTTATCATATTTGTGCTCACTTGGCATCATTTAGATAAAGCAAGCACTGGTTTCTGATGTCTTTAGTTGTCCAGCTACATCCAACAGAAAAAAGTTTACTGTAGAAGCTGTGAAAGGTCCCTATTTAATGTTCACACCAGGGACCCGTCACATGTTACACCACTGACTACATCTAAACTACTATTATCTATTCATATAACAATGAGTTTTCTTTGTTTTACAGGATGCGCGAAAACAATGTGCCGACACAACACTGGACCAGGTGCCGATCTATCTATTTATCTATCTATCTATCTATCCTGTATCCATCTATCTATCCCATATCTATCTATCTATCTATCTATCTATCTATCTATCTATCTATCTATCCCATATATATCTATCTATCTATCTATCTATCTATCTATCTATCTCATATCTATCTATCTATCTATCTATCTATCTATCTATCTATCCCATATCTATCTATCTATCTATCTATCTATCTATCTATCCCATATATATCTATCTATCTATCTATCTATCTATCTATCTATCTATCTATCCCATATCTATCTATCTATCTATCTATCCCATATCTATCTATCTATCTATCTATCTATCTATCTATCTATCTATCCTGTATCCATCTATCTATCCCATATCTATCTATCTATCTATCTATCTATCTATCTATCTATCTATCTATCCCATATCTATCTATCCCATATCTATCTATCTATCCTGTATCCATCTATCTATCCCATCTCTATCTATCTATCTATCTATCTATCTATCTATCTATCTATCTATCTCATATCTATCTATCTATCTATCCCATATCCATCTATCTATCTATCTATCTATCTATCTATCCCATATCTATCTATCTATCTATCTATCTATCTATCTATCTATCTATCTATCCCATATCTATCTATCCCATATCTATCTATCTATCCTGTATCCATCTATCTATCCCATCTCTATCTATCTATCTATCTATCTATCTATCTATCTATCTATCTATCTATCTATCCCATCTCTATCTATCTATCCCATATCTATCTATCTATCTCATATCTATCTATCTATCTATCTATCTATCTATCTATCTATCTATGCCATATCTATCTATCTATCTATCTATCTATCTATCTATCTATCTATATATCTATCTATCTATCTATCTATCTATCCCATATCTATCTATTTATCTATCTAGCTATCTATCTCATATCTATATATCCCATATCTATCTATCTATCTATCTATCCCATATCTATCTATCTATCCTGTATCCATCTATCTATCCCATATCTATCTATCTATCTATCTATCTATCTATCTATCTATCTATCTATCTATGCCATATCTATCTATCTATCTATCTATCTATCTATCTATCTATCTATCCCATATCTATCTATTTATCTATCTAGCTATCTATCTCATATCTATATATCCCATATCTATCTATCTATCTATCTATCTATCTATCTATCTATCTATCCCATATCTATCTATCTATCCTGTATCCATCTATCTATCCCATCTCATATCTATCTATCTATCTATCTATCTATCTATCTATCTATCCCATATCTATCTATTTATCTATCTAGCTATCTATCTCATATCTATATATCCCATATCTATCTATCTATCTATCTATCTATCTATCTATCTATCTATCTCTCTGTCTGCCAGTCTATCTATCTATCTATCTATCTATCTATCTCATATCTATCTATCTATCTATCTATCTATCTATCTATCCCATATCTATCTATCTATCTATCTATCTATCTATCTATCTATCCCATATATATCTATCTATCTATCTATCTATCCCATATCTATCTATCTATCTATCTATCCCATATCTATCTATCTATCTATCTATCTATCTATCCTGTATCCATCTATCTATCTATCCCATATCTATCTATCTATCTATCTATCTATCTATCTATCTATCTATCTATCTATCTATCCCATATCTATCTATCCCATATCTATCTATCCCATATCTATCTATCTATCCTGTATCCATCTATCTATCCCATCTCTATCTATCTATCTATCTATCTATCTCATATCTATCTATCTATCTATCCCATATCCATCTATCTATCTATCTATCCCATATCTATCTATCTATCTATCTATCTATCTATCTATCTATCTATCTATCTATCCCATATCTATCTATCCCATATCTATCTATCTATCCTGTATCCATCTATCTATCCCATCTCTATCTATCTATCTATCTATCTATCTATCTATCTATCTATCTATCCCATCTCTATCTATCTATCCCATATCTATCTATCTATCCCATATCTATCTATCTATCTCATATCTATCTATCTATCTATCTATCTATCTATCTATCTATCTATGCCATATCTATCTATCTATCTATCTATCTATCTATCTATCTATCTATATATCTATCTATCTATCTATCTATCCCATATCTATCTATTTATCTATCTAGCTATCTATCTCATATCTATATATCCCATATCTATCTATCTATCTATCCCATATCTATCTATCTATCCTGTATCCATCTATCTATCCCATATCTATCTATCTATCTATCTATCTATCTATCTATCTATCTATGCCATATCTATCTATCTATCTATCTATCTATCTATCTATCTATCCCATATCTATCTATTTATCTATCTAGCTATCTATCTCATATCTATATATCCCATATCTATCTATCTATCTATCTATCTATCTATCTATCTATCTATCTATCCCATATCTATCTATCTATCCTGTATCCATCTATCTATCCCATCTCATATCTATCTATCTATCTATCTATCTATCTATCTATCTATCTATCTATCCCATATCTATCTATTTATCTATCTAGCTATCTATCTCATATCTATATATCCCATATCTATCTATCTATCTATCTATCTATCTATCTATCTATCTATCTATCCGACTGCTCTATTTTTATGTGTCTGTGTATATTATTTATTATCACCTTCATCATCTTTGTGGTGTTTGTGCTGTCAGGTCACTGGAGGTATGGAGGTTGTCGGACGGATTCAGTTGCGCACAAGAAGAACGCTGCGCGGTCACCTGGCTAAAATCTATGCCATGCATTGGTCAACGGACTCCAGGTACCGGGTCTCCCGTCCTGAATAAGGCAAAGTGCACACCAAGGCAATTGCGACCACTGACCATGCAGCAATCTCCAGTGGAAATGCAAATTCCCAACCTTTGCTGAATTGCAGTTCAATCATTTCCCTCAGTGTGACAGGCACGGCTTGGAATCAGGGCCATGACTTAAGGGAGTGCATGAGGTGTGATTGAACTGGGGCCTAGAAGGTCAGGGGGGCCCATCTTATTTGTTCCTCTGCTTTATCATATTTGTGATCACTTGGCATCATTTAGAGAAATAAGGCAACATTTATCTCTGCTGTTCCCATCTTTAGTTGTCTAGCTGCGTCCAATTGAGTTAAAAGATTACTGCATGAGCCCTGAAAGGGTCCCATTTAATGTTGGCACCAGGGCCCCATCACATTTTGCTATGCCACTGCTTGGCACTTGTGATCATCACTCCTGTCCGGCCTTGGTGTGATTATGGCCTGGTTAGGGTGAGAATATTTTATACCACATCCTAAGCTCTGACCCCCCCCCGTCCCTATCCCTATCCCTGTGAGAATCCATTTTGCCCGTGGCTGGCCTCACCTTTCTCTTGGGAGTGCGCTGAGTCTCACTGAGATTTAGGCTCTTGTAAGTTTATCACTTTGTGATGGCAGAAGAAATCGAAATGGCCGAAAGGTGGTGACCAGCAGAAATCTAGTGAGCCAGTGCCAGCGCGTTAACTCTCCACACGTGGGTCACAGACAATAGGGGATCTAATGAATAAATCAATGTTGTTCCTTGCAGACTCCTGGTCAGCGCCTCCCAAGATGGCAAACTTATCGTGTGGGACACATATACAACCAACAAGGTGAGTCCACCTTATCCTTTTGCACATTTTATACTTTCCCAGAGTTATTCTTAAAGAAGAACTAACCTCTGCTCTTATTTACTTCCTCTACTCAGTGGCAATAGAAATTTGATGCTAGCAGTAAAGCATGAGAGTTAAATTACAGACAATAGGGGAAGCCCTCCCTACCAAGAATATTCTGTAGAATTCTGTCCCAGAGCCCAAAATGCTAGGCAATATGCAGGTAACTAGGCACTGATGGTCAGCCTATCTTACATATACTTAACTCTCACTGACGCCACCTTGTGCCTCAGCTTCAGCTCTGCACCCATGGGTGCTGGGTGCTCATATATTGAGTGACCCCTTTAAGAACTCCTCTGTAGTTTAGCATGCATTTTTTAGGATTATCCGCTTTTGGTTTTTTAAGGGTGATGTTTGAGGTGAGCCTTAATGAATGATTTGCCCATGTAACATGCAGGTCCACGCTATCCCTCTGAGATCATCCTGGGTGATGACCTGCTCCTATGCACCTTCTGGGAACTTTGTCGCATGTGGAGGATTGGATAACATGTGCTCCATCTACAACCTGAAGACCCGTGAAGGCAACGTCAGAGTGAGCCGGGAGCTGGCTGCCCATACAGGTCAGTGTACACCTGTTACCACCTCTTTAACCTATACTATCAAAGAGCACCCAGCACCCTGGGGGGCACCCATAGTGTCTAGAGGTTCTTTAATGCAACCCTTTTGGTCTACCAATACACTCCAGGGTGGAGGGGGTTATACAATTATGGCTCCTACTACACACCGCTGTGCAGGCCACTTATGCAATCCATTAGCTTCCTAGGTAGCACCCATTATTTTAAAGTGGACCAAAACCCAGGATTTTGGCTATCCTGGGTTTTGTTCCTTTCCCCGGGGGCACCTCGATTGGGGGTGCCCCGCTGTGTGACCCCCCCCCCAGGACGGCGAGATCAGCTCACCTCTTACTGGTCCCACGGCACGTCTAAGAGTAGCGACTCTGATGGGCGCATCCTCCACTTCCCTCTAACAGGGAGCGTGCCCACACTGGCCATTCACAAATGGCTGGCTGCTGGAGGGAGAGCGGGATGCAGCCGCTGCTGGAGGGAGAGCGGGATGCAGCCGCTGCTGGAGGGAGAGCGGGATGCAGCCGCTGCTGGAGGGAGAGCGGGATGCAGCCGCTGCTCTTAGACGTGCCGTGGGATCGGGAAATGAGGTATGTGAATGGGGCTACCTGGGGGGTTTCACACAGCGGGCCATCCTGATTTTTGATGCCCGGGGGGGGGGGGGGAATCACCCAGCCCGGGAATCTTATAGATTCCCAGGCCGATCGAGCTTTAATAAATCTTAGGACACCTTGGAAGCGGAGGATGATTTATCCATGTCGCAATGTCTCAGTCCCCTCAGAAGTAAATTCATTTTGCAGACTGAGAAAAAGGAGTCAGCAGTAGGAAGCAAGATCTATAGGGCCCTTCACAGACAATGTGGGGCAAGCAAAAAGGCATCTCATTTAAAGTGGAACTATCACCGGGATTTTCACTATCCTGGTTATATGTCAGTTTTCCTGGGTCACCCTGATTTGGGATGCCCCGTGTGTGAAACACAACTCACATCTCTGCCCTTCCCACAGCGCATGTGCAGGTTCTCTTCTATTCAGCGCTGTATGCTGTTCATACTAATGCAGGGTATAAAGTGTTGTTTTGAACAGAGAATTGGGATAGTGAGCGGCTGCATCCCAGATTTCCTTGCAATTAGTGGCACGCTCCCCTCCCCAGCCAGAGAGCACCTCAGTTTCAGGGATGCCGGAGACGTGGCTGGGGCCCACCATGGAGGTGCAGGGGGGGTTCACATCCCGAATCCAAGGGCAGCCTAACCCATATGCTGGGAATGTCCCAATAAACAGTGCAAGCTACCTTTCCAGTCTGACTAATCGGGTAAGCAGAGTATTTGGCCCTGAGCATTCATGTATAAGCTTGTTTTGGAAACCATTGTTCTGTTACCCGTGGCTTCATTCATTAGGAGGAAGGTAACCTATAACGGTTACACAATACTATGCCTACTACAATGACTATAGCAGACATAAACGGTACAAACTAGATTCTCATTCTGGCTGAGCAGACACATGAAATACTTCTGCACGTGGGCTGTCTGTGAAGCCACTATTCCAGGGGCGCACAACCTTTTGTGCTCTAGGGGCCACATTGTCTTACGGTTTCCCCTCAAGGGGCCGCGATAAAATGGAACAGCAAAAACACAAACAGTTTATTGCAAGAAAACTGTAACCTTTAGGCTGAACAAAACCCACCAGCAGCCAGGCTGGAATCTAAAAGATTCCAGGGCCGACCGCTAGTTTTCCCTGGGGATTCCTGATTTGAGAGGCACTGCTGTGTGAAACCCCCCAGGCCGCTCGTAAAACTCACCTCTCCTCGCTCCAACATCACATGCGCGGATTCTTGTTTCGTCACCTGGTGTGGGTACGGCATTCAGCGGGCATCTCTCAGATCGGGTGGGGCGGGCGTATGCACAAGGTCGTGGATGCCACAGCGTGCACACCCTATTAAAGTCAATGAGATTCGTTTGCTGAAAGAGGTAAATACTGGCTGTCATTGGCTGAGCGCCTGGGCATGCGCTGTAAGAACAAGGAAGAGGTGAGTTGTACTGGGCATTCTGGGGGTTTCACGCAGAAGGGCATCCCAAATCAGGATGCCCCGGGGGAATGGAACAAAACCTGGGAAAGTCAAATGCAGAGCTGAGCAGGCAGGGGCCTAGCTGAGGTGAAAAAAAGTGGGCAGAGATAAGGTGCAGCAATCTAAATTGCCCTGGGGAGGGATGCATATGAGCACTGTTTGTTGTGTTGGTCTGGTTTAAAGCGGACCTTCACCCTGTATAAGAGCATATCTTATATGTTATACAGAGTGCTCCCATTAAAATTCATCCTACCTGCAACTACTGCATTTTATGAGCATTTAAACATCCAAGATGGCGGCACATGGAGTTGCAGGCTGCCTGCAAACAGGAAGTGTCTTCTGACTGTGCTGCTCTGGGATTGCTGTCCTTTTCCTGACCCCAGCTCTACTCTGTCTGAGCAAAGCACAGCTATAACCCCGCCCTCTGTACATTTGCCCCCCTCTCCTCAGTATGTGATGCTTCTGAGGCAAGATGGTGGCGCCCGTATCCCAGAATCAGCAGAGTTGAAGCCCAATGGTTGAAATAATTAAAAGTAAGTGGCTAAAAACTTAGAAATATATTCGTTTTTGGCCTTATATCCTTTAGCACTTTGAAGGATAGGTATGCCGCACCCCAGGGGGTCCTGTTTCAGTACATACAGTTAAAACACTGGCTGTCTCCCCTGGTTAGATTGGGGTTGCCCTTTCGGAGATGTACCCCTTTCGAGAGAGTTTGCGGAGAGGAGCCATGTTGCAGAGGGACAATATCTACGATATACTCTGCATTAAATGCCATGGGGGAGGGCACACATGTACATGTTGATAGGTGGGAACACGACTTGGGCCCGTGTACCCTGGGAGGGGGGTGGTCGGATATTTGGAAAACCGCCTCCTCATGTTCTATAAATGTCCTGACGACCGAGACGGCCTACAAAGTTCTATATAGGTGGTACTTGGTACCGAGCCGCCTCGGTAGAATGTTCCCGGGACAAGCTAATACTTGCTTTAGAGGTTGTAATACAGAGGGCACTTTCCTCCATATTTGGTGGACGTGTCCCATGCTGACTCGTTTTTGGGCACAAGTTCATAAGATAGCTGGCAAACTATTTCGAACGTCTATAGGAAGAGACCCTTGGGTGGCCCTCCTCCACTGCAAACCCCCTGAGCTTTCCCGAAAGCAACACAAGCTATTTGTATACCTGCTTCTGGCGGCTAAACAAACTATCGCTAGAGGGTGGAAAAAGCAGACTATACCATTGTCGGAGGTGTCGGCCAGGATGAATGGATTTCTAGTTAACGAGAGGCTTTCAAGCATACTGACCGATACCCAGGACAAGTTCCTTTCCACTTGGGAACCATGGATACAACATGCCTGGCCTGACGCGCCAGCGGGTATACTGAGCTAGGTGATGGAGGCGGGTTGGTCTGCGAGGTCCCCCCCCCTTTTTCCCATTTCTTCCCCTCGTCTTCCCTCCCAAACCTACCTACCCCTTTTTAATGTTGTTGTGTTTTTCCCTCCCCTTCCCCTGTTTTTTTTCTTTTTTTCACGACTTCTTCGCTGCTCGCGCGGTGGCCTGCCCTGCGCCGCCTTCCTGGGCCCCGGGGTGGGTGCGCCTTGCGAACGCTGGGCCGGGGGGGCGGGGGGGTGGGTTGCGGCGGGAGAACGAATGCGTCTGCTAGTATGGCTTCCCAGACCTGGGAGGCGGCGAGAAAAAGGAATTAATGCACACAGACGCTGTCCAGTTGATAGTTTATTGACATTAAATTCTGATGCGGCAGTTCTGCTATATATATATTACAGTTCTGTTAAATAGAATTTGTTCCTACTTCAATATAATGCTGTAATCTTACATGCTTCGTTATAATGGACTCCCCTGCGTGGGATGGCTTTTGCACTATTCCTGGTCCGCTGACGGCCGTGCCTGTATCGCTCTTTTTCCTGTTTAAATAAAAATATTGAAGTAAAAAGAAATATATTAGTTTTAGATGCTTAGGAATCATTTTTTAAATGTTTGGGCTCTTCAATAAATTATGCTGAAGGTCCAGTTTAAGTCATTTTTGACTGTTGTTCTGCTTCAAATAAAAACTAAGGGTGCCAGGGGCCACAACTGAGGGCACTGCGGGGCGCATGTGGCCCTCAGGCCACAGGTTGTGCATCTCTGCATTGTTTTATATGTATGGTTACATTCTTGAAAAGGAAAGCAACAAGTACCTTTGCCTATTACAAATACTATAGTGGTCGTAAACAGTGCAAACTATCTCCCCAGTCTGACTGAGCAGGTAAGTACTTCTGCTGCATATATGGCTGTTCATGAAGCTAGGGCATGTAAAGGGAAAAGTAAGCTATAACTGTTACACAATACCATGCCTACTACATGTACCATAATGGAGATCAACAGAGATCTCAATTCTAAGACATATCAGCCCTGATGGTGGTAACCCCATTGCTAGAGCCAGACTGGAGCACCATGGGCCCACCAGAGTAAATTATTATTGGGGACCACTCTCACCTAAAACTCAATTAAATTATTACAATTTAAAATATTGACCAAATATTACTTACTGAAGAAACAATGTTTTAGTCTTGAATCTCTTGTACTGACCTGATGGTGGCTGTTGGTCATTGCCTGGGCCCATTGGAACTTCCTCTAGTGGGCCAGTCTTACCCTGCCCATTACAGTCTATGGACTCTCAGTGCAGGCATGGTAATGTGTAGAAGTTACAAGGTACTTTTCCTGCTATGATTGTAGCCATAGTTGCTCCTGGCTTGGTGTATTGGAGGAGTGTACCTTTCATTTCTCTCTCTCTCTCGTTCCCTCTCCAGGTTATCTTTCCTGCTGCCGATTTATTGATGACAACCAGATTGTGACCAGCTCTGGAGACACCACCTGGTACAGAAAGCTAACACTCTAATGCTGTGTCTATGTAACGTTGTATCTGCTTGTGCTGACCTTGGTGCTCCTATGTGCAGTGCCCTGTGGGATATCGAGACGGGTCAGCAAAAGACGATATTTGTGGGTCACACGGGCGATTGTATGAGCCTGGCCGTGTCACCCGACTTTAACCTCTTCATCTCCGGGGCCTGTGATGCCTCCGCCAAGCTCTGGGACATCCGGGAAGGCGCGTGCAGGCAGACGTTCACCGGGCACGAGTCAGACATCAATGCCATATGCGTGAGTATCTAGAGACGGACCCCTAACACCTGTGTAGAGGGGAATTCCAGGTATGGTACAGATTAGGTATCAGGTCAGATTGGGATCCAGATGAATCCGGCTGTGGGTCAGTTTATGAAACATATTAATTAGGCTGTGGGTGAAATTGGGGTCCAGATGAATCAAGCTATGGCCACGTTCTAGTACAGATAAATCAGAGCAGTTGCCCCTTTTATAGCACAAACAAATTAAGTTGTGAGCTCTGGTACAGATAATCAGGGCTGTGGGTCAGATCGTGGTACAAATACATCAGGTTGTGGTTAGGTTGTAATACAGATAGTTTAGGGCATTTGGTCGTTTTATAGTCCAACTAGTTGTAAGGCTATCGATCGATTCCCTTCCCCCGGAGCATCCAAAATCAGGATGTCCTGCTGTGTGATACCCCCCAGGTCACCCCATTTACTTACCTTGCTTCCCGGTCCAACGGCGCATGTGCGAGCTGCGCCCGCATTCCCGCTATCCCTCTAGCAGGGCGTGCCAGGCATTTGTAAATGGTTGGCACAGACACCCTCCCTGTAAGAGGGAAGCAGTCGCTAGCGTGCTCGGAGGCGCTGGCCTTAGACGAAGGCTTATACGGCGTGACGCCATTGGCTCCGAGTGCTCTGATTGGACGAGCGGCCGCGCATACGCTGTAGGACCAGGATGAGGTGAGTCACCTTTGGCTATCTGGGGGGTTTCACGCAGTGGGGCACCCCTGATCGGTGCCCCGGGGAAAGGACCAAAACCCAGGATAGTCAAAATCCTGGGTTTTGGTCCACTTTAATCATAGTGTAAATCAAGTAAGGGTACAGACGAATCGCGTTATGTGTGAGGACATAAAATATGGCAACTCAGGTATAGGCATTAAGTGGTACAAATTAATCAGGCTGCAGGCCATGTTGTGGCAAGTTAGGTTATAGTACTGTACATATGTATCAGGCTGTGGTCTAGGTTACAGGTCAGACTGGGGTGCAGACTAATCAGTAGGTCCTTCTATAGTACAGATTGATCCAGCAGGTTAGATTGTGGTACAGATGAATAAGACTATGGGCCAGTCTATGGTATAGATGACTCTATCAGTGGCTAAAGTTATGATGTATGGATGCACAAGTTGCGGCCCGCACTGCCCTAATTTGCATGAATGCAGTCAGAGAATGTCACCTTACATGATGGCTTAAGTCTAACAAAGACAGGAATAGAGAACTAGCAGTGATAGAGATTACAGCTCGATATACAGGAAGTAACAACACAGCAGAAAAATACAAGCATGCTAACAGCGCCATCTAGTGTCACAAGCTGCAAACTGCAATAAAACTTAGCAAAAGTCACTCTAGCATAGACTAAGCTGAAGTATGTTGTACAGTTTCTCCAACAGAAAGAGGGTCACCAATAAACTTCTCTGTAGATGAGTGTTGTTTGTGCTGGGTGTGTCTGGAGATGATCACGTAGGCTCATCCCAGCTCACCTCACCTTTGCCTGCCTCTTTCCTCCTCACCTGTGTTCATTTTACCTCTGCCTACCTCTCCTCAACTCTTTCTGCCTTGTCCCATCTTACCTGTGCTTCCCTCACCTCTACCTATCTCTATCCACCTTTTACAATCTCACTTCTCTTATTATCTCACTTATGCTCAACTTCTCTTCCTGACTCACCTCTGCTAAATTCTCCTCTCCCTGACTTAACTGTGCCCACTCCTTCCCACCCACCTCCTCCTCTCTTCGCTCTACCCACCTCACCTCTGTCCATTGCTCCTCTTACATCTCATCTCTACCCACCTCACCTCTGTCCATTGCTTCTCTTACATCTCATCTTTGCCCACCTCACCTCTGTCCATTGCTTCTCTTACATCTCATCTTTGCCCACCTCACCTCTGTCCATTGCTTCTCTTACATCTCATCTTTGCCCACCTCACCTCTGTCCATTGCTTCTCTTACATCTCATCTTTGCCCACCTCACCTCTGTCCATTGCTTCTCTTACATCTCATCTTTGCCCACCTCACCTCTGTCCATTGCTTCTCTTACATCTCATCTCTGCCCACCTCACCTCTGTCCATTGCTTCTCTTACATCTCATCTTTACCCACCTCACCTCTGTCCATTGCTTCTCTTACATCTCATCTCTGCCCACCTCACCTCTGTCCATTGCTTCTCTTACATCTCATCTTTGCCCACCTCACCTCTGTCCATTGCTTCTCTTACATCTCATCTCTGCCCACCTCACCTCTGTCCATTGCTTCTCTTACATCTCATCTTTGCCCACCTCACCTCTGTCCATTGCTTCTCTTACATCTCATCTTTACCCACCTCACCTCTGTCCATTGCTTCTCTTACATCTCATCTCTGCCCACCTCACCTCTGTCCATTGCTTCTCTTACATCTCATCTTTGCCCACCTCACCTCTGTCCATTGCTTCTCTTACATCTCATCTTTGCCCACCTCACCTCTGTCCATTGCTTCTCTTACATCTCATCTTTGCCCACCTCACCTCTGTCCATTGCTTCTCTTACATCTCATCTCTGCCCACCTCACCTCTGTCCATTGCTTCTCTTACATCTCATCTTTGCCCACCTCACCTCTGTCCATTGCTTCTCTTACATCTCATCTTTACCCACCTCACCTCTGTCCATTGCTTCTCTTACATCTCATCTCTGCCCACCTCATCTCTGTCCATTGCTTCTCTTACATCTCATCTTTGCCCACCTCATCTCTGTCCATTGCTTCTCTTACATCTCATCTTTGCCCACCTCACCTCTGTCCATTGCTTCTCTTACATCTCATCTTTGCCCACCTCACCTCTGTCCATTGCTTCTCTTACATCTCATCTTTGCCCACCTCACCTCTGTCCATTGCTTCTCTTACATCTCATCTCTGCCCACCTCACCTCTGTCCATTGCTTCTCTTACATCTCATCTTTGCCCACCTCACCTCTGTCCATTGCTTCTCTTACATCTCATCTTTGCCCACCTCACCTCGACTCACCTCTACCTACCTCATCTCTTTCCTTTTAAACTCTGCTGAAATGACCTTTCCCTGCTTTACCTTTGCCCACTTCATCTCAGCTCGCCTCTACCCACCTCTGGTAACCTTACCTCTTCCACTTCATTTCACCCCACCTCTTCCTGCCACCTCTGCTTACCTTTGCATATACATAAAGGCATTCGCAGCTTACATTTGTTGCGGCCCCTTGAAGTGAAACAATATAACAATGTGGCCCCTAAACTAAAAAAGGTTGTGAACCCCTGATGTAGATGAAACAAGCTATGGGACAGTTTATGGTACAGATTAATCTCTCAGTGGGTAAAGTTATGGTACAGATGAATCAGGCAGCAGGTCAGATTGTGTGTAAATGGGATTATAGTACAGATTAAATAGGCAGTGGATTGGTTAATGTGTAATGTCTGTGGTCAGATTCAAGTACAAGAAGTATATTCAGGGCTAATCGGGTCAAGTTTTGGAGCAGAAGAGTCAAGCTCCAGGTTGTTTTGTGGTACAGGTGAATCAGACTGTGGGTGAATTGGGTTTCAGCACAGCTCTGTTGGGTGCAGGGCAAGTAATGGTATATACAGTATAAATCAATCTACAGGTCATACTGGGATAAACAACAATTAGGCTGCAGTGACTGATGAATGAGGCTGTGGATCTAGCTGGATTATTGATGAACCAGTTGATAAACAGTTGGGTTCGGGATCAGGCTGTGGTGCCAATAATGGGGCTGTTGGTAGGTCATGTGACTGTAGAAACAAGAGATTCTTTGCAGACAATTGGTAGCCCCACTAGGATGCACCCGAATGTCTCCTGTTATTCTATTATGGGATCACCCATTAATTAGGTAATAATACACATATAATGAATAGTCTGGTTATCATTATACAGAGGTTTGCCTAATAATATCACATCTCACTATTATTGAAACTCCCATGTCCCTCCCAGCATGCCTCTTGGATCTGATGACTTTCTCTCTGCTCTTCCCTGTGACAGTTCTTCCCCAGCGGTCAGGCGATCTGCACGGGATCCGATGACGCCACCTGCCGCCTGTTTGACCTGCGCGCCGACCAAGAGATTAGTGTCTACTCCCAGGACAGCATAATCTGCGGCATCACCTCGGTGGCGTTCTCCCGCAGCGGCCGCCTCCTCCTCGCCGGCTATGATGACTTTAACTGCAACATCTGGGACTCACTTAAGGGAGAGAGAGTTGGTGAGTCTTCCTATTGCCTGTGGCCCTACATTAAATCTGCCTTCTTACTGGCTGTGGCTCTACATTAAAGCTTGAATTTTAAAAGATTCCAGGGCCAACCGCTGGCTTTTTCCCTGTGCATCCCAAATTGGGATGCCCTGCTGTGTGAAACCCCACAGGGTGCCTGTAAAAACTCACCTTTTCATGCTCCAACAGCACATGCGTGGGCTCTCATTGTTTTGAATGGGGAGCGTGCACTGTCGCATCCCTGTCGGTGTGAGCACGTTTCGCTCCTGTCTGAATGGCTGTCCATTAAAGTTAATGAGAGCCGTTTGCTGAGAAGCCGTCAACGTGGCAAACGGCTGTTATTGGATGAGCGCCAGCCCATGCACTGTTGGAATGCGGATGAGGTGAGTAGTTTGAGGCTATCTGGAGGGGTTTCACACAGTGGGACATCCCAAATCGGAAAGGCCCCGGGGAAAGGAACAAACCCCCCCAAAATTGAATTCACATTTTTTTCCTGCTTTAATAATGACTCCCCCTCCCAACCCGTGCAAACACACTGACTCTGCTGGCATCCCAAATGAGGTGGGATTTGCTGGTTGGAAGTCCTTTTAAAGTGGAACAAAACTTACCTTTTCCAGGTCCTATGGTGCATGTGCAGGGGCCTGTCCAATCAGAACTGATTTGGGGTGCCCCAGGCAGAAGGTCAAGGCCAATGGCAGGCCCCATTGGGCTTTGTTCCGCTCTAAGGGGCCCATTTTGTGCACCAGCAGTCTGCTCAATACCCCTTAGGAAGCCAGATAATACCATTTTGTGAATACTCACCTGTAAAATGGGTATTATAAGTATGTCACACACCCCGCTTCAGATATTAAATCATTAGACTTGGGTTATACTCACCGCTAGGTGGCACTGTTGCAGAGAAGTCCAGAAAACAACAAGCCCCTCCCGGTCTATACATACCTGGTACCTCCCAACTATTCCCCAGTATTCAAACAGCAGTAAAGACAAGGTACCAGGAAAAAAACAATGGTAACCCTCAACTGTAAATAAAAAGCTTCACCATATAAAGAACCAGGATACCAAAAAGGGCGGGTGAAGCGGGGTGTGTGACATACTTATAATACCCATTTTACAGGTGAGTATTCACAAAATGGTATTATTCTAAGTATGTCACACACCCCGCTTCAGATATTAAATCATTAGACTTGGGACATCCAACAGCAGTGTCCAAAAAGGGCGGGTATCCAACCAGGCAATAATGCAGAAACTCAAACCACTGCAGCCTGCAGAACCTTGCAGCCAAACACAGCATCCGCTGAGGCCCGCACATCAACCTTATAAAACTTAGAAAAAGTGTGAACCGAAGACCAAGTAGCAGCCTTACAAACTTGATCAACAGAAGCCTGGTGCTGAAAAGCCCAGGACGCTCCAACCGCACGAGTAGAATGAGCAGTAACACGAAAAGGGGGATCCTTCCCTTTGGCAGAGTAGGCCCCAACCACCGCCAGACGAATCCACTTGCTAATGGAAGACTTAGCCGGAGCCAAGCCCTTCCTAAGCCCACAGGGCACCACGAAAAAAGCATCAGTCCTACGAAAAGGAGAAGTGGTACGCAAATAGCACTTAACACAACGCACCACATCCAAACAATGCAAAGCACGCTGCTTGTCATTCCTAGGCTTAGGACACAAGGAAGGAAGAACAATGTCCTGGTTAAGATGAAAAGCCGAGACCACTTTAGGAAGAAAGTCTGGTTTGAAACGAAAAACCACTTTGTCCTGATGTTTCTCAAAATAAGGCGCCTGAATTGACAAGGCTGCCAACTCCGAAACACGCCGGACCGAAGTGATGGCCACCAGAAAAGCAACCTTCTGAGTCAGAGTAGACCGAGCAATATCCTGCAAAGGCTCAAAAGGAGGAGCCTGAAGAGCAGAGAGAACCAAATTCAAATCCCAAACAGGGAGCAAAGGCTTCCTAGGAGGCCGCAGATGCGAAACCCCCTGGAAAAAAGTCTTGACCAAAGGATGGAGTGCAAATGACCTCTGAAAAAAAAAAGATAGACCCGGCAGGGCAAAGATCTAGCCTCACACCAATCAATATAAGATCTCCAAGCCCTATAATAGATGGAAGAAGAGGATCTCTTCCTGGCACTAACAAGAGTCCGAATAACCGAATCCGAAAGACCCTCCTCCTTTAAGATGGAGGTTTCAGCAGCCAAGCCGTCAAAGCCAGCGTTGGTAAACTGGGGTAACACAGCTGGCCCTGAGTGAGAAGATCCGGCCGAAGAGGCAGATCGAACTGATCCACAGCCAGACGAACGATGTCTGCGAACCACACCCGCCTTGGCCACCTTGGAGCCACGAGAATGGCGGGAACTCCTTCCAGAACCAACTTTCGCAGCACCCTGCCTAGCATGGGGATCGGAGGAAACAGATAAAGAAACCCTAGGTCCCTCCAGCTCAGGGCCATGGCATCCGCCGCCAGAGCCAGAGGATCCTGAGAAAGCGACACGAATGTCGGAAGCTTGTGATTGTGACGGAGACAAAGCGACCGAAACACCTGGGGGTGGAGAGACCATTCCCCCCGGCGGGACGAACACCGGCTCAGAAAGTCCGCCTCCGTGTTTTCCACTCCTGGAATGTACACTGCCGAGATGCAAGGGACATGAGTCTCTGCCCAAACTAGGATCAGAGACACCTCTCTGAGGGCACCCAGACTGCGAGTCCCTCCTTGGTGATTGATGTAAGCAACCGCCGTCCGATTGTCCGATCAAACCTGAACCGGCAAGCCCTGCAAATGCTGCGTCAAGTGAGACAGAACCAACCTGATGGCTCTCAACTTCAGAACATTGATGGGCAAGTGGGCTTCCTGAGGACCCCACCGCCCCCGGAACCGAAGATCCTTCCAGAAACCTCCCCATCCTGACAAACTGGCGTCCGTGGTGACAGTTTCCCAAAGCGGGGTCAAAAATGACCTGCCCTTCAGGAGACTGTCCGAGACCATCCACCACAGAAGAGACTGCCGAACTCGGGGGGACATCCGGAAGGACCGATCCAACGACCGCGGTCGCCGGTCCCAAGACGCCAACAGATGAAGCTGAAGCGTCCGCGTGTGAAACTGCGCGAAGGGAACTGCCTCGAAAGAAGCTACCATCAGCCCCACCAGTCTCATCCCTAGACGAATGGACGGGCGAGGATTGGAAAGAAGAAGCTGAACCAATTCCTGAATCAAAAGAACCTTGGCCTGAGGTAGAAACACTCTTCTTGTGCTGGCAAGAATCCAAGGACATCCCCAGAAAGGTCACCACCCTGGCCGGAACCAGCGAGGACTTAGGGTAGTTGATCACCCAGCCGAACCTCTCCAGAGTGGACACCACCGTGGTGTCCCCTTCCGCTTGACTGAAGGAAGGAGCCATGACGAGAAGATCGTCCAGATAAGGCACAATGCGAATCCCCTGAGCTCTGAGCAGGGCCATCACACCCGCCAACACCTTGGTGAACACTCTCGGAGCCGAGGTGAGGCCGAATGGAAGAGCCACAAACTGAAAATGCCGATCCTCCACCACAAAGCGAAGAAACCTCTGGTGAGCCGGAAAGATCGGAATGTGAAGGTATGCATCCTTGATGTCTATGGACGTCATAAAGTCCCCCTGCCGAAGTGAATTGATCGCAGACCGCAGAGTTTCCATGCGAAACTTCCGGGGACGAACAAACAGGTTGAGAAACTTCAAATCCAGGATGGGATGGAACGACCCATCCTTTTTGGGTACTGTGAAGAGATTGGAATAATACCCGCGCCCCACCTCCGAAGGAGGAACCGGGCAGATGACATTTCCAGAAGATTACTTACCGCCGCCAGGAGCCCCTGCGCGGCCAAAGGATCTGAAGGGACACGAGACCTGAAAAACCTTGGAGGAGGGCGGGACTCGAACTCCAGCTTGTAACCGGCAGACACCACCTCCCGGATCCACCTGTCCGAGACCTCCTGGTCCCATACCCGGGAGAAGAGTCGCAGCCGTCCCCCCACCCGTAAGGGTGAGGGCGCCCCCTCATTGCTGAGCGGGCTTGGCAGCTGGCTTGGGCTTGGCGCCCCAGACGTGAACGGGACGGCCACGGCCTTTACCCCTATTCCAGCTGGCACCCCTGGAGGACGAGAAGCCCGCACCCCTGCCGGCTCTGGCTCCCCGAAAGGAAGGATTGAAGGGGTCCGCCCCCCGAAAGGAGCGACGAAATTTCTTGCGCTGAGGTAACTTACCTCCCCTGGCAACAGAATCCAGCTACTCACCGAAAAGTCTCAAACCCAGAAAGGGAAGAGCCGTGAGCGATCTCTTGGAATTAAAATGAGCAGTCCACTGCCTCAACCACACTGAGCGGCGGATAGCTACCAAAAGAGCCGTTGCCCTGCCACACATCAACATGGCATCATCCTGAGCGGCAAGAATAAATGACACGAAGGATTCACAACGCTTAAGGGCAAGAAACTCATCACAAGTAGGATCCAGATCCACACATAAATCCCTGACAATAGACCTAACCGCCAACAATAAAAGTGCCGAAGCACAAACAGGCCTCAAAACTGAACCTGCACAGACCAAATCCAAAACCTCAAACATTTGGGCCAGAATGGAAGACGTGTCGGGAACCGACCCGGCGGCCTGGTCACCTTCAGCACCCAGCGACTGTTGAACCTCAGGATCCTCTAATTCCTCAATAAGCTCACCCTCTTCAAGGGGACGATCCGACCAATCCAGAGCCTCAACAACCTCATCGTCTGAGTCCGGCGGAGGCGGAGACAAGTGTTTCCGCTTAGCCGGAGCCTTCTGAGCCACCACAGCGGAAAACATCTTCTCGAGGCTGGCCAACCTGGCGCATACCTCGGATTGCGAATCCCCACCCATGACAACGTCACACGGGGTCCGGAACAGGCGAGCAGGGGAAGGAGATGGTACGGCCGACGAAGGACCGGGCACCGGGGTGCCGGACTGGCGCTCAATGTTCCGCTGTGCACATGGAATGCAAATAATAACATCATCCCCTGGGAGCGGAGTCCCACACCCCCCGCACAACCCGGACTGCCCCGAAGGACCGTTTCCAGCATCTTTGGTAGCCTCCATATGGTGAACTTATGGTAATCGCAACAACCAGGGATTTACGCAATACGCGACCCGGGATGCCCCTTAACGTCTTTAATTAAATATGGCCCTGAAATGGGGAAATTTGCAAAAATGCCAATAAGGGGAAGGTAAGTACAAAAACCCCACTAGCCAGGTATCTAAGACCGGGAGAGCCCCGCAGCGTGGGATCCCAGGATCTGAAAAAGAAAGACAACAGTCACATAGACAAAGCACAGTAACATGAACCTATAAAAATATATATACATAGATATATATATATATATATATATATATATATATATATATATATATATATATACAGGTCCTTCTCAAAAAATTAGCATATAGTGCTAAAGTTCATTATTTTCCATAATGAAATGATAAAAATTAAACTTTCATATATTTGAGATTCATTGCACACCAACTGAAATTTTTCAGGTATGTTTTTGTTTTAATACTGATGATTTTGCCATACAGCTCATGAAAACCCCAAAATCCTATCTCAAAAAATTAGCATATCATGAAAAGCTTCTCTAAAGGAGCTATTAACCTAATCATCTGAATCAACTAATTAACTCTAAACACCTGCAAAAGATTCCTGAGGCTTTTAAAAAAGCCCAGCCTGGTTCATTACTCAAAACCGCCATCATGGGTAAGACCGCCGACCTGACTGCTGTCCAGAAGGCCATCATTGACACCCTCAAGCAAAAGGGTAAGACCCAGAAAGAAATTTCTGAACAAATAGGCTGTTCCCAGAGTGCTGTATCAAGGCACCTCAATGGGAAGTCTGTGGGAAGGAAAAAATGTGGCAGAAAACGCTGCACAACGAGAAGAGGTGACCGGACCCTGAGGAAGATTGTGGAGAAGGACCGATTCCAGACCTTGGGGGACCTGTGGAAGCAGTGGACTGAGTCTGGAGTAGAAACATCCAGAGCCACCGTGCACAGGCGTGTGCAGGGAATGGGCTACAGGTGCCGCATTCCCCAGGTCAAGACACTTTTGAACCAGAAACAGTGGCAGAAGTGCCTGACCTGGGCTACAGAGAAGCAGCACTGGACTGTTGCTCAGTGGTCCCAAGTACTTTTTTCTGATGAAGGCAAATTTTGCATGCCATTCGGAAATCAAGGTGCCAGAGTCTGGAGGAAGACTGGGGAGAAGGAAATGCCAAAAGTCCAGTGTCAAGTACCCACAGTCAGTGATGGTCTGGGGTGCCATGTCAGATGCTGGTGTTGGTCGACTGTGTTTTATAAAGGGCAGGTTCCATGCAGCTAGCTATCAGGAGATTTTGGAGCACTTCATGCTTCCATCGGCTGAAAATCTTTATGGAGATGAAGTTTGCATTTTTCAGCACGACCTGGCACCTGCTCACAGTGCCAAAACCATTGGTAAATGGTTTACTGATCATGGTATTACTGTGCTCAATTGGCCTGCCAACTCTCCTGACCTGAACCCCATAGAGAATCTGTGGAATATTGTGAAGACCCAACACTCTGGATGAGTTTAAGGCCGCTATCGAAGCATCATGGGCCTCCATAACACCTCAGCAGTGCCACAGGCTGATTGCCTCCATGCCACGCCATTGAAGCAGTCATTTCTGCAAAAGGATACCCGACCAAGTATTGAGTGCATAACTGAACATAATTATTTGAAGGTTGACTTTTTTTTTATTAAAAACACTTTTCTTTTATTGGTCGGATGAAATATGCTAATTTTTTGAGATAGGATTTTGGGGTTTTCATGAGCTGTATGGCAAAATCATCAGTATTAAAACAAAAAAAGACCTGAAAAATTTCAGTTGGTGTGCAATGAATCTCAAATATATGAAAGTTTAATTTTTATCATTTCATTATGGAAAATAATGAACTTTAGCACTATATGCTAATTTTTTGAGAAGGACCTGTATATATAATCTATACCAATATGGTTACACATGTGAAAGGCCAGGGAAGCCCCAATAGGGCACCCAGCATAGCTTGCTATCATCACCCGACATAGCCCCCAAGCAAGGAGGACCACCTTAAAAACAGGCAACCGCCCCAGCCTACCTTAACGCCGAGCTGAACCTTCTTGGCCGGAGCAGTAATGGCGGCAACAACGAGGAAGCGGCGGAGGGAAAAGAAGGGCGGGCCCAGCACGCGCGGGAGACGCTGAGGCCCCGCCCCGCCACCAATCCGGACGAAGTGCGGGCCACGCACGACAATGCGCCCGCACCGATAGCCAGGCGGGCCAGCGGCACAGACGCCGCCCGGCCCCGCCCGCACCACCTCCGGGGATACCGCGGCCGCCTAACTAAGGCACCCGCTCCGAAAGACAGGCGAGCCGGCGGCACCACGTCGCCCGGCCCCGCCCAACCCAACTGGAGCATAGTAGCGGGCGCCACGGACATGGCGCCCGCAGTGACAAGCACCCGCAGAGCGGCGGGCCGGCGACCCACACGCCGCCCGACCCCTGCACAGAAATACACAGTCCGGGGGGCCCCGTGCAGAGCCCCCCCAACACGTACACACAAAACGGGCGGGCCGGCGGCACACAACACCCAGGCCGCCCGGCCCAGCCCCCAAGTCAAACACAGACACCTGGCATCACAAAGACCCCCCCCCCCCCACCCACCCACCCACAAAAGGCGCAGGGAGAAGGGACCGAGCTGGGAAAGACCTGGTAGGGACACAGGGCCAGGGCATCCCAAATCCGGATCACCAGGCCGGATAACCGCAATTGCCCCATAATATAGAGTCTAGCGGAGGAGCTAATCTCCTAGGCACTTTGAGTGCCATCTACCCTTGCCCGGCCTACAGCCTAGGCTGGGAGGCTACATTATATAATAAAGGGGCTAAAAAAAAAAAGAAAGGCCGGGCAGAAATAGACCATGGGGGGGGGGGGGCGGGGTGTAACCACGGCTACCTGCAAGCAGGAGACTTCTTTCTTCTGTCTTGTCGCCACCTTGCAGAGAAGAACACTGGGGAATTGTTGGGAGGTACCAGGTATGTATAGACCGGGAAGGGCTTGTTGTTTTTCTGGACTTCTCTGCAACAGTGCCACCTAGCGGTGAGTATAACCCAAGTCTAATGATTTAATATCTGAAGCGGGGTGTGTGACATACTTAGAATAATTGGGCTTTCTATTTTGGTAACTGAACCCTGCTGGACGTCAGCTATACACAACTACACATAGCCTACCTTGGCACTAATCAGAAATCAGTCCTGATTGGCTTAGTTATGCCAAGACTGGCACCACATAATGCAGCATTACTTTTGCTCCTACATACACCCCCCCCCCCCCCCCCCAATACAAAGAAAATGATAAATATACAGTAATATATATATATATATATATATATAATACACTGTACACACACATACACTTGTTTTAACATTGGTGACCTTCTGCAGGCGTCCTCTCAGGGCACGACAACAGAGTCAGCTGCCTCGGCGTCACCTCGGACGGCATGGCTGTGGCGACAGGATCCTGGGACAGCTTCCTGAAGATCTGGAACTGAGTGCTGATGGGATAAATAACGCAGCAGAGACTCGAACCCCCGAACCTTCTTCTTTTCCTCTTCTACCCCTTGTACATATACCTCAATGACCCCCTCGCCCTAGGACTAGCCCCTCACCTACATCCATAATGGGAGAATTGTGAGGGGTTAAACCAGTGATTCCCGCTCACTTCCTGTTTGGTCACGCAGCCCTGCTGGATACATACTACACAGCCTACCTTGCTGTCACTAGTAAGGAATCTACCCTGCTTGGCTTGGTCATGCCTCTCTGCTGAAGGCAGCATTACCTTTACTCCTATATACATCTCATAGTCACACCCATATATGTCTTCTGCTTCCAGGGCAGGGCTTCAGTGACAGGCTTCCCAGGGTGTTCAGGGTGCTAATGAGAAGCCTGTCCCACAGTTACAGCATGGGTCTGCTATACAATACACGGATCATGATGCAATGCTCAACGAGCTTCTGGTACAACGTCCTCAGGACTGAATGCGATTGGGGATATAGAATCATAACGGCTGGCAGAGAATGTTGTGATGTCACATCTAAAGCTCCTCCCACTCTGAGCAAGAATTAAAGGGGAATAATGGGGAGATAAATAGGATATCCATTGCCCCCCTAAAGCAGACCTAAACCTGCCATGACAGGTAAGGTACAGGTCTGCAAGCACCCTATTCCCCTTACCACTGCTGCCATTGAGCTCCAAATTTAGGAGAACCTCACCTTTTCCTCATTAGGGGGGGCTGTATAACAGAGACTGCTGTATGGTGTGCAGCTGGTTTCTGTCCTGCATCAGGATCCTCTTCTAGGAAACCATGGTATGAAGGGCTAAGTAGTTTGGCATCCTTGTGTACCAGGACCCTCCCTGGCATGTAAGATTTAGGTCCACTTTAACTCCCACTGATTGCTAATCACATCTTCCCACATACAATGAAGCTGAAATGCTTGCATTTCCCACCTCCCTAATCTCATACACACACCCCTAGTCTGAGCACTGTGATGATTTCTTTACTGAACCCTCTGATCAGTAACAGTAAGGAGAAAGCAGGGACCCCCCCCCGACTGGTAGTTACAGGGGGCGGGGGTCTCTACTTACATTATAAGTACTGTTCCAGGTGGCAGGGTCATAGCTACAGCTTACACAGAGAAACAGCTTTCCAATTAAGGTAAGCAAGATTAGGGCATTAGTGGCATTACATATACATGAATATTAAAATATTTGCATTCAGGTGAGGTCGATTCTTTACTGGACACTTGGCACAGCAGGGTCCTGAGGGATGCAGGATTTGCACAGAGCTGGGCTTGTCTACATTTTTAATCCTATTCCATGGCTACAGCTTACACAGAGAAACAGATTTTTAAAATGAAGGTTAGAGAAATGTGGGAGGGAGTTAAAAATAAAGATTATAATATCTGCCTACAGTTATCCTTTGAAGTGATTCTTGCCCATCCCAAATAAGTGTTTGGCCACAGTTAAGAATTTTCATTTTTTCAGCAGCCAAACAAGAATTGAGAACATATCTATGCAATAGGGTCACAGAGCGATTCTAACCTGGCCCAATCAAATATCAGGGTCTGGAGTTGCCCTTTAAAGCCCTTCTACTGCTTCCCTTGCCTGTTACTCCATAACCCAGCTCCTTCCCCCCCTTTTTTTATCCCCAACCTGTCACCACCCTTTAATCTTCCATACTGCACCTCTGCTGCAGGAGCGACACACGCGTGTGCATATCTGCTTTATTTATTTTACTGGAGACCTCTCCTTTTTTTGTCACTTTTTATAGAAAGGAAATAAAATCTATTTTAGGTCATGGCAACTATTGAGTTATTCTGTCAGTCTGTACGAATTGGCCTTTCAGTCATAGCTAATGGCATCACTAGACGGATGCCAGGGATGTGGCCAGTGGGCTTGTCACATCCACCAGCACAATTTAGATCAGCCAATTGGCAATCTCAAGTCTGCCAGCTGGGCCTGGCGATGGCAGCAAATACACAGAGCCAGTGTGGGGCATCCCAAATCGGTATGTACAGGCAGCCCTGGAGTTTTTTAGATTCTAGGGCCGGTGCACACTGGTTTGATCCACTTTAAAGAGGGTCTAGCCACAAAGAAAAAAATACCATTTTGTGAATACTCACCTGTAAAATGGGTATTATAAGTATGTCACACACCCCACTTCAAAACTATTATTACACTTGGGTTAACTCACCTCTAGAGGGCAAACTTGCAGAGAAGTCAAGAAAGAAAAAAGCCCCTCCTGCTCTATAAATACCTGGGACCTCCCACAATATCCCAGTTTTCAAACAGCAGTAAGGCAAAGGGACCAGGAAGATCCAACTGTAAACCTTAAAATTGAAAAAGCTTCACCCTATAAAGAATCCAGGATACCAAAAAGGGCGGGTGAAGCGGGGTGTGTGACATACTTATAAATACCCATTTTACAGGTGAGTACCCACAAAATGGTATTATTCTAAGTATGTCACACACCCCGCTTCAAAACTATTATTACACTTGGGACATCCAAAAGCAGTGTCCAGAAAGGGCGGATATCCAACAAAGCAACAATGCAAAACTCAAACCACTGCAGTTTGCAGAACCTTACGGCCAAACACAGCATCCGCTGAGGCCACACATCAACCTTATAAAACTTGGAAAAGGTGTGAACAGAAGACCAAGTAGCAGCCTTACAAACTTGTTCAACAGAAGCCTGGTGCTGAAAAGCCCAAGACGCTCCAATAGCACGGGTAGAATGAGCAGTAACACAAAAAAGGGGGATCCTTCCCCTTGGCAGAATAGGCCCCAACAATAGCCTGACAAATCCATTTACTAATGGAGGACTGAGCAGGAGCCAAACCTTTCCTAGGCCCACAAGGAACCACGAACAAAGCATCAGACTTACAAAAAGGAGAACTAGGAAGAAAATAGTACTTCACACAGCGTACCACATCCAAAGAATGCAAAACACTCTCACAAGGAGGGAAGAACAATGTCTTGGTTAAGGTGAAAGGAAGAACCCACCTTAGGAAGAAAAGCAGGTTTGAATCGAAAAAACACCTTGTCTTGATGCCTCTCAAAGTAAGGAGCCTGAATTGACAAGGCTGCCAACTGCGAGACATGCCGAACAGAGGTGATGGCAACCAAAAAGACAACTTTCTGAGTTAACATAGAAAGAGCAATATCCTGCAAAGGCTCAAAGGGAGGACCCTGAAGAGCAGAAAGAACCAAATTCAAATCCCACACTGGATAAAGCGCAAAAGACCTTTGAAAAAAGACAGACAGGGCAGAGACCTGCCCTTTCAAGGTACTCAGCTGGAAACCCAAGTCCAGCCCATATTGCAGAAAATCCAAAATCCGAGAAATAGAGAACACCCTGCAGGTATATAAGACCTCCAAGTCCTATAGAAGATGGTAGAAGAAGATCTCTTCCTAGCACTAACAAGAGTCTGAATCACAGAATCAGAGACCTTCCTCCTTTAAGATGGAGGTTTCAGCAGCCAAGCCGTCAAAGCCAACGTTGGTAAATTGGGGTAAAGAAGTTGACCCCGAGTGAGCAGGTCCGGCCGAAGGAGCAGAACGAACTGATCCATTGCCAGCCGGACGATGTCTGCGAACCACACCCGCCTTGGCCACCTTGGAGCCACCAAAATGGCGGGAACCCCTTCTAGGGCCAGCTGTCGCAACACCTTGCCCACCATGGGAATCGGAGGAAACGGATAAAGAAACCCCAGGTCCCTCCAGCTCAGGGACATGGCATCCACTGCCAGAGGATCCTGAACGATAGACACAAAAGCTGGAAGTTTGTGAATGTGACGAGAGGCAAACAGGTCCACCTCCGGTGTCCCCCACCGGAGGCAAAAACCTTGGGATTGAGAGACCATTCCCCCCCCGGCGAGAAGAACACCTGCTCAGAGTCCGCCTCCGTGTTCTCCACACCCGGGATGTACACCGCAGCGATGCAAGAGACATGGCTCTCCGCCCAGGCCAGAATCAGAGACACCCTCCTGAGGGCACTCCAGCTGCGAGTCCCTCCCTGGTGATTGATGTAGGCAACCGCCGTCCGATTGTCCGACCGAACTTGAACCGGCAAGCCCTGTAACTGCTGTGTCAAGTGAGACAGAACCAACCTGATAGCTCTCAGCTCCAGAACATTGATGGGCAAATGGGCCTCCTGAGGCCCCCACAGCCCCTAAAACTGAAGATCCTTCCAAAAACCTCCCCACCCCAACAGACTGGCATCCGTGGTGACTGTCTCCAAAAGAGACGTCAGAAAAGACCGGCCCCTCAAGAGATCGGCCGGAACCAGCCACCACTGAAGAGACTGCCGAACCCAGATCCAACGACCTTGCACACCGGTCCCAAGCCGCCAACAGATGAAGCTGAAGCGTCCTTGTGTGAAACTGAACCAAAGGAACCGCCTCGAAGGAGGTCACCATCAATCCCACCAGTTTCATTCCCTGCCGGAAAGACGGGCAAAGGTTAGACAAAAGAAGCTGAGTCAATTCCTGAATCAAAAGAACCTTGGAGTGAGGAAGAAACACTCGGTGATGGAAGGAAACCAGAGACATTCCCAGGAAGGACACCACCCTGGAAGGAGAGAGGGAAGACTTGGGATAATTGAACACCCAGCCGAAACTCTCCAGAGTGGACACCACAGTCCCGGTGTCTGCTTCCATTTGACTGAAAGAAGAAGCCATGATGAGAAGGTCGTCCAAATAAGGCACAACGCGAATACCCTGGGCTCGGAGGAGGGCCATCACCCCTGCCAGTACCTTGGTGAACACCCTTGGAGCCGAGGTAAGTCCGAATGGAAGAGCCACAAATTGAAAATGCCAATCTTCCACCACGAACCTGAGGAATCTCTGGTGTGCCGGGAAAATAGGTACATGAAGATAAGCGTCCTAGATGTCTATGGGCGTCATGAAGTCCCCTAGAATTGAAGAGAATTGATGGCTGAGCGCAGCGTTGCCATGCGGAACTTCCGGGGGCGGATAAACCTGTTGAGGAACTTCAGATCCAGAATGGGACAAACGGATCCGTCCTTTTTGGGCACCGTGAACAGATTGGAATAAAAGCCCAGGCCCACATCCGGGGTAGACACCGGACAAATAACCGCCATGTCCTGAAGATTCCTCACAGCCGCCCGGAGCCCCTGCGCGGCCAGAGGATCCGAAGGCACACGAGACCTGAAAAACCTGGGAGGAGGTCGGGACTCGAACTCCAGCTTGTAACCGAACGACACCACCTCCCGGATCTACCTGTCCGAGACCGCCCGGTCCCAGACCTGGGAGAAGTGTCGCAACCGTCCCTCCACCCGCAAGGGTGAGGGCGCCCCCTCATTGCTGAACGGGCTTAGCAGCGGGTTTGGGCTTAGAGCCCCAGGAGTGACCAGGAAGGGCACGACCTTTCCTCCTAGTCCAGGTGGCCCCTCTGGAAGAGGAGAAGGCCGACCCCCTGCCAGCTCCGACTCCCCGAAAGGATGGATTAAAGGCAGCCGTCCCCCGAAAGGAGCGGCGCCGTTTCTAGCGCTGGGGTAACTCACCTCCCTTGGCAACAGAATCCAATTTATCTCCAAACAGGCGCAGACCCACAAAAGGGAGAGCCGTAAGAGACTTCTGTGAAACAAAATCAGCAGCCCATTGGCGCAACCAAACCGACTGCCGGATAGCCACCAACAAGGCAGTAGTCCTACTACACATCACCCTGGTGTCATCCAGAGCGGCAAGCACAAAAGACAAAAACGACTCACAACGTTTGAGAACAATGAACTCCTCACAAGGCGGGGCAAGTCCGGAAGAAGACAACAAATCCCTGACAACTGACCTGGAAGCACAAACGGGCCGCAAAGCCAACCCAACACTGGCAGAACCATGGCAAGCCAACTGGTCAATACGTCTATCCTCACCATCCTTGATGGCGGTACAGTCAGGGGAATGCAAAACAGCGGTGCTAGACAACCCCAAAACCAAAGCATCAACCTCAGGAGGGGAAGACCATTGCTGAACCAGGTCCGCCGGAAAGGGATATCTCTTATCCCAACCCGGAGGAACACCAAGAAGGCAAGTAGGCTTTTCCCATTCCATAAGAATGACATCATCATAATGCATCTGATGGGGAAACTCCAAGCGTGGCTTGGCCACCTCAAATAATTCCCTTTTTGGCAGAGGAGCCACCTCAGGAGGAACGATAGCCAAAACTTCAAACATCTGAGCCTGCTCACCAGTCGCACCAAAGAATTGCTGATCGTCAGCCTCGTCCAATTCCTCAGAGAGCTCCCCCTCCTGAAGCGGGGGACAATCGGACCAGTCTAATGATTCAAACTCTTCAACATCACAGGCCGGTGCGGCCAGGGACAGATGCTTCCGCTTAGCCGGGGCCTTCTGGCGACCACATTAGAAACCATTTTCTCAAGAATGGCCAACCTGGCACACATCAGATTGCGACTCCCCACCCATGACCACGTCACATGGGGTACGGAACAGGCGGGGAGGGGTAGGTGATGACATGGGCGGCGAAGAACCGGAGGCTGGCGTACCGGACTGCTGCGTAATATTCCGCTGTGCACATGGAATGCAGAGTATGACATCACCCCCTGGAAGGGGAGCCCCACACCCCAAACATTGCCTGGATTGCCCCGAGGGGCCATTTCCGGTATAGCTGGAAGCCTCCACATGGTGAATTATGGTAGTCGCCGAGACCGGTCCCGCTCCTCCCGCAGCTCCACTGAGGTGGGGAAGTTCCCCATCTTCCGAGACAGCGCCGCATGTCCCGCACGGGACCAAGCGGCCGACAGTAAAAAATTCAAGCACGCACACACTCTTTTTTTCTTGACTTCTCTGCAAGTTCGCCCTCTAGAGGCGAGTTAACCCAAGTGTAATAGTTTTGAAGCGGGGTGTGTGACATACTTAGAATACAGGTACCTTTTCCAGAATCCATGTCTGTACAGCCATGACAGCTCACGTTCTCTGCTAATGTTACACATCATGGTAGAGTGAACTTTCGCAAGATTTCCTCCATGTACAGTCATAACTGGCCACTTCTGCTACATCTTCAGGATGAGCGACGCCATTTTCAGATTTCCTGTGTACAGCCATAACTCGCCACTTCTGCTACATCTTCAGGATGAGTGACGCCATTTTCAGATTCCCTCTGTACAGCCATAACTGGCCCATCCCTCTACTATTGTTACACCACCAGAATTGGCATTACATTATCTAGATGCCCTCTGTGTACAGTGAGGAGTTTTCAGTTCCTCTGCTATCATCACAAATCCAAGATGAGTGGCACCAATTATACTGTTATACATAACTGTCACCCCCCTCTGCTATGGATACATCTCCCATATTTTAGTTGTACAGCGATTACCAGTCAGGCAAATTGTCTGCTAAATAGAACCTATATAGTTTATACTCTGCCAGCAGCCAATAGTATGTATGGGCCCACTAACGGGGGCTTCAAAACTGCCTGTAAGCCAGCTCCATTGCCAGGTAACTCTGGCCATCTTAATCAGGCTGCACAGAGTAGCATTTACTGCTCAGAGTAAGGGACACGTCTGTACAGGTGCAAGTTTATATTTTTTAGCCGCACACACACACTTTAGCACAAGCAGAGGTTTGCAGGGTTGGGGGGTTTCTACATGACTGGACTTCAACTTTATCCCCAGCCTATTCATTATCTATGCATCAGCAGCAGTTTTGCCTAATAAGATTAGAGTGGGGTGAGGCTAGTTGCCAGCCCTGGAGTCTTTTAGATTCCAGGACCAGCCAACAAGGGGTTTCATCCGCTTTAACAGGAGATAGATACCACAGAGCTCGTTCTGCAGTGTCGGCGGAGATCACGTCGCAGGACCAGGTAAGACCACTGGCGCCAGCCGCAGTTTAAATACTGGAGTTTAAATACTTTAAATCCTTCAATAAAATCAGGTTTATTTTGGTCCAACATAGAAAACACATACAGAATAGCAGAGATATTTACAGAAGTAGTGTACAGGAGGTGGTGGGGGGAATAGCTAGGTCCAGTTTAAATACATATTCTCCAAAGGCAGCATTCTCAGCTCTCGCTCTGCATGTACTGTGCGTTCTCCTTGTTGCGAGATGTCTGCCAGCTGCTGTGCGTCATCTTTAGGCTGCGCAGGGATGACGGCGCCTCCGACTGGAAGGAGATCTTCCTAATCTGCTAAGGAAGAGGCAGGTAAGACTCAAGATTTATAAATGCAGCCTATCCAGTCACTGGAGACCTGTGAGATCACAAGGGAGCACCTGTTACCCTACCCACCAGGTACCAATGACATCACTAAGAGTACTGCTTGATCCATATATGAAGCCTAGAAACTCACCGACGATCCTGTGACATCCCCCAGTAACCAAACATCAGCTGCTACCAATACAGTCTTATGGACATCTGAGCATGCAAACAATCGAGAATCTTGGCAAATATAAATACAGCCCATCTTCTAACTGGAGACCTGTGACATCAGAGCGATTTCCACTGTACTCACCCGATGTTGGCACTTTGACCCTATCCACCAATGAGCATGCTGTCAGATTAATAAATACGATAGATCTAGATATTTAACTATAAAATAAAGCATGCACACTAACTGGAGACCTGTGACATCACAGAGAAACTCCTACCCCAACCACTTGAGACTAGCCACTCCCACCCCAAGATTACATTACAGAAAGCTCCCCCGTCTTTATCATTGGCTCCTTTCACACTGGGGCAAGGCCTAGCATTAGCAATGCTTGCCTATGTACCAGTAAAAGGGCCCACTTTCCTACAGGAAGCGTTTCACTCGCAATCGCCCCAGCGTGAAAGCGCATTTGTAGCCTCCCCATACACGGGAGACCTGTGACAGACTACCCTCTAAGCACTGAATTCTGGCCACTCCCACCCATCAGACTGATGACATAATATCAAATCCCTCCGTATCTAATACAAATACAGCCTACCCACTCAGACCAGCGACATTACAAAATGACTCTGAACCCATCCATTAAACACAACATAAATGCATCCTACCCAACCGCTGGAGACCTGTGACATCACAAAGTAGACTCCTACCCCATCCACTACACACAAGATACCCCAGATACAGCCCATCCACTCCGTGGAGACCTGTGACATCACAAAGTAGACTCCTACCCCATCCACTACACACAAGATACCCCAGATACAGCCCATCCACTCCGTGGAGACCTGTGACATCACAAAGTAGACTCCTACCCCATCCACTACACACAAGATACCCCAGATACAGCCCATCCACTCCGTGGAGACCTGTGACATCACAAAGTAGACTCCTACCCCATCCACTACACACAAGATACCCCAGATACAGCCCATCCACTCCGTGGAGACCTGTGACATCACAAAGTAGACTCCTACCCCATCCACTACACACAAGATACCCCAGATACAACCTGCGAGATCAGAGTGGCTTCTGCTATAGCCACTAGCAGACACCGTCCATGCCTGGCCCATTCCCTCTACACCAATGACATCACTGAGGGGCTAGCCATACAGGTCACTGATCAGGTTCTCCCTACATGCACTCAAACAAGAATTACCTGTCTGTTGTGGATGGCCGTACTGGGGCTGTTGTCCTCCTGCAGAATTTTGAGGGGAGAGCGCCCTGAAGCCGCAGAGATGAGCGTTTTCTTTGGACGCTGGCGGATATTTTTGGTACCTAGAAAAAAAAAAAAAAAAAAAAAAAAAAAAAAAAGACAGTCATATAGTGACCTCCCCTTCCACTAAACCTGTATGTGGGAGTATCGAAGAGACTAGACTTCAGCTTTAATCTGCATGCCCCCAATGGACCCTGCTTGCTGGGCCAAAAGGCTTTTCATCCAGTTGAGGTCAACCTTCCATTGGTCCCCCCAATGAAGAGGAACACTAACCTAAGCCACCCGGCTGTGTGGCAATTCAGAGCCAGTGGGGGTTTTCTGGGACTGACTGGCCATTAGCCCTTATGTGCTGCACCTGGCTGGGATGCCCCTATCCCATGCCATCCTCTAAACTCAGCTTCCAGTTTATCAGGCCCAATCTTCATTCAATATAAAAGGTCCGCCTCCCCACACGATTCCTGTGTTCGAGGGGTTCTCGCCTTTGCCTTGCTGCTCACCACACAGTGGGGAAGAAGGGAAGAGATGGGCAGGAAACAGCTACACAAACACATGCAGCAGAGGCACTTTCCTCCTGGAGGGATCCTTCAGCTTTTTTCTGTTTCTTTGAAAAAAAGGTATGGTAAGCATCTTCTAAATTTAGAGACTTTCCTTCCAGGGTGTGGGTCATATTTGAAGTGGAACAAAACCTGAGTGGCCAGTCCAAGAATCTAAATATTCCAGGGCCGCCCACTGGCTTTTTTTGGGATTCCCCATTGCATGAAACACCCCCCTAGATCGCCAATAATAACCCACCTCTTACTGGTCCAACGGCACATGTGCGGGCTCTCATTCAATCAGGGCCATTTGCCGTGACTATGTAATTCGGCAAACGACTGGTTTTCAATGGGGGGGGGGGGGGGCGAGAGCTGTGCGCGTGCTCCTGTCCCAGCCATTCAGATATGCTGGAATGAAAGTGCATGCGTCACCGGGGATGTGTCCGTTTGTGCTCCCCATTGAAGCACATCAGACATTTTATTACAAATTACTAGTCATGGCAAACAGCTCTGGTTTGGACGAGAACCCACGCACAAGCTGTACCTGCTCTCTTAAAGGGAAACTTCCACCAAGTAACCCCCCCCCTCACCCTGCCACTCTGCCCAGGTGCTGAGAGAGGATGGGGGTTACCAAGAAAAACAAAAAAACCTTACCCATCGGCCCACTTTGCTCCGGATGCTGGGCGCCGCCATCTTGAATGACAACACCCCCCGCCCATTCAGGTGAATAGGCAGCGGGAGAGTTCTCAGACACAGGGGATGCGGCTTTGTGTCATTCGCGGCGGATGACACAGACCAGGGGAGCGGCATGGCATCAGGATAAGGTAAGGGGTTTTTTGTTGTAACTGAAGTTCCGCTTTAGCGCTCTCACACTTATACTTGTGTTGTGTTGGGAGTAGAATAGCTCCAATGTGACGAGTGGGTAGAAGATAATCCAGCCAGTTACAGCAGATGGGGCCTCTCACGTGTTTATGCTGCACTTTACCCGCAGGGCAGCCAAAAGAAGTCTATGGGTAGGTCAGCTAAAGCGCATGCAAGGTGTCACTGCAGTTAAATGGCCAGGGTCAGATGGTGCAGGGTCACCTTGCAGTAGAGTTCAGGGTTTAATGAGAAATATTTTAAAGGAAGTTGGCAGAGATCTTACCAGAGTTGCGGGGCGATTTGCCTCGTTGCTTCTGCGGCTGCTGGGTGGGTGGAGTCAGCTGTGCTAACGCGACCGACTGGACAGCTGTAATGCCCACTGTTACTTGCTCTGGCTCCTTCATTTCAGTGACTGGTGTAGACGGAAGCTCCTTCACCTCAGCGAGGGGTGTAGACGAACATTCGTTTACCTCAGCGACAGGTGTGGATGGAAGCTCCTTCACCTCAGCGACAGATGTAGATGGAAGCTCCTTCACCTCAGCGACAGATGTAGATGGAAGCTCCTTCACCTCAGCAACAGATGTAGATGGAAGCTCCTTCACCTCAGCAACAGATGTAGATGGAAGCTTCTTCACCTCAGCAACAGATGTAGATGGAAGCTCCTTCACCTCAGCAACAGATGTAGATGGAAGCTCCTTCACCTCAGCGACAGATGTAGATGGAAGCTCCTTCACCTCAGCGACAGGGGGAGATAGATCCTCGTTTACTTTAGCAATAGGGGAAGACTGATGCTCCTTCACCTTCTGCTCTTCAAGGCTGGGGCAGGCTGTAGGTTCAGCCTCGGCACTCGGGCTTCCCTCAATCCCAGAATTCTCAGACACAAACACCTCGCTGAGCTGCTTGGCCAGAAGGTTCAGAGAAGCTGAATAACAGAGGAGTATCACCAAGTTAAACAGGACAACACAACAATCATACAATGCATTCAAGAGAACCTGTTTTAAAGGCACATTGGCAAGAGCCCCACCAATCAGACCCCTGGAAATTGACCTTCACCATGCACACACCCACTGCTAGCCGAGTACCAGGCAGGGGCATTTAGTATGTTCCCTCACCAGTTCACCACCCCATGTTCCCAATGGAATCTATTTGGGTTTGCACATCACCAAGTGCCCATCAATTCAATGAAACCCTTTGGCTGCAAAAAGGCAGCCATACAAGGGAATGAGGTACTTAAAGTGGACCAACACCCAGGATTTAGAATATCCTGAGTTTTGGTCTACTTCAGGGGGGCACCCCGATTAGGGGTGTCCCGCTGTGTAAAACCCCCCAGAACCCCGAAAAACCTCACCACGCTCACGGACAAGCGGCGGACAAGACAGTGCGCCCGCCGCCGCCTCCAGCACGTCGCTCTGACAGGGCGCGCGCCCGCGCCGGCCATTCACAAACGGCCGGCGCGGGCGCACGCACGTCTAGATGAGGTGAGTTTTTTGGGAGTTTTGGGGGGGGGGGGGGGGGTCTCTCACCGCGGGACATCTCGATCTCGGATGTCCCGCGGTGAGGGAGGTGATCGGCCCGGGAATCTTATAGATTCCCGGGCCGATCAGGGGTGGGTGACAGTCCACTTTAATGAGACAGGGAGAAGAATCATGCAGGAGTAAAAAGGCCTAAAGTCTCTAGTTACTTTTCACCATCAGTGTCTAATTAAATTCGCCCTAGTGAGAAAGGCCCTTTCCTAGGGATTAAAGCAGGTTTAAGTCTGTTTTCTTTCTACTTTTACACCTAATTGACCCTTCTCTACAAAGACCCAAAATTAACCTCACCTACCCCCCTCACACCAGAAAGCCAGCATCAGAGATACTCAGCCTTTCCTAGTGGAGCTCCATCCAATAATGGACAAGAAGCAGCTGCACTCACACAGGAGTATGACAATAGGAGACATGAAGCAGTGTGCAGTTGTATCCTGCCCCCAAGATAAAAATTAAAGCACAGCATGACATATTTCGGCTTCCTATTGATCTTTAGCTGAAGAGGCACCCAAAGCTGGGGAGGCCTGGGTTGCCGTTTTAAGTGCATCACCTACCATGTAACGATGGTCTTAAAGGGGTGCGTGCAATGCCATGAGTTGGTGAGCGAGGGTCTGCAATCTTTGTGGGCTCTGCCACTTCTTCCTTCTCCAGTTCTTGCTCTGGTAATGTAGGGCGCTTTGGAGAATCCCCAACCTGCAGAGATCACATGGTGAGCGACTTGAGTCCATTAAAGAGGAACATTAGACCTTTTCTCATGTCCCTCTCCAAACATCCCTCCCTCACCGCCTTTTGGATGTCAGCATTATCTAAAATGCCAACATCTGTCAGTATTCCTGGCCCCTCTCCACCCCCTTAGCTGTCCCAGAATGAAGGCCGATCTTGTGCTCTTCTGCGTCGTGTCATTGCAGCCTATGCAATGACGCTGGGCATGCGCAAGATCTGAGGGGCGGAGCAGTGCATGTCAGGATTCCAAGATGGCGCTGCCTGGAAAAGGAGCGGAGGGATGAGAGCGTGATGTGACCAGAGAGGTAACTATACATTAACTATCTTCTAAATTGGAGGGGCAGGGGGGCAGGCAAGCCAGTTTTTACTAACTCCACATGACCTGTAATTTTACTCTTTACTCAAAAACACATCTTGAAGGGGACCAGCACTCTATATTACTAAAAGCGGAGATTCCTGGGCAGTATGATACAGGGGGCCCACTGTGGGCAACTATGGAAGGCTCTGGCTGTACTCACTTCAATAGGGGTACGGGGGATCCCGGAAGAGGGAGAGCGAGGGTCAGCCACACGAGAAAGATGGCGGTTCCGTATGGGGCGGCAAGGGGTCACCTGAGCAGCGGGATCCTGTGCTACAGACTCTGCGGCTCCCATCCTCGTGAATGCGACCAGCACTAGAAAGAGATGCAACAAAATGCTCTTATGTCCATTCTGCCCTTCCCCAACCTATTCATGCCCTCTTACACCAGCCGCACACCTTATCTTCCCCCACGTGGCCTCCTCTTCTAGCACCCACCACTGCTCAAGCCCCCCTCCCCCAGCACCCACTCATGACCTCCTCCTCCACTCATTCCCACTGCTCATGTTATTCTACACCACCCGCTATCACCACTCATGACCTCCTCCTCCACTCATGTTATTCTACACCACCCACTATCACCATGTATACCCACTCACCACTCATGCCCTCCTCCACCAGCATCCTCGCACTCTGCCCCCTATTGCCTTCCTCCACTCACACTAGACCTGGCAGCAGCACTGTTTTCTTCCCCTTATGCTCACCTCTTGCACCCCATTTCTCCTCACCTCCTCCGGCACCTCGTTTCTCTTCCCCCTCGTGCCCTCCTCTGGCACCCTGTTTCTCTTCCCCTCGTGCCCTCCTCCGGCACCCTGTTTCTCTTCCCCTCGTGCCCTCCTCTGGCACCCTGTTTCTCTTCCCCTCGTGCCCTCCTCCGGCACCCTGTTTCTCTTCCCCCTCGTGCCCTCCTCCGGCACCCCGTTTCTCTTCCCCTCGTGCCCTCCTCCGGCACCCCGTTTCTCTTCCCCTCGTGCCCTCCTCTGGCACCCTGTTTCTCTTCCCCTCGTGCCCTCCTCCGGCACCCCGTTTCTCTTCCCCTCGTGCCCTCCTCCGGCACCCCGTTTCTCTTCCCCTCGTGCCCTCCTCTGGCACCCTGTTTCTCTTCCCCTCGTGCCCTCCTCCGGCACCCTGTTTCTCTTCCCCCTCGTGCCCTCCTCTGGCACCCTGTTTCTCTTCCCCTCGTGCCCTCCTCTGGCACCCTGTTTCTCTTCCCCTCGTGCCCTCCTCTGGCACCCTGTTTCTCTTCCCCTCGTGCCCTCCTCCGGCACCCTGTTTCTCTTCCCCTCGTGCCCTCCTCTGGCACCCTGTTTCTCTTCCCCTCGTGCCCTCCTCTGGCACCCTGTTTCTCTTCCCCTCGTGCCCTCCTCCGGCACCCTGTTTCTCTTCCCCTCGTGCCCTCCTCTGGCACCCTGTTTCTCTTCCCCTCGTGCCCTCCTCTGGCACCCTGTTTCTCTTCCCCTCGTGCCCTCCTCTGGCACCCTGTTTCTCTTCCCCTCGTGCCCTCCTCCGGCACCCTGTTTCTCTTCCCCTCGTGCCCTCCTCTGGCACCCTGTTTCTCTTCCCCCTCGTGCCCTCCTCTGGCACCCTGTTTCTCTTCCCCTCGTGCCCTCCTCTGGCACCCTGTTTCTCTTCCCCTCGTGCCCTCCTCCGGCACCCTGTTTCTCTTCCCCTCGTGCCCTCCTCTGGCACCCTGTTTCTCTTCCCCTCGTGCCCTCCTCCGGCACCCTGTTTCTCTTCCCCTCGTGCCCTCCTCTGACACCCTGTTTCTCTTCCCCTCGTGCCCTCCTCTGGCACCCTGTTTCTCTTCCCCTCGTGCCCTCCTCCGGCACCCTGTTTCTCTTCCCCTCGTGCCCTCCTCTGGCACCCTGTTTCTCTTCCCCTCGTGCCCTCCTCCGGCACCCCGTTTCTCTTCCCCTCGTGCCCTCCTCCGGCACCCCGTTTCTCTTCCCCTCGTGCCCTCCTCTGGCACCCTGTTTCTCTTCCCCTCGTGCCCTCCTCCGGCACCCTGTTTCTCTTCCCCCTCGTGCCCTCCTCTGGCACCCTGTTTCTCTTCCCCCTCGTGCCCTCCTCTGGCACCCTGTTTCTCTTCCCCTCGTGCCCTCCTCTGGCACCCTGTTTCTCTTCCCCTCGTGCCCTCCTCCGGCACCCTGTTTCTCTTCCCCTCGTGCCCTCCTCTGGCACCCTGTTTCTCTTCCCCCTCGTGCCCTCCTCTGGCACCCTGTTTCTCTTCCCCTCGTGCCCTCCTCTGGCACCCTGTTTCTCTTCCCCTCGTGCCCTCCTCCGGCACCCTGTTTCTCTTCCCCTCGTGCCCTCCTCTGGCACCCTGTTTCTCTTCCCCTCGTGCCCTCCTCCGGCACCCTGTTTCTCTTCCCCTCGTGCCCTCCTCTGACACCCTGTTTCTCTTCCCCTCGTGCCCTCCTCTGGCACCCTGTTTCTCTTCCCCTCGTGCCCTCCTCCGGCACCCTGTTTCTCTTCCCCTCGTGCCCTCCTCTGGCACCCTGTTTCTCTTCCCCTCGTGCCCTCCTCCGGCACCCTGTTTCTCTTCCCCCTCGTGCCCTCCTCTGGCACCCTGTTTCTCTTCCCCCTCGTGCCCTCCTCTGGCACCCTGTTTCTCTTCCCCCTCGTGCCCTCCTCTGGCACCCTGTTTCTCTTCCCCCTCGTGCCCTCCTCTGGCACCCTGTTTCTCTTCCCCCTCGTGCCCTCCTCTGGCACCCTGTTTCTCTTCCCCCTCGTGCCCTCCTCTGGCACCCTGTTTCTCTTCCCCCTCGTGCCCTCCTCTGGCACCCTGTTTCTCTTCCCCCTCGTGCCCTCCTCTGGCACCCTGTTTCTCTTCCCCCTCGTGCCCTCCTCTGGCACCCTGTTTCTCTTCCCCCTCGTGCCCTCCTCTGGCACCCTGTTTCTCTTCCCCCTCGTGCCCTCCTCTGGCACCCTGTTTCTCTTCCCCCTCGTGCCCTCCTCTGGCACCCTGTTTCTCTTCCCCCTCGTGCCCTCCTCTGGCACCCTGTTTCTCTTCCCCCTCGTGCCCTCCTCTGGCACCCTGTTTCTCTACCCCGCATGCCCTCCTCTGGCACCCTGTTTCTCTACCCCGCATGCCCTCCTCTGGCACCCTGTTTCTCTTCCCCCTCGTGCCCTCCTCTGGCACCCTGTTTCTCTTCCCCCTCGTGCCCTCCTCTGGCACCCTGTTTCTCTTCCCCCTCGTGCCCTCCTCTGGCACCCTGTTTCTCTTCCCCCTCGTGCCCTCCTCTGGCACCCTGTTTCTCTACCCCTCGTGCCCTCCTCTGGCACCCTGTTTCTCTTCCCCCTCGTGCCCTCCTCTGGCACCCTGTTTCTCTTCCCCCTCGTGCCCTCCTCTGGCACCCTGTTTCTCTACCCCGCATGCCCTCCTGTGGCACCCTGTTTCTTTTCCCCCTCGTGCCCTCCTCTGGCACCCTGTTTCTCTACCCCGCATGCCCTCCTGTGGCACCCTGTTTCTCTTCCCCCTCGTGCCCTCCTCTGGCACCCTGTTTCTCTTCCCCCTCGTGCCCTCCTCTGGCACCCTGTTTCTCTTCCCCCTCGTGCCCTCCTCTGGCACCCTGTTTCTCTACCCCGCATGCCCTCCTGTGGCACCCTGTTTCTCTTCCCCCTCGTGCCCTCCTCTGGCACCCTGTTTCTCTTCCCCCTCGTGCCCTCCTCTGGCACCCTGTTTCTCTTCCCCCTCGTGCCCTCCTCTGGCACCCTGTTTCTCTTCCCCCTCGTGCCCTCCTCTGGCACCCTGTTTCTCTTCCCCCGCATGCCCTCCTCTGGCACCCTGTTTCTCTACCCCGCATGCCCTCCTGTGGCACCCTGTTTCTCTTCCCCCTCGTGCCCTCCTCTGGCACCCTGTTTCTCTTCCCCCTCGTGCCCTCCTCTGGCACCCTGTTTCTCTTCCCCCTCGTGCCCTCCTCTGGCACCCTGTTTCTCTTCCCCCTCGTGCCCTCCTCTGGCACCCTGTTTCTCTTCCCCCTCGTGCCCTCCTCTGGCACCCTGTTTCTCTTCCCCCTCGTGCCCTCCTCTGGCACCCTGTTTCTCTACCCCGCATGCCCTCCTCTGGCACCCTGTTTCTCTACCCCGCATGCCCTCCTCTGGCACCCTGTTTCTCTTCCCCCTCGTGCCCTCCTCTGGCACCCTGTTTCTCTTCCCCCTCGTGCCCTCCTCTGGCACCCTGTTTCTCTTCCCCCTCGTGCCCTCCTCTGGCACCCTGTTTCTCTTCCCCCTCGTGCCCTCCTCTGGCACCCTGTTTCTCTACCCCTCGTGCCCTCCTCTGGCACCCTGTTTCTCTTCCCCCTCGTGCCCTCCTCTGGCACCCTGTTTCTCTTCCCCCTCGTGCCCTCCTCTGGCACCCTGTTTCTCTACCCCGCATGCCCTCCTGTGGCACCCTGTTTCTTTTCCCCCTCGTGCCCTCCTCTGGCACCCTGTTTCTCTACCCCGCATGCCCTCCTGTGGCACCCTGTTTCTCTTCCCCCTCGTGCCCTCCTCTGGCACCCTGTTTCTCTTCCCCCTCGTGCCCTCCTCTGGCACCCTGTTTCTCTTCCCCCTCGTGCCCTCCTCTGGCACCCTGTTTCTCTACCCCGCATGCCCTCCTGTGGCACCCTGTTTCTCTTCCCCCTCGTGCCCTCCTCTGGCACCCTGTTTCTCTTCCCCCTCGTGCCCTCCTCTGGCACCCTGTTTCTCTTCCCCCTCGTGCCCTCCTCTGGCACCCTGTTTCTCTACCCCGCATGCCCTCCTGTGGCACCCTGTTTCTCTTCCCCCTCGTGCCCTCCTCTGGCACCCTGTTTCTCTACCCCGCATGCCCTCCTGTGGCACCCTGTTTCTCTTCCCCCTCGTGCCCTCCTGTGGCACCCTGTTTCTCTACCCCTCGTGCCCTCCTCTGGCACCCTGTTTCTCTTCCCCCTCGTGCCCTCCTGTGGCACCCTGTTTCTCTACCCCTCGTGCCCTCCTCTGGCACCCGGTTTCTCTTCCCCCCTCGTGCCCTCCTCTGGCACCCTGTTTCTCTACCCCTCGTGCCCTCCTCTGGCACCCTGTTTCTCTTCCCCCCTCGTGCCCTCCTCTGGCACCCTGTTTCTCTTCCCCCCTCGTGCCCTCCTCTGGCACCCTGTTTCTCTTCCCCCTCGTGCCCTCCTCTGGCACCCTGTTTCTCTTCCCCCCTCGTGCCCTCCTCTGGCACCCTGTTTCTCTTCCCCCTCGTGCCCTCCTCTGGCACCCTGTTTCTCTTCCCCCTCGTGCCCTCCTCTGGCACCCTGTTTCTCTTCCCCCCTCGTGCCCTCCTCTGGCACCCTGTTTCTCTTCCCCCTCGTGCCCTCCTCTGGCACCCTGTTTCTCTTCTCCCTCGTGCCCTCTTCTGGCACCGTTTCTCTTCCCCCTCATGCCCTCCAGCGCCATCACTCACCAGCTCTCCCCGGTCACAATTGCTCTCGCTCAGCAGAACAGAATGGCAGCCTCCCTTCCAACCGAACGCACTTCCTATGAGCTACATTCAAACTTCGCGCTATAGCCAATCGCTCGCCTCCCGAAAGCCTATTGGACACGCTCCTTCCCGCCCCATCTCTCATCCAATCATTCTAGCATAGCGCTCGACAGACCACCTACTGTGCCCGCCTCAGACTGGTGAGCCCGGCCTCTTAAAATCTTTTCTGGATCTGATTGGTCCCAGGCTAACAATAACACCTGAGGGAACGCCCCCTGAGACGCGAAAGCATCTACGGTGAATCGATGGTCTCAAACTAGTTGTGAATAGCGTTACTATAGGGCGACAGGCGCCATTTTGTTGGAGGTTTTACATGTGAACTGATTACACTGATGTATGCATACCTACCAACTTTCCAGGGTGGGCAAGTTGGACATTGGTTAAATTAGGCCACACCCCCTTATTAAACCGGACCTTCAGCATCATTTAATGAAAAGCACAAATCCTTAAAAAACTATTGCCCAGCATCTACAATTAATATATTTTAAGTTTTTAGTCACTTATTATTCTTTCCCCCACCGGGCTGCAGTGCTCTAGGATACAGGCACCGCCATCTTGACATACTGAGGAGAGGAGAGCGGGATAAAGTACAGGGGGTGAGTTATAGCTGTGCTACAGAGTAGAGCTGGGGTCAGAGAAAGGTCAGCAATCCCAGAATGCAGAGCGACACCGTCAGAAGTCACTTCCTGTTTGTAGGTGGCCTGATGCTCCATGAGCCGCCATCTTGGATGTTTAAAGGCTCATAACATGCAGTAGATGCAGGTAGGATGATTTTTAATGTGAGCAATCTGTTTGTAGGCGGGACGACATATAAGATATGCTTATTCGGGGTGAAGGTCCACTTTAAGGGATGGATAAAGGGATACGTTCTAACAGTTTAAACAAAATACTTTAAACAGAAAAATGAATCATTTATTGATGCAGATCTGCATGTTACACCTCAAAGAGGAAAAAAAGAGAACTATGAGGGACTGGGGGACAAGGACTGAAATCAGGGACACTTGGGAGGTAGGATATATGTACTAACTTTCTGGGACAGAATAGCGTTACAGTTTGTGTGAATAGCTCTCAGCTCTTATCTTTCACATATTAATGTGAATGAAATCCATTCAGTTATGGCGCCGCAGCTCGTGTATGCGCCATGGGCTTGTTCACCAGGTAAGCATATTGGGTGACTAGGGGAGCTCACACAGTGGGGCATCCCAAATCAGGGGGGCATGTAAACCGGACCTAGTGTCCTATAGATGTTAGGTCCGGTTTTGGTCCATCTTCTCGCTGAATGGCTTTATGCCGTGCATACTAATGTAGGCCTAAAATCATTTTGGACTGAGCAGCGGCACAAAGCCCTAGTTTCCCGGCAAGTGCGTCACCCCCCTCCCCCGGCCTATCAGAATGTCTGACCTCAGCCCCACACCAACCCCCCATTTACCATTTAAATGTAAAGAACACAATACAAGAGAGACAGTGTATTCAATGTAAATTAACGCATACCTTCAAACTGTTTCTAATTTGGAGGGACTGTCCCGCATTGTCCACGTCCCCCTGTCCCTCTTTGTTCTCATTTGTCCCTTTTCGATGTGTAACATGCAGATCTGCATCAATAAATAATTTGTTTACCTATTTGAAGGGTTTATATTGTTGTAACTGTTACACCCTAGCTCCTATCCATCCCTTAATGAGGGGTGTGGCCTAATTTAAAAAAATGTCCCTCTTTCCCACCCTGAAAAGTTGGAAGGTATGGTAAGGTAAGAAGAACATCCATTCACCAGAGCTGAGAGAGTCCCTGCAAACAAGGGGCAGTAGAGAGCTATGAGTGTATACCTCCCAAGTGCCCCTGATGTGGAGGGGCTGTCCCTCTTTTTATTCCATGTCCCCCTGTTGTTCTCATTTGTCCCTCTTTGATGTGTAACACGTAGATCTGCAACAATAAATCATTCATTTGCCTATTTAAAGTGTTTATATTGTTTTAAACTGGATCTACCCTAAATAAGAGCCTATCTTGTATGTTTCCCCCACCCTGTACATACAGATTTCTCACACTAAAAATAATCCTACCTGCACCTACTGCATTTTCTGAGCCTTTAAACATCCAAGGGGGCGGCCCATGGAGTTTCAAGCTGCCTGCAAACAGGCATTTTGGGATTGCTGTCCTTTTCCTGACCTCAGCACTGCTCTGTCTGTGCAAAGAACTCCCCTCCTTCTCTCCTCATTATGTGATATTTTTGAGGCAAGATGGCGGCGCCCGTATCCTGGAGTCCTGAACAGTGTTGCAACCCAGTGGGGGAAAGAACAATATGTAAGCGGATTAAAACTTAAAATATATTTATTTTAAATGCTGAGAAATATTTTTTTAAGGATTTGGGCTTTTTATTAAATGGCACTGAAGGTCCGGTTTAACTGTTACAACCTATCTCCTATTCACCCCTCAATAAGGGGGCATTGCCTAATTACCGGTAAACAAATGTTCCTCTTTCCCACCTTGAAAAGCTGGTAGGTATGCTAAAAGTTGTCCCTCTTTTCTCACCTCAGACAGTTGGGATGTATGATACACAATAAAAGTGTCACAATAAAAGTTGTCCCTCTTTTCTCATCATAGACAGCTTTAGGGTTGCCACCTGGCTGGTATTTAGTTGTTATTTACTGACCACTGGCCTGGAGGTGCTGGTATTTGTTTTTTTACTGATAAATGAGGATGGGAAAAGTATACCCGCAATTACAATTACCAGTAAAAAAATAAATACCAGCACCACTAGGTCTGTGGTCAGTAAATGAAAATTAAAGTTGGGATGTATGGAAAACTAAAAAAAGATGTCACCAAAGGGTTTCCCTATTTTCCATTTCAGAAAGCTGGGATGTATGTTAGTACTGTGGCTCTCAACGTTTTTGTCCCAGGTACCCCCTTGTGAAGTTCCAACCAGTACCCCAAGAGGGTGATCAATTAAAAAGAAAGTACTACAATAATAGGCCTTAGGTCTCATAGTAAAAAAGAAAGTACTACAATAATAGGCCTTAGGTCTCATAGTAAAAAAGAAAGTACTACAATAATAGGCCTTAGGCCTCATAGTAAAAAAGAAAGTACTACAATAATAGGCCTTAGGCCTCATAGTAAAAAAGAAAGTACTACAATAATAGGCCTTAGGCCTCATAGTAAAAAAGAAAGTACTACAATAATAGGCCTTAGGTCTCATAGTAAAAAAGAAAGTACTACAATAATAGGCCTTAGGTCTCATAGTAAAAAAGAAAGTACTACAATAATAGGCCTTAGGTCTCATAGTAAAAAAGAAAGTACTACAATAATAGGCCTTAGGCCTCATAGTAAAAAAGAAAGTACTACAATAATAGGCCTTAGGCCTCATAGTAAAAAAGAAAGTACTACAATAATAGGCCTTAGGCCTCATAGTAAAAAAGAAAGTACTACAATAATAGGCCTTAGGCCTCATAGTAAAAAAGAAAGTACTACAATAATAGGCCTTAGGCCTCATAGTAAAAAAGAAAGTACTACAATAATAGGCCTTAGGCCTCATAGTAAAAAAAGAAAGTACTACAATAATAGGCCTTAGGCCTCATAGTAAAAAAGAAAGTGCTACAATAATAGGCCTTAGGTCTCATAGTAAAAAAGAATGTACTACAATAATAGGCCTTAGGTCTCATAGTAAAAAAGAAAGTACTACAATAATAGGCCTTAGGCCTCATAGTAAAAAAGAAAGTACTACAATAATAGGCCTTAGGCCTCATAGTAAAAAAGAAAGTACTACAATAATAGGCCTTAGGTCTCATAGTAAAAAAGAAAGTACTACAATAATAGGCCTTAGGTCTCATAGTGAAAAAGAAAGTACTACAATAATAGGCCTTAGGCCTCATAGTAAAAAAGAAAGTACTACAATAATAGGCCTTATGTCTCATAGTGAAAAAGAAAGTACTACAATAATAGGCCTTAGGTCTCATAGTAAAAAAGAAAGTACTACAATAATAGGCCTTAGGCCTCATAGTAAAAAAGAAAGTACTACAATAATAGGCCTTAGGTCTCATAGTAAAAAAGAAAGTACTACAATAATAGGCCTTAGGTCTCATAATAAAATAGAAAGTACTACAATAATAGGCCTTAGGTCTCATAGTAAAAAAGAAAGTACTACAATAATAGGCCTTAGGCCTCATAGTAAAAAAGAAAGTACTACAATAATAGGCCTTAGGCCTCATAGAACTTTAAAGTGGAGCAACACCCACAGCGATCAGCCAGGGATACCGATTCCCTTATCCCAGACATCCAAAATCGGGATGCCCCGCTGTGAGAAACCCCCCAGGTCACCCATACACTTACCTTCTTTCCCAGTCCAACAGCGCTTGTGTGAGCCGCGGGCGTATCCCCGCTATCCATCTAGCAGGTGTGTGCCCGTGCCAGACATTTGTGAATGAGAATGACACCCATCCCTGTCTGCTATGGTGCGGTGCGAGCATGCTCCCTTATAAGACATGACGTCAGCGGATCCGAGTGTGCTGATTGGACGAGTGTCCGCGCCATAGAACCGGGAAGTTGGTTTCGGGACCTGAGGGGTTTCACACAGCGAGGCACCTCGGTTGAGGTGCCACAGGAGCAAGGACCATAGTCAAAATCCTGGGTTTTGGTCCACTTTAAATGCGAGAAGGGATAATGTTTCACTGTAAAAATAAAATATCAGAGCAGTCAGATACCCCCTGTTGGTGTGCCCTGGAACACTGCTGTGTGCCCCCTTGGGTACTTGTACCACAAGTTGAGAAACAGTGGGATGCTGTTGCACTATTTGTCCCTCTTTTCTTATCTAAGAAAGTTGGAAACTATGATGTTTTGCTGAAAAGTTCTCTTTTCTTGAGAGCAATGATAGTGAGTCTCTGTAACTGAAAAGAAAGTTTACCCTGTTCCATGTCAGAAAGTTGGGACATATAACTGACAATGCTCTAAATGTATTCTATTTTCCATGTCAGAATGTTGTGAGCCATGATAGTGTTTCATGTTTCCCCTGTACTATCAATGTGTCCCACTTTTCTTAGAAGGTTGAGACCTAGGTTTGTGAGGCACTAAACATGTCCCCATTTTTTATTTTGGAATATATGATTTGGCGTTGCCCTAAAAGGTGTAACTTTTTCATGGTGCACCAAAAAAATGATCCCCCTTTTTTTCCATCAAGTTGGGAGCTAAGAGTGTGTCACACTAAAAAGTGTCCCTCTTCTCATTTTAAAAAGCTGGGAGCTATGATGATGTTGCAATAAACAATATCCCTCTTTACTAATCCCAGGAAAGTTGATACTGTTTCAATAAAATGGAGAATTCTATACTTACCTTCTGCAATTTCCCTTTCCGGGTGCCTGTCCATGGCGGCATACGATGGGGCTAATGTGATTGCCCATAATATGGCGTCATGCCCATGGAGGTGTCAGGAAAAGTGTCCCCTTTTCTCAGCATAGCAGACAGGGATGTGTGTCATTCTCCTTTCCGCCACTAGAGGCTGCTCTGATAACAAATCAGGCCCAGTGTGGGGCTTGGCTGCTTGGAGATGTTGGGGTAGGTGAGGACCCTTATTAACCCTGCAGGGGCTGGAGCCGGCTAGAGAGCTCGTGCTGGGGTGCGGCTGGGCTTCCAATCACTTCAGCTTGGTTAGCTAGGATCTACTGCTGCCCTCTTCTCTACTGCTGTCCTCTTCTCTACTGCTGCCCTCTTCTCTACTGCTGCCCTCTTCTCTAGTGCTGCCCTCTTCTCTACTGCTGCCCTCTTCTCCACTGCTGCCCTCTTTTCTACTGCTGCCCTCTTCTCTACTGCTGCCCTCTTCTCTACTGCTGCCCTCTTCTCTACTGCTGCCCTCTTCTCTACTGCTGCCCTCTTCTCCAGTGCTGCCCTCTTCTCCACTGCTGCCCTCTTTTCTACTGCTGCCCTCTTCTCTACTGCTGCCCTCTTCTCTACTGCTGCCCTCTTCTCTACTGCTGCCCTCTTCTCTAGTGCTGCCCTCTTCTCTACTGCTGCCCTCTTCTCTACTGCTGCCCTCTTCTCTACTGCTGCCCTCTTCTCTACTGCTGCCCTCTTCTTCTCTACTGCTGCCCTCTTCTCTACTGCTGCCCTCTTCTCTACTGCTGCCCTCTTCTCTAGTGCTGCCCTCTTCTCTACTGCTGCCCTCTTTTCTACTGCTGCCCTCTTCTCTAGTGCTGCCCTCTTCTCTAGTGCTGCCCTCTTCTCTACTGCTGCCCTCTTTTCTACTGCTGCCCTCTTCTCTACTGCTGCCCTCTTCTCTACTGCTGCCCTCTTCTCTACTGCTGCCCTCTTCTCTACTGCTGCCCTCTTCTCTACTGCTGCCCTCTTCTCTACTGCTGCCCTCTTCTCTACTGCTGCCCTCTTCTCTAGTGCTGCCCTCTTCTCTACTGCTGCCCTCTTCTCTACTGCTGCCCTCTTCTCTAGTGCTGCCCTCTTCTCTACTGCTGCCCTCTTCTCTACTGCTGCCCTCTTCTCTACTGCTGCCCTCTTCTCTAGTGCTGCCCTCTTCTCTACTGCTGCCCTCTTCTCTAGTGCTGCCCTCTTCTCTACTGCTGCCCTCTTCTCTACTGCTGCCCTCTTCTCTACTGCTGCCCTCTTCTCCACTGCTGCCCTCTTTTCTACTGCTGCCCTCTTCTCTACTGCTGCCCTCTTCTCCACTGCTGCCCTCTTTTCTACTGCTGCCCTCTTCTCTACTGCTGCCCTCTTCTCTACTGCTGCCCTCTTCTCTACTGCTGCCCTCTTCTCTAGTGCTGCCCTCTTCTCTACTGCTGTCCTCTTTTCTACTGCTGCCCTCTTCTCTACTGCTGCCCTCTTCTCTACTGCTGCCCTCTTCTCTAGTGCTGCCCTCTTCTCTACTGCTGCCCTCTTCTCTAGTGCTGCCCTCTTCTCTACTGCTGCCCTCTTCTCTAGTGCTGCCCTCTTCTCTAGTGCTGCCCTCTTCTCTAGTGCTGCCCTCTTCTCTAGTGCTGCCCTCTTCTCTAGTGCTGCCCTCTTCTCTACTGCTGCTCTCTTCTCTAGTGCTGCCCTCTTCTCTACTGCTGCCCTCTTCTCTACTGCTGCCCTCTTCTCTAGTGCTGCCCTCTTCTCTACTGCTGCCCTCTTCTCTACTGCTGCCCTCTTCTCTACTGCTGCCCTCTTTTCTACTGCTGCCCTCTTCTCTAGTGCTGCCCTCTTCTCTACTGCTGCCCTCTTCTCTACTGCTGCCCTCTTCTCTACTGCTGCCCTCTTCTCTAGTGCTGCCCTCTTCTCTACTTGTGGCTCTATTTCCATCTCAGAAGGTTGGAGCACATAACAGTTACAACAATAGAAACATTTTAAATAGACAAATGAATCACTTATTGATGCAGATCTGCATGTTACACCTCAAGGAGGGACAAATGATAACAAAGAGGGATCGGGGGACATGGACTCAAATGAGGGACAGTCCCTCCAAATCAGGGGCACTTGAGAGGTATGACTGTAGCCTTTAACAGCCTCCTGTAACATGACTATAGCCTCTAACAGCCTCCTGTAACATGACTATAGCCTCTAACAGCCTCCTGTAACATGACTATAGCCTCTAACAGCCTCCTGTAACATGACTATAGCCTCTAACAGCCTCCTGCAACATGACTATAGCCTCTAACAGCCTCCTGCAACATGACTATAGCCTCTAACAGCCTCCTGTGACATGACTGTAGCCTCTAACAGCCTCCTGTAACATGACTATAGCCTCTAACAGTCTCCTGTAACATGACTATAGCCTCTAACAGTCTCCTGTGACATGACTGTAGCCTTTAACAGCCTCCTGTAACATGACTATAGCCTCTAACAGCCTCCTGTGACATGAATGTAGCCTCTAACAGCCTCCTGTAACATGACTATAGCCTCTAACAGCCTCCTGTAACATGACTGTAGCCTCTAACAGTCTCCTGTAACATGACTGTAGCCTCTAACAGCCTCCTGTAACATGACTATAGCCTCTAACAGCCTCCTGTAACATGACTATAGCCTCTAACAGTCTCCTGTAACATGACTATAGCCTCTAACAGCCTCCTGTAACATGACTATAGCCTCTAACAGCCTCCTGTAACGTGACTATAGCCTCTAACAGCCTTCTGTAACATGACTATAGCCTCTAACAGCCTCCAGTAACATGACTATAGCCTCTAACATCCTCCTGTAGCATGACTATAGCCTCTAACAGCCTCCTGTAATGTGACTGTAGCCTCTAACAGCCTCCTGTAACATGACTGTAGCCTCTAACAGCCTCCTGTGACATGACTGTAGCCTCTAACAGCCTCCTGTAACATGACACATACCTCTGAACTTTTCAGGGTGGGAAAGATGGACAATTTGGAAATGAAGCCAGGGATGAGGGATGGGTAAGAGATAGATTGTAACAGTTACAACAATATAAACACTTTGAATAAGCAAATGAATTATTTATTTCTGTAGATCTGCATGTTACACCTCAGAGGGCCCAGGGAGATTGCTGGGGCAGGCAAACACAGCGGTTGCCTGGGGCCCCCAAGACTCTGAAGGGTCCTGTCCATTATCTTATCAGCAGAGCTGAATTTTCATTAGTGACCCTCCCATGCTGGTAATTAATAGCCAGTGTTTTGTGGCAGCATGAGCTACAGCAGGGACTACAGCAAGATGGCCACCCTCATGAGTGGGGACAGTGGCTGCTGACCATCTTACAGTATGTAGGGTGTAGTAAGATGAAAGTGGCCATCTTACTGTAGCCCCTGCCGTAGGCCATGATATGCAGCAGGAATTGGAGGTGAGGGAAAACACATGGGTGGGAACAGGACCAGCACCAGGGCATTCTTTAAAGTGGATCTATCACCAGGATTTCAACAAAACAAAGGGGCATCCCAAACTGGGAAGGCCCAGCAGAAGAGAAACATGCTTTAGACGCCAGGGCTATATTTGGTTCCTCCGTAAAGGACTGGGTACATGGGGGAGAAAATCAGGGACTTTGCACATAGGGAAGCTGTATAGGTACTAGGCGTAGGGTTGTTGTAATATTTTAGAACTTGGGGACCCCACTTTTATTTTGCCAAGGGCCACACCTTGTCTAAATCCGGCCCTGAGAGGGACTAAGGAGAACGAGGGCCAGGGGAAATTGGCTCAAAAGAGGGACAATCCATTCTAATCAGGGACAGTTGGGAGGTAGCCCCCTGTAACTTGAATTTCTAAGGCCCTCCAAGTTTGGTCCTCGCTGATTTGATTCTATTCGAACGTAGCAGTAGAAGGAAATGTGCTCGTACATGGTGAGCTGGGTCTGCTGCTCATGCGCAGTCTCTCTACTCGCCCATGGTCCGCTGCGCGTACAGTCTCCAAGATTCTACTGCGCATGCGAAAGCCTTCAGCCCTTTCAGCCACCCCTAACCAGCGAGTTTTTCGAGCGCCTGCCAGACTGTAGGCGGAAGCGGAAACCCAGTGCAGCCTTGTCACTGTGCAGGAGCCGGAGAGATGGTGGACGTGAAAGAGGCGCTGTCATCGGTTCTACCGAGTATTCGGCTACCCCGGGCCGGGGACCGGGTCCACAAGGATGAGTGCGCTTTTTCCTTCCAGACTGCGGTGTGTACCTGCTCTGTGCTTAACCACATACTGTGTGTGAGAGGTGTGAGGGGCCTGGCCATGCAACCAGACATAGAATGCTGAATGGTAGAGAGACTCCGCCCCCCCTCACTTCCTGTCACACCCATGTTGGGCTATTAGTGTCACCCCAATTTGGCCACAGAAAGCTCCCCTTACTAATCTGGTGACACCCATGGCTCAGCTGTGAACCAGATTGGCTCCTGTCTGTGGACCTTACAGCGACTTGCTTTCTGGCTGTCTGGTGAATGCGAGCCATAGACAGAGTATTTGTGTCCAGTTGATCTTTTAGTTTGATCCCTTAGTCAATTAGATGTTCACTAGTCATTGTATGATGGATCGTACCATTCAATGGTCCTTTACACTGTACATTGTATGATGGATTGTACCATTCACTGGTCCTTTACACTGTACATTGTATGATGGATCGTACCATTCAATGGTCCTTTACACTGTACATTGTATGATGGATCGTACCATTCAATGGTCCTTTACACTGTACATTGTATGATGGATCGTACCATTCAATGGTCCTTTACACTGTACATTGTATGATGGATCGTACCATTCAATGGTCCTGTACATTGTATGATGGATCGTACCATTCAATGGTCCTTTACACTGTACATTGTATGATGGATCGTACCATTCAATGGTCCTTTACACTGTACATTGTATGATGGATCGTACCATTCACTGGTCCTTTACACTGTACATTGTATGATGGATCGTACCATTCACTGGTCCTTTACACTGTACATTGTATGATGGATCGTACCATTCAATGGTCCTTTACACTGTACATTGTATGATGGATCGTACATTCACTGGCCCTTTACACTGTACATTGTATGATGGGTTGTACCATTCAATGGTCCTGTACATTGTATGATGGATCATACCATTCAATGGTCCTTTACTCTGTACATTGTATGATGGATCATACCATTCACTGGTCCTTTGCACTGTACAATATATGATCGTACCATTCACTGGTCCTTTATACTGTACATTGTATGATGGATCATACCATTCACTGGTCCTTTGCACTGTACAATATATGATCGTACCATTCACTGGTCCTTTATACTGTACATTGTATGATGGATCGTACCATTCACTGGTCCTGTACATTGTATGATGGATCGTACCATTCAATGGTCCTTTACTCTGTACATTGTATGATGGATCATACCATTCACTGGTCCTTTGCACTGTACAATATATGATCGTACCATTCACTGGTCCTTTATACTGTACATTGTATGATGGATCATACCATTCACTGGTCCTTTGCACTGTACAATATATGATCGTACCATTCACTGGTCCTTTATACTGTACATTGTATGATGGATCGTACCATTCACTGGTCCTGTACATTGTATGAACAATCAAACCGTTCATGGTTTCTTTACACTGTACATTGTATGATCGTACCATTCACTGGTCCTTTATACTGTACATTCTATGATGGATTGTACCATTCAATGGTTCTTTATACTGTACATTCTATGATGAATCTTGCCATACACTGTACATTGTATGATCAATCAAACCTTTCATGATTTGTTTACACTGTACATTGTATGATCAATACATTGTATGGCCTCTTAAAACTGTATATTTGATCAAACCTTTCACAGGTCTTTTAAACTGTTTATTGTCTGATCAATCGCACCATTCACTGACCCTTTACAGCACACATGCTCAACCTGTGGCCCTCTGAGCCTTCTGATGTGGCCCCTGACCTGCTGTGGGAAAAGTGGGTTGGGTAAATAGATATCAAATAAGACATTTAAAACCAAGGCAATTCCCCCTATGTAATCTCTGAAAATATCCAATAATGACAAGCCACTATAGATGCAAGCTAATGTATGTCTTAGTGGGCTAAAAAGCTACCCTAAAGTTCCTAATGTCCTAAAGTATTTTTGCGCCGGCACAAAAAGACCTTTTTAATGTTTATATCCCATAATTCATCCAACTACCTATATCAGAAATAAATACAACCACCTACATATAATAATAATAATAATTAATGTAATGATTTCAAGCAACACAATCAAAATACTGCAAAAAAACTTTACCAAAAAACATAATTAAACTATGCAAAGTGCCTAGTGCCAGAAACAAAATATACGCGAAGCAACACTTAGTATTGAATTTTACAAATTTATATACATATTTACATCATACAATCTAGTAAACCATCAATCATATAAAGTGCTTAGTGCAAAGTGAATATAAAACTCCAATTGATTCTAAACTATAATTTCATATATATAAAACACTCCATAATCTGCCCCAGAATGACAAGAAACCAACAATCACCAGTAAATATTAACAGGTAGTAACATGGAGACAATATACCACATATAAAGTGCATGTGCCAGCAAATACCATAAGGTTTACCACATGATACCAGAGCAGCCCACAGACAAAATAACCGAGAAGGGGAACTGCACTAAAACACCCGCGGCTCCCGCGCCGCTTCACAGGGTGAGGGTTGGGTAAATAGAAGTGACGTGTAACAGAAGTTAAATAGAGGGAAAGGTGGTATGGGTGATATAAAAGGGGGTGCATTGGCAAATAAAGGTGACCGCAGTGGCTTGGAGAAATGCCCCATGTATGAGCATTTAACACTTTCTTTATTGAATTTTTGTACTTATTCATGCATACAGCAACAGTTCTTGTTAGAAACAATTTTGTAACAAGCATGTAACCATTTCAGTGCCAATGTATAGCATGTTACAGATAATATGTCAAAAGCTGCTGTTCTTAATTTATCATACATAAGTAAGAGATATTAACTCTTAGTAAAACTGAAAAATGCATAAATCATTGAAAATAAAAAAATAAAATAATATATAAAAAAAGAAAGCTCTGCCATGCAAGAACCAGAACTAGATTTAATGACTATAAATAATATTATGAATGCTAGAATCCAATCCAACCCCCCAACATTCCATGACATTTTTTATCCTATCTATTTTCCAAGCTAATCATTTTTAATTTATCCAAATTCAATGAATGTTATATTTAAACTCGGGGAAAGGAATTGTCGATGAAATCCACGAGATTGCTATGCACCATGTAGCTGCAGATAAAATATGAGTTACCAATTCATTTTCACTTCTAGAGAGGGTTTCCCGTGTGTATGTTTGCTCACCAATTATCGCTGAATATCCTGCCCACTTGAGCCAATCACGGTGCTGGATTCCTGGTGCGGGAGCAAGGATAAGGCAAAGGTTACAAACGTCCTGAGGGGTTATGTGCGGAGGGGGGCTTCAGTATTCTGGATTCTGCCCCCCCCACCCCAGCCTGTTGTATAGTGGCGCCGCCGTTGGCCAACAGCACCCTCATTGGTGTTGGTCCGCTTTAATAATAATAACGATGGCACTTTAGAGATGATAAAGACTGAGCTTTATCAATAAACAATAATGGCACTTTATAAATAAACAACAACAATAATAATAATAAAGAACAATCATCTTCTGGAGGGCTGATCAAATATCTGATTAATGGGACTGAAAAAGGGTTGTCTAATATGATCTTTCAGACCAGAATTGTGAAAAACGAATAGATCAGTCAATCCCCTAACCACTTCTGTGACAGATTTAAATCTTCAGATGATTATACAGATGAAAGGATTACCGATAGTGTTCAAGTATAAGAAATAAAAAAAAAAAATGAAATTAAAGGGACGTTCCAGGCAAAAGGGTTAAATTAGCCTGCTTTCTGCTCTCCCCATGCTGGGTGTCAGGGGCAGCATCTTTCATTACCTAGCAATTTGCATTTCCTGATAAACTCTATAGAACTTGCTCCCTTGTGCTGACTAATTTTTCAGGGTCCCCAAAAGCAATTGACTTTGGAAGGGACCCTCACATAAAAATGTGTACATGGCTACACATGTGTACAAGTCATCTTCTGCTACTGAGGACAGAGCTCACTGGGAGTTTTTGAGTAATATATAGCAGGCTGAATCATATCTGGATGAAAGATGCAGGAATAGAGAAATGTGTTTGAGTGGCCAATCATCTAACAACTTATGTGACACATCAGCTTCTTATTCTTCTAGTAATCATGAGTTTGGATTGAATATATGATTGATTGAAGTAAATGAATATTAACCACAAAAGCGATGCCCCATCACTGTATTCACTTACCTCAGACCTTTCATAGTTTAATCAATCCTTAATTATTAATAGACGGAAATAATAATCCATTCCATTTCCATGATTCCTGAGCTGTAGGATCGATAGTTTGAAGTAAATGAACATTAACCGGAACAATGATGTCCGATCAAGCACGGTACATTTAACATATAATCTGATTGAAGGAAACAATCATGGAAAGGTGATTGATCATCTTACAACCTGGCTGACACAGTTTGTGAAATGAGTCATTTGATTGAATAGACGAATAAATACATGCATACAAAAAGGCTTAAAATGCAGTGAAAATGGGATTGATCGTTCATTTAAAATCCCTTTTTTAACACAGCAGGCATCTCTATTTGGGATGCTCAAGGGGAAGGTCAACCCTGGAATCTTTTAGATTCTGGGGTTGGCCTTCTTGGGATGTCTGTACAGGTCATAAACTAGTCCCAGCCCCATAGATTTTTGTCTGCTTAAATTAGATCTTGGTTCTGTTGTACTAGATTTTCAATCACCATTTCAGTATTCACTTACCTCAAATGTTTTATGGTGTCTTCAATCCTTAATTATTAATAGAAACAATTAATGATAATCCACCCCATTTCCATGATTCCTAATCTGTTTTTTGATCAGTCGGAAATATATGAAATTATTTTTTTTCAGGGGGTTTTATTCCCGCTGCCCCATTGATTTCTGTTGGACTGATATTGCAGTTTGATTTTTTTCATTCCTAATCTGTTACATTTTGGAGCTGTGCGTGACAGTATGTCAGTGTTTCTTTCAGTGGTCGCTTTCCTCTGACCTTTGATCTTATTCAATCTAGTGGAGGTTTGTACTGAAGCTGGTTTTGCCTGACCTGGGCCCTCCCTTAGCATATGTCATTAAACCGCCTCATTCTGTGTTTCAGGAGTCGGATGGCGGCCTGTACATCTGCATGAACACTTTCCTGGGCTTCAGCCGAGCCCATGTGGAGCGTCACTACAACAAGACAAGCCAGCGCGCCTTCCTGCACCTCAAGAAGACCCCCAAACCGGTAACCATGTGGACTCCTCTGCTCCCCATACTTCGTGCACAGGCCCTGACATTGTGCCGTTGACCGCTAAATCTAAGGGGGAGGGGGATCTGAGTCTTCTCTGTGGTGTTCAGGATTTTGGCCACATTTCAGGACTGAATGGGGCCCAGACAATTTTTTGGGGGGTGTATTGCTTCAAGGGGGGGGGGGGAATGGTGCCCAGATGCATTTTTCAAAAGTATAGGGCCCATATGCATTTTTCAAGGTTACTTTTCAGAGTAAAATGGGGTGTAGATGCATTTTGGGGGGTGAATGGGGCCTGTATGCATGTTCTGGGGTGTATGGGAGTTCAGCTAGACCTTTAGCGGTAAATGGGACCTAGATGCATTTTTGGGATAAATAGGGTCAACGTGCTTTCTTTGAAGTCATTGGAGGACAAGGACATTGGTGGGGCCCACATGCACTTTTAGGGGTGGGGTTGTATATGGGGGTTACAGACAGTAGAGGGGGTAGCAGGGGGGTATAGAGTGATTCGGGTCATTGTGGAAGTTGGTATAAGGGGCCCTTGGGTTGTTCAAGGGGTTGATTAAAGGGGATGTTGGGTAGGTTGCAAGGAAGAGGGGCAGCAAGGTAATAGGGGTAGGCTCCAATGAGGAGGGGGCAGCAGGGTAATAGGTGTAGGTTGTGCAGATTGGCTTAGTGGACTCTTTAAAGAGGAAGTAAAATCAAGTCACCACTTCCTCATTCGCTTGTAAGACAGCCGGCATCCATTCAGGTTTGATGTACAAAGCTACTTGGCAAATCCAACTGGTCACTAGCAATCATGTGATTGGAAGCTATACAATTAATGAGGAAGCAGCTGAGATGAATTTAGTTCCTCTTTAATGGTAGCCATTATGTCTGAAAATAGATATCATCCAAAGGTAGCCCCTGAAAATTAGGCTGTATAGGGCCTGGAAATTTCTGTAGGTGTGTATGTCTATTAGAGCTATAAGTGTGCTATTTCCAGTGAATGTAACTTTAAAGTGGCCATCTTGAGCATAGAGACTAGTTTTGCCAGGGTTGCCTTATGTGATATGCTGCTATCTGGGATGGCAGATGTGCTTCTAACTATGTTTTGTCTCGCTAAGAAATCTGAGGACACCAATTCCAGCAGTGGGGATCCTCCTCGAAAGAAGCCAACTCGCCTGGCCATAGGTAAGTCTCTGTTCTGTCTAACCTGATCATATTGGAGTCACCGGTGGCCCAAATCCAGGCAATCATTTTTTTGGACTCTGTTTAGGGATGGAAGGCGGATTTGACATGAGTGACGAGCAGTGCGAGTATGAAGAAGAGGTGAAGTTGGTCATCCTGCCCCAGTTTCTGGAGATTCAGCGGGACGAGTTGTCAGCACTCCCGGAGATGGTCCGGGACCGGGTGGGTAATTCGAGGTGTGTTTGGAGGTGGGTGGGGGTGGAACAGTCACATAATAAGATGGTCCCACAGGACTGCGAAGAGTGAAGCTTGGCGACTATTTTATATGGAACCCCTGTCCTCGCTTTTCCTGACTTTCTAATCCATTCCAGGTATCCTCTGCCATAGAAGCCATCTTGAATGCCGACTCTGCATCCCGGAAACAGGAAATCCAGGCGTGGGATGGGGAGGTCAGACAAGTGTCTAAACACGCTTTCAATCTGCAGCAACTGGAGGGGGTCCCCCGCATCCCTCCTTGGTAAGGCGTCCTGTCTTGTGTTTGTTTAATTGTAAAGGCTGTAAGAAACCCCCACAAACCGTTCTATTTAAACCTATTGGATAAGGCAGACCTACATCTTTTGAGGGGAAGCTTGACCCTGAGGCACAGACCTCTTCCTTGATAAGTTGGACAGTGTTTAAAGTCATACTATACCCAGAAAGGGAGTTTATGTCGTCACCTTCTATCCCCAGCCCAGTGCCCCAAGACAGCCTGTGTTTTTTTTTGTTTTTTTTTTTACTAAAACCTTTGGCCAATGTTCATAATAGCACAGTAGTGTGTTATTATGCAGTCTGCTATCCGAATGGTCGGCCAAATGGCTCCCTGGCCATCCAGCTCAGCATTAGGAGCACAGCATTTGGAGCACACTATGGTGGTCCCCCACTGGGGGTCATCAGCTGCTAATGACTTGGTGGTCCTGATGTTGATCAACAAATGGGAAATAGTGTCTAATTGGGTAATCCCGTGTAAGGGGGAAGTATAAAGAGAATTTGGGACCGCGAACCAGACATTCCTATAACCACCCAAAAAGTAGCCTTACCTGCCTTAGACCCCAAAGGAAGTGTGCAGAGTACGACATCTGTTCCTAGAGCCGACACAGAATAATGGATGTCCCTGTTTTGTCTTGTACTTCATGCACAAGTCTCTGACCCCCCTCTCTCGCTCTCTCAGTGGCTGGAAGTGCAGCGTGTGCGACATGCGAGAGAACCTGTGGCTCAACCTAACAGATGGCGCCATATCGTGTGGCAGGCGATACTTTGATGGCAGTGGAGGGAACAACCATGCTGTGGAGCATTACAAGGAAACCGGGTACCCACTTGCTGTCAAACTGGGAACCATCACTCCAGACGGAGCAGGTAAGTCCTGTGTCTTATCTGCTTAAAGCAGCTCAAAACCCCCAGTGGCCGCCTCTAGAATCGAAAAGACTTTAGGGCCAGCCGCTAGCTTGCCCCTGTATCATCCTAAATCGGAGGTGTGAAACCCCACTAGTTGTGGGTAAATTCGCCTTTCCCGGTGGCTCCTGTAACAATGTCTTCGCTGGTAGCTGCATCCCTATCACAGGAGCGCAAGCAAGATAGAAAATTGGGGGTGTGGCCAGCTGGCTGGCGCACGGCGATCGCAAAAGTGCCGGGGGGTGGCTTTGGCGGTGGAAAAGCTTTTCTTTTCTTTAAACTGGGCCACCATTGATCCAGCTGTATCACCTGAGGTACTCGCACAGGGAGGGTGGATGAGTTTCCGCTTTAATGTAGAACTCCACAAAACTTTGTAATTCAGTTGCATAGAGTTGCTTTAAAGCAGAAGATGGGATTGCTGGAACCCTCTAGTGCATAGACCCCCACAATACTTACCTGTACCTCAATCTTTGGGGCGAATTCTGCTGGCGCTCAAATGGGCTGGAGCCTCTTTCTCTTTCCCATCCACTGGCCCACATGACTGCTGGTGACCAATTGCAGGGCTGCATTCTGCCCAAGGATTGATGTGCAGGGATCTATGTATGTGGGCTCTAACAATCTAAATGACCCCAGAGTCAGAATGCGGCCCCACACCTGTTATATATAAATGGGCGCTGGACCACTTTAAAGTGGACCAACACCCAGGGGGGATTGGCCCGGGAATCTATAAGATTCCCGGACCGATCAGATCCCTCCCCGCGGGGCATCCCGAGGAACCCCCCCAGGAGGCCCGCAAACCTTACCTCAGCCCCGTTCCATCGGCGCATGCGCGAGCCGCGTCTCGCGCTTCCCTCTAGCAGGGCGCGCACCCGCGCCGGCCGTTTGTGAATGGCCGGCGCAGGCGCGCTCCCTGTTAGAGGGAAGCGTGAGACACGGCCTCCAGCGCTCAGAGCCACTGAGCTGCTCTGAGGCCGCAAGCGGCCTTGGATGCGCATACCTCATCGGCTCTGAGCGCTGTGATTGGCCGGAGCGGTCACGTGGGAGCGTGGTGAGGTGAGTGTTTCTGGGCCTTCGGGGGGGGGGGTTTCAGACAGCGGGGTGCCCCACCGAAGTGGACCAAAACCCAGGATAGTGAAAATCCTGGGTGTTGGTCCACTTTAAGCTAACCTTCACTGGCAATTTTCTCCCTGTGGGATGTTTCCCTTTGGCTGATTTTACATCCTATGTCTTTATTATTTGACTGTTGTTCTTTAACTTGCTGCTCTCCAGATGTCTACTCTTATGATGAAGATGACATGGTGATCGACCCCAACCTAGCTGAACACCTCTCACACTTTGGGATTGACATGATGAAGATGCAGAAGGTAAGTGCAGCCATGTTGGAAGGGCTTTTCCTGGGCCACCATCTCCCTGTACAAAGGTAATCTATATTCTCTATTGCTAGACCGACAAGACCATGACCGAGCTGGAAATTGACATGAACCAACGGATTGGCGAGTGGGAAGTTATCCAGGAGTCTGGAGTCCAGCTCCAGCCCCTGTATGGACCGGGATATACAGGGATCCGTAACCTGGGCAACAGCTGCTATCTCAACTCCACTATGCAGGTTGTGTTCAGCATCCCTGCATTCCAGCGCAAGTGAGTGCTTCTCTGTTCTGTAGATGCTTGTGACCTGATCACAAGGATAATGTGGGCTGGCTGCGGTGTGCCGGAATTTGTGGCATGGCTTTAGGTCAGGACAGTTCAGAAGCCGAGTCTAAATGGTACAAGAAACAAATTACAGACACAACACACACAGAGGAAGCAATATTCAATTTGCTCATACTGGCACGCTGGGAAGTGGTGATAAAATGCACTGAATACCATGCATACATTAAGGGGGCTAGTGCAATCACAACATACTATTGAACTTTTTGACAGTTCCGTGCATGCCCCACGCGATGGTAGACAATCACTGTCAGTCCAGTTGAGAGTTGTGCTCTGATGACCCATTAGCAACCTTTTTATACTCTCATCCCCATGTATCTCTTATGAGAAAACTAACTGGACAGTGTAGCCAGGCAGTGGGAAAAGGATGCTCGGCTGCATAGCTCGAGGCATCACCAGTAGGAAGAGGGAGGTTGTGATGCCGCTGTATAGAGCCCTGGTAAGGCCACAGCTAGAATACTGTGTGCAGTTCTGGAGACCTTACCTGCAAAAAGACATTATTCAAATAGAACGGGTCCAAAGGCGGGCAAAAAAGCGGTCCTTCACTCTGAATAATGACTCTTATATGTTTCCCCCACCCTGTACATATAGATTGTCCACATTAAAAATCATCCTACCTGCATCTACTGCATGTTAGGAGCCTTTAAACATCCAAGATGGCGGTTTATGGAAGCCGCCATCTTATCAGGCAGCCTGCAAACAGGAAGTGCCTCCTGACTGTGCTGCTCTGCATTCTGGGACTGCTAACCTTTACCTGACCCCAGCGCTGCTCTGTCTGAGCAAAGCACAACTATAACCCGCCCCCCTGTACCTTATCCCACTCTCCTCTCCTCAGTAAGTGTGATGCTTCTGAGTCAAGATGGCAGCGCCCGTATCCAAATTTCCTGAACAGAGTTGCAGCCTGTTGGGGGAAAGAATAATAAGTTAGTGACTAAAAACATAAAATATATTAATTTTAGATGCTGGGGAACCGTTTTTTAAGAGTTTGGGCTTTTCATTAAATCACGCTGAAGGTCCGGTTTAAAACTTATCAGGAGAGACTTAAAGAACTTAATTTGTACAGTCTGGAGGAAAGAAGGGAGAGGGGGGACATGATTGAGACCTTTAAATATGTGAAAGGATTGAATAAGGTTCAGGAGGGAAGTGTTTTTAAGAAGAAACTTAATGATAGAACAAGGGGGCACAACCTGAAGCTAGTCGGGGGGAAGATCAGGAGCAATGTTAGAAAATATTATTTTACAGAAAGAGTAGTAGATGCTTGGAACAAACTTCCAGCAGAGGTAGTTGAAAAATCAACAGTCACTGAATTGAAACATGCCTGGGATAAGCACACATCTATCCTAAGATAAAGAGTACATACAGTATACACATAAGGGCAGACTAGATGGAGCGTAAGCTCTCCTTCTGCCGTCAACCTTCTATGTTTCTAACCCAAACCATTCCCATTCTTGAAAACGATTGGTGTCCACTATTGCTAGGAATCCCATAATGTTTCTACAAGGAGTTTAATTTGCTTTCCTCAGGTATGTGGACCGCTTAGAACAAATATTCCATAAGGCTCCAACTGATCCAACCCAGGATTTCAACACCCAAGTGTAAGTATACAGTTACTTCTTAGAGGATTTTACCCCACTGTTCTCATGATTGCTGTTGTTTCCTACAGAGCCAAGCTGGGCAATGGGTTATTGTCTGGTGAATATTCAAAGCCAGCAGCAGAGAAGGAAGGAGATGAGCAGAAGGTGAGTGTATCATGGTGACATGCAGGCAGGATAAATTAAAGCAGCACTATAGCGAAATTGTGTAATATTAAATATAAACACAGCTAATGAGAGCAGGGGTCACTTATACACCCGAATGGAATAAAACTCCTGCCAAGCTTGTAGTTTCTTCTGTTACGGTACAAAGAAAAACTAGGGATGACCAGTTTAGAGCAGGGCCCGCAAAGGGCAAATCTGGGCAATTGCCAGGGCCCCTTGCATCCTCAAGGGCCCACTCAGATGTACACTTGGCCATGGTAGTATTCTACAGTGGGCCCAAACCCCCGAATGCAGGGCATTGTGTGCAGACCTGCTCATGGCTGGCCTCAGCAAACCATGGCGAAAGTGTCATGGAATGGAGGGCAATTGATGGAAGCTCCGAAAGATGAGTCTTTAGTGGCAGCGGAGCAAGCAGTCTGAAGGGTGATTGGTGGCAGTAGAAAATGCAACAAGGACTAAAGGACAAATGGCGGCTATAAGGAAGGCAATAAGGACTGGAGGGCGTTCAGCAGCAGAAGATGACACATTTGTGACATCATGTGACACACTACTTTGGCATACCTCCCAACTGTCCCTCTTTTGAGTCCATGTCCCCCTGTCATTCTCTCTCCTTCTTTGAGGTGTAACATGCAGATTTGCAGTAATAAATGATTGATTTGCATATTCATAGTGTTTATATTGTAACTGTTACATCCTCCTATCCATCAATCGATGAGGAGGCGTGGCTTCATTTAACAATGGTCCTTTTTTTTTCCACCCTGAAAAGTTGGAAGGTATGCTTTGGGGCCCACTAAGACTCTCTTACTCAAGGCCCCCCACAAACCTAGAGCCGGCCCTGGTTTAAAGTAGAACCTGCCACCCCCTGATTTCTCTTGCATTAAAATAAAAACAAGCCTGGCTGGATATTTCTTGATGCTGGGTGTATGAGTGACCTCTCCTCCCGCCATCCAGCATATTTATATGGATTGTTATCATTGAGCCATTTTTCGCAATAGTGCTCTTTTAAAAACAAAAAATAAACTGTACGCAACTTACCTCCTAGAGACTTACTGATGACAGCAGTGACTAAAGAAAGTTGGCCTTTAAAGTGATTCAACAGGCAAAAAACCCAAAAGGGTACTTACCTTTTGTCCTGCTTAGCTGCTAGTCCCGCGATCAGTAACTCGCCTGATCCATTGGATCCGTGCACCCTGTCTGGGGCCGGACAACGTGGAAAGAGAGGGATCAGGTGAGTTGGCGATTGTTGGACTAGCCCCGACTGGGGCCTTTTTTTTTGGCCTGCTGAATGACTTTAACGACTTTTAAGACAGAATGTGCCACAATAGCTGTCAGGTAGTTTTGAAAGGAATCAGTCAGGCCTTGCCCAAACCTGTTAGTCCTTTGTCTGCAGGGTATCCAGGATGGAATCGCACCGCGGATGTTCAAATCACTTATAGGAAAGGGGCACCCCGAATTTTCAACCAATCGACAGCAGGATGCCCAGGAGTACTTCCTGCACTTCATCAACATGGTAGAGGTGAGAAAAAGTTTCAGTTTGTGACAATACTGACACAAAAATCACACGCTTTACAGCTTATACTTCGGTTGATGTCCAATGTCGTAACATCCAACATCGGGCCCCAGACACTAGCCTTGGACGTGTATTACGGACACTGGACATCAGGCGCAGTTTACGCTGTGAAGCGTGTGATTTTTGTGTGAATACAACACATTGTAGATTTAAATGGAGTTTGAGCTTCTTTCTTCTTTGCTAGTATCAGGCTTCAATAAATACTTGCATTTTGTTTAACAAACAAAAAATCTGAGGTCAAAGGTTAAATGCACACCGCCTCACCACTGCTGCCCCAGAATGGGGCCGTGAGCCCTGAGATACTCATGTTTTCCTAGTAACACTCCATCTGACGGCAAACAATAAAAATAGGTGGCGTGCAGCTGTCTCTAGTCTACCTGTAATCCGCGGTGGTGGGCAGTGATCCTCAGATTGAAAGACATAGGGATCTTATGTTAAAAGCTTCTGTTTGGTACTGACTTGCCAAAAAGATCCATTATAGGCAAAGCTATCCTAAAAAGAGCAGCAGATGTGTGTTGCCCTTGTGTATTTATTGGCCTCCATATCCAGTTCTTTTTGCAAAAATCAAAACATTAAGGTGGCCCTAATCCCTTTCGAAAACCAAAATATTTATTCCCCTAGAGTTGGATCTTTATGGCCATGTCTGCCTTACTTGATTATTTGATGGAACCTCTCCTCCAGGCAACTGTTTGGTGTCTTACGTTTAATAGACATTAGCCTGTGTTGTGTTAAACTAACCCTATTCCCATCCAGTGTTGTTAAACCATTAAAAAAAACGAGAACCACTCCTGTATCTGCAGAGAAACTGCCGCAGCGCGACCAACCCTAACGAGGTGTTTCGTTTTCTGGTGGAGGAAAAGATTAAATGTCTAGTGTCTCAGAAAGTGAAGTACACCCAGAGGGTGGAGTACATCTTGCAGCTGCCAGTCCCAATGGAGGCTGCTTTAAATAAAGGTAAGCCTACTTGATGCAGACCTAAACCCTGCTGGCAACTCTTTCAGGGAGGTTCCTGGTCCCCAGGGACACAAAACTAACCTCACCTACTGTCACCACCATTGAACCCTGCATTAGACAGATCATTTACTTTAGTAAAGGTAGAGGTTTTCCTATTGGCTAGAGCAGGGCCCACTGTAATCCAACCATCATTTGCTTACAGGCCAACTTATAGGGGACATAAGCCCACCTCATACCTTCCACTAAGGAAAGAAGTTTGGTTGAGGAAGTGGCCATGGGTCTTCTGGCCCCAAGGCCGGATTTCCAGTACCAGCATGTTTTAAATTCATTAAGTCTCATCTCTATCCATCGGGGATGTATGGGAGCCAAATTATATAGTCATATAGATTAATAATAATTAATTAATAATAGATTAATATAATAATGTGATCACATGGAATAAACAGTTGAAAACTGACTAATATTGTTATGATAGATGAACCACAATTCTTACACCCAGCCGTCCATGCAGCCATGTTTCATTTTTTAAAGCTTTCCCAAACATGTTTTCTAACTAACAGGTGTCGGACAGCATTATGGCAGGCTTTGGGGGGGGGCACAATGATCCCCACAACACCCTGAAATCCTTAAACCTAGGACACATTTGGTCCTACAATTAGTCACTGGTGGTCACGTGGGCCGGCCTTGACCATCGTCAGGAAAAGGCGACCCACGTGACTGCCGGCGGACAATCGGAGGGCCACATTTCATCTGACGATAAAGGTTAATTTAAAGTGGATCAAAACCCAGGATCGTAGGTTTTGGTCCTTTCCCCCGTGGCACCCTGATCAGGGGTGCCCTACTGTGTGAAACCCTCCCCAAATTGCCCAAAGAAACTCACCTCTTCCCGATCTGACGGTGCATATGCGGGCGCTCGTCCAATCCAGCCACCGAGCACGCTGGAGGCTGCATCCCCCACTTCCCTTTAAAGTGGACCAACACCCAGGATTTTGACTATCCTGGGTTTTGGTCCACTTCGGTGGGGCACCCCGATCGTGCATGCGCCGATGGAACGGGGCTGAGGTAAGGTTTGTGGGCCTCCTGGGGGGTTCCTCCCAGCGGGACATCCCGATTTCGGATGCCCCGCAGGGAGGGATCTGATTGGTCCGGGAATCTTATAGATTTCCGGGCCGATCCCCCCTGGGTGTTGGTCCACTTTAACAGGGAGCGAGCGTGCCCATGCCGGCCATTCACAAATGCCTGGCGTGGGCACGCGCCTTGCTCGAGGGACAGCGGGGATGCGGCCACGGCCATTAGACCGGGAAGTAGGGTAAGTGAATGGGGAGACCTGGGGGGGGGGGGTTTCACACAGCGGGGAATCCTGATTTTGAAAGCCCCGGGGAGAGGGAATCGATCAAGCTGGGTTTCGGTCCACTTTAAGTGTTGTGGGGATCATTGCTCACAGCGACTCCAGCAATCTGAATGCCGCCGTCCCACACCTGTTAGGAAATATGTGTGGGACTGCTTTACAGCCAGTCTAATAAGGCCACATTTAATATTTTAGGGTTACAGGAAACATTGACTCATATTCTCACACCAGGGATATTCTTAATGCAACTGGTCTGTTTAGAAGGCTTTCATTTTGGAAAGGACACAGGAAGCATATTCCTGATGCCCCACCTTTTGGATTTTCTGAGGGCAATTAGAACCGCTGCGATTGTACCGCCATTTTTGCCCATTAGCTGGACTAGACGGGGAATTAGTTTTGCTTTGCACTAGATTTTATCATTTCTATATTCCAGAGGAACTGGCTGCATATGAGCAAGCCAGACAGCAGGCGGAGGCGGAGCAACGTCCACCCCCAGAAATTGTGCGAGCTCGCATCCCCTTCACATCCTGCCTCGAAGCCTTTGCAGCACCCGAACAACTGGACGAGTTTTGGAGCGCTGCCCTACAGGCCAAATCTACAGCACTGAAGTAATAAAAAAGATCTGTAATGTTTTGGGGGAAAGCTTCACATTTTCTTTTCTTTAGATGTATCTGAGTCTGATTATTTGTGTTTTGTTTTGCCTCAGGACGTCAAGATTTGCATCTTTTCCCGATTACCTTGTCATTCAGATAAAGAAATTCACATTTGGACTAGACTGGGTACCTAAGAAGTTGGGTAAGGATGGTGGGGGAGGGGGGGGCATGGCTTTGACTGATCAGCTCTACAATAGACCTAAATACACACAAATGCATAATCCTGACTATGCCCCGGTGTGCATACCAGCTTTTACCACGCATTTCAGCAGGGGATGTTCTTGTAATGCTCACCCTACAGCGAATAAATGCTTGCCTGGCAGCAGGGGCGTGCACAAAGGCTGGCTGGGAAATAAGCTGGCGGTGCCAAGTCCGACAGCACTGAAACCAGACCACTGTAGCCTGCAGAACTACAAACCTGCAGCCATGGATTTTTATCATATGCCTGGACAGGCACTTGGTCCCCTGCCACCCTCTCACACACAGCCTCAAAGCATTTTTAAAGCACATCTAAATCCTCCCTCCCATAGAGGGTTCTGGTCCACAGGGGCACTAAACTAAACTAACCTCTACCCCTCACAGCATCAGTGAGCCCAGCCTCCCAAGTGTGTCCTGTGTGGGACAGACTCCCTTTACCACAAGAAATGGCAGCTGTTGAGTTAGCGTGTCTATTCTGGTACCAGGTCTATGCGGCTTCTGGTTTCCAAGCCTTAGAAAAGGTAAAGGTCCACATAGGTAGCCTTTATGATACATGCTTACTGGGTGCAGCCAATAATGCCTTTGTCTTCCCCGTTTAGATGTCTCCATTGACGTTCCCGAGGAGCTTGACCTTTCTCAGTTTCGTGGTGAGGGTTTGCAAGGGGGTGAAGAAGAACTTCCAGACGTTGCTCCCCCATTGGTGACCCCAGATGAGCCCAAAGGTAGCCTTGGTTTCTATGGCAACGATGATGACGACTCGTACTGCTCCCCTCACTTCTCCTCTCCGACATGTTAGTGTTTCCGCCTCTTGTGGGACATGTGACTGCTGCCTGTGCCACTGGGTCACTGCGTGCTGAGCGAATGGCTGCTGCCTGTGCCACTGGGTCACTGCGTGCTGAGCGAATGGCTGCTGCCTGTGCCACTGGGTCACTGCGTGCTGAGCGAATGGCTGCTGCCTGTGCCACTGGGTCACTGCGTGCTAAGCGATTGGATATTGTCTGGGCCACTGGGTCACTGCATGCTTAGAGAGTGCCTATTGTCTGGGCCACTGGGTCACTGCATGCTTAGAGAGTGCCTATTGTCTGGGCCACTGGGTGACCGCGTGCTGAGCGAGTGGCTATTGTCTGTGCCACTGGGTCACTGCGTGCTAAGCGATTGGCTATTGTCTAGGCCACTAGGTCACTGCGTGCTAAGCAATTGTCTATTGTCTGGGCCACTAGGTCACTGCATGATAAGAGAGTGCCTATTGTCTGGGCCACTGGGTGACCGCGTGCTGAGGAGCGAGTGGCTATTGTCTGGGCCACTGGGTGACCGCGTGCTGAGCGAGTGTCTATTGTCTGGGCCACTGGGTCACTGCGTGCTGAGCGAGTGTCTATTGTCTTGGCCACTGGGTGACCGCGTGCTGAGCGAGTGGCTATTGTCTGTGCCACTGGGTCACTGCGTGCTGAGCGAGTGGCTATTGTCTGTGCCACTGGGTCACTGCGTGCTGAGCAAGTGTCTATTGTCTTGGCCACTGGGTGACCGCGTGCTGAGCGAGTGGCTATTGTCTGTGCCACTGGGTCACTGCGTGCTGAGCGAGTGGCTATTGTCTGGGCCACTGGGTCACTGCATGCTGAGCGAGTGTCTATTGTCTGGGCCACTGGGTCACCGCGTGCTGAGCGAGTGTCTATTATTCTAAGTATGTCACACACCCCGCTTCAAGATATTCATAACCTGTGGGTATACTGACCTGAAGAGGGCGATCTGCAGAGATGATTGGAGGAAAGAAAGCCCCTCCCGGTCCATAAATACCTGGGACCTCCCACTCACTCCCCAGTCTTCATCTCTGCAGGACGGCGAGCAAGCAGAAGATGATCTCTCCTCCTTGCACAGGGGGTTTTCCAATGTAGCCGGGTCTACTCCCAGCCTATATTATTTTATTCCCGCTCGGGCTTTTTTCTCCCGTATTTAATATATTCATATGCCTCCTCAGTTTTGACTGCGGTCCGGATGATGGTACTCTAGCACACACGTGCTTAGGAGCTAGGCTCCACCGCAAGACCCTTTTTAGAGGGTAGGCGGTTATACCGGGTTGGTAACCCCGGTTTGGGATGCCCTGTCCTTAAGAATTTCCCTTAAGATTTTCCCTTAATTGGCTACCCCCTCCCTTATAGCCTGGGTTGGGGGTTCTCTCTTTACAATTTTGAGTGGAGCGTATAGGAGCAATCCCACAATGACTTGGTTACATTGTTTTTTATTATATGTGTGTCTGTGTATTGTGTTACGTTTTCTTTTGTTCATAGCTTTACACTGTTAAGAACAGACACCGCGGCGGCTATTGCCGCCGCGGTGCTGTGATTTACCTCAGAAGGCGGAGGGGAGGGGCTCCCCCCTCACGCTCTTCTGTCAGGGGCGGGGCCGGGCCTTTTGCAGAGGCCGCGGCCCGCGCCCTGTCTTTCCTAACCAGGCAGCGGACCGCTGCCGGTTTCAGGCACGTCGTGCGGGGCCGCGGGCCCCCGCGACACCGGCGTACTACGTTACAGTGGAGGGGAGCTTCTCCCCTCATGCGCTGTATCATTGGGGGTGGGGCCGGACTTGCGGCGCGTCGCCGCGGCCAGCCCCCTATCTCTTCCCGGGCACCGCTGAGGAGCTTGTGGCTCCTATCTGCACTGTGACGGGGGGGGAGGCGGAGCCGGTAAAGCGCGCGATCCGCGCAGGCCACGCCCCTCTTCTCCGTCTCCCGCTCTGGCTGCGCTGCTCTGACAAGTTACCTCACGCACTGAGCTGCGTGCTGCCAAGCCCTGGACTTGCCCGGAGGTTCTGTGAGTGGCCCTGTGGGCCTTTGTTTTCTTCCATTAGTCACTCAATTATTTAGCTTCTGGCTTCTAATTATTTTTGTCTGTGTTTTTAGGTGATTCTTCAGGGAATTTTTATAAGGGGGTTTCTCCCGGTCCTGGGTCCCTGGGTACTTTCACTGGGTTTCTTTCCTACAAAATTCCTCCCACTTAAAAAGGACACTATAAGGGCATCCCGGGTTGCTTCATAGCGTAATTCCCTCGGTCATAGCGACTCACTTAAGTTCACCTTATGGAGGCATCCCAGGAATCCGGGCTCCCCTCGGGACAATCTCGGAAGTGTTTGGGGTGTGGGGTATCCCTAACTGGGGATGATTTCTTCTTATGTATATCTTGTGCACAGCAGACTATTACGCGGCAGTCAGAACCCCAGGCTTCTGGGTCAGCACCGCCGGCTTCATCCTCTCCCCGTGCCCCATGTGATGTTGTCATGGGGGGGCAGTCGCAATCTGATGTTTGTGCCAGATTGGCCAGTATTGAAAAATGTATTTCCTCTACGGTAGCTAAGAAGGCACCGGCTAAGAGAAAACATTTGTCTACGGTTTCTCATTATGAATATGATGATACGGATGGTCTGGATTGGTCAGATTATTCCCCTCCAGAGGAAGGGGAGGTATTTGAGGATTCGGATAATTCCGAGGATCAACAAATTGTTGGCGCTGATTCTGATCGGGGGTCAGGAGGTTCCTCGGACACCCCTAATGTTTTGACTCAGATGTTTGAGGTTTTGGCTATCTCGCCTCGGGCGGAGGCCCCTCAACAACAAGGGGAGTTTTATGAGGAATCCAGACCGCGCTTAGAATTTCCTAATCAAAAGCATTTTGATATTATTTCCAAGGAATGGGAGAGGCCAGCTCGGCTCCCAGGCATTCCTCAGAGTTGGGATAGAAGGTATCCTTTCCCCGCGGACACGGTTAAGCGCTGGGCTTCCCCCCCCGAAGTGGACGCCCCAATTTTGGGGTTATCCAACTCTGCCGTTTTGAATAACCCTGATTGTTCCTCTCTCAAGGATGGTGAGGATAAACGCATTGACCAGATGGCTTGTCATGGTTTTGCCAGTATTGGGGCAGCCATACGGCCAGTTTGTGCCTCATCACTGTTGGTGGTGGCTACTAGAAAGGTGGTCAGGGATTTGCTATCCTCGTCCGGCTTGGATCCGGACAGTGATGAATTTCTTGGACTGAAACGTTGTGAGGTTTTTCTGTCCTTCATTTTAACTGCTCTGGATGATTCATTGATGATGAACAGCAGGGCCTCTGCTTTAATGGTGACCATTAGGCGTTCAATTTGGTTGCGCCAGTGGGCGGCCGATTTTGGGTCTAAGAAGTCTCTGACGTCTCTTCCCTTTGTTGGTCTAAGGCTTTTTGGAGAAAAATTGGACTCAGTAGCTAAAGGTGGAAAATTACCTCAACGCAGGATTCCTTCACCCCTTCCTTTCGGGGAGCTAGAGCGGGAAGAGGTTTTGCCTTCCCTTCTACAAGAGGAGACTCCTGGAATAGGGGCAGAGGTCGTGCCCGTTCAGGATACAGTTCAGGATACATTTGGGGTTCTAAACCCAAGCCCGCGGCCAAGCCCGCTCAACAATGAGGGGGCGCCCTCACCCGTGCGGGTGGGGGGACGGCTGCGACACTTCTCCCAAGTCTGGATTCGGGAGGTCTGGGACAGATGGATCGGGGAAGTGGTGTCTTCCGGTTACATGCTGGAGTCCGAGTCCCGCCCCCCCCCCCCCCCCCGCGTTTCCTCAGGTCTTGGGTGTCCCCGGACGTACAGGCTGCACTGCAGCTCCGGGCGGCGGTATCGAGTCTTCTAGAAATGGCAGTCATTTGCCCAGTGCCCCCATTAGAACGGGGTCGGGGTTTTTACTCAAATCTGTTCACGGTTCCCAAGAAGGATGGCTCCGTTCGGCCCATCCTGGACCTAAAGATTCTCAACAAATTCGTCAGGCTGCGAAAATTTCGCATGGAAACGTTGCGTTCCGCTATCCGCTCTCTTCGTCAGGGGGACTTCATGACGTCCATAGACATCCAGGACGCTTACCTCCATGTTCCCATTTTTCCCGCGCACCAGAGGTTCCTAAGGTTCGCTCTGGAGGATCAGCATTTCCAATTTGTAGCTCTTCCCTTCGGTCTCACCACAGCTCCAAGGGTTTTCACCAAGGTGCTTGCTGGGGTGATGGCTCTTCTCAGAGCTCAAGGAATTCGCATAGTGCCATATCTGGACGATCTCCTCATATTGGCATCGTCATTCAGCCAAGCGGAATTGGACACCAGGACGGTTCTATCCACTCTGGAGAGATTCGGCTGGGTGATCAACTACCCCAAGTCCTCCCTCCACCCGTCCAGGTTAATATCCTTTCTGGGGATGTCTCTGGATACAGATCAGGCCAGAGTGTTCCTTCCTCAGTCCAAGGTTCTTCTGATTCAGGAGTTGGTTCGGTCGCTTCTGTCCATTCCTCGACCGTCCATCCGGCTAGGGATGAGACTGGTGGGTTTGATGGTGGCCTCCTTCGAGGCAGTCCCCTTTGCTCAGTTTCACACAAGGACACTACAGCTCCATCTGTTGTCGGTCTGGAACAGGTCTCCTCAGTCGCTGGATCAATTCTTTCAGATGTCCCCCCGGGTTCGCCGCTCGCTTCAGTGGTGGCTGAACGCAGCCAACTTGCTGAGGGGCAGATCCTTTCGGACTCCCCAGTGGGAGATAGTCACCACGGATGCCAGCCTCTCTGGATGGGGGGGCTTCTGGAAGGATCTGCAATTTCAGGGTTTGTGGGGTCCCCTGGAAGCCCACGAGCCTATCAATGTTCTGGAATTAAGGGCCATCAGGATGGTTCTTTGTCATTTGACTCATCAACTGCGAGGCTTGCCGGTCCAGGTCAGGTCGGACAATCGGACGGCGGTGGCCTACATCAATCACCAGGGAGGGACTCGCAGCAAGAGTGCCCTCAAGGAAGTGTCTCTGATTCTGGACTGGGTGGAGAGCCATGTCCCGTGCATCTCGGCAGTTTACATCCCGGGAGTGGAGAACACGGAGGCGGACTCCCTGAGCAGGATGTCAGCCCGCAAGGGGGAGTGGTCCCTCAATCCCAAGGTCTTTCACACAATTTGTCGCAGGTGGGGGTCACCGGTGGTGGACCTCTTTGCCTCCCGTCACAATCACAAACTTCCGTCATTCGTGTCCCTGGCGAAGGACCCTCTGGCTCTGGCAACGGATGCCATGTCTCTGAATTGGAGGGATCTGGGTTTTCTGTACCTGTTTCCCCCGTTTCCCATGGTGGCCAGAGTATTGCGCAAGCTTGCTCTGGAGAGAGCACCAGCAATCCTGGTGGCTCCAAGGTGGCCAAGACAGGTCTGGTTCGCAGACGTGGTAAGGTTGGCAGAAGATCAGTTCGTTCTGCCCCTGCTGCCAGATCTCCTCACACAGGGTCATCTTCGTTACCCCAATTTACCAACGCTGGCTTTGACGGCGTGGCTGCTGAAACCTCCATCTTGAAGGAGGAAGGTCTTTCTGATGCTGTGATTCGGACTCTTATTAGTGCTAGGAAGAGGTCTTCATCGTCTGTGTACTATAGGACTTGGAGGTCTTATATTGATTGGTGTGAATCTAGGGTCTTCCCTTGTAGGGAATTCTCTATTTCTAGAATTTTGGAGTTCCTACAACATGGTCTGGACCTAGGGCTCCAACTCAGTACTCTGAAGGGACAGGTGTCTGCCCTGGCGGTGTTTTTCCAAAAGTCTTTTGCGCTTCATCCTTTGGTTAAGACTTTTTTCCAGGGGGTTACACATTTGCGGCCTCCTAGGAAGCCTTTGATTCCGGTTTGGGATTTAAATTTGGTTCTTTCTGCGCTTCAGGGTCCTCCCTTCGAGCCCTTGCATGATATTCCTTTGTCTTCCCTTACGCAGAAGGTGGCCTTTTTGGTAGCTATCACTTCCGTTAGACGTGTTTCTGAGTTGGCGGCTCTGTCTATTCAAGCTCCGTATTTTGAAAGACATCAGGACAAAGTGGTTTTTCGTTTTAAGATGGACTTCCTTCCTAAGGTGGTTTCGTCCTTTCATCTAAATCAGGATATTGTTCTGCCCTCTCTGTGTCCTAATCCCAGCAATGACAAGGAGAGGGCCCTGCATTCCTTGGATGTGGTTCGTGTTGTGAAGTATTATTTGGTGGTAACGTCTGCCTTTCGCAAGACTGATGCATTCTTCGTGGTGCCATTTGGGCCCAAGAAGGGTCTAGTGCCCACAAAGTCTTCCATCTGCAGGTGGATTTGTCAGGCCATTGTCGGGGCCTATTCTGCTAAAGGGAGAGATCCTCCCTTTTGTGTTACAGCTCATTCTACTCGTGCGGTTGGGGCTTCCTGGGCTTTTCAGCACCAGGCCTCGGTTGAGCAAGTTTGCAAGGCCGCTACCTGGTCTTCTGTTCACACTTTTTCAAAGTTTTACAAGGTTGATGTTAGGGCCTCAGCGGATGCTGTTTTTGGCCGCAAAGTCAAAATCCTGGGTTTTGGTCCACTTTAAAGCCAAAGCTGTGGTGAAAAAAAACAATATATATTTTTCCTTGAAATTCCTGCAAAAATTTAAACTTATATAGCACAAAATCTTCTGGGATTCAATCATTTGTAGGAAACCCTCCAGCTCTGCCTCATCACTTTCTGCTACTGGGGAGGGAGTATATCCATCCACCAGGAAGGAAGGGTTAAGATTTGCATGATCTCCAGATCAACTTTGACCTCTCCTGGTGACAGGAGGGTATTACCCTATTTTAAGGACTTCCCTGTGTGACTGAGTAAAGATGAAGAGAAAGGAAACTTGAGTACTTCTACTAAATTACCTTTTAGACCAAACACATGGACATCCACATTTATCTTTATGAATACAAAGCTCAATCCCACAACTTTTCTGACCCACAAAACGGGTGGATGTGAGGGCCAAAGCAATCTGATCGGAGAATATTTTTCAGTGTGCTAGGCAGATGTTTCTGCAAGATAAACGGTTATGAATAATTCTTAAAGAGGAACAAACCCCACTGTGGCTGGGTACTGCCCGTGGGCATCCTGAATTGGGGTGCCCCGCTATGTGAACCCCCTTTCCCCAGGTTCCACAGAACTCACCTGCTTCCATTCAGCGGCCACATCTTCAGGCTGAGAACGCCCATGCAAACTTGCCTTTCCCTGGTCCTACGGCCCAGGTGCGGGCTCTCATGTAATCAGATCCGTTTGCCACTTGGAGCCAGGCAGCGTGCTTGCGCCAGCCATTCACAAATGCTAGAGGGCTAGCGGGGATGCGGCCAAGGCCCGCGCATGCACCGTTGGACCGGGAAGCAAGGTAAGTGAACGGGTGACCTGGGTGGTTTCACACAGCGGGGCATCCCAATATTGGATGCCCCGGGGGGAGGGAATCTATCGGCCTGGAAATCTTATAGATTCCCGGGCTGATCGAGCTAGGTTTTGGTCCACTTTAAAGGGATAGAGCCAAATATTTCTATACTCAATGATTGATCTGTCCCATGCCTCTCCCTGAATGAGCACAACCATGTTTCTTGTCTTAGAGCTGAAGTATAGCAATAATGAATTCCTATCCGGGAAGGTAAAGGGCAATGGCTAAACCTCCTGGCCAGCTATTAGCTATTCCAGGCCAAAGATACAACCATGCAGGGGCTAGTGATGGAAGAATTGCAGGTATTGGGCAGGTGTATCATGTGGGTGGCCTCCTGTATGATCTGTGAGGTGGTAAGTGAGGGTCATGGGATCCTGCATTTGATCTTCACTGTGATCTTCCATTTCCACCCAATTGCTCCTCCCAGCCCTATGTGGCCAACTAAACACCCAGGTGGGGGGCATCCAATGATTGTTAGCTGTAGTGTGTGCGCGTGTATGATGTGTTTTCATCTTAACATGGCTTCTGTATGTTTCTATATAGGGGGGGGGGTCTGCCTGTGGGCTCCCTGCTCCTCTTGTCTTGGAATCTCATAATCAGATCTGTTTTCCAACTCCTATATCATCTCCCCTGAATGTTCTGCTTACTTCCTGCTTCTGTGCATTTGCTCACCCAAAACTGTCTCCTCACAGCCCCGGTGTTGGATGAGTCAGTGGTCACACAGCTGGTGGAGATGGGCTTCCCACCCGAGGCATGTCGTAAAGCTGTATATTACACGGGCAATAGCGGAGCAGAAGCAGCCATGACGTGGGTGATGTCACATATGGATGACCCAGGTAATGGACAGGGCCAAAATGTCTTTATTGATACATCTGTTCATACTGTACACAAAACCAGAGGGCTTGCCAGCAAGCTTTCCTCTGTGGAAATGGGTCTGCGAATGTCTAGGTTCTCTATAATAGCCATTGTCATGACTGTGGCTAGGTGACTATCAAGAGAGAGTTTATCATACTAAAATGTTAGTTTTTTTTTTCAGTTAGGTAGGTACACCGCTTCTGCTAGTACACATGGGGTTAATGGTCCACTTGCTGGTGGACACAGATATTCCAAAGAGGAAATACAAGAACTGAGTAAAGGGGGAGGGAATTGCTCCATTACTATTATTTATACAGGATTTTTCAGGGCCTGGGAACCAATTCAGCACCCAGTTTAACTCGACCATCACTGTATAATATCCTGCAAACAGGCATATGTATCCTGTACAGAAACTAATACATGCGATTGCATGTAATAAACCCCACACCATGTTAAGGCGCCCCTTTTGGTGGGGTCCCTACTCAAAGTTGGAGCAATCAAATCTTTCAGAGCGCCTTAACGTGGCGTGGGGTTTAAATGGAAATCCTAGCTGCACCTACCAGTGGCGCATGGCATCTCTCCATCCCTTCGACTGTGCACCGTCATGCACAGCCATGAAGTTGCGGCGGAAGTGGCCGTGCCTAGCGAGAGGGGGTGCGAGTGATGCCGGTCGCAAATGCGAATTTCGTGCGCCCTGGAGGTTTCACACAGTGGGGCATCTCAGCTAGGATGTTTGGGGGGAGAGAGTGTGGCTGCCCCGGAGTCTCATAGATTCCAGAGTGGGATTTGGTCCACTTTAATAAAAAAATGATCCTGCCTTCTTTCTGCCTAAAGCCATCTCATGCCAAGAATAAAAACTTCACTTCCTGCATATGGTCAGTCTTGGATATTCTTTATATCACAAGACAAGTTGCTCTGTAAAGCACTACTTTGCCTACACAAAGGTTTTGCCAGTATAGGAGTGATTCATAAAGTAAGTGAATTTCTTTATATGGGAGGAGACACCTTTTTTGCCGCATCACAACGTCCTTGTGGGCTTTTGCCCTCTAATCAGAATACTCTTTCAGCATTTGCGAATGGCCGGTGCAGGGATGCTGTTCGATTGTTGGCGCGCTCGGCTGCATTCAGAACCGCGTGCGGATTGGCTGCGTGCCGGAGCATGTGCCGTAGGACCTGGGAAAAATTAGTTTTTCTGGCCAATCTGGGGGGTTTCACACTGCAGTTAATCCTACATCAGGATGTCCTGTGGGTGAGGACCAAAACCCTGGATAGTTAAAATCACAGGCTTTGGGCAACTTTAACCCCATGTGTACTGAAGAGAAATCATGTAATTCTAGTTGTAATGGATATCCAGAGAAAGAGATTTTAAATGTGAGTATACGAAAAGCCTCCATTTAGCTGACTCCATTTATTTACCATTTATTCTCTCTCTCTAGACTTTGCCCAGCCGCTGGTTCTTTCGGGGGTCAGTGCTCCGTTAGCAGTCAGCGCAGGAGGTGACCCTCCCTCAGAGGAACATATAGCGACCATCATCTCCATGGGTTTCTCTCATGATCAAGCAGTGAAGGCGCTGAGATCTACGGTAGGAACGGCTGAATCTGCTCTTTTTACATAATGTCACTGTCTAGTTCTTGTCTAAATAAGGGTCCTGTAGGCAATCCTGCAGTATGTGCCATCTGCTTGGAGTAGCTGCCGCTCCATGGTGCTCCGAGCTTGTACAGTATTTAGGACTTGTCTGTCAGAGGTTCTTGCCACCTCCAGCTATACAGACTAACAGAAATCAGGTGTGGCTTTTTGAGCTAGGGGGACCCCCTGAATATTATCTGTATAATATTGTCTGTTGCTAGCAGAAATGGCTGCCTACTCCTAAAGAGAGGTTGGCTATTTCAGCCATGTGACAGACCTCCCCTCCCTTTCCTGAGCCCTCAGCAGCAACATGCTAGGAAAGTGGGAGGTAAGAGTGGTATCCCAGAACAACCAATATTCTAAGTATGTCACACACCCCGCTTCAGATATTAAATCATTAGTCATGGGTTATACTCACCGCTAGGTGGCACTGTTTGCAGAGAAGTCCAGAAAACAACAAGCCCCTCCCAGTCTATACATACCTGGTACCTCCTAACAATTCCCCAGTGTTCTTCTCTGCAAGGTGGCGACAAGACAGAAGAAAGAAGTCTCCTGCTTGCAGGTAGTCACCCCGGCCCCCCCCCATGGTCTATTTCTGCCCGGTTCTGTTGTTTTTAATCCCCTGGTTTGATTGGTAGCCTCCCAGCTTAGGCTGTAGGCCGGGCAAGGGTAGATGGCACTTAAGGTGCCTAGGAGATTAGCTCCTCCGCTCGACCCCATATTATGGGGCATAGCGGTGATCCGGTTTGGTGATCCGGACGTGGGATGCCCCAGCCCTCATATATCTTTAGGTTTTCCCTTGGGGTTTTTAATGTGATATGTGTGACTGTTGGTGTGTGAGGGACGGGTGGCCTGTGCGGTGTTGGCCCGTCCGTTCTGCGGGATCCTTTTATGCTTGGGGGGTTTCCTTGCTCTCTGCCTTTATTTCACTGGTATTGGGGCGGGGCGGGCGAGGGTTCGCCGGCCCGCCGCTTGGGGTACACTTGGGCGGGCGCCATGCCTTGGCGCCCGTCTTTTGATGTGATTCCTGCTTTGACGGTGGGCGGCCGGCTCGCCTGAATGTTGGAGCGCCGAGGACCTTCTCGGCGCTCGCGGCTGTTATTGCTAGGCGGGGGGACCGGGCGGCATATGTGCCGCCGGTCCGCTTGATGGTTTATGCGGGCGCCATCCCTGCTGGCGCTCGCTGCTCGGCGTCGGAGGTGGGCGGGGCCGCGTCTTGCGCGGCCCGCGCCGTGGCTGGCCGGATGGGGAGGGGCGGGGCCACTGTGGCTCCCGCGTTTCTGATGGGCCTGCCCCTCGTCTCTCCTTCTCTCCTTGGCGGTGCTTATGTGCTTATGTGCCTGGCTGTGGCTGCCATTTCGCTGCGGGGAAAAGTTCTCCAGGTAGGCGTTTCTTGTGCACTTTCTGCAGGGTTTTGGCATATGGTGCAGGGGGTCTAAGGTTAGCCCAGCCGATTATTAGATTATAATTGGATTCTGTTCTGTTCCCCCCCTCCCCCCCCCCTCGTTGGGGGTGATGGCAGGGTTATTTAGCCAGTGTTCTGGGCATGTTGGCTAACTTTTCCTTATATGTACTGTATTTTTTTCTGTGTGCGTTGTGCCTGGAATGATTGTTGTCTTTTGTTTTTCAGATCCTGGGATCCCATCCTACAGGGCTCTCCCGGTCTTATATACCTGGCTAGTTGGGGTTTTGGCCATTACATTCCTTATTGGGTTTTTTGTGTTAAATTCCCATGGTCAGGACTTTATAAATATATATATATTGAATTATAAAGGGGCATCCCGGGTCGCTTACTGCGTAAATCCCTGGGTTCTGCGAATACCATAAATTCACCATGTGGAGGCTACCACAGATACCGGAAATGGTCCTTCGGGGCAGTCCAGGTTGTGGGATGACATCCCAGGGGATGACGTCATTATTTGTATTCCATGTGCACGGCGGAACATTGAGCGCCAGTCCGGCACCCCGGTGCCCGGTACTTCTTCGGCCGCGCCATCTCCCTCCCCTCCTCGCCTGTTCCGGACCCCGTGTGACGTTGTCGTTGGGGGTGATTCGCAATCTGAGGTATGCGCCCGATTGGCCAGCCTCGAGAAGATGTTTTCCATTGTGGCCGCTCAGAAGGCTCCGGCTAAGCGGAAACGCCTGTCTCCGCCTCCGCCGGACTCAGATGAGGAGGTTATTGAGGATCTGGATTGGCCAGATCGTCCCCTTGAAGAAGGTGAGCTTGTTGAGGAATTAGAGGATCCTGAGGTCCAGCAGTTGCTGGGCGCTGAGGGTGACCAGGCTGAGGGGCCCGTTCCTGATACGCCCTCCATTCTGGCCCAGATGTTTGAGGTTTTGGATTTGGATCCTCCTGAAGCTGCTCCTCGGCCTAAGGGTCAGCTTTTTGGGGTGTCCAAGCCGCGCTTGGAGTTTCCCAGTCAACAGCATTTCGAGGATGTTGTTCTTAAGCAATGGGAGCAACCTACGCGTCTCGTTGGGGTGCCGCCTAGCTGGGATAAGAAGTATCCCTTTCCGGTGAACTTGGTGAAGCGTTGGTCTGTCCCTCCCGAGGTTGATGCGCCGGTCTTGGGACTGTCTAATTCAGCGGTTGTACATTCCCCTGACACGACTTCTCTCAAGGACGGCGAGGATCACCGGATTGATCAGCTGGCCCGTCATGGTTTTGTCTGTGCGGGTTCGGTTCTGAGGCCTGTTTGTGCTTCGGCACTTTTGCTGCTGGCGATTAGGTCTATCGTCAGGGATTTATGTACGGATCTTGATCCTACTTGTGATGAGTTTCTTGCTCTTAAGCGTTGTGATTCCTTCTTGTCATTCATTCTGGCCGCCCAGGATGATGCCATGTTGATGTGTGGCAGGGCTACTGCTCTGTTGGTTGCTATTCGCCGTTCAGTGTGGTTGAGGCAGTGGACGGCTGATTTTAATTCCAAGAGTTCGCTCACGGCTCTTCCCTTTCTGGGTCTGAGGCTTTTCGGTGAAAAGCTGGATTCTGTTGCCAGGGGAGGTAAGTTACCTCAGCGCAAGAATTTTCGTCGTTCCTTTCGGGGGGCGGCCCCCTTCAATCCTTCCTTTCGGGGAGCCAGAGCCGGCAGGGGTGCGGGCTTCTCGGCTTCCAGGGGTGCCAGCTGGAACAGGGGTAGAGGCCGTGGCCGTCCCGTTCACGTCTGGGGCGCCAAACCCAAGCCAGTTGCCAAGCCTGATCAGCAATGAGGGGGCGCCCTCACCCTTACGGGTGGGGGGACGGTTGCGACTCTTCTCCCGGGTATGGGACCAGGAGGTCTCGGACAGGTGGATCCGGGAGGGGGTGTCGGCCGGTTACAAGCTGGAGTTCGAGTCCCGCCCTCCTCCAAGGTTTTTCAGGTCTCGTGTCCCTTCAGATCCTTTGGCCGCGCAGGGGCTCCTGGCGGCGGTAAGGAATCTTCTGGAATTGGCAGTCATCTGCCCGGTCCCGCCTTCGGAGGTGGGGCGCGGGTATCATTCCAATCTCTTCACTGTTCCCAAAAAGGATGGGTCGTTCCGTCCCATCCTGGACTTCTCAACCGGTTTATTTGTCCCCGGAAGTTTCGCATGGAAACCCTTCGGTCTGCGATCGCTTCGCTTCGGCAGGGGGACTTTATGACGTCCATAGACATCAAGGATGCATACCTTCACATTCCGATTTTTCCGGCTCATCAGAGGTTCCTTCGCTTTTTGGTGGAGGATCGGCATTTCCAGTTTGTAGCTCTTCCATTTGGCCTCACCTCGGCTCCGAGAGTGTTCACCAAGGTGTTGGCGGGAGTGATGGCCCTGCTCAGAGTTCAGGGGATTCGCATTGTGCCTTACCTGGGAGATCTTCTCATCATGGCGCCTTCCTTCAGTCAAGAGGAAGGGGACACCAACACGGTGGTGTCTATGCTGGAGAGGTTCGGCTGGGTGATCAACTACCCCAAGTCCTCTCTGGTTCCGGCCAGGGTGGTGACCTTTCTGGGGATGTCCCTCAGGCCAAGGTTCTTTTGATTCAGGAATTGGCTCGGCTTCTTCTTTCCAATCCTCGCCCGTCCATCCGTCTAGGAATGAGGCTGGTGGGGTTGATGGTAGCCTCTTTCGAGGCAGTTCCCTTCGCGCAGTTTCACACGAGGACGCTTCATCTTTTGGCGTCTTGGGACCGGCGACCGCGGTCGTTGGATCGGTCTTTCCACATGTCCCCCCGGGTTCGGCAGTTTCTCCTGTGGTGGATGGTCTCGGACAATCTTCTGAAGGGCAGGTCATTTCTGACCCCGCTTTGGGAAACTGTCACCACGGACGCCAGTTTGTCAGGATGGGGAGGTTTCTGTAAGGATCTTCGGTTCCGGGGGTGGTGGGGTCCTCAGGAAGCCCACTTGCCCATCAATGTTCTGGAGTTGAGAGCCATCAGGTTGGTTCTGTCTCACTTGACGCAGCATTTACAGGGTCTGCCGGTTCAGGTTCGATCGGACAATCGGACGGCGGTTGCGTACATGAATCACCAAGGAGGGACTCGCAGTCTGGGTGCCCTCAGGGAGGTGTCTCTGATTCTAGTTTGGGCAGAGACTCATGTCCCTTGCATTTCGGCAGTGTACATTCCGGGAGTGGAAAACACGGAGGCGGACTTTCTGAGCCGGTGTTCGTCCCGCCGGGGGTCTCTCCACCCTCGGTCGCTTTGTCTCCGGTGAGGGACGCCGGAGGTGGATCTGTTTGCCTCTCGTCACAATCACAAGCTTCCGACATTCGTGTCGCTTTCTCAGGATCCTCTGGCTTTGGCGGCGGATGCCATGGCCCTGAGCTGGAAGGACCTGGGGTTTCTTTATCTGTTTCCTCCGATTCCCATGCTAGGCACGGTGCTGCGAAAGTTGGTTCTGGAAGGAGTTCCCGCCATTCTCGTGGCTCCAAGGTGGCCAAGGCGGGTGTGGTTCGCAGACATCGTTCGTCTGGCAGTGGATCAGTTCGATCTGCCTCTTCGGCCGGATCTTCTCACTCAGGGCCAATTGTGTTACCCCAGTTTACCAACGCTGGCTTTGACGGCTTGGCTGCTGAAACCTCCATCTTAAAGGAGGAGGGTCTTTCGGATTCGGTTATTCGGACTCTTATTAGTGCTAGGAAGAGGTCCTCTTCTTCTGTTTATTATAGGGCTTGGAGATCTTATATTGATTGGTGTGAGGCTAGATCTTTGCCCTGCCGGGTCTTTTCTATTTCTAGGATTTTGGAATTTCTTCAATCTGGACTGGACTCTGGTCTTCAGCTGAGTACTTTGAAGGGGCAGGTTTCTGCCTTGTCTATCTTTTTTCAGAGGTCATTTGCACTCCATTCTTTGGTCAAGACTTTTTTCCAGGGGGTTTCGCATCTGCGGCCTCCTAGGAAGCCTTTGCTCCCTGTTTGGGATTTGAATTTGGTTCTTTCTGCTCTTCAGGCTCCTCCTTTTGAGCCTTTGCAGGATATTGCTCTGTCTACTTTGACTCAGAAGGTTGTCTTTTTGGTGGCCATCACCTCGGTTCGGCGTGTTTCGGAGTTGGCAGCCTTGTCTATTCAGGCTCCTTATTTTGAGAAACATCAGGACAAAGTGGTTTTTCGCTTCAAACCAGACTTTCTCCCTAAAGTGGTCTCTGCATTTCATCTTAATCAGGACATTGTTCTTCCCTCTTTGTGTCCTAAGCCTAGGAATGACAAGGAGAGGGTGTTGCATTGTTTGGATGTGGTACGTTGTGTCAAGTACTATCTGCGTACTACGTCTTCTTTTCGTAAGACTAATGCCTTTTTCGTGGTGCCCTGTGGGCCTAGGAAGGATTTGGCTCCAGCTAAGTCTTCCATTAGCAAGTGGATTCGTCAGGCGATTGTTGGGGCCTACTCTGCCAAAGGGAAGGATCCCCCTTTTCGTGTTACTGCTCATTCTACTCGTGCGGTTGGAGCGTCCTGGGCTTTTCAGCACCAGGCTTCTGTTGATCAAGTTTGTAAGGCTGCTACTTGGTCTTCTGTTCACACTTTTTCTAAGTTTTATAAGGTTGATGTGCGGGCCTCAGCGGATGCTGTTTTTGGCCGCAAGGTTCTGCAGGCTGCAGTGGTTTGAGTTCTGCTTCATTGCCTGGTTGGATAACCGCCCTTTTTGGACACTGCTGTTGGATGTCCCATGACTAATGATTTAATATCTGAAGCGGGGTGTGTGACATACTTAGAATACCCATTTTACAGGTGAGTATTCACAAAATGGTATTATTCTAAGTATGTCACACACCCCGCCCTTTTTGGTATCCTGGTTCTTTATATGGTGAAGTTTTTTATTTACAGTTGAGGGTTACCATTTGTTTTTTTCCTGGTACCTTGTCTTTATTGCTGTTTGAATTACTGGGGAATTGTTAGGAGGTACCAGGTATGTATAGACCGGGAGGGGCTTGTTGTTTTCTGGACTTCTCTGCAAACAGTGCCACCTAGCGGTGAGTATAACCCATGACTAATGATTTAATATCTGAAGCGGGGTGTGTGACATACTTATAATACCCATTTTACAGGTGAGTATTCACAAAATGGTATTATCTGCCCCAATTTCAGGAGGCAGTTTCTGCAGTCAGGGCTGTTACAGGTACAGGCTGACAGGCTACATTTAAGCCGGTTGTTTTATATTTGTTTTTTTAATTGTACGTATTCCTGTCCCCCTGTGATCCCCCTCTGCACCTTATTCCAAGTATGTCTCACACCCTGCTTCGGAAGTATTACTTACACGTGGGTTATGGCCCAGTAGAGGGCGAACTTCTGCAGAGATGACTAGAAAAAGAAGCCCCTCCCGATCCATAAATACCTGGGACCTCCCACACATTCCCCAGATAAGTCTGCAGACGGCGAAGCAAGTCAAGAAGATGGCTGTCTCTTTCCTTTGCAGGTAAGCCGGGTGTACAACCGGCCACTTTTTTTTTCCTATTTCCACCTGGACTATTTTATTAATGTCCCTATGCCTCCCAGCCTTGGCTGTAAGGTCCGGGTGAGGGTAGGGCACACCTTAGAGGTGTTTGAACAGGAGCCATGCTCCACCGCAAATCCCCCACCAAGGGGTAGGCGGTCGTCAGGTTAGTGATCCTGACGTGGGATGCCCTGTCCTCATTGATGCCGTCGCTACATTGTTATAGGTAGCTTTCGGCTTCCCCTCCATTACTCCCCGTTCCCGGATAGTAGGGGGTGGGGGGCCGAACCTCCATCTTATCCGTATAAGTAATGTCAGTGTGCTGTGTTTACTTCACGTACTGGCTACTGCCAGCGCGTGTGTGTGTTGTGTGTGTTTCATTGTTGTGTCATTGTGTTTTGCGGGCCGCATGCTCGCTGTCTTGTACAGTGGCGGCAGGCCGGTTGCATTATGGCCGGCTCCGCAGCTTGGCTGGGGAGCGCGTCTCTCTTTTTCAGTCAGAGAAAGGGGCGGGGCCTGACGCTCTGTGCGCCTATACGGCCCGCCCCTCTCCTCCGGCGCGTTTTTTGTAGCTCTCAGCCATTGGCTGGGAGCCGCTTGTCAGTTCCCGGGCCGGGAGGGGGGCGGGGCCACACGCGGTGTGCGATCCGCGCTGGCCCGCCCTTCTTTCCGAGGGTCTCCTGGCAATTGGACGCCATTCCTGTCTGCCGGATACGGTGAGTGTTCTTCGGGGCCTTGGCTGTTATTTTTGTATATATATATATATATATATATATATATTATATTGCGCTGTTATCACAGCGCCTGGGGATACTGCCATTAATTACTGCATTTTACCCCTTTATTGTCTTCCATGTCACCTGGATGTGTGTATATAGTTGATGCTGCATATGTCTGTGTGCATATTTGATTTTTATGGGGTCCCTTATTGTGTCTTTCTGGTGGGACTACCTAGCCTTTAATAAAAAAAGGGGGTTCTCCCGGTCCTTAGGTCCCTTGTTCAAATTGGGGTTCCCTTTTATCATTATTAAATCCTCCCACTAACGGACGCTAAGGGGCATCCCGGGTAGCTTCATAGCGTAATTCCCATCTATCATTGCGACTATCAAAAAATCACCATATGGAGGCTTCCCAGGATTCTGGACTCGGGGTCCCTTCGGGACAACCCCGGTCGTGTGTTGTATGTGGGGCATCCCTTTTGGGAGATAATGTGCAAATTTGTATACCATGTGCGCAGCAGGCTATTGCGCGGCAAGCCGGGCCCCGTGCGGGCGGTTCAGCCCCGCTGGCCTCATCACCTACACCCCCACGCCTGGTTATGACCCCAAGTGACGTTGTCACCAGTGGGGAGTCGCAATCCGATGTATGCACAAGACTGGCTAACATTGAGAAACTGATTGCTAGCTCTGCGGCCAGGAAGGCCCCAGCTAAGAGACAGCACTTGGCGCCCGCGGCGCAGGCCTTTGATTATGCTGATTTTGAACCATTTGACTGGTCTGATTGTTCCCCGCTCAAAGAAGGGGAACTGTTCCCAGACTCTGACTCATCTGAGGATCGGCAGTATCCTGACGCTGATGCCGACTCCGAGCATGAGGATACTGTTGACACCCATAGGCTGAGGTACTTGCCATTTCCCCTCCTGCGGAGGCCCCTCTGCAACGGGGGGAATTTTTTGGGACCGCCAAACCTCGTTTGGAGTTCCCGGATCAGAAGCACTTTAACAATCTGATCCTTAAGGAATGGGAAAAAACCTAGTCCGCTCTCTGGTATCCCTCACGGGTGGGATAGGAAGTATACCTTTCCTGTTGATGTGGTGAAACTTTGGTCGACACCTCCAGAGGTCGACGCGCCCGTCCTGGGTTTGTCCAACACTTCAGTCGTGCATACCCCTGATTCCACTACCTTGAAGGATGGTGAGGATCGACGTCTCGATCAATTGGCTTCACATGCCTTTGCTTGTGTGGGTTCGGCCTTGCGCCCGGTTTGTGCTTCTGCGCTCACGGCCGTGGCTACTAGAGCTCTGATTAGGGGCCTTTTGGATGGTTCCCAATTGGATCCTTGCAGTGAGGAGTTTACAGCCTTGACTCATTGTGAGATGTGTATTGCTTTTGTCTTATCAGCCTTGGATGATACTATCCGTATGTGTAGCAGGACCTCGGCATTGCAGGTTGCTATACGCCAGTCGGTCTGGTTGCGCCAGTGGGCAGACGATAACGCTGCTAAGAAGGCGCTCACAGGTCTTCCCTTTGTGGGTCTGTGCCTGTTTGGTGATTGTTTAGACTCTGTTTCCAGAGGGGGTAAGTTACCTCAACGCAAGAAGCAGCGCCGGCCCTTTCGGGGTTCGGGTTCATCCAACCCTTCCTTTCGTGGCTCTCGGTCAAGCAGGGGAACGTTTTTCACTGCATTCCACTGCATTTCCTCCGGGTACAAGCTGGAGTTTGCATGCCGAGCTCCTCCCAGATTCCTCAGGTCCCGGGTTCCGTCGGACCCTCGGGCGGCACAGGGCCTTTTTATGGCGGTGCAAAACCTTTGGGATATGGGGGTAGTTTGTCCGGTTCCCCCCACAGAGAGAGGTCTGGTTTACTATTCCAACCTCTTTACGGTGCCCAAAAAAGATGGTTCCATAAGACCCATTTTGGACTTGAAAACTCTCAACCGGTTCATCAGAACCAAAAAATTCCGCATGGAGAAGCTCTGCTGTCGTCTCACTGCGTCCGGGGGACTTTATGACCTCAATAGATATCAAGGACGCTTACCTTCATGTGCCGGTCTTCCCGGGACACCAAAGGTTCCTCAGGTTCGTGGTAGACAACCAGCACTTCCAGTTTGTGGCTCTTCCCTTCGGGCTGACTTTGGCGCCCAGGGTGTTCACCAAGGTTTTGGCGGGCGTGATGGCCCTTCTCAGAGTCCGGGACATTCGTATCTTGCCTTACCTGGACGACCTTCTCATTACGTCATCCTCTCTCCACCAGGCGGAGCTGGACACCAGAACGGTGGTGACGACGCTGGAGTGGTTCGGGTGGGTAATCAGTTACCCCAAGTCCTCTCTATCCCCGTCAAGAGTGGCTTGGTTCCTGGGCATGACTCTGGATACCATTCAGACCAGGGTGTTCCTACCCCAGCCGAAGGTGGATGTTCTTCAGGCTCTTATTCGTTTTCTTCTGTCCAGCCCTCGTCCGTCCATCAGGCAATGCATGAGGCTGGTAGGTTTGATGGTGGCTTGCTTCGAGGCAGTGCCATTTGCTCAGTTTCACATGAGACCCCTTCAGCTCCATCTTCTATCGGTTTGGGACAAATGTCCTCTGTCTCTGGATCAGACTTGTGTTCTGTCCCCTCTTGTCCGGCGGTCCTTCCAGTGGTGGATGGACCAGAGGAATATCCTGGGGGGCAGGTCCTCCTTTGCGCCCTGTTGGGAGACAGTCACCACGGATGCCAGTCTGTCAGGCTGGGGAGGCTTCTGGAGGGAACGTCAGTTCCGGGGCTGTGGGGTCCTCAGGAGGCCCATATCCCCATCAACATTCTGAAGCTGAGGGCGGTTCGGTTGGTGCTGTCGCATCTGACACATCACCTTCGGGGTTTACCAGTTCAGGTTCGCTCCGACAATCAGACAGCGGTCGCTTACATCAATCACCAAGGAGGGACTCGCAGCTCGTGCATCTCGGCAGTCTACATTCCAGGGGTAGAGAACCTGGAAGTGGATTCTCTGAGCAGAGGGACCTCTCGCCGGGGGGGAATGGTCCCTCAGCAACAAGGTATTTCTATCCCTCTGTCGCAGGTGGGGGAGTCCGGAGGTGGATCTGTTTGCCTCTCGTCACAATCACAAGCTTCCAGCATTTGTGTCTGTCCCAGGACCCTCTGGCTCTGGCAGTGGATGCCATGTCTCTGTCCTGGCGGGAGCTCGGTCTCCTGTATCTATTTCCTCCCTTTCCCATGGTGGGCAAGGTGGTACGCAAGCTGGCTCAAGAGGGTGTGCCAGCAATCCTAGTGGCCCCAAGGTGGCCAAGACAGGTGTGGTTCACAGACGTCGTCTGGCTGGCGGTCGATCAATTCAGGCTGCCTCTGCTTCCGGATCTGATCACACAAGGTTAGCTTTGTTACCCCAATTTACAAACGCTGGCTTTGACGGCGTGGCTGCTGAAACCTTCATCTTAAAGGAAAAGGGTTTGTCTGAAGCTGTTGTCCAGACTCTTGTCAGGGCTAGGAAAAATCTTCCTCTAATATCTATTACAGGACCTGGCGGACCTACATTGATTGGTGTGAGGCTAGGGCCTTTCCTTGTCGGGTGTTTTCCATTCCTCGGATTTTGGAGTTTCTTCAGCATGGTCTGGACATGGGGTTTCAGCTTGGCACTCTTAAGGGGCATGTGTCCGCTCTGGCGGTTTTCTTTCAGAGATCTTTCGCTCTTCATCCTTTGGTTAAGACCTTTTTTCAGGGGGTCACTCATGTGCGCCCTCCTCGCAAACCCATGTTACCTGTTTGGGATTTAAATTTGGTGTTGTCTGCCCTTCAGGGTCCTCCTTTTGAACCAGTGCAGGATTCTGCTCTATCCATTTTCACTTTAAAAGTTGCCTTTTTGGTGGCTATCACCTCTGTTCGACGTGTTTCTGAGTTGGCGGCTCTGTCCATTCAGGCCCCCTACTTTGAGAGACCAGGACAAGGTGGTTTTCCGTTTTAAACCAGACTTCTTGCCAAAGGTTGTCTCTGCCTTTCACCTCAATCAGGACATTGTGCTTCCTTCCTTGTGCCCTAAACCTAGCAATGACAAGGAGAGGGCCTTGCACTCTCTGGACGTTGTTAGATGTGTAAAGTACTATCTGGTGGCTACTTCACCATTCCGGAAGACGGACGCCTTTTTTGTGGTGCCCTCTGGGCCCAAGAAAGGTTTGGCGCCCGTCAAGTCTACCATTAGTAAATGGATTTGTCAGGCTGTTGTTAGGGCCTATTCTGCTAAGGGGAGGGATCCCCATTTCCAGATCACTGCTCATTCTACTCGTGCTGTTGGGGCTTCCTGGGCGTTTCAGCACCAAGCCTCTGTTGAACAAGTTTGTAAGGCTGCTACTTGGTCTTCTGTTCATACTTTTTCCAAGTTTTATAAGGTTGATGTGCGGGCCTCAGCGGATGCTGTTTTTGGCCGCAAAGTTCTGCAAGCTGCAGTGGTTAATTTGTGCACTGTTGCCTGTTGGGATCCCCACCCTTTTTGGACACTGCTATTGGATGTCCCATGTGTAATTAATACTTCCGAAGCAGGGTGTGAGACATACTTGGAATAATACCATTTTGTGATTACTCACCTGTAAAATGGGTATTATAAGTATGTCTCACACCCTGCTTCGTCCCACCCTGAGTTGTATCTTGGATCCTCTATATGGTGAAACTTTTTTCTCATGAATTTTATTTGCTCTTCCTGGTCCCCTTACTGCTTTCTTATACTGGGGAATGTGTGGGAGGTCCCAGGTATTTATGGACCAGGAGGGGCTTCTTTTTCTAGTCATCTCTGCAGAAGTTCACCCTCGACTGGACCATAACCCACGTGTAATTAATACTTCCGAAGCAGGGTGCGAGACATACTTATAATACCCATTTTACAGGTGAGTAATCACAAAAATACCATTTTGTGAATACTCAACTTGTAAAATGGGTATTATAAGTATGTCACACACCCCGCTTCAAGAAATCCATAACATGTGGGTAGTATTGACCTGAAGAGGGCGTTCCTGCAGAGATGATGGCAAAAAGAAAGCCCCTCCCTGATCCATAAATACCTGGGACCTCACCCCGCTTCAAGAAATCCATAACATGTGGGACATCCAATAGCAGTGTCCATAACAAGGGCGGGGATCCAAAACCAGGCAACAATGCACAACTTTAAACCACTACAGCTTGCAAAACTTTGTGGCCAAAAACAGCATCCGCTGATGCCCGAACATCAACCTTGTAAAACTTGGAAAAAGTGTGAACAGAAGACCAGGTAGCGGCCTTACAAACTTGCTCAACAGAAGCCTGGTGCTGAAAAGCCCAGGACGCACCAACTGCACGAGTAGAATGAGCAGTAACACGAAAAGGGGGACTCCTCCCCTTGGCAGAATAGGCCCCAATGATGGCCTGACGAATCCATTTACTAATGGAAGATTTGGCAGGAGCCAAACCTTTCCTAGGCCCACAGGGCACCACAAAAAAAGCATCAGTCTTACGAAAGGAAGACGTAACCTCCAGATAATATTCCACAACACGAACTACATCCAAAGAATGCAACGCCCTTTCCTTGTCGTTGCTGGGATTTGGGCATAGAGAAGGCAAAACAATGTCCTGATTCAGATGAAAAGCCGAGACCACCTTAGGAAGAAAATCCGGCTTGAAACAAAAGACAACCTTGTCCTGATGCCTCTCGAAGTATGGAGCTTTAATTGATAAAGCCGCCAACTCAGAAACACGCCTAACCGAAGTGATAGCCACCAAAAAGGCCACCTTTTGCGTAAGAGAAGACAAAGCAACCTCATTCAAGGGCTCAAACGGAGGGCCCTGGAGAGCAGAAAGAACCAGGTTCAAATCCCAAACTGGAACAAAAGGCTTCCTAGGAGGCCGTACATGCGTAACACCTTGGAAAAAGGTCTTGACTAAGGGATGAAGTGCAAAGGACCTTTGGAAGAACACCGCCAGGGCAGAAACCTGCCCCTTCAAGGTACTAAGTTGGAGCCCCAGATCTAGACCATGTTGAAGAAACTCTAGAATTCTAGGAATGGAGAACTCTCGACAAGAGAAAGACCTACCTTCACACCAATCAATATAGGCCCTCCAAGTCCTGTAGTAAATAGAAGAGGAAGAGCGCTTCCTGGCACAGATAAGAGTCTGAATCACCGCGTCAGAAAGACCTTCTTCCTTCAAGATGGCGGCTTCAGCAGCCATGCCGTCAAAGCCAGCGATGGTAAATTGGGATAGCGTAGCCGACCCTGGGTGAGCAGGTCCGGCAGCAGAGGCAGGGCGAACTGATCTTCTGCCAGCCTTACAAGATCTGCGAACCAAACGCGCCTTGGCCACCTTGGGGCCACCAGAATCGCCGGCGCGCCTTCCAAGGCCAGTTTGCGCACCACTCTGGCTAGCATTGGGAATGGAGGGAACAGGTAAAGGAACCCCAGATCCCTCCAGTTCAGAGACATGGCATCCACTGCCAGAGCCAGAGGATCCTGCGAGAGAGACACAAAGACTGGAAGCTTGTGATTATGACGAGAGGCAAAGAGGTCCACCGCTGGGACCCCCCACCTGAGACATATCGAACGAAACACCTTGGGACTGAGAGACCACTCCCCCTGACGAGAGGAGGCCCTGCTCAGCAAGTCCGCCTCCGTGTTCTCCACCCCCGGAATGTAGACTGCTGAGATACACGGGACGTGGGTCTCCGCCCAGTCCAGAATCAAAGACACTTCCCTGAGGGCACTCCTGCTGCGAGTCCCTCCCTGGTGATTGATATAAGCAACCGCTGTCCTGTTGTCCGACCGGACCTGAACTGGCAGGCCTCTCAACTGATGAGTCAAGCGAAACAGAACCAACCTGATGGCTCTCAACTCCAGAATATTGATGGGCTTGTGAGCCTCCTGCGGACTCCACAGACCCTGAAACTGGAGGTCCTTCCAAACACCCCCCCAACCGGACAGACTGGCATCTGTGGTGACCATTTCCCAACACGGCGCCAGAAAGGATCTGCCCTTCAACAGATTGACAGACCCCAGCCACCATTGCAGGGATCGACGAACACGGGGAGACATCCGGAAGGACTGATCCAACGATAGTGGAGACTTGTCCCAAACCTTCAACAGATGAAGCTGAAGCGTCCTCGTATGAAACTGCGCAAAGGGAACTGCCTCGAATGAGGCCACCATTAGCCCCACCAGCCTCATCCCTAGCCGGATGGTCGGATGAGGGGTTGACAAGAGAAGCCGAACTAACTCCTGAATCAAAAGAATTTTGGCCTGGGGCAGAAACACCCTGGCCTGTGAGGTGTCCAGAGACATTCCCAGAAAGGTCAGAATTCTGGACGGAGAAAGAGAAGACTTGGGGTGGTTGATCACCCAACCGAACCTCTCCAGAGTGGACACCACCGCTCTGGTGTCCAACTCCGCTTGGTTGAAAGAAGAGGCCATGATCAGTAGATCGTCCAAATAGGGCACGATGCGGATACCCTGAACTCTGAGCAGAGCCATCACCCCCGCTAGCACCTTGGTGAACACCCGAGGAGCTGAGGTGAGACCGAAAGGAAGTGCCACAAACTGAAAGTGCCGATCCTCCACCACGAACCTGAGAAACCTCTGGTGTGCTGGAAAAACCGGAACGTGAAGATAAGCATCCTTGATGTCTATGGACGTCAGAAAGTCTCCCTGACGAAGAGAGTGAATGGCCGAACGCAGCGTTTCCATGCGGAATTTCCTCGGCCAGATGAACCTGTTGAGAAACTTCAGATCCCAGATGGGTCGGACCAACCCGTCCTTCTTGGGTACCGTGAACAGATTGGAATAAAAACCCCTGCCCCGATCTGAAGGGGGCACTGGGCAAATGACAGCCATGTCCAGAAGATTCTCTACTGCCACCCGGAGCCCCTGCGCCGCCAGAGGCTCCGACGGCATCCGAGACCTGAAAAATCTGGAAGGGGGGCGGAGCTCGAACTCCAGCTTGTAACCGGAAGACACCACTTCCCGGATCCATCTGTCCGAGACCTCTTGATCCCAGATCTGGGAGAAGTGTTGCAGCCGTCCCCCCACCCGCAAGGGTGAGGGCGCCCCCTCATTGCTGAGCTGGCTTAGCAGCCGGTTTGGGCTTAGAGCCCCAAGTGTATCCAGAACGGGCACGTCCTCTGCCCCTGCTCCCGGAATCTCCTCTGGAAGAGGGAAATGCAGAACCCCTGCCAGATCTGGCCCCCCGAAAGGAGGGGGTAAAGGCAGGGGCCCCCCGAAAGGAGCGGCGTTGTTTCTTACGTTGAGGTAACCTACCACCCTTGGTGACAGAGTCCAATGTCTCTCCAAAGAGCCGTAGACCAACAAAGGGTAGAGCCGTTAGTGACTTTTTGGACATAAAATCGGCCGCCCACTGGCACAGCCACACCGACCGCCGAATAGCCACAAGCAGAGCCGACGTCCTACCACACATCATCAAAGTGTCATCCAAGGCAGTCAACACAAAGGATAAAAACGACTCACACCGTTTAAGGCTAAGGAACTCGTTACTACCAGGACGAAGCCCGGAAGAAGTCAACAGGTCCCTGACCACAGACCTGGCAGCCAACACCATTAGTTCCGAAGCGCACACAGGCCGTATGGCTGACCCAATGCTAGTAAAACCATGACAAGCCATCTGATCAATACGTTTATCCTCTCCATCTTTGAGAGTGGAACAATCAGGTCTGTTTAAAACCGAGGAGTTAGACAACCCCAAAACCGGTGCATCCACCTCGGGGGGAGATGCCCAGCGCTTGACCGCCTCAGAAGGAAAGGGATATTTCCTATCCCACCCCTGAGGGATGCCAGGGAGCCGAGCCGGCCTATCCCATTCCTTGTCAATGATTCTATCAAAATGCCGTTGCGTAGGAAACTCCAGGCGCGGCCTGGATTCCTCAAACAATTCACCCTTCTGCTGTGACGCCTCCTCGGGAGGGGAAATATTCAGAACCTCCAACATCAGAGCCAGAGCGTGAGGAGAGTCCAAGGATCTCCCTAAATCAGAAAGCTCGGCATCAGCGCCAGCAGACTGCTCATCGTCCGAAAATTCTGAACCCTCATCAACCTCCCCTTCCTCTAGCTGGGGATAATCAGACCAATCAAGATTATCAATGTCATCAAGATCATCCACTGGCAGAGCCGGCGACAAATGCTTTCTCTTAGTCGGAGCCTTACGGGCGACCGAGCTGGAGACCATTTTCTCAAGGTTAGCCAATCTGGCGCACATCTCAGATTGCAGATCCCTGCCCATGACGACGTCACACGGGGCACGAATCAAGGCGGGAGGGGGAGATGAGGCGACCGGCTGTGCTGACCCCGATGCTTGGGGTTCGGACTGCCGCGTAATAGTTTGCTGTGCACATGGTATACACAGTAACACATCATCCCCAGTAATGGAAACCCCACACAACATACACTTTTTGGGATGCCCCGAAGGGGTCCCAGTCCCAGTATCCGAGGATGCCTCCATAAGGTGAATTTTGAGTGGTCGCTATGACCCAGGGAATTACGCCAGTTAGACAACCCGGGATGCCCCTTTAATGTCCCGAGTGGGAGGATTTGTGATGTTAAAATGGACCCAGGGACCCAGGATCAGGAGAGACCCTCTAAATACTATTGATGATCCTCCTGAATAACCTCCACCTAAAAGACAGAGAGATCCAATAAGTCCCTAAAATAAGGCAAACAGAAATTGAAAGAAGAAATAAATGAGGCCCACAGGGCCACTCACAGACGCTCCAATCAACGATCCGCCTCAGAACAATGGCGACCTTGCTGTTGTGAAGGAAGAAACGGCCGTGAAAGGGGCGTGGTCGGCGCAGCCCGCGCAAAAACTAAGTTGCGCCCCCTTAGTGACCAGCAACAGGGAGCAATAGCTCTGCAGCGGCGCCAGTACAGAGGAGGGCGGAGCCGCGGCGACGCGCCGAAAGCCCGGCCCCGCCCCCCCTCTGAATGAAGCGTGAGGGAAGAAGTTCCCTCACACACCGTCCCCAGAGACCGGCGCCGCCGACAACCGCGGCGCCGGCTGACAATGACAACGGGTGCGTCCGCGCTTACTAGCGGAGCACCCGCCCCGCTCGCTGCGGGAGGATTGAAAGAGAGAACGGGGGCTGGCCGCGGCAGAGCGCCGAGTGCCAGCCCCGCCCCCCAAAGTGCGTGAGGTAAAATACCTCCTCACAGAGAATGACAGACCCCGGCGCCAGGCTGCAATGACAGCCGCGGTGCCGCAACAAAGTAACACACACAAATAAGTACAACAGAAAACGAACACACTCACAAGACAGTGAATAAAGCTAACCCTAAGAGAGGAACCCCCAACCCCCATAGTTGGTAAAAGGGAGACAGTGGAAGGGCCCCCCCCCCCCCAGGGGAAGAATCAAGGGACGGGGCATCCCAAACCGGGATCACCTACCCGGTGTGACCGCCTACCCTCTTTTTTAGGGTCTCACGGTGGAGCTCTGCTCCTCAGCACCAGAGGTGCCAATGTACCCTCGCTCGGGCCAGCAGCCAAGACTGTGGAGGCATGTAATATAAGGTAAATCCAGGGACAAACAGGGGTCCGAGCGGAAATAATCAAATAAGAGGCCGGGAGTTACCCCGGCTACCTGAAATCCCCCTGTGCAAGGAGGAGCCATCATCTTCTGACTTGCTCGCCGTATGCAGAGATGGAAAACTGGGTGCTGAGTGGGAGGTCCCAGGTATTTATGGATCAGGGAGGGGCTTTCTTTTTGCTATCATCTCTGCAGGAACGCCCTCTTCAGGTCGATACTACCCACATGTTATGGATTCTTGAAGCGGGGTGTGTGACATACTTAGAATATGGTATTTTCAGTGACTTAGTTTCTGTTTCCTGTAGAACAACAGTCTGGAGCGGGCTGTGGATTGGATCTTCTCTCACATTGATGACCTGGATGCTGAAGCTGCCATGGACCTCTCAGAAGGGCGATCAGCCGCTGAGTCAGTGTCTGAGAGCGTTCCAGCCGCTGGGCCCCGCGTCAAAGACGGAAATGGCCGTAAGTCTTTGTATATTTAGAGGCTAATTTAAGGCTAGCGCCATGTATTGCCAGGTGAGCGTCTATGTAGCGGCCGGACAAGTGACACTGTAGTATCCTGTCCAGCATTGATAAATTTGATGTCTGCAGGGCGCTGTAGAAGCACTCTCCCTGATTCACTGCAGAGCCAATGGAGAACACTAGGTGGTGTCCCAAGGTCATAGCGCCCAAGGCTACACTACATCTAACAGGACAACGCTGCAGTGAGCAATAGGTAGCGTCAGTTAAGTGCACTCGGCGCTGAAGCCCATATTTAAACCGGACCTTGACCATGATTTATTGAAAACCAAAACCCTTAAACTATTTCCCAGCATCTAAAATTAATATATTTTAAGTTTTTAGTCACTTATTATTCTTTCCCCCACTGGGCTGCAACTCTGTTTATGACTTTAGGATACGGGCGCCCTCATCTTGACTCAGAAGCATCACACTTACTGAAGAGAGGAGAGTGGTATAAAGTACAGGGGGGCGGGTTATAGCTGTGCTTTGCTCAGACAGAGCAGAGCTGGGGTCAGGAAAAGGTCAGCAATCCCAGAATGCAGAGCAGCACAGTCAGTAGGCACTTCCTGTTTACAGGCTGCCTGATGTCCCATGAGCCACCATCTTGAATGTTTAAAGGCTCATAACATGCAGTAGATGCAGGTAGGATGATTTTTAATGTGAGCAATCTGTATGTACAGGGTGTGGGAAACATATAAGATAAGCTCTTATTCAGAGTGAAGGTCCGCTTTAAGAAAAAACTACACACAAGCAGCGTTGGGGCTCTAAAGCTGGGCTCTGTAGCATAGAGAAGAAGAAGCTATGTGATAAAAATCTGTTTCTGAACACACATCCACCAGTAACAAAGTGAAAACACATGGAATGACATTGTTTTAACACTGTGATAATGACACTGCAATGTCAGACCTGCACATACAATTCTGCATAGAAAATAAATAAATAAATAAATAAAAAAAATAAAAAACAATAAAAGTGTTTGTTTGCTGGACAGGAGAGGTCATACAATTATTTGAGCCAAGCAAAAATGTAAACATAACCAAATGAAACACCATTGAAATGTAGGGGGGAGTGCTACTGAGCGACAGGTACTACATGGCGCTCCTGAACCTAGAGCGCTGCCGCTAGTAATACATGTGATGCTACATGATGCATGCGCTCACCAGATTGACTTTCTTAAATTTGGTTTTGTGTACAGTGCCCGGCGTTCACCCGACGCTACGTGGCCCTACCTGGCGTTATCGTTTTTTAAATAACCCCCTCAGATGTGCAACACATTACTATGGTTGAGGGGATTTTCCAAGTATACAGCACGTCCTGTTTCACAAAATTCTTTACGCTTTGGATACCTGCCACAAGGTGGCGCAGTGGACTGCAGAAAAGACTTGTGGCATCTCCCGGCCCTATAAAAGGACAGGAACCTCCCACAAATTCCCAGTGTTTCCTCTGCAGTCTGGACTGCGAAGATAGAAGATGGCTCTCTATATTACGCAGGCGAGCGGGGCTTACAAGCCTGTGGCCCTGCAGGACTATTTCCACCAGTTCTGGACCCACTGCCTCCCAGCCTTGGCTGCCTGGTTCGGGTGAAGGTAGGACAGCGCCAGGGTCAGGTGCTGGAGGAGCGCTGCTCCAAACGCAATCCCTGTACCTACAAGGGTAGGCGGTTCAGGCTTATGGTGAGCCTTATGGGAAGCCCCTTCCTGCCTTATTCTGGGCCTTCCCTTGCCCCCCCCCCCTCCTCCCTAGCTAAGCATGCTTTGGGTGCGCCTACTGTTGCTCTTCCCCGTCTCGCTCTCTCCCTGGGGAGCTCTCCGGGGGGGGTATGTGGTAGGCGGTGTGTTTCATGTTGTATTTTGTCTGCTTTTTACTCTTACGCCGTGCCGTTTTGTACACCGCTCCGCAGCTGGTGGCAACGTTCTCCTCATGTTGCTGCGCTGTCATTGGCGCTGGGGGGGTCACGTGGAGCGCGATTCGCGCTCTTCGGGGGGCGTGTCCCGCAGATGACTCTTATTGCGTTATACCTCTGCGGCCCGCCCCTCAAGGTCCTTGCGGGCGCCATTTTGTTTGGAGTTTGTATTCTCCTGACCTGTGGTACTGCGGCGCGCTGCTGGCCTGCCTGGATGTGCGATCAGCTTCTTGGTCTGTGAGTCCCCTTTGGGTTGTATTGTGCTCTTGTCACCACATTATGGGAATGATATGTGTGGTTTTCTTATGTCTTTCAGGCGGGATAAACATGTCTGTGGTTTCTCCCGGCCCTCTTCCCTTCCTTCTCCCACCTTCCCTAGCGGGGTTTTGGGGCATCTCAGGTGGCTCTTGTTAGCCTTAACCCTATACTTGCCAGTGTTCCCACTCTAATCACCATATGGAGGCTTCCGGGGATAATGTGCTTGGGGTTCCTTCGGGACAAGCCCAGCTGTGTGCCGCGTGTGGGGTATCCCCTGTGAGTGACTGTGTCAGGGTATGTGTGCCCTGCGCTCAGAAGGTACTTGCGCTGCAGTCTGGGTTGCCTGCTACACTGCCCAGCTCTGCGCCCCCTTCTACATCACCTACCCCCCCCGCGCCTGCATTTGACCCCTAGTGAGGGACATGCTAGTGGGGAATCAAACTATGACTTGGCCTTGCGGGTGGCCAGCCTGGAAAGGCATATGGCTGGGCCGGTCCCTCGTAAGGCTTCTGGTAAGAAGCGTCATGTTTCCCTTTTTCCTGAGGAGGATGAGGGACAGTTTTCTTTCCCTGGCCTGTACTCCCTAGAAGAGGGGGAACTTTTCTCTGATTCCTCTGAGGAGCAGCAGGAGGTTTATGATGGTACTGGGTCTCCTTTTGGAGAAGACTCATGGTCTCCTGAGGATACTGACAGGCTGTTGGCTAACATTTTTGAAGTACTGTGTATTACACCTCCTGTCCCGGCTAAGAGGCAGCAGGGTGAGCTTTTTCTGTTAAACAATGCTTGGATTTCCCTGAGCAGATCCACTTCAATAATGTGGTGCTCAAGTAGTGGGAACGTCCTAGCAGATTGCCTGCGGTGCCTAAGAGTTGGGACAGGAGGTATCAATTTCCTGCTGATGTGGTTAAGCGCTGGTCGTGTCCCCCCGGATGGATGCTCCCGTGCTTGGGTTGTCCAATACCTCGGTCATGCATTCCCCTGACACTTCTACTCTGAGGGATGGTGAGGACCGGCGTGTTGATCAGCTGGCCTGTCATGCATTTGCTTGTGCGACTGCGCTGCGCCCTGTGTGCGCTTCTGCCATCACGGCTCTTGCTATTAAAGGGATACTCAAGTGCCTTCTGGATAATGCCTCGGGTGCCAATAGGGGGGAGGAGTATAGATCCCTCCTGCTTTGATATGAATTTGTGGCATTTATTCTTTCTGCTATGGATGATGTGGTCAGGAGGTGTGACAAGGCTTCTGCCCTTTTGGTGGCTATACGCCGCTCTGTTTGGCTGCGTCAGTGGGCGGCTGATAATGCTGCTAAGAAGGCAGATGCAGGTACGGTCTCTGATTTCTTGCCCTCATCCCTCCATTCGGCAGGGGATGCGGCTGGTGGGCCTAATGGTGTCATGCTTCGAGGCGGTTCCCTATGCTCAGTTTCACATGAGACCTCTTCAGTTGCACCTCTTGTCAGTTTGGGATCGGGACCCTGTGTCCCTGGATCAGACATTTGTTCTGTCCCCTCTGGTCAGTCAGTCCCTCTCGTGGTGGCTGGACTCAAGGAATCTCCTAGTGGGCAGGACCTTTCTGCCTCCGTGCTGGGAGACTCTCACCACAGATGCCAGTCTGACAGGTTGGGGGGGCTTTTGGAAGTCTCTGAAGTTCCAGGGTCAGTGGGGCCCTCAGGAGGCCCATGCTCCCATCAACATTCTGGAACTGTGGGCGATAAGGTTGGTTCTTTTCCGCACCTTCGGGGTCGGGCTGTTCAGATCCGCTCGGACAACCGGACAGCGGTTGCCTACATCAATCATCAGGAAGGGGCTCGGAGCAAGCGAGCCCTCAAGGAAGTGTCCCTGATACTGTCCTGGGAGGAAGAGAATGTTCCCTGCATATCGGCAGTTTACATCCCGGGAGTGGAGAACCTGGAGGCAGACTCTTTAAGCAGGGGGACTTCTCGTCTGGGAGAATGGTCCCTCAGCGAAAGGGTGTTTCACTCTCTGTGCCACCGCTGGGGTCTGCTGGATGTGGTTCGCAGACATCGTGCAGTTGGCAGTAGATCAGTACGTCCTGCCCAAGGATCCAGATCTGCTCACTCAGGGGCAGCTGTGCCATCCCAATTTACAAACGCTGGCTTTGACGGCTTGGCTGCTGAAAACTCCATCTTGATGGAAAAGGGGTTGCCTGCCTCTGTTGTTACCATGATTAGGGCTAGGAAGAAGTCCTCGTCCTTTATCTACTACAGGGTCTGGCATGCTTACATTGCCTGGTGTGAGTCTAAATCTCTTCCCTGTCAGGTGTTTTCTATTCCCAGGATTATGGAATTCTTGCAACATGGTTTGGATTTGGGCCTTCAACTTAGTACCCTCAAAGGTCATGTTTCAGCTCTGGCAATTTTTTCCCAAAGATCTTTTGCCAATCACAGTTTGGTTAAGATTTTTTCCAGGGGGTTTCTCATGTGCGTCCACCACGTAAACCTATGTTACCAGTTTGGGATTTGAATCTGGTGTTATCTGCTCTGCAGGGTCGTCCCTTTTAAGCCTCTCCGTGAGGCCGCTTTGCCCATTTTGACTCTTAAAGTAGCCTTTTTGGTGGCTATCTCTTCTGTCAGTCGTGTTTCTGAGTTGGCGGCGCTTTCCATCAAGCCGCCTTATTTTGAGCGACACCAGGACAAGGTGGTGTTTCGGTTTAAGCCAGATTTCTTGCCTAAGGTTGTGTCTGCTTTTCATCTCAATCAGGACATTGTCTTGCCTTCATTGTGTCCTAATCCTGCCAATTCCAAGGAGCAGACTCTGCATTCCTTAGATGTGGTCAGGGTTCTGAAGTTTTACTTGGTAGCTACTGAATCATTCAGCAAGACGGATGCTTTTTTTTGTTCTTCCTTCTGGTCCTAGGAAGGGTTTGCCTCCGGCTAAGTCCACTATCAGCAAGTGGATTCGTCAGGCGGTGGTGCAAGCCTATTCTGCTAAGGGGAAGGAACCTCCCTTCCGCCTTACTGCTCAATTGCTTTTGGACATCCCAAGCGTAAAGAATTTTGTGAAACAGGTCGCGCTGTATACTTGGAAAAATACAATTCTGTGAGTACTCACCTGTAGAATTGATTTTGTAGTATACAGCACGTCCTGTTTCACCCCTCCCTTGTTATCGTTATTCTTGGTTACCTCTTTATGGTGATTTGTTCAAATGTTTGGTTGTGGTTCCTTCTTTTTTATTCTCCCGGCTTCTTGTCTAACTGCTGGGAATTTGTGGGAGTTTCCTGTCCTTTTATAGGGCCGGGAGATGCCACAAGTGTTTTCTGCAGTCCACTGCGCCACCTTGTGGCGGATATCCCAAGCGTAAAGAGTTTTGTGAAACAGGATTTGCTGTATACTACAAAATCAATTCTACAGGTGAGTACTCACAGAATTGTATTTTTTGGGGGTTGTTATATTGAAGTAGGGTTAATTGTCATTATCTCTGGGGTTAGAAGCTTTGGGTAACCTAATTTTATCAGAAGTTCTGTGGTTTAGGGATTATCATACATCAGGTTCCTTGCAGCCCACAGACAGACCAAACTAACCTAAAGGACGCCATCATTGACTCTGCATTAGATCAATATTCACCAGGAAACAGATCTAAAGGGCTTTGGTCTGCTTTAAAGGTCTCTCTGGGCAACCAAAGCAAACAGTATTCTCTCATTATGTCCCCCACAGCTGGTCTTTTCTCCTCTGGTTGGATAAATCTTTGCAGAAAGGTCTTGCAGACAGTTCCTTCATTGTTTTGTGGCCTCTGGGACATGATCAATACAGGACTCGATCTTGGGATCTTTTAGTTGCCTGGACTGTGCCTTTCTAAACTTTTGATGATAAAGTAGGGAAAGGTTTAATGGAGGCAGTTTTGGCCTCGTTTATTTTTCTTTTAAAATAATTTGAGCTTTTTCTTTTCAGGGTATGAACTCTTTGCGTTTGTCAGTCACATGGGCACTTCCACTATGTGTGGCCACTATGTGTGTCATATAAAGAAGGAAGGAAGGTAAGCTATTACCCAGAATTCCTTTTACTGTACACTCCATTGGCTGTTCCAGATTGGGCACAATCTGCCCTATTTCAAGTGCTGGATAATTTACTGCCCCTGGGGCATCCCGTCGTCTTGATGTGTGAAACACCCCAAACTGACCTGACCGACATTCCCAAGACAGGTGCTCTTGTCCAATCGATGCTGTAGGCCATGAATACTAATGCATACCATTATAGCCATGTTTCAGACAGAGCTCCAGCATACAAAGCGGCCACATCCACAGCCTCCCTGTGGTCTGCGGCGCGCTGCAGCCGTGGTCCCTGAACGCAACGTGGGACCCCCAGGAAAGGTGAGTGTCTGCTGGGGTTCCTGGGGGCTTCACATAGTTGGGAATCCCAGATTGGTATGCCCCAGGAGCAGTACATTTTTTTTTTTGACTGAAGGTCCACCTTAAACAATGAAATCAGAAAACAATCTCTGCCCAGTACAGGACTTGAGCTTCTTAGTTTCTACAATACATTATTGAGCCAAATGTCTCTTTGATACCTTATAAAACTATTACTTTTAATGAGATTTTGATACAGGAGGGGTGGAGCTAATGTTCTCCAGGCAGCCTATCAAGAATGTGGACACATAAGGTCAGGGCACACCCCTTAGTGGATTTTCAGGCAACTGAATGCTGCTTGGTGTCCTCTGTATTGACTGTTTGCAGGAAACCTCCTGGCCTGATGAGTCCTTCAGTCACTTATTTCTACAATTCACCCATCCTGAAAGAGGAACATTACTTACCCGATCATGTAGCCAGGGTGAGGATTGGGTGACTACTGGTCCATTTATTGTTGTACATTTTACCCTGACCCTGTCTCTCTCCCCGCAGGTGGGTGATCTACAACGACCAAAAGGTGTGCGCATCTGAGAAACCTCCCAAAGACCTTGGCTACATCTACTTCTACCAGCGCGTGCAGAGTTAATCCCCCTCCCTTTCCATACATGTATTAGGCCCCTGGATCTCCCTGTAAGGGAGGGGGGGTGGGATAAAGGGTATCTATTTCCGTGCAGTTTGGAGGAGGCTGTATTCTTATTATTTTGAGCAAGACGTTCTTGTCCTTTTCACAAGAGCTTTTGGTATCTCCCCGCCCTCCAGTCCTGTCGCTGAACTTCTTCCCCAGTGAAACCCTCAGTGCTGGTTGGCTCCGACCCCACACAGGGCAGCTGCTGAAGACCGGGTGTGCTAGGGGAGGACTCTGTGTGACCCGAGTATAGAGGATGCTCTGATCGTAGTAGGCTGATTATGTAATTCCCACATCTGACCCGTGTGAATAAAGTTTTTTTGTTTTTTTTCTCCTCCATTTTTGTAGAATCTACTCGCCCTCCCCAGTAATGTACTGATGCTGCCTGTGTGTAGTTAGAGGACCACCAAAGGTGCCTGCTGTTTAATTCCTCCTAGGGCATCCTCATTCAGGATGCCCTGCTGTGCGAACCCCTGAGAATTAACTTACCTTTCCTGCGGCCACATCCCTGACAGCTGTGAGGCTGAGACCTGCACTCAGCCATTCAGATAGGTTGGGTGGTGGAGTAGGGTGCCTCAGACCGCAGTGAGCCCAGTGAATGTGGCCAGTCCCTATGCTGGAGCTCTGGCACAAACAGCGCGGTTGTGCTGTGCATTAATATGCCTAGAACACATCACTGATTGGACCACAGCCAGTTAAACTGGATTAAACTGGGCTGTGAATTAGTTCCCAGGCCCTGAAAGATCCTGTATAAATAATAGTAATGGAGCAATTCCCTCCCCCTTTACTATGTTTTGTGGTGACTTTATACAAATGAAGGCGCGCACACAATTATTAAAATATTACACAAAGAAAATTTTTATTAAGCAATAAGTTACATACTATACACGTAATTTCTTTAATCTGTTTCGGGCCCCGACGGCCCTTCCTCAGAGGTCTGTAGGAAGGGTCGTCGGGGCCCGAAACGGCCGTCAAGTAGTAAATGCTAATGGCATCAATTGGACTCGCTTGATTTAGTAGGTTATCACTGCAAATGTTAATGTGTGTGTAATCCTGTATTTATCCATGACTGTATGGTTCACTGTGTGTGGTATGCGGGACTGATTAAATGTGCACTGCTAATTGGTAGCGATTTGATGGTCTGCCTAGGAATCTGTGCAATAGACTCGATACATGGTACATTTTGATTGCATTGGATTTAACGATAGGTGAAATGATTTTCAAGGATCACAAGGCATTGGTTCTCCTGGGCAGCCATTAATTTATATCGCTATTGTATTATGCCTAGATTAAATCAAGACTTATGGTAAATCTGTTGCCCGTTCAAGCGTACCTACAGTGGACTAGTACCAAACAGTAGTGGATAATTGTGATGTATATATGTGTTATGGACTATTTTTAAAGAAATGACGTGTATAGTATGTAACTTATTGCTTAATTAAAATTTTCTTTGTGTAATATTTTAATAATTGTGTGCGCGCCTTCATTTGTATAAAGTTATAGACGTACCAGGGAGAGGTAATGGATACCCTGCATAGAAGGTTGCCGCACTAGATTTGTTTGAGAATTAATTAGAGAGAGTAGATTACTGTTTTTGAGTGCTGGACTATTGTGTACTTAACTATGTTTTGTGGTGACCTGGGCAATCCCAAACAAAATCCGGGATTTTGACTACTCCGGGTTTTGTTCCCTGCCCCGGGGGCAACTCTCCTGGTCCTATGGCACATGCAGATCTGTTTGTTGTGCATATGTAATTTTCGGCAAATCAGGAGCGAAAGTGGCCATGCTTCCACACCCAGCGTATACGGGGGGGGGGGGTTCCCTGATGCTGTGAGGGAGCAAGTAGAAGGTGAGTCTTGTGGTGATCTGGGGTGTTCACACAGTAGTGCATCCTGATTTGGGATACCTTGAGAAGGAGGGTAAAGGGCAGCATTGGGTTTTGTTCTGCTTTCAAAAAATACAATTCTGTGAAACTCACCTGTAGAATTGTTTTTGATTATATCCAGTCCAGGTCGTCCCAGTGATGACATGTGGGTATTCCGCCCCCAGGGGGCGCTCAACTGCAAGATCAAAAGATGTAGCTCTTCCCGGCCCCTATAAAGGCAGGTGTCCCTCTATCATTCTCCAGTGGTTAAAAAGCAGTAAACAAAAAGAGGACAGGCCGGGAGGCGAAGAAACCATGTTACTTCACATAGCTTCAGCTTGTACTCTCTCTAACAAGACTTAAGAATACAAAGTCCAATGAATAAAAAATGGTAATCACCATAACAGGCAAACAGGAGATAATGAACAAAAGGGCGGGGTGGGACGACCTGGACTGGATATAATTAAAAACAATTCTACAGGTGAGTTTCACAGAATTGTATTTTTTCCTATACCCAGTCCAGGTTGTCCCAGTGATGACATGTGGAACATTCAAAAGCAGTGTCTATATGGGCGGTATCCCCAGTGCGGAACAGCATGCAGTTAATTTCACTACCGCCTGAAGCACCTTTCGGCCAAAAACAGCGTCAGCTGAGGCCCTGACATCTACCTTGTAAAAGTATAAACTGAAGACCAAGTAGGGGCCTTACAAACTCGTTCAACCGATGCCTGGTGCTGAAAAGCCCTAGAGGCACCAATAGCTTTGGTAGAATGAGCTGTGATCCGAAAAGGGGGTTCCTTCCTCCTGGCAGAATATGCTTGCACCACCGCCTGTCTGATCCACTTACTGAGAGTGGACTTGGCTGGTGGCAAACCTTTCCTAGAGCCCTCTGTTAGGACCAAGAGAAAATCTGATTTCCTGAAGGATTCAGTCGCAGCCAAGTAATACCTAATGGCTCTGACCACATCCAAAGCATGGTGGGTCCGTTCTTTGGAATTAGCCGGTGCTGGACACAAGGAAGGTAAGACAACTTCCTCATTAAGGTGAAAGGGAGAAACGATCTTAGGCAAAAAATCAGGTTTAAAGCGAAAAACCACCTTATCCCTCTGCCGCTCAAAATAGGGAGGTCTCATACAAAGCGCGGCCAGCTCTGATACGCAAAGCACCGAGGTGATCGCTACCAAAAAGACCACTTTGAGAGTCAAAATAGACAATGCAGCATCGCACAATGGTTCGAAGGGAGGACTATGAAGAGCAGACAGTACTGAATTCAAGTACCACACCGGTAATACTGACTTACGCGGTCATGGACATGGGTAACTCCCTGGAAAAAGGTCTTGATCAACCTATAGTGGGCAATGGATCTTTGGAAGATGATGGCTAAGGCCGAGACCTGGCCCTTGAGGGTGCTCAGCTGGAGACCCAAGTCTAATCCGTGTTGTAAAAACTCCAGAATCCTAGAAATAGAAAATGTGCGGCAATGGAGACTCTTGGACTCGCGCCAAGCAATATAGACATGCCAAACTCTGTAGTAAATCATGGAGGAAGACTTCTTCTGTGCCTGAATCATGGTATGCACAACCGTGGCCGACAGCCAGTGTTCCCTGTAAGGTGCGCGGGAGCGCGGCCGCGCACCTCCAGCTCCCCGGGCGCGCAGCTCTGCCCGGCGTCCGCGCACCTGGCACAGCTGTCATTTTTTGTTTTTCACATCGGTGGCTCAGTGGGGCCCTACATCCCTCACCCATCTGTCGCTGCCGCCTCAGCATTGGCTGAGAGGAGCAGCGTGTAGTCCCCGCCCCCATTCCCCCTGCTGGTCTACTGCCTCCGACGAGGAGCAGCGCGCCGATACAACTTTATTCACTGAACAGCCTCAGCGCAGCCATCCACACAGACAGCCAGGAGCTTGACTGTCAAATGTATCGAGTTGCACTGAAGGGAGGGGGAGGAGGAGGGCAGCGGGGGAGAGGCTAGGCGGCATCTTCCTCACCTCACACCCTGATCAAGGAGGAGGAGGGGGGGGGGCGACATGAGACCTCGTGGTGGCCAGTGCATGGAGTCTGGCAGGATGGCAGCTTCCTTGCAGCCCCTTCCCCTGCCCAGCTCATCATGCAGCATGTCGGCTGTGTCAGGCACCAACACCAGCAAGTCCAGCAACAGCAGGTACTGAATGTGGGCAGCCATGTTGCAGGCAGCATGCCTCAGCTAAATGTGTGTATGTAATGCTGGAGGACACAGGTCATATCTATCCTAAGTTCCAGCCCCCAGTTATCACATTTTTCCCTTATTTCCTACTCTGTCACCTTTCCACATTGCCTTATTCAGTCTTCCCTTTCTTTTTCTCTTTTCTGTGTCTGCTCCTTCTTTTTTCGTTTTCCGCATTCCCTTTCTCATCCCTCTCTTTTCCACTTTCCATTCTTTGTCTCTTTTCCACATTTTATCCTTTTTCTTTTTCACACCCCCTCCTTTCTCTCTATTCTACAATACCTTCTCTCTTCTCCATCTTCCCTCCTTTCTCTCTTCTCCCACATCCCCTCCTTTCTCTCTATTCTACAATACCTTCTCTCTTCTCCCACCTTCCCTCCTTTCTCTCTTCTCCACATTCCCTCCTTTCTCTCTTTTCCCACATTCCCTCCTTTCTCTCTTCTCCCACATCCCCTCCTTTCTCTCTATTCTACAATACCTTCTCTCTTCTCCACCTTCCCTCCTTTCTCTCTTCTCCCACCTTCCCTCCTTTCTCTCTTCTCCCACCTTCCCTCCTTTCTCTCTTCTCCCACCTTCCCTCCTTTCTCTCTTCTCCCACCTTCCCTCCTTTCTCTCTTCTCCCACCTTCCCTCCTTTCTCTCTTCTCCCACCTTCCCTTCTTTCTCTCTTCTTCCACCTTCCCTCCTTTCTCTCTTATCCCACCTTCCCTCCTTTCTCTCTTCTCCCACCTTCCCTCCTTTCTCTCTTTTTCCACCTTCCCTCCTTTCTCTCTTCTCCCACCTTCCCTCCTTTCTCTCTTTTTCCACCTTCCCTCCTTTCTCTCTTTTTCCACCTTCCCTCCTTTCTCTCTATTTCCACATTCCCTCCTTTCTCTCTATTTCCACATTCCCTCCTTTCTCTCTTTTTTCCACATTCCCTCCTTTCTCTCTTTTTCTTTTCCCACATTCCCTCCATCTTTCACTCTTTTCCCACATTCCCTCCATCTTTCACACATTCCCTCCATCTTTCTCTCTTTTTCCATATTCCCTCCTTCTTTCTCTCTTTCCCACATTCCCTCCATCTTTTTCTCTTTTCCACATTCCCTCCATCTTTCTCTCTTCCCCACATTCCCTCCATCTTTCTCTCTTTCCCTCATTCCCTCCATCTTTCTCTCTTTTCTACATTCCCTCCATCTTTCTCTCTTCCCCACATTACCTCCATCTCTCTCTTTCCTACATTACCTCCATCTTTCTCTCTTTCCCACATTCCCTTCATCTTTCTCTCTTTTCTACATTCCCTCCACCTTTTTCTCTTTTCTACATTCCCTCCATCTTTCTCTCTTTTCTACATTCCCTCCATCTTTCTCTCTTCCCCACATTACCTCCATCTTTCTCTCTTTCCCACATTCCCTTCATCTTTCTCTCTTCCCCACATTACCTCCATCTTTCTCTCTTTCCCACATTCCCTTCATCTTTCTCTCTTTCCCACATTCCCTTCATCTTTCTCTCTTCCCCACATTCCCTCCATCTTTCTCTTCCCCACATTCCCTCCATCTTTCTCTTTTCTACATTCCCTCCACCTTTTTCTCTTTTCTACATTCCCTCCATCATTCTCTTTCCCACATTCCCTCCATCTTTTTCTCTTTCCCACATTCCCTCCATCTTTTTCTCTTTCCCACATTCCCTCCATCTTTTTCTCTTTCCCACATTCCCTCCATCTTTTTCTCTTTTCCACACTCCCTCCATATTTTTCTCTTTTCTATATTCTCTCCATCTTTTTCTCTTTCCCACATTCCCTCCATCTTTTTCTCTTTCCCACATTCCCTCCATCTTTTTCTCTTTTCCACACTCCCTCCATATTTTTCTCTTTTCTATATTCTCTCCATCTTTTTCTCTTTCCCACATTCCCTCCATCTTTCTCTCTCTCCCACATTCCCACATTCCCTCCATCTTTCTCTCTCTCCCACATTCCCTCCATCTTTCCCTCTTTCCCACATTCCCTCCATCTTTCTCTCTTTCCCACATTCCCTCCATCTTTCTCTCTAGTGCTGGCTCCCTCAGTTTGTGCTATGTTTCACAGTGCCATGCCCCCAGCTGCCGATGGGGGGGGGGGGGGCATTAGCATTAATAGTGCATAGGGCAGCATGGACCTTAAATACAGCTCTGGGCTCACACAGAATGTTGTCACCATCCTCTTGGTCCAGCTTAAGGACACAGGTGGATCCTTTATCTCAGGGAAGTAAGGTAAGTAAGGTAAGTAAGGAGTACAGCCTGAAAATGGACTGTTTCTTAAGTTGTAAAGTGCAGGGCATTCTAATAAATCTGATCTATAAAAAAACAGCACATAACCTTCTAATGCACAGTTAATATCTGCATTTTTATTCTTGTTTCTTTTTCAAATGAGACCCTGACAGGCCCAAAGTCAGACAGTCCCATTAATTCCAATAGGAGGCAACCTCGTGCTGAGGGGGTGCGACTCCATTGGGGCTCAGAGAGTTAGGGGCCCCATCATTGTTGCTTTCCCCAATATTTATCATATTTGTGCTCACTTTACATAATTTAGACTTTAGTTGTCCTATTGCATCTACTAAACTAAATATCATGTTATATCTTTTTGTTTAATGCGCTTTGCTTTTTATAGTAGATGTACCAGTGTTTTTATCTTACTTTTTTCCAATTGCCCACCTTTCATCGGGCATTGCCCAGCTACCTCGCTACTCCGCACAGCAGCTGCTCCGGCTTAGAGGGAACATTGCCGACAGCCCCTTTTCAATCAGGATCGAGGTTTCAATAGCCAGGCCGTCAAAGCCAGCGTCCGTAAATTGGGGTGCCGCAGCGACCCCCTGTGTCGTAGGGCATGATGTAGCGATCTACTGACATCTGAACTATGTCCGCAAACCAACTCCTTCTCGGCCAGCGAGGAGCCACCAGGATAGTCTGTACTCCTTCCTGGGCTATCTTGTGCAGCACTCAAAAAGGAACTTGAACTCCGTCCAGGGAACCGCCAGAGCATCTGTGGCAATGGCCAGAGAATCTCTTGAGAGGGAGACGAACCTTGTGATTGTGTCTGGACGCAAACAGGTCCACGTCCGGCTGACCCCAGCGAAGACACAGAGCGTGTAAGGTCTTGCTGCTGAGAGACCATTCCCCCAGGCGCAAGGCGCTCCTGCTCAAGGAGTCTGCCTCCAGGTTTTCTACCCCGGGAATATAGACCACCGAGATGCAGGGAACATTCTCATCTGCCTAAGTCAGCATCACCTTCTTGAGGGCTCTCTTGTTCCGAGTCCCGCCCTGGTGACTGATGTAGGCAACAGCTGTCTGATTGTCCGAGCGAACCTGGATCGCACGAACCCTTAAATGGGGGGTCAAGCGAAGAAGCACCAACCGGATCGCTCTCAGCTCCAAGAGATTAATGGGCAAGCGGTTCTCCTGCGGACCCCACTGACCCTGGATCTTCTGCGTCTGCCAAACGCCTCCCCAGCTGGTCAGACTGGCATCCGTGGTAACTATCTCCTATTGGGGAGTCAGGAAGGACTTGCCCACAAACAGGTTCCGGGAGTCCAACCACCACAAGCTGGACTGTCTGGCCCGGGGGGACAGTGAAAATTCCTGTTCCAGAGACTCCTGCATCCGGTCGTAGCCGATCAACAGGTTCAATTGAAGAGGACTCGTGAAATTGAGGGCACTGCCTCGAAGCATGACACCATTAGGCCCACCAGCCTCATCCCCAGACGTATGGACGGCCGCTGGCAGACCAGCAAGGCCTGCACCTGCATCTGGAGACCCGAAACCTTCTGCTGTGGCAGAAAGACCTTGACCTGAGCGGTGTCTATCGACATTCCCAGGAAGGATCTCACTGTTGGAGTGACAAAAGACTTTGGGTAATTGACTACCCAGCCGAAGGCTTCTAGGGTTGACAACACCGTCCGGGTATCGCTTTAGGCCTGCTGAAGAGACACAATCAACCAGTCGTCCAGGTAAGGCAGGACACGAATGCCCTGGTTCTTCAGGATGGCCATGATGCCTGCCAGCACCTTGGTGAAGACGCAGGGCGCTGAGGAAAAACCCGAATGGAAGAGCCACAAACTGGTAATACTGGTCCTCCAGAGCAAACCTCAGGAACCTTCTGATGCCCCTGGTAAATTGGGATGTGCAGATAAGCATCCCTGATGTCCACCGTGGTCATGAAGTCACCAGGCCGAAGCGAACTCACCGCCGACCGTAAGGTTTCCATGCGGAAATGTCTGACCCTACATACCTGGGTCCAGGATAGGTCTTAACGTTCCGTCCTTCTTGGGAACCGTGAACAAATTGGAGTAAAGATCCTTGACCCTGTTTCTGATGAGGTACAGGACAAATCACACCTAACCCGCAGGAGGTGTTGCACGGCCATTCTCAAACACTGTGAAATTTTGTGGGCGACCTGACTGCCAGTTCTATTTAGTAACTGGAGGACACTGCCTCCTGAATCCACCGATCCGAGACTTGCCGTCTCCAGATTTGAGCAAATAACAGAAGCCGTCCCCCCTCCCGGATGGGTGAGGGTGCCCCCTCATGCCTGGGGAGACTTGTCCGGGGGCTTGGACTTGGCTCCCCAGGCTGGATTGGGTCGGCCGCGGGACCTACCTCTACCCCAGGTATCTCTGCGGCCACCTGAAAATGAAGAGCCTCTTCCTCCTCGAATGAAGGAACGATAGGCAGAAGGATTCAGAAAGGACCGAGCAGGCTTCCGTCTCTGAGGGAGTCTACTATCCTTGACCAAAAGGTCCAGATGCTCCCCAAACAGCCTGTGCCCCACAAAGGGGATACTCGTAAGCGACTCCTTGGCCGCGGCATCAGCCGACCATTGCTACAACCAGAGCGAGCGGCGGAGGGCCACAAGCAGGACTGAATTCTGGCACCAAGCCGGACTCCATCGTCCATGGCATAGGCAACAAAACCAATGAATTCTACGCACGCCTTGAGTTCTTTATACTCCTCCGCCCGCTTGCGAGTCTTGGCTCTATCCACAAGATGTCTCACCTTCTTTCTGATGGCCAGAGAGACAATCGCCGCGGCACACACAGGGCGAAAGAGGGCACCAGCAAAGGTGAATGCATGGCAGACCAGCTGATCCATGCGCTTGTCAGCCGGGTCACGTAAGAAAGCGGTATCAGGTGATGGCATAACAGTAGTGTTGGACATCCCCGACACAGGGGGATCCACTTCGGGAGGGCGAGACCCTAGCCAAACCAGCTCCTCAGGGAAGGGATACCACCTATCCAGGCCCTTAGGCACTGACGGTAGCTTGTTAGGCCTTTCCCATTCCCAAATAATATTAGAAAAATGGGCCTGCTCCAGAAAAGCAACTTGCTCCAGTAAGCAACTTCTCCGTATCATTAGGGAGCCACGCATCCTCGTCCGAGGAAGAACCAGACATACTGTCATCGCCTGCAGAATAATCCACAGTGGAACGGTAACTCACCTTCCTCCACAGAGCCCAGATCATCAAATAGATTGTCATTATCCGAGTAAACGGGCTTGAGGTGCCGTCTTTTACTTGTGCCCTTAGGAGCCGTCATCGAGATCTGTCTCTCGAGATTGGCCAGCCTATGCGCCAAATCAGCTTGGGACCCCTACTGCTCAAGGGACAGAGCTTTCCCTGCCCAAAAGGGGGCCCCAGCTCACTATCCCCCGATGCCTCCATTATGGTGATTAAAGAATGGTCAATTGGTAAAGGTTACAAGACACTAACGGCCCAAACCTATATGATCCCTCTTAAAAAAAAAAGAGGGACTGGGAGGAACCTCAACCACTAAGCCCACGACCTATACAAGAGAAGAGGAGAGAGGCCCATCAGACTCGGCAAAAGACAAAGTGGCATAATAAAAAAACATCAATCAAAAGAGGGACTCACGACACCGACAAGGGAAGTCCCTGGGTCCGTAGAAAAACTCAGACGACGGGTCCCGGCCGCCGCAGCAGCAGAGAGCACAGGCAGAGCAGGCCCACAGCACACCACACGCCAAGCAGAGCTTCCAGCGCGTTCCTCAAGGGGCGGGCCGTGCCGAGATGACGCAGAATGCTTCGGCACACGGCTCTGCCTCCTCCGGCGGCGCGAGAATACGCGCCCGCCCACCGTCCTCATAAGAGCCAAAAAAGCGGCCATTACAAGCACCTACAAGTGACCCACACAGCGAGCGCGTCCCCCGCAGCAGGGGTAGAACTTTGCGACAGTGCACGGCTCCCATAGAGCGCATCGCTCTCCACCCCCCCACGCCACTGAAGTTAAGAGTTAAGATGGAGGGGGGAGAATACAGCACAGGCCCGCGAGGTACCGGCAAGGGAGGTGAGAAAGTCATGCTTCAAGGCCCAGCCGAGTCGGCGAGGAGCCAAAGTGAGAAGACATAACACAAATGTCAAAAAACATCAATAAAGCTTGTGGGCAGGGAGGGTAATACAGGCATTCCTAGAGCCCTAACTAGTGGTCCCCCCCCCCCCCCTCCAGGCTCACCATAAGCTTGTGGCTGGCTACCCTTTAGGACAGGGTCTGCAGCCCAGAGCATAGTTCTGCTGAACGCCCAATCCCCGCGTTCACCCTACTGTCACGATCCTGTAGCAGCCAGCGGCTGGGAGGCAGGAGTGGGTCAACTGGGATCAGTGGAAATAGGGCCCGCAGCGGCCGACAGGCTAGGAGGCCCCGCTCTGCTGCCAATATCCGAGAGAGAGTATCCAATGATCTTCTGCAGCCAAGACTGCAAAATGAACACTGGAGAAAGAGAATGATTGATCTTGCAGTCGAGTGCCCCCTGGGGGTCAATACCGACGTGTCATCACTGGGACGACCTGGGCTGGATATAGGGAAAAAATATATACTGACCTCTTGTCGTCCTGATTGCTCTTATCCTAGCTGGCTACAGGCTCTCGCCATACCTGCTTGACCTCTGCTCATGGATACCCTCTGTCAATTTCCTGCCCCTCATGCCCACTCTATTTATTTCAATAGAAGGAGCTTGCCAAAGACTGGCCTGTTAGCTGCAAATAGGAAATTATTGAGCTGACATTTTTATTTTATTTAAGAAAAAATTGGCCGGCTGTCACTTAGAGGAACGACACGCACAAAATTAATTTTCTTGGGTCGTGTTGCTTTCCTAGCCCCCATCTTGGCCACTCATCCAATTGCCAGTGCCCTGTTCGATCCAGATTTCCAGAAGCTACGCTGCCGCTCACACCTCTTCCCTCTGACACTCATAAGGCCACATTGTATAAATGTTCCTATCTCTACTATGACATGCTGCTGGACAGAGCAGCCTGGAACAGAGAATATGTGACATAAAATCTCTGCAGATTCATTTAGGCACACAGCTTTAGTACTGATGGAGTTGATATTCTCCACCACACACCTCCTGGCCACATCTCCACCACAATTAGCTGCCCCGCACACCACTTATGTGTGTTGTTCTCTACAAAAGAGAGGCCGCAAGCCTAGAGTGAATGGATGGCAGTAATAGTTGATACAGCTAGACCTAACAGGTGGTAAGAGTACTGCTAGTATGCAATAAAGCTACAGACCAAAATCTGATTCACTCCAAAAGGTAATAAAAACACGTATAAAGGATTGCCTATGTTGCCAACAGATTTCCTTTTAATTCCCCCAACAACTAGGGGATGCTTGTATTTCACTCGCCGAGAAAAAGAATATAAAGTGAACCAGTGCCAGATGAGGAAGGGGGCACTGCCAGTGCTTAGTGTCATGGAGGAACCAAGGGGTTGCCAACACCTTGCCTTAGCCAATAGAGAGCCCTGAAAACATCTGGGGTGGGGCCAAACTGTCCTGAGGCCTGAAGTAGGATCAGTGGTGTCTTTGGTGGGGTAACCAGTGTCATTGGACACTATATTAGGTGTTATTCTGACAGCAACCAGAAAGGGGCGTCCTCTAATCGGGGCCTGGGGTCAGCTGGGTCTGGGCTGCTTTGTGAAGTCCAGCTACCAATCTGATTTTCAAGGGATCATTTTAGAATCTCAGGTGTATGCTGGCCCCTAATAATTTACTAATATGTGGACAGTACACAGTTATTGCTGACTATTTTCTTACAGTGCACGGTGATTTCTAGCTAACTTGGAACATTACACAGTTATGTGTATGCTATTTGGCTACTGTTTGCAGAAATTGCTAGCTATTTTGGGGTAATACTAAGGCCTTGCTAGCTATTGCTTGCTAGTTTGGGTGTAAGGCCGGCCCAACACACAAAATGGAAGCGACAGAGGAAACATGGAAAAGAGAGAGATGGGGAAAGATAAACTGAGGGAATGCAGAAAAAGAAAGTCAGAAATTAGGGGAGAGATAAGAGGAAACATGAAAAAGAGATTGAGAGAAGGAGAAAGCGAGAGAGACAGAATAAATGAAGGAATAAGACCGGGATGGGAGGACAGGAAAAAAACAAGAGTGAAGGAGAGAGAGTTGAATAGGGCTAGAAAAGGGAAAGTTAGGAATGCATGAAAAGCAATAAAAAGGAAACAGAGTTAAGAGAATTAGGAAAAAAATGAGACAAAGAAAGAGGGAGAAAGAAAGAAAAGAGAGGCGTAAAGAAAGTGAGAGAGAAAGAAAATGGAGATGGGAGGAAGGTGACGAGAAAGATAGAGGTAATGCAAAAACAACAGAAAATAGAGAAAGATGGCGGGATTATGAAATGAAAAAGAGTGAAGAGGGGATAAAATGAATTAGAAATAAATGCAGATGGGAGTATTTTGCTGGTGGTCTAGTTGAAAGCTCCTTGTACCACCTTACAGAGGGTTTGAGATGTGCCCTGTGTGACCACACACCCGAAAGGCCAGCCATGGGTACATGGCCATTGCTATCTATCTAGACAGTACACAGCGATTGCTTGCTATCTATCTAGACAGTACACAGCGATTGCTTGCTATCTATCTTGGGACAGTACACAGCGATTGCTTGCTATCTATCTTGGGACAGTACACAGCGATTGCTTGCTATCTATCTTGGGACAGTACGCAGCGATTGCTTGCTATCTATCTTGGGACAGTACGCAGCGATTGCTTGCTATCTATCTTGGGACAGTACGCAGCGATTGCTTGCTATCTATCTTGGGACAGTACACAGCGATTGCTTGCTATCTATCTTGGGACAGTACACAGCGATTGCTTGCTATCTATCTTGGGACAGTACACAGCGATTGCTTGCTATCTATCTTGGGACAGTACGCAGCGATTGCTTGCTATCTATCTTGGGACAGTACGCAGCGATTGCTTGCTATCTATCTTGGGACAGTACACAGCGATTGCTTGCTATCTATCTTGGGACAGTACACAGCGATTGCTTGCTATCTATCTTGGGACAGTACACAGCGATTGCTTGCTATCTATCTAGACAGTACACAGCGATTGCTTGCTATCTATCTTGGGACAGTACACAGCGATTGCTTGCTATCTATCTTGGGACAGTACACAGCGATTGCTTGCTATCTATCTTGGGACAGTACACAGCGATTGGTTGCTATCTATCTTGGGACAGTACACAGCGATTGGTTGCTATCTATCTTGGGACAGTACACAGCGATTGGTTGCTATCTATCTTGGGACAGTACACAGCGATTGCTTGCTATCTATCTTGGGACAGTACACAGCGATTGCTTGCTATCTATCTTGGGACAGTACACAGCGATTGCTTGCTATCTATCTTGGGACAGTACACAGCAATTGCTTGCTATCTATCTTGGGACAGTACACAGCGATTGCTTGCTATCTATCTTGGGACAGTACACAGCGATTGCTTGGTATCTATCTTGGGACAGTACACAGCGATTGCTTGCTATCTATCTAGACAGTACACAGCGATTGCTTGCTATCTATCTTGGGACAGTACACAGCGATTGCTTGCTATCTATCTTGGGACAGTACACAGCGATTGCTTGCTATCTATCTTGGGACAGTACACAGCGATTGCTTGCTATCTATCTTGGGACAGTACGCAGCGATTGCTTGCTATCTATCTTGGGACAGTACGCAGCGATTGCTTGCTATCTATCTTGGGACAGTACGCAGCGATTGCTTGCTATCTATCTTGGGACAGTACGCAGCGATTGCTTGCTATCTATCTTGGGACAGTACACAGCGATTGCTTGCTATCTATCTTGGGACAGTACACAGCGATTGCTTGCTATCTATCTTGGGACAGTACACAGCGATTGCTTGCTATCTATCTTGGGACAGTACACAGCGATTGCTTGCTATCTATCTTGGGACAGTACACAGCGATTGCTTGCTATCTATCTAGACAGTACACAGCGATTGCTTGCTATCTATCTTGGGACAGTACACAGCGATTGCTTGCTATCTATCTAGACAGTACACAGCGATTGCTTGGTATCTATCTTGGGACAGTACACAGCGATTGCTTGGTATCTATCTTGGGACAGTACACAGCGATTGCTTGCTATCTATCTTGGGACAGTACACAGCGATTGCTTGCTATCTATCTTGGGACAGTACACAGCGATTGCTTGCTATCTATCTTGGGACAGTACACAGCGATTGGTTGCTATCTATCTTGGGACAGTACACAGCGATTGGTTGCTATCTATCTTGGGACAGTACACAGCGATTGGTTGCTATCTATCTTGGGACAGTACACAGCGATTGCTTGCTATCTATCTTGGGACAGTACACAGCGATTGCTTGCTATCTATCTTGGGACAGTACACAGCGATTGCTTGCTATCTATCTTGGGACAGTACACAGCGATTGCTTGGTATCTATCTTGGGACAGTACACAGCGATTGCTTGCTATCTATCTTGGGACAGTACACAGCGATTGCTTGCTATCTATCTTGGGACAGTACACAGCGATTGCTTGCTATCTATCTTGGGACAGTACACAGCGATTGCTTGCTATCTATCTTGGGACAGTACACAGCGATTGGTTGCTATCTATCTTGGGACAGTACACAGCGATTGCTTGCTATCTATCTTGGGACAGTACACAGCGATTGCTTGCTATCTATCTTGGGACAGTACACAGCGATTGCTTGCTATCTATCTTGGGACAGTACACAGCGATTGCTTGCTATCTATCTTGGGACAGTACACAGCGATTGCTTGCTATCTATCTTGGGACAGTACACAGCGATTGCTTGCTATCTATCTTGGGACAGTACGCAGCGATTGCTTGCTATCTATCTTGGGACAGTACACAGCGATTGCTTGCTATCTATCTTGGGACAGTACACAGCGATTGCTTGCTATCTATCTTGGGACAGTACACAGCGATTGCTTGCTATCTATCTAGACAGTACACAGCGATTGCTTGCTATCTATCTTGGGACAGTACACAGCGATTGCTTGCTATCTATCTTGGGACAGTACACAGCGATTGCTTGCTATCTATCTTGGGACAGTACACAGCGATTGCTTGCTATCTATCTTGGGACAGTACACAGCGATTGCTTGCTATCTATCTTGGGACAGTACACAGCGATTGCTTGCTATCTATCTTGGGACAGTACACAGCGATTGCTTGCTATCTATCTTGGGACAGTACACAGCGATTGCTTGCTATCTATCTTGGGACAGTACACAGCGATTGCTTGCTATCTATCTTGGGACAGTACGCAGCGATTGCTTGCTATCTATCTTGGGACAGTACGCAGCGATTGCTTGCTATCTATCTTGGGACAGTACGCAGCGATTGCTTGCTATCTATCTTGGGACAGTACGCAGCGATTGCTTGCTATCTATCTTGGGACAGTACGCAGCGATTGCTTGCTATCTATCTTGGGACAGTACACAGCGATTGCTTGCTATCTATCTTGGGACAGTACACAGCGATTGCTTGCTATCTATCTTGGGACAGTACACAGCGATTGCTTGCTATCTATCTAGACAGTACACAGCGATTGCTTGCTATCTATCTTGGGACAGTACACAGCGATTGCTTGCTATCTATCTTGGGACAGTACACAGCGATTGCTTGCTATCTATCTTGGGACAGTACACAGCGATTGCTTGCTATCTATCTTGGGACAGTACACAGCGATTGCTTGCTATCTATCTTGGGACAGTACACAGCGATTGCTTGCTATCTATCTTGGGACAGTACACAGCGATTGCTTGCTATCTATCTTGGGACAGTACACAGCGATTGCTTGCTATCTATCTTGGGACAGTACACAGCGATTGCTTGCTATCTATCTTGGGACAGTACACAGCGATTGCTTGCTATCTATCTTGGGACAGTACACAGCGATTGCTTGGTATCTTGAAACAGTACATGGCACTCACTAGCTATAGTATGTTCAGACAGTACACAGATATTGCACAATATCTTGGGACAGCAAGCCGCAATTGCAATCTAGCTTGGGACGGTCCTATGTGACTACTAGCTTTTGTGGACTGTACATATTGAATGATTGAAGTCACTATGAATGAATCTTGCAAGCTTATGGGATAGGACACAGTGATTGTTAGTGTCTGGGCCCCGTGTACTGAATACAGATCTATTCTTTCTATTCCTGAAAAATCACCAGAGATTGATTATTCCGATCATTCTTTATTATTATTTATTATAAAACAATAACAAACATATGGGACATTCCTTTTATTTGATAGCAACTCTCTCTGATGTTACATGTTAGCAAATGTTTCCCTCATGTTGCTGCAGGGAAGTCCAACACCACCAAAAGGTCCCAATGGCTTTACCCAGCCTGGCTGTCTCACAACTGCCTAGAGCCATGTGGCATGTCTCGCTCTGTCTCTCCAACACTCAGCAGACTAGATCCAAATGGCTACAGGACACAACCTTATAGTCTCCTTCAAGCTCAGCCACCTGCAACCATATAGATATCAGCCTTTCTGTGATACTCAGCTGCCCAAAGCCAAATGGATGAGTGTCTATATCCAGCCTGTCTCTCTGTAGACATGTCTCTATATCAGGTCCCTATATCCAGCCTGCCTCTGGAGAGATGTCCCTATATCCAGCCTGTCTCTCTGGAGGGATATTCCTATATCCAGCCTGTCTCTCTGGAGAGATGTCCCTATATCCCACCTGTCCCTCTGGAGAAATGGTCCTGTATCCAACCTTTTCTTTGAATAATGTCCCTATATCCACCCTGTCTCCCTAGAGAGATGTCCCTACGTCCAACCTGTGTCTCTGGAGAGATGTCCCTGCATCCAACCTGCCTCTCTGGAGGGATGTTCCTATATCCAGCCTGTCTCTCCGGAGAGATGTCTCTATATCCAGCCTGTCTCCCTGGAGAGATTTCCCTAAACCCAGCTTGTCCCTCCGGAGAGATGTCCCTATATCCAGCTTGTCTCTCCGGAGAGATGTCCCTTTATCCAGCTTGTCTCTCCGGAGAGATGTCCCTATAGCCAGCCTGTCTCCTTGGAGAGATGTCCCTATATCCAGCCTGTCTCCCCAGAGATATTTCCCTATATCCAGCCTGTCCCTCTGGAGAGATTTCCCTATATCCAGCCTGTCCCTCTGGAGAGATTTCCCTATATCCAGCCTGTCCCTCTGGAGAGATTTCCCTATACCCAGCCTGTCTCTCTCGAGAGAGAGATGTCCCTATATCCAGCCTGTCTCTTTGGAGAGATTTCCCTATACCCAGCCTGTCCCTCTGGAGAGATGTCCCTATAGCCAGCCTGTCTCAATGGAGAGATTTCCCTATATCCAGCCTGTCTCTCTGGAGAGATGTCCCTGTATCCAGCCTGTCTCTCCGGAGAGATGTCCCTATATCCAGTCTGTCTCCCTGGAGCGATGTCCCTATACCCAGCCTGTCTCCCCGGAGAGATGTCCCTATACCCAGCCTGTCTCCCCGGAGAGATTTCCCTATACCCAGCCTGTCTCTCTGGAGAGATGTCCCTAAACCCAGCCTGTCCCTCTGGAGAGATGTCCCTATATCCAACCTGTCTCTTTGGAGAGATTTCCTTATACCCAGCTTGTCCCCCTGGAGAGATGTCCCTTTATCCAGCCTGTCTCTCTGGAGAGATGTCCCTATATCTAGCCTGTCTCTTTGGAGAGATGTCTCTATATCCAGCCTGTCTCTCTGGAGAGATGTCCCTATATCCAGCCTGTCTCCGGAGAGATGTCTCTATATCCAGCCTGTCTCCCTGGAGTGATTTCCCTATACCCAGCCTGTCCCTCTGGAGAGATGTCCCTATATCCAGCCTGTCTCACTGGAGAGATGTCCCTATATCTAGCCTGTCTCTTTGGAGAGATGTCTCTATATCCAGCCTGTCTCTCTGGAGAGATGTCCCTGTATCCAGCCTGTCTCTCCGGAGAGATGTCTCTATATCCAGCCTGTCTCCCTGGAGTGATTTCCCTATACCCAGCCTGTCCCTCTGGAGAGATGTCCCTATATCCAGCCTGTCTCACTGGAGAGATGTCCCTATATCCAGCCTGTCTCACTGGAGAGATGTCCCTATATCCAGTCTGTCTCCCTGGAGCGATTTCCCTAGACCCAGCCTGTCTCTCTGGAGATATGTTCCTATATCCAGCCTTTCTCTCTGGAAGGATGTCCCTGTATCCAGCCTGTCTCCCCTGAGAGATTTCCCTATACCCAGCCTGTATTTACTAGAGTATCAGGCGCACACCAATTATAAGTTTAAAAAAAAAAACTTCTTTTATTTTGCAATTCTTAGAGCTTATATTTTCAGCTTATCTGCAGAAATGTCACTTCATCTCAGATATATGGGGTAAATGGTACAAACATTGCTACATATTACATGCATATGAGCAAATGAAAACATCTCATCAAGTGTGCAAGCATTTGCTGTGGTAGACAGATGGATAACTGCTCTACAGCCTTCAGTACAGAGCATATATAGCAAAATATAAACTGTATCAACAGTACAAACTTATTTATAAACAGTCTGCTGAGGCAGTAATCTGTACTAGTTACATATGTAATTACATTTATCCTAACTTAAAGTTACATATGGCAAAGTTAGTCTTACATAAGCATACCAGGGGATAAGTTGTCATAAACAATCCCACATGTTATTTAAACAGCAACAGTAACAAGGTTAAACCACAGCATGCATAATCAATCCAACACCTAAGTGTATCGAAATCTCAGCATTGTAATATTACCCAAATGATCTGTATAGCAAAGGTGGGGGCGGTCCTCCCACGTTCCGGGGATCACGTCCCCTTTCTCAAGGAAATAGCGCCCTACTCTAAGCAGCCTCGCGCGCGCTTTTAAATGGATCCCCCTGGCCGGCCGGCCACGTGACTAGACGCGGCGTCGCGTCACTTCCGGTGCGGCGCCGCGTGTCACTTCCGGTTTCGGCGAGTCCCGGTCTGACAGCAGCAGAAGGCTGGGTCAGTGACGTCAGCCGCTTGGATGACACTGAACACCAGACTGCGGCTGCGCAGACGCGCGGGGCTCGGCGCACCGGACATTTTATTGAAGCACACAATTTTACTTCTAATTTCATTACAAATACACATTTGTTGTTTGCAATTTTGATTGGGGATCCACTGAAGGGGTTTCTTGATCCATTTTGAGGCTGCAGCACCTATGTAAATTCAATATAAAAATATTTAAAAAAATATTAAAAACAATACTATAGGGTATATCAATATATATACATATATATCTCTTGTATTTTACTTCATGAATATGTTAACATGCTCATAAACACTATCCACACTATTGTGATACCTAAAGCTTCTTCTATATGTAGCTCATCAACTTCAAGCATACCTAAACCTCGATGATATTCCTACGCTATAAGGCATACCTAAACCTTTACTCTCGGCCAAATCCCAAAGTAATACTATATAAATTTTATCCTAAATCAGCTGTTACAAAAAGGGTGTGAGGTCTATATCCTCATTCAATCCAGAAGGGGATTTGGTTTTTAGACGATAGATCCAATACAATTCCCTTTGTAAAATCAATCTCTCCATATTACCTCCTCTCGCTGGTTTCTTCACTACTTCTATAACTGAGTATCTTAATTGGGAGACCTGATGTCCCTCTTGCCAAAAATGTCTCGCCACGGGAGACTCTGTGTCACATCTCCTGATTGAGCTCCTATGTTCACTAATCCGATCTCTAATAGGTCTATTAGTTTTTCCTACATATACCTTTCCACAGGGACATTTCAATGCATATATCACATTGCTCGTCGAGCAGTTAGCAAAAAAATCAAGATTAATTGCTTGTCCTGTTAGTGGATGGTAAAATTTTTTCGATTTAATTACAAAGGAGCATTGAGTACAATGACCGCAGGGGTACATGCCCAGTGGTCGCGTCAAGTCATTTAGCCAGTTAGTACCTGTTCTCGACCCTGGTCTATCAGGTGTAGGGTTGCTAGCTTTAATCAGATGATTCCTTAAGCTCCGGGATTTCTTAAATGCAAACATGGGCGGTGCCTGAAATACTTCTTTCAATTTCTCATCACTTGATAGAATATGCCAATTTCTTCTTATAATATGACGTACCTGGGGGCATTTTGTAGAATAGGTTAATACACATGGTATCCGTTTGTTAACTTTCCCTGGGTTGTGTCTCAATAGGGACGCTCTACTCTTGGCAAACGATTGATTTTTTGCCTTTTCAACCACTTCTACAGGATAGCCCCTTTTCATAAAATTTTGTGCCATTGTCTCCGCCTGTTGTAAAAATTTGTCATCATCGCTGATTATGCGACGTAATCTCAGAAACTGGCTATAGGGTAAACCTTTCTTTAGTGGCTCGGGATGAAAACTCTCGTAAGACAAATAAGTATTACGATCTGTAGGCTTGGTGTACACATCCGTGTGCAATACATTGTCCCTCTTCATAATCAGAACATCCAGGAAGTGTACCTGGTCTAGATGTGCATCTATTGTGAACGAAATAGTCGGACTTGCTCTGTCTAGGTCCTCTTTAAATTCAATCAACTTCTCATGGGGGCCCTGCCACAAGAAAAAAACATCGTCGATATAACGAACCCATAATAACACATGGGAATCATAAAGGGGATGTGTATACACAAACTGGGCTTCAAAATGTGCCATAAATAGATTAGCATACGCAGGGGCCACATTCGACCCCATTGCAGTACCTTGTTCTTGTAGGTAAAAGTCAGCCTTATACTGAAAATAATTATGTCTCAATATCATAGTCATCAGGTCCATATGGAATTTTCTATTTCCATCCGATAATCCCATATCCCGTAATGTGGTATCTATCACCCCTAGGCCCGCATCATGTGGTATAGATGTATAAAGGCTATTAACATCCATGCTACATAGCCAGGTGTTATCCGGTAGGATCCCCAGATCTTTAATTTTATTCAAAAAATCCCCCGTATCTACTAAGTAAGATTTTGTGCTAGTCACTTTTACCTGCAAGATCTTGTCTAAATAGGTCGCTAGTGGCTGGAAGATAGAGTTCGTCCCCGCTACAATCGGTCTGCCTGGTGGTCTCTCTGCATCTTTGTGTATTTTTGGGAGAATGTAAAACAACGGAATTAGTGGATCCTTACAGCTTAAGTAATCATATAACTTCTTATCTACATAACCAGCATCAAGTCCTTCTTTAAGAATATGACAAATTTTTGCACCAATATCATTCGTGGGATCTGAACTTAATTTTGTATATATTTGTCTATCTCTCAGTTGTGTCATAATGACCTCATCATAATAATTGCTGTCCATGACTACAATTGCACCCCCTTTATCGGCCGGTTTAATTGTTATGGCTGAATTTTTCTTAAGGGAGGTCAGCGCCTCACGTTCTTCTCGATTCAAATTGGGGTGCATTTTCTTTGTCTGTTTCCAATCTAAGTGTTTGATCTCTCTCTCTACAGTTTTTACAAAAGCTTCAACAGTATGAAATAGTGTTGGAGGTTGCCACTTACTTGGATTTTTACACTCTGTTAGATCAGCCCCTTGTATAGTGGGCATCTTCCTTTCGGTCAGTGGATGAGGAGGTATTGTGTCAAAATATGCTCGCAGACGTATAGACCTAAAAAATTTTTGCAACTCAATGTCAAGTTCGAGAGGATCTCCCCTATACAGTGGTACAAATCCCAACCCTTTATTTAAAACTCGCCTTTCAATTTTTGTCAATAGATATCCAGATATATTGACCACTAGGTCCTCCTCTGTGTCTTGCTCCTCGTTTGGCGTTGATCGTCTTCTTTTTGTCTTACGTCCCCTACGGATTTTTTTGGAGGCTTTCTGGGTTTGGGACCTCTCCCTAAAAAAGGTCTAGTGCTATTATCACTGGAGCTAGTGTCTGAATCGCTCTGATTAGGTGCTAAATTATAAGGAGTTCTCCTGAACCTTCTATGTTCTTTCCAGGTATATACCCTGTTCTCCTCGTAGTCTGCTAAATCCCTACGGTATTTATTCAACTTAATTTGTAGTGTGTCTTTCTTATGCTGCTCAATCGACACTTCAATTGTTTCAAGATATGCTCTGTAATCATTCAAATTCAGGGTATTCTCTAATTTTTTCTGCAAGCTTTCTACTGTCTTATCTATTTCCCCTATTTGATTCTGTATACCTTGAACCGTCAAGGTTATCAAATCCAGACTACATTTATTTAATATCTGGAACCATTTATCACAAAAATCTGGATTATCCTTGCAAAAAGTAGGCCTAATATTCAATCTAAGACCTCTAGGTATGCGTTTTGATTTTAAATATTCAACCAATGTGGTTGAGTGCAATTGATATTGAACCAATCGTCTTTTCTGATTTTCAAATTGTCTTTTTAAGGAAACATCATCTTTGGAAAATATGTCATTTGTATCCCCAAATCTAGAAATAACTGTGTCTATCTCTGCTTGAGAATATGATAATATATCTGCACATTTATCTGTTAAACTATTTAGATCACAGAAAGTCATAGTCAGAAAAAAAGGTGCACACCTATGAAGAAAACAACATCAAAAATTAAATGAATGGTGGCACACTTATAAATGATTCTATAGCTAATTAATAAAGCCTCAATAAATAGGGTGCTGCCTGTCTGGATATTTCTTCATATCCTACAGACCATATTTACTAGAGTATCAGGCGCACACCAATTATAAGTTTTAAAAAAACTTCTTTTATTTTGCAATTCTTAGAGCTTATATTTTCAGCTTATCTGCAGAAATGTCACTTCATCTCAGATATATGGGGTAAATGGTACAAACATTGCTACATATTACATGCATATGAGCAAATGAAAACATCTCATCAAGTGTGCAAGCATTTGCTGTGGTAGACAGATGGATAACTGCTCTACAGCCTTCAGTACAGAGCATATATAGCAAAATATAAACTGTATCAACAGTACAAACTTATTTATAAACAGTCTGCTGAGGCAGTAATCTGTACTAGTTACATATGTAATTACATTTATCCTAACTTAAAGTTACATATGGCAAAGTTAGTCTTACATAAGCATACCAGGGGATAAGTTGTCATAAACAATCCCACATGTTATTTAAACAGCAACAGTAACAAGGTTAAACCACAGCATGCATAATCAATCCAACACCTAAGTGTATCGAAATCTCAGCATTGTAATATTACCCAAATGATCTGTATAGCAAAGGTGGGGGCGGTCCTCCCACGTTCCGGGGATCACGTCCCCTTTCTCAAGGAAATAGCGCCCTACTCTAAGCAGCCTCGCGCGCGCTTTTAAATGGATCCCCCTGGCCGGCCGGCCACGTGACTAGACGCGGCGTCGCGTCACTTCCGGTGCGGCGCCGCGTGTCACTTCCGGTTTCGGCGAGTCCCGGTCTGACAGCAGCAGAAGGCTGGGTCAGTGACGTCAGCCGCTTGGATGACACTGAACACCAGACTGCGGCTGCGCAGACGCGCGGGGCTCGGCGCACTGGACATTTTATTGAAGCACACAATTTTACTTCTAATTTCATTACAAATACACATTTGTTGTTTGCAATTTTGATTGGGGATCCACTGAAGGGGTTTCTTGATCCATTTTGAGGCTGCAGCACCTATCAAATAGGGGAAATAGATAAGACAGTAGAAAGCTTGCAGAAAAAATTAGAGAATACCCTGAATTTGAATGATTACAGAGCATATCTTGAAACAATTGAAGTGTCGATTGAGCAGCATAAGAAAGACACACTACAAATTAAGTTGAATAAATACCGTAGGGATTTAGCAGACTACGAGGAGAACAGGGTATATACCTGGAAAGAACATAGAAGGTTCAGGAGAACTCCTTATAATTTAGCACCTAATCAGAGCGATTCAGACACTAGCTCCAGTGATAATAGCACTAGACCTTTTTTAGGGAGAGGTCCCAAACCCAGAAAGCCTCCAAAAAAATCCGTAGGGGACGTAAGACAAAAAGAAGACGATCAACGCCAAACGAGGAGCAAGACACAGAGGAGGACCTAGTGGTCAATATATCTGGATATCTATTGACAAAAATTGAAAGGCGAGTTTTAAATAAAGGGTTGGGATTTGTACCACTGTATAGGGGAGATCCTCTCGAACTTGACATTGAGTTGCAAAAATTTTTTAGGTCTATACGTCTGCGAGCATATTTTGACACAATACCTCCTCATCCACTGACCGAAAGGAAGATGCCCACTATACAAGGGGCTGATCTAACAGAGTGTAAAAATCCAAGTAAGTGGCAACCTCCAACACTATTTCATACTGTTGAAGCTTTTGTAAAAACTGTAGAGAGAGAGATCAAACACTTAGATTGGAAACAGACAAAGAAAATGCACCCCAATTTGAATCGAGAAGAACGTGAGGCGCTGACCTCCCTTAAGAAAAATTCAGCCATAACAATTAAACCGGCCGATAAAGGGGGTGCAATTGTAGTCATGGACAGCAATTATTATGATGAGGTCATTATGACACAACTGAGAGATAGACAAATATATACAAAATTAAGTTCAGATCCCACGAATGATATTGGTGCAAAAATTTGTCATATTCTTAAAGAAGGACTTGATGCTGGTTATGTAGATAAGAAGTTATATGATTACTTAAGCTGTAAGGATCCACTAATTCCGTTGTTTTACATTCTCCCAAAAATACACAAAGATGCAGAGAGACCACCAGGCAGACCGATTGTAGCGGGGACGAACTCTATCTTCCAGCCACTAGCGACCTATTTAGACAAGATCTTGCAGGTAAAAGTGACTAGCACAAAATCTTACTTAGTAGATACGGGGGATTTTTTGAATAAAATTAAAGATCTGGGGATCCTACCGGATAACACCTGGCTATGTAGCATGGATGTTAATAGCCTTTATACATCTATACCACATGATGCGGGCCTAGGGGTGATAGATACCACATTACGGGATATGGGATTATCGGATGGAAATAGAAAATTCCATATGGACCTGATGACTATGATATTGAGACATAATTATTTTCAGTATAAGGCTGACTTTTACCTACAAGAACAAGGTACTGCAATGGGGTCGAATGTGGCCCCTGCGTATGCTAATCTATTTATGGCACATTTTGAAGCCCAGTTTGTGTATACACATCCCCTTTATGATTCCCATGTGTTATTATGGGTTCGTTATATCGACGATGTTTTTTTCTTGTGGCAGGGCCCCCATGAGAAGTTGATTGAATTTAAAGAGGACCTAGACAGAGCAAGTCCGACTATTTCGTTCACAATAGATGCACATCTAGACCAGGTACACTTCCTGGATGTTCTGATTATGAAGAGGGACAATGTATTGCACACGGATGTGTACACCAAGCCTACAGATCGTAATACTTATTTGTCTTACGAGAGTTTTCATCCCGAGCCACTAAAGAAAGGTTTACCCTATAGCCAGTTTCTGAGATTACGTCGCATAATCAGCGATGATGACAAATTTTTACAACAGGCGGAGACAATGGCACAAAATTTTATGAAAAGGGGCTATCCTGTAGAAGTGGTTGAAAAGGCAAAAAATCAATCGTTTGCCAAGAGTAGAGCGTCCCTATTGAGACACAACCCAGGGAAAGTTAACAAACGGATACCATGTGTATTAACCTATTCTACAAAATGCCCCCAGGTACGTCATATTATAAGAAGAAATTGGCATATTCTATCAAGTGATGAGAAATTGAAAGAAGTATTTCAGACACCGCCCATGTTTGCATTTAAGAAATCCCGGAGCTTAAGGAATCATCTGATTAAAGCTAGCAACCCTACACCTGATAGACCAGGGTCGAGAACAGGTACTAACTGGCTAAATGACTTGACGCGACCACTGGGCATGTACCCCTGCGGTCATTGTACTCAATGCTCCTTTGTAATTAAATCGAAAAAATTTTACCATCCACTAACAGGACAAGCAATTAATCTTGATTTTTTTGCTAACTGCTCGACGAGCAATGTGATATATGCATTGAAATGTCCCTGTGGAAAGGTATATGTAGGAAAAACTAATAGACCTATTAGAGATCGGATTAGTGAACATAGGAGCTCAATCAGGAGATGTGACACAGAGTCTCCCGTGGCGAGACATTTTTGGCAAGAGGGACATCAGGTCTCCCAATTAAGATACTCAGTTATAGAAGTAGTGAAGAAACCAGCGAGAGGAGGTAATATGGAGAGATTGATTTTACAAAGGGAATTGTATTGGATCTATCGTCTAAAAACCAAATCCCCTTCTGGATTGAATGAGGATATAGACCTCACACCCTTTTTGTAACAGCTGATTTAGGATAAAATTTATATAGTATTACTTTGGGATTTGGCCGAGAGTAAAGGTTTAGGTATGCCTTATAGCGTAGGAATATCATCGAGGTTTAGGTATGCTTGAAGTTGATGAGCTACATATAGAAGAAGCTTTAGGTATCACAATAGTGTGGATAGTGTTTATGAGCATGTTAACATATTCATGAAGTAAAATACAAGAGATATATATGTATATATATTGATATACCCTATAGTATTGTTTTTAATATTTTTTTAAATATTTTTATATTGAATTTACATAGGTGCTGCAGCCTCAAAATGGATCAAGAAACCCCTTCAGTGGATCCCCAATCAAAATTGCAAACAACAAATGTGTATTTGTAATGAAATTAGAAGTAAAATTGTGTGCTTCAATAAAATGTCCGGTGCGCCGAGCCCCGCGCGTCTGCGCAGCCGCAGTCTGGTGTTCAGTGTCATCCAAGCGGCTGACGTCACTGACCCAGCCTTCTGCTGCTGTCAGACCGGGACTCGCCGAAACCGGAAGTGACACGCGGCGCCGCGTCTAGTCACGTGGCCGGCCGGCCAGGGGGATCCATTTAAAAGCGCGCGCGAGGCTGCTTAGAGTAGGGCGCTATTTCCTTGAGAAAGGGGACGTGATCCCCGGTACGTGGGAGGACCGCCCCCACCTTTGCTATACAGATCATTTGGGTAATATTACAATGCTGAGATTTCGATACACTTAGGTGTTGGATTGATTATGCATGCTGTGGTTTAACCTTGTTACTGTTGCTGTTTAAATAACATGTGGGATTGTTTATGACAACTTATCCCCTGGTATGCTTATGTAAGACTAACTTTGCCATATGTAACTTTAAGTTAGGATAAATGTAATTACATATGTAACTAGTACAGATTACTGCCTCAGCAGACTGTTTATAAATAAGTTTGTACTGTTGATACAGTTTATATTTTGCTATATATGCTCTGTACTGAAGGCTGTAGAGCAGTTATCCATCTGTCTACCACAGCAAATGCTTGCACACTTGATGAGATGTTTTCATTTGCTCATATGCATGTAATATGTAGCAATGTTTGTACCATTTACCCCATATATCTGAGATGAAGTGACATTTCTGCAGATAAGCTGAAAATATAAGCTCTAAGAATTGCAAAATAAAAGAAGTTTTTTTAAAACTTATAATTGGTGTGCGCCTGATACTCTAGTAAATATGGTCTGTAGGATATGAAGAAATATCCAGACAGGCAGCACCCTATTTATTGAGGCTTTATTAATTAGCTATAGAATCATTTATAAGTGTGCCACCATTCATTTAATTTCCTATACCCAGCCTGTCCCTTCGAAGAGATTTCCCTATACCCAGCCTGTCTCCCCGGAGAGATGTCCCTATACCCAGCCTGTCTCCCTGGAGAGATTTCCCTATACCCAGCCTGTCCCTTCGAAGAGATTTCCCTATACCCAGCCTGTCTCTCTGGAGAGATGTCCCTAAACCCAGCCTGTCCCTCTGGAGAGATGTCCCTATATCCAACCTGTCTCTTTGGAGAGATTTCCTTATACCCAGCTTGTCCCCCTGGAGAGATGTCCCTTTATCCAGCCTGTCTCTCTGGAGAGATGTCCCTATATCTAGCCTGTCTCTTTGGAGAGATGTCTCTATATCCAGCCTGTCTCTCTGGAGAGATGTCCCTATATCTAGCCTGTCTCTTTGGAGAGATGTCTCTATATCCAGCCTGTCTCTCTGGAGAGATGTCCCTATATCCAGCCTGTCTCCGGAGAGATGTCTCTATATCCAGCCTGTCTCCCTGGAGTGATTTCCCTATACCCAGCCTGTCCCTCTGGAGAGATGTCCCTATATCCAGCCTGTCTCACTGGAGAGATGTCCCTATATCTAGCCTGTCTCTTTGGAGAGATGTCTCTATATCCAGCCTGTCTCTCTGGAGAGATGTCCCTGTATCCAGCCTGTCTCTCCGGAGAGATGTCTCTATATCCAGCCTGTCTCCCTGGAGTGATTTCCCTATACCCAGCCTGTCCCTCTGGAGAGATGTCCCTATATCCAGCCTGTCTCACTGGAGAGATGTCCCTATATCCAGCCTGTCTCACTGGAGAGATGTCCCTATATCCAGTCTGTCTCCCTGGAGCGATTTCCCTAGACCCAGCCTGTCTCTCTGGAGATATGTTCCTATATCCAGCCTTTCTCTCTGGAAGGATGTCCCTGTATCCATCATGTCTCTCTGGAGGGATGTCCCTGTATCCAGCCTGTCTCCCCGGAGAGATGTCCCTATATCCAGCCTGTCTCCCCGGAGAGATTTCCCTATACCCAGCCTGTCTCCCTGCAGAGATTTCCCTATACTCAGCCTGTCCCTTCGAAGAGATTTCCCTATACCCAGCCTGTCTCTCTGGAGAGATGTCCCTAAACCCAGCCTGTCCCTCTGGAGAGATGTCCCTTTATCCAGCCTGTCTCTCTGGAGAGATGTCCCTATATCTAGCCTGTCTCTTTGGAGAGATTTCCTTATACCCAGCCTGTCCCTCTGGAGAGATGTCCCTATACCCAGCCTGTCCCTCTGGAGAGATGTCCCTATATCCAGCCTGTCTCTTTGGAGAGATTTCCTTATACCCAGCCTGTCCCCCTGGAGAGATGTCCCTTTATCCAGCCTGTCTCTCTGGAGAGATGTCCCTATATCTAGCCTGTCTCTTTGGAGAGATTTCCTTATACCCAGCCTGTCCCTCTGGAGAGATGTCCCTATACCCAGCCTGTCCCTCTGGAGAGATGTCTCTATATCCAGCCTGTCTCTCTGGAGAGATGTCCCTGTATCCAGCCTGTCTCTCCGGAGAGATGTCTCTATATCCAGCCTGTCTCCCTGGAGTGATTTCCCTATACCCAGCCTGTCTCTCTGGAGAGATGTCCCTATATCCAGCCTGTCTCTCTGGAGAGATGTCCCTATATCCAGCCTGTCTCTCTGGAGAGATGTCCCTATATCCAGCCTGTCTCTCTGGAGAGATGTCCCTATATCCAGCCTGTCTCTCTGGAGAGATGTCCCTATATCCAGCCTGTCTCTGGAGAGATGTCCCTACATCCAGCCTGTCTCTCTGGAGGGATGTCCCTATATTCAGCCTGTCTCTCTGTAGAGATGCTCCTATATCCAGCCTGTCTCTCTGGAGAGATGTCCCTATATCCAGCCTGTCTCTGGAGAGATGTCCCTACATCCAGCCTGTCTCTCTGGAGGGATGTCCCTATATTCAGCCTGTCTCTCTGGAGAGATGTCCCTATATCCAGCCTGTCTCTCTGGAGGGATGTCCCTATATTCAGCCTGTCTCTCTGGAGAGATGTCCCTATATCCAGCCTGTCTCTCTGGAGAGATGTCCCTATATCCAGCCTGTCTCTCTGGAGAGATGTCCCTATATCCAGCCTGTCTCTCTGGAGAGATGTCCCTATATCCAGCCTGTCTCTCTGGAGAGATGTCCCTATATCCAGCCTGTCTCTGGAGAGATGTCCCTACATCCAGCCTGTCTCTCTGGAGGGATGTCCCTATATTCAGCCTGTCTCTCTGTAGAGATGCTCCTATATCCAGCCTGTCTCTCTGGAAGGATGTCCCTGTATCCAGCCTGTCTCTCTGGAGAGATGTCCCTATATCCAGCCTGTCTCTCTGGAAAGGATGTCTCTATATCCAGCCTGTCTCTCTGGAGAGATATCCCTATATCTTGCGTGCCCCTTGTCATACCTTACAACTTTTCAGGGTGGGAAAGAATTAAGCCACAGCCCCTCAATGGAGGATGGATAGAGATTGGTTGTAACAATTAAAAGCACTGTCCCAAGCAACATATTTAGCTGTGCACAGTTATTGTTCTTTGGAGTCTACACTTGTCCCTTTTTGTAGATCCCTCGAACCAGACAGAGAATGAAAAACACAGTACAGAACCAATGACCACATTGAAGAGGAGCACTAGCAACCTTTTCGAAAGACCAGCCTTCTTCAGTTGCCTCAGGAAAAACAGTCTCTGGTGTGCTTTCCTCAGTAGAGCCATGGTGTTTTTTTCCCAGCAGAGGTTGTTGGAGATGGTCACACCCAGAAATTTCGTCTCACTTTCTCTTTTGATTTCCACCCCCTTGATGGACAGGGATGACATGGGTGCCAGATTCTCTCTGAAGTCCACAACCATCTCTAGGGTTTTTGAAGGGTTTATAACCAGGTTGTGTTTAGTGCACCAACTGACAAGCTCCTCCACTGCTCCTCGGTAGGTATCCTCTTTGCCGTTCTTGATCAGACCTATGACGGTTGTGTCATCGGCAAACTTTACAATTCTCACAGAGTTGGCCAAGGAGGTGCAGTCGTTGGTGCAAATGGAGAACAGGAGAGGTGACAGAACGCAGCCTTGATGGGCACCAGTGTTTTCATGACACTGGACCGTACCGGACCAAGTCTAACTATTTCCGGCTTCCCCCGACCGTACCGGATCAAGTCTAACTATTTCCGGCTTCCCCCGACCGTACCGGATCAAGTCTAACTATTTCCGGCTTTCCCCACTTCTTTTCCATCAGCCTGTCAAAATGGGAAAGCCTGGGAAACACCTGCCTGGCCTTTTGGTGCTTGTAAGGCTCACCCCGCTGATTCTGCCACAGCAGAGGGTTAGCCAGATGCAGGACCTTCAAAATTGCCTCAATGAGCTCATCAACCTGATCCGTCGCATGATTCGAAGCAGTGACAGGCACAAGTGCGGAGTCCGACTCCTCTCTGCCACTGGACGACACCTCCCCCTCTGACCGACCGGAACTGGAGACCGAATTGCTAAAGAGGTCCTCACCATCGAAGCTGGAATCATCAGACGTCTGAACGTGCTTGCGCTTAGCAGTAGCCTTCCTGCCTGGTCAGATGGAGACTGGATGCCCCAGGTGACCAAGGCTATTGACCATACTCTCCAAACGTGCCACTCTGACTGCCACATCCTTAGACGAGACCTCTGTTGGGGGGGGGGCTGGGACAAGAATTGACCTGTCAGCCCCCAGAGGGTGTATCCTGCTCAGAGGAGTCTATGCTGGAAGCTGCAGTGGAAACAGGGCAGTCTGGCGGAGGTACGGAACCTGAAAATTGAGCTGTAGGACTGTAGTGCAACTGGTGCATAGAGGCCCCTCACCCGAAGCCAGTGACATCTGGCACATGGGACACACAGCACCACCCTCCGTTAAGGTACTAAACCCCAGTGCCTCTGATATGTTAAGATGGCCGCTCTGATTGCTAGCCAGTACAGCGGGTGTGCTAGGCCCCACACCTCCCTGCCTGTTGCCCATAGCCCAAACCAGGGCCGGCTCTAGGTTTGTGGGGGCCCTTGGGCAGGAGATTCTTAGTGGGTGCCAAAGTAGTGTGTCACATAATGTAACCTTTCAGCTCCGCTGCCACAAATTTAGCATCTTCTGCTGCTGATCACCCTCCAGTCCTTATTATCTTCCCTATAGCTACCAATTGCCCTCTAGTCCTTGTTGCATTCTCTATTGCCACTATGCAACCATCAGCCCTCACTGCTTGCTCCGCTGCCACTAGAGACTCCATCATTGCTATCAGTTGTAACCTATCTTCTATCAATTTCCCTCCATTCCATGCCACCTTCTCCATTTGTTGCTGATCATCCCGTTTCTGAGGACAGCTATGAGTAGGTCTGCACACAACACCCGGGATAACATAATAATAACATGGCCCAGTGTGAGCCTGAGTGGGCCCCTAAAGATGCCAGGGCCCTTGGCAATTGCCCACATTTGCCCTGTGCTGGCGATGGCCCAACCTGCCCACACTACACAGTAAGAAATAACACTGCCCGACAACTGAGATCAACCCACACAGAAAGGCTGGAGCCGCTTCCGGACCCCCACCCTGGAAGACAAAAACACACATCAGATAGGATGAGGCAAGTAGTTGTGGCCCTAGTGGAGCCCTACCTGACCAGGGTGGAGATCACCATGGGGTGGCAGCCGCGCCGGAACGATGCAGTTCTGCAGAAGCAAAGCAGGCCAGCAGCAGTGACAGAGTCTTAGGTGTCCCAGGCAGCAGGGGGAACCTCTGGCACCTTTCCAAAATGGCAATGCCTTGTGCTAAGAGAGAAGAGGGGCAGAGCCACAGACTGCACAAATGTGATAGCCCCGCCCCTACTTTCTCAAAAGCTGTAAGCCCCGCCCCCTCTCCACAGTCTCCATTGGCAGACTGGCGCCCCCCCCTCACACTGGCAGCCTAGCTCAGCTTGAGCACTGCCAGCATATACAGGAAAAAACTTGCGATGCCCGGCCAAGTAGCTTGGACCCCCCTGCCGCAACTGAGGAGGGAGCACACCGTGACTAGGGCGGGCACACTGGAGGGTGGGGGGAGCCAAGGGGATAGTGACACAAAGCAGGGCTCCATGTCCAGCCCTAAGATCAGGGTCCTGACCCTCAACGCTCCAAATCAAAACCAGCTGAACCCCGGGCGCACTTACCTGACCCGTACACGCTCCCCTCACACTGTGCTGTCCCACGCATCACTTCAGGCACCCAAGCTGGTTTCCAGGAAAGTGCAGAGGGTGAGGTGCTGGGAGGCAGACAGCCAGAGACTGAAAGCCCCTGCTCAAGCAACAAAACTCGACATAAGGAAATAAAATCATGAATCTCTTCACAGTTCTGTCAACCGCAAGAAAAGATCTTGGTGTGTCTGGCCACAGCCTGCCCTATATAGGAGGAGGAGCTTAGTTTACTTTTCTTGCAGTCCCTGTCTACGGCTGAGGTTAACCCACATGTTACTGATGGTGGTGCCCCGGAATGGAAAGGATGAGAAAAAATGGTTTTGCTAAAAAAAAAAAAAAAAAATTAACCCTTATGCTTCCGTTACACCCCTGCACTTTGTGTTTGCACAGCACTGCCTTTTTATTTGCGCTTTGCTTGCCTTTGCATTGTGTTGCCTGGCTATAGATTTCTACGGAACTGCGTTGGAAACACAGCATGCAGGTCTTTTCCAACGCAAACGGCTAGGTGCGTAAGGGTTCTAGTTGTCCGAGTAAATGTCTCGCTTACTCGCTACTTTACCTCCCTAGTCCATATACACAGTTGAAAACGCGAGTCAGCAACCATTGCCAACAGTAAATATGGCGGCGGGTGGGCAGATGGCGCGCTCCAGCTGTCCAGGGCGTCAGTGGGCGGAGCTAGCGGAGCCGCATAGGGGGTTTGCCCCAACTGTCAGAAAGTCAGTGGGCGGGGCTAGTGAAGCACACGAGAAGTGGGCGTGTCCCGGCAGCTTACTTATAGGCAGTGCGCGCAGCCCGGACTCTCGTCACCGCCGCCTCTCCCGTTTCATTCATCAGCTCGTCCTACCGCCAACAACATGTCTGCCAGGAAGTTCTTTGTGGGTGGCAACTGGAAGATGAACGGAGATAAGAAGAGCCTGGGCGAGCTCATCGACACCCTCAACGGCGCTAAGGTCAACTGTGAGACAGGTGGGTGCCCCAGCGCCCTCACGATGACCCATAATGCTCTGCGCTTCCATTAACCTATGGAATATAACTGCTGCCATTCTATAGTTAGTATCGTGTGTGCCGAAGAGCTGACACTTCATTCTGTGACTGGCAGCCAGCTCTAGTTATAGTGGTGAGGGGTTAGATCCCCTGTAAAGGGATGTACTCTGTCCAGGTATGACCGTACCTCCTCTTTGGGGCCTAGGACCCCATGTGCTGTGTGTGTCCTTCTCTCAGCTTGTCTATTGAGAGCCCAGTGATGGGCTAACCATGTAATAGCCTAAAGCTACCCCCCTCCCCATTGCCCCAAACTTGCCCAGAGAAGGACCTGTCTGCAGCCCTATATTTCCTTATCTCTTCCAAGTCTGACAATAGAGTTTCTGGGGGAGACTTTGGGGTATCTCTTTAGGCCACTTCTGGCAGCATGTCTGGCAAATGAGTATTGCCCCAAATCTGCCTCTGAGGTGTTGCCGTTAAATCAGTTGGAAGGTATCTATGCCTATACGTACTTATGTGGCAAAGTCTGACAATCCTTCCACTGGGGGTGAGTTTGGGGTATCCGATAGCAGCTTATTCCTCCAATAGGAGGCTGTGGCTTTCAGCACTCTGATTGGGCTGATGCTGGATGACTTACTTGCCATACAGTAGACTGAAGCTGTATTGCCCTGAGTATGCCCCTTAGAAATTGCCGTTGGATTGCTGAAGGGTGAAATCTCTTAAACTCTGGCTAAACCCCCTAATTAGATGGCACCAAAAATCAGGATGCCCCATAGTGTAAAACTCCTAGTCCCAGGAACCTATGGTGGCCGTATTGGCAGCAGGTTGCTTTGCTTTGTTGTCATCAGGTCATCAACCGAGTGGACAGGGATGCTATGCTGCAGCCGCTGTTGTGGGATACCAGGGCCCTAGGGAAGGTCTTCAGCCAGACAGTCTTACGTTCTAGGTCCGGTTTGGTTCCTGTGTTTCCTACTCTCTAGGTTCGACAATACCTCCTCTTAGGGTGTTTGTATCCTCTAGGCTGCTATTGCTAGCATCAAGTCTTCTGGAGCATTTGCCTCATATAGGGGTGATATTTTGGGGCCCAAACAGACACTTGTGACCTGGTGGATACTAATCATGTCCACCCCACTTGCCTTTGCGGCTTCTTACCCACAATCCGGACCACGTGCTAAAACCTGACTGTCAGTATGCTGCCAATTGTTATGGCACAGTACTAACCCTCCTAATGTTGGAGCAGGCTTTCCCATTCAACCCACTCATTTTAGTATTCTTACTGCTGCCAGAGTTTGGGGACCTGAAGTCGCAGTAAACCCTCCAAAGCCTCCTGTTGGAGAAGGTTGGAAGTATGTTGTGATCCAAAGAACCAGCTGGTCTGAATGTGACTTTGGAGGGATTCTAGTAACATGGCTGTGTTATTGACTGATGAGTTCTCCCTACATATTCCCATTCTTATGGGTATTGGCATCCAGATCTGTAGCCAGCACAATATATGGTCCATGAGTTCCATCTTCTATTCCATCCTCTCCTCCTGGGACCAGTACGGAGGTGGGGATACTGGTTGCTTGGCTGCTAGTGACGTCAGAGCTCTATACAAGCCCCTCCCTGATGATAGTTCAATGACTCCTGAATGGAGAGCTTTAGGAAAGCAGATATTGCAGCTATTGGGGGGGGGGGGGGGTGGAATGATGTGACTCCATAATCATGAACAAGCAGGATGTCCTAAAGTTTACATGAAAGTCTTTATCAGTGTTCTAAACTGAATGATAAACGTCATGCCTTCTATCCAGTGTTGCCATCAATATTAAAAGCCTAGATCTGTTCCAAGCTCACATACTGGATGAAGGGCAAATGATGTGTCCCTCCCATCTTGTGGTTATTGATTGTGGGTCAGAGCCTTGCATAAGCCAGCAAGTAAAGGACACCCCTCTGCCCTATGTAAAATGTATCTATCCCTTATAGCATAAGATTGTATGCTATTCCTCCTATATACCCTAATAGAGTGTAAGCTCATCTGTCTGTATTCTCCATTCTACCCTAATAGATGCAAGCTTTATCCTTCTGTATCCTCTTATACCCTAATAGATTGTAAGCTCTACTCCTTTTGTATCCTTATACACTAATTGCAACCTTTGTACTTCTGTATATTCCCTTATACACAAGTGGATTGTAAGCTCTTCTTCCTCCTCTACCCTCCATTATACCCGAATATAATACCCTCCTTATATCTTATTAGGGTATGAGCGATGATACAGGAGGAGGAACAGCTGGCAATATATTGGGTAAATGGGGCGGGGGAGAGAGAGGCCTTGTTATATGTTGTGGTATTCAGAACATGATGGCTGCATCTCTGTTCTTTAACCACTCAAATAAAATTAAGTTGAAATTGGTATGAAACCTCTCTGGCGAGGCAAGGGTTAAGTGTTGCATGCGCCTGCATTGTGACGTTTTTTCTGCACAGCAGCGTATTTCAGGAAATGACAGATCTGGGGACTAATGAACACTTATTGCGGCTCATCATGGTGTGTGCACGGATCCGTGTAATGTATACTATATAGGGTAGAGAAATCATGGCGGCTGGGCCTGCACACGTCCATGCATCATGCTGCTGTCCTCTGCTGGTGACCTGGTTGTCCTTGAACAGCTCATCTGTTAACTGTCCAATGTCTGGGGCTGCTTACAGTGACAGCAGTGAGAGGAAGGTCAGTGATGCAGGGATGTGCAGGGGGCATAACCACGAGGGGGGCGTATGTTATAGTAAAATCAAATGGCAACCCCCCTAAACTGAGTTTAGCTGCCATTTCAGTATTATGGGGGCCGAGCTATACATGGGAGGATTAAGGAGTGTATCGCATGGACAAGGATGCCTGGCGTGGGGGATTGGGGGTAGGGCACACTGGCAATGATGCCCGGCATGGAGACTTTATGCCCAAGTGTGGGACTGGAAGTGTGGCATATGGCCGAAGGTGCCTGGTATGGGGGGTAAGGTACATGCCTAATGATGACTGGCTTGAAGAATCAGAGCATGTTGCATTTGGGAGGATGAGGGATAGTGGCACATGAGCCTGGATGAGGGAGACACAAGGGCAAAGATATCCTGGCATATAGGGTCTTGAGAGTGGGGTACATGGAGAAACTGCCTGGCATGCATGATTGGGGAGTGGCCCATGGGCAAGCATGCTTGGCATGAAGTATCCAGGTGTGGACACCAAGGGCAAGGATACCAAGTATAGAGGGTTAGGAAGTGGAGCAAACGAATAAAGGTGTCTGGTATAGAGGATCAGGGAGGGTCATCGGGGTCAAGGATGCCTGGTATGAGGGGAGAGATGTGGCTGACATGGAGGATCAAAGTCTTAGGGGGCAATGGTTCCTGGCTTGGAGGATTTGGGCAAGGGAGTGTGGCATATGGGCAGGGTGTTTGGCGTGGAGGATCAGTAAAGTAGGGCACATGGGCGAGGATGCCTGGCATGGAGAATCTGGGGGAGTAAGGTACATGAAGAAAAGGTGTCTGGCTTGGAGGATCAGGGCACATGTGAATGTGGTACATTGCAAGGGAGGATCAGGGAAAGTAGGGCTCATATGGCTAAGGACTGGGAAGTGGGGCAAGGATCAGGGTAAGGCATTAGCAAGTGTAACTTGCTGAGGATAAGGGCATTTTGCACATAGCAAAGGTGGATGAAGGGGTTGTGGTAGGGGGGCCTTGGCACAAAGCATGGCACATGGGCATAAGTTACTGCCTTGGAGGATCAGGGCATCTTGCTCATGGGCAAGGGAGGGTGGCAGAGGGGTAATGTAAAAGGAGCACTTGGGAGAGCTGGAAGGGTTAATGGCTGCAGGACCAGAATGCATTGCAGGATCGCTGGTATGGGATTTTGCAGTACAGTTTTCCAGTCTGGCACTACATGTCCCAGCTGGTCCTCTACTGTGGATGTGCCCACAGGAGGCAGCAGCAAGGCATGCTGGGAGTGGTTTGTGGTTGGCGGCATGCAGGCAGGCACGTACGTTCTCTGCAGCGTTGTGGCTTGACGTGCTGTGCTAACCTCTCGCCTCCTTTGTGTGCCTGTCACACCGATCTCATTCACCCTCTGCATGCTCTGCCATGATCGGCTTCCATGTGACCTTTCACCCTGCCAGTGCCAGACAGCTGCACTAACCTCCCAAAAATGGCTCTGCCCTTTCAGCGTGTGCTGTGTACATCAGCGCCATGAAGGTCGTGACTCTTCACCTTTCCCGAGTGCCCAGAATAACTCTGCAACCCAAATATAGCTAGCGCGGCTCTGAGACACCCTTGGGTGATCGCACTGTACTGAGGGGGGTGTGGATTACCTTTATGTGGGCGTGAGTGTACAGTAAAGGCCACTCACTGATTATCTCAAAATCTGCCCAGCAGTTCTTACCTGTATTTTCTCTGTAGTCACACACTAACCTGTGATCCTCCTACCAATACTCGCCCACCATTTATCTGTACCTCCTCTACATCTGCCTAGTGGCCAACCACTACTAACCTGTACACCCCCCCCCCCCCCCATCATATCTGTCCATTATTCACTCATTACTTACCTGTATCTGCTGGGTAATTACATGCTACCTACCTGTATACCCAATGACCAGACACTTTTCTGTACACCCCTCCCTATGTCTGCTACTACTTACCTGTGCACCCCTTTGCCTGTCCATTGAGTGCCCACTTACCCTGTGTTCTTTACATACGTACATGTTGTCTGCATAACTGCCTACAGTATCTAGAACTACCCTACCTGTATACTGTACCTGACTAGTGACCGCTCCCTACTTTTCTTTCCCCCACCCATGTCCAGTGGGTGCCCACTACTTGCCTGTGTCAGCAATGAATGACTTATCGATAGTTAATTGGACTCTTCCAAAAAACCTGCTAAATGATTTTAGTTACAACTTTAGCCAACCTCTAACTGCTGTGCCTTCCCGAACACATCTGATGGCACTCTGTCCCTCTGCTTTACACTATACTATGCTTTACTGCTATTTGTTCACATAAAGAATGATTGGATCAACAGCAGATGGACTCTCCTCCTGACCGGCTTGGGGGGCTGGAGGGGATTCAAAGCAAAGTGCTTTATGCAAAACATTAACCCCTAAACTTGCCCAGGATCCAGTGCCATTCCTTCAGTTCTTGGGTCCTGGGCGGCATGATTAACAAGAGAATGCACAGCATGGCAGATCTGTCACCCAATCCCTTGTAGAAGTGACTGTACTGGTCATTCACTGAAGTCCAATAGTCTACGGCTGCCAGAGTCCCACCCAGGGTGGAATCTGAGGGTTTGACTAGGTGGGTTTTAACGCCTAAATTATGCTTAGCACAGGGGGAGGGACAGGGTGGGCTGCAGAGTTACAAAAGCTTGGAATTCGTCTCTAAAGTGGAACAAAAGCTCTGGCCTTCACCCTAGGGCACCCCAAATCGGGATGCACCACTATGTGCCCCCCCATCGCAGAAACACTCACCAACGTACTGGCTCCCTCCCTGTTGTAAACCTCGGCGGCTGCATCCCCAGCATTTTTGGCCTGTGTGCGCTTTCACCCAAAGCCTATCGTGCAATCTGGGGGGGGGAGTACACAGCGGGGCATCCCAAATCTGGTTGCTCCAGGGGCAAGAAACAAAACCTGTGATAGGTAAAATCTGGGTTTTGCTTTAGATGGAGCTCCTCTTTAAAACTGTCCAGTCTACCCCTGTCAGCAATGTCTGCTGGCCAGCTGCCATCAGTGCTATGGACTTCGATCGGTCAAGTGATACCTGTATGACCGGGGCAGGGGCTACTTGGGTTTCATCACTGGCTTTGTGCCTCAGCTGCTGCGATCTCTACCTCACTGTCAAAAGATCTTAATGCCCCCTCACTGACATTACTCAGGCCAAATACAGGATACCTGGATCACTCAATAGAGGGGTGTACAAAGGGCAGGGGGGGGCATAGCAGTGCTCCAATCATGGACTGACCTAATTGTGCTTGGATTGCCAAATGTATCTTTCATCCAGTAAAGCCAATGCCTTTCAGTAACCTAGGCATAACTAATCAATCAGTGATGATTCAGGCAGTGAAGCCCTCATTCCATTTGTTTGGCCTGGATCGCTTTCAGACATCTATCTCTTTATGTAAAAGCTTCATCTGATATTAATGGCAGCAACGCTGGCCAACCCCCAGCTGTCATGTCTATTGCACATTCCAGCACCTCCTATTACCTCATGTTGTCCTTGGCTGTGCTGGGTCACTTGGGGGGGGGGGGGGGGGGGGCTGTAATATATTTTAAATGGTGTTGGATCACAGATTGTCCAGTTCTGGACCCAAAGGTAAACTAACCTACTCCCTCAAGTCATTAGTGATCCTGCATTAGAAAAATACCAACTATTAGCAGGGCATATTCCATTGATTGGTGGGAGAAATGGCTGCACAAGCATGCTACAACCAAACCTTCTCTAGGAGGCATGCAGCTCTTTTATGTACTTTGGTCTACAGAGCTTTAAGAGGGAAGACCAAGAATTTCATGAGCAGAGTACAAAAAATGCAAGCTCACATGAGAGCTGGCACCTGGCTTTAACTTGGCTGTATCGGGGGTGTAGATCCACTAAGAATATACAAGCAAAATTTACTGGGGGTCCCCTCACTATAAGGGCAAGAGGCATGCACCATTCAGTAGTGCTTATCACTGGCCGGCGTTCTGTGTCCCTAAAGCCAGAACTTCCTTTTAGGCATTTCTTACCACTCACATGAACGGGCAGTCTGATTCAGCTTCATCAATATGACAGACGGCAGCCATTTAATTCAATGCAGAAAAGGGAAGTATCAGGGGTGTGGGATTAGTTGTGGGCAGTGCAAGAAAAGGTTCCTGTTGAACTGCTGCTTTAGGTGGTGACCCTGTGCCATGTAAGAAAGGTGCTTTCTCTTCCAGAGGTTGTTTGCGGTGCCCCCACCATCTACCTGGACTTTGCCCGACAGAAGCTGGATGCCAAGTTCGAAGTTGCTGCTCAGAATTGTTATAAAGTGCCAAAGGGAGCATTCACTGGGGAAATCAGGTAAGCTTCTGATAGGAGTGCTTTGCTTGCCTGGCACATTACCAGTATCTAACCCCACATTTCTTATCTTGCAGCCCAGCTATGATTAAAGATGTTGGCGCTGGCTGGGTGATTCTTGGTCATTCCGAGAGGAGACATGTATTCGGGGAATCGGATGAGGTTAGTGTGACATGTTGGTGGAATCCATATACATTTTGCCCTGCCATCTCATAATGGCCTTACGTAGCCTCTGCTGCCAGCTTTATCCCATCTGCTCGGCCTACCTAGTACCCACAGCTGCCCCTTCCACTCCCTCCTTTACTCCCAGTAGTTGGTTGCTTGTTGGGTCCATCAGGTTTAAAAGGCCAAACTAGCTTCTGTCTTCAACAGGTCTCTGAATGTTGCTTCTATGCCAGATTTATATAGAACGGTTAATAGACGAAGTTCCTTTTTAAATCAGTAAGGATGCAATCTTTCATTCAGATTGAGACTATCCTTTAAGTAGGGTTTGGGCGTGGACCTAAAATCTATAGCCTTTTAGTCTACTAAAAAAAAACCTAATCCCAATTTGCAGAGAAGCACAGCTTCCTAAATCATTCCCCAGTGTGGGGTGTTAAAAAGGATCTGTTTTTACTTAGGTTCACTTTACACCCAACTTTAGAGCTTCTGTAGTCCTAGACATTGGAGAGCAATGACCAGTGAAGACTTAATTCATTTTTGACTGCTGGTCCGCTTTCAATCAGACCAACACAGCAATCAGAGCTCATATGCATCCCCTCCCTGGGGCAATACAGATTGCTGCACATAAAAAAATAAAACCTTTATCAGCCTACTGGGATGAGTTTTAAAAACAAGATGGCCGCTTATGGGCTTGCAGGCCACCTGCAAACAAAAGCGTGCTGGGCGTCCTGTTACTGTGCATTTCCGTTATGTCAGTTGGGAGAGGAAGCTCCAAAATGGCCGCTACCTTTCTTTTCCAACTGTGCCAGGCGGTTGGTCCGGTTTAAGGCTGTTGGCCAGCTGGTACAGGCTGATGGATGCTTCTCAATTTGTATGCAGCTGAGGGTTGGGGAATCCAGCCGGTGCCAAGGAAATGCCATCCATTTGGACTACTCAAAGTTCTTTCCCTGTGGCGACTGGCCCCTAAGTGGTCAACTCTCTGCATGCACATTTAAGATGGCAGCATATAACTTGGTAGTATGAGAATATACAGTGTTTAGGTAGGTCCAATTAACTGCATTTTCTTTGTATTGACATTACACTACTTGTGTCTGCAGCTGATTGGCCAGAAAGTGGCCCACGCTCTGTCAGAGGGGGTCGGGGTCATCGCTTGTATCGGAGAGAAGCTTGATCAGCGTGAGGCTGGAATAACAGATAAAATTGTGGCCGAACAGACAAGGATTATTGCAGGTTAGTTTTCTTGTCTGGGAGGATCTAGCAGTGTGTCTAGATAGGCTGTGATTGGTCTGCTGATCAATTCTGATTTGTCCCCTCTTTCTATTAAAGATAACGTGAAGGACTGGAGCAAAGTTGTCCTTGCATATGAGCCTGTCTGGGCCATCGGTACTGGCAAGACCGCCACACCCCAACAGGTGAGTCCCATTGCTTGTCAGACTGTTTGATACAAAGTTAGGCCTTGCCTAAGGGCTGCAATTAAGCAGATGCAAGCACAAGAATGGAATCCCCCACGCCGCTGCATAATGCATGCCATAGATGCGTGCCGGACAGCTGTCCAAATCTGTGTCCTAGGCTGGGCTAACATATGTAACCTGCTTATCCATCACCGCAAGTCAACCTCTAGGATGTTTGAATGGAAATTGAGGGACCTGTAGTGAGCAGATACTAAGTTTTCCTAGAAATGCCTCCAAAGTGCTTTGGAAACCAGTTATTGTCTAACTAAGACTCTTTTGCCTGCAGGCTCAGGAGGTGCACGCCAAGCTCCGTGAGTGGCTGAAAACCCATGTGTCAGACTCTGTTGCCCAGTCTGTTCGAATTATCTATGGAGGTAAGGGCAAGCTGTGATTATGGGAGTGGAGTTTAACCAAATCTATCTGGGCCGTGTCATGGGCTCTAGAGCTCAGCTGGGAGATGTTCAACCTCATCCTGGACTTCTGGTGATCAGGCTTTAGTTCTGGGGTTCTGAAGAGTCAGTATTTCTCTTTGCTAAAGACAAACCACACCAGGTGCTGCAAGTTACCATCAGAGCATTGGAGTGCTAGTATGATATCCCTGCAGACACACTATTGATGTGTGGTCCTGGGGAGGGGACTATGGGCACCTGCTGTGTCCCAGGTTTTGGGCCAATTTAAATTCCAGGTGCCATGCTAGGGGCCATTTTGGCTCTTGGCATTTGCACAGGATAGCAGCAGAGCAGTAATGGCACTTTTGGGTTTTAGCACCTTCAGCTGATCTAGTTACGTTAGGAGGGAGATTTAAGTGCACCTATACTCGGAAGTATATGTAGTCGCCTTCTATCCCCAGCCCAGTGCTTTTACCTCAGCTTTTGCACTATACTGGATGCAGTCGGCCATATTGCTCCCTGGCTGAGCAGCCCCACCCCCATGATGCAATCGGTGTACACACGGCTCCGCAATGGGAAGCACTTCAACCTAACTGCCATTATGTGACTATTTGTTTGTAATTGAATTGGCATATGGTACTGTATGCCATTCGCTATAATACTACTTCCTGGTGTTTTATGGATAAAACTACCCAATATAGAGTATAGGTGCACATTAAAGTCCTAGGTGCAGAACACTTAATACAAGGTTAAAGCACCAGTTTAAAGCTGAACAGGCCCTGAGACTCTAGGGCCAACTGGTTCTCTGCCAAGGAAGAAGCCCCCTCCCATGTTCATTGGGAATCTTGGCTTTCAGGTGAGCCCTCGAGCATACATGGGCTGGTGGCGGCATCCCTCTAGCTGTTGTGCACACACAGCCGCATGGCAACCACTACAAGAGTTGTCTGCTGCATTAGTTCATTCAGCAGTCCTTGCCGCTCATCCATGTGCACAGCTAACATTGGAGAAAGAATCACACGTGCTGTAGAAATGCCAGGTAAGTATATTGGTGAACCGAGGGTTTCACTCAGTGGGCCATCTCAAATCAGGATGTTAACCCCTTGATTTTGAAAGGGTGAGATGCCAGGTTCTGTTTCTGAGAAAACTGTGCCAGATGGAAAGTCCTAAAAGTTTTTCCTCCTGGTGCTGCCATGTGCAAATGACTTAATAGGGCAAATGAGTCCTTATGCCAGGAGTTCCTTTCAGGTGGAACTTAGTTGGGTTTTATCAGTGTGCTGCTTCTAACTCTTTTCCCCTCTCTTCAGGTTCAGTCACCGGAGGCACCTGCAAGGAGCTGGCCTCTCAGCAGGACATTGATGGCTTCCTGGTTGGCGGAGCGTCTCTGAAACCAGAGTTCATTGAGATCATCAATGCCAAGCTTTAACCCCTTCCATTCACAAAGTGTTCTCCTATAAACAGTTCAGTGTACAGAGCAGTGCCCCAGATTCCTCCTCGTGTCCTGTAGTGCGTCCATGTGATCTTCCTCCCACCCTGCACAAGTCATGATGTTGGGGGAGATGTGTGGCTGATTTAGAAGATGTAATAAAGCCAACCATTCTAAATTGTGTCTCTGTGTCTTTGTAATGCTTGATGTGAGTTACCCAGAACAGTTACATGCTCAGATTTTGTGATCTCACAGGAAACTAGTGCCTGCCTTTATCTGTCTGTGCTTGGATCTCCCACGCATGGCCCACCACAATCCAGCTGCTTTCACAATGAATCCAGGGCCTAAACCATGCAGAACTGCAGTCCTCTTATTGGGTTTCTTGCTTGGAGTGAATCTCCAGATCTTGGCAGACATTCTACCCAGGCAGGCTGGGCTTCAGGTCTTCTGATGGGGGGCCTTACTGGCAGCTTTTTAAAGTGGACCAAAACCCTGTATTTGTCCATCCTAGATTTTGGTCTGTGTGCTTTTTGCAGATATGGGATGACACCTGGGATTACCGGTAGACTCACCTTGCTGTGGCGCATGTGCAGGTTCTTGTCCACTCAACACTCTATGCAGTGCATTTTAATGCATGCCAGCCAGTTAAGAATGAGAAGGATCGGCCAGGATTCACTCGCCTTTCTGGGGTTCCCACGCTCACAGGCCAGGACTGCATCCCTGCAGAGTGCTCCTGCCCCAGCCTGTGAGCGTGGGAACCTCAGAAAGGTGAGGGGATACTGCTGCTCTCAAACGGTGCTTTGTGGTATGTATTATGTACGCCATTAAGCTCTGAGCGAGAGCCTGCACATGTGCCATGGGAACAGAGAAAGATATGCGTTTGGGGCAATCTGCTGGGGTTCATCTTGCAGGGGATGCCAAATTGGGATGCCCCAGGAAAGTTAACAAAACTTGGGACAGGAGAAATTCAAAACTAAAGAAACCTTGTGACTGAGCTGCAAACCCCTGGAGAAATTTCACCACACAGCAAAATTTCAGCTAAGGAGTGGTGGAGAACTCGGCATATTTATCAGACTTTCCTCATGTTAATCCACACCCCCTTCAGCCCACTCATGCTTGATACAGGCTGGGGAAAATGAGTCCTACCTCTTCAGTATCCGATATGTCACATTAGTCGTGGTTCACTAAGATATGCAGAAATTTAGTTCAGTATGCTACTGTGGAATATGAACAGAGGTCAGGAGCTCTAATCCAAGTAATTGGTTTATAAGTATTGAGATCAAAGTTGCAGGTTCCCTCAGTCTTCCATTCTGACTCTCTGAATCCTCAATCTCAGACACTTTAGGTGCTGGAGTTGTATTAAAGGGGTATGCTGCATGGTCCTCAACATGCAGTATGTGTATGCAGGGATGTTTGGGGGGCAGCCGTGGTCTGGTATATTTAAAGCAAAAGGATTTTTTAATGTTAAAAGTGGACCAACACCCAGGATATTCTAAGTATGTCTCACACCCTGCTTCGGAAATATTCATTACACTTGGGTTATGTCCAGTAGAGGGCGAACTTCTGCAGAGATGAATAGAAAAAAGAAGCCCCTCCCGGCCCATAAATACCTGGGACCTCCCAAACACCTCCCAGTAATCGTCTCTGCAGACGGCGAGCAAGTCAGAAGATGTCTCCTCCTTGCACAGGGGGATTTCAGGTAGCCGGGATGACTCCCGATCCTCTATTTTATCTATTACCGCCCGGATCCCTTTTGATCTACCCTGCCTCCCAGCCTAGGCTGCTGGTCCGGGCGAGGGTAGATGGCACCCTAGGTGCTTAGGAGCTAATGCTCCACTGTGAGACCCTATACTAAAGGGTAGGTGGTTAACCGGGTTGGTGACCCCGGTTTGGGATGCCCTGTCCGTTCCCCCGCTTTCTACTGCTGTAGTTGGGGATCCCTCCCTCCCTTTACTTGTCCCCTTATTCCCTGTGGGAGGGGGGGGGGCTGTGACTTTCCCTTGTCCAGTTGTCATGGAGCATCGGGAAGTAATCCTTCATTCATTGGGTATATGAGTGTGTTTTTAACTTTACTTGTTAATTTTACTTCCGGTTGTCCTGCCATGCGGCGGCCGTAGTGAGAGCTGGCCGCACTGTCATGGCGTCGCTGGTGAGGAGGCTGAAGGGAGCTTCTCCTCTCCTTGCTGTGAGGAGAGGGGGCAGGGCCGGGCACTCGGCACGCTGGCGGCGGCCCGCCCCACTCTCCCTCTGGTGCCCTCGGTGGCGCCCGGTTTCCAAGATGTTTTTTTTTTTTTCTAAAAGGTTCCTTTTTTGTGCTGAGAACTCTTATGGTTGCACATTATATGTTTAATGTCTTTCAGCGGGGAGGGGGCGGGGCCGGGCGCTCTACGCACTGGTGGCGGCCCGCCCCACTCTTTCTCTGGCGCTCTCTGCGGTGCCCGGTTTATTGGTCTGTGGATGGGGAGGGGGCGGGGCCGGGCGCTCTACGCACTGGCGGCGGCCCGCCCCACTCTCTCTGGCACCCTCTGCGGCGCCCGGTTTATTTGTCTGTGGATGGGGAGGGGGCGCTCTACGCGCTGGCGGCGGCCCGCCCCACTCTTTGGCGCCCGGTTCCTTCTTCTGAATAGGGGAGGGGGCGTGTTTTTATGTGAGAAGGGGGCGGGGCCAGGCGCGGCGCGCAATCCTTGCTGGCCCGCCCCTCTTCGTCTGCTTCCTCTGGCCGTCGGATCGAGGATGGCCCCGACTAAGAAGAGTGCATGTCGGCTGGCAGTGAGTGCCCTGCGGGGCTTTGCTTGTCTTTTTGTTTAGGGCGCTTTATCCAGCGCCGGCCTGGAACACTGTGGGATCGTTTTGTCCCACTTTGCGGTTGCTGGTATCATTACATATTAACGATAAAGCATATAAGACTACATAGCATGCTAATGTCATATTATATACTGTTTGATATATATATATTTTCATTTCTATGTTTAGCCACACTGTTTACTTCTGCTTGTATGAGTGCTTGTCTTGATACCTTATTTATGGGGGCCCCCCTTGTCATTGTATCCTGGGGTCCCTTGGGCTTGAAAATCCTCCCACTAATGGACTTAAGGGGCATCCCGGGTTGCTTCTAGCGTAATTCCCGCTGGTCATTGCGACTACCATACAAATCACCATTTGGAGGCTCCCCTGGATCCGGGCTCTGGCTCCCTTTTGGGGCAGTCCCGGCAGTGTGTGGGTTGGGGGGTATCCCTTATTGGGGATACCGTGCTGGTGCATACTATGTGTTCAGCAGGCCATAACACGGCAGTCGGGGGCCCAGACGTCTGGGTCAGTGCCGCCGGCCTCATCGCCTACTCCACCTTAAATTATCAGTACCCCATGTGACATGGTCACTAGCGGGGAGTCGCATTCTGATGTATGTGCTGGATTGGCCAACATCGATAAATTGTTTTCTAGCTCTGTGGCCCTGGCTAAGAGAAGACATCTGTCACCGGCAGTGCCGGTTCTTGATGTTTGATTCCCTTGACTGGTCTGTTTATTTTCCGCTTGCAGAAGGAACTGTTTACGGAATCTGATGGCTCTGGGGATCAGCAGTTTGGGATGCTGATGCCGGGCTTGGGGATGCTATGGTTACCCCCAAGATCCTGGGCCTTTTATTTGAGGTGCTGGCTATTCCTCCTCCGGTGGAGTCCCCTCTGCAGAAGGGAAACATTTTTTACTTGAGACCTCTAAGCCTCGTAAGGAGTGCCCTTCTCAGCTTCATTTCTAATATGTGTTTATTAAGGATCGGGAGGGATCTAGCCGGCTTCCCGGTTTTCCTCAGGAACGGGATAGGAGGTATCCCTGTCTGGTGGTCGCGGTGAAGCGCTGGTCGTCTCCTCCCGAGGTCGATGCGTCCGGTACTGGGATTGCCCAACGCATCTGTGGTGCACTCTCTAGACTCCTCCACGATTGTCTTTGCTGGCGCGGGTTCTGCCTTGCGGGCTGTTTGTATTTCTGTACTCACGGTTGTGGTTATCAGGTCTGTGGTTAGGGGCCTGTTGAGGGGTCCCAGCTGGACCCAGCCAGTGCTGATTTGGCAGCGTTTATGTGGTGTGTATCGTTCCTGACCATTGTCTTGTCTGCCTGGATGACACTATATGTCGGTATGGCGGAACCTCAGCGTTGCTTGTGGCTATACGACTGTCTGGTTGCGCCGGTGGCGGCTAACATTGACTACCCTTTGGGGTATGCGGTTGTTTGGAGTCAAATTGGATTCAGTTGCGTAAGGAGGCAGGCTTCCTCCACGCTAGAAGCGACGTTGCTCCTTTTGGGGGGGGGGGCATGCTCCTCTAATCCTTCCTTTCGCGGTGCCAGAGCAGGCAGCGGTGCTGCCTTCTCTATCTACTGGTTCATCAGATCCCAGATGTTCCGCATGGAGACCCTGCGCTCAGTCATCAATTCTCTTCATCAGGGGGATCTTGTGACATTTATAGGCTTCAAGGTTGTTTACCTTTATGTACCATCTACCCCGCACGCCAGATATTTCTCAGGTTTGGGGTGAGAGATCGGCATTTTCGGTTTGTGGCCCTCCCTTTCGGGTTGACTTCGGTGCCCTGGGTGTTCACCAATTGGCTGGCGGGCATAATGGCCCTTCTCAGAGCCCGGGGCATTTCCTTTGTGCCGTATCTGGATGACCTACTCATTACAGCATCTTTTCTATGCCGGGTGGAAATGGACTCCAGGGTGGTGACTAAGCTGGACCGGTTCGGATGGGTGATTGCCCACCCCAAGTACTCTCTTCTCTTCAAGGGAGATCTCATTTCTGGGCATGAATCTGGATTCCAGTCAGGCCAGAGTGTTCTTTCCTCACCCATGAATCTGGATTCCAGTCAGGCCAGAGTGTTCTTTCCTCACCCATGAATCTGGATTCCAGTCAGGCCAGAGTTTCTTTCCTCACCCTAAGGTGCAGAGGGTTCAGGATCTGATATTTGTTCTCCTGGACAATCCTCGCCTCTTTCCGGCTAGGGTTGAAACTGGTGGGATTGATGGTGGTTTTTCTTCTAGGCAGTCCCCTTTGCTCAGTTCCTCATGAGGTCGCTCTAACTCCGTCTATTGCGGACTTGGGACGGCTGTTCCCGGTGCTTGGCTCGGTCCTTTCTGCTGTCTCCCAGGGTTCGGCAATCCTTTCAGTGGTGGCTGGAGCTTAGCAGCCTGAGGTGGGGCAGATCCTTTTTTGGCCCCTTGTTGGGAGACTGTTACCACGAATGCCAGCCTGTCGGGCTGGGGAGGTTTCTGAACGGACTTTCAGTTCCACTGGCTGGGGAGTCCTTAGGAGGATCACGCTCCCATCTCTGTTTTTGGAGTTCAGAGATATTTGATTCTGTCATGCTGGATGTATCACTTACAGGTCTTGCCGGTTCAGTTAGACGATTCCACACTGCGGCTGCTTACGTCGATAACCAAGGAGGGACTCGCAGTAGGAGTTCCCTCAGGGAAGTTTCGCTGATTCTTGCATGGGCGGAGAGCAATGTTCCATGCATATCGGCGGCATTCATTCCGGGTGTGCATAACACAGGCGGATTCCTTGAGCTGGGGATCCTCTCACTGAGGGGGATGATCTTTGTACCACAAGGTTTCCGGTCCTTCTGTCACAAGTGGGGGATTCCGGAGGTGGTTCTCTTTGTCTCGTTGCATTCTCTAGCTCCCAACATTTGGGTTTCGGTCTCAGGTTCCTCTGACTCCGGCAGTGGTCGCCATGCCTCTTGCCTGGAGTGATCTGGGGTTCCTGTACCTGTTTCCTTCCTTTGCCATGGTGGGCTAGGTGGTGCGCTAGCTGGCTCCTGAGGGTGCGTCAGCAATGCTGGTGGCTCCAGGCTGGCCAAGATAGGTTTGGTTCGTTCTGCAGTTTGCAAACGCTGGCTTTTGCGGCTTGACTGCTGCAACCTCCTCCACCTTCTTAGAGGAAGTTTGTCTGTCTGTTTGTGCTTCAGACACTTGTTTGGGCTAGGAAGTGGTCTTCCTTTGACATCTTCTATGGGACTTGGTGGTCCTATATTTCTGGGTGTGAGGCTAGGGCCTTGCAAGGTGTTTTTGTTCACTAGGTTTTGGATTTTCGTCAGTATGGTCTGGGCCTGGGGCTCCAGCTTAAGTGCTTTGCTGGGGCAGGCCTCTGTCCTGGTGGTCTCCTAGGGCCTTTTGCCCTGAAACAGCTTTGCGTCTGTTGTGCAAGCATAGAAAATGCAAAATTCAAATCCCAAACAGATTGCCTTTTAGTGGCTATTACTTCTGTTCGCTGTGTTTCTGGGTTGGCGGCCCTGTCTGTTCAGGCCTCTTGCTTTGAGAGACACCGGGATGAGGTGGTGGTCTGTTTTTTGCCAGATTTCCTTCCTACAATGGTCTCTGTTTTCTCATTAAGGATGTGGTTCTTTCTTCCTTCCTTGTGTCCTTCGTCTAGTGACGAGGCGAGGGCCCTGCACTTTTTGGCTGTTTGTTGATGGGCTATTTCCCGGCGGCTATTTCCCGGCGGCTATTTCCCTTTTCTGTAGGAAGGACGACTTGTTTGGGCCTATATTGCCAAGGGGAGGGTTCCCCTTGTTCCACTAAACCGAAAAAGTTGTGCGACTGCTACTTGGTCTTCTGTTCATACCTTTTTACAAGTTTTGTAAGGTTGATGTGCGGGCCTTAGCGGATGCTGTTTTTTTGGCCGCAAAGTTCTACAAGCGGCGGGGGTTTTCATTTGTGCATTTTTGCCTATTGGGATCCCCTTCCTTTTTTGGACACAGCTATTGGATGTCCCAAGTGTAATGAATATTTCCGAAGCAGGGTGTGAGACATACTTAGAATAATAGCATTTTGTGATTACTCACCTGTAAAATGGGTATTATAAGTATGTCTCACACCCTGCTTCGCCCCGTCCTGAGTTGTATCTTGGATCCTCTTTGGTGTTACTGTTTTTCTTATTAGTTTTTATTTGCTCTTCCTGGTCCTCTTACTGCTTTCTTATACTGGGAGGTGTTTGGGAGGTCCCAGGTATTTATGGGCCGGGGAGGGGCTTCTTTTTTCTATTCATCTCTGCAGAAGTTCGCCCTCTACTGGACATAACCCAAGTGTAATGAATATTTCCGAAGCAGGGTGTGAGACATACTTATAATACCCATTTTACAGGTGAGTAATCACAAAATGGTATTTTTGACTATCCTGGGTTTTGGTCCACTTCGGTGGGGTGCCCCGCTGTGTGAAACCCCCCAGAACGCCCGGAAACACTCGCCTCACCCCGCTCCTATGTGGGCGCTCATCCAATCAGAGCGCTCAGAGCCGCTGTGGTATGCACGTACAAGCGGCGTCCAACCACGGTGGCTCTGAGCAATTCACAAATGGCCGGCGTGGGTGTGCGCCCTGCTAGAGGGAAGCACAAGACGCGGCCCGCGCATGCACCATTGGAACAGGGTTAAGGTAAGGTTTCTGGGCTTCCTGGGGGGTTTCACCCCATGGGACATCCCGATTTCGGATGCCCCGCGGGGAGGGATCTGATCGGCCCGGGAATCTTTTAGAGTTCCGGGCTGATCTCCCCCCTACCCCCCCCCCCCCCGGGTGTTGGTCCACTTTAAAGTTGCTACATGGCCTGTGGCCTACATTCCAAAATAAGTATCATTTATCCCCTGTTCTGGGGGAAGCTCTGTTGAAACTTCTAGTCTCTAAGGGTTACATGGCATAAAAAGTTTGAAAACTGATGATTTTAGAGCATATGTGGTGTTCTCAGACATTTGATGTGGCCCCTAACCTGCAGTGGGGAAAGTAGAAGGGGTAAATATAACTGACCTGTAAAGGTAGATATATAGGGGCACAATAAGGATGGGGGACTGCATGGAGTGATATAGGAGGGGCATATTGGCCAGCGGTGGCTTTGAGGAATCTGACATTGACGACACAACACAATACCTGGGTGAAATGGTGGGAGGTTAGATGGGCTGAGTATTGGGAACAAGGTTAAGATGTAGGACTGGGGGAGGGCTATAAATAAGATCCATATAGTCAGAGAGGTAAGCCAATCAGCATGTATATTGCAGGCATGTGGGGGATTGTTGCATGTGAATGTAGGGGTGTGGTAGAATTTTAGAAGATAGTGGATGGTTGTTGACTCTTCATTATGCTATTACATACCCCCCAACTGTCCCGATTTACCTGGGACAATCCTGTTTTTGGGCAGTTGGTCCCAGCGTCCCATGCCGATCTCCGTCACCCATTACTGGCTGGAAGGTTGCCACAGCCTTTCAAATGCCCAGGAAGGAGCCTGTTCCTGTTGGTGGGCAGGACTCCAGGAAGGAACCTGGAGGGGGATATCGCGCAGGAGGGGAGACTATCGCCTACGTTGGTAGGGGGTGTCTGTGTCGCCTCTCACTGGCTGGAATGGAGGGATGTTCCTCTCACTACAGCCCCTGGTGGAGGCCTTGTTATTTTTTAGATGGTGTTTCCCTTTAAGGGTGTGGTTTTCTTATTAAAAGTCTTCTTGTGTCCCTTTACGACTTTCAAAAGTTGTGAAGTATATTAGGTATGAAAAGAATCTGTGGCCTGTGCTTGTTAAAAGGTTGAGCACACCTGGTTTTGAGGTATGCTTTTGGGAGGGTCTCATTGACTTTTGTGGGGTTCTTTTATGAAAGGAGGAGCTTCATGGATTTTGGGGGTATTTGAAAAGTCTCATGAACTTAAAAGGGGGGGGGGGGGTTAATTTGAGGATAATTTATGGATGGAGGGTGATTCTTTTTAGGGGTTCTTCATGGATCAGGGGTGTTTATGAGGAGTCTCATGTGTTGAAATTGAGGGGGGTTGGATTAATTTCATGGGTCCCATAGATTTCAGGGATTGCAGCATTTGAGTCTTATAAATTGAGAGAGGGATTCATTTCATGTGGCAGAGGGGGGAATCATTAACCTATGACACCACCTAAAGGGGAGGGGGCTGTGCTATACTGAATGGCACCAATGATTTGCCATGCTATAGGGTACAGGCCTTTTCAGTCTTTCTTGGAGCTGTGGCTCAGCATACATTGCTAGCTCCATAGAGGCTGCTGTCATAAAGTCTAGCACTGAATAGAGGCTGCTGGTGAAGCCCCGCGGAATATTCACCAAAAACGCTACAGAAGCCTGGTATTGTGAGGGCGCCTGCCATTTATTCCTAGTGTGACTGCACGTATACAGCCACGTGATCGGCTGCAGGGCGACAGCAAGCCTCGGCGTTTATCACAGGCAGAGGGCGCCATAGAGCCAGGCCAGCAACGCGACCGCCGCCCGCAGTGGGCAGAGCCAGCTCTAGGTTGCCTTGGACACGGAAGTACGGAAGTGATTACATTCCCGGGGTTGCTATAGTAACCAGAGACGCTTCCTGTGGGTGCTTCAACGGATAGCTGCAGAGGAGACAGACTACACTGTAAGAAACCGGTAAGAAGCTGTAATGGCACTACCAAAGTAAATATTAACCCCGATTATTATGTGTGCACTACTAAATATTACCCCCGGCACATAGCCATGCATCATATGTGCCCCCACTAAATATTATCTCCTATCCCCAGTACTTATCCGTGCATTATGTGTGCACCACTAATTATTACCCTCAGTACTTATTGCTGCATCACGTGTGCCCTACTGAGTATTATCCCCAGTACTTCTTACCCCTGCATCATGTGTGCACCACTAATTACCCCCCCCCCCCAGTACTTCTACCTGCATCATGCGTGTCCCTCTAAATATTACGCCCCCCCCAGTACTTATCCCTGCATCATGTGTATACCACTAAATATTACCCCCAGTACTTATCCCTACACCTTGTGTGCCCCACTAATTATTACCCCAGCACATGTCCCTGCATCATATGTGCCCCACTAATTATTACCCTCAGTGCTTATCCCTGCATCATGTGTGCCCCACTAAATGTTACCCCCCAGTGCTTATCCCTGCATCATGTGTGCCCCACTAAATGTTACCCCCCAGTGCTTATCCCTGCATCATGTGTGCCCCACTAAATGTTACCCCCCAGTGCTTATCCCTGCATCATGTGTGCCCCACTAAATGTTACCCCCAGTACTTATCCCTGCATCATGTGTGCCCCACTAAATATTACCCCTGGTACATATCTTTGAATCTTTTGTGCCCCACTAAATATTACCCCCCCCCACCCACAGTACTTATCCCTGCATCATGTGTGTACCACTAAAAATTACCCCGTCAAATATCCCTGCATCTTGTGTGCCCCACTAAATATTACCCCCCCCAGTACATATCCCATAATGTGTGCCCCACTAAATATTACCCTTGGTACATATCCCTGCATCATGTGTGACCCACTAAATATTACCCCTGGTACATATCCCTGAATCTTTTGTGCCCCACTAAATATTACCCCCCCCCCCCCCCCCCACAGTACTTATCCCTGCATCATGTGTGTACCGCTAAAAATTACCCCACCACATATTCCTGCATCTTGTGTACCCCACTAATTATTACCCCCCCCAGTACTTATCCCATAATGTGTGCCCCACTAAATACTACCCCCGGCACATGTCCCTGCATCATGTGTGCCCCACTAAATATTACCCCCGGCACATCCCCCCAGTACATATCCCTGCATCTTGTGTGACCCACTAAATATTACCCTCCAGTACTTATCCCTGCATCATGTGTGTACCACTAAATATTACACCCACCTCATATCCCTACATCTTGTGTACCCCACTAAATATTTACCCTCCCAAGTACTTATCCCATAATGTGTGCCCCACTGAATATTACCCCCAGTACCGGTGAGTACACAATTTTCCTTTTTTCCCTGGTCATGGAAGAATTTATAAGGCGGAGTAGAGTTAAACTACTTTAGGTGATCATAAAAGTTGCTTACCCCCCCCGGCATTCCGATTTGGGGTGCCCTGCAGTTAGAAGTAAAATATAGCAAAATACCCCTCCCTGGTGGCAACCACTTCTGGCCCATACTTTAGTGAAGCTCTCCTGATCATACATACACATACATGTACCATTCATGGTGCCATGCACACCCAGTAAACTCAATTAGCCTCTTGGACTTGAACTGGCCAGGCTTGCGAAATTGTGATTCCCTGGGGGTGTGAGCAGACTGGAGGTTCACTTTAAATTAAGATCTCTGGATCTTATATACACCAGGGAGGTGTCACGGGGGTGTTATAGCCCAACTGCACCCAAAACTTCATATACAGAGAGGTGAAGGCAAAGGGACACTTTAATAACCCTTCATTGTCTTTCCATGGGAGCGATCTAACCTTGCTTTGTTAAATTGGGCCTATATCATGAGGGCCACTGCTTTCCCCACCCCAGGGAAGCCTTTATTGGGGATAAAGAAACACCCATCAACCTTCCCACAGCATGCATGGTTATATGGGCCATGGACGTTCTGGAAACTTAAAGGAGCACTATCACCAACAATGGCCCAATGATAAAAACCCATATAACTATGCTGGATGGCGGGAGGAGAGGTCACTTATACACCTGACATCCAGAAATATCCAGCCAGGCTTGTTTTTTTACTTTATATTTTAATGGAAGGAAAAGGACATCTGGGGTGGCAGGCTCTGATACACTAAACCTGTCACCCCTGGATTTTATTCCTACCATTAGAGAATAAACCACAGGCTTGACAGGAATTGTATTCAGTTCGGGTGTATAAGTGACCCCTCCCCTCATTTAGCTTGACATGTTTATATGGATTTTAACATTTAACACAATTTTGTGATAGTGCGCCTTTAAATTTCCTCAATGGGGACCTAGACCAACAAAAAGGTAATCGGCTCTACTTTAGGTGGAACTACCTGAATGCTGACATGCAGGTCTGTCCAGGGAGGACCCACAGGGACATAAACTAACCTTATCTACCATCCTCACACTATCAATTAACCCTGCTCAGCTGTTCCAAGCAGGCCGGGATACCTCTTGGGGATAGTAAAAATCCTGGGTTTTGTTCCACTTTAAATTAACCTCACCTAACCCAAACTCAATCAGTAAACCCTGCATTAGAAAGATACTCACCTTTTTCTAGCAGTATTCCAACGAACGCAGGAATAAGGAAATAGCTGCACACGCATGCAGCAGCCACACCTCATGACGGAGTCTGCTTTAGTGAAGTGTGCAGCTATTTCCTGTCCCCCGTTATATAGAGTTCCTGTCTGATTTTGGTTCCTAAAGATCTGTAACAGCAGCACCCCAAATCAGTATCTCTGGGGAGATTTTTGACTGGAGGTATGCTTTAAAGCTGTGGCAGTCATGGCCGTTTGTCCCACATGTACACAGACCCTGATTGTATTTCATGTGCCATTATAGCTTCCCCCCAGCAGGAGATGTCAGACGCTGAAGAGGACGTTTTGGGGGAGGACGAGGAGCCTGTAGGAGAGGACAACGAGGATGTGGCTGAGCCCGGAGAGGAAGAAGAGGAGGAAAAAGGAGAAGAAAACGAAGAGGAGGAAGATGGGAAAGAGGAGGAGGTGATGACAAGAGATTGCCAGCCATAAACACTTATCAGTTAAAGCGGACCAAAACGCATTGAACTTGTGAAGTACATTTGGCCTAAGCCCCTATCGATACTACTTTCTTAGGGTGTAGAACTTGAAATGGTTATTTTCGCTTTGTCCTGGAACATTGTTTTTCTTGCTGTCCCTCTCTGTAAGACGGCAGGCATCGGCCATTACAATGGTGTGGCAATGACATCATTACCACACACAGCAGTAGCAATGAATGGAGGAGGCGGAGCTTTACAGCTAAAACTGGCGCCAGTAGTGGGGAAGCAAGAGCAGTGAAAAGTGGCAAAAGGTCCTCTTCATGGGGGAAGCAATTCAGGGGAATCTATGTAAAAATGTGCCATTTGTATGGCTGGCATAAAAGGAGAGAATGGTCTTTCCAACAATTATGATTCAAGTGGGCCCAAAATTCATGCCAGCTCTGTCCTAGGGAGCCTCCTGGTCCACTAAGACTCTAAACTAAAGAAATCGGTAGTGGAGTGAGAGGTGTTGGGTTCCCTACATACTTGGATCCTTCCTGGCACAGAGTTGCCAAGGTGTGTTTAGGTCCGCTATAAAGCCAGGCATCTCCCTACCACCTGCTGTCCTGTCTCTTGCTCCTAGAGGCGCACAAATATGGTGCTCTCAATGGCTGTTAACTCCTAATATAGGAACTGTCCAGGCTAAAAAAGTAATACTCCTTTTCTCCCCCCTCCCCACCTCAGCCAGGTCCTGTGCTCAAGACATTATACATTTCTGAGCTTGAGTCCTGTGGTGTGCATGTGCCCTGGGCAGGGCCAGCTTCAGGTTTTTGGGGGCCCTTGGGCAAGAGAGTCTTAATGGGCCCCAAAGTAGTGAGTCACATGATGTCACAGTTCAGCTCTGCTGCCACAAATGGGTCATCTCCTGCTGCTGATCACCCCCCAGTCCTTATTGCCTTCTTTATAGCCACCTTCTGAGCTTCCATCTATTGCCCTCCATTCCGGGCCACTTTCTCCAATGTTGCTGATCATCCCCTGTTGCTGAGGACAGCCATGAGCAGGTCTGCACACAATACCCAGCATTCGGGGGTTCGGGTCCACAGTTAAATAATACCAATACCAAGCGTGAGCCTGAGTGGGGCCCTGGTAATTGCCCAGGTTTGCCCTGTGCTGGCGCCAGGCCCTGGGATACCTTGGGTGAGCTTCCACCATTTACCAACAAAATGAGCCCAACTCCTGTTACTGCAAGTGAGGGGCTGCAGAAGCACCAGGACGCAGGGGACTCGTTCTTAGAAACCAGACAATCCACCAGACTGGGAGGAGGATGCTTCAGGCAATTGCTGAAAAGTATCTTATTATTATTATTTTTTTATAGCCTGGAGAGTCCATTTAAAGATAGAATCTATGGTCTCCCTCTTTGTGCAGCATCCTGATTTGGGATGCCACGGTGCATGGAGGCCCCATCCCCACTTTACCTGAGTGGTGCGTACTCGCGCCAGGCATATTTTGAAGGTTTGGCGCCATGAGCTGTCAATGACGCTCACTCTATTCAGCTTTGCTTGCTGCTGAGCTCAGAGCGGCGTAGCAAAAGCTTAAAGTGGTCCTTCACTCTGAATAAGAGTCTATCTTATATGTTTCCCACACCCTGTACATACAGATTGGCCACATTAAAAATCATCCTACCTGCATCTACTGCATGTTATGAGCCTTTAAACATCCAAGATGGCGGCTTATGGAAGCCGCCATCTTATCAGGCAGCCTGCAAACAGGAAGTGCCTCCTGACTGTGCTGCTCTGCATTCTGGGACTGCTGACCGTTACCTGACCCCCAGCTCTGCTCTGTCTGAGCAAAGCACAGCTATAACCCGCCCCCCTGTACCTTATCCCACTCTCCTCTCCTCAGTAAGTGTGATGCTTCTGAGTCAAGATGGCGGCGCCCGTATCCTAAATTCCTGAACAGAGTTGCAGCCCAGTGGGGGAAAGAATAATACGTTAGTGACTAAAAACGTAAAATATATTAATTTTAGATGCTGGGGAACCGTTTTTTAAGAGTTTGGGCTTTTCATTAAATCACGCTGAAGGTCCGGTTTAATGGAACAGGAGCTGGTGATTGGTTGTCGGCTCATTCATGCACGGTGTGATAGAAGAAAAGTAGAGTTTATAGGCAATCTTGGGGGGGGGGGGGGGCACACAGCTGCCAATGCCAAACCAGAATGCCCCAGGCAGAACCATGGATAGTGAAAACCCAGGTTTTGGTCCTCTGTAATCCCTGGGCAGGTCACATTGAGTTGCATGTGAGATGCAGCACTATAAAATGGCCACAAAGGGGGAGCACAACATCAGTTGTGACACAGGAATAATAAGCAAGGCCAAAAATGGTGGAGGAGGGGGATCTACCGAAGGAGGTGCCATAGTGTGTGCTTCAGCTTCCCCTGCCACAGAGACTGGACAGGTTTGAGCATGGCAGGGCTGGGGATTGAAGGAGTGTCTTTATGGTTAAAGCAGACCCCAACTCCAGTCCCTACTCCCACTGTCTGTAATCCCTGAATTTAGAGGATGTTTACCTTTTTATCTTCAGGTGTGCTTTATGATGGGGGACAGGAAAAGACTGCAGAAGATGTGTGCAGCCCTCTCCTGCCCCTTCAGATAAAGTATCTGCAGGCGTTAGTGAGGTTGTGCATTGGGTTACTTAAGTGTCCCTGTGTACCACAGACCTGCAAGGGAGGGTTTAGCTCTGCTTTCCCCAAAGCTTGTAGGTCCACTTTAAAGCAGACCTTCACCCTGAATAAGAGTCTATCTTATATGTTTCCCACACCCTTTACATACAGATTGTCCACATTAAAAATCATCCTACCTGCACCTAGTGCATTTTCTGAGATTTTAATCATCCAAGATGGAGCATCAGGCAGCCTGCAAACAGGAAGTGTCGCCTGACTGTGCCGCTCTGATTTCTGGAATTGCTGTCCTTTTCCTGACCCCAGCTCTACTTTGTCTGTGCAAAGCACAGCTATAACCTGCCCTCTCCTCATTATGTGATGCTACGGAGCCAAGATGGCGGCGCCCGTATCCTAGGGTGCTGAACAGAGTTGCAGCCCAGTGGGACATAGAATAAAAAGCCACTAAATACGTTAAATATATTCCTTTTAGATGCCGGGGAATAGTTTTTTAAGGGTTTGGGCTTTTCATTAAATGATGCTTAAGGTCTGCTTTAAGGGCTTGTCTCTGTCAAGAATTGATACTTCTCATTTTTCTGATTCTTTTCCAGCCCCCTCCCCATGTGCCACTTACTGAAGACCTGCTGAAGGAGGGGCTGTCGCTGCTGTGTAAGACGGGGAATGGCCTCGCTCACGCTTACGTTAAGCTGGAAGTGAAGGATAAGTAAGTCAGAGGAAAGCTCCAATCCGTTTCCTGTACCCCGATGCCTCATTGTTTCCTTTATCAAAGAGGTCACAAGTCTGAACTGCTTCTGCTCAGGAAAGATTTAGAGTGGACTTAAACCCCTCTGGCACCTCTGTGAGCCCAGAAATCAGGAGATGAGCAGCTTTTCCTAATGGAGTTCTGTATATCGGGGACAGACTACAGCTGCACGCTTCTGTTCCCATTAGATGGAGCTGTGCTAGGAAAAGTAAGTGATTATCTTTGCAGGGCTTACTAATGTCATGAAAAGGTAGGTTAGGTTAGTATCATTGTGGACCGGAACACTCCCTGGCAAAGCTCCATCCAACAGGGAACAGGAAACAGAATCAGGCACTGCAGTATGCAGCTGTATTCTGTTCCCACTCATACAATACAGAGCTTCATTAGGAAAAGGTGCACATCTCCTGATTTCAGGGCTCACAGGCAGCAGGAGAAGACAGGTCAGGATTTCTTACGGACCTGAAGATGCTCACCTTTTCCTAGCAAAGCTCCAGCCAATGGAAATGAGGAAACAGGGTTAGTCTAGTGCTATACCCCCATTATACGAAGTTCCTGCCATTTGGCTTTCTTAGGATCTTTAAACCGGACCTTGAGCTTCATTTAATGAAAAGCCCAAAACCTTAAACTATTCCCCAGCGTCTAAAATTAATATATTTTAAGTTTTTAGTCCCTTACTTATTATTCTTTCCTCTGCTGGGCTGAAAATCAGTTGAGGACTCCAGGATATGGGCGCCGCCATCTTGCTATTCCTTGTTCCTCAGCATTACATTCAGATTAAAGGAGAGGGGAGCGGGGTTATAGCTGTGCTTGCACAGACAGAGCCACACTAGGGTCAGGAAAAGATAGCAATCCCAGAATGCAGAGCAGCATAGTCAGAAGACACTTCATGTCTGCAGGAAGCCTGAGACTCCACTGGCCACCACCTTGGATGTCTAAAGTCTCAGAAAATGCACTAGGTGCAGGTCAGATGATTTTTAATGTGGGCAATCTGTATGTACAGGGTGGGGGTAACATATAAGATAGGCTCTTATTCAGAGTGAAGCTCTGGTTTAACTGCAGGGTCAGTATCATATGGGGGGGGGGGTAAAGGGACCTAAAGTAATTTTTAGTTGGAGGTTCCTTTAAGTGTTTAGCCACCACAACCCTTTACCAGTTTTGGGAGCACATTTTTGGGGCAGCTGTCAGTCCTCCCATAGGAGAACAAGAGGTAAGCAGTTGATGGGGTGATGAGAGAGGGTTAGCCTGTGGAGGGGAAGCCTCTGCCTCACAGCCAGGCTTTCTTCTCCTTTTAGAACAAGTGTGGGTCTACTCTAAACAAAATGACCTCAGCTTCTCACAAAGTACAATTTATCTCTCCCACATACCTAAAGCCTGCTTCCATCTTTCCCTCTACAGAGAGATCACAGACATCTCTATCCTGCAGTCATTCATTCATCTCCGTTATGTGGATCTATCCCAGAATGCATTGCGAGACCTCTCTGCTCTGGGCTCCCTCACTTACCTCCTGAGTCTTCATGTGGAGCAGAATCAGCTGGTCAGCGGCAGTGGGTTGGGGGAGCTGCCTTACCTACAAACTGCCAGCCTGGCATCAAACCGCCTGCAGAACCTCCAGGGCCTCGCCCACCCCCGGCTGGAGACACTCAACCTGATAGGTAAGTGATAGGACGTATACAGTTAAGACATATCCTTGTGTAACCCCCCTCCCCAGCTCAAATCCATTTTCTCCATTTCACCAAGTTCCAGTTTTATATCACTGCTTCTCAATTAAATAGGCTTCACTAAGTTCTACCCTTCCTGTGTTGTATCCCTGATTCATGTGTGCCGCACTAAATTCCATCCCCCAGTGTTTGATCCCAGCTCCCGCTTGGATGTGCTCCATTAAATTCTATCCTCTTATGTAACGCTCCTGCATTTTACTTCCTGCACATCACAAAGTTATTCCCCCTCTAATGTGACATAAAATAGGTAAATGCCTGTCACATTTTTGGGAAGTATAACTTACCTTCGAGTAACAAAGGAAAGAAGAAAAAAAGGAGGCATAGAAAGAGAGAGAAAAGGTACCTATTGCACCGAGGTTGTATTGTTTCTTTTGTTGTGTTTCTTCTTTTTTATAGCGAAATAAAAAAAGAAAGAGAGAAAGAAGGAAAGATGAATAGAAAGAAGTCTTAAAAGAGTGGGGTAACCTCCTTTAACTCACTAGACAGATTAATGACCCCCTCAACCAGACATCACATCAGAATGGTTTCAGATCAATTCTATTTTTACTATGAAAACCTTCATTACCTACAAAGAACTTTTCTCCACATAATACGTTACACAAGTGTTCAGTTATACATTTTGGCTGGTTGGGTTAGGCTTTAAAATGTTCTTATCGTGTTGGATTCCTCCAACACATTTCAGGCCGATCTCCCGCTCTCAACTCCTGAACTGTTGTCAGACCAGCCTGTCATATGGCGGAGGGAACGCTGGTCACAAAAGACAACAAAGAGATATAGCAAGAACATCAGCTGACTACACAAGGGCTGTTCATCCTGATTCTGCAGGGACTCCATATAATAGAGAGGCGTGACATTTGAAAAACATTTAGAAGGCATATAATCCCAAAAGGCATATAATGATATGGAACTACATTAAAGCTGAATTATAATCCTCCCTGAGGAAGCCAGTTGGCCGAAACGTGTGGGAGGAATCCGACACGATAAGAACATTTTAAAGCCAAACCAGCCAAAAATACCATTTTGTGAAATACTCACCTGTAAAATGGGTATTATAAGTATGTCACACACCCCGCTTCAAGATATCCATAACATGTGGGTAATACCGACCTGAAGGGGCGTTCCTGCAGAGATGATAGCAAAAAAGAAAGCCCCTCCCTGATCCATAAATACCTGGGACCTCCCACTCATTACCCAGTATATAGAAGCAGTAAGGTAAGGGACCAGGAAGAGGCAAATATAAGTCATAACAACGCAAAGTTCACAAAATAAAGGATCCAGAATACAAGAAGGGCGGGTGAAGCGGGGTGTGTGACATACTTATAATACCCATTTTACAGGTGAGTATTTCACAAAATGGTATTATTCTAAGTATGTCACACACCCCGCTTCAAGATATCCATAACATGTGGGACATCCAATAGCAGTGTCCATAAAAAGGGCGGGGATCCAAAACAAGGCAACAATGCACAACTTAAACCACAACAGCTTGCAGAACTTTGCGGCCAAAAACAGCATCCGCTGAGGCCCGAACATCAACCTTGTAAAACTTGGAAAAAGTGTGAACAGAAGACCAAGTAGCGGCCTTACAAACTTGCTCAACAGAGGCCTGGTGCTGGAAAGCCCAGGACGCTCCAACCGCACGAGTAGAATGAGCAGTAACACGAAAAGGGGGACTCCTCCCCTTGGCAGAATAGGCCCCAATGATGGCCTGACGAATCCATTTACTAATGGAAGATTTGGCAGGAGCCAAACCTTTCCTAGGTCCAAAGGGCACCACAAAAAAGGCATCAGTCTTACGAAAGGAAGACGTAACCACCAGATAATATTTCACAACACGAACCACATCCAAGGAATGCAGTGCCCTTTCCTTGTCGTTGCTGGGATTAGGACATAGAGAAGGCAGAACAATGTCCTGATTCAGATGAAAGGCAGAGACCACCTTAGGAAGAAAATCCGACTTGAAACGAAAGACAACCTTGTCCTGGTGCCTTTCAAAGTACGGAGCTTTAATGGATAAAGCTGCCAACTCAGAAACACGCCTAACCGAAGTGATAGCCACCAAAAAGGCCACCTTTTGAGTAAGAGAAGACAAAGCAACCTCATTCAAGGGCTCAAACGGAGGACCCTGAAGAGCAGAAAGAACCAGATTCAAATCCCAAACTGGAACAAAAGGCTTCCTAGGAGGCCGTACATGCGTAACTCCCTGGAAAAAGGTCTTGACTAAGGGATGAAGTGCAAAAGACCTTTGAAAGAACACCGCCAGGGCAGAAACCTGCCCCTTCAAGGTACTAAGTTGAAGCCCCAGATCCAGACCATGTTGAAGAAACTCCAGAATTCTGGAAATGGAGAACTCCCGACAAGAGAAAGACCTACTTTCACACCAGTCAATATAGGACCTCCAAGTCCTATAGTAAATAGTAGAGGAAGAGCGCTTCCTGGCGCTAATAAGAGTCTGAACCACCGCGTCAGAAAGACCCTCCTCCTTCAAGATGGCGGTTTCAGCAGCCACGCCGTCAAAGCCAGCGAAGGTAAATTGGGATAGCGCAGCCGACCCTGAGTGAGCAGGTCCGGCAGTAGAGGCAGAACGAACTGATCCTCTGCCAGTCTTACTAGGTCTGCGAACCAAACCTGCCTTGGCCACCTTGGTGCCACCAGAATCGCCGACGCGCCCTCCAGGGCCAGCTTGCGCACCACTCTGGCTACCATTGGAAACGGAGGGAACAGGTAAAGAAACCCCAGATCCCTCCAGTTCAGAGACATGGCATCCACTGCCAGAGCCAGAGGATCCTGCGAGAGAGACACAAAGACTGGAAGCTTGTGATTGTGACGAGAGGCAAAGAGGTCCACCACTGGGGACCCCCACCTGAGACAGATCGAACGAAACACCTTGGGACTGAGAGACCACTCCTCCTGACGAGAGGAGGCCCTGCTCAGCGAGTCCGCCTCCGTGTTCTCCACTCCCGGAATGTAGACTGCTGAGATACACGGGACGTGGCTATCCGCCCAGTCCAGAATCAAAGACACTTCCCTGAGGGCACTCCTGCTGCGAGTCCCCCCCTGGTGATTGATGTAAGCAACCGCCATCCGGTTGTCCGACCGGACCTGAACAGGCAGGCCCCGCAACTGATGAGTCAATCGAAACAGAACCAACCTGATGGCTCTCAATTCCAGAACATTGATGGGCTCGTGAGCCTCCTGCGGGCCCCACAGACCCTAGAACTGGAGGTCCTTCCAAACACCCCCCCAACCTGACAGACCGTGGTGACTGTTTCCCAACACGGGGCCAGAAAAGATCTGCCCTTCAACAGATTGACCGACCCCAGCCACCATTGCAGGGATCGACGAACTCGGGGAGTCATCAGGAAGGACTGATCCAACGATAGAGGGGACTTGTCCCAAACCTTCAACAGATGAAGCTGAAGCGTCCTTGTATGAAACTGCGCAAAGGGAACTGCCTCGAATGAGGCCACCATTAACCCCACCAGCCTCATCCCTAGCCGGATGGCCGGACGAGGGAGCGACAAGAGAAGCCGAACTAATTCCTGAATCAAAAGAATCTTGGCCTGGGGCAGAAACACCCTGGCCTGCGAAGTGTCCAGAGACATTCCCAGAAAAGTCACTACTCTGGACGGAGAAAGAGAAGACTTGGGGTGGTTGACCACCCAACCGAACCTCTCCAGGGTGGACACCACCATTCTGGTGTCCAACTCCGCTTGGTTGAAAGAGGAGGCCATGATCAGAAGATCGTCCAAATAGGGCACAATGCGGATACCCTGAACCCTCAGCAGAGCCATCACCCCCGCTAGCACCTTGGTGAACACCCGAGGAGCCGAGGTGAGACCGAAGGGGAGTGCCACAAACTGAAAATGGCGATCCTCCACCATGAACCTGAGAAACCTCTGGTGTGCTGGAAAGATTGGAACGTGTAAATAAGCATCCTTGATGTCTATGGACGTCAGAAAGTCTCCCTGACGAAGAGAGTGAATGGCCGAACGCAGCGTTTCCATGCGGAATTTCCGTGGCCGGATGAACCTGTTGAGAAACTTCAGATCCAAGATGGGTCGGACGATCCGTCCTTCTTGGGTACCGTGAACAGATTGGAATAAAAACCCCTGCCCTGATCCGAAGGGGGCACTGGGCAAATGACAGCCATGTCCAGAAGGTTCTGCACTGCCAACAGGAGCCCCTGCGCCACTAGAGGTTCCGAAGGCATCCGAGACCTGAAAAATCTGGAAGGGGGGCGGAGCTCGAACTCCAGCTTGTAACCGGAAGACACCACTTCCCGGATCCATCGGTCCGAGACCTCTTGATCCCAGACCTGGGAGAAGAGTCGCAGCCGTCCCCCCACCCGCAAGGGTGAGGGCGCCCCCTCATTGCTGAGCCGGCTTGGCAGCCGGCTTGGGCTTAGAGCCCCAACTGAATCCTGGACGGGCACGTCCTCTGCCCCTGCTCCCAGAATCTCCTCTGGAAGAGGGGAATGCAAATCCCCTGCCAGATCTGGCCCCACGAAAGGAGGGGGTAAAGGAAGGCGCCCCCCGAAAGGGACGGCGTTGTTTCTTGCGTTGAGGTAACCTACCACCCTTGGTAACAGAGTCCAATGTCTCTCCAAAAAGCCGTAATCCAACAAAGGGTAGAGCCGTTAGTGACTTCTTGGACATAAAATCTGCCGCCCACTGGCGCAGCCACACCGAGCGCCGAATAGTGACCAGCAGCGCCGACGTCCTACCACACATCATCAAAGTGTCATCCAAGGCTGTCAACACAAAAGATAAAAACAACTCACACCGCTTAAGGCTAAGGAACTCAGCACTACCAGGACGCAGCCCGGAAGAAGTTAACAGGTCCCTAACCACGGACCTGGCAGCCAACACCATACGTGCCGATGCGCAAACGGGCCGCATGGCTGACCCAACGCTAGCAAAACCATGACAAGCCATCTGGTCAATACGTTTATCCTCTCCATCCTTGAGAATGGAACAATCAGGTCTGTTTAAAACCGAGGAATTGGACAACCCCAAAACCGGTGCATCCACCTCGGGGGGAGATGCCCAGCGCTTAACCGCCTCCGAAGGGAAGGGATATTTCCTATCCCATCCCTGAGGGATGCCAGGGAGCCGAGCCGGCCTGTCCCATTCCTTGGCAAAAATTTTGTCAAAATGCCTTTGTGTAGGCAATTCCAAGCGCGGCCTGGATTCCTCAAACAATTCACCCTTCTGCTGTGACACCTCCTCAGGAGGGGAAATATTCAGTACCTCTAACATCAGAGCCAGAGCGTGGGGAGTATCAGAGGATCTCCCCAAGTCACCAAGCTCGGCTTCAGCGCCAAAGGACTGCTCATCGTCCGAAAAATCAGAATCCTCATAAACTTCCCCTTCCTCTAGCTGGGAATAATCAGACCAATCCAGATTATTAACATCCTCCTGGTCCTCCACCAGCGGAGCCGGCGACAAATGCTTTCTCTTAGTCGGAGCCTTACGGGCGACCGAGCTGGAGATTTTTTCAAGGTTAGCCAATCTGGCGCACATCTCAGATTGCAGCTCCCTGCCCATGACGACGTCACACGGGGTGCGTGTCAAGGCGGGAGGGGGAGATGAAGCGACTGGCGGTGCTGACCCAGACGCCTGGGGTTCGGACTGCCGCGTGATGGTCTGCTGTGCACATGGTATACACAGAAGTACATCGTCCCCAGAAATGGATACCCCACACAACATACACTTTCGGGGATGCCCCGAAGGGGCCCCGAGCCCAGTATCCGGGGATGCCTCCATAAGGTGAACTTTTTTAGGAATAGTCGCTATGACCCAGGGAATTACGCCGCTAGACAACCCGGGATGCCCCTTTAATGTCCCGAGTGGGAGGATTTATAATAATAATGAGCCCAGTGATAAAGGATCGGGAGGGACCCCCTAAATGCTAATGGAGATCCTCCTAAACCACCACCTTAAAGACACAGAAGGACTAGTAAGGCAATGGCTAAAAACAACCTACAGCACAATACAGTGAAGAAGGAAAAGGGGGCCATAGGCCACTCACGGAACCGCGGAGCTGGAAGGCGCCAGAAGGATCCTCGTGATGCTGCTGTGAGAAGAGACGAAGAGGAGAAGGGGGCGTGGCCAGCGCGGGACGCGCGCGACGCCGAACCACGCCCCCCCTCTCTCCCACACCATGCAGAGCTCCGCAGCGGCGCCGGGGACAGATGGGGGCGGGCAGCGGCGACGCGCGCCGCACCGGCCCCGCCCCCCGAACATCGTGAGGAGAAATCTCCTCAGATCAAAAAGGCGCCAAGAAGTGCTGCCGCCGGCCGGTACAGTCACACAAAACACACACAGGCAGACAGCAGGGACGGGTCCCGGCCCCGCACCGACGGACCGGCCCCGTCCCCCCCCACTAATGTGTAGTATATGGCGTGAGGGAGCTGCCTCCGCCATAGAAGACAGAAGCAAGAAGGGGGGGAGATAAGAAACTCAAAGTATGCTGCCCTGTGAAAGGAATGACATTTAGCTACAGTGAAACATTTAAAGGAACACTCACACACAACATGAGAGAGAAACTTCCACATAACCCCTAGAACTAATAAAGGAGGGACCCACACTCCCCATCCCCGCTGAGGAAAAGGGAATTGGGAAGGGCCAGTGAAAATTAATTCAAGGGACAGGGCATCCCAAACCGGGGTCACCAACCCGGTATTACCGCCTACCCTCTCATATAGGGTCTCACGGTGGAGCATAGCTCCTGAGCACCTGAGGTGCTGATATACCCTCGCCTGGACCCTCAGCCGAGGCTGGGAGGCATATGAGTTCTGGGGAAAAAAGGGTCCAAACAGAAATAAATAAATAGCGGGCCGGGAGTCATCCCGGCTACCTGAAAACCCCCTGTGCAAGGAGGAGCCATCATCTTCTGACTTGCTCGCCGTCTGCAGAGATGGAAAACTGGGTGATGAGTGGGAGGTCCCAGGTATTTATGGATCAGGGAGGGGCTTTCTTTTTTGCTATCATCTCTGCAGGAACGCCCCTTCAGGTCGGTATTACCCACATGTTATGGATATCTTGAAGCGGGGTGTGTGACATACTTAGAATATGTATAATTAAACACTTGTGTGATGTATTATGTGGAGTAAAGTGTAATTTTAATGCTTTGTATGTAATGACATTTTTCACAGTAAAATTGATGAATTGATCTGAAACCTTTCTGATGTGATGTCTGGTTGAGGGGTCATTAAAGTGGACCAACACCCTGAGGTGATCGGCCCGGAAATCTATAAGATTCCCGGGCCGATCACCTCACACACCGCGGGACATCCGAGATCGGGATGTCCCGCGGGGTGTAAACCCCCCAAAACCCCCGAAAAACCTTACCTCTCCAGCCGCTGCTGCCGCCGCCGCCTCGTCTCTGAATGGCCGGTGCGGGCGCGCACACGTCAAGAGTGACGCGCGGGAGGCGCCGATGGGCAAGCTGCTTGTCCGTCGCTGTCAATCAGCTTGTCCGTCGGCGCCGATTGGACGGCGCGGCCACGTGTGAGCGGGGAGAGGTGAGTTTTGGGGGCTTTCTGGGGGGTTTCAAACAACGATCGGGGTGCCCCGGGGAAGTGGACCAATACCCAGGATAGTCAAAATCCTGGGTGTTGGTCCACTTTAATCTGACTAGTGAGGTAAAAGTGGGTTACCCCACTCTTTTGAGATGGTTGATTTATACCCATATGGTCAGAGGTCAACCCTTCCCTGAAAAACAAGTGTCCCCCTAGGGAGGCGTCAGTAGATTTGGTAAGAGGGAGCTTTTTACCTCTTAGGTGTAGAAAGAAAGAACGAAGGAGAAAGTGGGAGAGTGGAACAGAGATGCAGAAAAACAAAAAAGAAAAGAGCGATAGAGGGAAGGTAAAAAGGAGAGCGGTGTGCGTTCCTAAATTGGAATTTTGTAGCAAGGTAAAAAGGAGAGAAATAAATAAAATGAGTTGAATAGTGATGCAGAAAACAAAGGAAAGAAAGAAAGCAAGAGAGAGTTAAATTAGGATGAAGAGAGAGAGACACACACAAAAATAAGAGGGAAAGCGAGAGAAAGAAAGATGACGTTACAGGTGTACCCAGAATGGAGGAATCTACAGGCAGGCCCCGGGATCTACCAAACTCCCTTTAGGTGGATCTGACCTATCTTGGTAGCCCAGACACAAAATATAGTGGAGATCAAGGATTAGCCAAGGTCAGGGACTGCTAGTATTGGTCCTTTGCCAGTTAGAGGCAGGCATTAAAGCTTCCAGTGTTTCACAAGTGATCAGCAAGAAATGTCCTTTAGCCAGAGAGTCCCTTTTAAACAAATGCATAAATGCTACAGTGACAGGTATAGGACCAAAGGACGGGACAACCTTCCCCTGTATCTTGCCTCTCATGTGCGGATTTTGTTTTGTCAGGCAATGAACTGCGAAGTCTGGAGAGCCTGGACTGCAGCAAACTGTACAGTCTGCGCACACTGGAGCTGCGAGCCAATCAGCTGCAGAGCACAGTCGGGCTCTATCTGCCCAGCCTGCGGGAACTTTATCTGGTGAGTTAAGGAATTAATGTGGACCCAAATTCTCCTGGCAACTCTGTGCTGGGTAGGGTCCAGGTCCACAAGCAGCCCAAGCCTCCTGCTTCTACTAGCCATAGAGCCTGAAAAGCAGTTGCGCTTCCAGGGACTGAATGGGGGAGAAATTGTGATTACATTTCCCAGACAGGACCTTTGCCAGCCATTTCTACACACAGGACCTTTGCCAGCCACCACCCTGCAATCCTAAAGATCCATGGAATATGCTAGTGATTTATAAATCATGAATGTCAGTGTTGTATAGTGAATGGCTGGTGTATGGTGTGCTTGTATATTTCTCAGGCTCAGAACAACATCCAGACACTGGAGGGGCTGGAGCACCTGGTCAGTGTCACCAGGCTTCACCTGAGGGATAACCAGCTGGAGAGTCTGGACGGCTTCTCTGAAAAGATGCGAGCGCTGCAGTACCTCAACCTCAGGTATGAACCCACCAATATACACTGCTCACTGGCTGCCCACATATAATAGGACCAGTCAGGGGCGTAGCTAGGAGGGGGCAGCAGGTCAGAGCACAGGTGGGGGAGCATCATTTAGAATCTTTGCCCTGGGTGCCAGAAAGCCTAGCTACTCCTCTTTGATACAGTTACCAAACTGTTTCTAAGAAGGCCATTGGGAGCTGCATTGATTGACTAGCATCAATTAATGCTAAAGCTTCAATAGACATGTATAGCACTGAGCTCTCAAGGGGGATCTGGAAGGATTCGTTCTCAACTCTGAAATATTGTCCTTACTAGTGTGGAGAGAAAGGATGAGAGTGGCCACCATCAGGGCAGGACAGACAAGAGTCCAGTAAGGAGCCTGGCCACAAAGGGAGGGCCAGACAGACAGCCCTGCATTCAGTGCTGCCAAACTAAAGCAGATTTTCACCGAGTAAGAGCCTATCTTATATGTTTCCCACACCCTGCACATACAGATTGCTCACATTAAAAATCATCCTACCTGCATCTACTGCATGTTATGAGCCTTTAAACATCCAAGATGGCGGCTCATGGAGCATTAGGCTGCCTGCAAACAGGAAGTGTCTTCTGACTGTATCGCTCTGCATTCTGGGATGGCTTCCCTTTCCCTGCCCCCAGCCCTGCTCTGTCTGTGCAAAGCACAGCTATACCCCCCCCCCCGTCCAGTACATTATCCCACTCTCCTCTCCTCAGTATCTGATGTTTCTGAGGCACCCGTATCCTAGAGTCCTGAACAGATTTGCAGCCCAGTGGGGGAAAGAATAATAAGTAAGTGACTAAAAACTTAAAATGTATTAATTTTAGATGCTGGGGAATCGTTTTTAAGGGTTTGGGCTTTTCATTGAATCATGCTGAAGGTCCAGTTAACTGTTGCTGATGATTATGGTGGGGGGAGGGATTTGATATTAACAGGCCCTCCATGACTTATGTAATTGCTGGGACCTTGGTAAACTTCATTTTTCTATATAGTATAACTGGGCTCCAAGGCAATCAGACTTGCCCCCGTAATCCAGCCAGAGGTCCAGCAATCACAAGGTTATGGGAGGGCTAAAGATTCCCAGTGGTGACACAGCTGCTTTAAAGAGAAGCAAAACTCCAGGGCCCGGTCAAAGCCTTCCCTAGGGGCATCCTGATTTGGGACGCCAAGCCCACTGAGGGTGGATCTGACCTATCTTGGTGGCTGTGAGGCCGGCACAGAAAAGTGGGTCAAGGTCCACATGTAGCCAAGGTCAGGGACTGGAAGCACAGGACCATGGTCAAGTCGGGGCAGGCAGTAAAGCTTTGAGTGAGGAGCAGGTTTTGCAGCATCCAGCACATCAGGACTAATCCTCCACATGGCAGGTAAGCAAACAATGATTTGTTTTTACACTTTACACTGGACAATCCCTTAGTCACCATTTTTTTTCCGCAGAGGTAACCTGGTGTCTAAGGTACAGGAAGTGGAAAAGCTAAAGGTCCTGCCCATGCTACGAGCTCTGGTGCTAAGGGAGAACCCTGTGGAGGAGGAAGATGGCTACCGCCTGGAAACACTGATAGCGCTGCCAAGCTTGGAGAGACTTGATAAGGATTTCTTTGAGGAGGAGGAGAGGACAGAAGCTGCAGAGACCAGGAAGAGCAGGCTGGAGGAAGGGGTAAATGCACAGTGACATCATCAAACACCTCTGGCCCCTAATGTGGACCTCCAGTCTCGTAACAAAAGTCCAATCAAACACTTGTCACACTTGGGCTAATATAAAGTCTTCTCTATGACTGCAATCAATGTAATGCGTGATCCCCCTCCCTTTGGCTGCTTCTCCTTCTTAAAGTTGACCAAAATCTCGGATTTTTACTATCTAGGGTTTTGGTTCTTGCCCTGGGGGCATCCCCCAGAGCGTGGGCTCTCATCCAATCAGCACTGTATGCTGTGCATATTAATGCACAGTCTGGCAAAAGAGAGCATGGATGGCCACATCCCCGGGTTCTTTATGGTGTGTTCTGTTATGGTGTTATCTCAATGGCTGGGTGCAGGAGCGGGCCTCAGCTACAAGAAGGCGTGAATGCTCGGTGATCTGGAGGGCTTACACAGTAGACCGTGGCAAGTGTTTGGTCCACTTTGAATATGAAGGGCTGAATGTATTTTCATCACAGACATTTCTGTGCCTCTGTTATACATTTGTTACATTCACCAGCTGCAAAGTAAACATAACTGACTGGTCGTTACATTAAGATACACTGTGTGATAAAAGATTGTTACAGTCAGCCAGTCAGCTGTGTTTAGTTGCAGCAGGAGACAAATATATCAGCTGAGAGGTAGGGAACTGTCTGTGAAGAAAAAATTCAGCCCCAAACCAAAAGACCTTGCAAATGATACGGACCAAAGCCCCCAAATAATCGATTTTGCTCCTCCACCCCAGATACATTACTGTTCAGATGTTTTCTGCCCTCAATGCTGCTTGGTATTCCTGTTATTGTGATTTTAATTTTCGTTTTTTCTTCAGGTATGCCATTTGTTTCTGACAGGATACTATTGTTCTAAACTAGTTGTTTAAGCCCCCCCTCCTCCCTGAATGCTGGGAGCAATTAGCTTCTATTGAAAATAGTACTAGAAGGAAGATAAGAGCCAAAAGAAGATTACATTTTCTCATGAGTATTTTTAGCCATTACCAGGACACTTAGGGGACTTGCTACATGGGATTTTTTTTATTTAACTTTCCATAGGATGTCATTGGTCTGCTTTAACTGCTTCAGGGCTTGAAGGGCCGAAAGGGAAAGAAATCACCCAGCAGCATGGTTCAGTTAGTAAATGCTGGGGACTTACAGTTTAAATACAAGTGAATAGTACTGGCAGCAGGAGATCACATTCCACATTCATTGCAGACCGTATTGGTCACCCTATAAGATGCACCTGCCCACAAGATACAACTAGGATTTGGAGGAGGCAGTGTGGCATTCCCCCCTCCCATTACCTATAGGCAGTGTGGCATTCTTCCCCCCTCCCATTACCTATAGGCAGTGTGGCATCCCCCTCCCATTACCTATAGGCAGTGTGACATCCCCCTCCCATTACCTATAGGCAGTGTGGCATCCCCCTCCCATTACCTATAGGCAGTGTGACATCCCCCTCCCATTACCTATAGGCAGTGTGACATCCCCCTCCCATTACCTATAGGCAGTGTGGCATCCCCCCTCCCATTACCTATAGGCAGTGTGGCATCCCCCCCCCCCATTACCTGTAGGCAGTGTGACATCCCCCTCCTATTACCTATAGGCAGTGTGACATCCCCCTCCCATTACCTATAGGCAGTGTGACATCCCCCTCCCATTACCTATAGGCAGTGTGGCATCCCCCTCCCATTACCTATAGGCAGTGTGACATCCCCCTCCCATTACCTATAGGCAGTGTGACATCCCCCTCCCATTACCTATAGGCAGTGTGGCATCCCCCCTCCCATTACCTATAGGCAGTGTGGCATCCCCCCCCCATTACCTGTAGGCAGTGTGACATCCCCCTCCTATTACCTATAGGCAGTGTGACATCCCCCTCCCATTACCTATAGGCAGTGTGGCATCCCCCCTCCCATTCCTCATAGGCAGTGTGGCATTCTTCCCCCTTCCATTCACCATAGAAAGTGTGGCATTCCCCCCTCCCATTACCTATAGGCAGTGTGACATCCCCCTCCCATTACCTACAGGCAGTGTGACATCCCCCTCCCATTACCTATAGGCAGTGTGACATCCCCCTCCCATTACCTATAGGCAGTGTGACATCCCCCTCCCATTACCTATAGGCAGTGCGGCATCCCCCCTCCCATTCCCCATAGGCAGTGGGGCATTCCCCCCCCCCCCCATTTCTTATAGGCAGTGTGGCATTCCCTCCCTCCCATTACCTGTAGGCAGTGTGGTATTCCCTCCCTCCCAGTCCCCATAGGCAGTGGGGCATTCCCCCCCCCCCCATTTCTTATAGGCAGTGTGGCATTCCCTCCCTCCCATTCCCCATAGGCAGTGTGGCATTCCCCCTCCCATTCCCCATAGGCAGTGTGGCATTCCCCCTCCCATTACCTGTAGGCAGTGTGGTATTCCCTCCCTCCCATTCCCCATAGGCAGTGGGGCATTCCCCCCTCCCATTCCCCATAGGCGGTGTGGCATTCCCCCTCCCATTCCCCATAGGCAGTGTGGCATTCCCCCTCCCATTCCCCATAGGCAGTGTGGCATTCCCCCTCCCATTACCTGTAGGCAGTGTGGTATTCCCTCCCTCCCATTCCCCATAGGCAGTGGGGCATTCCCCCCTCCCATTCCCCATAGGCGGTGTGGCATTCCCCCTCCCATTACCTGTAGGGAGTGTGGCATTCCCCCCTCCCATTCTCCACAGGCAGTGTGGCATTCCCCCGATCCCATTCACCTATATGCAGTGTGGCATTCTCCCCCTCCCATTATAGTCAGTGTAGCATTTCCCTCCCCCCCCACCCCTGTGGACACTGGAGGACGAACGGCGAGAGGTCAGGGTAACTGACCCGAGGCTCCTGGGGTGCTGCGCACCCACCGACACCCGGGTTTGTGCAGCAGGTGGGTGTGGCCTGTGTAAAGTATCCATTGAGGATGATGGACGTCGAGGCAGGACAAGCGCACCTGCAGCACACACCCGGGTGTTTGCGCGTGCTGTGTTTAAGAAACAGCAATGGGGATAGCGGGCAGGGATCAGTTACCCTGCCTGCCGCCTCCGGTCCTTCATTGTCAGGCCCCCCGGTGACTTGCGGCAGCTCGGCCAGCAGCGCGAGAGTGCCGGTTATATGTTGCCTTTTTCTACAAATTTGCACCATAAGACTTTAGGGGAAAGCATGCGTCTTATTGGGCAAAAAATACAATAAATACATTTAAGTTAAGTAAAATGTGTCTGTTTTTGAGGGAACTTTCCTCAGGGCTAAAGTCAATTTATGAACGGACTTCCCGCGGCTTGTAGACCATGTCATGTTGTATGACACTCCATAGCATAATTCTTTATTTCTCTCTTAAATTCTTTCAGCATTTGGAGTCCTAACAATCTTTTATTGCTTGAGTTACCTTAAAGACAAAAAAAGAAACTGGTGGCTCAGGACAAGAACTGAAGAAATGACTGGAGCAACAAATGAGGAGAGATGAGCCATAGTGGCAACCAATAGAATGCTTGTAATGGTTTCCCAGGGGAAAAAAACGTGGTTGGTTGGGCTATGTGAAGGGGGCCTTTTATTATAACGAATGAGACTGTAATGGAGAAAGTTAAAGTGGATGGAAACTCATTTTCGGGTCCTCCCCCCCCCACTGAGAAGCTCAGAACATCAATTGGCGATCTGAAGGTGCCGGGGGGCCCTATTAAAGGCCAGATAACACACAGCAAGAGGCTGGCCGCTTCCCCGTCTTTCACGCTGGGTAAGTCTGTTCTCGCACCCAATCATTCAGGAAGGCTGGACGCAGGGGGTGCGCACAGCAACAGGGGAGCTGGGGATATGACGTTGGCGATCACATGCCTGCTGGAGCCATCTGGTAAAGGTGACCTCGGGGGTGTCACGCAGCTGTGCATTCTGCTATAGGATACCCCGGGGTAGGCTAGCAGTCAGCACTGGAATCTTTTAGATGAGTTGCATGGGTTTCTATCAGCTTTAAGAGATGTAACAAGTGGCCACAGCTGGGCCAGGGATCCCGAGAGCTGCTTACAGCCATTGTATTGTCTTATATTGCCAAATGTTAAATACATTCTGGCTTCTTTCTAGACAGTCTCGAGTGTTATTTTCCAACTGAGAGCCAAGAAAAGAGTTCCCACCACCATGGTGATGGTGACATGTGACACCAAGGGAACATTATTGGGGCAAGTTTTTAGCTTTCTGGCTCCATTCTCACCTGTGCCAAAACCAAATTACCCAACACAGACAAATAATGACCAGTTAGCCAAATTCCTCTCTAGCCTTTAACCCTTTAAATGCCAAGCACGTAGTTTCTACGTGGTTGCTTCTCCTACCGTTAAGTGCCAAGCACGTAGAAACTACGTGCCTGGCATTTCCCCCAAACAGTTACAAAATAGAAAAAAAAAAACACTTACCTCCGGTATCCCTGTGAAGCCTGGGGTCCCCTCTTCCTTGGGGGGGCATCCGATCGCCCCCCCGTCGTCCTCCGTCTTCAGGGGGGGGCCCGAAACCAGCCGCCCCCCCCCCCCCCCGTTTCCAGCGCTGATCGCCGCTGTAAAAAAAAAAAAAAATAAAACTGTCATTTACTCACCTCCGCGCCCGAGCCTTCTGTCCGGGTCTCCTCTTCACCAGGGGGGGGTCCGATCCCCCCCCTGGGCTGCGCAGTCTTCAGGTGAGGACTCTCTTCCGGGTCCTCACCTCTTGTAATGGCGGCGATGGCCGCCGCCGCTTAGCCCCGCCCATTGTGGGAGGAGCGGGATGACGTCATCCCGCTCCTCCTATACCCCCTCCGAGCTCCGGCATCTGTCAGATGCCGGTGGTGATCGGAGCAGGGCGGATGTCAGGTGAGGAGGCTCCGATCGGAGCCCCCTCGCCTGTCACCCGCCCTGCGCCGATCACCACCGGCATCTGTCAGTGAGGTGATCGGCGCGGGACAGCGGCGAGGGACGTCGGATCGGAGGTGAGTATAGTGTAAAAAAAGAAAAATAAAGATTTTTTTTTCTCTGTGTGTGTGTCATTTTTTTTACTATTAACCCCTTGTGAACTGGTAAGGGGTCCATGACCCCTATACCAGTTCACAAGGCTGGGGAGATGGCAAGCCACCTGCGCTAGCGGGTGGCTTGCCATTAACCCCTGGCACCCCCATTACCTGCCTCCCCAAAGGCCAGGGGGGGGCAGAAGAGCCCGGGCCCACATGGGCTATGTGGGCTCGTAGGCTGCAGGGTGGGGGGGCCACATAAGCTGGCCCCCCCACTCTGTGCCTACAAGCCCCCATAGCTGGTCCCGGGCTGGTTACTGTGGGTAAGGGGGACCCCACGTCAATTTTTTTTTTGATTTTTAAGGGTTTTTAACCCTTAAAAATAAAAAAAAAAATGGGGTCCGCCCCCCCTGGGAGGGGGGACCCTATGTCATTTTTTTTTTTGATTAACCCTTTGTAATCTGTCATCCAGCAGCTATAAAAGGCTTCCAGCAAGTGAGCAGAAGCCAGTGATCGCCGAGGGACAGAGTGCTCCAGGATGGATGGGAGGTGAGTACAGTGTAAAAAAAAAAAAAATTAATAAAATATTTTTTTCTTTATGTGTGTCTGTGTCATTATTTACTTTTAACCCCTTGTGAACTGGTAAGGGGTCCATGACCCCTATACCAGTTCACAAGGCTGGGGGGATGGCAAGCCACCTGCGCTAGCGGGTGGCTTGCCATTAACCCCCGGCACCCCCATTACCTGCCTCCCCAAAGGCCAGGGGGGGGCAGAAGAGCCCGGGCCCACATGGGCTATGTGGGCTCGTAGGCTGCAGGGTGGGGGGGCCACAAAAGCTGGCCCCCCCACTCTGTGCCTACAAGCCCCCATAGCTGGTCCCGGGCTGGTTACTTTGGGTAAGGGGGACCCCACGTCAATTTTTTTTTTGATTTTTAAGGGTTTTTAACCCTTAAAAATCAAAAAAAAAATGGGGTCTCCCTCCCCTGGGAGGGGGGACCCTATGTCATTTTTTTTCCCGATTTAACCCTTTGTAGTGTGGATGATTTTTGTATTTTTTTTGTGAATGTTATAAAATACTTGTTTCAGTTAGGGGGGTCTCCTGGGCAGGAACGGGGGGCTACCGATAAATATGTGGTACCGTTCTAATCGGTAGAAATGGGGCTTTCACATGCAATATGATTTTCCTTAATAAAATACATTTTTTATTTAAAATAAAGGAGTCAATTTTCTAAAAAAATTTTTTTATTTATTTATTTTTTTTTTCACTTAATAATATTGTAAAAAAAAAAAAAAAAATTACAAACAAGACATTTAATGTTAAAGTCTAAACTCTGCTGCAAAAAATATATATATAATTTTTCTGAAAGTTACAGCAAAAATGGCGCAAAACATGTCGCAAAACATGACGCAAAATGGGGAAAATGGCCTGTCAACAGAGGGTGACAAAATCTCAAGTAGGCTGGCAATTAAAAGGGTTAATAGTACCTATGCATGTTGGGTATTGTTCTGTTCGGGGGACCTTGCGCTTTCAGACTTAGCTTGTTTTTTCTGGTTTGCATATTTATATTTTAGGAAAAGGTGTTTTTTATTCAGCTTTTTTATAAATTTTTTAGGGAAACCCTGCGCAACCAAAGAATTCTTTGAGGAATTAATTCCAGAAAGATGAGCCCACTACAACAAGCTGGGTACCCTTAAAAAGCTTAACGTGTGTACTTTCAGGGAATATATGGTTTATGGGGGATATTCCAAATGTAAAGGGTTGTTTTGGTTGAAAAATCGCAAGGTGCGCACTTTGTCTGCAGAGCTGAAATTTTCAAGTAAAATTACCGTTATGCGCATGCTTTACTTTGGGGTGTTTGGCAACTCTTCCCTTGACAGAACCTATGCATGTTGGGTGTTGTTCTGTTCGGGGGATGTTGCGTTTTCAGATTAAACTTGTTTTTTCTTGTTTGTATATAGTTTTTTTAGGAAAATGTGGCTTTGATTCTGCTTTTTTATCCTTTTTTTAGGGAAACTCTTTGCAACCAAAGATTACGTTGAGGGATTACTTCCAGAAAACTATGGCCACATCCACAAGCTTGGTACGCCTAGAAAGCCTGAGGTGTGTACTTCCAGAGAATATATAGTTTGTTGGGGGTATTTCAAATGTAAAGGGTTGTTTTTCTGGAAAAACCGCAAGGTGCGCATATTGCATAGCATAGTTGTATTTTATCTGAAAATCTCCTAAAGCGCTGTTTCAGTTTGGGGGAGTCTCCTGGGCAGGAAAGGGTGTCTACCAATACATATGTGGTACCGCTGTAACCGGGAGAAATTGGGATTTCACACGCAATAAGATTTTATTGACAAACTTACATTTTTTATTCCAAAAAAAACTACAATATGTAAAAATTTTTTTTTTTTTTTTTTTTTTTGCACATATTTCACCCAAAAATATTAAGAATACACCTAACAAATGACAAACAAGACATTTCATGTTAAAGCCCAGACTCTGCTGAAAAAAACAATATATCATTTTCCTGGGAAATCCCTTCAAAAATCACATTTGAACATGGGGAGCGCAAAATAGTGCAAAATGGTCTGGCAACAGAGTGTGACAAAAACTCCAGGTAGGCTGGCACTTAAAGGGTTAAAATGCCACCCTTGCATATATACCTCATCATTTCAAATGAATACAAGATCCCCCAGTTATACTCCCTCAAAGCATGAAAGACCCCTCATCTGAATGTAAACACTTATTGCCTAACAACCCTCCTTAACCAAAGAATTACCCCATTATTCCATTACAAACCTCTCAGCCAAATAGACCCACCCCACAGACAAACATTCTCTCCTCAATCTATAAACAACTACTCCTCCTCATGTATGACCCCGCAATCCATAAGTGACCCCTGGAACAAATGTATATTGCCTCAGTCCATATGTGACCACTCAGCCATATACACAACCGTCAATCCGTGAGAAAACCATCAACCAAATTATTAGGATACCCTTTAACCAAATGTATACTCCAGGGGTAGCTTTACACAGTCTCAAGGACTTTTCTAATGCAGGGGTGCCAATTTGAGCCCCACTTCCCTTAATCACTATGTGACTCCTCAGCCATTTGTATAACCCTCAATCCATAGGAGGTCACTCAAATTCAAACCCTTCTATTACATAACATAATTCCATAGCCATCTTCTGATCCAAATAACTCACCCCCAATTCATCCCCAGACACAACTATAACCCCTCAATCCATTAACAGCCACTTCAAACAATTCATACTGCTTTAGTCAATGAGAAACTTCTCAGCTAGTTTTTAGGGGAGGGCGGTGTCAGCTTTTGGGGACACCATTATCTCAGCCACCCTTTTTTCTGCAGATAGGTCAGGGCCCCTCATGCCATTATGTTGGGTAGTCATTGGGAGAAGGCACTGCCAGCTTCCAGGGAAGAGGTACAGCAAAAATATGCGGCTTTGGTATGGAATCAGCACCATAGGATGGGTGAGGAGGGGCAGAATTTTTCGCTTCCCACACTGAATGCTATTTTGCCTAGAAATGGTCCTGTATATAGACTCCCTTAATCCAAAAGGTTTTGTTCTTTTCAGTTTACACCTACATGTTTATTTTTTGGCCTACTCAGAGTCATATGGCTTCCAACACCACTTCTATGCAGATGAGTCAAATTTACCTCTGAGGCCAAGATCTCCTTTCCCAGACTACTAGCTCACACTACCAATGTCAAGCTAATGGTCTGTAATATTCATTGATGATTATTAGCCCCAGTCGGCCACTGTGTCAGTATAATTACTAAGGTTTACCTCTTCCTTTCCTTCCAGCGGTAGCTTTACACAGGCTCAATGACTGTTCTAATGGGGGGCGCCAATTTGAACCCCACTTAATATTCAATATCTCCTGGGGCGGACTTATCATTTCTTGGGTCCCCATGCACAGTTGTGTCTGGGGGCCCTAATCAAATACTTTTCTATATAAAAAATACAATATTAAAGGGGAACAAATAATGGAGAGAAGCAGATATCTTTCTCATGTACCAGTATTGCAGCAGTTGCCTCCAGTGTTTAATCAGCAGAGTTCTGGGGTGCCCTGAGGTGTGGGGGGCCATGCAACTGTATGGGTTGCGTGGTGGCTAAGCACACTGCTGAGTATCTGTGAGCAGCTCATCTACTTGATAAACAGCTCTGATGGCCAGCGAGCTTGTGTTTATGGATACTGCCCAGCAATGTATAATCTTGTTGGCAGTGATATTCATCCATCCTGCTCTCCCCTGATTTGGGATGCCCATTGTCTGAATACCCCCCCTAAGGAGCTATACTTACCAGCAAGCTGGACACTGGAGGCTGCTGCACATGGCCACAGCACAGTCTCCACCAATCAGAGGGTTTATCATGTTCCTGTGTCCCCTAACACCCTTTACATGTAAATCAGTAACAATAGCTGTGGTGGTGGGGTATAAGGCAGCATGCATCTCACATCGGGGGCCATGTTGCAGCATGGCAGGCATAGCCCAGACTTCTGCTTTAAATGCCAGGTGCATTTTAAGCACAATTTTGAAAGTTTTGTTAAAAATATTTGTTTCACAAAAGCCTGCGAGTAAGCCACGCCCCTAAACCACAACTTTGTCACGCCCCTGTAAGGTGATCGCCATGGTTGGCATCTCTGAAAACAACAGCCTTTTGAAAGAAAAACGATTGCTTTGTTTATCCTAGTATTAGTACAGTACGAAATCTCAACTGCAGGCAAAAATCATTTGAGAGAAGGATGTCACTGTAGCTCGTCCTACAGTTTGGCCCTTATATTTTACCACTAAAATCCTCGAGCTAGGTTCATCCACCTCTCCTAACACTTCTACAGTGCTGCATCTTACTCGTGAGTCACTCCACTGGCTGCCAATATCTGAAACAATTCAGTTTAACATAAAACTGGACCTTCACCCTGAATAAAAGCCTATCTTATATGTTCCCCCCATCGTGTACATACAGATTGCCCACATTAAAAATCCTACCTGCATCTACTGCACTTTCTGAGCGTTTAAACATCCAAGATGGCGGCCCATGGAGTTTAAGGCAGACATGAAGTGTCTTCTGACTGTGCTGCTCTGCATTTTGGGATTGCTGTCCTTTTCCTGACCCCAGCTCTTCTCTGTCTGTGCAAAGCACAGTTATAACCCCCCCTCCCCCCATGCTTTTGACCCCTCTCCTCTCCTCAATATGTGATGCTTCTGAGGCAAGATGGCGGAGCCCGGATCCTAGAGCAACAAAGTTGCAGCCCAGTGGGGGAAAGTCCAAACATACCAGCCCAGGCACAACTTTCATACTGTCCGCAACCTCCTCCTGTCTTCATCCATGATTTCCTCCTCTGACCCTCGTCTCTAGGACTTCACACATGCCACTCAATTTCTCTGGACAGCCCTCCCTATACAATGTGTCAACACAAAAATGCTTTACAAACACATCAAAACCTCTCTCCACAGGGCTTTCCAAACTGGGATGCCCTGCTGTGAAACCCCACAGTCCGCCCGGTTTTCCAACATTTGGTGCATATACGTGCTGCCCGCCGGCAATGTGTGCAGCTGGGATTTCATTAAGCTTCTCTCGCCACACAGCTGGAGAAGCAGACCAGCCGAGAGGCTCCGCATGTGCCGTTGGGCCGAGGGGAGTTTACTGGGCGAATGGCGGGTTTCACGACAAAAACCAAAATCCAGAATAGTGAAAATCACAGGTTGTGGCCTACTTTAAACTCACCTAGTTATAAAAGCCTATTATGTGGCTTAACCAATACTTCACAGTCCTGCAACGTCTTGAAGCACTAGTAATCATACTCATACTAATTTTTTGTAACCCCCGTCCTACCTCCAGTGCCAGGGGAGACTGGACATCCACCTGTGCGGGTATTGGTCCTCGCCACAATGAGACAGGATGGGGGTGCATCCAGAATGCTGGAGCCCCCCCACACCTACCCCCCCCAGAAAGCCTCAAATTCGTACCTTAGCCACAATCCTCATCAGTGTTCCATCGGCCGGATGGGCAATTGCAACGCTATATTCCCAGTGTGGATCGAGGCTAAGGTAAGAATTTGGACCTTTTCTTGGGTGTTATGTGTGGGGGCGGGGGGCTCTAGCATTTTGGATGCCTCCCCCAGCCTGTCTTATTGCAGCAGGGACCAACACCCGCACCCGTGTTGGTCTGCTTTATTACAACTTGTGATCCAACCTCTCAACTCCACCCTTACAATTTAGATCGTAAGCTCACAAAGACCAGTGCCCTTACTCCTATCAATGTGTATTTGTTGCATGTCTGTCACATCTGACCTATAACAACCGGTGTATTATATTATTTATTCTACCTTGTACAGCACCACAAAGAAGAATGGCGCTGTATATATATTATATTACGTTAGTGCATACCTTCTAACTTTTCAGGATGGGAAAGAGGGACAGTTAAATTAGGCCACATCCCCTCATTGTGGGATGGATAGGAGGTAGATTGTAACAGTTACAACAATATAAACAAAATAATAGGAAAATAAATCATATATTGATGCAGATCTGCATGTTACACCTCAAAGAGGGACAAATGAGAACAATGAGGGGCAAGAGACTTGGACTCAAATGAGGGACAGTTGGGAGGTATGTTAGTGGGATAAAAAAAATCTGCATGCTCTTGATGTAAGGAGCCAAGGACAGCTGACATTGATTATTATGCTGTTTAACGATGGGATGCGACAGAGTCCGCTTTCATTTGTATTCTTCAGTTTTTTACTGGAATGAGGCGGGGATGTTTTCTCCATTAAGATTCATGTCCTGGCTTGTTATCTCATCCTGCCTTTTCTTTTTGACCCCAAGCCCAAAGCAATGTCTGTGTTGGTGTATGATAGGGCAATGGCGCCACCCACTGCTTTAAAAAAAGTATTACATGCCAATCAGGCCAAGACTGTCATGAAACAGCAGCATTCAGACCAATGTCTATTCAGACACCCAATTTAATTAATACCATTTTATCCCAGGGTTAGGTGGTGGCCTGTACAGCATCGCTATCATCAGCATTGCTTAGACTTTGTTTTGGACAGGGATGCCTTGGGCCTACCAGTGGAGCTCATCCACACCTCATCCAGAGGAAAAGGTAAGTATCTGCCAAATGTGTTACATTGGGGGGGGGGGGTTTAAAATGCTGAAAAAATAACATTACTAATTAATACATAACCTAAAAAATTAAGGTTTTCTTTTAGTTGTCCATACAAGAACGTTGCTTCTTATTGGGTATGCTTATGATTGGGTATTGCTTGGAGCTGGAGGCGGGACTAAAGTAGGAAGATGGCTGTGATTCCTTCCCTATCTGCAGGTATAAGGCCCAACTGGTAGTTTTGCCAGTACACGAGCAGTCGAAACCAGGTCTTTGGGGGGTATGGCTTAAATAATAATAAGGAAAGAAATGTATTAACAGAAACAAGGCCGGAGACACCCTGTCAATGGCACTAGGCACTCGGGTGTGGTGTCAGTCTATGGATCACTAAGGGAAAACCAAATATACAAGGTAGGTAGGTGAAGCTGTCCATACAGGGACACCACTTCATTATGACTGGGATGTACAAATGCAGTGCCCCAAAAAAAAAACAGTGAACCTCCACACTTTTGAAAATTAAAACACAAACGTGCAAAAAGTGCGACTTGTGCAAGAGGCGCAAATACAGACTGTAAACAGTGGAATGCTTAAAGTGGACCAACACCGAGAGGTGATCGGCCCGGAAATCTATAAGATTCCCGGGCCGATCACCTCCCACCCCACGGGACATCCGAGATCGGGATGTCCCGCGGGGTGAAACCCCCCCAAACACCCCAAATCACCTACCTTATCTTCGGCGGCGGCCGGCCGCCGCCGCCTCCCTCGCGCCCCTGTAGGCGTGCGCGCGCCCGCGCCGGCCGTCTGCGAATGGCCGGCGGGGGCGCGCGCGCGCCGAAAGTGACGCGAGGGAGGCGGCGGCGGCGGCAGCCGCCTGGACGTTCCTGATCCCCGCCTGGACGTTGGCGGGGATTGGACCGTCCAGTCACGTGGGAGCGGGGAGAGGTGAGTTTTTGGGGCTTTCTGGGGGGTTTCACACAGCGGGGCACCCCCGATCGGGGTGCCCCGCCGAAGTGGACCAAAACCCAGGATAGTCAAAATCCTGGGTGTTGGTCCACTTTAACCACCATGCAAACCATGCAAAAAATGCCTCCACCTACCCGGGGGCCCCCAGAGGCCGGGTGAGATCAGTGGCAAATTTTGTTTAAAAATACAGTTTACTCACCTTTAAAACGGGTATTATGAGTGTGCCATACACTCCACTTCGATCTTCATGACATGTGGGTAATCTCCAGTAGAGGGTGAACTTCTGCAGAGATGAATATGCAAAAAAAGAAAGCCCCTCCCGGTCCATATATACCTGGGACCTCCCACCAATTTCCCAGTGTAAAAATGTAGTCACCAAATAGTACTTCACACAGCGAACAACATCCAAATTGTGCAGAACCCTTTCCTTGTCATTGTTAGGCTTAGGGCACAAGGAAGGGAGAACAATATCCTGATTGAGGTGGAAAGCAGACACCACCTTAGGAAGGAAATCCGGCTTAAAACGAAAAACCACCTTATCCTGGTGTCTCTCAAAGTAAGGGGCCTGAATCGACAGAGCCGCCAGCTCAGAGACACGCCGAACAGAGGTAATAGCCACCAAGAAAGCAACCTTCTGAGTGAGACCGAAAGAGCAATATCCTGTAGCGGTTCAAAAGGAGGAACCCGGAGAGCCGAAAGAACGAAATACAAATCCCAAACAGGAACCACAGCCTTCCGAGGGGGCCGCACATGCGCGACCCCTTGGAAAAAGGTCTTAACCAGGGGGTGTAAAGCAAAAGACCTCTGGAAGAAAACCGACAGAGCAAAAACCTGTCCTTTCAAAGTATTAAGCTGGAACCCAAGATCCAAATTATGCTGAAGGAACTCCAAAATCCTGGGAATCGAAAACACCCTGCAAGGCAAGGCCCTAGCCTCACACCAATCAATATAGGACCTCCAAGTCCTATAGCAAATGCCAGAAGAGGACCGCTTCCTAGCCCTAATCAAGGTCTGAACAACAGCCACTGACAAACCTTCCTCCTTCAAAATGAAGGTTTCAGCAGCCAAGCCGTCAAAGCCAGCGTTTGTAAATTGGGGTAAAGAAATTGACCCTGAGATAGCAGATCCGGCAACAAGGGAAGCCGGTTCTGATCTACGGCCAGCCTTACAACGTCTGCGTACCAAACCCTTCTTGGCCACCTTGGAGCCACCAGAATTGCTGGTGCCCCTTCTAGAACCAGTTTGCAAACTACCTTGCCCAGCATGGAGACAGGCGGAAACAGGTACAGAAAACCCAGATCCTTCCAAGCAAGGGACAAGGCATCCACTGCCAGAGATAGAGGATCCTGAGAAAGAGACACAAAAGCCGGAAGTTTGCGATTGTGCCTCGAGGCAAAGAGATCCACCTCCGGAGTCCCCCACTTGCGGCAAAGATCCAGAAAAACCTCAGGGTTGAGAGACCACTCTCCTTGGCGAGAGGATCCCCTGCTCAGGGAATCCGCCTCCGTGTTCTCCACTCCCGGAATGTAGACTGCCGAAATGCAAGGAACATTGCTCTCCGCCCATTGCAGGATCAGAGAGACTTCCCCGAGAGCACTCCTGCTGCGAGTCCCTCCTTGGTGATTGATGTAAGCTACCGCCGTTCGGTTGTCTGAATGAACTTGAACCGGTAGACCCTGTAAATGTGAGGTCAGCCGAGCTAGAACCAGTCGGATGGCTCTGAGCTCCAAGACATTGATGGGGGTGTAAGCCTCCTGAGGACCCCACACCCCGCTGAACTGATGACTTTTCCAATAGCCTCCCCAGCCCGACAGGCTGGCATCCGTGGTAACCGTCTCACAACAAGGGACCAGAAAGGATCTGCCCTTCAACAGGTTGCTCGATTCCAGCCACCACCGAAGGGACTGCCGAACCCTGGGAGACATCCTGAAAGGTTGATCCAATGACTGCGGACACCTGTCCCAATGCGTCAATAGGTGAAGAGATCACATGTGAAACTGTGCAAACGGTACCGCCTCGAAGGAGGATACCTTCAAGCCCACAGTTTCATCCCCTGTCGGATAGAGGGACAAGGATTGGCCAGAAGAAGGCGGATCAGACCCTGAATCCCCTGCACCTTGGTCTGGGGCAGAAACACTCTGGCCTGAATGGTATCCAGATTCATGCCCAGAAATGAAATCACACGAGATGGAGTGAGAGAAGACTTGGGGCGGTTGATCACCCACCCGAACCTCTCCAGGGTCGACACCACCTGGTGTGTGTCCAGCTCCGCCTGCTGAAGAGAAGAAGCTGAGATCAACAGGTCGTCCAGATAAGGCACAATGCGAATGCCCTGAGCTCTGAGCAGAGCCATTATTCCCACCAAGACCTTGGTGAAGACCCTCGGCGCCGAGGTCAGTCCGAAGGGAAGGGCTACAAACTGAAAATGTTGATCCTCCACCGCAAACCGGAGGAATCTCTGATGTGCCAGAAAAATCGGAACATGCAGATACGCATCCTTGATGTCTATGGATATCATAAAATCCCCTTGGCGAAGGGAATTGATAGCCGAGCGCAGAGTCTCCATGCGGAACTTTTTGGCTCCGATAAACCTGTTGAGAACCTTGAGATCTAGAATGGGTCTCACCGAACCCTCCTTTTTGGGAACCATGAAAAGGTTGGATTAGTAACCCCTGCCTCTCTCCGACGGAGGCACCGGGCATATAACTCCCATGTCCATAAGGTTTTTCACTGCCAACAGGAGCCCCTGTGCAGCCTGAGGGTCCGAGGGCACCCGAGACCTTAAGAATCTTGGAGGCGGCCAGTACTCGAACTCCAGTTTGTACCCGGAGGAGACCACTTCCAAGATCCAATTGTCTGTGACCTCCCGGGCCCAGACCTGGAAGAAGAGCCGTAGCTGTCCCCCCACCCTTGCGGGTGAGGGCGCCCCTTCATTGCTGAGCCGGTTTAACGGCAGGCTTGGACTTGGAACCCCAGGCAGCCGCGGGACGTGCTCGACCTCTGCCCCTGTTCCAGGACGAGCCCCTGACACCCGAGAAGGCCAAACCCCTAGGTGCTCTGGCCCCTCGAAAGGAAGGAGTGAACGAGCCAGCCCCCCGAAAGGGACGCCGCTGTTTCTTCCGCTGAGGTAACTTACCTCCTTTAGCAACAGCATCCAATTTATCTCCAAACAGCCGCGTACCCAAGAAGGGAAGAGCCCGTCCACTGGCGGAGCCAGACCGATCTGCGCATAGCCACCAGTAAGGCTGAAGTCCTACTACACACGACAATAGAATCTTCCATAGCAGCCAAGACAAAATCCATGAACAATTCACATCTCTTAAGGGTAGCGAACTCAGCGCTAGCTGGATCAAACTGAGCGTCATTCAGCCAGTCCCTGATAAGAGACCTGGTAGCAAGCGACACCAGGGCAGATGCACAAACGGCCCCTGCAGGGCCGAGCCCACGCTGGCAAATGCGTGGCACGCCATCTGATCAAGGCGCTTATCCTCGCCATCCTTAAGGGAAGTGGCGTCAGGGGTGTTCAGCACAGAAGAGTTGGTCAAACCTAAAACTGGCGCGTCGACCTCGGGAGGAGAAGACCAGCGCTTAACCGCCTCCACCGGGAAAGGATACTTCTTATCCCATCCCTGAGGAACACCAGGAAGCCGACTGGGCCTCTCCCATTCTCTAAGGATCAGCGCATCAAAGTGACCCTGGGTAGGGAATTCCAGACGTGGCTTGCGAACCCCCAAAAATTCCCCCTTCTTGAGAGGGGGCGCCTCAGGTGGTTCAATATCCAACATCTCCAATAGATGTGACAAAACAGTGGCCGTATCTACGGCATCCCCCAGCGCCTGCCCGACATCGGCATCACCAGACTGAACATAGTCAGCCTCTGTTTCCTCATACAATTCCCCCTCCTCTAACGGGGAATAATCTGACAAATCAACGGAATCGTCGTCAACATCCCACAAGGGCTGGGCCGACGACAAATGTTTCTTTTTAGCCTGGGCCTTCTTGCCCACCGTGCTAGCAATACATTTCTCGATGCTGACCAACCTAGCACAAACATCAGAGTGCGACTCCCCGCTGGCACCAATGTCACTTGGGGTACGGATAAGGCGGGGAGGGGAAGGCGATGAAGCGGGAGATGCCGACCCACAAGGCTGGGTACCAGACTGCCGCGTTATGGCCTTTTGTGCGCATGGTATACAGATCAGCACATTCTCCCCCGTAAGGGATACCCCACACCCCACACATGGCCCGGATTGTCCCAGAGGGAGCCCGAGCCCAGTATCCTGCGGAGCCTCCATATGGTGATTTTTGAGGTCAGTCGCAAGACCACAGGGAATTTACGCCTAAGCAACCCAGGATGCCCCTTAAAAGTCCCGGTGGGAGGAGGTGATCAATTTTACACTAGGGACCCCAGGACCAGGAGGAACCCCTTAATATGCACAAATACAATGAAATCTGTAACACACAAACAGGCATCATAAGTGCAATCCCCTATATATATAAGGCAATAACACATACATAATTATATATATAAATATATATATCCCAGCTCCAGACATGCGATAACTAAAAGCAAATAGACACACACACATGCCCGCAAATCAGTGGGGGCCCCCCGCTAGAGAGGGGCCCCCACATAAGCTAAGGAAGTGGCCATCCGGCCCTTACCACCAGGAGCGCAGCTCAGCAACAGCAATCCAAAATGGCCCCCGAGAAGTGCCTCATGCAGAAAGACAGGAAGAGAAGGGGGAGGGCGGGCCAGCGCAGAACGCGCGCTCGCCAGGCCACGCCCCCCCTCCCAGCAATGCGGATCCCAAGGGTTGAGCCACAGAATCGTGCCAAAGAAGGGGGGCGGGGCTACCGCGGCCGCGCTGAGAGCCCGGCCCCGCCCCCTCCCTTAACACAGCCTGAGGGGGAGAAGCTCCCCAGGCTAAATCAAAGGCACCAGATAGGCAACAATGAAAACTATGGCCCTCAGAAGTGAAAACATCCTGTCAGTCAACACACACACACACACACACACACAGTGAAACTCACACACCCACACACACAGGGGCATAGGAGAACGAAACCGAAAATAACGGCCAGGCAACCCCCCCCCCCCCCTGGAGGGGAGTAAGGGACCCAGAAGGGGGGGAACCCTGCCAGAATCTGGCCATAAGCATAGAGGGACAGGGCATCCCACACCAGGATCACCAAAACCTGGGTAACCGCCTACCCCTGAATGAGGTCTCACGGTGGAGCAAGGCTCCTTCCGCACCCATAGGGTGCTGCCTACCTTCACCAGGACCCGCAGCCTAAGCTGGGAGGCTCAAATAGGGGCAATTTAGAAAGGGTCCTGGCAGCAATAGGGACAATAAATGGCCGGGCACGGGCCCGGCTTACCTGTAAGTAAAGAAGTCTTCATCTTCTGTCTTTTCGCCTTCACTGCAGAGAAGGAACTGGGAAATTGGTGGGAGGTCCCAGGTATATATGGACCGGGAGGGGCTTTCTTTTTTGCATATTCATCTCTGCAGAAGTTCGCCCACATGTCATGAAGATCGAAGTGGAGTGTATGGCACACTTACAATAAAATAAATAATGAATAATGGCACTCGGTGAGTGGGCAGCCTGCAGCAAGTGAGGGGCCATTTAACACAATGCAGAGTTTACAGCAGATAGGAAGCCACCGTGGACTTATGTGAGCCAGTTGCTGCAGAATCAGTGTTCAGCTTCATTAAGTTATACAAGATACTGTGACATCTCCGCAACTAGTGAGCTGAATGGTGTACCCGGGCCAGCCGGGCTGGTATGATTCTAGCTAAAGGTATACCAAGACCATCACCTGCGCCATTGGAACAAGGTTAGGTGCGGCTATTTACACAGAGGGGCATAGTAGTTTGTGATACCACAGGGAGTGGAAATATGGGCAATTCCCAGACAATTCCCATTTGCCATGGACAGACAATTCCCTATTTGAGGATGCCCCTCTGTGTAAAACCTCCTGGGTTAGCTCGCACTCCCACAGCGCATGCGCAGGCTGCAGCTACATCTCTGACAAGGTGCGTTAATATTGTATTCTGCTGTACAAAGTTTGTCTTTGATTCAAGTCAACTTTGAATGGACTGAACGCACCTTTCTTCCTTACACTGTGCATATAAAAAGAAGAGAAAGTGTGGATAGATGACCCGGTGGCAGTTTTGAACACCTGGTCTACAAAGGCCTGATGCCAAAAAGCCCAGGATGCACCCAAAGCTCTAGAAGAGTGAGCCTATTAAATGACAAGGGGGTTCCTTAGCCCTAGAAGAACAGGCCTGAGAAACAACTTGCCTGATCCATTGGCTAATAGGGCCGCTAACCCTTTTTTAGGCCCGTAGGGATCACGAACAGCGCAGCCGTTTTCCGAACAGATGCTGTAGCGGTAATATAATATTTTAAGGCACAAACCACATCAAGAGAATGCAGAATCCGTTCCTTCATATGAATGGGATTCGGACAATAAGGAGGTAGGATAATACCACCTTAGGCAAAAATCTTCCCACAAAAACAGAACCACCTTGTCTTTGAGAAAAGTCAAACAAGGAGATTTGACAATGCCGTCAGCTCCGCCCTGTGGACTGAAGCAATGGCCACTAGGAACACCGCCTGCAGAGTGAACAGGAATAAGGAAGATTCAGTTAAATCCTGTAAGGGAGGTCCTTGAAAAGCAGAAAGCACCAGCTTGAGATGCCAGCATGAAACTGAGGTAATTGGGTGCTGAAAAATAATGGATATAGCCAGCACCTGGCCTATAGGGAGCCTTCTGCAAAAATTCTATAATACGAGGGGTGGGAAAAAGTGGTGGCAAATTACCAATTGATCTGCACCAGGTAAAATGGGTCTGCCAAGTTTGGTATTAAATCTTGGCCGAAGAGGCCTGAATAAAAGTGGTTAATACCTGAGGGGAGCCCCCCTTGTCCTACAGTACCCAGGATTCCCCAGCGAAGATGAGAGCAGAACTGGGAAAGCTACCAGCATGTGGGTCTTATACTTGCAGATGGGGGAGGAATCACAGCTCTTATCCTGCTCTAAACCCACCTCTGGCTCTGAGCAATACCCCAATGATAATGAAGAGGTATCCCTGTATGGACAGTTAGACCAGGAACAAGGCATCGTATTATGGCCAACCACCACCACATGTGGAGCCTCCCGTCTCTTTACTCAGAGCCCACCAGCCTGGTGGGCCAGTCTGATGCTGCCGGACAATCCCACCATCTGCAGCTCTGAGCGCACTGATTGGACGAGCGTCTGCGCATGAGCCGTAGGACTGGGAAGAGGTGAGTTAACTTTGGCGATCTGGAGGCTTTTACACAGCGGGCACCCCGGGGGAAAGGACCAAAACCCAGGATAGATTGCAGTGGTCAGTTGAGTTGTTTAATTACTTTATTTGCCCAAATCGGACTTAGCACAGGGAGGAAGAGGGGGTCTGGGAGGTTACAAAATGCTTGGACTTTCTTTAAAGTGGACCAAAAACCACAGAGATCTGCCTGGGAATCTATAAGATTCCAAGGTCGCTTGATTTTTTCCCCCCAGGGCATCCAGAATCAGGATTCCCCGCTGTGTGAAACCCCCCAGGTCAACCAGAAACTCACCTTCTTTCCCGGTCCAACAGCGCATTTAGCAGGGCAAGTGCCTATGCTAGGCATTTGTGAATAGCCAGCGTGGGCATGCTGTTAGAGGGTAGTGGGGTATTTGCCGTGCATGTGCCGTAGTACCTGTGTGGTTTCACACGGGGTGCCCCGTGGACAAGGACCGAAACCCAGGATAGTCACAATCCTGGTTTTCGGTCCACTTTAAAGCCCACAATGTTTATCCTATATTGGGGAGGGGCTGCAGCAGTGCATGGTCGAGATTGATTAGGCTCCCCTATAGAAAATAACTGGCCCCTGATTATTATTTTAAAGCAGAACAATTATACAAATATGGCTGAAGGGTGGAGTCACATTTGAGAGGGCCGGGTTCTTATTTAATTGTAGCTCAGTGCTGACTTATAAAGAAATCACTTACAAAGCTTGCGAATCTCACTCTCTCTACATGGAGGAGATTTCTGGAGAAGCAGAAGATGGAGGCTGGCAGTGGAGGGTTGTCACAGACATTTAAATGAGTGCGGTTCAGTCGGGGAGGGAGGTGGGCATGGCACAGAGGTACGTTTGGGGACAGGGAAGACATTTGTAATCCATTTTCCTTAGGCAGAGCGCACTCCGTGGCCTGCAAGGAGGAGACGTCAGCAGGGAAGGGGGGAGCTGTGCGGGCTCACTGCCGGGGGGCCTCCTCTGGGTGACACTGCTGATATACTGACTATGTGTTATAGTCATGCTTCACTCTCAGGGGCAGCAGAGACATTGCAGGCAGCACCCATCCATCCACATTTACAAACACTATTTCAGGGTGCCCCATGCAGTATAGACTAAGGGTGGCTTTATTTGGCAGTCTTTTCTGGATTAAAGGGGAATTCATTTAGCTAGGAGGCATCTTTGAAAAATGTAAAATGGAGAAATTTCAAACGGAGAATTGAAGGGGAGCATTTAGCATTAGGGGGTCTCTTATGGTTTAAAGTGGACCAAAACTCACAGAGATCAGCCCGGAAATCTATAAGATTCCTGGGCCAATTGATTCCCTCCCCCCTGAGGCATCCAAAATCGGGATGCCCCGCGGTGTGAAACTCCCTAGGTCGCACATAAACTCACCCGGTCCGATCCAACAGCGCATGCGCGAGCCACGGACGCATTCCCGCTATCCCTCTAGCAGGGCGCATACCCGTGCCAGGTATTTGTGAATGGCTTGCATGGGCACGCTCCCCGTTGGAAGGTAGAAGGGATGTGGCCACCAGCGCACCCGGATCAGACAAGCTCCTGGGCAGGGACTCAAGCTGATCCAAGCCCGCTGATTGGACAAGCAGCAACGCATGCGCTGTTCTTTTGCCACACTGAGCATAGAAATCTAAATGAAGCAATTGCTGCCGGCCGCATCCCCATGAGCCTCTAACTGTGGGCTTGTCTGTACCAGTAATTCCTATTGCAGGTGCGTGCCTAGCTAGAGGTATTGGGGGATGGGGCTCCGAGATGTGGACAGGGGAGCAGGGAAAAGACAGGTCAATTGGGCAACAACCAGGGTTTCACACAGCAGAGCATACCAATTCAGGATACCCCATAAAGAGGTAGACCAACCCTACCAGGCATCTATAATACTTGAGAGGGGAGATGTTCCGCTTGAAGAAGTAATGCTATAGCTGAGGAGTCTCCTATAGATTGACGTGGTATTAGCATAAGGGGGTCTCTTTTAGTTTGAAGGGTCCCTAATATGAGGTGAAGCAGAACAAAACCCAAAAATTCGACTTTCCCAGGTTTTGTTCCATTTCCTGAGCCTGGGAGCATCCTGAATTGGGATTCCCCGCTGTGTGAACCCCCCCAGGACACCAGTATTCACTCACCTTTCCTAAGTACAACGATGCATGCACAGGCTCTCATCTAATGAGAGCCATTTGCCGTGGCGATATCATTCAGCAAATTTCTCTGGTTTTAATATGGAGGGTGAGTGGGAGCATCCCCAGCGGCACATGTGCTTCTGCCCTAGCCTATCTAAATGGCGGGGATAATAGCGCGCACAGCCCGAAGGATGCAGGGGATGTGGCTGCTCTCGCTCCCCAAGGTAAATGTCTCAATGAACGAGAGCCTGCTCATGTGCTGCAGAACCCAGGAAAGGTAAGTGATTAACGGTTCACCAGGGGGTTTCATGCAGTGGGGCATCCCAAATCTTTTAGATTCCTGGGCTGGCATGGGTGGGTTTTGTGAAAGTGAACCAAAATCCAGAGTGATGTCTAAAAGACTCAGGTCAAATCCTTACCTAAGCGGCATTCCCATTTGGGATGTCCCACATTGTAAAACTTCCTGGTTTCCCTGTATTACTCACCTTGAGCCTCATTCCCACAGCACATGTGTGGGCCTCTAGCAGCATCCCCGCTGTGGGTGCTTACATCTCTGGCAGACCTAAAAACAGTATCTTTCGGTGGGACTTCACAGGCTGGAGTGAGTGGGGATGATGCAATGTGAGGTTGCACAAGTGTTGGAGAATGGTGCAAACCCCCAAACTGCAAGTGCAAACCCACCAATTATATGTACAAATATTATTTATTAGTAGCACTAACAAAAACTAAATCTAGTGACTTGCAAAAATATTTTGCATGTGAAATGCAGCACAGCACAGTTGTGTGCTTCGGTGTGCCTCCACAGTGTATTACAGTGTTGGCACTACATGCCACCCTACACCGTTCTGTTTCCTGTCCCCCAGAGTGGCATGGGCACCTGAGCAGGAGGAAGTGGCAACAGTAACAGGATGCGGCAGGAGGAGCCCTGGAAGTGGGCTCTTGTTGTTTTCTGTCCCTCAGAGCGGCACCGGAACCTGAACGGGAGGCAGCGGTGACAGCGACAGTATGAGGAGGCAACAGCATGGAAGGAGCTCTGGAATCAGGACCAGTCATCCTCCCCTGGTCAGGCAAAGCTGCAGCCACATTCTTGGGGTCCTTCAGTCCTCTGCTCCAGCAAGGACCTGATGAAAGGAACCCAAGTAGGTGGCTGCAGCAGTGCTGGACTGGAGGACAGAGGCTAGGACAGTGGCGGGGACCAGCGCCGATGAATGGGGAGGTGGCGGGGAGTATGGCCCTTTAACTTCACCACAACGAACCACAGGTAAAGAGCAGTACATGCACTTTACCTACAGCGCCCACAGATTCGTTTTGCAAACCACAGCGGATTGATGTGAAAGGGCTCTTTTATTTTAATGGGTTATTTTTTTGCTGTTTGTGTGACATGTTGGAACACACCTTTTCTGAACTTCATAAGCAAGGAGCACCACTAACCAAACAACACCATAAATATCAAAGAGCTCTCCAAACAAGTCAGGGTTGGTCATAAAAAAAAATCTGAATCTCTGATGACCCGTCCCTGCCAACCCCCCCCCCCCCCAGGGCACCACCAACCCATTATAATCAAACATAAAGAACACGGTACCACATCAAATCAAATCTTCAAAGAGGACCCCCACCAGAATTGACTGGACCAGTCAAGGAGGGCATTAATTATAGAGGCAGCACAGAGACCAAAATTAACCCTAAAGCAGTAGGAATAGGTGGGCTGGTGCTAATATAATTCACTAAAATTTAGGCAGAAAGACCTAAAACTACAATCTTGCTATGCCACGTTTCAGGTCCGTCTGACCCTTAGCCCTACACAGCGAGTTTAAAACCCCCAAAACCCCGCTCCTTGCAATTTGATGCAGCCAGAATCAGACAGTACAATTAGTGTCCCAGACATGTATACATACCACCAATACTCCTTATCATCTTAGCTTATAAACATGTACAGTATTATACAGTGTAAAACTATCAATACTACCTAGGATAGGTATATTGGTTGCGCTGTAGGGTAGCTGCCGCATCTACATGTGGAAACGTAGGCTTTTGGGTGGCCATTCTTGCCCCTGCACACTGGTCCACTATCAACCAACAGTGTCCAAGACCTTATAACATAAATATGAGATATTATATTTAGGTACCATAAATCAACATTCAATCCTATACAAAACTGTGTACCTGTGTTGGTAAAGCCAACAGTCAAAAAATACCGTTTTGTGAGTACTCACCTGTAAAATGGGTATTATGAGTGTGCCATACACTACACTTCGATCTTCATGACATATGGGTAATCTCCAATAGAGGGCAAACTTGTGCAGAGATGAATATGCAAAAAAAGAAAGCCCCTCCTAGTCCATATATACCTGGGACCTCCCACCAATTTCCCAGTGTAAAAAAGCAGTAAGGGGACCAGGAAGAACCAATTATAACCTTAACAATCAAAACCAATGGTTCACCATATAAAAGCTCCAGAATACCTGAAAAAAAGGGGTGGGGCGAAGTGGAGTGTATGGCACACTCATAATACCCGTTTTACAGGTGAGTACTCACAAAACGGTATTATTCTAAGTGTGCCATACACTCCACTTCGATCTTCATGACATGTGGGACATCCAATAGCAGTGTCCGTCATGGGTGGGAACCGGAAACAGTAAAGAATGTACCAACTCAAACCACTGCAGCTTACAGAACCTTGAGGCCAAAAACAGCATCCGCTGAAGCCCGCACATCAACCTTGTAAAACTTGGAAAAAGTATGAACGGAAGACCAAGTAGCAGCCTTACAAACTTGTTCAACAGAAGCCTGGTGCTGAAAAGCCCAGGACGCACCAACCACACAAGTAGAATGCGCAGTGACCCTAAAAGGGGGAGTCCTCCCCTTAGCAGAATAGGCCCCAACAATGGCCTGACGAATCCATTTGCTAATCGTAGACTTTGCAGGCGCCAAACCATTCCTGGGCCCGCAGGGCACCAGGAAAAAAGCGTCCGTCTTGCGGAAGGAAGAAGTAGTCACCAAATAGTACTTATTAGTAATAGTAAGGAAATCTGGCTTAAAACGAAAAACCACCTTATCCTGGTGTCTCTCAAAGTAAGGGTCCTGAATCGACAGAGCCAGTAACTCAGAGACACGCCGAACAGAGGTAATAGCCACCAAGAAAGCAACCTTCTGAGTGAGAACCGAAAGAGCAATATCCTGTAGCGGTTCAAAAGGAGGACCATGGAGAGCCCAAAGAACCAAATTCAAATCCCAAACAGGAACCACAGCCTTCCGAGGGGGCCGCACATGCGCGACCCCTTGGAAAAAGGTCTTAACCAGCGTGTGTAAGGCAAAAGACCTCTGGAAGAAAACCGACAGAGCAGAAACCTGTCCTTTCAAAGTACTAAGCTGGAACCCAAGATCCAGATTATGCTGAAGAAACTCCAAAATCCTAGGAATCGAAAACACCCTACAAGGCAAGGCCCTAGCCTCACACCAATCAATATAGGACATCCAAGTCCTATAGCAAATGCCAGAAGAGGACCGCTTCCTAGCTCTAATCAAGGTCTGAACAATGGCCGCAGACAAAGCCAGCGTTTGTAAATTGGGGTAAAGTAGTAGACCCTGAGATAACAGATCCGGCAACATGGGAAGCCGGTACTGATCTACGGCCAGCCTTACAACATCTGCGTACCAAACCCTTCTTGGCCACCTTGGAGCCACAAGAATTGATGGCGCCCCTTCTAGAACCAGTTTGCGAACTACCTTGCCCAGCATGGAGACGGGCGGAAACAGGTAAAGAAAACCCAGATCCTTCCAAGCAAGGGACAAGGCATCCACTGCCAGAGATAGGGAATCCTGAGAAAGAGACACAAAGGCCGGAAGTTTGTGATTGTGCCTCGAGGCAAAGAGATCCACCTCCGGAGTCCCCCACTTGTGGCAAAGATCCAGAAAAACCTGGGGCTTGAGAGACCACTCTCCTTGGCGAGAGGATCCCCTGCTCAGGGAATCCGCCTTCGTGTTCTCCACTCCCGGAATGTAGACTGCCGAAATGCAAGGAACATTGCTCTCCGCCCAGTGCAGGATTAGAGAGACTTCCCTGAGGGCACTCCTGCTGATTGATGTAAGCTACCGCTGTTTGGTTGTCTGAACGAACCTGAACCGGCAGACCCTGTAAATGTGAGGTCAGCCGTGCCAGAACCAGTCGGATGGCTCTGAGCTCCAAGACATTGATGGGGGTGTGAGCCTCCTGAGGACCCCACACCCCGCTGAACTGATGACTTTTCCAATAACCTCTCCAGCCCGACAGGCTGGCATCCGTGGTAACAGTCTCCCAACAAGGGACCAGAAAGGATCTGCCCTTCAACAGGTTGCTCGACTCCAGCCACCACCAAAGGGACTACCGAACCCTGGGAGACATCCTGAAAGGCTGATCCAATGACTGCGGACACCTGTCCCAATGCGTCAATAGGTGAAGTTGAAGAGATCACATGTGAAACTGTGCAAATGGTACCGCCTCGAAGGAGGATACCTTCAAGCCCACCAGTTTCATCCCCTGTCGGATAGAGGGACAAGGATTGGCCAGAAGAAGGCGGATCAGACCCTGAATCCCCTGCACCTTGGTCTGGGGCAAAAACACTCTGGCCTGAATGGTATCCAGATTCATGCCCAGAAATGAAATCACACGAGATGGAGAGAGAGAAGACTTGGGGCGGTTGATCACCCACCCGAACCTCTCCAGAGTCGACACCACCTGGTGGGTGTCCAGCTCCGCCTGACGGAGGGAAGAAGCTGAGATCAACAGGTCATCCAGATAAGGCACAATGCGAATGCCCTGAGCTCTGAGCAGAGCCATTATTCCCGCCAAGACCTTGGTGAAGACCCTCGGCGCAGAGGTCAGTCTGAAGGGAAGGGCTACAAACTGAAAATGTTGATCCTCCACCACAAACCGGAGGAATCTCTGATGCGGCGGAAAAATCGGAACATGCAGATATGCATCCTTGATGCCTATGGATGTCATAAAATCCCCTTGGTGAAGGGAATTGATAGCCGAGCGAGAGCCAGAGTCTCCATGCAGAAATTTGTGGCTCTGATAAACCTGTTGAGAACCTTGAGATCTAGAATGGGTCTCACCGAACCCTCCTTTTTGGGAACCGTGAAAAGGGGGATGTCACACTGCCTATAGGTAATGGGAGGGGGATGTCACACTGCCTACAGGTAATGGGGGGGGGGGATGCCACACTGCCTATAGGTAATGGGAGGGGGATGTCACACTGCCTACAGGTAATGGGGGGGATGCCACACTGCCTATAGGTAATGGGAGGGGGATGCCACACTGCCTATAGGTAATGGATGGGAGGGGGGAATGCCACACTGCCTATAGGTAATGGGGGGGGGGGATGCCACACTGCCTATAGGTAATGGGAGGGGGATGTCACACTGCCTATAGGTAATGGGGGGGGGGGGATGCCACACTGCCTATAGGTAATGGGGGGGATGCCACACTGCCTATAGGTAATGGGAGGGGGATGTCACACTGCCTATAGGTAATGGGGGGGGGATGCCACACTGCCTATAGGTAATGGGAGGGGGATGTCACACTGCCTATAGGTAATGGGGGGGGGATGCCACACTGCCTATAGGTAATGGGAGGGGGATGCCACACTGCCTATAGGTAATGGGAGGGGGATGCCACACTGCCTATAGGTAATGGGAGGGGGATGCCACACTGCCTATGAGGAATGGGAGGGTGAGAATGCCACACTGCCTCCTCCAAATCCTAGTTGTATCTTGTGGGCAGGTGCATCTTATAGGGTGACCAATATGGTCTGCAATAAATGTGGAATGTGATCTCCTGCTGCCAGTACTATTCACTTGTATTTAAAGTGGACCAACACCCAGGATTTTGACTATCCTGGGTTTTGGTCCACTTCGGCGGGGCACCCCGATCGGGGGTGCCCCGCTGTGTGAAACCCCCCAGAAACCCCAATAAACTCACCTCTCCCCGCTCCCACGTGACTGCCCGGTCCAATCCCCGCCAACGTCCAGGCGGGGAACAGGAACGTCCAAGCGGCTTCCGCCGCCGCCGCCTCCCTCGCGTCACTTTCGGGGGCGCGCACGCCTAGAGGGGCGCGAGGGAGGCGGCGGCGGCAGAAGAGAAGGTAGGTGATTCGGGGGGTTTGGGGGGGTTTCACCCCGCGGGACATCCCGATCTCGGATGTCCCGCGGGGTGGGAGGTGATCGGCCCGGGAATCTTATAGATTTCCGGGCCGATCACCTCTCGGTGTTGGTCCACTTTAAACTGTAAGTCCCCAGCATTTACTAACTGAACCATGCTGCTGGGTGATTTCTTTCCCTTTCGGCCCTTCAAGCCCTGAAGCAGTTAAAGCAGACCAATGACATCCTATGGAAAGTTAAATAAAAAAAATCCCATGTGGCAAGTCCCCTAAGTGTCCTGGTAATGGCTAAAAATACTTATGAGAAAATGTAATCTGCTTTTGGCTCTTATCTTCCTTCTAGTACTATTTCCAATAGAAGCTAATTGCTCCCAGCATTCAGGGAGGAGGGGGGGCTTAAACAACTAGTTTAGAACAATAGTATCCTGTCAGAAACAAATGGCATACCTGAAGAAAAAACGAAAATTAAAATCACAATAACAGGAATACCAAGCAGCATTGAGGGCAGAAAACATCTGAACAGTAATGTATCTGGGGTGGAGGAGCAAAATCGATTATTTGGGGGCTTTGGTCCGTATCATTTGCAAGGTCTTTTGGTTTGGGGCTGAATTTTTTCTTCACAGACAGTTCCCTACCTCTCAGCTGATATATTTGTCTCCTGCTGCAACTAAACACAGCTGACTGGCTGACTGTAACAATCTTTTATCACACAGTGTATCTTAATGTAACGACCAGTCAGTTATGTTTACTTTGCAGCTGGTGAATGTAACAAATGTATAACAGAGGCACAGAAATGTCTGTGATGAAAATACATTCAGCCCTTCATATTCAAAGTGGACCAAACACTTGCCACGGTCTACTGTGTAAGCCCTCCAGATCACCGAGCATTCACGCCTTCTTGTAGCTGAGGCCCGCTCCTGCACCCAGCCATTGAGATAACACCATAACAGAACACACCATAAAGAACTCGGGGATGTGGCCATCCATGCTCTCTTTTGCCAGACTGTGTATTAATATGCACAGCATACAGCGCTGATTGGATGAGAGCCCACGCTCTGGGGGATGCCCCCAGGGCAAGAACCAAAACCCTAGATAGTAAAAATCCGAGATTTTGGTCAACTTTAAGAAGGAGAAGCAGCCAACGGGACGGGGATCACGCATTACATTGATTGCAGTCATAGAGAAGACTTTATATTAGCCCAAGTGTGACAAGTAACCCCTGCCTCTCTCCAACTGAGGCACCGGGCAAATAACTCCCATGTCCAGAAGATTTTTTACTGCTAACAGGAGCCCCTGTGCAGCCTGAGGGTCCGAGGGCACCCGAGACCTTAAGAATCTTGGAGGCGGCCAGTACTCGAACTCCAGTTTGTACCCGGAGGAGACCACTTCCAAAATCCAATTGTCTGTGACCTCCCGGGCCCAGACCTGGAAGAAGAGCTGCAGCCGTCCCCCCACCCGTGCGGGTGAGGGTGCCCCTTCATTGCTGAGCCGGTTTAACGGCAGGGTTGGACTTGGAACCCCAGGCAGCTACGGGACGTGCCCGACCTCTGCCCCTGTTCCAGGATGAGCCCCTGCCACCCGAGAAGGCCAAACCTCTAGCCGCTCTGGCCCCTCGAAAGGACGGAGTGAACGAGCCAGCCCCCCCCTTCCGCTGAGGTAGCTTACCTCCCATAGCAACAGCATCCAATTTATCTCCAAACAGCCGCGCACCCAGGAAGGGAAGAGCTGTAAGCGACTTCTTGGCCCCAAAATCCGCCGTCCACTGTCGGAGCCAGACCAATTTGCGCATAGCCACCAATAGGGCTGAAGTCCTGCTACACATGACAATAGAATCTTCCATAGCAGCCAAGACAAAACTCATGAACAATTCACATCTCTTAAGGGTAGCGAACTCATCTCTAGCCGGATCAAACTGAGCGTCATTCAGCCAGTCCCTGATAAGAGACCTGGTAGCAAGCGACACTAGGGTAGATGCACAAACAGGCCGCAGGGCCGAGCACACGCTGGCAAAAGCGTGACACGCCATCTGATCAAGGCGCTTGTCCTCGCCATCCTTAAGGGAAGTGGCGTCAGGGGTGTTCAGCACAGAAGAGTTAGTCAAACCCAAAACTGGCGCATCAACCTCGGGAGGAGAAGACCATCGCTTAACCGCCTCCACCAGGAAAGGATACTTCTTATCCCATCCCTGAGGCGCACCAGGAAGCCGACTGGGCCTTTCCCATTCTTTTAGGATCAGCGCATCAAAATGACCCTGGGTAGGGAATTCCAGACGGGGCTTGCGGGCCCCAAAAAATTCCCCCTTCTTGAGAAGAGGCGCCTCAGGCGGGTCAATATCCAACACCTCTAAATGTGACAAAACAGTGGCCGTATCTACGGCATCACCCAGCGCCTGCCCGACATTGGCAGACTGAACATAGTCAGCCTTTGTTTCCTGATACAAATCCCCCTCCTCTAACGGGGAATAATCTGACAAATCAACGGAATCGTCGTCAACATCCCACTTTTGTGGTCAGTCGCAAGACCGCATTGAATTTACGCCTAAGCAACCCGGGATGCCCCTTAAAAGTCCCGGTGGGAGGATTTGAGGTGAACAAATTTACACTAGGGACCCCAGGACCAGGAGGAACCCCTTAATATGCACATATACAATGCAATCTGTAACACACAAAACAGGCAACATAAGTGCAATCCTACATATATAAAGGCAATAACACATACCTAATTGTATATGTATATAAATATATATATATATATATATATATATATATGTATCCCAGCCAGACATGCATAACCAACACAAAAAAACAACTAAAAAAATCTAAGGAAGTGGAGCGCAGCTCAGAACCAGCATCAAAATGGCCTCCGAGAAGTGCCTCATGCAGAAAGAGGAAGAGAAGGGGGAGGGCGGGCCAGCGCAGAACGCGCGTTCGCCAGGTCACGCCCCACTCCCAGCAACGCGGATCCCCTAGGAACGAGCCACAGAATTGCGCCAAAGAAGGGGGCGGGGCTACCACGGACGCGCCGAGAGCCCGGCCCCACCCCCTCCCTGAACACAGCCTGAGGGGGAGAAGCTCCCCCAGGCTAATCACAGCACCAGACACGGTCCCAGAAGTAAAACACACACTGTCAGTCACACACACACAGTGAAATCACATACCCACACACACAGGGGCATGGAAGAACGAAAACGAATTAACGGCCAGTCCAGGCAACCCCCCTGGAGGGGAGTAAGGGACCCAGAAGGGGGGGAACCCTGCCAGAATCCGGCCATAAGCATAGAGGGACGGGGCATCCCACACCAGGATCACCAAAAATCTGGATAACCGCCTACCCCTTAGTGAGGTCTCACGGTGGAGCAGTGCTCCTTCCGCACCCATAGGGTGCTGCCTACCTTCACCAGGACCCGCAGCCTAAGCTGGGAGGCTCAAATAAGGGCAATTTAGAAAGGGTCCTGGCAGTAATAGGGACAATAAACGGCCGGGCGCGGGCCCGGCTTACCTGTAAGTAAAGAAGTCTTCAGTCTTGTCGCCTTCACTGCAGAGAAGGAACTGGGAAATTGGTGGGAGGTCTCAGGTATATATGGACCGGGAGGGGCTTTCTTTTTTGCATATTCATCTCTGCAGAAGTTCGCCCTCTACTGGAGATTACCCCACATGTCATGAAGATCGAAGTGGAGTGTATGGCACACTTAGAATAAAGCCATCGCTAAGGCCACACCATCTTCCTAGCGTCCGACCACTCGGTCACAACTACCTATTCCCAAGGTGTGGGAAACGCGCAGCCACAGTGGCCAACCTAGGCGACATTGCCCACCAAGCAGCTAAGAAGCCAACAACAACAAAGCAGGCAGGTACGCCGGCAAGAAAGGCCACTAAGAAGCAGAGGGTGAGAAGCCCCAGCCTCCAAAGAACACCCTCCCCTCCTACCCGCCCTAGCACATCCCTTCATAAACCACGCTCCACTGGCAAGGCCAGTAAGAGCCAGCATGGCAGAAGCCCCAGCCCAGCCAGCTCTGCCTCTCCTGAGCCACGTGGCCAAAGCTCCCATGGGCATCGAAGCATTAGTGGCAAGGCCACCAAGAGGCACAAAAGCCCCAGCCCAGGGGGGAGGCGGAGCTTGCCATAGAGCGATGAAGACGTGCTGGCAGTCCGCTCCCGGCAGCTACAGCCTTTACAAGCTTTCAGCACAGAGCCCTGTGAGCCTTATCACCTGGGAGCACCTACCCACAGTTCGTGGGGACCCACCGACCCACCTTGGTCTGTTTTCACGGTGTAGCGTGGCTGGAGGAGCGGCGGCCTGGCCTGGACAGGAGGAGGCGTGGTCGCAGCCGCCATCTTCCCTGCATCACCCATCTACATCAGGCATCAGACAGCGGGGCCGAGTGGTGCAGCAGCAGTGAGAAGCGGGAGTGGGCGACGGGCCCCGGACCTCCTGGGGACCCCCCCGCTGCCTCTCCCCGTGACACGAGCAGGAGTCGCATCAGAGGGATTGCAGTGACTGCAGCGTGCGGAGGTAGCGGCGGCCATCTTGGATCCTGTTCTCGGCTGGCGAGGCGGCGGAGAAGACAAGCAGAGCGGAGGTGAGGGCTGGGGCGTTAGTTCCTAGACAGCTGGGGGACCCTTCCCTGCTGCCTCTCCCCCCCTCCTCCTGGGCGCATATCGGAGCGGGGCTGGTGGCGGCCCTCAGCGTCCGGCACCAGCAAGCTCACCCTGCACTTGCAAAGTGCAGATTTAAAGTCATCAGCAGCAGTCCTGCTCATGCCCAGCTGTCGAAGTGGAGAGCCCCCTGCCAGTAAGGGGAAGGCACAAACCGTGATCGGATCCCGTGGCCCCCGGATAAGGCATATTATTCTGCCATCCTATTAATCCCTGGCACTCTTGGAGGAGCTGGAAGCCCCGCGTTGGCCCCTACAAACACACTGGGACGGACATCCCCCATCAGGGTGCCCCATAACATTTTGACCTGGACATCCCTCATCCCTGAGATTTCCGGACTTTATTAAAGCTTCTACAAGCATCCAGGGCCGGGCAGCCCTCATTGAGATGTCCCCATCCATTTTGAGTCAGAGGAACCCCAGTTAATCAGGCTTGAAGCACTCAGTCTCTTGCTGCCCTAACTGAAGCCCCCTCAAAGCAGTCTGGTACAGACACTCTTTATCGGAGAACCCTCAAAGCACTCGGGCCCGGGCCTCCCCCATCTAGCCACCCTCCCTGTGATCGGAGTCGGGCGTTCTGCACTTTGGGTTGGTTAACCCCCACTTAAGCACCTTCAAAGCAACTAGGCCCTGATAAGCCCTGTGGAAGTGCCCCTATACTTCCGGAGATTGGAAACCCTCACTAACGCACCTTTAAAGCAGTCGGGATCTGCCGGAACTCTTAGAAGTGACCTTAAAGCTTATTGATCCAGCTCCCCCTCAGTAAAGCGCCTATAAAGCTCCCTGGCCCAAATTCCCTGTGTCTGGGTGCCCTCAAACATCCAAGGCCGGATTCCCCTCACTTAAGTGCCCTCAAAGCTTTCCGGGACCCTCCCCTCAAATTAGGGAATCCGATAATGGGAGGCGGCAGCAAACCTAAGGATAGCAGGGATCAATCAAGAAGTGCAGCGGCACTGCACTGGGGGGCCTCCCGGGGGGGCGAATGAGGGAAACGGCGGCTGGGGAGGAGGACTCCGTGAGCCCGGGCCTCTCCACACCTGACAACACCCGGGCCTATTTGCGGTCTATGCCGACGAAGGAAGATCTTACCACGATCACCCGCTCACTTGGGGAGAAGCTATCTGAAGAGGTGGGGCTCTTACGTGGAGATCTTAAGCAACTGGACTCTAGGCTTACTGGGGTTGAGCAGCAGCGTGAGGAGGACAAATCTTCCATTCAACAACTCACACGCCGCTTGCAGGCACAAGAATCAGTTACTGCTACTTTGGCCCTTCATCTCGAGGACTTGGAGAACCGCAATCGTCGGAATAACATACGTATACGAGGACTCCCTGAAGCGACGCATGCAGAGGACCTTCTTCCCACCTTGCAGGGGATCTTCTCTACGTTATTGGGGGAGCCGTCAGGCAGCGACTCCAAAATAGAGATCGACCGGGCGCATAGAGCAATCGCCCCCCCCTCCTCGTCAGAACAACCCCCCAAGAGACGTCATCTGTAGAATTCACTTTTTTCAGGAAAAAGAAGCAATCATGGCAGCAGCAAGAAAAAAAGGCCCGCTGGACTTTGACGGTGCAATCCTGCACTTCTATTCAGATCTTTCCCGGTCCACCTTGGCGAGGAGGAGGGTCCTTCGGCCGTTGCTGGAGACTCTCAAGCAGAATAATGTCACTTACAGATGGGGGTATCCCTTTGCCTTAATCGCCTCAAAACAGGGGAAGACCTTCTCGCTCCGCAGGCATGAAGATTTGCCAGGCCTGTTTAACCATTTTGATCTGCGCCCCATTCGGGTCCCGGACTGGCTCTCTTATCCCCCGGATCCTTAACCGCCACAAGCAAGAGGAAGGGCAGACCCCCAGCCTGTTAACCCGTAGATAATCCGACCACGTGCTAGTTGGACTTTTCGTTGGTCTGGGGTTGGGTACCTCTTAGACCCTTCTCCCTGGATATATTTAGACCAGGTCGTAACTCTAATGATGCTTTTGTCTATGGTGTTTTTTGATTTAGTGTTGATCTGCTTGGCCTGTGCCGCGTGTCCGAACAGGACCTCAGCCTCTATCACCGGCCTATGGCTGGGCTTGGGGTTTGGGGCCTAGCTCCCCCTCTATGAGAGGAGTTCTTTCGAACTCCGCTGCCCTTGGCGCGACCAAATGGCGATGGGCTTCCTGGCCGGACGGGTGGCAAGGTGGAGCTCTAACCTGTGGTTTGGATCAGCTGGGCTCTCTAGTTTAATAGTTTATAAATGTTATAAATGTTTAAGAGTTTATACAGTATATTTGTGATTGAATGGCTGCTGGGAGCGGGTGCTGGTTTCGTGCTGGTGGATTGAGTGACCGCTGCCCACATTGCCGGTGTTCCTGGCCGTGGCTTCTCGGTCCCCACATCTTAAGGGCGCTGGGGTGTCGCAGATCGGGGTCGGTACCCTGTTTGCTGCCTCAGATTGCCGGGTGAACCCCGGCGTTGATCCCGGTTCGGGTAGCGCCGCCTTGGTGACCAACTAGTTCTAAAAAGTTTGAAGTGTTGACTTCTTATTTTTTCTGTAACTTTTTCTCTAGTCTCTCCCTCTCTTTTTCCCGCCCCCTTGCTTCCCTTCTAGTCCTCTGACCTGTTCTCCTTGGCCCTTCCCATCCCCTTACGGCCCTTCCTGAACCAGGGCGGTACCTGTTTTTAAATCACCAGCATGTCCAGAAGCGGGGATAGTACACATGGTGCTCGGGCGACCGACATTCCTGCTCCTCCCTTCGCCCAAAAGCTCAGGGTGATCTCGATAAACGCCAGGGGCTTAAACACCCCTTTGAAGAGATCTAAATTATTCCAGGAAGTAACCAGGCACAAAGCAAATATTGCATTCATTCAGAAGACGCACTTTAGGGGCGGGGGTGCTCCTAGGCTGTCCTCCAGGTCCTTCTCCCAGTCCTACACAAGCAACACGCCAGATGTTAAAGCAAGGGTTGCGATATTAATTGCTAGTAACACCCCCTTCCGAGTTTCGGACAGGATAGCGGATGAACAGGGTAGGTACTTAATTCTTAAGGGCTCCTTGTTTAATAAAAATTACACCTTGGCGGTAGCTTATGCTCCCAATTCTGGGCAGGTGACTTTTCTTGAGGCTTTCTTGGACAAGCTCATGGCGGTGCAGGATGGCCCCATCATCCTTGGGGGAGATCTAAATGTGGCAATGGATCCATTGCTGGACTCTTCCACTGGGTGGTCGGCTCTGGCTTACGTGGCATTAAAAAGAATCAAGAAAGTCCTCCATAGGGCTCAGCTCTGTGATCCCTGGCGTATCAGCCACCCAACCACTAAAGATTACTCATTTTACTCTGCGGTTCACGCCACGTATTCCAGAATTGATTATGTCCTAGTGTCCCATGGCTTACTGCCCCAGGTGGTGGACACCAAAATAGAGACCACGGTCGTGTCCGACCACGCCCCGGTGACTCTCACTATTAGCTTGCCTGGGGGTTCGAGGGGGGAAGGGACGTGGAGGCTGAACGAATCCCTACTGCAGAATGATCCGTTAGTCCAGGACCTGCAAAGTACTATCAAAAATTATTTTGAAGTTAACAAAAGTGCGGATACTTCTCCGTTCAACAACCGGCAGGCCCATAAAACGGTTGTCAGGGGCTCGCTCATCAGGCACGCCACCGTGAAAAAGAGAGAGCGAGAGCAGGAGTTGCAGAGGCGCCTCGAAAGGGTCCAGGAGCTGGAAAAAACGCACAAAGCCTCTTTGGCAAAAAGTAATCTCCCGGCCCTTATTGAGGCCAGATCAGCTCTGAACTCTCTCCTGTCCTCGAGGGCGGCATATATTATAAAGCGTTGCAAAAGACTATACTTCGAATGGGGTAATAAAAGCAGTGCACTCTTGGCAAGGGCCCTTAGGAAGCAGCAAACATTAAACTTTGTGGAAGCCATCGTTGACGGGCAACAAAAACACGTGCGCGCCTGCGCCGGCCGTATGTGAATGGCCGGCGCGGGCGCGCGCCCTGTCAGAGCGACGTGCGGGAGGTGGCGGCGGGCGCACTGTCTTGTCCGCCGCTGTCACCCGCTTGTCCGTGGCCACGTGGGAGCGTGTTGAGGTGAGTATTGGGGGCTTTCTGGGGGGTTTTACACAGCGGGGCACCCCAAATCGGGGTGCCCCCCTGAAGTGGACCAAAACCCAGGATAGTCAAAATCCTGGGTGTTGGTCCACTTTAAGAGATACATACAGGAATCCGGTATGCCTAGGCTTGGGGAGGAGGAGAGGGAGGTGCTGGAGAGTCCAATTTCTCTGGGGGAGTTGAGTGCTGCGGTTAAGGGTTCCCCCAGTGGAAAGTCGCCGGGGCCGGACGGATTTACCCTGGCCTATTATAAGCAATTCCTTCCGCTTCTCGCCCCGCACTTTCTCTCAGCTTTCAATTCGCTTACTACGTCCCCTGTCCCCGCCGTTATCCCGAGTGAGAGAGTATAACATATATATGGGGTTTAAAGAATGGGCACTCTCACTACATATATACTGGGGTAATTATGTACAGTTATCCCGAGTGAGTCGCTATCCGCCTATGTGACGATTATCCATAAGCCTGGGAAGGATCCGCTTTCCTGCGGTAGCTACAGGCCCATATCATTATTGAACGTAGATGTCAAGCTATATGCAAAAATCCTGGCAAACAGGCTATCAGGGCTGCTACCGGCGTTAGTGGATGGTGACCAGTCCGGCTTTGTACCGGGTAGAGAAGCCCGGGACAATACGAACAGGGTGCTGAACCTGCTGCATAGGATCGAGCAAACTGGAAACCCGGCCGTCTTGCTGTCCACTGATGCAGAGAAGGCATTTGACTGGGTAAATTGGCTGTTCATCAGGGCAGTCTTGGAATACATTGGCCTGGGCCCTAAAGCCCTGCAGATGATCATGGCTTTATATTCAGATCCCTCGGCCAGGATCAAGGTAAATGGTGCTCTCTCGGGACGAGTGGACATTAGAAATGGTACTAGGCAGGGATGCCCCCTCTCCCCGTTGATCTTTGCCCTATCTATGGAACCTTTTTTGTGCAGAATCAGGGGGCAAGGGGACATCCGAGGGATCTCGGTGGGCCTGTCTACACATAAGATCTCAACATATGCGGACGATCTCTTGTTCTTTCTTACAAACCCGGTAGTGGGACTGACGATTTTGTTAAAGGAATTTGAGTGTTTCGGCAGGATGTCTTTCCTGAAAATAAACTATGATAAATCGGAGGCCCTGGGGCTAAACCTCCCTCGGGAGGTGGAGGCCCAGTTAAAATCGTCCTTCAATTTTAGGTGGCCCCCCGCAGCCATTACCTATCTAGGCACTAAGATCATGAACACGGTATATGAGATTTATGCAGCAAACTTTGGCCCCCTTCTTACTAAAATCAAAAACGATCTGGGGAACTGGGATCTACCTACCTTTACGTGGCTAGGAAGAATTAGCATCCTTAAAATGTCGGTCCTGCCAAAGATATTATATTTACTCCAGGCCCTCCCGATCCGAATCCCCAGGGCTTACTTTAAATCCCTTAATTCGTTGTTCATCAAATTCATCTGGCAAGGGCACAAACCGAGACTGAGACTGCAGCTTCTATTTAGAGCCAGTCGGGTGGACTTGCTTGTCCGGACCTACTGCGGTATTGGCGCTCTATCCATCTCCAGCGCATATTAGATTGGCACCATCAGGTCACAAAAAAGAAATGGGTGAATCTGGAGGCAACATGGCTTCATACTCCACTAAAGGATGCGGGCTGGGCTGTTAAAGCAGGGAAGACCCTCTGTAGAAACCATCCGCTCATTTCCACTACACTCGGAGTCTTTGATAGGCTCAGGGACAGGCAGGAGATATCCCCGTGGCCAACCCTCCTGGTGCCGCTGGCGCACAACCCGTCTCTTCCTATAGGCATTCTCCCTCACCTTCGTCAGAGCTTCGAGGAAAGGGGTGTTCCAAGAGGATTGCACCTTATCCTACCCTCTGGGTGGGCGCGATTAGAGGACCTAAGGGAAAAGTGGGATACGCACCTACTCGACCAGTGTCTCTTGTTTACCTTCCAAAGCTTTCTCCTGAGTCTAGGGCCTAGACAGGCGTTGCTCAGGCCCCTCACCCCCTTTGAGCAACTAGCAAGAGCAAGGGACCCTCCTGCGCAGCTGATCTCTCAAATGTATGCTCTTTTGGGAGATGGAGGAGACGATGAAACACCCCGATTCTGTGCGGACTGGGAGAGGGATCTGGATAGGCGCCTCACAAAGGAGCAGAGGAAATACATCTTTCTGGCAACGCACAAAACTTCCGTCTCCTCTAAGATTCAGGAAGCTAACTATAAGTCTCACAAGGTGGTACTACACCCCGAAGAGGCTGTTTGGTTTCTCCCCGACCCATTCTGCCGAGTGTTGGAGGTGCCGGGGAGCAGTGGGCAGCTTCTTTCATATCTTCTGGGAATGCCCTAAGATTGTACCCTTTTGGCGCTCAGTGGCCGGTATTTCTGAAGAAATTCTGGGTCGATCGGTGGCCTGGGACCCCTCTCTGCTCCTCCTGCATTTGGCGGACACCCCCCTGAAGACCTACAAGAGATCACTTTTGAGGCATCTCATTAATGCAGCAAAGGCTATGATACCCAGGTTGTGAAGATCTGAGGCGGTTCCCTCGGTGGCGGACTGGTTCGGGGAGTTTAACCATATCATGGAAATGGAGGAGCTCACTGCCGCGGTCCATGAGACCACGACGCAATGCCTGCAGACGTGGATGCCGTGGTTTCTCTTCAGAGAGACAGTAAGGCTTAAGCAGCTTGCGGCCCCCGGCGATCCCCTCCCCCCCGAGACCCTTGGGCATATCTCAAGATTGATCTTTTCTCGGCCAGGAGACATTACTTCCGGACTATGAGGTGGGAAGCTATAAACGAGATGAGGTATTGTGTAGCAGTGTGACTTTGGGCTGACCCTCCCCCTGGTTCAACCCCCTCCCTCCTACCTTCCTCCCCACTCTATCCCCCCCCCCCCCAATCTTCTATTTCTTCTCTTTCTCACTTTTTTTCTGGCATAAAATGCTTTCACTGACCTCGCTTTCACTGGAACGGGTGTTCTGTGCGGACTGTGCTGGATTCCAGTGCCGGGTTCCCTCCCCGGGCGGGGGCCCCTTGTGGGGACCAACGTTTGGGTCCCTGTTGGAGGCCACTGCTGGGATGGGTACAGAACCAAAGGTGAATGTGGATCCTTGAGAAATATATTTTGTATAATTGTGCATCTAGCGCACCAGTGATATAATAATGTGCTCCTTCTGTACCTATACATGCAAGGTGGCTTTGTAACTTATCTTTGTAGCTTAACTCTGCGAAGGCTGTACCTTCTTTTTTGTATGTCTTTGTATTAAGATTAAAATAAAGAATTAAAAAAAAAAAAAAAAAAGCCCCAGCCCAGCCAGCTTTGCCTCTCATGAGCCACATGGCCAAAGCTCCCATGGGCATCGAAGCACTAGTGGCAAGGCCACCAAGAGGCACAGGCACAGAAGCCCCAGCCCAGCCAGCTCTGCCTCTCCTGAGCCACGTGGCCAAAGCTCCCATGGGCATCGAAGCACTAGTGGCAAGGCCACCAAGAGGCGCAGGCACAGAAGCCCCACACCCCCAAGCACACCCTCTCCTCCTCGGCCACATTTGCCACCAGCAGCGGTGGCAACCACCGATCCATATGCCACATCCACGCCTGGAAGTTCGTGGCCACCCAGGCAAGGACCCCCAGTCCGATTGCAAGTCCAGTCCATTCGTTCTCAAGCCACGTGTCGCACATTTTAACACAACAGAGCCAGCCCAGAATGTCCCCCCGAATTGCCCACATACAGAGATGAGCCAGAACAGCAATAGGCCGAACATTGCGCCGAGGACAGTTGAGTGGCAGGTTTTGTGAGGCACAAACTCTTGCATTGGCAAGTGGACTCCATTATGACGAGCTATATGGGCGAAAATCAAAATCTACAAGCAAAATGAGAAAGACAGAAATCTTGGAGGAGCTCACCAGACAGGTCAATGCAGCGGGGGAGGGGCTTGAAGATGTGGAGCAGATACAACGCAAAATATCTGAATCTGAAGTATGCAGCACGGAAGAAACAGAATAAACGGCGCAATTACAGGTACATATTTGAGTTGTGCATTTGTCTGCTTGTTGTATTGACCACAATGCCCTAAATTTGCTAACCTCTATTTTTCAGCTTACAAACTGGCGGAGGCTTCCCAACAAAATTACAGTTTACACGAGCTGAGGAGATGGTGCTGGTGTTGATACACCCCGTGGCTTTAGAAGGCCTCTCTGGCAGACGGGACATGGACATCCCTACCATTCCTGCAGGTTAGTAATGTTAGTGTGTATGTGCAATGTTTTAAACGTGTGAAATGAGGCTCACAGGCATATATGAACACATGCCCCTAGGGAGTGGCTTTGAGGGGAGGTTACAGTTTTATCTGGGTTTTTAATGTCTGCGGAATGTTCATTTTAAATTTTGGCAGCCCATACACGACCTTGGACAGTATTTATGGTCACTATTAAAGTCTTTATATTAGCAAAGCAATGTGAATCTACTCAGTCATATACAACACTTATTTGTCTTTATACCACTTGGGTTTTAGCTGTACTTTGGTCTAAAATACTTGATTTGGGGTCAGGGAAAGGTCTACATAGGAAGAATGCCCACCAGCATACTCTGAAGACAAATGCTATTTGCAAGCTGAGTGTGGGCCCCTAATGGCCCTTTAGGGATGTGTTAAGCCTCATAACATGCAGTACATGCATGTTTGGACTATTTAAGGTGACCAATGTGTATGTACAGGGTGAGGCATACATATAACAGATCATAGTGAAGGACTCCTTGTCCCGCTGTTGGAGTTTGCATTCCTGCTTGGCCACATGTTTTTTAAAGCATATGTAGTAATCCAGATCATCAATGGATTTTTTTGGTGTTTACGTGCCTTTTTATTTTAAACACAGCCCAGCATCAAGCCTCAGCAAGTGTGGAAGCCTCATCCAGTTTGACCACGCCGTCAACTTCCGTGCTGCCTAGGAGCCAGGAACAGATATATACGGTAAGTGGACTTTGATGAAACTGCTGATGCACGTGAATGCACATGACTAATTTGCATAACAAATATATTTAGGGCCCAAACTGAACCTTTTTTTGCACATGTCCCAACAGACCCACACACTGATGGAGGAAATCCAGGAGATGGAGGAGGATGCTAGCTTGATGGGACCTTCAGAACTGACCCCCCTGGAACCTAATCTGCCACTGTCCCAACATGCTACTGCACCAAATCCTCTGCAGCAGAGTGAAGCTGGACGCATGCTGCCAGCCCAATCGTGGGCAGCAGGATGAGACTGAGCCTACAGTCCCCAGTGGTAGCTCTGCTGCAGAGGATTTGCCGAGCACATCTGCGACTCTTGCTCGCCCTAGAGGTCCAGCATCTGCAGGCACTCAAACCCGGGGAATTGGTAGACGTAGTCAGCAACATCGACCAGTTTCCCAGGGGAGGCGCGTGCTGATCCTGGAGTCAGCGAGGCAAGAATCCTCATCCGAGGAGGAACCAGAGATGCTGTTGTCTCCAGCAGAAACCAGCTCCACTGCTGAAAGTGAGTCATCTGGCAACTCACCTTCCTCCGCAGATCCCAAGAAATCATAGAAATCCTCATCCGAGTAAATTGGCCCCAGATGCTGCTTCTTACTCAAGGCCTTCTTAGGGGCTGTCAACGAGATCTGTTTCTCGAGACTAGCCAGCCTGTGCACAAAATCAGCATGTGACCCCTTGCTGGCTCCCCCTTCACTAGGGGCTAACTGCAGCAGCGGAGGATCCGGAGAGACTTGATGGTAATGCAGGGCTAGGGTCAGGAACTACCGCCTGCTCATGGTCCAAAGCAATGCCTCTGGCGCAAGTGGAACAAATAGTGCTGAATCCGCCCAGGGGATTCCGTCTGCACAAGGGGCAGTGCCTGTCTTGCCCAAGTGGGGTGCCCGGCTCACTATCCCCTGATGATTATGGTGATTGTGAATAGCAATATTCAATAAGGTTACTAGACACCAACGGCCTAAGCCTAATAGCCGATCCCTCTAATTAATAATGGCGACCGGGAAGAACCACAACCCTCAACCTTAGCCTACGGTCTAAAACAAAAAGAGAAAAGACAGCAATTACAAAATGACCCCAAATGTCATGCATTAACATATAAGAATCATAGAAATACATGCAATCAAAAAATACAGTGTCTTCCCATATCCCCTTAATAAGATAGAATCAAAAATGAGGGACTTACAAGTTCAGTGAGGGATTACTTCCAGGCACTCACATCAACACCGGGAGACACAGCAAACGCTGTCTCCCTGTCACAGCAGAGGGCCTCAGCTGCGCACCCCCCAGCCGCCGGGCACCGCAGCGTTTCCAAAAAGATACGCCGGGGGGCGTCACTGGCGCGACATCAGTCTACGTGGCGGTGCCGGACTCCGCCCCCCCCCGCGGCACGTCATCCGGCCCAGAGCCGCGCCACAAGCGCCGCCTGTCATGGCGGCGGTTCCCCCCCACGTCCCCCCCCCCCTGGGCCGGAGCCGGCAGGGGAACGAAGGGAGGTAAGACATGTGAGGAGCGGCGACCGCTCCTCGCTGCAGGTGACAGTGAAGGAGCTCTCGATGCTCCCAGTAGCACCAAGCACAGCACCACACACACAATAATAAAGCAAGTGGGCAGGGAGGGCATATATAAAGAATATCTGTGGTTCCCCCATCAGGCTCACCATAAAGCCTGTGGCCGACTACTTTTTAACATTAAAGTCTGCGGCCCAGAGCATGTGCTCTGTCAGAACGCCCCAGACCCCGGTGTTCACCCTACCGTCACGGATCCCTGTAGCAGCCAATAGCTGGGAGGCAAGGATTAGTCAGGAGAGATCCACGGAAATAGGGGCCTGCGGTGGCCCCGCTCTGCTGCCAAATTCTGAGAGAGTGAGTAGCGATCTTATGCAGCCAACTGATGAAGAACTGGGGAATGATAGACGGGCAGCTGCCTTCATGGGGGGCCGGGAGGAGCTACATCTTTTGATCTCGCAGTCAGCGCCCCCTAGGGGCAAACACCATCTGTAAGTACTTCTGGACGGCCTGGAATGGATGGAGGAGAAAATTCTATAGGGGTGAATATTTTAGTAAGCTATTGTATATACAAGCTGGATAAAAATGCATTTAATATAAGCTTAGTCGCAGGTGTGAGATCAAGGTGAGTATATAGGGGAAACCAAGGGGTTTCAACATGCAGGGCTTTCCAAATTTAGAAAATTTCTTAAAGAGGGCCAACTCACTTCCGTGAGAAGTAAGGGCCCGGTGAAAGGAACCAAGGAAACTGCCAGCAGCAGGCACCAGACCATAAGACGGAGGCCCGTGGCAGGAACTGGTGCAATGGACTTGGAGGGGACAGGAGGTATAGCCCTTTCACTGCATCACAATAAAGACATGTATGGTCTGCATTGCAACTGTGCTGTGGGCAAAAGCCAGTGCAGGGATGTAAAATGGCCTATTTTATTTTAGTGGTTAGTGTTTTGTTCCTGCTTGTAAAATGTTGGGAGTACTCAAGTGTGACGAAAGTGGGAAGGTGCAAAAGGGGGCCCTATAGGTTGATGGGTGTATTCATTTGGCTACAAGGCATTTCTGATTGTTATATTGGTCAGAAAGGGGTCTTCTATTGGATGCAGCAGTATCTTTTTGCCTCAGGGTGCCTTTGGATTGTAGAAGTTCCTAAATTGAGGGAGTCGCTTATGGATTAGGGGTGGTTGTTTTAGCCAGAAGGCATCTCTTATGGATTCATATTGATAAAGTGGGTTTTTATATGGATTGAAGAGAACATATTTAGTGGATCAGTTTTTATGGATTGAGAGGGTTGTCATTTAGCTAAGGGGACTGTTATGGACTAAGGAAAAATCAAATTAGTGAATGAGAGGGCCTTCTATGGACTGAAGAGAAAAATGCAGTTGTGCTATCTTATAGTCCGTGGTGTATGGAGGGGTATTTATTTGGCTGAGTGGTCTAATGGTTCAAGCATCCCTTCAACCTAAATCAAATGAATCGAGGGTCAGTCCTTGGAGGAATTTAGAAGTAGCACCCATTCAGCCATGTGCTACAAATAGTTTCAGTGTTATCTTGTGTCCCACTAAGCAGGGGAGAATAGATTAAAAATCACTAAAAAAGCACAGAGCATAAATGCAATTTCTTCAAAATGCCATCAGTCATGGGTATCCCAAGGTGCATGCGTCGATCCACACTCAGAGGCCGATTCATTAATAGCGCCAGGTAGCGACAGATGAGCGCCAGTAGCGTTATTTTCACAGAACACGCTAGTATTCGCTGTGCTTGGCCGTTGTTCGGCTGTTGACAGCGACTCAGTCGGTGTGCGGTAATGTTGAATATTGGGTGAGGAGTCGCTATTTGACAGGTTCCGCGTTGTATGGGAGCGAATGACAGCGAATGACAGCGAATGGCCATAGCGAACGGCTCCCAGCATATTCATTAACAAATCACGCTCCAAAAATTCTTGCGCTGTAAAATGCTTGTTTAAACCACAGAGCGCTGGCGGCGATGGGTTAAAAGTATTTTTTTAACCCCCAAACAACCATATTTTTGGAAAAAAAAAACAAAAACATGTTTTTACAAACATTTTGTAATATGAATACCTTAATCAGACCTGTAATATCAATTCTGCACAATTTTTTTTTTTTTTTTACCTTAAAAAAAAAAATTACATTGCAGAAGTGGTCACAGAATTTTTGACATTTAAAAAAATAAATAAATAAATAAATAAATAGCAATTAATTATGAATATTTAAAGATTGCTCCATTGAAATGCATTGGAGAGCGCCAGGTAGCGAGAGGTCATACCTGTCGCTGTTCAAGGTCGCTCACTGGCGCTGTGGGGTGAGGCTGGAATAATGATGAATAATTCGCTATCTGGCGCTCTGTCAGTCGCTAAGCAGGATCGGCTTGATAAATGTGTGATTGCGGAGGGGAGCCAGCGTTCTCGTGGCGGTGAGCGTCATTACCGTTCGCTCACCATTCGCTACCTGGCGCTATCCCTTGTTAAATAAGGCCCTCAGTGTCACAAATGCCCACCACCTTCAGATGTCTGCTTACCAGCTGCTAATGCAGATACAGCAGTTTCAAATACTAATCTTATATCACTTCTTGAATAATGTCGTCTCAGTAAATCCAATCAGAGCTCACGTTCTTTCAAACTTTCATATTCACATCTCAGTAGTGGTATTGTGATTTCAAACACATACACGCAAGAGAGCACAATAGAATCGAGTGAAACCCGCAGCACAGGCGCCGCCACTCCAGGGCAGAATAGATAGGGGAGAATAGATTGATTGGTGGGTTTAGGGTATGTAGTGAATTAAGAGGTTTGGGCAGGTTATGCTAACACACAGTACATGGCTAGTATAAAAAGACCCAACCCCCTTTTTTATGTAGACTGTATAGCTAAAGTTGTAGCATATTCCATGTCAGCTTGACTCTAATCCAGCCATTGTGAAAATGTGTTGGACCAGAAGCCCTAGACAAACATCAACCAGGTCAGCCAAGGTGGTTGCCTCTTCAGCACAGTACACAGTAGACTGAACAAACTCATTAGCTTGATCAACCCCATATTGGTGAATGGAAAATGGTGAACTCCTCTGGAACAGGATGCTAGGGCTTTTATTTCTCAGGGGTTTGCAAGCCTACGCAGCTTCATCTAATCCCTGGATTGCAGACCTTATGGTCCTTCATTACTTACTAGTTTAAAATATCTATAAAATCATTGCATCATGATCTGGCTGCTACACCCTTGAATGCGCCGTAGGACCGGAGAAAGGGGGGGTTCATACAGCGGGGCAGGGGGCACTTTAATATGCAGAGTGTACAGTGCAGTCTAGTTATTTGTAACATAACGTATCAGCTCTCTACAGCTGCCCAATCAAAGACCTGCTATCAAGCAAAAACAGGTCCCGAGATTGATAGATGTAAGTCGGGTGGGTTTAAAAATTTACTGACTCTCCTCAAATATTTTCAACTCAGCTATGCCCTGTCTATCGTTCAGCCATTCGGTAGGCAGTATACTTAATTCCCTGTCCAGGCAAACACTAACTTTCTCCCACCTTATCCCCCTTGCCACCAGTAAATAATATGCCATATCAAAGCACCTGCAAATCTGATTGTATGTAAATAACTAATGTATTCTAGGCAAAACTGCTTTCTTTGCTTCAGTTTCTGGGTAAAGGAAAGTCATGGTCCAGCTTAATGAGCCTTGAGTATGCTCTGCTGTGGTCAGAGACAGCTGTGGCTTGCTGTTCTTGCTACTGAGAGAACCAAGGAGGCTGTAGGACCACTTTTTTGCATGGTCTTGGAGGAATAAAATTAAAAAAGGTGCACACTTTGGAGACCTGCTACTGCTTCTACCCTGCACGCCAGGAAATGGAGAAGAGCCACATGGGACAGAAATCAATTGCCATTAGGTCCCTTTAATCATCTACAGATTTTATAAAGGCTTTCAAAACCCTTCAAGATATCACTAACCTACAAAGCTCTCTACAACCAGGCCCCTCCCTACATCACATGTCTAATCCAGCATTACCAACCCAGGTGCTATCTCTGCTCTTCCTCTGGCATTCTCCGGTCCTCCTCCTTGATCACCTTCTCACACTCCCACCTTCAAGACTTCTACAATGTCTCTCCACTTCTATGGAATGCATTCCCCCGCTCAATACATCCCTCTCAAACACTCCAAGCCTTTAAAAGTGCCCTCAAAACTATATTCAACAACTGTTTGTGTCAGTCTCTTCACCAATTTTTTTAAGGCACACCATGGCTGGGATTTTTGTTATTTTAGAATAACTGTTGGTCCACTTTAAGAAAGATATTCCACAATATTTAGCAGGTCACAGGTTTCAAGCAATAAGCAAAAGAAAAAAATCTCTCTGCTGCCTAAAAGTGTCAAATAGTGCAATGCCTTGGACAAGGTATAAAAACATTAGCGTCCTCCTCATACTGTGAAGAGATTTGTGGCTGATTCAGAACACAGCTGGGTTTATGCAAGGCATTATGAGGAAGGTTTCTGCCAGACAAATTAATCAGATTTAGAGAGTAGCTGCTAAAATGGCAAAAAAACGCAGCAAACATGTATTTGGTGCTACTGGTGTCCCTGGTATGCCATAAGGTGAAGGATCCTTTAGAGGCTTGATATTGTGCATAAACCTAACATTTGGTCACCATTAACCAGAGCTCTCATGCAAAAATAGTTGCAGTGGGCCCAGACATATTATGAAGACTCATTTTCATGTCTTGTTTAGTGAAGAGGGACTTGCAACCCAGGATGGTCCAGATGGATAAATTGATGGATGGTTGATGGATGGCCACCATGTCCCACTCAGCTCCTGGTATGCAGGGACCCTAACCCACAAACTTCTGCAGCTAGTGAGCCCCGTATTACAGATATATTTAGCCTTTGTTTATGCTGTTACATCCAATGGGGGGGAATTGCTAAACACAACATTGAGATGCAGCAGATGCACGTGAGTACAGCACATGCTTCCAGGTGCCCTGTTGGACAAAGCAGTGAGCCTCAAGGGCTGTTTTGGTATAATTTGCCTGATGACCATGGCCCTCCTTGTCAATTTTCTCTGCCTTCAGTCAGATGTAGGGTGTATGTAACACCCCTCCCCTGAGGTATGATAGGGGGGTTACAAAAGCAGACCTTAAAGCGGTCCTTCACTCTGAATAAGAGTCTATCTTATATGTTTCCCACACCCTGTACATACTGATTGCTCACATTAAAAATCATCCTACCTGCCTCTACTGCATGTTATGAGACTTTAATCATCCAAGATGGCGGCTCATGGGAGATCAGGCAGCCTGCAAACAGGAAATTCCTTCTGACTGTGTCGCTCTGCATTCTGGGATTGCTGACCTTTTCCTGCTTTTCCCCAGCTCTGCTCTGTCTGAGCAAAGCACAACTATAACCCGCCCCCCTGTACTTTATCCCACTCTCCTCTTCTCAGTAAGTGTGATGCTTCTGAGTCAAGACGGCGGCGCCTATATCCTAAAGTCCTGAACAGAGTTGCGGGCCAGTGGGGGAAAGAATAATATGCAAGTGACTAAAAACTTAAAATATATTAACTTTAGATGCTGGGGAATCATTCTTTAGGGGTTTGGGCTTTTCAATAAATCCGGTTTAAAGCCTGCCAGGTAACTCTGTGCCACATTGGGTTAAGGATTCACTGCTGTTGCCTGTAAACCCTGAATTATGGAGATACCATACAGTAATTCGCCTTTTTCTATTGGTGGAGTGGGAAACAGCTACACACTGCAGTGCCACATACCTCCTTATTGGAGGAGGTGCGAGTGCCACACGTGTGCTGCCCTTTCCTGTCCCCTATCAAATGGAGAACTAGGAAAAGGGAGTCTCACTCTAATACAGGGTTCACTGATAGCATGAGGGAGGAGAGGGTATGTTAGTTCAGTGTCCCTCTGCATCATGGAAGTTGCAAGGAAGGGTTTAAGCCTGCTTTAAAGTTTTAATACAGTTTGATTATCTAGTAAAGGAGTGCTAAAACCCTGGTTGCGATTTAAAATGGACTTTGTAAATCAATAAAAAGATTGAAATATAAAGTGGACTTAAACCCTCCCTGGCAAGCTAACCCAACATACCCCCTCACACCATCAGTGAGCCATGCATTAGAGAGATACTCCGCTTTTTTTTTTTAGCACAAAGCCCCATCCAAAAGAAAACAGATGCTCTTACAATAGGGGGCGTGCTTCAGTGTACAGCTGTCTCACGTCATACCGACCTTCAAAGTTGAGAATCTCCCAAATGCAGGGCTTCCACTAGGAGTAGGTAGGTTAAGTTTTGTGGTGATGGGCATGGCGGGAGTGTAATTTAATGTGCGGCTTAAAGTGGACCAAAACCCAGGGCCTCTCTATTCCCTCCTCCAGTTAACTCATCTTCTCCCCGGATCCAATGGAGCATGTGAAAGCAGCGGCCAGGCATTTGAGATTGGCTGGCGCAGGCATTCTCCCTGTAAGAGCGCAGCGGGGAGGTGGTCAGCGGCACACTCGGCTAGATTTGGCTGGAGCAGAGTCTTAAATGAAATCACGCCAGCAGGTCCAAGCGTGCTGATTGCATGAGAGGTCGCATATGTGCCATAGGACCAGGGAACGGTGAGTTAGACTGGGCAACTTGGGTGGGTTTCACATGGCGGGGCACATACCAAAACCCAGGAAAGTCAAAATCCTTGTTTTGGTCCACTTTAATTATGGGTCACATGCTCTAGGAATATTTGGTCCATAAAAGATATTGGTGATTGAGCCAATGCTCAGAAGTCCATGCATTACACTACCACCATTCAACCAAAAGGCCAGAGCAGTTGTAAACCAACCAGACATCCAGCATTTGGTGGGACAGTCTTCCCCAAGTGGGACATTTAGGTGTTTCTAGAGTTTTCGGAGGGACAGTGGGCCTCAAAGTGGGACTTCTTGTCAGTTTAGTTAAGGTCCTCAGCCCCCCAGCATATATTTGCCAGGAGTGTTTAGGTCTGCTGCAAGACACCCCAATCATCTATTTTGCTGACCTCAGCCCAGCATAGTCATCTGCACCAGCTCACATGGAAAAGGGACAAACATGTGGCCCAATTAGGTGCTTGTGATATACAAAGTTTCCTTTGGGAGTACTGGTCTGCTTTAACACTCATGGATGCAAGTCCATGTGCCATAAGGGATCCAGGGACCTCTAATGCAACACTGAGGGGTCCAGGTCCACAGCAACACTAGACAAACCTAACCCACCCCTCACACTGTCAGAGTATTGCTTTAGAGAGATACCTAGCAGGGCTCAATTTGACGGGATGTTCCCCCTCATACATGGTAAGTACCCCCCAACTATAGAGCTGGTGGGTTAGGATTCTTACGGCCTGGGATTCTGTGGCTTTTCAAAGTTTAGTGGACTGTTGCAAATCGAATATTTATACGGCAATGATCAGACATGATGGGATTAACCTGGATTATAGGGACGGCCGCTGCGATCAGGCTAAAAATAAGCAGAGTGCAGTAACCACTGGCAATATGATATATATCATAACGGAGCTTTAATAGTTAACTCCATGCTTTATCATGTATGCATTATATAGCGCCATCCTCTTCTGTGGGGTTGTCATTCGGATTGTACATCTAATGTAAAGACAATACAAATAACAAGTGTGATGTCACTGTACATACTGATACAGGTCACCTCAAGCAGTCAACAAGAATTAAAATGATTAGGTTTTATTTTACAGGGCAAACTTTTACCATACCATTGTATAAACCTGGCAGCTGATTTAATTCTCCTTGTACCAATTTGGAAAATTATACTCCAATGCCAGTTTATATAAGAAGTGTTATGTCACTGTACAAACCTATACGCAATGCAGTCACCCCTAGCAACCAAGAATTTATCTTATTAGGTTCTATTTATGATTTTTATTTATAGCTAAATCATTTTTCATAGCACAGTATGAACCAACTGACTGGGCCTGTCATAGTGCAGCTTTATGAGGCATGAGAATGCTCTGCTGTGGCCAGAGACAGCCATGGAGCCACTGTGGCTTGCTGTTCGCACTCACACCAAGGGTGACAGAGTCGCTGGAGGACCACTTTTTTGCATGGTTCTTGAGGAATAAAATTAAAAAAAGGGCAAACATTGGAGCCCTACTACTGCTTCTACCCTGCACTGCAGGAAATGCAGGAGAGGCACTTGGAACAAGCATCAGGTGAGCTGCTTGCTGGTTAATTATTGCTGTTGGGTTTAAAGTCCCTTTAACCAGTTGCAAACCAGGGGGAGCGGGGGGGTCCAGCAGCATGGGGTGCCCCTAATTGTGGGTGAGGGGCTTGCAGAAGGGCTCCCTATGCTCACACTATTCCACAGCCTGGCTGTTCTTCATCATCTGGCTCTTAAACAGCATGTTTGAAAACCTCCCTGTAACACAGAAAGAATAAGCCGAGTGTTTGGTACTGGTACAGATGTGACTTGTATGGGTGGAACAAGACACAGAGCTCTGCCATGGTTGTTCTCGAGATCCTTCCAGTCTGCCAAAGCCGAGTGCACTGTCACATGGGAGTTTGATCGCAGACGGTCGCACAGCATGCATGTATGAGCATACACACAGTTACTTTCCCTCTAGGTCTGCGCAGAGATCCAGCCCCCCCCCCTTTTGTGCTAGAAATTACAGGAAGAGCAGAGGGGGAGACAGAAAAAAAGAGGAGGGGGAGACAGCCAGGGAAAGAGTGCACACTCTGTCATTGTGACCTCTCGCCTCCCTCCCCTCTCTCTCTTAAAGGGACCTCTCAAAAAATAAGAGAACTTTTCGCACCCTCTATTTTCACATGTAAGAATCCTCCCAGTGCTGGCGCTGTCTCTCTCCCTCTTCGTCTTTAGGAGCAAAAAGAGAAGGAGAAGGAGGAGGGAGAGACAGGCAGACAGATGCAGAGAAAGAGGAGGAGGTGACCACGACCAGGCAGGAGGAGGAACCAGCAGGAGGGGAGGGGGAGGGAAGGAGCAGTTTAAGGGGAGGGGGGAAGAGGAGGTTAAAAAAAAAATCAGCTTTTGTGGGATTTTCACTGCACAACGGATAAAAAAAAAAAAGAAAAAACCAAAGAGAAAAAAAAAAAGGTTTCTATCCTTGCCGCTGTGTCGCCGCTTGCTTTGCTGTCTCCATTTTCGGCCTGCAGGCAATCCGTCGCCACCATGATCCATCGGGGCTTCCACGGCGGTGATCGCTCTGGCCCAGGATGACGACCAACTGATCCTGGAATGCTGCGGATTTAACCTGAGAGGAAAAAAAAAGGAAAAATAAAGAGGCGTCAGGAATCGTGCCGCTGGATTGACCCCCCCCCATACTCTGGCGCCGCGCTGCGCCCCCAAAAGCGCTTTTGTCTAGGTGGGTGCCGCTATGTTCTTCTGGATCCTTCTACAGACTCAGGGAGAGCCGAGATTGATGAGAGGGACAGGCACACGTATGTGAACCGAGGTGGTCATGCAGGGGTTAAACACACACTGACAGACACACCGGCGTGCACACACACACACACACACACGACAGGGCACACGCCATGCATTAGGTCACGGGAATGTATGTAGCCGACACTCAGCGCACACACAAAGGTTCACACGTACACACCCCCTCTTGGGGGAGCTTTGCACACACATACACACACCCCACCCCCAGCACACTTTCCAGTCTGGCGCCGTCATAGGCAGCAGCAACGTACACACAGAGGTGCAGGCAGCATTTACTCATGGCTCACCATCCAGCAGCACAGGAGGGGCCTGTCTGTATTGGCTTCATTGACTTGCGGAACGGCTGTTGCAAATCGATCATTTATATAGCAATGTTATATATCGGGTGTTCCGATCAGACATGATGGGATTAACTTGGATTAAAGGGACGGATCAGGCTTAAAATAAGCAGAGTGCAGTAGCTACTGGCAAATGATCATAACGGAGTTTTAATAGTTAACTCCATGCTTTATCATGTATGCATTATATAGCGCCATAAACCTGGCAGCCGATTTTATTCTCATTGTACCAATTTGGATAATTATGCTCCAATGCCATTAGAAATAACAAGTGTGATGTCACTGTACATACTTATACAGATGGCAGTCACCTCAAGCAGTCAATGAGAATTAAAATGATTAGGTTTTATTTTATAGGGCAAACATTTACCATAGCATTGTATAAACCTGGCAGCTGATTTAATTCTCCTTCTACCAATTTGAAAAATGATGCTCCAGTGCCAGTTTATATAAGAAGTGTTATGTCACTGTACTAACCTATACGCAACGCAGTCACCCCTAGCAACCAAGAATTTATCTTATTAGGTTCTATTTATGATTTTTATTTATAGCTAAATCCTTTTTCATAGCACATTATGAACCAGCTGATTCCACTCCCCTCGCACCAATTTGGATAAATCTGCTCTCATGCCAGGTCATGTAAGAAGTGTTATGTGACTGTACAGATGTAAACAAATGACAGTAACCCCCGGCAACCAATGAGGTTTTATGTATTATTCTCATTTGATAGGAAAAATATATGTTATGCCTAACACTTATTTTATAGCACCCTTATATCCCACGGTGGTGTACAAAGAAAAAAAAACAGCTATTTTGCTTGCTCAGTATTCTTGTACTAATCAGTGATTGTTATATTATTTTTTTCCATGTGTTAAGCCATAACATTTCATTATTTTATAGCAGTCTCTTCTTTGGTGCTGTACAAAGCAAAAGCTGGCATTTTGGTTGCTCGGGGCAACTGCCTCTACTGTAACAACCTGTATATATGTGCCTCATGCATAGAGCAGTAACCTGTAGCAACCAATGATCATTATAATCCCCCCCCCCCCCCCCCCCCCCCCCGGATAGTTGTTATGTCAGCCAAACAAGCTATTTTGTTGTCTCAGGACAAGTGTTTGAAGTATTCTTGTACTAATCTGGATAGATCTTAACCATGCATGCAGCAGGAACCCAACAGAAACAATGACTATTGTCATTTTTCCTATATTTTTGTTATGTCATAAGATTTGATATGTTTATAGTGCAATAAGATTCCATTGTGCTTTACAAAGCAAAAGCAAGTATTTTGGTTTCACGGGGCGACTTCTTCAATACACTGGGTCTGGATTGATCAGCCCCATGCATGCATACCTTACCAACTTTTCAGGGTGGGAAAGAGGGACTTTGAGATTTGTTAAATTGGGCCACACCCCTTCATTGAGGGAAGGATAGGCTGTAACAGTTAAAACAATATAAACATTTAAATAGGTAAATGGATCATTTATTGATGCAGATCTGCATATTACACCTCAAAGAGGGACAAATAAGAACATTATGAAACAGGGGGACATGGACTCAAAAGAGGGATAAGTGAGAGGTATGACATGCACTAGTAGCCATAACCAATGACAATGATCTTTTAAATCCTATATGTGTTGTTGTATCATTACATTATAGGATTTTATGGTGCAGTACAAAGAGGGCAGTTTCTAGGCGCTCAGTGTAAGAAAATTCTTCCCACTCCTCACCCATCCTGTGGTGCTGCCGCCGTCCCATACAGGTATGTGCCATGATGTGCCTGTACCATAGCAACAGACAGTGCCCCCTCCCCATGACTGAGGGGCTTCTCTTATGGCCTGCACCTATATCAGTGGCCCTGAGTCATCTGCAAAAATTAGGATGGCAGAGATAAGGGTGCCCTAATGGCACTGGTGCCCAGGGTGATCACCCTGCTTGCCCTCAGCCAGGTATTGCTGGATATATTTGCCCCATGCAGCAGTAGCCTATAGCAACCAACCCCATGTTTGCATAATGTGTTATTACCATATGATTTTATAGTATCATCCTCTTTATAGTATCACTTACTTATTCAAAGCAGTAACCCATAGCAACCAATCAGTATTTAGTGTTTGTTATTACCCTTTACAGAAAGCAGTAACCTATAGCAACCAGTCTGTATTTAGTGTATGTTACTGCCCTTTACTGAAAGCAGTAACCCAAAGCAACCAGCCTGTATTTAGCGTGAGTTATTATGTGTTGTTATTTTATAGTGTCACCCTACTTGATACTGTATAGGCAGCTTGTTGCTCGGGGCAACTGATGCAATTAAACCTGTGCCCACTGTATTACCCTTTACAGAAAGCAGTAACCCATACATAGCAACCAATCAGTATTTAGTGTATGTTATTATTCTTCACAGAAAGCAGTAATCCATAGCAACCAGTCTGTATTTGGTGTATATTATTGCCATGTACAGAAAGCAGTAACCCATAGCAACCAGTCTGTATTTAGTATATGTTATTACCCTTTACAGAAAGCAGTAACCCATAGCAAACAGTCTGTAATTAGTGTATGTTAATACCCTTTACAGAAAGCAGTAACCCATAGCAACCAATCAGTATTTGGTATGTTATTACCCTTTAAAGAAAGCAGTAACCCATAGCAACCAGTCTGTAATTAGTATATGTTATCACCCTTTACAGAAAGCAGTAACCCATAGCAACCAGTCTGTATTTAAGGTGTTATGCAATTTTAGTCACCCTCCATGGTACTATATAGGCAGCTTGTTTCTGGGGACAACTGCTCCAAATAGACCTGTGCCCACGGACCATTTTACAGAAAGCAGAAACCTATAGCAGCCTACCAGAATTTAGTGTATAACCAGCATTATTACTAGGCATAAATTATGTAGCGCTATCATATTTCATAGTGCTACAAGTTTTACTTGCAAAACAAGGAAGCAAATAAAGTTGTACAACATCATTCAGTTATGAAGACAAACAAGACGTGTGTATAATCGTCCAATGGCATTGTATAAAGTTATCCCTCCTGATTAATTGCTAGTAATTACCACTTGACGGATTCTTTGTACTATGCCACGGTGCTCCAAAATAGGAATGGCACATATTAATTACAATCTATTTTCTGCAGGTTGCTATGGGTGACCACCCTTCATATAAATTCATATAACACAAAATTGTATAATCTAGCTTGTTTATTGGATGCACTGACCTGGTTTACGGGTCTCCTGTTACATAAAATAGTAACAACAACAGTAGTAATAACAACAGATATTCAAGCGGAGCAACAGTCAAAAAATACAATTCTGTGATTACTCACCTGTAGAATTGGTATTATATGTATACAGCACGTCCTGTTCCAGAATATTCCTTACACTTGGGTAATACATCCACAAGATGGCGCTGGACTGCAGAAAACAGCTTGTGGCTCCTCCCGGCCCTATATAAGTCAGGGACCTCCCACAAATTCCCCAGTATTGACAAGCAGTTAACAAGAAGCCGGGAGAACAATAATAACAGGAATTCAAAAATGAACATATGAACAATCACCATACAGAGGTAACTAAGAATAATGATAACAAGGGTGGGATGGAACAGGACGTGCTGTATACATATAATACCAATTCTACAGGTGAGTAATCACAGAATTGTATTATTCTAAGTATACAGCTCGTCCTGTTCCAGAAGATTCCTTACACATGGGACATCCAATAGCAGTGTCCGTAAGGTAGGGTGGGATCCCCAAAAAGTAACAGCGGGCAGTTTAAACCACTGCTGCCTGCAGAACTTTGTGACCAAAAGCAGTATCAGCTGAGGCCCTAACATCAACCTTGGAAATCTTAGAAGTATGAACAGAAGACTAAGTAGCGGCCTTGCAAACTTGTTCAACAGAAGCTTGGTGCTGAAAAGACCAAGAGGCACCAATAGCACGAGTAGAATGAGCAGTATGGCGGAAGGGAGGCTCCTTCCCCTTAGCAGAATAGGCCTGTACCACAGCCTGACGGATCCACTTGCTGATAGTGGACTTAGCTGGAGCCAGACCATTCTTAAAGAGCATCAGCCTTCCTGAAGGATTCAGTAGCTACCAAATAGAACTTCAGAGTCCTGACCACATCCAGAGAGTGTAAAACCCGCTCCTTAGGGTTACTAGGATTAGGGCACAGAAAAGGCAAAACAATGTCCTGATTGAGATGAAAAGCAGACACAACCTTAGGCAGAAAATCTGGCTTAAAATGAAACACCACCTTCTCCTGGTGTCTCTCAAAGTAAGGGGGTTTGATGGAAAGCGCCGCCAACTCAGAAACACACCTAACAGAAGTGATAGCCACCAAAAAGACTACCTTAAGCGTCAAAATGGACAAAGGGGCCTCACGCAAAGGCTCAAAGGGAGACCCCTGCAAGGCAGATAAAATCAAGTTCAAATCCCAGACTGGTAACATAGGCTTACGTGGAGGACGCACGTGAGTAGCCCCCTGGAAGAAAGTCTTGACCAGACGATGTTGAGCAAAGGATCTTTGGAAGAAAATGGCCAAAGCAGAAACATGACCTTTGAGGGTACTAAGTTTAAGACCCAAATCCAAAACATGTTGCAGAAATTCCAGAATCCTAGGGATAGAAAACACCCGACAGGGAAGCGACTTAGACTCACACCAGTCAATGTAAGCATGCCATACCCTATAGTAGATGATGACGAGGACTTCTTCCTAGCCCGAATCATGGTATTCACAACAGAGGCAGGCAGCCCCTTTTCCATCAAGATGGAGGTTTCAGCAGCCAGGCCGTTAAAGCCAGCGTTTGTAAATTGGGATGGCGTAGCTGCCCCTGAGTGAGCAGGTCTGGAACCTTGGGCAGGGCGTACTGATCTACTGCCAACTGCACGATGTCTGCGAACCACACTCTGCTTGACCAACAGGGGGCCACCAGAATGGTTGGCACCCCTTCCTGGGCTATCTTGCGCAGCACCCTGCTAAGCAGAGGAAAAGGAGGGAACACATAGAGGAGCTGAAAGCTCCTCCAAGACATTGCTAGTGCATCCATGGCCAAGGCCAGAGGGTCCTGGGACAGAGAGACAAAGACTGGAAGCTTGTGATTGTGACGGGACGCAAACAGATCCACATCTGGCTGACCCCAGCGGTGGCACAGGGAGTGAAACACCCTGCTGCTGAGGGACCATTCTCCCAGACGAGAAGTCCCCCTGCTGAGGGAGTCTGCCTCCAGATTTTCCACCCCCAGGATGTACACAGCTGAGATGCAGGGAACATTCTCCTCCGCCCAAGACAGTATCAGGGACACTTCCTTGAGGACCCTCTTGCTCCGGGTCCCTCCCTGATGATTGATGTAGGCAACCGCCGTCTGGTTGTCCGAGCGGATCTGATCAGCCCGACCCCGAAGGTGTGGAGTCAATTGGGCGAGAACCAACCTTATAGCCCTCAGTTCCAGAATGTTGATAGGGGTGTGGGCCTCTCGAGGGCCCCACTCACCCTGGAATTTCAGGGATTTCCAGAAGCCCCCCCAACCTGTCAGACTGGCATCTGTGGTGACTGTCTCCCAGCACGGGGCCAGAAAGGATCTGCCCACCAACAGGTTCCTTGAGTCCAGCCACCACAAAAGGGGACAGAACAAACACCTGATCCAGGGACCAAGGGTCCCGATCCCATACCGACAAGAGGTGAAGTTGAAGAGGTCTCATGTGAAACTGAGCGTATGGAACCGCCTCGAAGCAAGACACCATCAGGCCCACCAGCTGCATCCCCTGCCGGATGGAGGGATGAGAGCAAGACATAAGAAGCCTGGCTTGGCCTTGAAGACTCTCCACCTTCTGCTGAGGGAGAAAAATCTTGACCTGAGATGTATCCAGAGTCATGCCCAGAAAGGACCTCACCATTGACGGTGACAGGGAAGACTTGGGGTGGTTGATCACCCAGCCGAAGGACTCCAGTGTGGACACCACCAGCTGGGTATCCAGCTCGGCCTGCTGGAAGGATTAAGACGTGATGAGAATGTCGTCCAAGTAAGGAAGGATGCGAATGCCCTGAGATCTCAGCAGAGCTATTACGCCTGCCAGCACCTTGGTGAATACCCTGGGAGCCGAGGTGATACCAAAATGAAAGGCCACAAATTGGTAGTGCTGATCCTCCAGAGCGAACCTGGGGAATCTCTGATGACCTGGAAAGATTGGTACATGAAGGTAAGCGTCCTTGATGTCTACAGAGGTCATGAAGTCACCCGGGCGTAGTGAATTGACAGCTGAGCGCAGAGTCTCCATGCGAAAGTGTTTGAATCTGACAAATTTGTTGAGGCGCTTTAAATCCAGGATGGGTCTGATGGACCCGTCTTTTTTGGAAACAGTGAAAAGATTGGAATAGTAGCCTCTGCCCCTTTCCTTCAAAGGCACCTGGCAGATGACCCCCAACTCCAGAAGGTTTTGGACAGCGAGGCACAGACCCTGAGCTGACAGGGGGTTTTGAGCCATCCGGGATTTGATGAATCTTGGGGGCGGCCAGGCTGCAAACTCTATCTTGTAACCGGAGGACACTACCTCCTGAATCCACCGATCTGAGACGTGAAGCCCCCAGACGTGAGCAAAGAGCCACGTCCTCTGCCCCTTCCCCAATGATCTCCGCGGGCCCCAGTAAAGGAGACTTCTCGGCCAGTTCTGGAACCACGGAAGGAAGGGAGAAAGGCACCCATCCCCCGAAAGGACCGGGACGGCCTCCTACATTGAGGTAACCTGCCGCCCCTGGCAAACAAATCTAAGCGCTCACCAAAGAGGCGCAGGCCCTTGAAAGGGAAACCAGTGAGAACCTTCTTAGCAGCATTATTAGCTACCCACTGACGTAGCCAGACAGAGCGACGTATAGCCACCAACAGGGCAGAAGTCCTACCACACATTCTAATGGCATCATCCATGGCAGAAAGAATATATGCAATAAATTCCTCACAAAGCAGGAGAGATCTATACTCTTCTCTACCCGCATCCTCAGATGCCCCGTCCAAGAGACACTTAAGCACCCCTTTAATGGCAATAGCCGTAATAGCAGAGGCACAAACCGGGCGCAGCGCCGTCCCCACACAGGCAAAGGCGTGACAGGCCAGTTGGTCCAAGTGGCGGTCCTCACCATCCCGCAGGATAGTAGTATCAGGAGAATGCATGACAGATGTATTGGACAACCCGAGAACGGGCGCATCCACCTCTGGAGGACATGACCAACGCTTAACAACATCAGCAGGAAAGGGATACCTTTTGTCCCAACTCTTAGGCACCCCTGACAGCTTGCTAGGCCGTTCCCATTCCTTGAGCACTAGATTATTAAAGTGAGACTGCTCAGGGAACTCCCAGCGTGGCTTAACCGTATGAAAAAGCTCACCCTGCTGCTGCGGAGCCACTGCCGGGGGAGAAATACAAAGCACTTCAAAAATGTGACTCAGCAATCTGTCAGTGTCATCAGGGGACCACGGGTGTTCCCCAAAGGGAGTCCCATTACCACCGTAAATTTTAGGTTGTTCCTCAGAGGATTTAGAATCAGAAAATAATTCCCCCTTCTCAAGGGGGTAGGGACCTGAGAGTGAGTAAGAACCCGCTAGGGAAGTGGGAGATAGTGAGGGGAGATGGCCGGGAGAAACCACAGTGCCAAAGTTTTAACCCGCCTGAAAGACATAACAAAACATTACCATAAAAATACAGCAGAAAGGAATATCTTGAAAAAAAACACCCCACCGGGGCTACTCACGTACCGTAGGGAGCCAGCAGCACACGCAGCTACGGACAGGCAAAAAGGCTCTGCAGACCTCAAGGGGCAGGCCATGGAGACTTGATGTGAAAATAGTCATCCACAGAGACGGGGGGGTTGACTAGTGGTAAAAAAAACTGTATTTTTATGTTTTATCTTTGTACTGTGTTCTGTCACCTACAGGAGATCTCCCAGAGGGGGAGCGAGGCAGGAATAGAAGGATTTCCAGGGAGACGACGGTGCCCAGGAGACGATGGGAGGAGTGAGGGTGGAGGGGAACACCTATAGGAATAAGGGCTAACTGCACAGGTTGAGCCTGGCAAAAACCCATGGAGCAGGGGGGGGGGCATCCCAAAAGGCTCACCATCAGCCTAAACCGCCTACCCTGTCAGAGCAGGGACTGCGGTAGGAGCATAGCTCCTCAGCACCTAACTGGTGCTTACTGACCTACCTTCACCCGAATCTTGTCAGCCGAGGCTGGGAGGCAGCAATATGGAACGGAATGGGTAGGAATAGTCCTGCAGGGCCGCAGGCATATAAGTCCCGCTCACCTGCTCCACATAGAGAGCTATCTTCTATCTTCGCAGCCCAGACTGCAGAAAAGAACTGGGGAATTTGTGGGAGGTCCCTGACTTATATAGGGCCGGGAGGAGCCACAAGCTGTTTTCTGCAGTCCAGCGCCATCTTGTGGATGTATTACCCATGTGTAAGGAATATTCTGGAACAGGACGTGCTGTATACTTAGAATATGACTTAAACCAGACCAACCCAACAGTCTTCATATGCCCCCCCCCCTTCCCAGGGTAATTTAGATTGTGGCACATAACATTTTTTTACCTTTTTCTAACTCCTGGTGTAGTAAATTTTAGAAACAAAATGGCCGCTCATGCATTTGCAGGCCACCTGCAAACAGGAAGTGCTGCTGGGCTTCCTGTTACTGTGCATTGTCTGTTATGTCAGTTGAATCCAGGCAGTAGCATGGCTGAGGTGATGAAAGAGGAAGCTCCAAAATGGCCACAACCTTTCTTTTCCAACTGTGCCAGGCTGTTGGTCCGGTGTCAGCATCACACAAAAGTGAGAACACTCTTCACAATGCTGTCTGCACTCATATAAGGCTATTTTGAAAAGACAACCTGTTGATAGGATGCTGAGCACATACACTCAACTTCTTTGGTCTGCCAGCTTTGGACTGGGCCCACCAGAGGATACCACAGTGTTTCCAGTGGACACATGTTTCTGACTATGTTTTGGCACTACCAAATCTCATCCTCTATAGAGCAATCTACTTCCCTCCCTGTGCTGATGAGGGTCAGTACTCCGAAACACATGTCCACAGGTGGGAGTAGATGGCTGTGTCAAGATCAGTAGCTAAACCCCAAAGTGTTGCCTGCAGACAGGAAGTGTCTAATGACTATGCCGCTCTGCATTCTGGAATTCCTGACCTTTTCTTGACCTCAGCCCTGCTCTGTTTGTGCCAAGCACAGCTATAATGCTACCTCTCTCTTCTCCTCAGTATGTAATGCTTCTGAGGCAAGATGGTGGCGCCCATATCCTTGTCTTGAAAAGAGTCGCAGTCCAGCGAGGGAAAGAGTAATAAGTAAGCAACTAAAAATGCAATTCTGTGATTACTCACCTGTAGAATTGTTTTTATTTTTATCCTGCTCGGTCGCTTCATTCTTCACAATTGGGTTATCCGCCACAAGGTGGCGCAGCTGACTGCAAGACAAGACTTGTGGCTCCTCCCGACCCATAAAAGGACAGCAAATTCCCCATAATTCTCAGTGATGAAAAGCAGTAATACAGAGAAAAGCCGGGAGGCCAGAGACCATGTTAACTCACACAGCCCCACTATAAACTCTCTCAACAGTAATCACCATAACAAGAAAAAAGAGGATAACAAAACAAGGGTGGGATTAAGCGACCCGATCAGGATACCAATAACAACAATTCTACAGAGTAATCACAGAATTGTATTTTTCCTGGTATCCTGCTCGGGTCGCTTAATTCTTCACAATTGGGACATCCAAAAGCAGTGTCCAAGAAGGGTGGGATCCCCAGTGAGCAACAGCGCGTAGTTCATGACACTACCGCCTGAAGCACTTTACGACCAAAAACAGCATCAGCTGAGGCTCTAACATCAACCTTGTAAAACTTAGAAAAAGTATGAACTGAAGACCAAGTAGGGGCCTTACAAACCTGTTCAACCGAAGCCTGGTGCTAAAAAGACCAAGAAGCACCAATAGCTCTAGTGGAGTGAGCTATTGGAACATGAAAGGGGGTTCCTTCCCCTTGGCAGAATACGCTTGCCCCACCGCCTGTCTGATCCACTTGCTGATAGTGGATTTGACTGGAGGCAAGCCCTTCCTAGGTCCATTAGGAAGGACAAACAGAGAATCCGACTTCCGAAAGGACTCCATAGCACTTAAATAGTACTTAAGCGCCCTGGCAACATCCAGGGAATGGAGGGTCCTCTCCTTAGAATTAGAAGGCGCAGGACACAAGGAAGGCAAGACAATGTCCTCATTGAGATGAAAAGCGGAGACAACTTTGGGCAAGAATTCTGGTTTAAGACGACCACCTTAACTACCTTATGCTGATGCCGCTCAAAGTAAGGAGGCTTCATAGAAAGCGCCGCCAGCTCAGAGACACGGCACACCGAAGTGATAGCTACCAAAAAGACCACCTAAAGTGGTCAAAATGGGTAAAGCAGAATCACACAAGGGCTTAAATGGGGGACCATGGAGAGCAGAAAGCACCAAGTTCAAATCCCACACCGGTAGCAAAGGCTTACGCGGCGGACGTACATAGGTAACTCCTTGGAAAAAAGTCTTGATAAGTCTATGATTGGCGAAAGATCTTTGGAAAAAAATAGCCAAGGCCGAAACCTGTCCCTTGAGGGTACTCAGTTGTAGGCCCGATTCCAGGCCATGTTGTAGGAACTCCAAAATCCTGGAAAGGGAAAAAAGAGCGACAAGGAAACAACTTAGACTCACACCAAGCAATGTAAGCGTGCCAGACCCTGTAATAAATCATGAAAGAGGATTTCTTCTGAGCCTGAATCATGGTACTCTTGACCGAGGCCGGCAGCCCCTTTTCCATCAGGATGGAGGTTTCAGCAGCCAAGCCGTCAAAGCCAGCGTTTGTAAATTGGGGTGGCGTAGCAGTCCCTGAGTGAGAAGCCCTGGATCGTCGAGCATGACCTACTGATCCACTGACATCTGGACGATGTCCGCGAACCAGCACCTTCTCGGCTAGCGGGGGGCCACCAGGATGGTCGGTACCCCTTCCTGGGCTATCTTGCGCAGCACGCGACCCAGGAGAGGAAAAGGAGGAAAGGCATAGAGGAGTCGGAACTCCGTCCAAGGAATTGCCAGCGCGTCTGTGGCGAAGGCCAGAGGATCTCTTGACAGAGAGAAGAATCTTGGAAGCTTGCGATTGTGATGGGACACAAACAGGTCCACGTCCGGCTGACCCCAGCGGCGACACAGGGCTGAGAGACCATTCCCCCAGATGAGACGTCCCCCTGCTCAGGGAACGTTCTCCTCCACCCAGGACAGGATCAGGGACACTTCCTTGAGGGCTCGCTTGCTCCGAGTCCCGCCCTGATGATTGATGTAGGCGACCGCCGTCTGATTGTCCGAGCGGACCTGGACCGTCCGACCTCGTAGATGGGTAGTCAACTGGAAGAGAACCAACCTGATCGCTCTCAGCTCCAAGAGATTGATAGGCACATGTGCCTCCTGAGGGCCCCACTGGCCCTGGAACTTCAGCGATTGCCAAAACCCTGCCCAACCGGTCAGACTGGCGTCCGTGGTGACAATCTCCCAGCACGGAGGAAGAAAGGACCTGCCCACTAGAAGATTTCTTGAGGCCAACCACCACGAGAGAGACTGCCTGGCCAAGCAAATTGCTGCTCCAGGGACTCCTGTGACCGATCCCAAACGGTCAAGAGATTCAACTGAAGAGGTCGCATGTGGAATTGGGCGAAGGGTACAGCCTCGGAGCAAGACACCATGAGGCCCACCAACTGCATCCCCAGACGTATGGATGGGTGAGGACACGACAGCAGGGCCCGCGTCTGCCTCTGAAGACCCTCCACCTTCTGTTGAGGGAGGAACACTTTGACCTGAGAAGTGTCCAACGTCATGCCCAGGAAGGACCTCACCAATGACGGAATGATCAAAGACTTGGAATAATTGACCACCCAACCGAAGGCCTCAAGAGTGGACAACACCTTCTGCGTGTTGCTCTCGGCCTGCTGAAGAGATTGAGCAGCAATCAACAAGTTGTCCAAGAATACGAATGCCCTGGCTCCTCAGTAGGGCCATGGCACCCGCCAGGTTCCGAACGGCAGTGCCACAAACTGGTAGTGTTGATCCTCCAAGGTGAACCTCAGGAACTTCTGATGTCCCCGGAAAATGGGGACATGCAGGTAGGCATTCTTGATGTCCACTGTGGTCATGAAGTCGCCGGGCCGAAGTGAACTCACCGCCGACCGTAAGGTCTCCATGCGGAAATGCCTGAACCTGACAAACCTGTTGAGACCTTCAGGTCCAGGATAGGCCTCAGAGATCCTCCTTCTTGGGCACTGTGAAAAGATTGGAATAGAACCCCCGACCCCGTTCCTGATGAGGCACAGGACAAACCACCCCAAACAACGACAAAAGCCGTTGGACAGCCAACCTTAGGCCCTGCGCCGTCAAGGGGTTCTGGGAAATCCGAGACCGGAGAAATCTTGGGGGCGGCCAGGCTGCCAGCTCTATCTTGTAGCCGGAGGAGACGACCTCCTGAATCCACCGATCCGAGATTTGCTGTCTCCAGACGTGAGCAAAGAGCAGAAGCCGTCCCCCCCACCCGGATGGGTGAGGGCGCCTCCTCATGCCTGAGGGGCCTTGGCAGGGGGCTTGGGCTTGGACCCCCAGGAGAGACTGGGACGACCGCGGGATCTACCTCGTCCCCAGGAGTCCCTGCGGCCACCAGGGAAGGAGGAACCTCGTCCCCCTCGGAAGGGACGAAAGGAAGAAGAGCCCCGAAAGGGCCGTACCTGCTTCTGGCGCTGAGGGAGCCGTCCATCCTTAGCCAAGAGATCAAGACGCTCCCCAAATAGACGATGTCCCAAGAAGGGAATCCCGGTGAGGGATTTCTTGCCGGCAGCGTCGGCTGCCCACTGTCGAAGTCAGATAGACCGACGAAGAGCAACCAGCAGGGCCGAGGCCCTACCGCCAAGCTGGACAGCATCATCCATGGCTGATATCACAAAGGCAATGAAATCAGCGCAAGCCAAAAGTTCCTTATACTCGTCCGCTCGCTTGCGAGATCTGGCGGCCTCCACAAGGCGCCTTACCTTCTTTTTAATGGTGATGGAGACAATAGCCTTGGCGCAGACAGGACGCAGACCAGCCCCCACAAAAGTGAAAGCGTGGCAAGCGAGTTGGTCCATGCGCTGGTCAGCATTATCACGCAAGGTAGTAGTGTCAAGAGAAGGCACAACCGAGGTATTGGCGAGCCCCAGAACAGGAACATCCACCTCCGGGGGACGGGACCCTAGCCGAATCAACTCCTCCGAAAAGGGATACCGTCTGTCCAGGCCCTTAGGCACAGAGGGCAATTTATTAGGCCTCTCCCATTCCTTAAAAAACAATTTGGAGAAGTGACCTTGCTCAGGAAAAACAACGAAACAAAAAACAAAGACACTGCCTCTCAGGGCGGAAAAGATCCCCCTGCTTCTTTTTGGCCGCCTTCGGGGGAACACTGTGCAGGGTATCAAACACCGCAGTCCGAAGAGTCCGAAGAGGAACTGGGTCCCTATCAAAGACACCCGGGCGGTCCCCTGAGGAGTCGGAATCAAGAAATAACTCACCCTCCTCCATGGAATCACAGCCACCAAAGGCCCCATAAGCATCATCATCATCCACAAACAGGGAAAAAGCCGGTTCCAAATGCCGCTTCTTACCAAAGGCCTTACCGGTGGCCAGGCGGCACAACTGCCGCTCAAGGCTGGCCACACGTAGCGCCAGGTCCGAATGGGACCCCCTGCTGGCTTCCCCCTCACTGGGGGCTAAATGCAGGCGCGGAGGAGTCGGCGATGCCGTAGGTAAAGTAGGACTGGGGAGAGTGGCGCTCGCCCCATCCTGTTCCGCAATAACGCTCTGGGCGTAGGGGGCACAAACGGCGCTGCGACCGCTCAAAGGGCATGTACCACACAGGAGACACAGCTTAGCCCGCCCCGAAGGGCCCCCAAGCTCGCTATCCCCAGAAGCCTCCATTATAGTGATTAATAGGCAATAAAAAAGGGGTTAAAGGCACTAAGGGCCCACCCCAGACAATCCCCAATAATAGCCCCCAAGCCCCAGAAAAAAGGGGGGGGGTGGATGGACCGGGAGGAACCACAAGAACAATATGGGACCAGCCTGCAAGACACAAAAGGGGCACACATAAGCATCCCACAGCGCATGCACCACAAAAAACTATGCACATGTCTGAATCAAAGGCCAGACTCACGGACCACACAGCAGTGTAAGACCCAGGCCGAGGAGGGGAGAAGGATGCGGCCAGCAGCAGGACCGAAGAGGAAGCACAGCCGGCTCCCACGCGGAGTGAAGATGGCGCCGATTGCAGCACCTCGAGGGGCGGGCCGCAGTGCGTTGACGCAAACCGCGTCATCGTGCGGCCCCCGCAGCGCGCGAACTCCGAGCACCCGTGCAGGGAAGATGGCGCCCGGAGAGAGGAAGGGTCCCCCCCTTACCCCCACCCCTGCCGCGGAACGCGGTCGGCGCCCGCAGCAGGTGGAGAGCGCTGTGGGACTGTCGTCCTTCGGTGTGAGGGTGCCCCCCCCCACGACGGAGCGCCGGAGAGAGCAGGAGCGAGGAAGGGTAAGTAAAGGAGCACAGCCGCGTCTGGCAAGTAAAGTAAGCAGAAAGCACAACCTCACACAGAAATAAAGCATGTGGGAAAAAACTGCAGGCATAAGGGGTCCCTAATTGGTTCCTCCCCCACCCCATATAGGCTCACCATAGCCTATAGCCATCTACCCTTCGGGTACAGGGTCTGCGGCCCAGAGCAAAGCTCTGTGAACACCCAACCCTAGGTGTTCCCCTACCGTCACCTGAACCGCAGCCAGGGCTGGGAGGCAGGATGGGTCCCGGAACAGGTGGGAATAGGCCTGCAGTGGCCGACGGGCTTGGGATGCCCCGCTCGCCTGCGATATTTCAGAGAGGGATAGTCTTCCATCTTCGCAGCCAGACTGCAAGGAAACTCTGGGAATTATGGGGAATTTGCTGTCCTTTTATGGGCCGGGAGGAGCCACAAGTCTTGTCTTGCAGTCAGCTGCGCCACCTTGTGGCAGGTAACCCAATTGTGAAGAATGAAGCGACTCGAGCAGGATACCAGGAAAAACTTAAAATATAGTAATTTTAGTGGCTGGGGAATCGTTTAAAGGTTTGGGCTTTTCATTAAATGATGCTGAAGGTCCGGTTTAAATAGAGGGTGTTTAGATCTCTTTATTCCCTTAATACGGCCTAACCTGGGTCTCTCAGTCTCTTCTAATACATTTTTTTACTCTTGGCTGATGTCAATGTCCTGGTGAAAGTTGTCATTAACCAAAAGTACAGAATTAGGAAGAAAATACCTGAGTGAGTCCAACATATTAATTAGGAAAAAAAGCTTGACGTCCTCCACGTGATGTTATTTTAGTAGCCACAGTAAATTAATTTTCTATTACGTCAGGCATAGGAAGTAGGTTATTTCTCCCTAATTCTTTACCTTTGGGTAATATCAATGTCCTGGTGGAAGTTGTCATTAACCAAAAGTATAGAACTAGGAAAAAAAGACCTGAGTGAATCCCAAAATATGATGCAAACAAAATCTGATATTTAAGGAGTGGCAGCCTATTAGAATGTATATATTTTAGTTCTCACTTTAAAGTAGACCCATCACCAGAATTTTCACTATCCTGGTGATTGGGAAGTTAGGGAGAGAGGCGCTTAGTATATATGGAGCTGCGACCTGGTGATTGGTCTGTGTCCTTGGGGCATCCAGATCCTGGATACTCCACTGTGTGAAATTCCCCAGATTGCCCAACTTAACTCACTGTGCCCCCACCGCACATGATCTCTTCCAATCTGTGCTTTATGCAGGGTATACTAATGCATGACATAAATCCATTGTTTGGATCTGAGCGTTGGTTTAGGGAGTGGCGGGGCCTATCTGAATGGCTGGGCACGGGAGGGCACATCTGCATAGATGCCAGGGATGCGCCTGCAGCCCCTGATTGTGGTGAGCTACGGCAAGGTAAGGGGGTTTGTCTGCATTTTGTGGGGGCTCACACAGTGGGGCATCCCGAAACATCTCCAGGGCTGGCCAGGGCCATTATTGCAACACAGCACAACATCGCAGAGATAAGGCAGAGGTATAAACAGAACCTTAGGCATACAAGGCCTCTACATGTACCAAAATAAATTTAGCAGGCATAGATTTTTTCACTCACTGTAAATAAAGATGTGGCCCTTTTCTTCCCAGTCTCCTGGCAGACATTAACATAACCTAGGGTTATAAAATGGAGAAAAAAATGCATGTGCATAAAAAAATAAATCTTTAGTGAGTGGTAACCGATAGCAACCAAATAAAAGCATTTTATCTATCATTTGGTACTAAAACTAGCTTACGGTATATAGCACCATAGTGTTGTACAAGACATCACTTACAAACAAGGGCAGCATTGGCAAATACAAATTAAGGACATGCAATAACCCATAGCAACCAAACTGTACTTTTTATTACTATTGGTAATTGCCATAGTTCCATCATTTTCTGTGGCACAATACAAATAATCAACATGGTACAATTCAACTAACACATATGTATTTTACTTAGAATGAATCTTTATTGTAGCATCCCCCCCACACACACTTTCTGTGCTTGCTAGGAATTCTTTGTGGCAGGGAGGTGACTAGAAGGTTAATAATTGTAACACAAACAAAGATAGGGAATAGAGGAATGCAGGGGGGGGGGGCAACCTTGCCCAGGGAGCAACCTACCTTGGCAGGTATATAGTAAGTTATGATGTGGAATTATATTATATTTGATAGTAATGTACAAAGTATCAGTAATAAACAAGAATCGTGTAGGTCAGGTCAGATCACATATCAAGTGTGTGTGGTTGTGGTTGGTTATATCATAGTGTAAAGATATACAAATAGCAGTAACCCATAGCAACAGTATATTATTTATAGAGTCTCATCTTCCATTCAACAACCAGTTAAGTCTGGACAGATCTGAGCCTGTCACCCCTTCCTTCTGACCCAGCAGCTTCAATTGACATCGAGCTGACAGACAGGACAGGCAATTGAGCGGGTAGAAGCAGCTATATAGCGCCCCCCCCCCCACCATGGCCACCCCCCACCATATTCCCCTGTGCCCTGTATAAGGTTTCCACCTTGTCAGTTTTTTTTTTTTTTAATGACTAGCCTGGTGGTGGCGATATTGTTTTTTTTACTGGTAATTGATGATGGAAGAAATACACCTGCAATTAAAATTACCAGTAAAAAAAAAACAAATACAGTCACCACCAAGCCAGTGTCAAGTAAAGTAAAAAAAAAAAAAATACCAACCAGGTGGCAACCCTAGCCCTGTAACATGGTATTCTTGTTTGGAAATAATGTTTTGTACATCACCACAGGTGATGAGGGTGCTATATGTAAGCCACTAATCTTTTGCTACTGCCATTTTGGTAACAGTTAGTAACACAGGTACATTACCTGGGGGGATGATTGTGCTTTCTTATGCCTTGTTTACACAATGCTGGATGTGTGAAACTAAAAGCTTGAGCATTTTCTGGGCAGTTGGTCTGCATAGAGGTTAAAATACATTGACATAGCAGTCAGTGGTGCCTCTCTGCTGTATAAGTGGCTATAACATTTAGTATCCTAGTTGCCTTGCCAATGCCAGCCCCCCTGACAAATGTTCAAACATCACAATTCAAACTCAATGTAAACAAAGGAAGTTGGGAGGCATTTGGATGGCATATAGGCTCCGCACATTTTGCCTGCCAGTCTGGGCACTATCTATTTCAATGGATCATTGTGTCTCACCAATGCAGTTTTGACAGCAGGAGGATAGCGCAGCATTTGGGCTGACCACCAACTGCCTGGAAAACATTCAGGAAGGCAAGCAACCAGCCTTTTTGGGCCAGAGGAAGTATTTAACAAAAAAGAATACTAAATTGGAACTTTTATTTAAGGTGGATTCCACAGTAAGAAACAGACCATACAGCAAAATCAGCAAAGTTTCCACAGGGTGAACAATGGCCCCTTCCTGTTTCAAGGCTTCACTTCAGGTCAACTACTCTGGGGGGATACTCTTAAGGCACTCTCCTGGGTCACGCAATCCCTGAGGGTGCAGCCTGTGTTGTTTTAGGAGCCATCCTGCTTTTATTAAAGGTAGGTCTGGCCCTGGCAATGGCCAGGGGGGTTGGGGGGCTATGTGGTAATCCTTAATTACCTCCAGGGGTGGGAGGGATAGAACTGGGGCGGTGGGCAGGAGAGCCGGTTTGAACATCAGTGCAATCTCATTTGGAGGGTAGGAGCCACCAGCGGGCTTGATCCCATCTTTTGGCCCATTGTTGGGAGTTGGTCTGCTGGACCCTATGCTAGAGCCCTAGGATGGGTAGAGACACCTCCGCTGCCCAGGATGTTAAGGGTCGGAGGAGCTCCCCTACTTTCTTTAACTGCCACCTCACCTTGGCAGTTAAAAGGCATTACTAGGCAGTTGCTAGTTTAGCAAACACAAGCCAAGGCTGCTTCAGTGGCACCTGACATGCAGATGGGCAGTTAGGTTGCTGCTGGAAGTCTAGGTAGTTGCTAGGCATTAAGGACTGCCCGATTCATTACTCTCTCAACAAATGATGAAACATTTAACAAGCCTGTAGTACAAGGCTAGAATTGTAACATTTTGATTTGTTGCTGGTCGTGGCTTTAGGTTGGACGTGTGATTAGTTGCAGCTTTAGCTTGTACATGTGACTGGTTGCGGCTTCGGGTTGGACGTGTGACTGGTTGTGGCTTTGGGTTGGACGTGTGACTGGTTGTGGCTTTTGGTTGGACGTGTGACTGGTTGTGGCTTTGGGTTGGACGTGTGACTGGTTGTGGCTTTGGGTTGGACGTGTGACTGGTTGTGGCTTTGGGTTGGACGTGTGACTGGTTGTGGCTTTGGGTTGGACGTGTGACTGGTTGTGGCTTTGGGTTGGACGTGTGACTGGTTGCGGTTTCGGGTTGGACGTGTGAGTGGTTGCGGCTTCGGGTTGGACGTGTGACTGGTTGTGGCTTTGGGTTGGACGTGTGACTGGTTGTGGCTTTGGGTTGGACGTGTGACTGGTTGTGGCTTTGGGTTGGACATGTGACTGGTTGTGGCTTTGGGTTGGACGTGTGACTGGTTGCGGCTTTGGGTTGGACATGTGACTGCTTGCAGCAATAAGGCAAATCTAATTGGCTCCTAATACAGGACTAGTCTAATGTAATGTTTTGATTTGTTACTTTTCATTAACTAATAAATAATTAATGCATTCAGTGGGTCACACCATGTGGTGCCTCAAAAGAAGACTTAATAAATAACTTTTCCAGGATGAAAAACTGCCCCTTGAAAATAACACTTCATTTTTCAACAGGTTGTGGAACAGGTAACTATGCTTCTGGACTTGTAGACCAGTCCTGCGCTAGTTGTTACATGCAGCAGGCCATGCTTACTGGTTCACCTCTAGAACTATAACTGAACATATGCACCAAAATGGCCATCAGACCTGACTAGGCGTTGTAAGATCATGTCTATTTATCCTGTCACCCTTAGCAAACCATGCTAGCTGGTAACCATTGATCAGGGCATTGACGGGTTAGACCATTTTTCCCCAGCCCTCTCCTAGAGAGCCACCAACATGTTATGTTTTGTGGATCTCCACATAGCGGCCTCCATAGCTCTGCTGGTGCACTAATTAATCCACCTGTGCATTTGTGCAGAGATCTGCAAAACCTGGGGATCAAGGCTCACCCAAGGCGGGGGGGGGGGGGGGGGGGGACGGTTACACCTGTGTATAAAGGGCTGAAGGTCTTTTTACTAGGGTCAGCTATGACGTGTGGATCCAGCAGGAACTAGATTTCTCTAGTAGTTTGTCTAGTATGTTCCTAAAGCGATTAAATAAGTAACTTACTCTTGAACTGCTCTGTTAGCTTGATCCCGAACCCATTCATCCGCCTCAGTTATATCATATGCTACTGGGCTGGCTTCTGACCTGATCAATCCCCTTTAACAGACTGGGCTTTATCAAATAGAGCTGGTGGCATTCCTACAGGTCTTGAAGACCTGTATCAAGGGGCTTTACTGCATGATCCTGGTGATGCCGTGATCAGTGGAGGCCACAAGTTACGATTGCTCACAGTGATGTTTTTTTTTTTTAAAGTTTCTTTTTATTTGCAATTGCAATTAAACAAACATTAGATACACATACAAGTCACATATTACATGGGGGTGACGCAGCACCCGGCTCAGTAGCATAGTTTCAATTAACATATAGACATAACACCATTCACACACCACATTCACACACACACTTCTGGACTCGAATGTCTAATCTTATATTCACCGGGGTGGGAGGGCCCATCGGGGGAGCCCTTCTCCAGGATACTACTCTCATCTCCCTAGTGCCACCTACCCTTACTCAATGCCTCAAGCTACCTGGGTAAGCAGCTATGCCTTTAATATGGATCTGAACCTGTCCTAATCATCCTCTGAGGCTGTGTCCTGGCTTTGCAGCCAGGGACCCCATATCTTCTCAAACTTATCGGGCACCCCCCTGGCCGTATATGTCAGTTTGTACATAGTGAGTTTCTGGTTAATCAGAGACCTCCACGCCCGCACTGATGGTTTGGCTGGGTGTTTCCAATTAAGCAGAACGCATTTCCTGGCATAGAAGAGCAGCAGTCTAAATAATGATTTCAGCGGGCTCGATAGCGCCAGTGATTCGACCACCCCTAGGAGACATAATGAAATTGAGCCGGTGATCCGGATGCCCACCACTTCGCCAATCAAGTCCATTACCTCACCCCAATATCCCACCAGAACTTCACAGGACCAGGTCACATGTTCCCATGTACCAGTTTCCCTCTCACATCTGGGGCATAAGTCACTAGTCAGTAGTCCCATCCTATGCAACCGTAACGGTGTAATGTAAGCTTGGTGTATCCATTTGGTCTGGATGAATCTGTCTCTGGCTTCAATGACCGATGAGTGTAGGTTATCTAGGATTTCCTCCCAGTCGTCTCGGTCTAAGGTTTGGTCCAGGACCCGCCACCTACTTTCAATCCTCTCCCTGGGGGATTCCAACCCAGCAACCAGGCACCTGTACAACGTAGAGACAGGTTTCCTCAAGTCCATCCCTCTCACTGCATTCTCCACCTGGGACACCGAAAAATTCGGACTGACCCTGTGGAACTGAGTTTGCAAAGCGTGCCTGAGTTGCAGGTATCGGAAGAAATCTCGGTGGGAAACTTGAAAGGTCTCTCGGACCTGATCGAACGCCATAAGCACTCCCTCCCTGTACACCTGGCCCAGCGTCCGGAGGCCCCTCCCAACCCAGAACTGCGGGTCCTGCATTGAAATCAACTCAGGGAGCTTGGGATTATTCCAGAGAGGGGTGAAGGGGGACCAATACTGGACCTCATCTGGATTCTTGATCAGCTTGGCTACCCTTCCCCATATATTGCACACTACCCGCATGCATCCGGTAGCCTCCCGGACCCCTCGAACCCCCCTATACACCAAGAGCGATAGTCCCTCGGCAGAACCCAGCACCGCCGCTTCAAGACTCACCACTGGGTTGCCTTGCGGTTGACAGAGCCACCAGTGCACAAACAGGAGCTGCGTGGAGTAGAAATACATCTGCATATGTGGGACCGCTAGACCCCCCTCCACCACCTGTGCTTTCATAATTTGTCTGTTAAGTCTAGGTGGAGACTGTCCCCAGATAAAGCCAAACAGAATTGAATCCAACATCTTAAAGTGAGAAATGGGCAGCAACACTGGCGAGGCCTGATATATGTACAGAAATTTAGGAAGGAATATCATTTTGTAAATATTGATTCTGCCCATGACCGACAGGGGCAGGTTTGCCCATTGAGCAGTCCGCTGCCTCAGCCTTGACACGACAGGGGAGATATTCAGAGTCAAGAACTCACTTGGAAGCCTACTAACCATGATCCCCAGGTATTTAAAATGCTGGACTATTTTTAATTGGGACCTCGGAGAGATGTCAGGGGCAGCAAGCTCATCCACTAACATTAGGCTAGATTTATCCCAATTAATCTTCAATCCTGAGAACCTCCCAAACACTCCAATAGCGTCCAAAGCTGCGTCCAGACATCTGTGGCCGTCCGCCAGGTATAGCAGTGTATCGTCTGCATATAGGGATATCTTTTCCTCTAGTGCCCCCAGCTTCCACCCAGAGATATCCGGGGAATTCCGGACAATAATAGCCAAGGGTTCGATAGCCAAAGCAAAAAGCAGCGGTGATAGTGGGCACCCCTGTCTTGTCCCCCTATGCAAAGCAAATGGGTTAGAGTAGCACCCATTGACCCGTATCCGAGCCGTAGGTTGTTTATATAACAGTTTAACGCACGTAATAAAGCTGGGAGGGAATCCAAATCTTTCCAGTACCGCCCAAAGATAATCCCACTCTACCGAGTCGAAGGCCTTTTCATTATCCAATGATATGACCACCCGTTCCCCATGGTTATCATGTATAATTTGAAGATTGGACATCAGTCTGCGGAGATTCACACACGTGGTACGCCCAGGCATAAACCCCGACTGATCCGGCCCAATCAATTGTAGTATAACTTTATTTAGTCTAGTGGCCAGTATCTTGGCAAGTATTTTCGCATCCTGATTCAATAGGGATATAGGGCGGTAAGACGCACAGGAATCAGGGGGTCTCCCCTCCTTATAAATGAGGACCACGTGCGCCTCATAAAAAGAGGCCGGAAGGCGCTCACTATCAAGCGCTTGTTTCAGCACTTCCCACAGCCTAGGGGTCACTTGTTCAAGGTCCTGTTTATACCACTCGGCCGGTATTCCATCAGGCCCCGGCGCCCGTCTGCTAGAGAGCATCCTAATCGCACCGGAGACCTCGTCCATGGTGATAGGGGAGTCCAAAGCCTCCCGGTCCTCCACAGCCAACCTAGGAAAGGAGATCCGGTCCAGATAGTTATCCAGCTCAGATGTCCCATAACTCACCCTCGAGGAGTATAAGGCCGAGTAGTATTCCAGAAACCTCTGAGCAATCTCCTCCCCACCCGTCACCCTCGCACCGTTATCCAGGATTTCAGCAATGTGGTTGGGCTGGCTTTCGGCTCTCGCTAGATAGGCTAGGGTCTTACCATTCTTGTCCCCTTTATCAAAAATTGTTGCCTGCTTATATAGTAGTAGTTTTCTGGCCGAATCGGTCAGAAGCAGGTTATATTCCCTCTTTAATGCCAACAGTGCTGAATGGTCTCCGCTATCTGAGCTCGCACTGAACCTCTCCTCTGCCCGTGCCATCTTACATTCAAGCTCTGCCACTTCTCTCCCTTTCTTTTTCCTAGCAGCAGCTATGGCACTAATGGCCGCACCCCTGGTAACAGCTTTGAAGGCATCCCAGCTAACTTCCACCGATGTCTCCGTCGTATTACAATCCCAGAACGCCTCAGCAGAGGATTTCAAACTATTCATTATGTCGGGGGTTTCCAACCATAGAGGGTTCAAGTTCCATCCCACCCAGTTCTCCCGCCTTAGTGACAGCTCGGCTGTGATCAGTAGGGGCGAGTGGTCCGAAACCCCTCTTGGGAGATAACAACAGGTTGCCACTCTCGGTAAAATTTCAGGCGAGGAGAACGCCAGGTCAATTCTAGACAGAGATTTGTGTGTAACCGAGTGGCAGGAAAACGCCCTGTCGGTGGGGTGTTTCCACCTCCAAAGCTCCTGCAGCCCTAGCGTTTCCGCCCAGTTTGCCAATTGGGTCTTGGGACCAGGGTTCTTACTCATCCTATCCAGCGCCGTATCCAAAACCATGTTAAAATCCCCTAGCAGCAGTATCGGGGCCGGAGGGTAAGAAAGCACTTTCTCCATTATTTTATCTAGAATACTAGCAGAAAATGGTGGGGGAACATATACTCCGACTATTATCATAACAGTGTCCATCACCTTAGCATGGAGAATAACATAACAACCCTCCCGGTCAACATGAACTGAGAGCAACATAAACGGGGTACCCTTCGAGATCAACACCGAAACTCCTCTAGAGTAGGCCGAGAAAGGGGCATGAAAGGAGCTCTGGATCCATGGCCTCTTCAAAGCCAGCAACCTCTGGCCCACCAAATGGGTCTCCTGAAGAATAACTACATTCGGTTTATACTTCTTAATAAACTGGAAGACAGTGGCCCTCTTGATCTTATCATTAAGCCCCCGAACGTTCCAGGAGAGAAATTTGCACTCACCCATTGTTACCCCAGGAAGTGCAACCATCAATAGCCGCCCCCGGGTGGCTCCCCCCCCCTTCCAGAGATCCTCCTGACCCTCGAGTCCAGCGAACAAACATCACAGTCAAGCCCACAAACAGACATCCACACACAGAACAGATAGTATAACAGATAATACAACAATTTAACTGTACCACACCCCAAAACCCACCCCCCTCCCCGCTCCACCACCCCCCAACCTTGGCGAGCATCATAACCCAAACGAAGTAACACAACACTGGTTTAACTATGTGCAATTGGAACGCGCAGGCCCATTGCCTAGGGGTCTGCATAAACAGGCTTGCTAAACAGTTGCGGGTCAGCGGGATATCCGCCGCGGGTTCCCCGAGCCAGCGAGAGGGATCCAGGAAAGGGAGAGGGGGGGAAGATCAGGGGGGGGAATGTGAGAGTGGGGGGAAGAGGGGGGGGGGAAAAGGGGGGGGCAGGGAAGGTATTAGTGGGAGGTGTGGTAAGGGAGTTGGAGGAGGCCCGGTCGCGCCCGGGGAATCCGGAGCCAAGGCTCCCCCGCAAGAGCTGCTAACAGGATATACTGGCTATTTAGGCATCACAAAAAAAACAACACAACTACGTTAACTGTAAACAAGATGCATAACAAAACATCAACTCGGGCTCCACCAAATTGCCCCCCAGTGGGGCTCCCGTAGGATCAGCGGAGGCGGGCCCCCGTCACCAAGAGGAAAAAAAAAAAGAGGCAAGGAAACCATCAACCAAGTTGAAGCTGGTCAGAAAAATGGCAAGACTATACTCTACAATCGGGGGCCCAGTCCATCAGGCTCCCGGCAGTGAATCCAACCATATGTCAGCTTCCTCAGCCGATGTAAAGAATTTAACAGACTCTCCATCTTGAACACGCAGTCGTGCCGGAAAGAGCATGGCGTATTTGATCTTTTTCTTCCTAAGTCTCTCTCTGACCCCGTTGAATGAGCGCCGCAATTTCTGAACTTCCGACGTGAAATCCGGGTAAAAAGACAGCCGGGCGTTCTCATAGGACACCATACCTTTCGTCCTGGCCGCGGCGAGTATAGCGTCTCTGTCCTTGTAATGGAGAACTTTAAATATAAATGGTCTTGGCGGGGCCCCGGGCGGGGGGACCTCAGCGGGATTCTGTGTGCTCTTTCTATAGTGAAGAATTTGGTTAGATTCCTGGGTGCAAGGGCATCCCGTATGAGGTTTTCAGCAAACTCCTCCGGGGAGGAGCCCTCAGCTTTTTCAGGCAGCCCCAGAATTCTCACATTATTTCTCCTGTTTCTGTTTTCAGAGTCCTCGGCCCTTCCCAATAGAACAGTCACCTGTCGTCGTAGGGTAGCCAGCTCCCCTGCCTGCACAGACAATCGATCCTCCGCCTCCCCAATTCTTCTCTCATTCTCCCCCGTGCGGTCCCGGATCTTGTCCAGATCGTGGCGAAAATAGTTGAACTGCTCCTGAAGCGTGTCAAATTTAGTTGTAAGGACGTTTTGACAGGAGGCTATGGCAGCCATGATCGCCGCTGTGTCCGGATTAGAGGGCTCCGGCCCAGTTCCGCCTGGGGATTCCATCGTTTGCGTGCTACAACTGACCACTGTAGATTTGCGCTTCCTATTGCCTGACATGCGTAGAAGGAAAGGCGTACAGGGTGCCAGATATATAGATATAGGGTTCAGGGAGTACTCAGATGCTGCGCGGATGTGGGGATCAGAGGGCCCTCAGGAGCTGCACAAGCACAGGGGGACCACAAACTCGTATGGCGGTTCAGACGCAGGATTCAAGGAGCTTTCGGATGCCGCACAGAAGTGGGGGTAGGGAGCTTGTTTAGCGGTTGTCCTGCTACACAGATACTAGGGAGGCAGGGTATACAGCACAGATATAGGGTTTCAGGAGCTCATATGCCGCACAGATATAGGGTTCAAGGTGTCCCGCAGACAATATACAAGCGTTGGAGGGGGGGGGGCCCCCGGGGAGCACTAATGTAGATTCAGAAGGTCAGCCGCTCATAGGGGAGGGACGCGCCGTCTGCAGACACCACACAGGTGTGGGATTCTGGGGGGGCTTGCCGTTGCCGCACCAAGTCGCCGGGCGGATTTATGTACAAGTTGCGGTTGCAGGGGACCCCTTGGTTGTGTGGGGTTCATAGAAAAAGGGGGGGGGTTAGCCTCCGTGCCGTCCCGTCGGAGGGGAACACAAGGGACCACTACAGTCACACCAGAAATATGGGAGCGGGGCCACCCAGTTACACCAGGGAGTATTAGGGGATCCTCCTCTGGCTTCACACCCCCTCTGATCAGACCCAGCTAGAGGGACTGTGTTGTCTGTCACAGGCAATCCCCTTGCACAGTCAGCCTTCTCAGGCAAGGCCCCACACTGCAGCTCACCACCCAAAATGGCGCCGTCCTCTTCTCCTGCCTCCCGCCGAAAAGCCAGCTGCCACGGTCCTCCGCAGGGAACTGCCGCTCTCCCGAAGGGGGGGGAATCTCCGGCGACCGCCGTCGCCCAGCACAAGCAGGGGGAATCCTCCCCTGCCGTCACCCAGCAGCTTCACGAGCAGCCGCCCGCCACCTCCGCCGGCCAGCCGCCTCCGCCCGGATCACTCCGCCACCAGCTGCACTACGAGGGGTGCCGTCCCGGCCTCCGGGCACTCCTACCTTCTCCCGCAGCCGTCGGGTCACTCCGGGGCCGACACTCAGCCCGCCGTCTCCGCTCGCCTCCACACACCGGGGGTCACGTGCTCCGCCACCCGGCTGATGGATCACCGAGGTGCACAGGCCCCCGGACACACACTGGAGCCTCCTCCGCCGCCGCCACCACAGGTCCTTTCGGCCACCGGCCCGAGCTCCCAATCCAGGTAAGGAAGGCAGAGGTCTGAAAAAAGGTTGCCCAAATAGCCCAGGAAGGCAATATATCAGGATAAATGCGAGGAGCCCCTAGCAGACACGTCCGTCTAGGCGGCCATCTTAACCACGCCCCACAGTGATGTTTACCATTTTACTGGTGCAGGCATGCTGCCTCGGCCTCCTGATGACCACAATGAACAAGTGGTGGAGGCCTCCCTGTCATATACATGGTGAAAGCCCAGGGGCGCACACCCCTTGGGCCCTGCCTATAATCTGGTCCTGTGTGTAGCACTGACCGAGACCCAGCCACACACTGAAGGTTGTGATTGCTGGCTGCTATGGACTTCAAGGGGGACAGATGTAGGCAGCTATTAACTGTAAAGCACTGAATTGGCTGCTGACATGAAAGAATCTTTCTGTTGAAAAGTATAAAAAATGTGAATACAATGGTATTGTAAAATTAAAGACACCCATCTTGTTGCCATGGCAGTGACTTATCTTTGCCCAGTTCTCATAAATCGGACCCCTGGGGTCTTGCTGTTCCCTGCCAGTGGCTTCCTGAAATTCACTCCTAGCACCACGCATTTATTTCTCGCACCGACCTTCAGAGAGCCCCGCCCTGAGAGGAACAAAATGGGTCTTAAGGAACAACATGTTATGTTAAGGTATCAGGGTCTAAAGTTTAGTTTACTTCTAATTTGGGATGCGACACAGGGCGATACCCCCCTGGACCACTACATACTCAACTCATTATGGGATCCCTTGGGCATCTCTTTATATTTTGCCTGTGGTTGTTTACAAAACAGAGGATGCTGGCAAATTGCTCTGCTCCATTTTGCAGTGAGCTATTGTGGGATCCCATGAGGAGAGTACACAGCTGACTGGGGGTGGGGGGCTTTCACGCTGTGATGGCTTCCTGATTTGGAAGCTCCCTTTAAACATATCTAGAGTTTTTTAGACTCTAGTCCAGTTAGGTTTAACTCCCTGCCCCCATCTTCTCTGCTCTGTTCCCCACTGCACCCTCATCTCTGCCCTGCTCTTTTCTGCACCCTCATCTCTGCTCCACTTTTTCTGGACCCTCCATCTCTGCACCGCTTTTTCTGGACCCTCCATTTCTGCCCCGCTTTTTCTGGACCCACCCCCATCTCTGTACCGCTTTTTCTGCACCCACCTCCACCTCTATCCTGCACCCACCCCCACCTCTGTCCCGCTTTTTCTGCACCCCCCCCACCTCTGCCCTGCTTTTTCTGCACCCCCCACCTCTGCCCCGCTTTTTCTGCACCCACCCCACCCTGCTTTTTCTGCACCCACCCCAATTTCTTCCCTGCACTTATCCCCACCACTTTTTCTGCACCCACCCTCACCTCTGGCCTGCTTTTCCTGCACCCACCCTCATCTCTTCCCTGCAATAATCCCCACCTCTGCCCCGCTTTTTCCTGCACTCCCCCTAACATGGAAGCAATATAATTGGACAATAGCCAAGCATGAGCTGTGGGAATGTCAGAAAGGTATGTTTTTAGGGTGATGGGGGTTTCCCAAATTGGGTTGTCCAAGGAAAACTAACCAAAATCCGGGATAGTCAAAATCCTGGGTTTTGGTCCATTTTAATGTGATTGACCACCCAAATTAAAAAACAAAGGGGTAGTGACCAAATGTCCCCTGCAGTTGTTGAATTGCATCCTGCACTGGTCAGACCCCCACTCCAGTCACTGGCTTGTCCATGTTGGTATTGTGTCCCTCCAAGCAGAGTAGGACAAAAGTTGAGTACCCTCTTTTTATTTGGGTGGACAATCCCTTTAAATCGCAACCTCACCCTAAATAGGAGTCTAACGTGGGTTTTCCACCACCCTGTACATACAGATTACTCACATTAAAAATAATCTTACCTGCACCTACTGCTTTTTCTGTGCTTTAAAACATCCAAAATTGTGGCCGGGGAGTCTCAGGCACCTGAAGAAAGGAAGTTCCTTCTTCTGACTGTGCCGTTCTGCATTTTGGGATTGCTGTCCCTTTCCTGACCCCAGCTTTGTTCTCTCTGTGCAAAGCACAGCTACAGCCAGCCCCCTACACTTGCCCCCTCTCATCTCCTCAATGTGTGATGCATCTGAGGCAAGGTTGTCGGCACCCATATCCTGAGTCCTGAGCAGAGTTGCAGCCCAGTGGGGGAAAAAATAAGTAAGCGACTTAAAATATATACATTTTTAATGCTGAGGAATTGTTTTTAAACCGGACCTTCGCCCTGAGTAAGAGTATATCTTATATGTTTCCCACACCCTGTACATACAGTTTGCCCACAAGTGACTAAAAACGTTAAATATATTAATTTTCAATGCAGGTGTGGGGGGATTCGGCCACGTGCTACCTGTGTGACTTGATGTGTCCTCACCCTCTGATCCCTCTGCTAAAACCTGACAGCTGGATTATGAATTGTAACATGGGCTTGTTTTCGTGGTAGTTATATTCCATGCATTGGTAAAAATGCTAAAAAATCTTACTAGGGCTTCTTTTCGGGGTAGGTCTTATTTTTAGGGAAACAGGGTAGAACATCCATGGGTGTTATAAGTAAATAAAAATAGTGACCAGCGCACTATATGGGCTTCCTGTGCCAGTGACCATCATAACTTTTTTGTTAGACGCACCTATGGTTTTGTTATGTCAGACAGTGAGGTGACATTTAACTTGCTTTAACCCTTCCTCGCTCTGCTGACAGACTGGTTGGGGCGGGGCTGACCTAGTGAATGCGGCCAGGGTGGGTGGGGGGTCATGGCCTGGCAATGGGAAAGGCAGCATGACTCCAGAATTATAAGTGCACAACTTTATCTTACAACGTCAACAGTTCCTGTGCTGACCACAAACAATGGAGGCGGCGGACATGGAACTTTCTGTGCTCAGCCAATCCCAGTATCCCGTCACATACAGAATCTAAAGTGCACACCGACCTACAGCACTGGAAATATGGCTAATGCTGGCCACACATGCACCAAGCATCTGCTGCATTTCTTATCCTACGTTCAGTAACTCAAATACAATATTGTCTGGTCATTTCTACACACACCACCCTATTCATCTGTACAACCTGACCCTCTGCCCTATACACACCTACTAAAACCCAACCCATTCATCTCCACCCACAAACCAACCCCTAGCCCCACTAATCTATATCCACAAACCAACCCCTAGCCCCACTAATATGTATCCACAAACCAAGCCCTAGACCCACTAATATGTATCCACAAACCAACCATAGCCCCATTCATCTGTACAACCTGACCCTCTGCCCTATACACACCTACTACAACCCAACCCATTCATCTCCACCCACAAACCAACCCCTAGACCCACGAATCTGTATCCACAGACCAACCCATAGCCCCACTAATATAGATACACAAACCAACCCCTAGACCCACTAATCTGTATACACAAACCAACCCATAGCCCCACTAATATGTATCCACAAACCAACCCATAGCCCCATTCATCTGTACCCACAAACCAACCCCTAGACCCACTAATCTGTATACACAAACCAACCACTAGCCTCACTTATCTGTATCCACAAACCATTGATCTGTACCCACAAACCAATCCCTAGCCCCAGTAATCTGTGTCCACAAACCAACCCATAGACTCATTCATCTGTACAACCTGACCCCCTGCCCTATACACACCTAGTACAACCCAACCCCTAGCCCCATTCATCTCCACCCACAAACCAACCCCTAGCCCCACTAAACCAATTTCCACAAACCAACCCCTAGCCCCACTAATATGTATCCACAAACCAAGCCCTAGACCCACTAATATGTATCCACAAACCAACCATAGCCCCATTCATCTGTACAACCTGACCCTCTGCCCTCTACACAACTACTACCTTACCTTATAGGTAAATTAAGCAATTATTCATGCAGATCTGCATGTTACACATCAAAGAGGGACAAATGAGAGCAATGAGGGACAAGGGCCCAAAGAGGGACAGTCCCTCTAAATGAGGGACACTTGGGAGGTATGCTACTACAACCCCAATCACTGCCTGATTGATCTGTACAACCTGACCCTCTAGCCCAATTCATATGCATCACCATTGGACCTGAAACCTGATTTTCTTGAACCACAACCTAACTAATCCATACCACAACTTCACCTACAGCATTCCCTGGGTGCTCACTGCTTGTGTTTGTCTCACTGCATGGATGGGTTAAATGCAGAGAGACAATTCATATGTGTGCACAAGCATACAAATGGCCATACATGCCCCCCCCAAAAAAAAATGACCTACGGCATGATTAATCAGATGGTAGGTCAAGTTATGGTACAGATTAATCATGCTGTGGGTCAGGTTGTGGTATAGATTAATCTGTAACATAACCCTCAGCCTTATTCATCTGTACCGCAAGAAGACTCACAGCCTGACTGATCCGTACAACATGATCCTCTGCCCTATACTACACATAGCCCCATTAATTTGTACCCGCAAACGAGTCCATGGCCCAATTCAACTGTACCCACAATCCAAGCTATAGCCCCATTCATCTGTACCCACAAACCAACCCATAGCCCCATTCATCTGTACCCACAAACCAACCCATAGTCCCATTCATCTGTACCCACAAACCAACCCATAGCCCGATTCATCTGTACCCACAAACCAACCCATAGTCCCATTCATCTGTACCCACAAACCAACCCATAGCCCCATTCAGGCCACAAACCAACCCATAGCCCCATTCATCTGTACCCACAAACCAACCCATAGCCCCATTCATCTGTACCCACAAACCAACCCATAGCCCCATTCATCTGTACCCACAAACCAACCCATAGCCCCAGTAATCTGTACCCACAAATCAACTCATAGCCTCATTGATCTCCACCCACAAGCCAACCCATAGCTCCATTCATCTGTACCCACAAACCAACCCATAGCCCCATTCATCTGTATCCACAAACCAACTCATAGCCCCATTCATTTGTATACACAAACCAACCACTAGCCCCACTAATCTGTATCCACAAACCAACACATAGCCCCATTGATCTGTACCCACAAACCAACCCCTAACCCCAGTAATCTGTGTCCACAAACCAACCCATAGACCCATTCATCTGTACCCACAAACCAACCCATAGCCCCATTCATCTGTACAACCTGACCCCCTGCCCTATGCACACCTAGTACAACCCAACCCATAGCCCCATTCATCTCCACCCACAAACCAACCCCTAGCCCCACTAATCTATATCCACAAACCAACCCCTAGCCCCACTAATATGTATCCACAAACCAAGCCCTAGACCCACTAATATATATCCACAAACCAACCATAGCCCCATTCATCTGTACAACCTGACCCTCTGCCCTCTACACAACTACTACCTTACCTTATAGATAAATTAAGCAATTATTCATGCAGATCTGCATGTCACACATCAAAGAGGGACAAATGAGAGCAACGAGGGACAGTCCCTCCAAATGAGGGACACTTGGGAGGTATGCTACTACAACCCCAATCACTGCCTGATTGATCTGTACAACCTGACCCTCTAGCCCAATTCATATGCATCACCATTGGACCTGAAACCTGATTTTCCTGAACCACAACCTAATTAATCCATACCACAACTTCACCATAGCCCCATTCATCTGTATCCACAAACCAACCCATAGCCCCATTCATCTGTACCCACAAACCAACCCATAGCCCCATTCATCTGTACCCACAATCCAATCTCCTGCACCACAACCTGATTAATCTATACCACAGCATTCCCTGGGTGCCTTGGTTAGGGCAGCCCACCATGTGCACTCACTGCTTGTGTTCTACTCACTACACAGATGGGTTAAAGGGGCCCACAACCCAGGATTTGGACTATTCTGGGATTTGGTCCTTGCCCCCGGGGAAGGATGTCCCGCTGTGTGAAACCACCCAGGTCACCCACTCCAACACACCTTTCCCCAGTGCCATGGCGTATGTGCGGCCTCCCGTCAAATCAGTGCACTCGACTGCGCTGCCAGAAATATGCCTTGGCTCATCTAAGCACTCGGCTCCAGCCGAGCGTTCCAGCGGCCGCATCCCCGCTACTAACAGGGCGCACGCGAATGCCAGCCATTCACAAATGCCTGGCGCAGGTACATGCCCTGCTAAAGATATAGCACCATTAGATCAGGGAGAGGGTGAGTTTACTGGGCGACCTGGGAGGGTTTACACAGCAGGGCATCCTGAAACTGGATCCCCCCCCCAAAAAAAAACACCTGCTGCATTTGCACCCTAACCCCCCCCCCCCCCCCCGTATGGTGGTGAAATAATTCCTAACACTGTGGCATACGGTAGGTGGCTGGCACAACATAATATGGAAGTCACTAGAACCCACCTGTAGCTCCACAGCCCATTGTGGCACCATGCAGTAAGCCAGGAGCACATGGCCTTTCCTCATTCTATGGCATAGCACCACTTCCTGCTCCATCACATGACCTTTGCCCAGCCTTGCCCCCTTGTCACATGGCACCAAAGATCCTCTGTGCTCTGGGAGGTCCCTGGTAAGTGAGGGGAGGGAAGAGGTAGGTGCTCACTGTTGCTGCACAACAGGATGGAGTTTATGTGAAGAGGAGGAAGAGGAGGTATGTGTGTGGGAGGAGTGAAGAGGGGAATTAAAAATACCGTTTTGTGATTACACACCTTTAAAACGGATATTATAAGTCTGACATACACTCCGCTTCAATAAGTCTTGACAGTTGGGTTATTCTCCAGTAGAGGGCGAACTTCTGCAGAGATGAATGCAAAAAAGAAGCCCCTCCCAGTCCATAACTACCTGGGACCTCCCACACATTCCCCAGTGTAAGATAGCAGTAACGGGACCAGGAAGAACCCAATATAACAATATTAACAAAAAAAAAACAATGGTTCACCATATAAAGGATCCAGAATACCAAACAGGGTGGGTGAAGCGGAGTGTATGTCACACTTATAATATCCGTTTTAAAGGTGAGTAATCACAAAACGGTATTATTCCAAGTGTGACATACACTCCGCTTCAATAAGTCTTGACAGTTGGGACATCCAATAGCAGTGTCCGTCAAGGGTGGGAACCATAAACAGTAAAGAATGCACCAACTCAAACCACTGCAGCTTGCAGAACCTTGCGGCCAAAAACAGCATCCACTGAAGCCCGCACATCAACCTTGTAAAACTTGGAAAAAGTATGAACAGAAGACCAAGTAGTAGCCTTACAAACTTGTTCAACAGAAGCCTGGTGCTGAAAAGCCCAGGATGCACCAACAGCACGAGTAGAGTGCGCAGTGACCCTAAAAGGGGGAGTCCTCCCCTTAGCAGAATAGGCCCCAACAAAGGCCTGACGAATCCATTTGCTAATCATAGACTTAGCAGGTGCCAAACCTTTCCTGGGCCCGTCTTGCGGAAGGAAGAAGTAGTCACCAAATAGTACTTCACACAGTGAACAACATCCAGGTTGTGCAGAACCCTCTCCTTGTCATTATTAGGCTTAGGACACAAGGAAGGGAGAACAATATCCTGATTGAGGTGGAAAGCAGACACCACTTTAGGAAGGAAATCCGGTTTAAAACGAAAAACCACCTTATCCTGGTGTCTCTCAAAGTGAGGGGTCTGAATCGACAGAGCCGCCAACTCAGAGACACGCCGAACCGAGGTAATTGCCACCAAGAAGGCAACCTTCTGAGTGAGAACCGAAAGAGCAATATCATGTAGCGGCTCAAAAGGCGGACCCTGCAGAGCCGAAAGAACCAAATTCAAATCACAAACAGGAACTACAGCCTTCCGAGGGGGCCGCACATGCGCCACCCCTTGGAAAAAAGTCTTAACCAGCGGGTGTAAAGCAAAAGACCTCTGGAAGAAAACCGACAAGGCAGAAACCTGTCCTTTCAAAGTACTAAGCTGGAACCCCAGGTCCAGATTATGCTGAAGAAACTCCAAAATTCTGGGTACAGAAAAAACCCTGCAAGGCAAGGCCCTAGCCTCACACCAATCAATATAGGAACTCCAGGTCCTATAGTAAATGCCAGAAGAGGACCGCTTCCTAGCCCTAATCAGGGTCTGAACAACCGCCTCAGACAAACCTTCCTCTTTCAAGATGAAGGTTTCAGCAGCCAAGCCATCAAAGCCAGCGTTTGTAAATTGGGGTAAAACAGACGACCCTGAGATAGCAGGTCCGGCAGCAAGTGAAGCCGGTACTGGTCCACGGCCAGCCTTACAACGTCTGTGTACCAAAGCCTTCTTGGCCACCTTGGAGCCACCAGAATCGCTGGTGCCCCTTCTAGAGCCAGGTTGCGAACTACCTTGCCCAGCATGGAGACAGGTGGAAACAGGTACAGAAAGATCCTGAGAAAGAGACACAAAGGCCGGGTTTGTGATTGTGCCTTGAGGCAAAGAGATCCACCTCCGGAGTCCCCCACCTGCGGCAAAGATCCAGAAAAACCTTGGGGTTGAGAGACCACTCTCCGTGGCGAGAGGATCCCCTGCTCAGAGAATCCGCCTCCGAATTCTCCACTCCTGGAATGTAGACTGCTGAAAGGCAAGGACCATTGCTCTCTGCCCAGTGCAGTATCAGAGAGACTTCCCTGAAGGCACTCCTGCTGTGAGTCCCTCCTTAGTGATTTATGTAGGCCACTGCCGTTCGGTTGTCCGAACGCACCTGAACCGGAAGACCCCGTAACTGTGGGGTCAACCGAGCCAGAACCAGACGAATGGCTCTGAGCTCCAATACATTGATGGGGGTGTGAGCCTCCTGGGGACCCCACACCCCGCTGAACTGATGACTCTTCCAATAACCTCCCCAGCCCGACAGGCTGGCATCCGTGGTAACCGTCTCCCAACAAGGGGCCAGAAAAGATCTGCCCTTCACCAGATTGCTCGAGTCCAGCCACCACCGAAATGGACCGGGAAGGGCTTCTTTTTTGCATTCATCTCTGCAGAAGTTCGCACTCTACTGGAGAATAACCCAACTGTCGAGACTTATTGAAGCGGAGTGTATGTCACACTTGGAATATATTTCATTTACTATTTGCTGTCTGTGTCCCCATTGAAATGGTCTGTGACTAAATCAGAAGTCCACCAAACATAAAAGCCATCAGTGTCACTGTGACCAGTGACGTGTCACATCTATTGTACTGGTCCAGACCTCTCGGCCGCATCCCTGGTTTCTTGTAGCTGAGACACGCTCCCACGCCCAGTCTGCGACTAAATCAGAAGTTCAACAAACATAAAAGTCATCAGTGTCACTGTGACCAGCGACATGTCACATCTATTGTACTGGTCCAGACCCCTCGGCCGCATCCCCGGCTTCCTTGTAGCTGAGACACGCTCCCACGCCCAGCTATTCCCAGTCTATGTCAGTCAGCATTCTTGAGATCAGCCAATCGGTAAACTCAAAGACCACAGGTGGTGGGTGGCCTCGGTGGTAGAAAAACATGTTTACTTTGAAAACCGGGCCATCGCCCAGCCGGCCACATCACCCAAGGTACTCGGGCTCAGAGTGTGGATGAGGAACAGGGTTTTGTGCCGCTTTAAAAATGCCCATCAAATGTTTACATTTACTGAGCAAGACATAAGCTCCTCCCACAAGGAGTAGATAGTCCAAGCTCTCCAGCCTATCCTGACTCCCTTCAGAAACTCAGTGAGAAATACTTACCTGCTTCAGTCTATGCCTCTGTCTATTGGGGGCCAGAACCAGCAGTACACACCTAGTGTCGGCCAATTTCATGTGTGCTGCAGCTTTTCTTCCCCTGTAACCCCTTAGGTGCCAAGAGAAAGCAATGCTTATGTCCTACAGGCTGGGTCTCCATCCATCAACCACTGTGGTCCATGCAGGGCAGTTTCTAGGGCAGGGAGGACACCCTGGGTGCCAAGTCCTTTGGTGGTCACCTTTATACCAGCCATCCAGGTCTCTGCAGATAAGTAAGAGCCACTGTTAGTGGGCTGGCCGTAAGCCAGGCCTCCCATTGCCCCCCTTTGGGTTCAGTCATGGGATGGGGGCACTGCATGGGAAGAGGCACAGCATGGCACCTACCTGTATAGCACAGTAGCAGCACCATAGGTAATGAGGGGGTAGATTCTTTTCCTTCCTGTACTGAGAGCAATTTTGCCTAGAAACTGCCCTGGGTCCATGTTGCAGGTTCTGGTGCACTGTTGCCAAGGTGCCAAGGGAAAGCCTGCCTGCCCCTCCTACCATCCTGCAGAGCCTCAGGGAGCAATGCTTATCCTCTACAGGCCAGGTCTCCATCCGTGGAGACAGAAGCAACAGTTCACACCCAGTCAACCACTGTGGTCTGTGCTGCAGCTTTCTATGTCTCTAGATCCCAATCCACCTGTAGATGCCCAGAAAGCAATACCCAACTCATCTAGGTTAGGTCTCTATCTAATAGGGACTGAAGATAGCAGTAGACCCCCCCGGTGTTCATGAATATGATGTGTGCTGCGGCTTCCAGTACCCCATCTAGCTGGAAAAGTTGAATATTGCCTGGCTGAGTACCACCTGGCTGGAGTGTGAGACACAGTGGTGTAGAATCAGCAAACCACTCACTAGGTGATTGTTCACTGTTGCTACGTGTCTCTTCTGAGCTGATTGAAAGTTCCCTGATAAAGTTTTAATAGACGAAACGCTTCAGGGTCTCAAGGATAGCAAAAAATACAATAAAGCCAAAGTTTTTGTTCTCTACTATATTTTTGATTTTCCTTCCTACGTCCTATACTACTATACTATACTACTTCCTATAGTGGACATTCCTGTGCTGTTTTCTGCAGTTTTGTTAATGTTTTTTTTATTTCTCTGTTACCAGGTTTGCTGACTGCCTATCTGCCCCCTCTTGCCTCTTTTCTACCCCCCAATTCACTGTGGCCAGCCGGGAGAGGGCCAACGGGCACTTTATGTCATTTGAGCCTACAGAGGAAATGGGGCCTCTCCACCCTACAATATGAAAACCCGACAGAACAAAGACTCGGTGAGTACCCCATCCCTGTCCCCACCCCAACCCACCCTTCTCAGTGACCTGACTCCTAGGGGGAGGAGCTATGGCCACAAGATTGTTCAGCTCTAAAGGGACAGGGTCAACCTTTTAGTAACAGCATTTTGTTTTAAGGATTGCATGTGTATTCTACTTATTGCCCACCTTGCCCCACAGGCAGGGGGGCCCATCATTGTTGCTCCTCCACCTTATTTATTGTATTGGTGTTCACTTGGCATAATTTGGAGAAAGAAAGTGCCACTGGTCTCTGCTGTTGCAATCACTAGTTGTCTAGCTGCATCCAATTGAGTTAAAAGACAGAAAAAAGTTCACTGTATGAACCTTTGAAGGGCCCCATTTAATGTTCGTACCATGGCCCCATCACAGTTAGTTAAGCCACTGCCCACAGGGTCTGTGATTTACTGGGTTAGGCCTCTTGTCTGATAATAAACACAAACTGTATTCACCTAACCCCAGTGGAGATGTCCTCCCTTGCAAGCAGCTGAAGCACAGGGGGAGGGGTTCTCCTGCTTTTTTCCTTGTTCATTCCCCACTGGTGCTTGCACACTCCAGACTGGCATTGCAGAGGTAAGCGCTCTCAGCATACTCGGTCTGGGTACATCCGCCATTGTGATTGGAGGGAGGAATGCCCCGTGGTTGGGGTGTGACCCAGGTATGGTGTAGGTACTTCTCCACTGTCACCCAGCCGTGCATTCACAGGAACACTTTGGAGGCCAGAACTTTGCCTGATATGTGCAGTGGCTTACAGTACCATGCCATGGATTAAGGTAAATATAGCAGGACCTGGGGGAGGCCAAATGGGGTAGCAAGGAAAACCTAACCTCCTATTGTCACCTAACAGCGTGTAAGTCGGGTTCAACACAGACCTAAACCTTCCTTGGTCACTAGGTGTCCAAGAGATCCCAACTAGCCTAACCTACCCCCTCATGTCATCAGTAAGCCCTATATTGGAGAGATCGCCTTTTCATAGGGAATCGCTATTCGAGGGGGACAGGAAATGAATGCACACACTCATGTGGCAGGCACTGTTCCTCTAATAGGAGATGTGCTTTACTGCAGTGTGTAGCTGTTTCCTGTCCCACCATCATACAGAGCTGAATATTTAACATGCAGCAGAAGCAGGTGGTTTTGATTACATGCAGACCCTGGACCCTACCTGTAGGTCTCAGGGAGGGTTTAGGTCCTCTTTAATAGTACCACATTTTAACATATGTTCAAGAGGACATTCTTCTCCTTCACATAGCAGGTTTCTCCAAGAGCTCCAGGGATTTGGATCCAGGCCCTATTTGAGCCGTGACATCATCATCAAGAAAGGGAACTCCTAGACAGTCCCAATATCACACCCTGACGGGTTCTACTCAAAAGCAAAACCATACTTGAGGTTGAGCGATCAGTTTGGACTCCCTCCAGTCCACTCTAGGAGGCATCTGAGCTCTATAGTAACATTTACTAGAATAAGTATATTGTACTAACCCTGGGCTTTTTTTGTGTCACCATGAAGATGTCAATGAGGAGCGGAAGGAAAAAGGAGAACGTGGGCCCACGGGAGGAGCGTAGGGCGAGGGGCAGAGCATCCCCTGGTGCCATCAGCACATCCAGCAGTGACAGCAAGTGCGAGAAGGGCCGACCACCTGCCAAGGTGAGGAAAACCACCATTGGGTGCCTCTGTGTGACCTCTAGAAACCAGGCGGGGGAGATGATCTCTTCTACATGGTTTGGAAACTGTAGAGCTTTCAAAAGTCACAGGATCATAGACACAGAGAACCTTCATCCAGGAGCATAAATGCTGACATGCTAGAAGCAGTGCAATATGCAGGGGCGGCTCCAGGTTTATGTGGGCCCTCGAGCAGTATGGTCTCAGTGGGCCCCTTTGTGGTGGAGAGTCGCGGGTCAGAGGTCTATGAATTCCATGGCCAAAACTAAGGGCTGCTTGCCCTCCAACCCCCTATTGGAGCTATTTTTTTTAGTTTGGCACCACATGATTGGGCAGAGTATTGAGGATAAGGGATGGACAAAGCAGGAAGGGCAGGATGGATGGAGAGAGGAGGAAGAGGGGTGGATGGGCAAAATGAAAAGGACAGGAATGGCTGGGTAGAGCTGGTGTGGGGGGGTTAGATGGGCAGAGCTGGAAGAAAGACGGATAGACTGGCAGAGCTGGATGGAATAGGGGTAGATGGGCAAAGCTGGGAGTACAGTGATGGAGAGCCGTAGAGCTGAGGGGATGGGGCAGAGCTGAGGGTAGAGGGGGTGGATGAGACAGAACTGAGGGGACAGGGTTGTGGGGCAGAGCGGATGGGACACGGATGAATGGGGTATAACTGGAGGGGCATGGATATGTAGCAGAGCTGAGGGTATATGGATGAATAGGGCAGAGCTGGGGGAGCATGGATTGATGGGGCAGAGCTAAGAGAACAATAGATGGGTCAGGGCTCAAGGGGTAGGGATAAATGAGGCAGGGCTGAGTGGATAAGGAAAGATGGTTCAGGGTTCAGGAGATAGGGATAGATGAGGCAGAGGTGACATACAACCAATGGGTCATAGCTGAGGAGACAAGGATGGAAGGAGCAGAGAGATGGAGAAAGGAAATGTGTCAGCTGTCAGTGGGATCCCCTAGGGGTTGGGGCCCTTGGCAGCTGACTTGCTTGGCAATATGTGCTGCAGTGGCTTATTAGGGCTGATATCACTCACTCCCTCTGAGCCACCCATAACATATGTATAACATATGGAAGCTGGAGCTCTTCTTTAAAAAAAAGGAAGGCAAGCCATTGGCCCATGAAAGAAACCTCCAGCTAAGTATTAATACTTACCTTAGACATTGCAGCCAGCTGGTGAGAGAGATATTTATAGGCTTCCTTCTTTTTGTGTTGCTGCTGGGTGGCTCCAGTTCACTCCCACATGACCATTGCATGGCAGGTAGGAATAGCTGGGGGGCAGGATTAAGAAAAATCCCAAATCAGGATGTCCCCAGGAGCGAAATTGGATGTCCTCTATAACGAGAGCTTTTATTTTAATACACAAGTGGTCACTATGGGGGCCACCAGCCAAAACGGCAAAGGAAACTACAACAATACATTTTATTATTGAGCTGCAAGGCTGAGCAGGGGGATTTTTCAAAGTGGACGAAGACCTGGGATTTTTACTGTTCTGTTTTTTTTGTCTTTGTCCCTGGGGTATCCCAAATCGGGATGTGTGAAACCCCCGGGTCGCCATAAAAACATACCTTTCCGCCAGTACATTGGTGCATGCAGGGGCTCTCAGTCACTTGGCACTGTATTGTGAGCATATTAATGCACTGCATTCAGCGCTGTTTGGAACAGAGCGGCAGCATAGAGGAATAGGAGCGACCGCATCCCTGGGCTGCCTGAGGTCTGCGTACCTAACCCACCTCTTGTAACTCTGTCAGGGATGGTCCTGGTCTACAGGGACTAACCTTACCTACCCCCTCAAACCAGCCGTGATCCCTGTATTAGATAGATCATCTTTTGCTGCCACTCTTCCTTCAAATAGTCATGCGGCACTGCAGTATGCAGCTGTTTCCTGTTATACAACGCTCCAGTCAGGAAAAGGGGAGTATCTTCTAAATTCTGGCTTAATGAGAAGCAGGAATAGGTTGAACAGGGGTCTTTCACACCTGGATCCTCACTGGCACAGGGTTGCCATTGAGGATTTACTATAGGTCCACTTTAACTTCATTTATTCATTATTTTTATTTATAGATCCTGTTGTATTAGTAATGTAATGTCTGCTCCTCCTCAATTCATATTTCCCATTTATGTTTTAGAAGGGGCGTATGGATGATTCTGTCCCGAAAAGCAGCAAACGGGAGAGAGTGAAGGATTCCTCTGAGAGTGAGGGGGAAGCTGGGAAAACCCAGAAGAAAGCCAAGATGGAGGTGAGAAGACCACCGTGGTATTCATTTTTTGGGATCTTATTCAGAAAGTTTTCTCACTAGAACACTGTTTCGCAACCTGCAATACACGTACCCCAGGGGGTTCGAGGCAGTGTGTCTGGGAAAACCTTCAGGGTTGTCTGACTAGTCTGGTATATTATTTTACAAGTGAAACCTAATCCCTTCTTGCTTTAAAGGTGCCATGAGGCCTATGGCCTACTTATTTTGGTACTATTTATAACTAAATAATATAATAATATTATAATCCCTTTTAGTAATTGTTTGGTAATTGTCCCTGGGTGGTACTTGGCATAATAAGGTTGAGAACCACTGCACTAGAGGAGGAAACGGATCTGGGAATTTCTCACTTAGGATACAAGAGCTTAAGAAATTGGGATAGGCTGCGGTCAGGGGTTGCTAATGTAATGTAAAGAATAACAAAATAGGGACAGTTTAAGGCCACAACAGAAAGTTATTGGTTGAGATGTTAGGTTGAAGGTCCCCTAGACTAGAAGCATCTTGCCCAAGAATCCACTCCAAGGTATCAATTCGAGGTGTCATAATTTAAGGAAAGCGATAGTCCCTAAAATGTTTGGCCAACCTTCCATCATTCTTCAGAAATCTAAGTATTGGCCAGATACATGTTGTGCCCATTTAAAATTGTAATGATACATGTCATGTTTCTCTCCACAGTCTCCAGAGGTCCCACGTCCACCCCCTGATGAGGAAAGCTTGGATGGTCAGAGCGGCAACGAGGATTGTGGGAGTGACCCTAGGGACATTGACCAAGACAACCGCAGCACATCCCCAAGTCTGCACAGCGGGGATAGTGAGAGTGATGCCTCCTCAATTCCCTCACCAAAATCATTTCCGTCTCTGTACAGGGGTCCTGGGTCACCCGCACCTTCACCTGTTCCTGAGCCACCTGCACTGCCACCACCGGTCCAGACTTTACCACCACCAGTGCAAAATGAACCTCAGACGCCAAGACCTTACCAGCCCCCTCATCTTCCACAACTCTATCCTAGCCCTGGTGGTATAGTCAAAGCTGGGCCACCATCTGCTTCTCAAACAAAGCCTCCACCCACCACACCAATAGTGGGACTTGGTTCTCCGAGACCACTGGCTTCCCCCACAGCTCCCTCTACCCTACCGACCAGCACTTCCACTACAACCTCGTATCCCCATGTATCTCACAACTTGCCTCCACCCCCTGCCCTGCGGCCTCTTAATGCATCTCCAGGACTTCCATCTCAAGTCGGAGAGAAAACAGGACAGCCACTTCCTTCTTCTTCTTGTACACTGCGATACCCTCCTTACCCAGGACAGTACCCATCTGGATACCCCCATCAGTACCCTCAACAAGGAAAATATGGACAACCACAGCCAGGTCCCCACCCTTCTTGGGGGCAAGGTGGGCTTGGCTACGGACGAAGTGATGGAGTTCCCCGCTATCCTCAGCCATCCCCCCAAAATGGACAGATGGGTGGACAAAATGTTAGTGGGGCATTCAGCGCCTCTCATCATAGCGGTACTCGTGCTCCATCCCCCCATAATAATCACCCCCCTCATCAGATACCTACTACAGGAGCTATTCAGACCCCAGCATCACAAAGCAGTGTTTTGCATCCTCATGGTGGAGCAGTCAGCGTTCCGGTTCAACCTCCAAACCATAGTACGAGCAGTTCCCATCATCCTCACATTCTACCAAATAGGGGGCGCTCACCAACTCAGCAAAGTAACCAGCCACCCAGTGGTGCGCCACAGCCCAGCCATCACACACCCCATGTTATTCTGTCTCCTAATTCCCATCATCAGAGCAGCACCCAGATGCCAGCCCCTGGGACAGGACCTAGTGGAGGGCAGTCACCAGCACCTACAAGTACTACCCATCTCTCATCCCAGTCCTCCTCTACAGGGGGTAATTTAGGGTACCCCTCCCAAGCCGAGCCCCAAAATACCCAGTCGTCTCATTCCCTTTATCAGCCACACTCGTCAGCCTCAGCTAGTCATTACCCCCCTAACGCTCAGAATTTTACTAACTACCCCTACCAGTCCTACAAAGGGGCACCACCCCATGCTGCCCCACCTTATAAACATGCTCCTCCACCCCCATATAAACCTGGATCGTTTCCTGTCTCTACTCCTCCTCCAGTCGCCACCCAGAGCTATAAAGACTCTTCACCTCCTGCTCCTGTCACTGCTCCAGCTCCTGCTCCACCACCTGCTGCACCCCCACCAGCACCTGCTCCTGTGCAGATAAAACAGGAGCCACCTGAGGAGTGTGAAGCTGAAGGGGATAGCCCAGTTCCACCTGCCAGCAGTCCTTCTCCTCCACCCAAACTTGTGGACACGCCAAGTCACGCCAGCCAGTCTGCCAGGTAACGCAGTGACATAAGCTGTCACTATGTATATGCTAATATACATACAGTCTGTACTTTATATATCATAGGCTCCTCAAGATGCAGAAGTGAACAGGTTACCTCAATAAATTGAAGTGAAGTGGTAATCTCTATTCGTTAGTCTTTGACAAATTAATAAGCTTCTCAAGAAGCAAACATGAACTAATAACTGTTATATTGGTTACTCACTGACTAGAGCAAAAGCTTCCTGAGATATTAAAGTAAACCATTACTCTCTTTCTTAGTCACTCTGACCAAATCATAGGTTTCTCAAGATACAGACCTTAACTGGTAATTCCCATTTGTTATCCCCCTACCAGGCTTCCTTGAGAACAAATGTGTTATTTTTTATAATTAGACCTGCAGTTTGGTTTTAACATTGTTTTTTGGATCAGGTTTAACAAGCACCTGGACCGCGGCTATAACTCCTGCTGCCGCACCGATCTCTATTTCGTGCCCTTGGAAGGCTCCAAGCTTTCTAAGAAGAGGACGGAGCAGATTGAGCGGGCCCGCCGAGAGAGCGAACAGCGAGCACGAGAAGAACGTGACCGGGAACGGGAGAGGGAGCGGGAGCGCGAGATGGAGAGGAACATGGTGCGTGATATGCTAGTGGATGTTTTGCAGTGTATTTTCCTTACCTCTGCTTTAAACAGGGGTGAGTTAACAGGGTCATGGGCTTAGCTGTCAGGCAGATATAGGCCCTCTGTGGGAACTTTGCCTATGTCAAGCTAGGTCTCTGTCTCCAATAGGGGGTGGTGCTGGCTGCTGCAGTATATGCTGTGGCTTCCATTACAGTGTTTCCACAGGCACCCACACTAGAAAGTGTGAGTTTTCCTCCATGCTGGACTAGAGGAGGCAGGAGGGGAATGTTAGGGGACAATACTCTCCACACCCCAGGCATCCAACGATAGTATGTCCTTTAAGACTGGAAAATCGAACATAACACTCACCCTTGTTGTCTGCTGCCATATACTGCTTATGAACATCACCACTGGTGACCATTAGGGTTCGGCAGCTAGGCATGCACATGTCCAGCAAAGCAAATTGGCCACATGTGATCATGTGGGATGTCAGGTAAGTAGTTTAGCTTGAATATGTGCATTTCTATGTATTTTTCCGTGGATAGGCATGCCAGGGGGTGGGTGATGCTGCAGAACCAAGAGCTGCTGCAGGTAAGCAGATTGGAGGTCTGCTTTATTAGGGTTAGATGCATAGATGTATGTACAGAATGGATAATGAATATAATGTGTGGCCCTTTATCAAAGCTGACCTAAATCCTCCATGCAACTCTGTGACAGGAAGGATCCAGGTCCTTAAGGAACCTGACCCACCTACTCCCACTACCTAAAATCAAAAATCCCCCCTGCCCGCTGTCAGGTCATACCATTTTGGGATACAGTCAATGACCCATAGAAAGCCAAAATCAGACATGGAGCTATGGAATAGCTGTGCACTGCAATGAACCATGTCTCCTAATAGAGGAGGTTAAATCTTCTGCGCGTGTGTGCGGTTGTTTCCTGTTCCCCATAAGATTTGAATCTCTGCTAGGAAAAGTTGAATATCTCTCTAATGAAGGGCTCATTGATGGTGTGAGGGGCTGGGTTAGGCTGGTTTAATGTTCCTGTGGACCAGGGCCCTCGTTGGCACAATGTTGCAAAGGAATGTGTAGGTCCCCTTTCATGTTTCAAGCCACCTCTTGATTGGAGGTTATGTCTGCTGTGTGTGTGTACAGTTGTTTCCTGTTCCCCATAAGATCTGAAGCTCTGCTAGGAAAAGTTGAATATCTCTCTAATGCAGGGCTCATTGATGGTGTGAGGGGCTGGGTTAGGCTGGTTTAATGTTCCTGTGGACCAGGGCCCTCATTGGCACAATGTTGCAAAGGAGTGTGTAGATCCCCTTTCATGTTTCAAGCCACCTCTTGATTGGAATGACTTTTTATTGTTTGTTTTATTAACTTCTTTTTACAGAAACTGGAGTCCCGCCCTCACGATTGCCCACAAATGTGCCCACAGCCGCCTCCTCATCACCCTTCCCTCGCAATGCCCTCACCATCCTCTGCCCCGTCTCGCCCTCCTCACTTTGAGCCTCCAGGAGCTGTGGCAGCTGTGCCTCCCTACTTGGGCCCAGACACCCCGGCCCTTCGCACGCTTAGTGAGTACGCTCGTCCCCATGTACTTTCACCAGCCGGACGTGCGCCTCAGCCGGGCCACCCGCCACATCATCCTTTTTATTTACCTCTCGGAGACCCACTTTTGGCTTACAATCTGCCCGCTGTTTTTGCCAGTGATCCCTCCCGGGCAGAAAGAGAACTGCGAGAGAGGCTGAAACCAGGGTATGAGGTCAAGCCAGGAGAGCTGGACCCCCTTCACCCCACTGGTCTGCCACTGGCACCACCCCCTCCACCGCATCACCCTTCTCAGCCACCACACTCAGCTGCTGGTGTACCTCCACAGATGGGACTGCATCCGGCCTTCCAATACCACCATGGGCAGCACTCACACCAACACGCTCTGGAAAGGGAAAGGCTGGCACTGGGGGCTGCTGGCACAGGGCCTGGAGCAGGACCAGGAGCAGCAGGGGCAGCCGGAGCCGCCCGTGGAGAAATATCTTATGCAGAACGCCTTGCTGCAGAACGACAACATGCCGAACGGGTGGCAGCTCTCAGTGGAGACCCCCTGACCAGACTACAAATGCTGAATGTGACCCCCCACCATCACCAGCACTCGCATATCCACTCACACCTACATTTGCACCAACAGGATGCCCTCCATGCAGGTATTTACTGTTCTCGCCCCGCATCAGAATATATACTTCTGAATGGCTTGTGATTTGTGTTTATCATTAGATATGAGCAAATCTGCTGAGATTTGTTGCTGATTTATCCGAAATATACTCAAAACCGATTTCAGCTAGCTCAATATATTAGCAATGAATTAGACCCTTCACCAAAAAATTGGGTCTGATGATTTAGTTTTGGAAAAATATATTGTGGACAATGACTAGAGCCTGGCTTAACAGCTTGATTTGCCCTGTGCCTTAGATAGTGTAGTGGGAAAGACACGGGGACAATATGTAACTTGATCCCATCCCTTTATAGTTTAACAAACTACAAATATACTCATTTTTTACTTTAATTTACCTGAGTCAGTATGGTTGCAGCACTAACTGCTCCAAAGCTGGGAGCTAAGAGCCTGCTCCCAACAGGCTCCAGGCATATGTGTGTTAGTGTCCACCAATGATAGCACATCTGGAGGCAGAGCCGGCTCCCAACAGCCCCAGGCACATGTGTGAGTGTCCACCAATGATAGCACATCTGGAGGCAAAGCATGCTCCCAACAGGCTCCAGGCACATGTGTGAGTGTCCACCAATGATAAAACATCTGGAGGCACAGCCGACTCCCAAAAGGCTCCAGGCACATATGTGAGTGTCCACCAATGATAACACATCTGCAGACAGAGCCTGCTCCCAACAGGCTCCAGGCATATGTGTGAGTGTCCACCAATGACAGCACATCTGGAGGCAGAGCCTGCTCCCAACAGGCCTCAGGCCCATGTGTGAGTGTCCACCAATGATAACACATCTGGAGGCAGAGCCGGCTCCTAACAGGCCCCAGGCACATGTGTGAGTGTCCACCAATGATAGCACATCTGGAGGCAAAGCATGCTCCCAACAGGCTCCAGGCACACGTGTGAGTGTCCACCAATAATAGCACATCTGGAGGCAGAGCCTGCTCCCAACATGCTCCAGGCACATGTGTGAGTGTCCACCAATGATAGCACATCTGGAGGCAAAGCATGCTCCCAACAGGCTCCAGGCACATGTGTGAGTGTCCACCAATGATAAAACATCTGGAGGCACAGCCGACTCCCAAAAGGCTCCAGGCACATATGTGAGTGTCCACCAATGATAACACATCTGCAGACAGAGCCTGCTCCCAACAGGCTCCAGGCATATGTGTGAGTGTCCACCAATGATAACACATCTGCAGACAGAGCCTGCTCCCAACAGGCTCCAGGCATATGTGTGAGTGTCCACCAATGACAGCACATCTGGAGGCAGAGCCTGCTCCCAACAGGCCTCAGGCCCATGTGTGAGTGTCCACCAATGATAACACATCTGGAGGCAGAGCCGGCTCCTAACAGGCCCCAGGCACATGTGTGAGTGTCCACCAATGATAGCACATCTGGAGGCAAAGCATGCTCCCAACAGGCTCCAGGCACACGTGTGAGTGTCCACCAATAATAGCACATCTGGAGGCAGAGCCTGCTCCCAACATGCTCCAGGCACATGTGTGAGTGTCCACCAATGATAGCACATCTGGAGGCAAAGCATGCTCCCAACAGGCTCCAGGCACATGTGTGAGTGTCCACCAATGATAAAACATCTGGAGGCACAGCCGACTCCCAAAAGGCTCCAGGCACATATGTGAGTGTCCACCAATGATAACACATCTGCAGACAGAGCCTGCTCCCAACAGGCTCCAGGCATATGTGTGAGTGTCCACCAATGACAGCACATCTGGAGGCAGAGCCTGCTCCCAACAGGCCTCAGGCCCATGTGTGAGTGTCCACCAATGATAGCACATCTGGAGGCAGAGCCGGCTCCTAACAGGCCCCAGGCACATGTGTGAGTGTCCACCAATGATAGCACATCTGGAGGCAAAGCATGCTCCCAACAGGCTCCAGGCACACGTGTGAGTGTCCACCAATAATAGCACATCTGGAGGCAGAGCCTGCTCCCAACATGCTCCAGGCACATGTGTGAGTGTCCACCAATGATAGCACATCTGGAGGCAAAGCATGCTCCCAACAGGCTCCAGGCACATGTGTGAGTGTCCACCAATGATAAAACATCTGGAGGCACAGCCGACTCCCAAAAGGCTCCAGGCACATATGTGAGTGTCCACCAATGATAACACATCTGCAGACAGAGCCTGCTCCCAACAGGCTCCAGGCATATGTGTGAGTGTCCACCAATGACAGCACATCTGGAGGCAGAGCCTGCTCCCAACAGGCCTCAGGCCCATGTGTGAGTGTCCACCAATGATAGCACATCTGGAGGCAGAGCCGGCTCCTAACAGGCCCCAGGCACATGTGTGAGTGTCCACCAATGATAGCACATCTGGAGGCAAAGCATGCTCCCAACAGGCTCCAGGCACACGTGTGAGTGTCCACCAATAATAGCACATCTGGAGGCAGAGCCTGCTCCCAACATGCTCCAGGCACATGTGTGAGTGTCCACCAATGATAGCACATCTGGAGGCAAAGCATGCTCCCAACAGGCTCCAGGCACACGTGTGAGTGTCCACCAATAATAGCACATCTGGAGGCAGAGCCTGCTCCCAACATGCTCCAGGCACATGTGTGAGTGTCCACCAATGATAGCACATCAGCACATCATGAGCACATCAGGGAATACACTCGACACCAGTAGCTAGAAAAAAATTATTCTGTTTTGAAGGCAAAGAGTAGTCACACCAAATATTGATTTGCTTTAGATTCCTATATGTTAATTTACTTTGCATTTTGTCATTGTCCAGACATCAAAACAAAAAGCACTATACTTGCCTTTTATCCCCCCAAAGAAAATGACCCCTAGTCTGGCGCTCTGACACATACCTGATCAAGGTCCTGCTTCACGATCATTCTGCACTTCTGTAGTATGGATGATGGACTGCCCTCTGCCATCCGTTAGGAAATATTGCATGCCCCCTTCATTCACTGCAATGGAGGGGGGCGTAGCAGCTCACCGCGACTGATGGCGGGGGCGTTGCCAAGTCAGAGAGAGACAGAAAGAGACGATGAGCAAATCGGTGCTGTGCATGGTGCCATGCAGCAAGGGACCTAGATCCAGCCCGGACTAGGAGCAACGGCCTGCATGGGAGGAAAGGTGAGTATAGCTTTTTTTTCAGCCTTAAATGTTGTTTAATAAACAATAATAAGACCCTCAATTTCTTCTTTTTATATACTGCCCCAGATTTAATGCCAGTACCATTACGCTACACCTAGGAAACAGCAGGAAACCAGGCAACATTCTAGTTGTGGAAGGGAATCAAGCTTCCAATCATTGTCCACAACAGATTCATTTAAAACAAACATCTTTTCAGGTTTGCTTCAGACTTGAAACTTAGACCAAATTCTAAAATGTTTTGCTTATAATCTCTATTTATAATGTGTTGTAGATAAAAAAAATATATAACCGAGAAATACTTTTTTGCATAGAGCAGGTAAGGATTGGAAAAACAAATTAACAGGTCCTTAGCTCTAAACAGGAAGTTTAGTTTGAAGTCCCTGTTATATTTATATATGATACGTATTTTATTCTTAAATATCAAATCTATATTTTGATTTATTAATAAATAATCTGATGTCCTTCGGCACCTGGAGGCAGAAGTTCCGAGCAGGGTTCACCTCACTCTTCTCTGTTCTTCCTCCCAGCCTCTGCCGCTGTCCACCCATTAATAGACCCGCTTACATCGGGATCCCACTTGACACGGATACCTTACCCCGCTGCTGCGCTTCCTAACCCACTGATCCCACATCCTCTGCATGACAGTGATGTCCTTCGGCAACAGATATTTGGTGAGTAACCATTTTTCTTTTCTCAGTCATGGGTACATCACAAGTCCAGACAGGACACCTTAAAGAAATGCATTCAATATAGTGGCCACACCCTGTTAGGGAAATGGTTCAGGACGTATCGTTGGACAGCTACAGTCATGTAAAAAAGAAGGTGCAACTCCCCCACATCCATTATTTTCCTTACAGCCAGAAGTTGTCTTCTGACTGATTTTTACTTCTGAGGTCCTGTGTCTGACTCTGATGCCCTGCTGCCTGCTTTCAGGCCCTATGTCTGTCTCTGAGTCTATGCTTGTCTCTGAGGTTCTGTGCTTGGCTCTGAGGTCCTGTGTCTGCCTCTGAGGACATGTATCCACCTATAAGGTCCTGTGCTTTGCTTTAAGGTCCCCTTGCTTGGTTCTAAGATTTTGTGCTGTCACTGAGGTTCCATTTCAGTTTCTGAGTACCTGTCCGGGATGCTTTGTCTACCTCTGAAGTCCTGTGCTTATCTCTGGGGTTCTGTGGTTTGTGGACAACTCCAAGGTCATGTGTCCCTCAAGATATTATATAACTGATCTTTAGGACCCCTGCAGCCAAAATTAAGCCCCACTAAATAGATAGGGGGAGGTATATGATCATGTGCCTGCTTCTGGCTGAGGCAGTTAGCATTGGGGATGTACTACAGGGCCATAGGATCATTTGAAGTAAATCAGGTCATAACTATGATCTCTTTTTCTGTGCACCCTTCTTATTTAGTGATGTTCGTTGTCTTTTCTCTTCGGCAGCCTCCCCCTACAGAGACCTACCGTCTTCCTTGTCAGCCCCACTCTCTGCCGCTCATCAGCTCCAGGCCATGCATGCGCAATCTGCAGAGCTGCAACGTTTGGCACTGGAGCAACAGCACTGGCTGCAGACCCATCACCATCTGCCAGGAGTGCCCCTCCCTGGACAGGAAGACTACTACAGGTAAGTAACACAACGGCTTTTATGTGTGGGCAACTCTACAGTATTTAAAATAGCTTATTTGTTGGTGTAAATACAAACCACCTCTACTCTGAGCTTACAACAAAAAGGGGTCCCATTCTTTTGTTCTCGTGTTTTTGTGACCTCCCCCTGTCAGCTTCAGTGTGTCCCAGTTGATTTTAGTGTGACTGATCTGGGTGTGCCCCCCTGACTGAGGGCATTAAAACACACTGGAGCCAGCCCTGGCAGCATGTACTGTTAAAGATAGATGTTAGTGAGACCTCTTCTGCTGGCAGCCAAGGGCTGGATCAACTGCCCCAAGTGCAAAGTGAGTATAGCATAATACAGTAGGGCAAGAATTGTCAGATTTTCTCCCAAATCAGTTATTCAAGCAACAAAGTCTCCGCTCTGCTGGACTTCCTACTGTGCTGCAGATCCATGCAGGATTGTAGACTTGCATGCAGCAAAAATCCTGATCTTAAATAGGACCAAAACCCACCATGGAGTCTACTCGCTCTCCCTGTGTGAAAACCCCCAGGCCGCCCAAGAACTCACCTTCATTCCTGGTCCTACAGTAGATGTGCAAGCAGCGGCCGCATCCCTGCTATCCCTTTAGCAGGGCATGTGCCTGCATCAGGCATTTGTGAATGGGCGACGCGGGGACGCTCCGTGTCAGAGTGTAGCGGGGAATGCGGCTGCCAGCGCGAGAGGATCCACTCTGCTTAGAAAAGCTCCTGGATGAAGGGGCTTCAGCGAATCCAAGCGTGCTGATTGGAAGAGAGGCCGCATGCGTTGTAGGACCGGGAAGAGGTGAGTTTGTTCAGGTGACCTGGGGGATTTCATACCCCCGAACGGGGTGACCCGGGGGCAAGGACCAAAATCCAGTATAGTCAAAATCCTGGGTTTTGGGCCACTTTAATGCTGACATTAGGCCATGCCCTCTCTGTAAATGGCTGCTCATTGTCTTCTAAGTGCACTGCAGTGAAATGACACCCTCCTCATAGCTTCAATAAAGCCAGTGAGCTGCAGGTTTATTCTTCACTCACAAAATCTGGCATCTTCATCTTCTCTCCAGCTCTCCTCCCCCATATATTGTATTGCAGATGGGGAGTAGTAGGATGAGCAGGGAATGTCATTTGCTTCCCCTGCTCCTCTCCACTGCCTCCCTCCCCCCTCAAAAACTATTTTTTCCCTTAGAAGGAGCAAGGATGCCAGTTTTTGAGAATAAAATTAGCTCACGCACTGCTGCTTTTCATCCACAAATGTCTCTATTGCCCCCCAACCAATATTGTATTGGTATATTGTATTGCAGGCAGGTGGGGGACTGGAATATATATATATATATATATATATATATATATATATATATATATACAAAAAATGGGCGCTGTGACTGGCATTGAGCTTGAATAGACCCATGTGCTTTTCCTAGTGCATGGCACGGCCTGCTTCACAAAGTCATAACATCTGGGATTCCGGCACAAGGTGGCGCAGTGGCGGGAATCCCAGATGTTATGACTTTGTGAAGCAGGCCGTGCCATGCATAGTAAAAGCAATTCTACAAGTGAGTACTCACAGAATTGTCTTTGTGTTTTCCAGCCACTTAAAGAAAGAAACCGACAAAACCCTGTAATGAAGTCGCAGGGTTGAAGGTCATCTCGCTGCTTGCAGGCATCCAACCAGACAAAACAAGATGGCTTCAAAGCTCCTGAGATGCAACCTTAGGGCTAAATATTTCATGTGACCAAAAATCTGACACTTGAGAGACCTGGTTGGGCTTTGAGAGAGCAAGACATCCCACTGAACTGTGTGATGTTGTTAGTGGAAAGGATACTGATAAAGTGAATGCTGCTCCCTGATCTACAAACACCCCTTAGTGACTGCTTCCTGAGACCCCCGAAACACAAACCCCTTGTGAAGAATAGACACCCATAAGACCCACCTTGACCTTCCAAGCCGGGGCAGGAAGCGCACTGTGAGAGCTCCAGAGAGGTGGCGACAGCCCAACACTGACAGAAGCACTTCTGGAAAGGAGAGAGAGACTGCAGAAATGAAGCTGGCCCTTTGTGGTTGTAAAGCAAAATGGCTTGCCCCATCGTCCTGACATCTCATGGACGTGATTTATTTTGTATGTAACGTGTCACTAATGGTGTGTTTGGCTGTGCGTGACAGAAGTGTCGCACTCTCCTCCTATGTGCGTGACAGTGTGAGCATGTGTGTCGAGGCAGGTGGATGGTGGTTACAATTTTTTTTTTTTTTTTTTAAAGAATATCCCTGGATCTAAATGGAGTCTGGGAAACCATATTGTGAGTTTTGGTGCCCGATCCTGTTAAAATGTGCCAAGCTTGCTGCTGCTTGTGTTAATAGTAATGAATCAAAGCAACTGCAACTGTAGTCAGATGTCTAGAGCAGTGTCTTAAAAAAAATGCAGTAAGTTCAGTAGCTTTGATTTATTACTAAAGATGTAACATATCCTTGATGGATGAGAACCTTCACAGACTTTCCACTGATGTGATGAGCTTGCTTCCTCCCTTGGCCAATATTAAAGCATACTTAGAGCCCTGAATTGAAGACTAAGTCTTACTGCAGCAATCCATATTTCCTCCACCGGGTTTAAATTACATATTAATATAACCGGTGCCTCCTACTGTTGGAGGTTCTAGATGCAGACAGGCTACATCAATGTCTGGTCCCTACCAGATCACGTGGAGTGGGGGGAAAGGTAAGTATGCACAGATGCAGGAGTTGTAGATTATGCACGTTAAAAAGCAGGCACTTTCTAGTGCCTGATGACACCCAGAAGAACACCACAATGCCCAGCAATTCAGGAATGCTCTATATACATACACACCTAGCACTTCATGGTCTGCTACACCAGGTGAGGTTTTTCCACCACCACAGGATGGTTAAGCAAAGACTTTGCAGCCAGATCTAAATTTGCATATCAATGAAGTGATTCACGTATAATTAGAGTCAGGGCAGGAAAACACTGAAGAGAGAGTTAATTTGGCAAAGTGGCTCAGTTTACTAAGATTATTTAAAAGCTGCCCTGAAACTATTATTGCCCTTTAAAAAAAAGTAATCATTTGCTGCCGGTAACCCCAAGCAGCCGTCACATGCTCCACTGAGGGGGCAACAGTCACTAAGGCAAGTCAGCCAATGTTTGCCAATTCTTTTTTTTCCCTCATATGGCTGCCAATCACATGACTGCAGACAACCATTCAGGTTTAGGTTGAATGTGCAAACCCAACTGGCAAACCCAGTCAGTTGCAGAGCAAATCTGTAGAAATATCTGATTGGGGTTCTGGAAACGCAGTAATATCTCAGTGGCTGGCCAGCTTTGCCTCTCTGTATTCTGAGTTCCTGGAAAGAGAAGCTGAGGAGTGATCCATTTTTCCAGCTTTGCCTCTCTGCGTGTAGCGAAGGTAAGGAGTGATCCATTTTGCCAGCTTTGCCCCTGCATTTAGAGATGCTGAGGAGTGGTCAGTTTTGCTAGCTTTGCCTCTCTGCATGTAGCGAAGGTAAGGAGAGAGGCATTTTGCCAGCTTTGCCTCTCTGCGTGTAGAGAAGGAAAGGAGTGATCCATTTTGCTAGCTTTGCCTCTCTGCATGTAGAGAAGGTGAGGAGTGATCCATTTTGCTAGCTCCGCCTCTTTGCGTGTAGCGAAGGTAAGGAGCGATCCATTTTGCCAGCTTTGCCTCTCTGTGTGTAGAGAAGGTGAGGAGTGATCCATTTTGCTAGCTTTGCCTCTCTGCGTGTAGCGAAGGTAAGGAGTGATCCATTTTGCCAGCTTTGCCTCTCTGCGTGTAGCGAAGGTAAGGTGTGATCCATTTTGCTAGCTTTGCCTCTCTGCGTGTAGCGAAGGTAAGGAGTGATCCCCTTTGCCAGCTTTGCCTCTGCATTTAGAGATGCTGAGGAGTGGTCAGTTTTGCCAGCTTTGCCTATCTACATATAGAGAGGCTGAAGAGTGATTGATATTGTCAGCTTTGCCTCTGCATTTGGCAGTATTGTAGAGTGATCCACTTGGCCAGGTTTCCTTCTCAACATTTAAAGATACTAAACCAGACAAAAACATGAAAGTATCGACTAAAAACATGAAAGTAAATACGCTCAGCAATAATGTTGCTAAGTGTATATAGGAATGCATGGATATATGTATGTATATGTGTCTCCTCTGAATATATGTCTATATTTTGTACATATGTGTGTGTGCATACAAGAACAAGTCCTATGACCTTGTATATAGCGAAGCGTGCACCCTGTGACTGACCCATGTTTCTGTATATTGTACATATCAGGGACGTGTCAAATAGTGGGATTATCTTTTTGTCTTTTAACCTTGCCTCCGCACTGTATGTATAGCTGAGCTGTCAGTACATATTAATTTCACACTCTATAGCCTGTGTAAGCGTGTGTAACAGTGGTCTGTAGCACAGTCGGGTGTCTGAGGATCTCATCCTAAAGGGCCAATCTGCCTGACCTGGTCTTATGCTGGCCATACACAAGACACATGGCCATATTTGATTGTGTTTTTAGATTTGGCTGTTTCGAATCATTATCAATCGATCCTTTTTTCCATCAGATCACTATGAGATGTAGATTGCATATAAAATAATGGACTGAAAATGCTTCAACCAGATAAAACATAGAAGAGAATTGATCTAAAGTGAATTTAAAGAAATTTGTCAGCAGATTGGACCATTGTCATTTGCTATCAGTAAAAAGAAAACAACATGCTCGTGGAAGTGAATTTAGATCAGTTAGGTCAGTTTTGCCTTCTGCATTTAGAGATGCCGAGGAGCGATCAGTTTGGTCAGTCTTGTTTTTTGCATTTTGAGATGCCCAACAGTGATCAATTTGGTCAGTTTTGCCTTTTGCATTTAAAGCAGATCAAAACCCACTGAACATGTGAAATACACTTGTCCCTGCCAATATTACCTTTTTGGGGGTATAGAACTGGATATTTATGCCTACTAAATTGTCCTGGAATAGGAAACAAGGTAAGTGTATGGGGTGACCTGGGGGGTTTCACACAGCATTTTGGATGCCCCGGGTGAAGGGAATCTTCTAGATTCACAGGCTGATCACGTTGGGTTTTGGTTCACTTTAAAATATATGAAACCAATTGATTGCATAGACGCTGTCCACTGGATGCCCCTTTGGATGTTGCTTTGTTAGATGCTGCTAGGCCACACTATTCACCCAGTGGGTGGCACCTTTGGATTCAATATGTGGAAGGAGCCACGAGCTGAGGTTTATGGACCAAGAACAAAAAAGGAAAGGTTTTTTTAAATAAAATATATACGTGAAGTGTTATTTTCAAAGTTCTCTAATACAAGAATAGAACAAGGTTTCTATTGATAGTTATTCTTTAAAATTGGGCACAGGAGTGCAGGGGTCTGATTATCTACAATTTTAGCGTGTCTATCTAATATATGGAGGGAGGGAATGGAACAATACAGATGCAGGTCATCATCAGGGAGAACAATAGTGACCCGGCATGGGCCACTGGATGGACTGACCCTTTAGGAGCCAGGCTTCAGACATTTCCTGTGTGAGTGTGATCGGGTGCGCCTGTAGGTTGGATGTTTGTGTATAGCATACTTACCCGACCCCGGCAGCACTGCAGCATGCCTGCCATGTGTATATATGCAATGGACGTCTATAGGCGTGTGTGTATTTGTACATATATGTGAGTGTGACTGGGGGGAGAGTGAGAGCTTACGAAGATATAACTGTATAAATATATATGGATATTACACTCCTCCATCACCTCCCCTTTTCTACTCTCCCTCCTCCTGCGCCTTTGCACGATGACTCCGCACAGCCACTTGTGTAATTCGCAGAGGGGGCTGAAATAAAGTGAAAGGCACTTAAAAACCTCCTGTGTGTGTATTTCTTCATTAACTCTATTGTTACAGCTCCAAGATGGGTGACACATTTTGCTTTGTGTACAGAGATCAGTCACTCAGCTATTGTTACACCTCTAGGATGGGCATCACCCTTTCCAGATTCCCTGTGTGTACAGTGAAGACTAGTCCCTGCTATTGTTACACCTCTAGGATGGGCATCACCATTTCCAGATTCCCTGTGTGTACAGTAAAGACTAGTCCCTGCTATTGTTACACCTCTAGGATGGGAGTCACCTTTTACAGATTCCCTGTGTGTACAGTGAGGATCAGTAACTCTGCTATTGATACCCCTCCAGGATTGGGATGCTGCAGTGACAGCAGAGGGCAGACCGGTATGGAGAGCTCCTATTGATTTCAATGGTCACCTGCACACGTGATACACAAAGATCTATTGTGTATTGCAACTCCAGTTAAACACAATGAGAGTTTACTTTGTTTTTGTTTTTTAGTGTCAGTTACTGTAATAGTGAAGATTATGGCCAGTACTATGTAAGCATTATGGATTTAAGACCTGTATATACCTGAATGTTGTCATGGTGGAGATAAACACTTGATGCACAAAAGTCTGTGACTAAGCCACGCCCCTAGAAAAGGGAATGTAAAGGAAATTATGAGAAAATACAATTACGATTACTCACCTGTAGAATTGGTATTATACGTATACAGCACGTCCTGCTCCAGAGAGTAATTCCTTACGTTTGGGTTATACATCCACAAGATGGCGCTGGACTGCAGAGACAGCAAAAGAAAAATGGCTCCTCCCAGCCCCTTATATTCCAGGGACCTCCCACAAAATCCCCAGTATTGACAAGCAGTTAGCAAGAAGCCTGGAGAATAATAACCATAATCAAACAATTTAAACCATGATAACAATTACCATACAGAGGCACTAAGAACAATGAAAACAAGGGCGGGGTGGAGCAGGATGTGCTGTATACGTATAATACCAATTCTACAGGTGAGTAATCACAGAATTGTATCATTCTAAGTATACAGCACATCCTTCTCCAGAGAGTAATTCCTTACGTTTGGGACATCCAAAAGCAGTGTTCGTAAGGTAGGGTGGGATCCCCAAAAGCAACAAATCAAACCACTGCCGCCTGCAGAACCTTGCGGCCAAAAGCAGCATCAGCTGAGGCCCTGTATTACCAAGTGTATAAATGCCTCATTGGGCTACTTACTACGCTCACTAATATTCGAATTAGGAAATCAAATGGTAATCATTGAATCTTTGGAATATTTATTGTATAGTTATGATTTACATTAACATGATTATCATTAGGCTATCATCATTTTTATAATAGGTAGTAAGCATCAATACATTACCGGATATTGTAGCATCACTCCCGTTTTGGGGGACTCAATAGGAAGGTTCAGTGAGTTTCGGCTTGCATTACAGACATAAGTGCGTCCAATTCAGCAGTCTGGAAAATCCCTGAACCCTCGGCAAGATCCCCTTATTTTTATATTATTAAGTAATACCTTGCGCATGACTAGTCATTTCATAGTTGCATAACCTAATGCATGAACAGTTTGTGCTGTTCCACACTGGCACGCACTGTTCCCATCACGGTACAACTCATTCTTTATGGGATCGTCTGGTGAGCTTGAAATATGCAGGGACATGTAGAATCATACCTTATCATATCAAAACCATCCATCATTCATGTCACACTCGTATCACAATCGGTCCTTGATTCTGCATGTCAACTGCGGTTCCCATAAGAAACCATCAATATAGTTGGTTTTTGGCAACAAGTTCGATAGGCCATATAACAGTTCCATATAGAAAGAATTATTATTACTATGGCCATTATTAGCATTGAGTGCACTACCCAATCTAATACCTTAGATGGTGAATATCCCAGAAAAATGTCATACCAATGATGTGAAGTAGCTTCCGCCAGGGAAGACCCTGCTTTTATCAATTGTTCCTTTACTATAGTAGTCTGTATCATATGAGTGTGAAGACTTTCATTTCCTTTAATTTATTCATGTTCAAATCCCAATTTGAAGTATTTAACCCGGATACATTGAATTGTATATCATATATCCTCTCTTGATCATGTGTTAATAGGAATGTCTGGTTATTCCACTGCAATACAGATATGTTTTTAAGACATCCAGCAAACGGCACAATCATCTTTGGTATAATCGGGGTGTTTGTAACCGTACACACTTCTTGTGATGCTATTTCTATTAGCATGGTATAATTTAGAGGCAAAATACTAAATTCGCATACATTGATTGAATTCTTTAACAAACATGGTTCATAGATTTCTGATTGTAATCTGCAAATTTTTCCTTCCAGAGTATCTTCACAAGAGCTCAAATCATGTGTCTTATTCTCTTTAGCAATATATAAGCCATTAATATGAGGCATCCAATAATGTAAATTCTCTGGAGGGCACAATATTAATGGCACAACTATAAATCTACACATTACTTGTAGTTGAGTTATATTATACATTACAAGTATCCCAGTACAAAATGTATCATTACATGTCATCTTTGGGTCATCTATTTTCAACCACATTCGTGGAGAAATTATTTTTGTAAACAGACTTCTCCAAATTTGCTCATTTCCCGTCATAAGTTGGGTTTGCATATTATCTTTTTGTTGTATTTGATACATTGTTTTTAGATTACATACTGTCCAGTTTACAATCTTACTCAAATTAGTTTCAGATTCCCATATAAAATTATTACTATCATTTTGCATACGTATAAAGAAATTATCTGCTTGTACTTGATATTTCCAAGGATACCAAATCGTAGGCATCCAGTTTGCCTGAAGAGTAATGGCATCCTGAATACCACGGCCTGCCGCAATTAAACGGTTGGCCAAACCATTTAGTGTCCCAGTGAGGGCTCCAAACCCTCCCAGTGCTGTGTCGTACCACGCTCTCCTTTGCCTGAAGGGACACAATGTTGTAGCATTGAAATGTACATTTACTCTAATTGTTGTTTTTTGAGATTGCCTCCCGACATTTATACAAGGCAAGGCAATCTTTTCAGGTGTCCTGAATCTATTTTTGAAGAATCCACATTTACTAAAACTACATAAGATATAAAATAAGTTCTGTTCACAATTTCTGTGGAATTATGACAATTAAGTATTTACAGTTTTGTCGTAGAAATATTGTGATCAAACCCCACAGATAAGGGAGTACAATTTTTACTCTTATTGATTTTTTTCTTTTGTTGATAATTGAGCATACAAATAATCTTGTTTACAGCATGTTAAATTAACTTTTGACTGTACAATTAACCACTCGTTATCTTGATGTAGCATATAGGTTGGCTTATATAGTCTTTTTCTATTTGGTGTAGGGACACCAGGTCCCGCCCACAGTCTATTATTGCCACAGCTTACATTAGCTATTCGGCAATAACGATTCTCTTCACATGTGCAATTGTCTTGTTGACGATTCTTAGTGGAATTTATCCATCCCCATCCAATTACTGTAGTACTGGTTTGATTAATAGGAACTCCAGGAGTTACTGCTTCAACAATGACCAAATACACGAGACCAAGGATTCCAAGTACTAGTTTCTGGTTCTGTAAATAGATCAGACAAGCATTACTCTCTAAGATAACACTTTTCTTGAGGAATGTATTCCCATTTCTCTACCCCGGGTCTCATTACAAGTAGTGTCCGGTCCTTGCCTACTGCAATGACTTCAGCTGGGCTGGGCGGGCCCTGTCTATTTTGGATCCCAATTTTGGCTCCTACATTTTTAATATTACTTGAACCGAATCCCTTAGAGCCCCGCACCGTCAATTCAACAGGTGGTTGTCCCTCCTGGGCCATAGATAAGTTAATTGGAATTAATAGCATTTGAGTTATTCTATCCCCTTTTGTAATTAAGTACGGTTCTCCTCCCGTATTTAATAAAATCACCTTAATTTCCCCTTGAAAATCAGCATCAATTACTCCACCCAAAACAATCAACCCCTTCAGTGCCATGCTGGAACGGGTCGAAATTTGACCGTAGTGATCCCTGGGGATTTTACATCCTAATCCAGTTTTCCCTGGAGGAATTACTTGTGTTTCAACTGAACCCAGGTGTAGTCCAGCTGATTTGGGAGTAGCCCTCTCAGGGATCTTAGCCTCTTTATCAACTTTCCAATAAATAATTGTATCCACTGTTGTTATAGCATGAATTGTTAAATTGGGAGTCAGCATTCTCATTAAAGGAGTCATTTATGGGCCTATTGTTTAAAATTTGTAAAGCCTTGCTTAAATTGTCCCTCCATTGACCATACTCAATATCTGACTTGTTGAGTTTCTTTAAAGTATTTTTAAGAAGACCATTCATCCTCTCCACTAACCCTGCAGCTTGTGGGTAGTATGGCATATGATATACCCATTGTATATTGTTCACCTGTATATACTCCTTCACCTGCTGCCCTGTAAAATGTGATCCATTGTCCGATTGTACCTGCAATGGTATCCCGTAATACTGTGTAATTAATTCTAATGTCCTTAAGGTACTCCACTGGGTTGCTGATTTGCATGGGAAACCAACTAATAACCCTGAATATGTATCTACAGCCGTACATACATACTTACAACCTCTACTCTCAGGGAGCGGGCCTATAAAATCCATTTGCCAAATTTGGGCAGGCAGTTGACCCCTTCCTATGTGTCCCATTATTGTATGTGGAACTTCCCTTTTTTGTGAATGCTGACAAATTGGACACTGCAAAATTGTCTCTTTTATAATGTCTAGCGTTAACGGTATCCTGTAAGTGGCCTTTTCTCCCAGATGACCACTTTTGTTGTGAGCCCAAACGGCTGTACCCTAAAGCCATGCTTGCACCTTCTTGTTTTCTTCCGTGGCCTCAGTAACTCGAATAGCCGCTGCTTTATCTGCTTCGGAATTAAACAAACGCTCTAATGAGTCAGTAGGAACATGTGCATCAACATGAAATACAGTAGTTTTGGTATTCTGCACTATTTCTTCCACATTCTCCCAGACCTCTTTTCCCCAAACCTCCTTTCCATGTATTAACCAATTATATTTTTTCCAACCCATCATCCAAGTAACTAGACCATTAGCAACTGACCATGAGTCAGTATACACATGACACTCTTGTCCTTTTTCAAATGCTAAGGCAAAAAAGACAGCATATAACTCAGCATATTGGCTGCTCTTCCCTTCCCCCTCCATCACTAGAGTTTTTGCCAACTTGGGATTAAACGCAACACTTTTCCATTTGCGTTTTCCACTGACATATCTAGCCGATCCATCTGTAAACCAAGCATGTTTTTGTTCTTCTGTAAGATTCTCATAGGTTTGTCCCCATTTAACTGGGGATTCCTCCATAGGTGGAGAATTCGGAAAAGGAGGCATCACTGCATCCCCTATTTCTGCAATTTTTTCATGTAAGGTGGCGATTCCGCCTTCCCCTTTTTTTGCTCTCTCAGAAATGTACCATTTCCAATTTATAATGCTTTGTTCTTGGGCATGTCCCACTCGATTTGTCTTTGGATTGGACAATACCCATTGCATAATTGGGATCGCTGGTCTCAATAGGACTTCATGCCCTATTGTTAACTGCTCGGTATCCACCAATGCCCAATAACATGCCAACAATTGTTGCTCAAAAGGTGTATACTTTTCTCCTGCATCAGGCAATTTGCGATTCCAGAATCCAAGGGGAACTCTCTTTCCTCCTTTTTTCTGCCATAGCGACCAATTAGCATACTGATTTTGTACTGACACATGAAGTTCTACACTTCCATCCATCATTGGCCACAAATCTACCGCTTGCTGTATAGCTTCTTTGGCTAAATCAAAAGCCACTTGTTGTTCTTCGCCCCAATGAAATTCATACTTCTTCCTAGTTATCTTATACAATGGAGCCAACAGTTGTCCAATATAAGATTGGGTTTCCTGTTTACTCCTTGGTGTAGGAAAATTCAAAATCTTCTGTCTCGCTTTAGGGAGAATCTCCCTATGTCCTTTATTCCACTGATCTATATAATGTGAAAATTGCATGGATTGGGGGAGATTAAACTGATCAAGATGTTCTGCCACAATTCTGTGGCAGATAGTCGGGTTATGTACCCATCCTTGGGGTAATCTTGCAAATGTATATTGTCTACCTAGCCAGGTAAAGGCGAACTGATCTTGAGCTTTCTCTTCTATTGGTATAGTAAAGAAAGCATTGGCTAAATCTATCGCGGCGTACCATGTGCCATCATGCTTCTGTATAGCTTCTACAATAATTATAGTATCTGGCACTGCTGCTGTTAATGGTGGAGTGTGTTTGTTTAGCTCTCTATAATCTACTGTCATTCTCCATGAACCATCACTTTTCTTAACCAGCCAGACTGGATTGTTCCAGGCAGTTGTAGTGGGCCTCATTAACCCTGCTTCTACCAGATCCCTGATAGTTTCCCCAATTTCTTTATGGCCTCCAGGTATACGGTATTGCTTCATTGCTACCATTTTAGTAGCTGGCGGTATATGTACTGGCGGCATTTTTACTTTTCCTACCAATACAGGTCTCATTTGAATTTCATTTTTCCTTACACCAAAGGAATATTTTCCTTCATGCAAATGCAAGGTCATTCCTTTTAAGACATCAATTCCCAAAATATATTCTGGAATCGGCACAATCAACACTGGATATTTCTTGATGGGTAAGTTTCCTACCTTCAGAGCAACCATAGTTTGCACTCCTTCAACAACCTTTCCTCCTAGACCAGCAATTTTAATTTTTGGACCTTTAAACTTTCTTAGATTTCCATAAATTAATGTAGCCTCCGCCCCCGTGTCCATTAAAGCCGCAACCCTTTGAATATTGCCCCCCTTCAAATGGATGTTTAAATCAACATAGGGGCGTTCATCCTATTTTATCCACACGGGGGCTCGGCTGGCTACCTATGCATCATCCTCTTCTCCCTCTTGTTCTACATATGTTTCATCCTTAACTCTTGTGGCTACGGCTGCCACAAGTTCCTCCCACGGGTAAATTGCCTTAAAATCCTCCCATGACGAGGGGGCGTGGCTTGGCCGAGAAGCGGAATGGCGGCTTGATTCGTGTGCTCTCGGCGGAGTCTCCACATACGCATTGTTTTCAGCGCTCCAGCCAGGATATGGGCCGTATCAACAAGACTGGGGTGACCGCAAAGACCCCCAGGATCTCGCAGACCCCAAAGTCGAGCAGCAGGAAGCTCCCAGAGATGTTTTCTAGCCAGCGGCTGGACAACGCGGCCCCTCGTGTGGCCAAGATGGTGGACACAGCCTCCCCGGGGAGCTCGCCAGACAGAAGAGAGGAGGTGGTGTCAGACGGAGAGGAGAGTGGTCTGTCGGCCCAGCTCAGCCAGCTTCCCACTCACAGCGAGCTGGCCAAATTCGCGGGGGACATTAAATCCTCCATCACTGCGGCGATTGCGGATCTGAAGGAGGACATGAGGTCGCTCTCACAGCGCGTGGAGAAGGTCGAGAGGGAGGAGGCCAGCACAAGCAACAGACTGACTGAGGTCAAGGATGTCGTAGTGGCGCATAACCGGCACCTCATTAACTTCCACAGGCACTTAGAGGATCTGGACAACCGTAATAGGAGATGTAACATTAGGGTGCGGGGGGTCCCGGAAGCGGTGGCCCCGGACCAAACCCAAGAGGCCCTGTCATCCATCTTTAATTCCTTGCTGGAGAGGCCGCCGGGCACGCAGATAGAATTTGTGCGGGCACATAGAGCTCTCCGCCCTCGAAGCATGGGGGAGGCCTTCCCTCGAGATATTATTTGCTGTTTACAGAGTTTTCCAGCTTAAGGAAGAGATCTTCTCCAAAGCCAGGAGCCGGGACACTATAACTTTCAACAATAGTGAAGTGCAGCTGTACCAGGACCTATCTGGAATCACGCTTCAGCACCGCAGGGCCTTGAGACCCCTCACAGCGTGTCTTAGGGCGAGGGGTATCCCGTATAGATGGCGTTTTCCCTTTGCACTCTCAGCAACGAGCAATGGAAGAACCGGCGTTCTCCGGATGCCAGAAGACCTGCCGGAGTTTTGTGAGACCCTGCGGATCCCACAGATCTCCCTGCCGGACTGGCTCAGTGACTTCTCTATCCCGCTCCTAGTTCAGAGAGCCGTTCTGCAGGGGCTTGTCAGCGGGTCCCAGCGGAGGGGCAGAGAAGTATCTCCCTCACACAGTGGCAGAGAGAGGAGTCGGTCGAGGCCCTGAAGATGAAGAAGCGGTTGGTGTCTGTTCGGGCTATTGCAGTGGATCCGCATATGAAACCCGTAGCTATGAACATGCTTAGACTGTTACAATGGTTGTTTGTCGATAAGTTGCTTAGAGGCTTACTTGCATTTGGGAGGGTGTTTTTTGGGGGACGCTCTCGCGCGATCCACCCAGTGGGGTATCCTTATTCCATAAAACTGGCATGGGCTCCGCAGGGAGGAACGTAGTGACGGCAAATAGTTTTTGGCTTGAGGAATAATGTTATGATATGTTTATGACGGCGCTGCAAGTGGCTGGGTGGGGGGAGGGTTGATTTATTGATTCTCCCGGACGATGTGGATCATTGGTTTAGATCTTCTGATTCGGGACGTGGGGGTGTTGGTGGAAGAGTTATCTTTGTGGGTGTTGGCATTCAGATGGGGTGTATTGGTGGGGAGAGGTGGCCTATTCTACTGGCGTGCTGGTGGGGGATTGGGGGGGGGAGGCCTCTCCCTGCTTCTCCATGCAGGCGCCTAGTGATGGGTTGCCCCACTGTTTAGTGTATCGCCTGGTACACTGAGTTATGGAGGTAGGGCTTGTTGCTTGGGCTCGGGAGGGTTGGTGTTGAGTCCTATAACATTAGCGGGTTTAAAGTCGTTCTAGCATTTATTAGATTTGTATATTGATAGAGTTGTGGTTATAATATTATGAGCGTTCTGCCGTTATTCTGCAGCTTCACCTATCTCCTCGGGCGCGAGACACATATACTGTAAAGGCTGTGGAGGGATATATGGGGAGGTAGGGGTGTGGGGTGAGAGGGGGCCTGGCTCATGATTGTCCACGCCACCCTGATTCTTGGAGCTCACTGGCCGGGTTGGGCTTTCCTTTGGTCACCAGCCGGGAGGGGGTTGATACGCGGGGCTGTGAGTGGGGGGTGGCCTCCGGGTGGGCACGTGGCCACCTTACGAGCTGAACGGGACGACCACACTAGTAGGGGGGATGCTGGGTGCTGTTCTGCTTTGGAGGTTACTCGCGTTGTGGAGGGGAGGAAGTAAGGTACTGGGTGCTTTAGGGGACTATGCGGCTCCCTGGGGCAGCATATTTGGCATGCCATGTCCCGGGTTAGGGAGGCTTGAAATGGGGATTGGGGATTTGGCTGCGAAGCTCGATTAGTGATAAGGGGGTGGGAATGGCGGAGAACTGTAGACATGAGGGGTGATCTAATTTAGCTTTATGTAGGCCCTTCTAACAGTTTTCGGGTTAAAGAGAGCATATTATTAGGGTTCGAGGTGGGGACTCCGCCGGGCCTATCTTGTCTGTCAAACCGATATCAGTAGGTGGGTGGGTATTGGGTGTCGCTCGTCGGCCTTCCACGTATTCCCCCTGAAGGGCGTCAATTTGGAGTGGAATAGGAGGGAGCTAAGTAGCGGGCTCTCCTACCCAAGGACCTTGGAGGCATTTCTTCAGGTCGCGGGGGATAACGGGGGAGTTTAGGTCTCCCTGTGGGTGTTATCCCGGTAGTTTCCACCATATGTATAGGAGAATTTTTTTATCCCCTTGGCCCTCTTCATTGATTGGTGTTTTGTATGTTTGTTTTCTGTTTTTGTGTTAGGTGTGTTTTGGTCAGTGTCCCTTGTGTGGTTCTTGGTCCCTGAAGGTTTTCCTTTTCCTTTACCCTACTTCTTCTGCGGATCGGGGGAGGGGGGGTGCCCTGGTGTGAGTAGTTCGGGGGGCTTGGGTGGAGGTGGGAGGTTGGATGCATAACGCTCTTTGGCAATGAGTTCACTGTGCCTGAATGTCTTATCTATAAATGCTAAGGGGCTGAACTCCCCTCAGAAACGGCATGCTTTATTCAGAGAACTTAAGAACTTCAGGGCTCACATAGCATTGATTCAGTAGGCTCATTTTCAGAAAAACAAAGCCCCGTACCTGGGAAATAGGACATACACGACATGCCACGCTGCCCCTTCTCCAAATAACAAAGCGAAAGGGGTTGCGATTCTGGTGGATAGGGAGGTGGATCTACGGGTGTTGGCGGTGGAAAAAGACAAGGAAGGTAGATTTATTTTTCTGAAGGGGAGGCTTCCTAATGGTTCGGTCGTTACTATAGCAAATGTTTACGCCCCAAATAAAGACCAACATAGCTTTTGCAGGGTGGTCCTAGATTGGGGGCATTTCAGGAGGGAATTCTGATTCTGGGCGGAGATCTAAACTGTGCTTTAAATCCTTTAGTAGATACTTCAGATGCTAAAACGGCCATCTCCTTGTCATGCCCGGAGTTCCTCCTTAGCCGATTGCCTGTGTATTTATGCAGCCTGACCACCAGATGGTGCGGTCCAGCAGAACTCCTGGGATCAGCCAGCACCTGGGCTAATTAGCTGCTACCCTTTATAAGCTGATGCTGACATGTAGTCAGTGGCTTAACATTGTTGTTGTTGTTGATGATCATTGCTTCGTGTACTCTGTGAACCTGGACCCTTTGATCTTGAGCCTGAACTCTGTATAGCAGAGCATCTGTATCCTGTATCCCCTTGTGAACCATTGTGTTCATTTCTGTTGCCTTGGACTATATTGGACTGGACTTCGTGTTTGCATGTTATTCCTCACTACCACTGTATGTATAGCAATCTGAGTGTTTGTTTGCTTGTTCACAATAAACACATTGTGTTGCTGCACTATGCCAGTCTCTCTGCCTTTCAGTTCTCTAATAATTGGTCACCCCTTATTAACGGTTATCTCCCGGGAGATATCCGTGACAGAATGTTAAGCCCATTAAGACCATAAGAGACTGTAAGGCTGAGCTGGCTTTGGTGTGCTGAGTGTATGCATGGTCCTAGTGCCAGCCTTAGTACTTTGTCTGCATTGCCTTCTAGCCTTTGCCATAGTTTGCCATAGCCTGTATTGGGGCCCACCTTGTTTTGTAGTTTGGGGCCCAGTTCTTTTCTGTCTAGTGTGTCTGTCTAGTATTTGTCTCTCCTGTGTTTCCCCTTCCCAAGTCTGCGACCACCACGGGATTACCTGGGGCCTGTGCATCTTCACCTTCAGAAGCTCTGCTGAAGAAGTAGGTGGATAACGGGCTCCTTGAGTTCCAGGTCCCCTACGCCTCTGGTTAATCGGCAGTTTGCCTCCCTGGTGGCGCAGGCGGGTTGTCTGTCTGTTGTGTGTTTAGTCAGCCTCCCAAGATGTCCAAAAAGGCATCTGTAGCTATGGACCCTGACCATCCCACTTCTCCCACAGACAGATACATATTTGTGCCCCCACCTCGCTTTAAAGAGCTCACCTTGACCACTTATTCCCAGTTCCTCCAGGCTGCCGCAAAATTACTGTCGGAGCCTTATTTTCAGCAGTCTCCTAAGACTACCTTAAGTCGTCAGGTGGCCTACTTTCTGTTGGAGGATGACCTGTTTTTCTGGGCTGAAGCTTGGTTAGATCATTGCAAACATCTCAGTGAAAATGTAGTCGAATTCCTGCAATTTTTAGGTACTTCATACTTAAATATTCCTGAGACAGTGTTTGCTGGCTTGGACCTGGCTTCAGTATTTGCAGCCCAGAAATCTAAAATGTCTGATCAATCTGACCAACCTGTCTTGTCTGATCAATCTGACCAACCTGTCTTGTCTGATCAATCTGACCAACCTGTCTTGTCTGATCAATCTGACCAACCTGTCTTGTCTGATCAATCTGACCAACCTGTCTTGTCTGATCAATCTGACCCACCTGTCTTGTCTGATCAATCTGACCCACCTGTCTTGTCTGATCAATCTGACCCACCTGTCTTGTCTGATCAATCTGACCCACCTGTCTTGTCTGATCAATCTGACCCACCTGTCTTGTCTGATCAATCTGACCCGTCTGTCTTGTCTGATCAATCTGACCCGTCTGTCTTGTCTGATCAATCTGACCCGTCTGTCTTGTCTGATCAATCTGACCCGTCTGTCTTGTCTGATCAACCTGACCCGTCTGTCTTGTCTGATCAACCTGACCCGTCTGTCCTGTCTGATCAACCTGACCCGTCTGTCCTGTCTGATCAACCTGACCCGTCTGTCCTGTCTGATCAACCTGACCCGTCTGTCCTGTCTGATCAACCTGACCCGTCTGTCCTGTCTGATCAACCTGACCCGTCTGTCCTGTCTGATCAACCTGACCCGTCTGTCCTGTCTGATCAACCTGACCCGTCTGTCCTGTCTGATCAACCTGACCCGTCTGTCCTGTCTGATCAACCTGACCCGTCTGTCCTGTCTGATCAACCTGACCCGTCTGTCCTGTCTGATCAACCTGACCCGTCTGTCCTGTCTGATCAACCTGACCCGTCTGTCCTGTCTGATCAACCTGACCCGTCTGTCCTGTCTGATCAACCTGACCCGTCTGTCCTGTCTGATCAACCTGACCCGTCTGTCCTGTCTGATCAACCTGACCCATCTGTCCTGTCTGATCAACCTGACCCGTCTGTCCTGTCTGATCAACCTGACCCGTCTGATCACTCTGACCTGTCGGTCCAGTCTGCTCAATCTGACCTGTCGGTCCAGTCTGCTCAATCTGACCTGTCGGTCCAGTCTGCTCAATCTGACCTGTCGGTCCAGTCTGCTCAAAGCGCCCTGCCTGCCGGGTTGGATCGCCCTGCTCAAAGCGCCCTGCCTGCCGGGTTGGATCGCCCTGCTCAAAGCGCCCTGCCTGCCGGGTTGGATCGCCCTGCTCAACGCGCCCTGCCTGCCGGGTTGGATCGCCCTGCTCAACGCGCCCTGCCTGCCGGGTTGGATCGCCCTGCTCAACGCGCCCTGCCTGCCGGGTTGGATCGCCCTGCTCAACGCGCCCTGCCTGCCGGGTTGGATCGCCCTGCTCAACGCGCCCTGCCTGCCGGGTTGGATCGCCCTGCTCAACGCGCCCTGCCTGCCGGGTTGGATCGCCCTGCTCAACGCGCCCTGCCTGCCGGGTTGGATCGCCCTGCTCAACGCGCCCTGCCTGCCGGGTTGGATCGCCCTGCTCAACGCGCCCTGCCTGCCGGGTTGGATCGCCCTGCTCAACGCGCCCTGCCTGCCGGGTTGGATCGCCCTGCTCAACGCGCCCTGCCTGCCGGGTTGGATCGCCCTGCTCAACGCGCCCCGGTTGCTGGGTTGGATCACCCGTGCCACCATTTCGTGGACTTTGATCCTGGGGGGACTTCGATGTCCGCCAAGTCTTCGCCTGCTTTGGTCTTTATCCCTGTCCTGCGGAGCAGGTATCTAAAGGCGTTCGGTGCCCGCCTGGTCGGGGGGGGGATACTGTCATGCCCGGAGTTCCTCCTTAGCCGATTGCCTGTGTATTTATGCAGCCTGACCACCAGATGGTGCGGTCCAGCAGAACTCCTGGGATCAGCCAGCACCTGGGCTAATTAGCTGCTACCCTTTATAAGCTGATGCTGACATGTAGTCAGTGGCTTAACATTGTTGTTGTTGTTGATGATCATTGCTTCGTGTACTCTGTGAACCTGGACCCTTTGATCTTGAGCCTGAACTCTGTATAGCAGAGCATCTGTATCCTGTATCCCCTTGTGAACCATTGTGTTCATTTCTGTTGCCTTGGACTATATTGGACTGGACTTCGTGTTTGCATGTTATTCCTCACTACCACTGTATGTATAGCAATCTGAGTGTTTGTTTGCTTGTTCACAATAAACACATTGTGTTGCTGCACTATGCCAGTCTCTCTGCCTTTCAGTTCTCTAATAATTGGTCACCCCTTATTAACGGTTATCTCCCGGGAGATATCCGTGACACTCCTATAGGGCTTTGAAACAGATAAAGAGAGCATTGCAAGATCTCGCGCTGGTGGACTCCTGGCACCTGATGCACCCGACGGAGAAAGATTTCACATACTACTCGCCCTTACATGTTAAATACTCTAGAATAGATTATATTTTCTTGTCACAGAGAGACTTGGAGAGAGTGGAGGCGGTGCGTATCGGCAATATTTCTTTCTCCGATCACGCTCCGGTTATGCTTTCCTTGTCCCTTCCGTACAGGGAACGGAAGGAATGGAATTGGAGAATGAATGAAATTATAGGACCCTAGTATAGTTAAAAAGTTGAGAGAGAATATTTTACTGTACATCAGGGAGAATGATTTGGGGGAGGTGGACCCAGTTACAGTATGGGAAGCCCATAAGTGTACACTGAGGGGCCTGTTGATCCAAGAGGGGGCGAGACTCAAAAGAGAGAGGGGTTTGAGACTGGAGAGACTATCCCGGCAGATAGCAGACCTAGAATCACAGCATAAAAGTTCCCTTCTGGTGAGTCATTTGCAGGAGCTGGAAACCAAAAGGAAGGAGCTTGGGGATCTGCTTTTTAGGGAGTCGGCCAGGTACTTCACCAGACGCCATGGTCTGTTCTATGAACAAGGGAATAAGACGGGTCGCTTGTTGACCAGGGCATTGCGTCCTAGACTTACTCAGGCCAGGGTAGAGGGAGTTAGAGGCACTGATGGGGTGCTATATCAAAAGAATAAGGATATAGCAGAGGTCTTTAGCAGGTTTTACTCATCCCTATACAATCTACCAGAACATCAGAGGTCGGCGGGGAGGGAAGACCTCATGGCTGCATACTTGGAAGAGGCCAAAATGCCATCTCTTTCTCAAGAGATAGTGGAGCAACTGGAGGCCCCAGTAACGGTAGCAGAGTTACAGAAAGCCATCAAAGCACCTAAGCCGGGGAAGACCCCAGGCCCGGATGGCTTCCCATCCCAGTATTATAAAACTTTTTCTGACCAGTTGCTTCCACTTATGGCGCGGGCGTTTGAATCCACAGCCATTTCAGGCAAGCTGCCAAGCACAGTGCTGGAGGCGCGAGTTGTTGTGATCCCGAAGGAGGGGAAGGATGTTACTGACTGCCGCAACTATAGGCCGATATCTCTTTGAATGTAGATGTCAAAATATTTGCAAAGGCCTTAGCTGGGAGGCTAGCGGATTTATTGCCAGGTTTAATCGGCCAGGACCAGGTGGGTTTTGTTCCAGGAAGGGAAGCCCGAGATAACGTGATAAAAGCCTTGAATATCCAATGGTGGGCTAGATCTAGGAAGGTGCAGGCCATAATGCTTTCAACTGATTCCGAGAAGGCATTCGATCGGGTGGATTGGGGGTGGATAGAGAAGGTGCTAGCACACATTGGACTGGGTGAGGTGGCGAGGAATAGGATTATGGCTCTGTACTCAGCTCCGGTGGCGAGGGTGAATAATTGCTCCTCCCTCTTATTCCACATTTGGAATGGTACGAGACAGGGGTGCCCGCTGTCCCCCCTGTCCCGCCCTCTCGCTGGAGCCCATTCTGCGGATGGTCGACCTTTGTGGAAACATTAAGGGCATATTGATAGGGGGTAGGGAAAGAAAGGTAGCGGCATATGGGGATGATATGCTTTTTTTCCTGCACTCTCCGAGGGTGTCGGTCCCGAATTTGTTAAAGGAGTTTGAGACCTTTGGGCGTCTGTCCAATTTAAAGATTAACTTTGGCAAGTCTAGAGCTATGAATTTATCAATGCCAGAGCCAGAGGTGAGGGCCCTTCAGGGGTTGTTTCCCTTTAGCTGGGAAATGAAAAGTCTTAAATATTTGGGGGTTCAGTTGCCCGTCCTGCCTTCCAACCTGGTTCAACTGAACTTTGTGCCCATCGGGGCTAGGGTGCGGAAGGACTTGGAGGGATGGGGCAGGCTGCGGCTGTCTTGGTTTGGGCGCATGGCGGTACTTAAAATGAACGTATTGCCTCGGTTATTGTACCTGCTGCAGTGCATCCCAATCAAGATCCCGGAGTCCTCCTTTAAGTCTTTGTCAAAGTCCTTTAGAGCGTTTGTTTGGGCGGGCAGACCACCTAGGATTAGGCGGAATCTCCTTCTACTCGCAAAGGAACAGGGGGGGTCGGGGTTGCCCTGTATGAGGTCATATTATATGGCGGCCCATTTAGGCAGAGTGGTGGATTGGCAGGTGAATGGTCTACAGAAAGATTGGGTGAGACTAGAGGGGGAGGCGGCCACAGGTGGTGGAATGGATATCGTTTGTAGTCTTAGGCGGGGGGAGATTCCAGCGGTGGCTAAAGCTCATCCGTATATTGGGATGTCCCTATCTGTATTTGGATATTTATGCAGGGGTACACAAGCGCTGGCCTCTTTTCCAGGACACCTGATGCCGGTTCTGGAGAATCCGGCATTCCCACCGGGGAGGCATTTCTCTAGGCTGCATGAATGTGGGGGCCCTAAGCCCCTGAGGATCCATCATTTACAAGATAGGGGTAGATTTCGGGACCAGCAGAATTTGCAGCAGCTACTTGAGGGGGAGATCCCCACCCTCACTTACCTGCAGTTAAGACACTTCTTCCTCTCTAGGGCGGTGAGGGAGGGTATGAGGAAAGAGCTAACAGAGTTTGAAGAGGCATGTCTGGGAAACGGCCCTAAAGCACATCTTCTGTCCTGGGCATATGGGTTAATTCGGGGCAGCAGGACACAGGAGCTCAGACCATGGGAAGGGAGATGGGAATCGGATATAGGGAGGCCCTTGTCAGATACAGAATGGAGGGATATCTATAGGAATGCCCACAAGGGGTTGATAAGTAGCTCGATGCAGGAGACGAATTAAAAATTGATCACGTGCTGGTACCGGACCCCAGAGTTTTTGCACGCTATTTTCCCAACTGTCCCAGACGTATGCTGGAGGTGCAGACGGAGTGGTGCTTCGATGATTCACATTTGGTGGTCCTGCTCTGGGATCAGGGATTTCTGGGAGCAGGTAAAGGACATAAGCGGCAGGATATTAGGTGAACCATTAGTTTGGAGTGTGGAGGCTGTTCTGTTGGGGTGGTCGCCAGATGGTAGAGGGGAGGCGGGAGGTGCCCCCTTGGGCCGGCACCTTTTGAATGCTGCTAGGGTTCTAATTCCAAGAAACTGGAGGTCCCAGAAAACGTCCTTGGTCAGGGATTGGTTTAATCAAATCAACCATGTCGAGGTTATGGAGGAAATTTGCTACACCAAACAGGACAGACTGGATGTGTACCTAAAGATCTGGTCAGTCTGGGTTCTGTTTAAGGATTCAGACTTATACAAGCGGGTATGGAACTCTTGAGGTCCAGTAGCGATATTTGCAGGGGGGGGGGCGGTGCTGGGGCCGGGGAGATGGGGTGAGGCTCCCGTTGGGTGTTTTGCGCTTGGGTGGGAGGGCGACTCTCTCCCCCCCCCGGCTCTCCTAGCGGCTGGCCGCATCTTTTCCCCCCTCCTTATACCTTATACCTGCCCTCTCTTCTCCCATCCTTCCCACTCGTCCCTTGTTTCCCCTAAGTCCCTTCCCTAGTTTGTCCTGTGTATAATGTTGTGTGATGTCTGTGGTGTTTGTGTTGTCGGTCTCGTGTCTCTTGGATATGGGGTCTCGTGTTAGTATCCGGTGATGTGAATGGAGGAGAGACGAGAGAAATATGAGACTTGGTTGTGGTGCAGCGGAGGCTAGCCTGTCCAGGGGGTCTGGGGCGGGGGGGATTGGTGGAGAGATGAGTCGGGAGTGGGGTTGTGCTCCTGTGTAAAGATGCAGGTTCAATAGTAGCCTCTCTCCCCTTCCATAGGCATGGATTCCGAATCCCAGGATGGTGGGTAAGCGGTTTGGGAGGAGGTGGACGGATAGTCCGGAGAACCACAGAAGTCCCCCTCTAAGGTAGAGCGAGCTGCAGAATGGGCAGCAGTTGTCCTCTAGCTGCCTAAGGAGTATTGTGCCTTTCTGATTATGGACATGATGTGTATTGTTATAATTTCAGCTCAATTGTTGTTGACGGATACTGGATGTATTGTACTTATTGTTGTCTGTAGATCAATAAAAATGGAGTATGATAAAAAAAATCCTCCCATAACCTTTCAGAAGGGGGGGCAGTGGGAAACACCTGTTTCCCTTTATCCTGTTTAGGTTTAGGGGTTTTCTTATCCCCTCCTTCAAAAGGGGTCCTGGTCACTTGTTTGGCTGACATCACTTTCTGTTTATATAGTCTCCATAATTCTTTAGTATCTTTGCCATCAATTTGCTCCTTCTTAGCCCCTGCTTTCAACAATGCCTGAAACATATCCCTTCGGGATACTCTCTCCGCATTCTTATCAGACGAGTATTCACTTTTCTTCTTCCAACCATTCTCATTATTCCTATTGGGAGCATTGGATCGAGGGGCTGGATTCCAATCTCCCAATTCCGCTAAATTTTTCATCCTAGTCAGTACTTCCTGTACTGGTTCTCCGGTCATAGCCACTGTTAAAGTTAGGATTACTGCTTTGTATGCAGGCGGTGCACTTTTAACCAGCCTATTACGTATGGATGCCGTTAGTGGCACCGTTAAATAATCATTATCCACTTCCAAAATGGGAAGTGCTGATCTCATAGCTTCTTCTTTTAGTCTGGCTATCCCGTCCCTCAGGGTAAACCAAGATTTATCATTTACAGGTAGGTCCCCTGGGTCAGGGTATTTTTCCATTACCGCTGTTACTAAAATTATAAATAAAGTCTGCATAACCACCATTGCATGGTCTTGAAAGTATGCCTCAAAACTCTTACGGAGCTCTGGGTCTCGAGTTAGAGATGTAAACTTCTTAATGTCTTCATTGTCTAACTGAACTCCGGTTCCTCCCGATTCATAGACCCTTATCAACCAGGAGATTTCTCCCTCTCCCGGTCTTTGTCTGAATTGCGTCAAAATACTATCTATCTCCGATTGGGAGAAATCTTCCATGGAAATCCTAGTTCGTGTTTTAGGAGCTAAAGGGACCATTACTGGGTTCCCTTGAGGATCCACCCTAGGATTCCCCTGGGCATCTCAGTTTTCTCGTGCCTCTTCTTAACGGGGTTAACACTGACAGAATCCATCAGTGATTCAGACAAATCTTCCCGGTCTGATGAGGACGTGGAGTCCCAGATATCTCCATCCCAACTATCTGGGTCCCAGTCCACTGAAGCCACTGCTATACTTTTCTGCACTTTTTGTTGATTCACTCTACCCCTCCTTTTCCTGTACTTATTCCGCGCTACCTTTACCGCAGCTTTTTCTGCTATCCCCTGATAATGTTCCAACTTATCCCGTAATAATCGAGTATCCACCACCTTTTGTCCTCCAATCTCTACTAATTTTTGCTCCATTTGTGAGCATTTCTTTTGTGGAGACAGATTCTTTTGATGCATCAAACGGTATGCACTCAAGAGAATCCAATTGCGTCTCCCAAGAGCTGCAACATCAGGGACTGTCTCGAGAACCTGCACTACATCTGTAGGTTCCCCATTGTTGAGCTTACTATCCCAGGATTCAGCCAACACCGAGAACCTAATTTCTTGGGCAATAAAATTATAGGGAGACTCGTACAGCCAGGAATCTCCACTACATCTTTTCCTGTTTCCTTAGGACGTTTTTTGAACATCTTGGCACAATGCCAATTTTGCGCGCGATGGCAACGTGCGGTAATTCCTATTTGTCTGATTCTGACTTCCCAATCACTGTTAGGACTGGCTGTACTGAACCGTGAAGGCTCCGACAATTCCTGTCAACTTTACAGTGGGCTCTTGCCTTAATGAGTTTAGTCAGAATCACACTCCTAGCAATATAACCCCTTCAAGTCACCACTTGCATTCACCGATCTCTGGGTCAACGGATTGCTCCTAGCCAGAGGGGTGGGGCGTCTTGTGACTATCCGCGGTCTACGAGTATATCAATTTTACATAATACATCCCATCCTCGTTGCCATTTAATGTATTACCAAGTGCATAAATGCCTCATCGGGCTACTTACTACGCTCACTAATATTCGAATTAGGAAATCAAATGGTAATCATTGAATCTTTGGAATATTTATTGTATAGTTATGATTTACATTAACATGATTATCATTAGGCTATCATCATTTTTATAATAGGTAGTAAGCATCAATACATTACCGGATATTGTAGCATCACTCCCGTATTGGGGGACTCAATAGGAAGGTTCAGTGAGTTCCGGCTTGCATCACATACATAAGTGCATCCACTTCAGCAGTCTGGAAAGTCCCTGAACCCTCGGCAAGATCCCCTTATTTTTATATTATTAATACCTTGTGCATGCCCAGTCATTTCATAGTTGCATAACCTAACACATGAACAGTTTGTGCTGTTCCACACTGGCACGCACTGTTCCCATCACGGTACAGCTCATTCTTTATGGGATTGTCTGGTGAGCTTGAAATATGCAGGGACATATAGAATCATACCTTATTATATGAAAACCATCCATGATTCATGTCACACTCGTATCACAGGCCCTAACATCAACCTTGTAAAACTTAGAAAAAGTATGAGCTTGAAATATGCAGGGACATATAGAATCATACCTTATTATATGAAAACCATCCATCATTCATGTCACACTCGTATCACAGGCCCTAACATCAACCTTGTAAAACTTAGAAAAAGTATGAACAGAAGACCAAGTAGCGGCCTTGCAAACTTGTTCAACAGAAGCCTGGTGCTGAAAGGCCCAAGAGGCACCAATAGCACAAGTGGAATGAGCAGTAAGGCGGAAGGGAGGATCCTTCTCTTTAGCAGAATAGGCCTGAATAACAGCCTGACGGATCCACTTGCTGATGGTAGACTTAGCTGGAGCCAGACCCTTCTTAGGACCAGAAGGGACCACAAAAAGAGCATCAGTCTTTCTGAAGGGCTCAGTAGCCACCAAATAGAACTTCAGGTTCCTGACCACATCCAAAGAATGTAGAGCCCTCTCCTTAGGGTTACTATGATTAGGGCACAGAGAAGGAAGAACATGTCCTGATTGAGATGAAAAGCAGACACAACCTTAGGCAGAAAATCTGGTTTAAAGTGAAACACCACCTTGTCATGGTGTCTCTCAAAGTAAGGGGGCTTGATGGAAAGTGCTGCCCCAGATCTAAACCATGTTGGAGAAATTCCAGAATCCTAGGAATAGAAAACACACGACAGGGAAGAGATTTAGCCTCACACCAGTCAATGTAGGTACGCCAAACCCTATAGTAGATGGAAGAAGACTTTTTCCTAGCCCTGATCATGGTGTTAACAACAGAGGCAGGCAGCCCCTTTTCTGATAAGATGGAGGTTTCAGCAGCCAGGCCGTTAAAGCCAGCGTTTGTAAATTGGGGTAGCGTAGCCGCCCCTCAGTGAGCAGGTCTGGATCCTTGGGCAGGGCATACTGATCTACCGCCAGCTGCACGATGTCTGCGAACCACACTCTTCTTGGCCAACAGGGGGCCGCTACCACCCCCCCACCCCCAACGAAGTCAGAGAGGGGGGGGGGAAGAGAGAGAGACGAGAAGGCAGTGGCGAGCAGCCATGGCCAGGGAGGGGGGGAGCACGGGGGGGACCCAAAAAGGAAAATAAGGGGACACAGTCCCCAAACTACTCACCCCTCAGAAGCCAGGACAGAAACTCTGCATCCCTAATAGGCTCACCATAAAGCTTATGGCCGGATACCCTTTGTGTTACAGGGTCTGTGGCTTGGAGCTGCGCTCCAGGAGCACTTGACCCTACTGCTCTTCTACCTTCATCCGATCTGTCAGCCGAGGCTGGGAGGCAGTGAGGGTCCAGAAACGGATGGAAATAGACATGCAGGGCCGCAGGCTTGGTTGCCCCGCTCACCTGCGCAAGAGAGAGCCATCTTCTAACTTTGCAGTATCACTGCAGAGGAAACACTGGGAACTCTATGGTTAATCCCGTTTTTTTAGGGAGCCGGGATATGCCACAGCTTCCTGCAGTACCACTGCGACACCTTGTGGCAGAATAACCCAACTGTTGTGAATACCGAAGCGGCCGTGCCATGCAATAAAGAAAATAATGTGCCCACCAGACAGCCATTCCTGACTAACCTGATTGGTGGCCGAGGCTGGAGCAGCCACTGCCAGTGATGGAATCTATCGCCAGTAAGTACTTCTGCCCACTTTTGGGCTTCATTTGTACATCAGGGCTTCCCAGGTGTAGATGGGCATAAGGTGACTGGCAATCATCTTTGACCCTAGGCCCATTTTATTGGGAAGCTAGTCCTCAGCCTGTCCAGCTGCTTGTCTGTTCCAGGTATGTGAACATTACCACAGCAGCCAGGTAGCCACCATCTTTACAAGATGTTCAGCAACAGCTTCCACCTTGTTTCTCCCACACAGGTTGACATACCTCCCAAGTGTCACAGTGGACGGCCCTGGCTGCAGTTATTTATTTATTTTCTCTTTACATCATTGGTGGTCCAGTGGGAGGATCAGGGCGGGACACCCGAGCTAGCACCATGCCATTGGCTGAGGCCTCCTGTCACAAGAAGGAGTCAGCTCATTCAGGGTCGGAGCTAGTAAGCAGCATGGTGCCACTGAGAGGAACACTCCGTTCATCTGAGAAGTAAGGTGTGTGTGCGTGGTTTCTGGGGGACGGTCTGTAATGAGGGATGCCCTTAACTGGCTTTAATGAAGGATGCCCCTCACTGGTTGTAATAAGGGATGCCCCTCACTGGTTGTAATGAGAGATGCTGCTGTCTGTAATGGAGGGATGCCCCTCACTGGTTATAATGAGATGCTGCTCACTGTCTGTAATGGAGGGATGCCCCTCACTAGTTGTAATGATGAGATGCTGCTGTCTGTAATGGAGGGATGCCCCTCACTGGTTATAATGAGAGATGCTGCTCACTGTCTGTAATGGAGGGATGCCCCTCACTGGTTATAATGAAAGATGCCCCTCACTAGTTGTAATGATGAGATGCTGCTGTCTGTAATGGAGGGATGCCCCTCACTGGTTATAATGAGAGATGCTGCTCAGTGTCTGTAATGGAGGGATGCCCCTCACTGGTTATAATGAAAGATGCCCCTCACTGGTTGTAATGAGAGATGCTGCTGTCTGTAATGGAGGGATGCCCCTCACTGGTTATAATGAGAGATGCTGTGTCATCACCCGCTTACCGATTCCCCGTTCCAGCGGCGTCACGGGTCCTCAGCCGCCCGCTCCCGCTGCGCAGCCACCTGTCCGGCGGCCGCGGCGGGCGGCGGTCTCTGTCTCGGCTGGCGCGCACGCGCCTGCCTCCTCAGCTGACGGCCCCAGCGTCAGCTCTCGTGCTCGCGCGCGTGCGCGAGCACGTTTTGTTTATACCCTCCGGCGGCGCTGCTCTCAGCGCGGCCGCCGGAGGAAGATTAAGTAAATCAATTAAAGGCCCAGCTGCACCAGTGGGAGTGCCCCACTGGGACTGGGCCAATCAGCTGCCCCTGAGTTCTGGGCTGCACGCCCTGTGTTACCAATCCCTGTGAGGTTCTTAAGTTGCACCAATCACCACACCGATTCTCCAGGGCCAATGATGCCTGTTCCCTATTTAATCTCAACCCAGTCAGTCTGTCGTTGCCTGTTATAGCGCCTAGACCCTAGTATTTGCTTATCCCTGAGATTGATCCTGATTCCTGTTGCCGACCCTTGCTTGCCTTGACCATCCTCGATCTCCACTCCTGTTGCCGACCCTCGCTTGTTTGACCATCCTCGATCTCCACTCCTGTTGCCGACCCTCGCTTGTTTGACCATCCTCGATCTCCACTCCCGTTGCCGACCCTTGCCTGTCTGTTGGACTTCCACCTTACGCTCACATTCCGGCTACCCGATTCCTCTTCCAGCCGCGGGCTCTCCAGGTCTCTGTACCGCAAGACCTCATCCTTTGAGCCATAAAGTCCTGGGGGCAACCGATCCCGAGCAGGCGTGTTCTGCGTCTCGGCAAGCGGGGGCTCCTATAGGTGAAGCTGGCTGCGGAGATTGGGGGTTGAGGTCCTTACTAAGAGAGCTGGAGTTGTCCAAGTGGTAATCGTGGTTCCGGGAGCGTGACAGTATAACAGGCCCAAAAATATTAATATGGAAGACCTGGTACAGCAAGTTCAGGCGATGGCCACCGCTATCAATCAACTTGCCCAGAGGGTGGCCAATCAAGAAACCCGCCAGACTTCAACACCCGCTGTATCACCTCATATTCCTGAGCCTAAGGTTCCTTTACCTGAAAAGTTCTTTGGAGACCGGGCCGGCTTTTCAAATTTCAAGAATTCGTGTGAACTCTACTTTAGGCTGCGGCCTTTATCTTCTGGCACAGAAACCCAACGGGTGGGTTTAATTATCTCTTTGCTACAAGGAGATCCCCAGTCATGGGCTTTCAGCTTGCTCCCTGAAGATCCTGCCTTACACTCCGTGACATCCTTTTTCTCAGCTATGGGAGTGTTGTATGCGGATCCTGATCGTCAGTCCACGGCGGAAAACAGGCTTCGGGCCCTGAAGCAGGGTCGGAATTCCGCCGAGGACTACAGCACTGAGTTCCGGCGCTGGGCAGTAGAATCTACCTGGAACGATCCAGCCCTATGTAGCCAATTCCGCATGGGGCTATCTGAAAATATTAAAGATGCCCTGGTCAACTTTCCCACTCCTAAAGATTTGGACCAGCTTATGCAGGTCTCCATCAGGATCGATAGGCGTCTTAGGGAGAGAGCCAGGGAAAGGGTTAGGGTTACTACTCCCTTTAGACCTTCACAAACTCCCAGCCCTTCAACTCCTGGTGGGGTAAACTCCTCCTCCCCCTCTCAAGAGGAGCCAATGCAGGTTGGCAGAGCCCGTCTTTCTCAGGACGAGAAACAACGAAGACGGTCTTTGGGTCTTTGTCTCTATTGTGGGTCCCCGGGGCATTTTGCCAGATCTTGCCCTAATAAGGGATATCCGGCGGGAAACTTTCTCGCCTAGGTCAGGAAGAGGGTGCTGACCTAGGTGGATGGAAGCATTACTCTCACCATGATAAGATGTTAATCCCTACAGAGCTTTTCTGGGGTCTTTCCAAACAGGCAGTATCTGCTTTTGTTGATAGTGGAGCTGCAGGTAACTTCCTGGATCGGAGCATAATCTCCATCCTAGGGGTTCCACTGGTACCCCTTGAAAAGTCTCTTCAGGTTTTGGCCATAAATGGGAAGGCTATCCTGGGAGGGCCGGTCAGTCACAAGACCCCTCCTCTCAGATTGGTGGCCGGCTCATCTCATACTGAACATATAGAATTCCTGGTGTTTGATTGTCCGGAAACACCAGTAGTTTTGGGATATCCATGGCTAAAACTCCATAACCCCGTATTTAATTGGCAGTCGGGTGATCTGGTTAAGTGGAGTGATTTCTGTAGATCACATTGCTTCTCCACTATCCTTAGGAGTGTGCAGATTTCGCCCCAAGAACTGCCTCTGCCTTATATAGATTGGGCAGATGTCTTTTCTGAGCGGTCCGCTGATAATCTACCCCCACACAGACCCTATGACTGTCCCATCGACCTACTTCCTGGAACTATACCTCCTAGGGGCAAGATCTATAATCTGAATCGAGCTGAAGAGCAGGCTATGAAGGAATATATTTCTGAAAATCTGAGCAAAGGCTTTATCCGCCCATCAACATCACCGGCGGGTGCCGGCTTCTTTTTTGTTGAGAAGAAGGATGGAGGTTTAAGGCCTTGCATAGATTATAGAGCCTTGAATAAGATCACCGTTAAAAATTGTTATCCTCTTCCCTTAATAGGTGATTTATTTAATCAGGTAGTGGGGGCTCGAATTTTTTCTAAACTAGATCTAAAGGGGGCCTACAACCTGATCCGTATTCGGCAAGGGGATGAATGGAAAACGGCGTTCAATGTTAAAGATGGTCATTATGAATATTTAGTGATGCCTTTTGGCCTTTGTAATGCTCCTGCGGTCTTTCAAGACTTTGTTAATGACGTCTTTCGTGACTTTTTGGGTAACTTCGTTGTGGTTTATTTGGATGACATCCTCATTTACTCTAAGAACCTTTCCGAACACAGGCAACATGTAAGACTGGTCCTTCAGAAATTAAGAGAGAATAATTTATACGCTAAAATCTCTAAGTGTATGTTTGAAGTCGCCTCCGTTCCCTTCTTGGGATATATTATTTCTAGTCAGGGGTTGGAGATGGATGGGGGAAAAGTTTCGGCAGTACGGGATTGGGTACAACCCAAATCCTTAAAAGAATTACAACGCTTTTTAGGATTTGCTAATTTCTATCGACGTTTTATCAAGGGTTTTTCTAGTATCGTTGCGCCTCTCACCAATCTCACCCGCAAAGCCGCGTTCACTGTTAACTGGTCACCATCAGCTATTGAAGCCTTTCGTGTCCTAAAACAGGCTTTTACTTCGGCGCCAGTTTTAGTGCACCCCGACGTCAACAAACCTTTTGTTATTGAAGTAGATGCGTCTGAATTAGGTGTTGGAGCTGTTTTATCGCAATTCTCCGGATCTCCTGAACGTATGCATCCATGTGCCTATTTTTCCCGGAAATTTAATACCGCAGAACAAAATTATGATGTCGGCAACAGGGAACTATTAGCTATTAAACTGGCATTTGATGAATGGCGTCATTGGTTGGAGGGTTCCTTACATCCTATCACTGTATATACCGATCACAAAAATCTCGAGTATATAGGCGCCGCCAAGAGGTTAAATTCTCGACAGGCCCGTTGGGCATTGTTTTTTTCGCGTTTCAATTTTATTATTACCTTTAAGCCGGGCGTGAAAAATACTAAGGCCGATGCTCTGTCGCGCATGTTTGGTGAGTGTAAGGATCGGGGGGATACTGGTGAGCCTATCTTACCTGCAGGTTGTGTAGTCGGGGCCTTGCTCCCTGATCTCTCTAATGTTTTGGCACCGTTCCAAGATGAATCGCCTGTAAACGCACCTATGGGATGTCAATTTGTACCGCCGCATTTGCGTTCTGATGTTATTCGCGAATTCCACGACGCAAAGACTGCTGGGCATCTGGGAGTTCGTAAGACTTTTATTTTAGCTCGGCGCCACGTATGGTGGCCTTCTATGAGACGTGATATCACTACCCTTATCAACGCATGTTCCGTCTGTGCACGAAGTAAAGGGGTACACAAGGACCCTAGTGGTTATCTTATTCCCCTTGAGATCCCTAAAGAACCTTGGTCTCACATTTCGATGGACTTTATTGTTGATTTACCTTTTTCTCATGGGAACACTGTGATTTGGGTGGTCGTCGATAGATTCAGTAAGATGGCTCACTTCATTGCTTTACCCAAGCTACCCTCGGCTCCTGAGCTTTCGCGTTTATTCGTCTCGCATATTTTTCGGCTCCATGGTATTCCAGTAAATATTGTTTCCGATCGGGGTGTGCAGTTTATATCACAATTTTGGAAAAAATTTTGTTCACGTTTGGGGATTCAGGTTTCTTTATCCTCCGCATATCACCCCCAGTCTAATGGGCAGACTGAAAGAACAAATCAAAGCTTAGAACAATATTTAAGATGTTACATCTCTGACGCTCAGGAGCAGTGGTCGGAATTTATTGACTTTGCCGAATTTGCGTATAATAATGCGCCGAGTGACAGTACTAAAATATCCCCTTTCTTTTGTAATTACGGAAAGAATCCTAGGGCTTCTTCTATTTCTGCAGCACCTTCTGATTTTCCGGTGTTAGAAGAGTGGCTTCAGAAACGCAAGGATATTTGGGCACGCGTCCAGAAAAATTTAGAAACTATGCGCATTAAATATAAGAAATTTGCTGATCATCGTAGGTCTCAGGAACCTATCCTTCAGTGTGGGGACCTTGTCTGGGTTTCCACGAAGAACATTGCTCTCCGGCAGCCTTCTTATAAATTGGGTCCTAAATTTATTGGTCCTTACCCCATTATCAGGAAACTTAATAATGTGACCTTCAAAGTTCAGCTCCCTCCTACTATGAGAATTTCCAACTCGTTTCATGTATCTCTGTTGAAACCTGCTAAAAACTCTTCTCCTGCTGGTCCTCCTCCTGTTTTAGTGGATAATGTGCAAGAATATGAAGTGAACAAGATTTTGGATTCGCGTAGGGTTCGCAATACGTTACAATATTTAATTGATTGGGTTGGTTACGGTCCTGAGGAAAGATGCTGGGTTTCTTCTTGCGATGTCCATGCCAGGGCTCTTGTACGGAAATTTCACCGTGACAATCCGGGGAAACCGGGTGAGGGTCCGGAGGCCCCTCGTGAGGGGGGGGGTAATGTCATCACCCGCTTACCGATTCCCCGTTCCAGCGGCGTCACGGGTCCTCAGCCGCCCGCTCCCGCTGCGCAGCCACCTGTCCGGCGGCCGCGGCGGGCGGCGGTCTCTGTCTCGGCTGGCGCGCACGCGCCTGCCTCCTCAGCTGACGGCACCAGCGTCAGCTCTCGTGCTCGCGCGCGTGCGCGAGCACGTTTTGTTTATACCCTCCGGCGGCGCTGCTCTCAGCGCGGCCGCCGGAGGAAGATTAAGTAAATCAATTAAAGGCCCAGCTGCACCAGTGGGAGTGCCCCACTGGGACTGGGCCAATCAGCTGCCCCTGAGTTCTGGGCTGCACGCCCTGTGTTACCAATCCCTGTGAGGTTCTTAAGTTGCACCAATCACCACACCGATTCTCCAGGGCCAATGATGCCTGTTCCCTATTTAATCTCAACCCAGTCAGTCTGTCGTTGCCTGTTATAGCGCCTAGACCCTAGTATTTGCTTATCCCTGAGATTGATCCTGATTCCTGTTGCCGACCCTTGCTTGCCTTGACCATCCTCGATCTCCACTCCTGTTGCCGACCCTCGCTTGTTTGACCATCCTCGATCTCCACTCCTGTTGCCGACCCTCGCTTGTTTGACCATCCTCGATCTCCACTCCCGTTGCCGACCCTTGCCTGTCTGTTGGACTTCCACCTTACGCTCACATTCCGGCTACCCGATTCCTCTTCCAGCCGCGGGCTCTCCAGGTCTCTGTACCGTAAGACCTCATCCTTTGAGCCATAAAGTCCTGGGGGCAACCGATCCCGAGCAGGCGTGTTCTGCGTCTCGGCAAGCGGGGGCTCCTATAGGTGAAGCTGGCTGCAGAGATTGGGGGTTGAGGTCCTTACTAAGAGAGCTGGAGTTGTCCAAGTGGTAATCGTGGTTCTGGGAGCGTGACATGCTGCTCACTGTCTGTAATGGAGGGATGCCCCTCACTGGTTATAATGAAAGATGCCCCTCACTAGTTGTAATGATGAGATGCCCCTCACTGGTTGTAATGAGGGATGCCCCTAACTAGTTGTAATGATGAGATGCCCCTCACTGGTTGTAAAGAGGGATGCCCCTCATTGGCTGTAACGAGAGATGAGGCCCATCATCTGTAATGGAAAGATGCCCCTCACTCATACCTACCAACTTTTCAGGTTGGGAAAGAGGGACATTTGTTAAATTAGGCCTCATCACGTTATTGAGTAATGGATAGGAGATAAGATGTAACAAAACAATAGAAACACTTTAAATAGGCAAATTAATAATTTATTAATGCAGAGCTGCATGTTACGCCTCAAAGAGGGACAGATAAAAACAAGGGACAGGGGGACATGGACTCAAAAGAGGGACAGTCTCTCCTTATAAGGGACACTTGGGAGGTATGCCCCCTCACTGGTTGTAATGAAGGATGCCTTTTACTGGTTGTAATGGGGGGATACCCATCACTGGCTGGAATGTGTGTGCAGAGGGCTTGCCTGTATTATTATTATTACATAGTTCTTAGGTGTTTTAAAGCGGACCTTCACCCTGAATAAGAATAGATCTTATATGTTTCCCACGCCCTGTACATACAGATTGCTCACATTAAAATTCATCCTACCTGCATCTACTGCATGTTATGAGCCTTTAAACATCCAAGATGGCGGCTCATGGAGCATCAAGCAGCCTGCAATCAGGAAGTGTTTTCTGTCACCTTGCATTCTGGGATTGCTGTCCTTTCCCCGACCCCAGCTCTGCTTTGTCTGTGTAAAGCACAGCTATAACCCCACCCCCTGCACTTTATCCCACTCTCCTTTCCTCAGTATGTATGATGCTTCTGAGTCAAGATGGCGGCGTCCATATCCTAGAGTCCTGAACAGAGTTGCAGCCCAGTGGGGAAAAGAAGAATAAGTGACTAAAAACTTAAAATATATTAATTTTAGATGCTGGGGGATCGTTTTTTAAGAGTTTGGGCTTTTCAATAAATCATGGTGAAGGTCCGGTTCAAGTACAAAAAAACTGACTTCACTACACTTCACTTTGTACATCTTTAGTTTTCTAAAGTTGTGAGGTATAGACTAGCATTAGGTACAGATTACCACCCTCAACACCTCCTCTTATGCGCACTATGTATTATTATATAGCGTGTACACGCACCAAGCCATTATTGTATTACAGATAACAGCATATATCTCCATGTCTGTCTGTACCCACGTACCCAGCACCGGAACTTCTTCCGCCTTCTACGTCGCTTAGCAACACCTCAGCTTATCACCTCCGACCTGCCTTCCCGCTCGAAACAGTCATAAGCCACGCCCACCTTGCAGCTCACCCAATCAGCACTTAGAAATCTGCATATACATAAGAGCGCTTGATAGTGAAGCATAGACAACACATAGACAGCATATTGTATCTTAATAAAGCGTTTCTGAGCGTTATACCAGCCATTCATGAAATTAGAAATGTAAATAAATCATTTACATAGTAACCAAACGTGTCGCCATAATAGCGACATCGGCCAGTCAAAAAGGCGGCTTTTCATGACGAAAGCAAACTTTGTAATTATAGCTCTTTAGCTATTTGTCTAGAAGGTTCCTTTTATTAGGAGCCGTGCCTTAACTGGTTAATAATAGAATGATATCATCAAAGAATGCAACGGGTTATGATTGCAGTAGTTATGGCAACAAAATAGAGCGGTTACGGTTTCCATCGTCCTGCTGTAGTGTCATTACGTGCTCACACTGGCAGAGGGCGCGCGATCACGTCCATCAGTAGCTTTAGGTTTATTATTTGGAGCCGATTGCGTCCTCCGAGCAGCAGAGGGAGCGCGTCACAGTCACTAGCTGCCAGATTGGCGTGCAGTGTATGGCTGGCGGCTGATTTCCGGGTGCTACATTGCCCGGTGTAGACGGCGGCGCGATGTCCAGCCTGCAGAGACCGGCTCCCCCCGCTCAGACCGTCACCCTCAGCTTAGAGCAAGTCAAAGGTAATATTTTTTCCGACCACGGAAATGGTTTTATCCCCACTGGTGGCCACCCAGCTGCCCCCCTTCACCCCCAAATATTAATGTGCAGGGCACCCGGCTGCCCCCCTTCACCCCCAAATATTAATGTGCAGGGCACCCGGCTGCCCCCCTTCACCCCCAAATATTAATGTGCAGGGCACCCGGCTGCCCCCCTTAACCCCCAAATATTAATGTGCAGGGCACCCTGCTACACCCCCGCCCCCAAACATGAATGTGCAGGGCACCCTGCTGCACCCCCGCCCCCAAACATGAATGTGCAGGGCACCCAGCTGCACCCCGCCCCCAAACATTAATGTGCAGGGCACCCAGCTGCACCCCCGCCCCCAAACATTAATGTGCAGGGCACCCAGCTGCACCCCCGCCCCCAAACATTAATGTGCAGGGCACCCAGCTGCACCCCCGCCCCCAAACATTAATGTGCAGGGCACCCAGCTGCACCCCCGCCCCCAAACATTAATGTGCAGGGCACCCAGCTGCACCCCCACCCCCAAACAATGTGCAGGGCACCCAGCTGCACCCCCACCCCCAAACAATGTGCAGGGCACCCAGTTGCACCCCTGCCCCCAAACATTAATGTGCAGGGCACCCAGCTGCACCCCCACCCCCAAACATGAATGTGCAGGGCACCCAGTTGCACCCCTGCCCCCAAACATGAATGTGCAGGGCACCCAGCTGCACCCCCGCCCCCAAACATTAATGTGCAGGGCACCCAGCTGCACCCCCGCCCCCAAACATTAATGTGCAGGGCACCCAGCTGCACCCCCGCCCCCAAACATGAATGTGCAGGGCACCCAGCTCCCCCACCACCCCCAAACATGAATGTGCAGGCACCCAGCTGCACCCCCGCCCCCAAACATGAATGTGCAGGGCACCCAGCTGCCCCACCACCCCCAAACATTAATGTGCAGGGCACCCAGCTGCCCCACCACCCCCAAACATTATTGTGCAGGGCACCCAGCTGCCCCACCACCCCCAAACATTAATGTGCATGGCACCCGGCTGTCCCCCTTCACCCCCAAACATTAATGTGCAGGGCACCCAGCTGCATCCCTGCCCCCAAACATTAATGTGCAGGGCACCCAGCTGCCCCACCACCCCCAAACATTAATGTGCAGGGCACCCAGCTGCACCCCCGCCCCTAAACATGAATGTGCAGGGCACCCAGCTGCCCCACCACCCCCAAACATTAATGTGCAGGGCACCCAGCTGCCCCTCACCCCCAAACATGAATGTGCAGGCACCCAGCTGCCCCACCACCCCCAAACATTAATGTGCAGGCACCCAGCTGCCCCACCGCCCCCAAACATGAATGTGCAGGCACCCAGCTGCCCCACCACCCCCAAACATGAATGTGCAGGGCACCCAGCTGCCCCTCACCCCCAAACATGAATGTGCAGGCACCCAGCTGCCCCACCACCCCAAAACATTAATGTGCAGGGCACCCAGCTGCCCCTCACCCCCAAACATGAATGTGCAGGCACCCAGCTGCCCCACCACCCCCAAACATTAATATGCAGGGCACCCAGCTGCCCCTCACCCCCAAACATTAATGTGCAGGGCAGACAGCTTCCCCCCCCCCCCAAACATTAATGTGCAGGGCACCCAGCTGCCCCCCCACCCCCAAACATTAATGTGCAGGGCACCCAGCTGCACCCCCGCCCCCAAACATTAATGTGCAGGGCACCCAGCTGCCCCCCCACCCCCAAACATTAATGTGCAGGGCACCCAGCTGCCCCTCACCCCCAAACATTAATGTGCAGGGCACCCAGCTGCACCCCCACCCCCAAACATGAATGTGCAGGGCACCCAGCTGCACCCCTTCACCCCCAAATATTAATGTGCAGGGCACCCAGCTGCCCCCCGCCCCCAAACATTAATGGGCAGAGCACCCAGCTGCCCCCTTCACCTCCAAACATTAAAGTGCAGGGAACCCAGCTGCCCTCCGCCCCCAAACATTAATGTGCAGGGCACCCAGCTGCCCCCCCGCCCCCAAACATTAATGTGCAGGGCACCCAGCTGCACCCCCGCCCCGAAACATTAATGTGCAGGGCACCCAGCTGCACCCCCGCCCCCAAACATTAATGTGCAGGGCACCAAGCTGCACCCCCGCCCCCAAACATTAATGTGCAGGGCACCCAGCTGCCCCCCGCCCCCAAACATTAATGTGCAGGGCACCCAGCTGCCCCCCCGCCCCCAAACATTAATGTGCAGGGCACCCAGCTGCCCCCCGCCCCCAAACATTAATGTGCAGGGCACCCAGCTGCCCCCCCGCCCCCAAACATTAATGTGCAGGGCACCCAGCTGCCCCCCGCCCCCAAACATTAATGTGCAGGGCACCCAGCTGCCCCCCCGCCCCCAAACATTAATGTGCAGGGCACCCGGCTGCCCCTCACCCCCAAACATGAATGTGCAGGGCACCCAACTGCCCCCTCCACCTCCAAACATTAGCCCCCCTCCACCTCCAAACATGAATGTGCAGGGCATCCAGCTGCCCCCTTCACCCCCAAACATTAATGTGCAGGGTACCCATCTGCCCCCCTCCACCCTCCAACATTAATGTGCAGGGCACCCAGCTGCTCCCCTCCACCTCAAAACATGAATGTGCAGGGCATCCAGCTGCCCCCTTCACCCCCAAACATTAATGTGCAGGGCACCCAGCTGCCCCCCCCACCCCCAAACATTAATATGCAGGCACCCAGCTGCTCCCCTCCACCTCAAAACATTAATGTTCAGGGCACCCAGCTGCCCCCCTCCACCCCCAAACATTAATGTGCAGGGCACCCAGCTGCCCCCCTTCACCCCCAAACATTAATATGCAGGCACCCAGCTGCACCCCCCACCCACAAACAATGTGCAGGGCACCCAGCTGCACCCCCAACATTAATGTGCAGGGCACCCAGCGTGGGTTTTGGTCCACTTAAATTGGGTGACGGTGGGCGGCTCAAAATATCGGGTGAGATCACCGGATCTCCGGGTGAGGGGGCCTAATTACTGCACACTAAAAACTCGGGTGAGTTGGCATTTCTGCTACTGCAGCTTCTGGCCCACCATAGGACAGAGGCTTGGCCTTAAATTATAGCCCATAGGGTGGTTGGGTGGGTGCTAGAGTAGGTGCTTTATAGGTAAGTGCTGAGGAAAACTTTATTAGCGTGTAGTTTGTCCTCCATGAGCAGTAGGTTTCCTGCTCCCCCACATGGGCTACCACATCACACTAGCCATAAGGGCTTCAACTGAGGATGAGGAGCAGTCTCGGGTGCCTGACAAATAATAAAAGCTGCTCTTGGCTAGAGAGGCCTCACATGACCAGGAAGAAGATTTCCTTGTCTTTTGGGCTTCCTCAGATCCCTAAGCCTATGGGCTGCACTATTGGCTAGAAAGGCCTCATGTGACCAGAAAGAGGAACTGTCTCAGGTACTTGGTCATCACCATGGGCTGCTCTATTGGCTAGAAAGGCCTCCAATAACCAGAAAGGGGAGTTGCTTCAGGTTCCTGGTCAAATGGACTGCTCTATTAAAGCGAAACAAAACCCACCAGCCTCTGGCTTGGAATCTAAAAGATTCCAGGGCCTGCTGCTGGCTTTCCCCTGGATCGGGAACCTCCCCAGGGCGTTGGTGACAACTCACCATTATCCGGTCCAACTACACATGTGCAGGCTCTCATCCAATCAAGGCAAACTGCTTCGATAGTTTTCAATGGAGAGCGTGCGCTGCCACATCCACGGTGCCTTGCACACACTCCCGTCCCAGTTATTCAGGCACAGGGAGCGCACACACCGCCAGAAATAATGTGGCTACGCCAAATGTGCATGTAAGGGCATGGCTTTGTGTTTGGGAGTTCGTGCATGCGTGTGTTGGAGTATGCTGGGAGTTCTGCTCTCTGTGTCTAATGTTGCCTAGCAACAGGGTGAGAGGGATGGCTCTTAAAGACCCCTCCCATTATGCAGATTATTATGCAGCATCACAGAGCCAAGGGCCACATCCACTTGCTTCAGAAGAGAAATCATCAGTGAAACTGTAAACCCTAGATATCTCGGCCATTTCTTCAATTGAAAAACGGAAAACGGTTTAGGACAGTGCCAAATGTAGCCCGACACAATGAGATAACAACTGGTTTTGCCTGCTGTAGCACTTTAACTAAAGAGACCTTGTATGACCAGAAAGAGAAGCTGCCTTGCTTAAAGTGGACCAAAACCCTATCTATAAAATTCTATTGAATTTTTGGAAGTGTATATTTTTGGTGCTAAAAGGATGTGCTCAAGGTGCTTAGCTGATCTAGTATTTTTTAATTGTTCCTATGTTAACAGATGTGTGTATTATTGAAGAAATTTTCAAAATATTGCTATTGACAACATACACCAAGTCTGTAGTGGCGAGTCCTGTACACACAGAACACTTCTGCTATGGCCACTGTTGAGGTGAGGGAGCTCACTCACCCTTACACATGCCCAGCAGCAGTGTTCTGTGCAACTATCTGCTATTAGTCTGTACTTGGTGTACAGTTGCCATAGCAACAGATTTCAGATAGTGAAAAGTGCTTTCATAAAACACTATGCAAAAATAATGTGGGCCACCAGAAAAGCCCCACCAAGATCCTACAAACAAATACAGCCGCACTGCCCAAATAAAATCAATAACCCTTTATTAATAGTTATGGGTATACACAAGGTATAAATGCAACCTCACACTAAATACACAGTAAAAAACATTAAGACGCTGGACCGCCGGCTGAGATATTTACTGGCTCTTTAACAGTATATCAACAAGTTCCTTATAAAGAAATGTGCAAAAGTGCAGACAAAATTCATGAATAGTCAAAAATAATTGTTTTCAGAGATCGATAACCAATGTCTGTGCTGAGCATGTGGGGCTAAAAAAAAAAGACCCACATAAAATGCCAAGTGCTATGTAATATGTGCTATGCAATTATGCCCTCAAAGTGCTAAGTGCTAAATAATATTCAATAGAAAGTGCATAGAATGGACAAAACGCAGCGCTGCGTACTTAGAGTGAACAGACACAGCGCTGCGTGCATGCCACAATAGAACAGTAGTACAAACAGGAACTAATAATCTCATGTAAAAATTATATCACCAATTAATAAGCCATGCTCCAGCGTCCAGACGGGCAAGGGAACATCGCCACGTTGTGTGGTCCTCCCTACAACCACTTCATTAGGATGTCCTCTGTGCTTCCATAAAACACACATTTGCTAATATTAGAGTAAATTACAATATGCTCGATCAACTCAGCACCTTTAAGAAATTTTGCCACCCAAAAATATACACTTTTAAAAAAATTCAATTGAAAGTGGATTTTTAAAGCAGACCTGAACTCTCTTGCAACTCCTGTTCCACAGTGGCATAAAACGAATCCCTTCTACTCCCTCATGTCATCAGCGAACCCTGCATTAGAGATACTCACTTTTTCCTAGCAGAGCACCATCCGATAAGCATCAGGAAAAAGGCTGCATACACAATAGGCGCCATTACTGCAGTGTCTCACGTCATTCAGAACGCCACGGGGAAAAGGTGAGTATCTTCTGAACTTAGATTTACTTTAAGGTCTGCTGGGGAATCAGTCTGTGGACCCCACTGGCCAGGCATTTGCAGGGAATATGAATGTGAATGAGCCTGGGTAATGGAAATAAGAAGTGCAACAACCATAAGCGGCTTAGGTCCATTTGAAAGCAGAACTACACCCAGGAGGATCGGCTCAGGAATCTATAAGATTCCCAGGCCGATCCAATCCCCCCCCGCGGGGCATCCAAAATCAGGATGCCCCGCTGTGTGAAACCCCCCAGGACGGCCGGAAACCTTACCTGAATCCCGGTCCAACGGCGCATGCGCGAGCCGCATCTCATGCTTCTCTCTAGCAGGGCGCGTGCCCACGCCGATCATTTATGAATGCCCGGCGCGGGCACGCTCCCTGTTAGAGGAAAGCGCGAGATGCGCCCACCAGCGTGCTCGGAGCCGCTGAGCTTTGACGCACATAGCTCAGCGCCTCTGAGCACGCTGATTGGACGAGCGGCCGCGCATGCGCTGTAGGAGTGGGGTGAGGTGAGTTGAATCGGGCGATCTGGGGGGGTTTCACACAGCGGGGCACCCCGGGGAAGTGGACCAAAACCTAGGATAGTCAAAATCCTGGGTGTTGGTTCACTTTAAAAGGGTCTAAGGTCTACTTTAACCCACTTCCTATCGCAATTTGGGATGCTTGTCCTTTTGAAAAGCCGATATTGGGCATAATACTCTATCTAACCTTCTGTGCTTCTGTGGTAGCGGATGACACCATCACCACTAGCGACCAGTGGGGCTTGACAGACCATTGGCTACCAGTGGTCACATGGGACCCTGTCCTGGGTGAGTAATCTTGCCTGATTTTTGGCTTTTCCAGCTGATATCCCAATTTTGGATGCCTTGGGGGTGGAGGGATGCAGCTCCAAGGAGTCATGTTATCATCTAGGTGTAGTGTCGCTGCATGCTCCAATGGTATGATCCTGAATGCCCCTTGATGTGCAATGTACCTCTGTATCTCTCTACCTGTGTATACCTAGTGCTGGCCTTGCACAGGCCTATGTAGCGTGCTGCCATTAGCCAGTTTGGTGGTGTATCCCATTTAAAACCACAATCCACGAATGACAGAAATGGACGCCCCCCCACACTAAAATACTCACCTGCCCCCTGTGATGTTATGGCATGATGGTGAACAGTTGTCATCTCTCATGATTCTAAGCTGTCTACTGCAGCTTCTGATCCACCATGGGGCAACGGCTTGGCCTAAAATGATTGCCCAGGGGGTGGGGGGTTCTGGTCATATGGGCTGATCAGGTCTCGAGGACCAGGAAGAGGAGCTGCCCCAGGTTCCTGACAAATATGGTTTCTATTGGCTAGAAGGGCCTTACGTGACCAGGTACCTGGTCATCAACACATGCTACTACACTGCACTAACAAGTATAGGCAGTACTGTGTTAGCCAGGACCTCTGAGGAGAGAGATTAGGGGTACTGATTACTGATAGCTGCAAGATGAGTGTAGCCAGGCAGTGGGAAAAGCAAGCAGGATGCTCGGCTGCATAGCTCGAGGCATCACCAGTAGGAAGAGGGAGGTTGTGATGCCGCTGTATAGAGCCCTGGTAAGGCCACATTTAGAATACTGTGTGCAGTTCCGGAGACCTTACCTGCAAAAAGACATTATTCAAATAGAACGGGTCCAAAGGCGGGCAACAAAAATGGTGGAAGGGCTTAAACTTAAAAATTATTAGGAGAGATTTAACCCTTTTGGTGCCAAGCACGTAACACCTACGTGCTGGCTTGGCTGGGCCTTAAGTGCCAAGCCCGTAGGTGTTACGTGCTTGACTTTCCTCGCTTCTAGTTTAAAAAATAAAAATCAAAAATACTCACCTGACCCCTTGTTGGATCCGGCCGGGTCTCCTCTTTAATTTGGTGCCATCCGATCCCCCGTGGGGGGTCGGATGGCTCCAGGAGAGCCCCCGGAATAGGCCGCCCCCCCCCCCCCCGCTTCTGCAGCAGCAGCTGCTAACTGTAAAAAAAAAAAAAAAATAAAAATGACATTCACTTACCTGTGTGTGCGCTGGCTCCCGCTGTCCCTCCTCTTCACCTGGGGGGCCTCCGATCCCCCCCCAGGACTTACCGTTCTTCAGGAGAGAGCCTGGGAGGCTCTCTCCTCTCTTCTTCAAGATGGCGGCCGCCATCTTGCCTCTAAGCCCCGCCCCCTTGGCTTATGACGTCATCCCGGTCCCGATCACCGGCTTCAGCTTTCTCAGCTTCTCAGATGCCGGTGATCGGTGCCCTGGAAGGAGGTGACAGGAGATCCTCTGATCTCCTGCCTTCTCCTTCTCTGGATGCCGATCACCGGCATCTGTCAGCTGAGCGGCGAGGGACAAGAGCTTGCAATCGAAGGTAAGTACAGTAAAAAAAAATTTTTTTTTTTTCTAATAAAATACTTTTTATTATTGTGTGGTGTTTTTTTTTCACATTAACCCTTTGTGAGCTGGTAAGGGGTCCATGAGACCCCTTATACCAGTTCACAAGGCTGGGGGGGTGGCAAGTCACCTGCCCTAGCGGGTGGCTTGCCATTAACCCCCGCACCCCCATTACCTGCCTCCCCAAAGGCCAGGGGGGGGCAGAAGAGCCCGGGCCCACATAGGCTATGTGGGCTCGTAGGCTGCAGGGTGGGGGGGCCACCAAAGCTGGCCCCCCCACTCTGTGCCTACAAGCCCCCATAGCTGGTCCCGGGCTGGTTACTTTGGGTAAGGGGGACCCCACGTCATTTTTTTTTTTGGATTTTTAAGGGTTTTTAACCCTTAAAAATCCAAAAAAAAATGGGGTCTCCCTCCCCGGGAAGGGGGACCCTATGTCATTTTTTTTTTTGAATTAACCATTTGTCATCCAGCAGCTATAAAAGGCTTCTGGGCAGGAAAGGGTGTCTACCTATACATATGTGGTATCGCTGTAACCGGGAGAAATTGGGGTTTCTCACGCAATAAGATTTTATTGACAAACTTACATTTTTTATTACAAAAAACTCGACAAATTGTAAAAAAATATATTTTTTTTAATTTTTTTCACACATTTCACCCAAAAATGTTGAGAATACACCTAAAAAATACAAACAAGACATTTCATGTTAAAGCCCAGACTCTGTTGAAAAAAACAATATATAATTTTCCTGGGAAATCCCTGGAAATCCTTTCAAAAATGACAGTTGAACATGTGTAGCGCGAAACAGTCAAACTCAGTCTGGCAACAGGGAGTGGCAAATGCTGCAGGTAGGCTGGCAGCGAAAGGGTTAAAGAACTAAATTTGTACAATCTGGAGGAAAGAAGGGAGAGGGGGGACATGATTGAGACCTTTAAATATGTGAAAGGATTGAATAAGGTTGAGGAGGGAAGTGTTTTTAAGAAGAAACTTAATGATAGAACAAGGGGGCACAACCTGAAGCTAGTCGGGGGGAAGATCAGGAGCAATGTTAGAAAATATTATTTTACAGAAAGAGTAGTAGATGCTTGGAACAAACTTCCAGCAGAGGTAGTTGAAAAATCGACAGTCACTGAATTGAAACATGCCTGGGATAAGCACACATCTATCCTAAGATAAAGAGTACATACAGTATACACATAAGGGCAGACTAGATGGACTGTATGGTCTCCTTCTGCCGTCAGCCTTCTATGTTTCTATACTGGCTGCTCTTGGCTAGAGGCCTAACATAGCAAGAAAGAGGATTTTCTTTATGTACTTGGGCTTCCTCATTTGTACTTGTACTTACTCATTTGGGCTGCTCTGTTGGCTTAAATGGCCTCATGTGACCAGGAAGAGGAGTTGTCTCAGTTGCTTGGTCAACAACACAGGCTACCACAGGGCACTAGATGGAGATGCCCCACTGTGTGAAACGCCCAGGGTGGCCAATAAACACACCTTTACCGGTGGCTCCCACAACGTTGTGTTTGCCAGTAGCTGCATCCCTGTAGCTGCGGCATGCTTCTGTGCCCAGCCATTCAGATAGGCTGGAGATGGAAGCTCTCCAAATTGAACAGGGAAGGTAGGGATGTGGACAGCTGCATCCCCCCAGGTACTCTGGTGGGAGGAAGGGTTTTGTCCTGCTGAGATACCTTGCATGGCACATCTGTCAGTGCCTCGTGCGTACTGATACGCATAAGGCTCAGTGCACCATTTGCCACCCTAGCACCTCCCTCCCCAGCCTACTGTGATTTCTTACAGGACATGTAATCAGCACAGGGGTTGCACATGCAAGGGAACCCGCTGGCAGTGACAGCAGTAAGGAGATGGCGTTGGCGATGGTGAGTGGTATAGAGACTGGGGGTGCCCTAAGCCTGAACTTCAAAGTGGCATAGGAGTGCGTGGTGCAGTGCTGAAACTCTATAAAGCTGAGCGACATCCAGTGGTAGAAGGGACCTATGTTGTGGGTGTTCTGTGCTGCTGTCTCTGACTAGGCCCCAGGGCCTGATGAGCCTACTATGAGGCTCTTCTGTACTGGCCCCAGGGTTGTTAGCTGTCTCCTTTCTGCTTAAGCACTGAGGCCACCTGAGGCTCCTCTCTAAACAGTGGGGAACCCTAAAGTCTCCTGCCACCTTCCCAGGGGCCTCTAGTGTAAGCAATCATTTGGGGCCCCCAAGATCAATACGTGTTAACAGGTTTCCCCACAATTTCTCCTGGGTAAGCTTTGATAACCCCCAAAGCCTCCACTCGAAGGGTTGAGGACCCCCAAAGGCTCACTGGTAACAGTTGAAGGCCCTCCACTTGTATTACGTAGTGAAACACCTCCATTTTATTACCATAAATTGCATAAATACTCTTCTGAGATCCTGGGAGGAGTGTTTCTACGCTCCGGGAAAAAAATCTAACAGACGTCTGCTGCCAGAAGGGGCTACCACACCTCACTAGTCATATGGGCTGTCCTATCAGCTAGAGAGGCCTCACATGACTAGAAAGAGCAGCTGCCTCAATTTACTCGTCACCGCCATGGGCTACCATGGCAACCTTGTCTATTACCTGGAGAATCCTGAAATGACCAGAAAGAGGATCAGCCCTAGGTTTTTTGGTCACCATAATGGGCTGCCACATTGCCCTAATCATATGTACTGCTCTGTTTGCTGGGGACTGACATGACTGAGAAGAGAAATGCCCTCAGGTCCTTGGTCACCACTATGGACTAGCACACCGCCTTGGTCATATGGGCTGCTTTATTCACTAGACAGGGCTTGCATTACCAGAAAGAGCTGCCCCCGGTTCCTGGTCACAGCCATGGTCTTATGGGCCCCTCTGTTGGATATAGAGACCCTGTGATCAGAAAGATTCCTAAGGCTGTTGGCTAAAGGGGCTTCACATGACCACAAACAGTGGCTACTCTGGTCATATGGACTGCTCTATTGGATAGAGCGGTTTCTCATGACCAGGAAGAAGAGCTTACTCTAGGCTTGTGGTCACTATCATGGGCTACCACATCTCCCATCTTTATTGGCCATTTTAGCCAGTTGGAGGAGGAACTGCTTCAGGTTTCTGGTCAACGCCTTGGGCTGTTATAATATTGCCATAGTAATACAGGATGCTCAGCTCATTATGAAGAAGGATCGGAAGGAGGTGAACTATCAGGTGAAGCATGTGCATTAGACACTGGCTTTATCAGAGGATGCAGATTTACTTGAAGTTTCTGTCCCACATTATTTACGTGTTTATTTTGAGACCCACCCCATACTTGCCATGCTCTCTATAGCACATGCTGCCCAGAAACATTCATGGCCACTGTCCTTGTAAAGAACCCCTAATGGTGTTCACTTTTCCTTTTGCAGAGGCATTGGGGGAGGTGCTGGAGGCTTTGCAGTCCCCCACAGGGAGCACACGATTGGAGGAAGCCAGAGAGAATTCCGGAAATGACCTTGGAAAAGTTTTGCAGCTTCTTCTACCTGCCGCTGTCCAGATCCAGCAAGAGGTTCTCCAGAACTACGGCTTCAGCCCGGACGGAGAAGGTAACTGCCTGCCTGGCTGGGTATGGATGGGTCATGGGATACCTGTAGTAATAAAATAAATTGTAACTTGACTTGCTTTGTATACTTGAAGAGGTTTTCTCAATGCAACACGATTGGTACAAAGATAGCATAGACCAGGGGTACTCAACCACTTTCTGTATAGGTCCATTAACAGGCATCCCATGAGAGGTGACGGTCCGGACAGGGGGCAGTCCCGGGGGGTGGATAGTTGGAGTGCAGTACTTCATATGACAATGCTAGGTGCCAGGGAGACTAAGCACTACTTCGCTTATCAAGGGGCAGCTCTGAGCATAGCAACACATAAGCAAGTACAGGGCCGTCATGGAAGGGGTCCGAAAATCTGGCACCGAGGTCCGCATTGGGACCCTGGTCCGCTAGTTGAGTACCGCTGGCATAGACAATAGTAGGTGTGTCCAGTGATCAGAACACATTTTTTGGAATCCAGTCACTATGGCGTCCATATTGGGGTAAAGGTGATAAGTGTGTTTCCAGGCATGTAAATTCACCTTAACCCCATGGCACTGTGTGGACTGGTTTCATAACCCCAACATATCCTGGCATGTAAATCCACTTTACTGCCATGACATTAGGGCAATCCATTTCATGACTACTGAATATACCTAATACCCCCTTCCAGTCATGTAAATCTATTTAAACTGGACCTTCACCCTGAATAACAGCATATCTTATATGTTTCCTCCACGCTGTACATACAGATTGCTCACATTAAAAATCATCCTACCTGCACCTAGTGCATTTTATGAGCTTTTAAACATCCAAGATGGCCGTCCATAGAGTATCAGGCTGCTGTCTTCTGACTGTGCCGCTCTGCATTCTGGGATTGCTGAACTTTTTCTGACCCCAGCTCTGCTCTGTCTGTGCAAAGCACAGCTATACCCCGTCCCCTGCACTTTTGACCCCTCTCCTCTCCTCAGTAGTCCTGAACAGAGTTGTAGGGCAATATTAATTTTAGATGCTGGGAAATAGTTTTTTAAGGGTTTAGGCTTTTCATGGGTTTCTCTGACACTGAATGGAGCCATTTGAATGAGAATCTTTAGGGCAACCCAGCAAGTCCAGATGGCTTTGATTTATCACAATATATATGAAAGAAGGATGTATAGTGTGTATGTGTGTATGTATGTGTATATATAAAATCGATATATATATTGAATACAGAGCAAAAGCCGCACCAACAACAATTAATCAAAGAAGTGTGCAGGCTTGGGTACCTGAATCCCACATATATACAACAAGGAGGCTTGTTGTATATAGGTTTACACTGCTTAAATTTTTCTTGCACTTGGTCACTTTAGCACTTATAGTATCATTAGAGTTGTTTATTATTTGCATATATAGCACATAACACTTTTGCTTGGAGCACTTGGAGGATCCATTCCGTTTTCATAAGGACATATGCTTGATATCTGACCTATGTGGAAGCCTCCTTGGTGTGTGTGTGTGTGTGTGTGTGTGTGTGTGTGTGTGTGTGTATATATATATTTCTTCTGTATTAAAGCATTTGACCATGTCTCTTTTTTTTTTTTTTTTTTTAGGTGTCCTCCGGTTTGCCCGCCTGGTGAAATCATTTGAGTCACAGGATCCCGAGATTGCCGCCATGTCCAACAAACTGAAATCCTTCTTTTTACCACCTTTATCACTACCTCCCCATGCCGGCCTCCCCATGCCCTCCTCCTGATACCCCCCTATCCCCCCGCTAGTGACCATATTTATCTCCACCACTACACTGCCTGGCGTCATCACATGCTGGGCTGCATGTCTGGGACTAGATGTTACATTTGTGCTAAATTGTGTAATAAAATCTTGTTTTTTTTAACAATTTCTCTGCAAAAATGCTTAAATGTAAAGAAGATCTCTCGGATGTTTGAATGGGGGGGTCTGCAAGTAATGAGTGATATGACTCGCATCGCATTGAAATTGAAGCTGTGGAGCCTATTCCCTGCTGTAGCACCTATTTCTCTGCTGCAGAAGAATCACCAGCACTATGAGGTAGACAAAACTTTCATGTGCTGGAAATATAAAACTGACAGCTGGGATAACATGTGGGTAAATGTCATGGCCAACCGGCAGAGGGGGCACAGCCCCTCTTCCTGGTCATGTGAGGCCACTCTAGCCAGTTCATCAGGAACAAGAGCTGCCTTCGACTTCTGATTTAGAACCTTTAAATAACTGCTCTCGAGGTTGACGACCTCTGCTGACAACCCACAACTACCTCAGCTCCTGAAGATTTACTCAAAACTACCCTGACACCCGACTGACGGCCCGCAACTGCGCCGACTCCCGACTGACGGGCCCGCGACTGCGCCGACTCCCGACTGACGGGCCCGCGACTGCGCCGACTCCCGACTGACGGGCCCGCGACTGCGCCGACTCCCGACTGACGGGCCCGCGACTGCGCCGACTCCCGACTGACGGGCCCGCGACTGCGCCGACTCCCGACTGACGGGCCCGCGACTGCGCCGACTCCCGACTGACGGGCCCGCGACTGCGCCGACTCCCGACTGACGGGCCCGCGACTGCGCCGACTCCCGACTGACGGGCCCGCGACTGCGCCGACTCCCGACTGACGGGCCCGCGACAGCGCCGACTCCCGACTGACGGGCCCGCGACAGCGCCGACTCCCGACTGACGGGCCCGCAACTGCTCCGGCTCCCGACTGACGGGCCCGCAACTGCTCCGGCTCCCGACTGACGGCGCGCGACTGCTCCGGCTCCCGACTGACGGCGCGCGACTGCTCCGGCTCCCGACTGACGGGCCCGCAACTGCTCCGGCTCCCGACTGACGGCGCGCGACTGCTCCGGCTCCCGACTGACGGCCCGCGACTACGCCGACTCCCGACTGACGGCCCGCAACTGCTCCGGCTCCCGACTGACGGGCCCGCAACTGCTCCGGCTCCCGACTGACGGGCCCGCAACTGCTCCGGCTCCCGACTGACGGGCCCGCAACTGCGCCCTCTCCCGACTGACGGGCCCGCAACTGCGCCCTCTCCCGACTGACGGGCCCGCGACAGCGCCGACTCCCGACTGACGGGCCCGCGACAGCGCCGACTCCCGACTGACGGGCCCGCGACAGCGCCGACTCCCGACTGACGGGCCCGCAACTGCTCCGGCTCCCGACTGACGGGCCCGAGACTGCTCCGGCTCCCGACTGACGGCGCGCGACTGCTCCGGCTCCCGACTGACGGCGCGCGACTGCTCCGGCTCCCGACTGACGGGCCCGCAACTGCTCCGGCTCCCGACTGACGGCGCGCGACTGCTCCGGCTCCCGACTGACGGCCCGCGACTACGCCGACTCCCGACTGACGGCCCGCAACTGCTCCGGCTCCCGACTGACGGGCCCGCAACTGCTCCGGCTCCCGACTGACGGGCCCGCAACTGCTCCGGCTCCCGACTGACGGGCCCGCAACTGCTCCGGCTCCCGACTGACGGGCCCGCAACTGCGCCCTCTCCCGACTGACGGGCCCGCAACTGCGCCCTCTCCCGACTGACGGGCCCGCAACTGCGCCCTCTCCCGACTGACGGGCCCGCAACTGCGCCCTCTCCCGACTGACGGGCCCGCAACTGCGCCCTCTCCCGACTGACGGGCCCGCAACTGCGCCCTCTCCCGACTGACGGGCCCGCAACTGCGCCCTCTCCCGACTGACGGGCCCGCAACTGCGCCCTCTCCCGACTGACGGGCCCGCAACTGCGCCCTCTCCCGACTGACGGGCCCGCAACTGCGCCCTCTCCCGACTGACGGGCCCGCAACTGCGCCCTCTCCCGACTGACGGGCCCGCAACTGCGCCCTCTCCCGACTGACGGGCCCGCAACTGCGCCCTCTCCCGACTGACGGGCCAGCAACTGCGCCCTCTCCCGACTGACGGGCCAGCAACTGCGCCCTCTCCCGACTGACGGGCCCGCAACTGCGCCCTCTCCCGACTGACGGGCCCGCAACTGCGCCCTCTCCCGACTGACGGGCCCGCAACTGCGCCCTCTCCCGACTGACGGGCCCGCAACTGCGCCCTCTCCCGACTGACGGGCCCGCAACTGCGCCCTCTCCCGACTGACGGCCCGCAACTGCGCCCTCTTCCGACTGACGGGCCCGCAACTGCTCCGGCTCCCGACTGACGGGCCCGCGACTGCGCCGACTCCCGACTGACGGGCCCGCGACAGCGCCGACTCCCGACTGACGGGCCCGCGACAGCGCCGACTCCCGACTGACGGGCCCGCGACAGCGCCGACTCCCGACTGACGGGCCCGCGACAGCGCCGACTCCCGACTGACGGGCCCGCAACTGCTCCGGCTCCCGACTGACGGGCCCGCAACTGCTCCGGCTCCCGACTGACGGGCCCGCGACTGCTCCGGCTCCCGACTGACGGCGCGCGACTGCTCCGGCTCCCGACTGACGGCGCGCGACTGCTCCGGCTCCCGACTGACGGGCCCGCGACTGCTCCGGCTCCCGACTGACGGCGCGCGACTGCTCCGGCTCCCGACTGACGGCGCGCGACTGCTCCGGCTCCCGACTGACGGGCCCGCAACTGCTCCGGCTCCCGACTGACGGCGCGCGACTGCTCCGGCTCCCGACTGACGGCGCGCGACTGCTCCGGCTCCCGACTGACGGCCCGCAACTGCTCCGGCTCCCGACTGACGGGCCCGCAACTGCTCCGGCTCCCGACTGACGGGCCCGCAACTGCTCCGGCTCCCGACTGACGGGCCCGCGACTGCTCCGGCTCCCGACTGACGGCGCGCGACTGCTCCGGCTCCCGACTGACGGCGCGCGACTGCTCCGGCTCCCGACTGACGGGCCCGCGACTGCTCCGGCTCCCGACTGACGGCGCGCGACTGCTCCGGCTCCCGACTGACGGCGCGCGACTGCTCCGGCTCCCGACTGACGGGCCCGCAACTGCTCCGGCTCCCGACTGACGGCGCGCGACTGCTCCGGCTCCCGACTGACGGCGCGCGACTGCTCCGGCTCCCGACTGACGGCCCGCAACTGCTCCGGCTCCCGACTGACGGGCCCGCAACTGCTCCGGCTCCCGACTGACGGGCCCGCAACTGCTCCGGCTCCCGACTGACGGGCCCGCAACTGCGCCCTCTCCCGACTGACGGGCCCGCAACTGCGCCCTCTCCCGACTGACGGGCCCGCAACTGCGCCCTCTCCCGACTGACGGGCCCGCAACTGCGCCCTCTCCCGACTGACGGGCCCGCAACTGCGCCCTCTCCCGACTGACGGGCCCGCAACTGCGCCCTCTCCCGACTGACGGGCCCGCAACTGCGCCCTCTCCCGACTGACGGGCCCGCAACTGCGCCCTCTCCCGACTGACGGGCCCGCAACTGCGCCCTCTCCCGACTGACGGGCCCGCAACTGCGCCCTCTCCCGACTGACGGGCCCGCAACTGCGCCCTCTCCCGACTGACGGGCCCGCAACTGCGCCCTCTCCCGACTGACGGGCCCGCAACTGCGCCCTCTCCCGACTGACGGGCCCGCAACTGCGCCCTCTCCCGACTGACGGGCCAGCAACTGCGCCCTCTCCCGACTGACGGGCCAGCAACTGCGCCCTCTCCCGACTGACGGGCCCGCAACTGCGCCCTCTCCCGACTGACGGGCCCGCAACTGCGCCCTCTCCCGACTGACGGGCCCGCAACTGCGCCCTCTCCCGACTGACGGGCCCGCAACTGCGCCCTCTCCCGACTGACGGCCCGCAACTGCGCCCTCTTCCGACTGACGGGCCCGCAACTGCTCCGGCTCCCGACTGACGGGCCCGCGACTGCTCCGGCTCCCGACTGACGGGCCCGCGACTGCGCCGACTCCCGACTGACGGGCCCGCGACTGCGCCGACTCCCGACTGACGGGCCCGCGACTGCGCCGAATCCCGACTGACGGGCCCGCGACTGCGCCGACTCCCGACTGACGGGCCCGCGACTGCGCCGACTCCCGACTGACGGGCCCGCGACAGCGCCGACTCCCGACTGACGGGCCCGCGACAGCGGCGACTCCCGACTGACGGGCCCGCGACAGCGCCGACTCCCGACTGACGGGCCCGCGACAGCGCCGACTCCCGACTGACGGGCCCGCAACTGCTCCGGCTCCCGACTGACGGGCCCGCAACTGCTCCGGCTCCCGACTGACGGCGCGCGACTGCTCCGGCTCCCGACTGACGGCCCGCGACTACGCCGACTCCCGACTGACGGCCCGCAACTGCTCCGGCTCCCGACTGACGGGCCCGCAACTGCTCCGGCTCCCGACTGACGGGCCCGCAACTGCTCCGGCTCCCGACTGACGGGCCCGCAACTGCGCCCTCTCCCGACTGACGGGCCCGCAACTGCGCCCTCTCCCGACTGACGGGCCCGCAACTGCGCCCTCTCCCGACTGACGGGCCCGCAACTGCGCCCTCTCCCGACTGACGGGCCCGCAACTGCGCCCTCTCCCGACTGACGGGCCCGCAACTGCGCCCTCTCCCGACTGACGGGCCCGCAACTGCGCCCTCTCCCGACTGACGGGCCCGCAACTGCGCCCTCTCCCGACTGACGGGCCCGCAACTGCGCCCTCTCCCGACTGACGGGCCCGCAACTGCGCCCTCTCCCGACTGACGGGCCCGCAACTGCGCCCTCTCCCGACTGACGGGCCCGCAACTGCGCCCTCTCCCGACTGACGGGCCAGCAACTGCGCCCTCTCCCGACTGACGGGCCAGCAACTGCGCCCTCTCCCGACTGACGGGCCAGCAACTGCGCCCTCTCCCGACTGACGGGCCCGCAACTGCGCCCTCTCCCGACTGACGGGCCCGCAACTGCGCCCTCTCCCGACTGACGGGCCCGCAACTGCGCCCTCTCCCGACTGACGGGCCCGCAACTGCGCCCTCTCCCGACTGACGGGCCCGCAACTGCGCCCTCTCCCGACTGACGGCCCGCAACTGCGCCCTCTTCCGACTGACGGGCCCGCAACTGCTCCGGCTCCCGACTGACGGGCCCGCAACTGCTCCGGCTCCCGACTGACGGGCCCGCAACTGCGCCGGCTCCCGACTGACGGCCCGCAACTGCGCCCTCTCCCGACTGACGGGCCCGCAACTGCGCCCTCTCCCGACTGACGGGCCCGCAACTGCGCCCTCTCCCGACTGACGGGCCCGCAACTGCGCCCTCTCCCGACTGACGGGCCCGCAACTGCGCCCTCTCCCGACTGACGGGCCCGCAACTGCGCCCTCTCCCGACTGACGGGCCCGCAACTGCGCCCTCTCCCGACTGACGGGCCCGCAACTGCGCCCTCTCCCGACTGACGGGCCCGCAACTGCGCCCTCTCCCGACTGACGGGCCCGCAACTGCGCCCTCTTCCGACTGACGGGCCCGCAACTGCTCCGGCTCCCGACTGACGGGCCCGCAACTGCGCCGGCTCCCGACTGACGGGCCCGCAACTGCGCCGGCTCCCAACTGACGGCCCGCATCTGCGCCCTCTCCCGACTGACGGCCCGCATCTGCGCCCTCTCCCGACTGACGGCCCGCATCTGCGCCCTCTCCCGACTGACGGCCCGCATCTGCGCCCTCTCCCGACTGACGGGCCCGCAACTGCGCCGGCTCCCGACTGACGGCCCGCAACTGCGCCCTCTTCCGACTGACGGGCCCGCAACTGCTCCGGCTCCCGACTGACGGGCCCGCATCTGCGCCCTCTCCCGACTGACGGCCCGCATCTGCGCCCTCTCCCGACTGACGGCCCGCATCTGCGTCCTCTCCCGACTGACGGCCCGCATCTGCGCCCTCTCCCGACTGACGGCCCGCATCTGCGCCCTCTCCCGACTGACGGGCCCGCAACTGCGCCGGCTCCCGACTGACGGCCCGCAACTGCGCCCTCTTCCGACTGACGGGCCCGCAACTGCTCCGGCTCCCGACTGACGGGCCCGCAACTGCGCCCTCTCCCGACTGACGGGCCCGCAACTGCGCCCTCTCCCGACTGACGGGCCCGCAACTGCGCCCTCTCCCGACTGACGGGCCCGCAACTGCGCCCTCTCCCGACTGACGGGCCCGCAACTGCGCCCTCTCCCGACTGACGGGCCCGCAACTGCGCCCTCTCCCGACTGACGGGCCCGCAACTGCGCCCTCTCCCGACTGACGGGCCCGCAACTGCGCCCTCTCCCGACTGACGGGCCCGCAACTGCGCCCTCTCCCGACTGACGGGCCCGCAACTGCGCCCTCTCCCGACTGACGGGCCCGCAACTGCGCCCTCTCCCGACTGACGGGCCCGCAACTGCGCCCTCTCCCGACTGACGGGCCCGCAACTGCGCCCTCTCCCGACTGACGGCCCGCAACTGCGCCCTCTCCCGACTGACGGCCCGCAACTGCGCCCTCTTCCGACTGACGGGCCCGCAACTGCTCCGGCTCCCGACTGACGGGCCCGCAACTGCTCCGGCTCCCGACTGACGGGCCCGCAACTGCGCCGGCTCCCGACTGACGGGCCCGCAACTGCGCCGGCTCCCGACTGACGGCCCGCAACTGCGCCCTCTCCCGACTGACGGCCCGCATCTGCGCCCTCTCCCGACTGACGGGCCCGCAACTGCGCCGGCTCCCGACTGACGGCCCGCAACTGCGCCCTCTTCCGACTGACGGGCCCGCAACTGCTCCGGCTCCCGACTGACGGGCCCGCAACTGCGCCCTCTCCCGACTGACGGGCCCGCAACTGCGCCGGCTCCCAACTGACGGCCCGCATCTGCGCCCTCTCCCGACTGACGGCCCGCATCTGCGCCCTTTCCCGACTGACGGGCCCGCATCTGCGCCCTTTCCCGACTGACGGGCCCGCATCTGCGCCCTTTCCCGACTGACGGGCCCGCATCTGCGCCCTCTCCCGACTGACTGGCCCGCAACTGCGCCCTCTCCCGACTGACGGGCCCGCAACTGCGCCCTCTCCCGACTGACGGGCCCGCAACTGCGCCCTCTCCCGACTGACGGGCCCGCAACTGCGCCCTCTCCCGACTGACGGGCCCGCAACTGCGCCCTCTCCCGACTGACGGGCCCGCAACTGCGCCCTCTCCCGACTGACGGGCCCGCAACTGCGCCCTCTCCCGACTGACGGGCCCGCAACTGCGCCCTCTCCCGACTGACGGGCCCGCAACTGCGCCCTCTCCCGACTGACGGGCCCGCAACTGCGCCCTCTCCCGACTGACGGGCCCGCAACTGCGCCCTCTCCCGACTGACGGGCCCGCAACTGCGCCCTCTCCCGACTGACGGGCCCGCAACTGCGCCCTCTCCCGACTGACGGGCCCGCAACTGCGCCCTCTCCCGACTGACGGGCCCGCAACTGCGCCCTCTCCCGACTGACGGGCCCGCAACTGCGCCCTCTCCCGACTGACGGGCCCGCAACTGCGCCCTCTCCCGACTGACGGGCCCGCAACTGCGCCCTCTCCCGACTGACGGGCCCGCAACTGCGCCCTCTCCCGACTGACGGGCCCGCAACTGCGCCCTCTCCCGACTGACGGGCCCGCAACTGCGCCCTCTCCCGACTGACGGGCCCGCAACTGCGCCCGCTCCCGACTGACGGGCCCGCAACTGCGCCGGCTCCCGACTGACGGGCCCGCAACTGCGCCGGCTCCCGACTGACGGGCCCGCAACTGCGCCGGCTCCCGACTGACGGGCCCGCAACTGCGCCGGCTCCCGACTGACGGGCCCGCAACTGCGCCGGCTCCCGACTGACGGGCCCGCAACTGCGCCGGCTCCCGACTGACGGGCCCGCAACTGCGCCGGCTCCCGACTGACGGGCCCGCAACTGCGCCGGCTCCCGACTGACGGGCCCGCAACTGCGCCGGCTCCCGACTGACGGGCCCGCAACTGCGCCGGCTCCCGACTGACGGGCCCGCAACTGCGCCGGCTCCCGACTGACGGGCCCGCAACTGCGCCGGCTCCCGACTGACGGGCCCGCAACTGCGCCGGCTCCCGACTGACGGGCCCGCAACTGCGCCGGCTCCCGACTGACGGGCCCGCAACTGCGCCGGCTCCCGACTGACGGGCCCGCAACTGCGCCGGCTCCCGACTGACGGGCCCGCAACTGCGCCGGCTCCCGACTGACGGGCCCGCAACTGCGCCGGCTCCCGACTGACGGGCCCGCAACTGCGCCGGCTCCCGACTGACGGGCCCGCAACTGCGCCGGCTCCCGACTGACGGGCCCGCAACTGCGCCGGCTCCCGACTGACGGGCCCGCAACTGCGCCGGCTCCCGACTGACGGGCCCGCAACTGCGCCGGCTCCCGACTGACGGGCCCGCAACTGCGCCGGCTCCCGACTGACGGGCCCGCAACTGCGCCGGCTCCCGACTGACGGGCCCGCAACTGCGCCGGCTCCCGACTGACGGGCCCGCAACTGCGCCGGCTCCCGACTGACGGGCCCGCAACTGCGCCGGCTCCCGACTGACGGGCCCGCAACTGCGCCGGCTCCCGACTGACGGGCCCGCAACTGCGCCGGCTCCCGACTGACGGGCCCGCAACTGCGCCGGCTCCCGACTGACGGGCCCGCAACTGCGCCGGCTCCCGACTGACGGGCCCGCAACTGCGCCGGCTCCCGACTGACGGGCCCGTAACTGCGCCGCCTCCCGACTGACGGGCCCGTAACTGCGCCGCCTCCCGACTGACGGGCCCGTAACTGCGCCGCCTCCCGACTGACGGGCCCGTAACTGCGCCGCCTCCCGACTGACGGGCCCGTAACTGCGCCGGCTCCCGACTGACGGGCCCGCAACTGCGCCGACTCCCGACTGACGGGCCGCAACTACGCCGACTCCCGACTGACGGGCCGCAACTACGCCGACTCCCGACTGATGGGCCCACCGTCACCTGATTGACAGCCCACAACTACTGCAATCCTTGACTGACAATAAGCAACTACCTCCATCTCCTGACTGACGGCTCACAACTCCCCCTGACTCCTGACTGACGGCTCACAACTCCCCCTGACTCCTGACTGACGGCTCACAACTCCCCCTGACTCCTGATTGACGGCTCACAACTCCTCCTGATTGACGGCTCACAACTCCTCCTGATTGACGGCTCACAACTCCCCCTGATTGATGGCTCACAACTCCCCCTGATTGATGGCTCACAACTCCCCCTGATTGATGGCTCACAACTCCCCCTGATTGATGGCTCACAACTCCTCCTGATTGATGGCTCACAACTCCTCCTGATTGATGGCTCACAACTCCTCCTGATTGATGGCTCACAACTCCTCCTGATTGATGGCTCACAACTCCTCCTGATTGATGGCTCACAACTCCTCCTGATTGATGGCTCACAACTCCCCCCGACTCCTGATTGATGGCTCACAACTCCCCCCGACTCCTGATTGATGGCTCACAACTCCCCCCGACTCCTGATTGATGGCTCACAACTCCCCCCGACTCCTGATTGATGGCTCACAACTCCCCCCGACTCCTGATTGATGGCTCACAACTCCCCCCGACTCCTGATTGATGGCTCACAACTCCCCCCGACTCCTGATTGATGGCTCACAACTCCCCCCGACTCCTGATTGATGGCTCACAACTCCCCCCGACTCCTGATTGATGGCTCACAACTCCCCCCGACTCCTGATTGATGGCTCACAACTCCCCCCGACTCCTGATTGATGGCTCACAACTCCCCCCGACTCCTGATTGATGGCTCACAACTCCCCCCGACTCCTGATTGATGGCTCACAACTCCCCCCGACTCCTGATTGATGGCTCACAACTCCCCCCGACTCCTGATTGATGGCTCACAACTCCCCCCGACTCCTGATTGATGGCTCACAACTCCCCCGACTCCTGATTGATGGCTCACAACTCCCCCCGACTCCTGATTGATGGCTCACAACTCCCCCCGACTCCTGATTGATGGCTCACAACTCCCCCCGACTCCTGATTGATGGCTCACAACTCCCCCCGACTCCTGATTGATGGCTCACAACTCCCCCCGACTCCTGATTGATGGCTCACAACTCCCCCCGACTCCTGATTGATGGCTCACAACTCCCCCCGACTCCTGATTGATGGCTCACAACTCCCCCCGACTCCTGATTGATGGCTCACAACTCCCCCCGACTCCTGATTGATGGCTCACAACTCCCCCCGACTCCTGATTGATGGCTCACAACTCCCCCCGACTCCTGATTGATGGCTCACAACTCCCCCCGACTCCTGATTGATGGCTCACAACTCCCCCCGATTCCTGATTGATGGCTCACAACTCCCCCCGACTCCTGATTGATGGCTCACAACTCCCCCCGACTCCTGATTGATGGCTCACAACTCCCCCCGACTCCTGATTGATGGCTCACAACTCCCCCTGACTCCTGATTGATAACCCACAATGGCCCTCGTTCCTGACAAGTCACAACTACCTTGACTCATGACTGGTGACTCGCATCCACCTTCAACTGAATTAAAGCCCAACTGACAGCATGCAATTACCCTAACCGCCCAAAACTACCCCTACTCTTGACTGACTCACCCAACAGGATCCTGATTGACTACATATGACTACCCCCCTCCTTACTTATGACAGCTTCTTTGGCAGTGCGACTGATTGTTTATTGGGTGGACACCTGTAACTGTCCTAACTTATCTTTACCTCATCCCCCAATCTATGGGGGGCTTTCAAATTATTTGGTAAAGCATGGTGCACCAGCGGTGTTCTTATCAGTGTGGTTTGCAACCTGCACCCTGGTGAGCTTTTTAGCATTTAGACACAAAAAAAGGCAAAAAATGCTTTTTCAACCCTTTCCCCCCCAAAATTACCTGTATCTGTGATGAGGCATAAAGATTTTTTTTTAAGTTTGGAAATGATAGCACCATATGAGCTATGCTAAAAGATTCGCCTTTTTTTCTGCATAGCCCCTAGGGTGCTGTTGTTTCCAAAATAAAAAAATATATATATCCTTACCTCATAGGAAAAATGATGTTCCATCGTCTTATGTCTAAACACTAAAAAGCTCACCGGGGTGCAGGTTGCAATCCATAACGCCATGCACACTGCAAGTCACACTGGCTTCACCAAATAATTATCATGATCTCCCACTCCCAACTGATGACATTTTGCACACTCCTGGGTATTTACCTTTATATTTCCCTGACTGATGACCCACAACCATCCACTTCTAACCCACATCAGCACAAGGCTAGAGATAGTTGTCTGTTCCATCCTGGCACCTCTAAAGACCATTGGTGCCATTTAAAAGAACCCACAGCAGTGCATAAACCTTGACTGACCTCTGCAGAAGCACACAAAAAGATTCATAGGTCAATTTTCCCTGAATACATTTCCGGGAACGTGAGTCTACCCTTTCTAAGGGTAGTTTGTCTGGATTTTAATTGAAACACTGATGAATGGGCTGCAGGGGGCGGTGTTGCTCTCCCATTAGTACTCTGTTGGCTTATGCATTGCTTCAGTTTAACTATTTGTGTCCTGTAGACATACAGACACCCCTCATTCAGTAAGACTGATTTACAGCACTTTTCCACTAGGGTTTAGGGTTATAATTTTGGTTTGGTCAGCCTATCAAAAACTAAGATGATGTTTATGCAATTACAAGCTTGCAGCATCTCGCTGTCTCATGTAACATGGCACCTGCCTCATGTTGGTAAAAAAAAAATATGATAAACTGGTTGATCATTTTACAATGTGTGTAGCACGTAGATTGGTGCCAGTTTTCTGTTCGAATTTTTGATCATGTGCTCTTATTTTTAATTCTTCATAGCAGCCATATTTTATATATAAATGATGAGTCAGACAGGAGAATGTGTGGGATGTCAAAATGTCAATGTTCTGTCAATCTGGTCAAATAATTATGACCACATACTATTTAGATCAGGTAGGATTTTACAAACTGATATTACAGATTCAATTTAAAGTGGAAGTCCAGTCTCTATGTAACCCCCTCCCCTTGCGCTCTGGCAGGACGAGGCGGTTACAAAAAATAAATGCCTTAACTTGCCCAAAATCCAGCACCATTCGCCCAGCATCTGGGGTCCTGGTCGCAGCCAGACAAGAATGCAGATTATGGCAGGTCTGTCACTCAGTCCCGTGCAACTGTCAATCAGGTCTATGGCTGCCATTAAGAGCCAGAATTGGGGAAGGATTGTGGTGATCAGGCGAGTTATTTTAATGCCCAAATTGGGCATAGCACAGAGGGTGGCTGGGGGATGCAAAAAGCTTGGAGTTCCTCTTTAATCAAAATAAATGATGGTGTTATTTCTATTATTCATCAAAAATGATAAAACTGTGTTGGAAAATGTAATTGAGAAATTGAATTGTTCGATGTACCAGTGTGGTACATAAACTGGTCAATATTCCAACATTCTTTAGTCATTGTTTGATCGATTTGTTGAGAACTAGAGAATAATATATGTAAATGTGTTAAAAATGGTTTGATTAAATGTTAAATGGTTTTGATTGAATGTTGTATGTGTATAATCAATATTTTATTCATCCAACATTGCTCAGAATGATTCAATCAAAGATCAAATGAGTGGGGAAGGGCTTTACTTGCTGAGCTTTAGCCTGCCAAGCAAGTGCCATTAAATGGTATAAGCCGCACTCTCATTGGTTAAAAGATTTGCCCATCTCATAGAGGACCTGTACTTACCTGATCCCTATAGCCAGGTCCAACAACAATGGATTTGGGTCTTCATACCCCGCCAGGTCACCGGCGGTCAGTCCTTCTGAACACATAACTCTATACCAGGAAGAATATTTACATCTGTAAGGAGAGTTCAGAGTCCATAGATCTATGATATGCGCTGATCACTGATATCCGCTCCTGGCCCCAGGATCTAATCTCTGCTGCAAGTAAAGAAAGTCATCCTGTATCATTGTAAGGGCGACCCGTATATGGCTCAGCCAGGTCCACACAGCAACACTGATGGCTGCTGGGTGCCAAGCCTCTGGTCCCTGTGGTTTGGTCTATGCAGAGAAGTAGTAGGATTGTACGCTCCTAGTGTGTTTACAGATCACAAATAGAATGATACTTTGCCTCCAACCATTCCACACTGTCCAAAACTGGAATAATATCTTTTGGGTGGAGTTGTGCTTTAATCTGCATGACAACCATATCCACAGCCTTGGCATTCATCCCACAACCCCACTATTCATTTGTATCAAGATTTGTACCCCAGACATATTCATCTGTGCCAAGCCTTTTCCCCCAAACTTGATGTCTACTGTAACCCAACCCACAGCCTAATTCATTTGGATTACTACCACAGCCCATTTCAGCTGGACCGCAACTAAACCTGCAACCTGATTCATCTGAACTACAGTCCAACCCACAGTCTGATCAGTTTGTTCCATTCCCTAAACTTCTGGGCTGCATTGCAACCCACTGCCCGATTTATCTGCACCACACTGCAACGTGCAGTCAGAATAATTTGTATTATACCTCAAACCCACAGCTCACCTGCACTGCACTGCAACTCAACCCCCGATTCATCTGTATCTAAACGCAAAATACAGTCTGATGTGTACCACAACCTGACTCTCAGTCCATTTCACCTACATGGTAAATCATCCCATAACCTGATTTCTCTGCACCACATTCCATCCTGCAGCCTGACTATTTGTACAACTGGCCGAATTCATCTAGAAATAAATGCAACCCTCAGGGTGATGCTTACTACAACCTTACCCACAGCCCATGTCACCTAGACTGTAACCCAACCTGTAACCCTTTTCATCTGTACCACCTGCAGTCAGATTCATTTGCACCACAATTGTAGTCAGATTCATTTGCACCACAATTGTAGTCTGTAATTTAACCTACACCCAATTCATCTGCACTTAATTCAAACCTGTTGTAACACAACCAAAACATCTGCAAATAAAGGCAACCCACAGTCTGACTTCATCTGTGCCCTGACCTTCCCCACAGCCCATTTTACCTGGATTATAACCCAGCCCACAGCCTGTTTCATGTGCATCATAATCCAACCTGCAGTCAGATTTGTACCACACCTATACCAACCTATACCATTTAACATGGACTCCCACCCTTCCTGCAACCCATTTCATCTGTACCAAAACCCAACCTGCAGTCTTGTTAACTTAGCACAACCTTTTCCCCTGCAACCCAACCCATGGCCACATTCATCTGTATCACAGTCCAACCTGCAGGCTGATAATTACACAACCCAAATCCATTTCACTGGTGTAAACTGCAACCCGCAGCCAAATTCATCTAAAAGTGGACCTTCACTCTGAATAAGAGTCTATCTTATATGTTTCCCACACCCTGTACATACAGATTGCTCACATTATAAATCATCCTACCTGCATCTACTGCATGTTATGAGCCTTTAAACATCCAAGATGGCGGCTCATGGAACATCAAGCAGCCTGCAAACAGGAAGTGCCTTCTGACTGTGCTGCTCTGCATTCTGGGATTGCTGACCTTTTCCTGAACCCAGCTCTGCTCTGTCTGTGCAAAGCACAGCTATAACCCGCCCCCCTGTACTTTATCCCATGAGTTTATGAGTCAAGATGGAGGCACCCGTATCCTAAAGACCTTAACAGAGTTGCAGCCCAGTGGGGGAAAGAATAATAAGTCATTACAATCTTAAAATATATTAATTTTAGATGCTGGGGAATAGTTTTTTAAGGGTTTGGGCTTTTGAATAAATCATGGTGAAGGTCCGGTTTAATCCATTACCTGGACTGCAACCCAACCCACATCCCAACTCATCTGCACCACAACCCAACCAGCAGCATGATTCATTTGTACCAAGACCCAACCCACAGCTTATTTCACCTGGACCACAATGCAACCTGCTATAAGATGAATCTGTATCACAACCCAACCAGCCTGATTAATATGTACCATGACTCAATCCACAGCCCATTTCTTCCAGACTACAACTCAACCCAATTCATCTTTATTGAAATGTGACTTGCAGCCTTATTAATGTGTGCAGTCTTACCCACAGCCAGGGACGAGCTTATCAATTCTGGAGCCCCATGCAAAATTGTGTCTGGGGGCCCTAATCAAAGACTAATTTTGTATAGTGAAATACAATATTAACACACCTTGGCGTGGATGTAACCACGGGCTGCTCACGCGCTGGGGGAGCACGAGCGAACCCAAAGGGTTTCACACAGAGGGGCATCCTGGCATTGTCTGTCCATGGTATAGGGAATTGTCCAGGAATAGCCCATATGGCCGTCTAATTTCTACTCCCTGTGGCATCCCAAACTAGGATACCTGATAATAACCTTGTTCCAGTGACGCATGCACAGGTCACAGCCTTGCTATACCTATAGCATAGCTAGACGCATGTGATTGGCTGGGCCCAGGCACGCCCTCAGCTAGAGGTGAGTGGGGATACAACCAGTGGCCCGCTCCAGAGGAGTAGCTAGGCTTTCTGGCATCCAGGACGAAGCTTCAAAATGCCCCCCCCCACCTGTGCTCAGGCCCCCCTTTGGTGCCCCCTAGCTACACCCCTGGCCCTCTCTGTCACAGCATCTTGTACAGTAGCTTCCTATCTGCTGCACACTCTGCATTGTGTTAAATGGCCCCTCACTCGCTGAGTGCCGTTATATATTTATTTAACAAAAAGTTGCCAGTGATCTGACCCTGCCTCTGGGCCCCCCTGGCAGGTGGGGGCCCCATGCATTTGCATGGTTTGTGTGGTAGTTAAGCACGCCACTGCTCTCACCCCGGTTATGACCCATTTCCACTGAACAATTTTACGAAAGAGATAAGGCAATCACATGATAATTGATACGTTGAAATATCCGATGCGATCAATAAGAAATAGTTCATCGATCAAACACTGTATTGTTTTGGTGGACAAAAAAATTCTCACTCCTCACGTTACTGTTGACATATGGAAACAAAAATCTCACAAACGATCGAAACATTAGCCAACAAATCCCCCGTGTACGAAAGCAAGTTGCCTTCAAGCATACAAATTGTACAATCGTTCACTCGCTCAACAAACTGTCAGTTTATCTGTTCGTGGAAAGGGCCTATTAGTTTGTACCACATTCCAGCCATTGCATAAACTGTACCATAACTCAGACGCCAGAGAAATCTGGAAAGAAACGCAACCTGCAGTCTGGTTAGTGTGTACCACTACTTTACCCATAATCCATTTCACCTGGACTGCAACCTTACCCACAAACTTATTCATCTGTACCACAACCCCCCTAACCCTGACAACCCTGTGTGTGCGCCTGGCCTGCCCTCCCCCTTCTCCATGACACTGCCGGGCTGAGATAGGCGGGGATAGAAGCCGTATCCAGTTACCTGTACTTTATCAAGGTACTGCTCACCTGAGAGCCCTCACTCACCCCCTCCCTTTGCACCTTGCCCCCCCTGTCCGGGGCCCTCTCAGTGCACCTTGCCCCCCCTTTCCGGGGCCCTCTCAGTGCACCTTGCCCCCCCTTCCGGGGCCCTCTCAGTGCACCTTGTCCACCCGCTCTGTGCCCCTCATTGCTGCATTCCCTGGTGTCTGTTGTGTTGGCTGCAGCTGGTGAAGCCGCATGGTGTAGGATTGCACAATGTGTCTGAAGTGAACAGGCAAAACGAGAAGTGGAAGCTGTGACAACGCTGTCTTCCTGTTTGACAAGAGAGAGAAACACAGAGAACTGTGATCACCATGAAACCGATCAGATGAGACCAGGTCGGCGAGCTCTGCGACAGATTGGCTGCTAAGCCCTCTTAGGGCGGTAAAGAAAAAGGAGGAAGAACCCTGTAGAGCGGATCGCTGACCTAGTAACGGGCACCATACTCTGGTGGACGGGGGCCAGCAACAATGGTCAGGTGAGAATGACTGGAATGTGACTGTCAGCCCTTTGGCCCAGTTCTCTCTTACTATGATTGGTTGTACTATATGAGTCTCAGTCTGCAAACCTGCATCTCCCCACCTACCAACCAAATCTCCTGCTTCCCACCCTGATTTATCCTTACCACAACCCGATCTGCAGCCAGATTCATATACACAGCACCCTACAGTCCAATTCATCCATACCTCAGCCCCTACCCATAGGCTGACTTAATTGTAATGCAGGCTGCCGCAAATCAATATCACAACCCAGCCTGCAGCCTGATGTATGTGTACTGCAATCTGATTCACGTCCCCATTCATCTATATCACAACCCAACCTGTAGCCTGATGTATTTGTACTGTAACCTGATTCACATTCCCATTCATCTGTACCACAACCCAGCCTGTAGCCTGATGTATTTATACTGTAACCTAATTCACATCCCCATTCATCTATATCACAACCCAGCCTGCAGCCTGATGTATGTGTACTGCAATCTGATTCACATCCCCATTCATCTGTATCACAACCCAACCTGTAGCCTGATGTATGTGTACTGTAACCTAATTCACATCCCCATTCTTCTATATAACAACCCAACATGTATCCTGATGTATTTGTACTGTAACCTGATTCACATCCCCATTCATCTATATCACAACCCAACCTGTAGCCTGATGTATTTGTACTGCAACCTAATTCACATCCCCATTCATCTATATCACAACCCAACCTGTAGCCTGATGTATTTATACTGTAACCTAATTCACATCCCCATTCATCTATATCACAACCCAACCTGTAGCCTGATGTATTTGTACTGCAACCTGATTCACATCCCCATTCATCTGTACCACAACCCAACCTGTAGCCTGATGTATGTGTACTGTAACCTAATTCACATCCCCATTCTTCTATATAACAACCCAACATGTATCCTGATGTATTTGTACTGTAACCTGATTCACATCCCCATTCATCTGTACCACAACCCAACCTGTAGCCTTATGTATGTGTACTGTAACCTAATTCACATCCCCATTCATCTATATAACAACCCAGCCTGCAGCCTGATGTATGTGTACTGCAATCTGATTCACATCCCCATTCATCTGTACCACAACCCAACATGTAGCCTGATGTATTTGTACTGCAATCTGATTCACATCCCCATTCATCTATATAACAACCCAACATGTAGCCTGATGTATGTGTACTGCAATCTGATTCACATCCCCATTCATCTGTACCACAACCCAACATGTAGCCTGATGTATTTGTACTGCAATCTGATTCACATCCCCATTCATCTATATAACAACCCAACATGTAGCCTGATGTATGTGTACTGCAATCTGATTCACATCCCCATTCATCTGTACCAGAACTCAGCCTGTAGCCCGATGTATTTGTACTGCAATCTGATTCACATCCCCATTCATCTGTACCAGAACCCAGCCTGCAGCCCGATGTATTTGTACTGCAATCTGATTCACATCCCCATTCATCTGTACCACAACCCAACCTGTAGCCTGATGTATATGTACTGCAATCTGATTCACATCCCCATTCATCTGTATCACAACCCAACCTGTAGCCTGATGTATTTGTACTTCAATCTGATTCACATCCCCATTCATCTGTATCACAACCCAACCTGTAGCCTGATGTATGTGTACTTCAATCTGATTCACATCCCCATTCATCTGTATCACAACCCAACCTATAGCCCGATGTATGTGTACTGCAATCTGATTCACATCCCCATTCATCTGTATCACAACCCAACCTGTAGCCTGATGTATGTGTACTGCAATCTGATTCACATCCCCATTCATCTGTATCACAGCCCAGACTGCAGCCTTATTTATTACAGCCAGAACCTGACCCACAGCTCAGATTCATCTGTGCCATGATACACAAGTACAGTCATTTGTTGTAAAATAATCTACAGCCTGATTAATCTCTTCTGCAAGCTGACACCACATCCCAATTCATCTGTACCACAACCCAGTCTGCAGCCTAATGTATTTTCACCGCACCCTAGCCCAACACTTAGTTGGATTAATTGGATTAAGCTTGATTAATTTCATCGTACCTGGCCTACAACTACAATTCATTTGGACCACAACTGGACCAGCTGTCTCATTTGTAACACAGCCTGACCCACAGCCCTATTCATTTGTAGCTCAGCCTGCCCCACACTCCGATTTGTCTCTACCACAGCCCAGCCAGCATCCTAAGTCATATTGACTGTACCCTGATCCATAGTTTGATTAACCAGTACTACAACCTGTCAGCTTAATTTATTACTGCTGTAAACTGACCCACAACCTAATTCACCTGTATCGCAACTCACCCTTCCACCTGATTCATTTGTAATGCAACCTGACTCATTTTTCATTCATTCATTTGTATCACAACCCACAGCCCTATTTGTCCCCCAACCTGACCCACACTATGACTCATCTATGTCACCACCAAGCCTGTATCCTAATTCATTAATTCACATGCCATCCTGCAGTTGATTCACGTGTACCGCTACCTGTAGTTCGATATTTGTGCTGCAACCTGACCCATAGCCTAATCCATCCAGCCAGAGATGTAGCTAGGCTTTCTGCCACCCCTGACCTGTGCTCAGGCCCCCCTTTGGCACCCCCCTGATCTGCTGAACCCAGGGCATGTGCCCCCCCCTGCTCCCCCCTATCTACGCCCCTGCATCCAGCACCCAACATAATGTATGGCATGATCCTGGCTGCACTGGTGTTAGTATTAGATTTCTGGGACCTGATGTGACATAAGGCCTCCCAACCCCTTCCCCTCTTACCTCCTCTTTAATGTAAGCTTGTTGTGTCAGCCTTAGTTCCCCTCTGTGGTAGCATGGTGAAACAGGGGAAGTGGCTGAAGATGTCTCCTGAGATACAATGAAGTTGTGGAGCACTCTCATCCATCAGCTTCCAATGTAGATGGTACATGCATGAAGCAGGCACTATCATTGTGCCACCAGGAAGGGGGGTGGGTTGTATGTTGGCAGCATTAGATCAGGTATCTACTGTATATTGTATTGTGGTTGTCACATTAAAACAAATACTGTTATAAACACCCCAACAATTACCCCTAAACTCCATTACAATAATACATATTGGGACTAGTCACCATTTACTAAATAATGGAACATGTCTTGACACCACTGAAACAAATGTGCGCGCACCTCAAGAACTTCTCCATCCCAAAACCCAATAAAGAGCATTTATGCCCACTGAAGAAGCACTTAGGAAACCACAATATACATGGTGATGGATGGTTACAATCATTTTACACTTTCAGCCAACTGCACCTGTATGGAAAGCATATGCCTTACTCCCCGGCATCATTTACTACCCAAACTGTGTTGAATGACAATCCACTTATTTCCCCTGAAGAAGTAGCATTGCACTTTTAGACTGCTGCGTCCTTAGAGGAACAAAAACCAAGCACAATTGGCCCTGAAATCTAAAAACTGGCCTTCCCCAAGGGCATCCCAAATCAGGAAAGCTGGCCTTCCCCAAGGGCATCCCAAATCAGGAAAGCTGGCCTTCCCCAAGGGCATCCCAAATCAGGAAAGCTGGCCTTCCCCCACGGGCATTCCAAATCAGGAAAGCTGGCCTTCCCCAAGGGCATCCCAAATCAGGAAAGCTGGCCTTCCCCAAGGGCATCCCAAATCAGGAAAGCTGGCCTTCCCCAAGGGCATCCCAAATCAGGAAAGCTGGCCTTCCCCAAGGGCATCCCAAATCAGGAAAGCTGGCCTTCCCCCAAGGGCATCCCAAATCAGGAAAGCTGACTTTTCCCTGGGACATTCCAATTTGGGATGCCCTGCTCTCCACTGTAAACTTACCTCCTTCCAGTCCTACAGCACATGCATAGGCTCTCATCCAATCAAAGCCATTTTCCGTGCATATATAATTTGGCCTTCTGCCTTTTGCCCTTCTGAAATAGGAATGGTTCCCATCAACAGCCATTGAGGCAGGCTGGACGCGAGTGTTCACACTGCCATGGATGTTGCTGCTTGATCTCCCTATTGGAGAAAGGCAGAGTCCTTTGCTGAATGACATATGCACGGTAAGCGTCTCTGACTGTACAAGAGCCCACACATGTGCCATAGGACGGGAAAAGGTGCGTTTCACACAGTAAGGCCTCACAAATTGGGATGCCTGGGGAACAAGGAACAAAGCCCAGGATAGTGAAAATCCAAGTTTTTGTTCTGCTTTAAACCCAGGCTCAATTTACTGCCTGAACTTTCATCGGCTTTGTCTAGGTAATAATTTGTTTTAATGTTTACCTGTTGTTATTTAGTGTATAGGTAGTTACATATTGTTTTTCACTGGAGAATAGGCATAGGGATTTTACTTTCTATTGATGATCCCTGTTGAAACTTTAAGGTTCAGGATTGAATCAATCATTCAGTATCTGATCTTGAGCAGGTAAATAAAGGGTGGCTACAATACGTCGATGATTATTTTTACATATATTACCTATTTGGTTTTGGAGACTTGTGAGATCCTGTTTCTATTAGTTTTTATCTTTGTCTTATATGTGTTTTAACATGTTAGGGCTTAATGACATATAATAAAGATAAATAAATAAGATTGCTTGCACTGTATGTAGCCTGGGGTTCATGTAGTGGTGTGTCTTTAGCGTACTAGTGGGCACACAGATTATTTTATTTGATCGATCTTTGATTTTTTTTCAAAGGAAAATATTTTATTATTTCCTTTTTCAGCTTAATTGTTATGGTTTGAATCCATTAAAACATGTATCGGGAATATTAGAGAAGGTGATTGGTCATTATATTATTTTCTAATATGTATGTGTAATAATTTTTTTTTGTTTGTCTCATCAAACGCAAAATTATCAAGAAAATTGAAAAATGGAATGAATCGTTCGATTATTTTACACCATGTGTTACATGTTTTTTTTTTCTAAAATCTATTTTTTTCTATTTTTTATGTTTTTTATTTCGCTAGTCAAAGATGTCTATTTTTCGGTCATTTTTTGATCAATCTGCACAGGACTAGATTATGTGTGGTGGAACATTCTGGGCAGAAATTCTAGTGGAGGTCCCCCGTATGTAGACTGTAGACTAATAGCTGCCCTTTTTAAAGTGATCCAAAAGCAGCCCTGAAATCTCTAACCTGGCTGTGGATCTATCTCATATGGTATTATATTCTGTTTGATTCATAGTGTATTTACATAGAAGATTTGACAGAATATTTGGTAAAAAGAAATTACAAATTAGAAGGAAAAAACATCCGATGCACCGTCCACGATGTATAATAATTGGTGAAACAAATTTTCTAACATCCCCGATCAATTTTTTTGACTGAAGCCAAAAAGACCCCCTAAACAATCAGGGTAAATGGAAACAAGGATAAAAGATTTTCATCGGATTATATTTAAAAATAAATTGAAGGAGTAAACAAATGAAAATAATCAATAAACCCGTGCAAAGCCTGGTGAGGGAATACAAGCGGCAAAACCCAAAAGCAGCCCCCGACACACATGGCCCCAAAGAGCCGCAAAAGCCCCCAGACACACAATTGGCTGCACAAAGGGTATTAACATTTTTTTGTATTATTATTAAATGAAAATAGAACACAAACACGAATGAAAACAAGGGATTAACCCTCCCCCACGCTATATCAGTGCACGTATGACTATAAATGATATCATAATTGCCATACATCCATAACAGAAACAAATGCACACCAAAGACACCTTAGCAGATAATAATGTCAAAAAATCATACAAAAAAAGTGACTCAATCAAGTGCAAAAAATTAACAAAAGTTTATTTAAACCAGATAAAGAGGAGAAAATTGGAGATGTGGCTCTCTGCCAAGTAGTCACCCCCACAGAGCACATGGAGTGGAGTTTTGGGAGCCCCCCCATACACGTATTGTTGCTATCCTGCCACGTCTCCAATTTCCTCCTGTTTATCTGGTTTGCATACAACTTTTCAAAAAAGAATTTTTCTTGTTCTACTATTTGTAGTCACATTGATAAGCACTTGCACCTTACTGAGTCACTTCGAAGGTTTTTTGTATGCATTTTTGAGATTATTTTCTGCTAAGGTGTCTTCGGTGTGTATTTGTTTCTATTATGGATGAGTGGCAATATTGATAGAGCATGGGGGGTTAATCCGTTGTTTTTATTCTGCGCTTGTTTGCGTTCTGTCTTCATTTAATAGTATTTTTTTTAATAACCTTTGTGCAGCTAATTGTGTGTGTGGGGCTTTTGAGGCGCTTTGGCGCCACGTGTCCCAGGGGCTGCTTTTGGGTTTCAGAATATTTAAATACATTTGGCCGACCTGGGCCAATAGAGAATAAAGCGATATTCAGGCAATGCTAAGATTCTGTTAGCATGGAGTGTTTGCTAACATCCTCATACTACTTACTTCCTCTTTGCATCTACTAGAAAAAGTTCTGATGATTCCATTCTCCTAACAACAACGTTACTGGCCATTAGGTTCTATCAACAGATGGTAAAACCGTTTAAGCCATTTCATTGGTTGAATCAGTAGAACATAGATAAATGTGATGGTGATAAATGAGACTATCGCAACCATAGCTAAATGTAATGGTGATAAATGAGACCATCGCGACCAGAGATAAATGTAATATAGATAAATGAGACTATGGCAACCATAGATAAATGTACTGGTGATAAAGGAGACTATCAGAACCACAGATAAATGTAATGGTGATAAAGGAGACTATTGCAACCATAGATAAATGTAATGGTGATAAAGGAGACTATCAGAACCACAGATAAATGTAATGGTGATAAAGGAGACTATCACAACCATAGATAAATGTATTGGTGATAAAGGAGACTATCAGAACCACAGATAAATGTAATGGTGATAAAGGAGACTATCAGAACCACAGATAAATGTAATGGTGATAAAGGAGACTATCACAACCATAGATAAATGTAATGGCGATAAAGGAGACTATCACAACCATAGATAAATGTAATGGTGATAAAGGAGACTATCACAACCATAGATAAATGTAATGGTGATAAAGGAGACTATCACAACCATAGATAAATGTATTGGTGATAAAGGAGACTATCAGAACCACAGATAAATGTAATGGTGGTAAAGGAGACTATCAGAACCACAGATAAATGTAATTGTGATAAAGGAGACTATCACAACCATAGATAAATGTAATGGTGATAAAGGAGACTATCAGAACCACAGATAAATCTAATGGTGATAAAGGAGACTATCACAACCATAGATAAATGTACTGGTGATAAAGGAGACTATCAGAACCACAGATAAATGTACTGGTGATAAAGGAGACTATCAGAACCACAGATAAATGTAATGGTGATAAAGGAGACTATCACAACCATAGATAAATGTAATGGTGATAAAGGAGACTATCAGAACCACAGATAAATGTAATGGTGATAAAGGAGACTATCAGAACCACAGATAAATGTAATGGTGATAAAGGAGACTATCACAACCATAGATAAATGTAATGGTGATAAAGGAGACTATCACAACCATAGATAAATGTAATGGTGATAAAGGAGACTATCACAACCATAGATAAATGTAATGGTGATAAAGGAGACTATCACAACCATAGATAAATGTAATGGTGATAAAGGAGACTATCACAACCATAGATAAATGTAATGGTGATAAAGGAGACTATTGCCACCATAGATAAATGTAATGGTGATAAAGGAGACTATCACAACCATAGATAAATGTAATGGTGATAAAGGAGACTATCAGAACCATAGATAAATGTATTGGTGATAAAGGAGACTATCAGAACCACAGATAAATGTAATGGTGATAAAGGAGACTATCACAACCATAGATAAATGTAATGGTGATAAAGGAGACTATCACAACCATAGATAAATGTAATGGTGATAAATGAGACTATCACAACCATAGATAAATGTAATGGTGATAAAGGAGACTATCACAACCATAGATAAATGTAATGGTGATAAAGGAGACTATCAGAACCATAGATAAATGTAATGGTGATAAATGAGACTATCGCAACCTTAGATAAATGTAATGGTGATAAAGGAGACTATTGTGACCATAGATAAATGTATTGGTGATAAAGGAGACTATCAGAACCACAGATAAATGTAATGGTGATAAAGGAGACTATCGCAACCATAGATAAATGTAATGGTGATAAATGAGACTATCACAACCATAGATAAATGTATTGGTGATAAAGGAGACTATCACAACCATAGATAAATGTAATAGTGATAAAGGAGACTATCAGAACCACAGATAAATGTAATGGTGATAAAGGAGACTATCACAACCATAGATAAATTGAATGGTGATAAAGGAGACTATCGCAACCATAGATAAATGTAATGGTGATAAAGGAGACTATCGCAACCATAGATAAATGTAATGGTAATAAATTAGACTATCGCAACCATAGATAAATGTATTGGTGATAAAGGAGACTATCAGAACCACAGATAAATGTAATGGTGATAAAGGAGACTATCACAACCATAGATACATTTAATGGTGATAAAGGAGACTATCGCAACCATAGATAAATGTAATGGTGATAAATGAGACTATCGCAACCTTAGATAAATGTAATATTGATAAATAAGACTATAACAACCATAGATAAATGTAATGGTGAAAAATGAGACTATCGCAACCATAGATAAATGTAATGGTGATAAATGAGACTATAACAACCATAGATAAATGTAATGGTGATAAATGAGACTATCGCAACCTTAGATAAATGTAATAGTGATAAATTCGACTATCGTAACCATAGATAAATGTAATATTGCTAAATAAGACTATAACAACCATAGATAAATGTAATGGTGATAAATGAGACTATCATAACCATAGATAAATGTAATAGTGATAAATTCGACTATTGTAACCATATTTAAATGTAAAGGTGGTAAAGGAGACTTTTGCAACCATAGATAAATGTGATGGTGATAAATGAGACTATGTCAGTGATAGATAAATATGATGGTGATAAATGAGACTATCACAACCATAGACAAATGAAAATTGAGAATATGGTAGTGATATATAAATATAATGGCACTAAATTAAGTTATTATAGTGATCAATTAGACTTGCCCAGCTAAGTATGATGGCAATAAATGAATGAGACAAAGACAAAGATGAATAAATAAGATGGTGATAAATGAGACTATCTCATACTATGACGAGAGAGATTGTAAAAACATGACAGTAAAAATGCACCATGACAATGCAGATTTGCTGCTGCAACAGATAAACATTGTGATAATAAAATATCATAGCCGTGAATAAGTCTGACAGAATGGTCAGGGTGACAAATAATGATGATAGTGGCAGATTAAAAACCAGGGATAAAATATATCAGCAATTAAAAGGACTAGAATGGTGTGCAATTTATTGATAATATGGATAATAAATGAGATTATGACAGCTAAATATCAATGTGATAACTGAGGCATTTTATTAAATGCACACAACTGCAGTCTATTAAAAAATGGCAATAGTAAGCACACATGAATGTGACAAATCAGTCTATAATAAAGAAAGATAAATGTGACAGAGATTAAAGGAGCACTATTGCAAAATTGTATAATATTAAAAATCGGCTAATGAGTCGGTCACTTATACTCCCGAAGGAATAAAACACCCACTAGGCTTGTGGTTTATTCTCACATGGTAGGAATAAAATCCAGGGTTTAGTCTATCACTGAGATAGTCTCACCTATCATCCTTTCATATTTATCACTGAGAAAATCTTCCCTATCACCTTCGTATTTATCACTGAGAAAATCTCCCCTATCACCTTTATATTTATGATTGAGTAAATCTCACCTATCACCTTCATATTTATCACTGAGATAGTCTCATCTATTACCTCCACATTGAGATCATCTTCACATTTATCTATCACTGCGATAATCTCATTTATATCTTACATTATCCTAGCTAAAAATAAAAATATAACAGTGATAGATGAAACTACAAGCAACGCATGAGACCATTGTTTTGGGTAACATGACAATGGCCCAATAACCAGCAGTAGTTCCCAGACACAGGAGTAGGAGGAGCGGAGAGTGGTATGATCACTTATATTTTATTGTCCTTTCTAAAAAACTCCTGTGTGTGGCGATCTGATCTGGGAAGAATCACATTTATATTGGGAGAGGTTAGTTGGGGGATATTGTTCGTGTTTCTAGAAAGTTCAGTTGTAACTTCTGCAAATAGCATCACGCTGTACCAAAGCAGAAACTCTGTGGTTCTTGAGTGCAGCATGTTGACCCACACGGGAACAGATGTATCCCCTGGTGGTACAGCCTCTTGCCCTAGGTATTGTTTTTTTAATCCTACATCTTATTATCCCCAGGTGGTTCCACAGGGAGATAACGGGCCTGGAGGCCGAAGCCCTGCTAAAAGCCAGAGGAGTCCTTGGAAGTTTCCTGGTGCGACCAAGCAGGAGAAGGCCGGAGGAGTTCTCGCTGTCTGTCAGGTTGGTTTTTACCATTTTTGCTGTTTTAAATTATATTGATTCTAATAGACCCAAGGGCAGGTTTATTTTTAGGGCCCAAATAGGGACAAAGCTACCAATCACTGGTTGTACAGAGAGTACAGAGAGCTAGAGCAAAATGATGTGGACACAGAAACACCAACATATGTGCAGCTTTCTGAGACACCCCAACGGACCCGCACTGTCTATATTTTCATGGTTCATACAAAGTTCCTTCCTATACTAAAATTATTCAACATCATTTTTGGACTTTGTTGTGTGTCAAGGTGCTTCCCAAACTTGTCAAAACCATTAGCTGAGATGGTGAGTTCTCCACATAAGGAGCCAGCTCTCTCACATGAAGCAGAAAATTAACACAGACAGATTAATATGATAGATAGAAAGATGTATGCTGATATATACAGGGAAGGCTCCAGGTGTATATGGGCCCTTGGGCAATAGAGTCTAAGTAGGCCCCTTGCGGTGTAGTATGACACTCCATACATGATGATAAAGAGGCTGATTCATTACTAACGGTAGGTATCGGCAAATGAGAGTCTGTATAGCGGCGCTTAGAGCGACCGCTAGTAGACTCTGTAAGCGGGTATCGGCGCTGTAACAGCAGACGCTGCCTGCCACTACGAGGCACTACCTGGAGCTATACCTTCTTGAATAACCCCCAAAGTTGCATGTATTGTGAGTTTTGCCAAAGAATAAAAAGAAAAAATGAAGGCTTGATCAAGTATAGAAGGAATGGCACAAAGATTAAATGGAATGACAGAACGAAAAAAAAGCAGAAGAGAAAGAGAAAACTCATGAAAAAAAGAAAGAATAGAGGGAAAAAAGATACAAAATAAATGCATAAAAAGGATGGAAGGAATGACAGAACAAAAATAATAGAATCAATAAAGAAAGAAAGACAGAAAGGAATGGCAGAAAGAACAGAGAAAAGAAAGAAAAGGACTAGAAAGCAACAAAAGTACAGAAGGGAAGAAACAAAAAATAGAATGACTGACAGAAACAATAGAAGGAAAGAAAGAAACAAAAGAAATGGCATGACACAAAAAAACCAATCTCCTGGTTTGGCAGGATCAATGCTTTAAAAATGGACATACTCCCAAAGTTACTATATGTTTTCCAAACAGCCCCAATAAAATTGCCCAGTAGCTTCTTCAGTAAACTGAAGTTGACTTTCTCGAAATTTGTTTGGGGGGTCGCTAGGCCGAGAATTCGTTTTGCAACCCTTTCCAGGAGTAAATCGCAGGGAGGTGTTGGCCTCCCGGATCTAAAAGCCTATCATGCAGCCGCAATCCTCCAGAGGATGGTTGATTGGTCGCGTAGAAGCGAAGATAAACTATGGGTACAACTAGAGAAAGTTCTCTCCCCACTCAATCCCTCCACTATTGCCTGGGCTGCCCCTCTGTCTAAATCGCAAAGGGACTCAACACCCTTCCTTATGCAGCATTTCCTGGAAATCTGGGATCCACTCCAGCGCAAGGGTAAATTAGTACATAGACCAGGCCCGTTGACACCGATATTTGACAACCCAGCATTTGAACCCGGCCTACTTGCTAAACACTTCCTCATCTGGGACGCCTCCACCAACGTCAATATGGGCCAGGTGTTACAGAATGGGGAGATTCCCTCCCTAGAAGACTTGAAAATGAAGGCCGGGGGCAAATATGTTTCATGGTTGCTGCATAGACAACTCCGGGCATTCCTCATCACCAATAATATTAAGGAAACTGCTCGTGTCCCACCCACGGAGCTTGAGTCCCTAATCATGCAAGACTCCCCGCCTACCCATGTAATAGCTTCCCTCTACGCGCTGCTTGTCAAAATGAAGCATACGGAGCCCCCTAAATTTGTGGGGCGATGGGAAAGGGAGCTGGGTCTGACATTTTCGGATGAAGATCTGACCAAAATATACGCATGTACCCACGGTACATCAAGGGCTAATTCTGTACAAGAGCGGAATTATAAGATACTGTCCCGCTGGTATAGGTGCCCAGCAGATACTTATCGATTTGCGGAGCCCTTTACCAACATATGCTGGAGATGTCGGAAAGAAGTGGGTAACATGACCCATGTCTGGTGGAGTTGCCCAACCATTAAAGCCTTATGGGATCAAATCTTTTCCATTTACGAACAGGTCTCTGGGACTAAGCTATCTAATTCACCACAGGTGGCGCTCCTCTCCCTTTTCCAGAGTTCCATAGCTAGCTCTAAAAAGGACATTTTAAGGCACTTCATGGCGGCAATGAGAGCCGTCATTCCAAGGCACTGGAAAAAACAGACCCCGCCTTCACTGATTGAATGGGTGCAGGAATTAGAAATGATTCGCTACATGGAAAGCCTGGTTGCTAAAGACGCAGAAAGCACGAATAAATATATAGTGACCTGGGCGGGATGGTTAGACTACCGGGACTCACACCTCCCTTCCCTATTGTAATTTATTGGGGAGGTGCAGGTGTGTATTGCTTCACAACCCAAATTTATCCTAGGAGAGCATAGACATACCAACATCGGGGCTGGGACCTGGACGGAGTCCTTGGGGCCTCTCGCCCCACCTCCTGGAGCTCAGTTCCCGGGCACGGGTGTGTCACTGAGGCATCAGCCGGTTTCCAAGGCCAATCCTCTTCTCTCCCCTAATCTTGACATCGTGCCCAGCTCTCCTTGGCCCACCCAGCGACTCCGTGAATGGAGTTCTCTTGGAAATGAGGATCCTGAGGATAACAGATCATTCCTAGTATACCATAGATATTGGCCAGGTCAGCGAATGAGCAGGGGGAATCACAGAGGTTTTCCATTAGGAATATATTTAAGACCCATGCCTTGCTGCACCATATAATGATCTACTATGTTTCTGTCTATGCGTCATCATTCAGTCTACATGCTAACTGCTATACTTGATTTATGATGAGTCTATTGTGTTGCATATATAAATGTGGAATAAGCCTGCTGTAACCTCCCCCTCCCTTAACCCTCCCCCTTTTTACCTTCTGTACCCCCTATCTTCCCCATTATTGGTCTACTAAAACTCAATAAAATTTGATTATTCAAAAAGAAATGGCATGAAAGAAAGAAACAAAGAATAGATGGAAGGAAAGAAAGAAATAGAATAGAATCGAAGACAAGAAATAAAGTATAGAAGGACGGACAGGAAGAAAGGCACTCTCAATGGACAATCTCCCCCTGGCTGACAGTCCTTAGTCCTGGTTACTGCATGGCCGTGCATAGGGGCTGCCCAGGGCAGGGGGAATGGGATGGGCCCTGGTACCTGGCACCTGCCCAGGTATGCCCAGTGCTGATGCTGGCCCTGGATATATATATATATATATATATATATATATATATATATATATATATATATATTGCAGGTGAAAAAAAGTATTAAACATGTCACCATTCTCTAAGTAAATAGACTTTTAAAGGTGCTTTTGACATGACATTCTCACCAGATGTTCGTAACAACCCATCCAATCTACACATGTAAAGAAATCAAACCATAGTTGTCCATAATGTATAGTTGGGGAGATCCCCAGGGTCTCCTAACATTCCCCACAAGCTGCAAAACCAACTAAATTACTCCATACATAGTATTAATAAAGGGCAGACATGCACATACTAGACAACAGAGAGAAAACTACCATTCACTTTCATTGTCTACCAGGTTTACATTTTCCCCTAGCTCTAAATCAGCCCCAATCTCATTTTTTGACAAGTTTGGGAAGCTCTCCACCTTGACACTCCGAAAAAAGGAGTGAAAATTCTCACCTGGCTGTTTATTGGCCCTATAATGGCAGTGGGATGATCACATCCAAGCCTCTCCTGCGAAATATCTGCCCAAGCAGCATAGATGCATGCCCAATATACATGAATAAATAAATAATTTTTGGAGGCCAGAAAAAGGAGGGCCCAACTAATTAGTGCCATGTGCAATAATTAAATAATCCTACATGAAAAAATACCCATTGTACTACACAGCAGGCAGAGGTCAAGGAGCAGAATGTATAAATAAGAATGAAATAGGCAGATACCACCAATCTAGGAAGGAGTCCAGGTCGGTTCCAACATACCCAACACCCACGCACTCTGTGGCGGGAAAGTACCATCTCCTCCTACATAAAATAAGTTATGCGTATTAATGACAAATGAAACTGGGAAAAAGGACTGAACACACGAAGAAAGAGAGGAGCAAAGAGCCATGGAAAGTCATGACACCTGAAATAGAAAGCAATCCTGTCAATCAGTGCAAATTAATATCAGCTGGGTCAATTAATGGCCTAGGTGCCATACAAAAAACATATAATGATGAGTAAAAACAGTGAGCTCTCTGAAGACCTTTGAAACTTTATTATTGCAAAACATACTGATGGCATTGGTTACTGAAGGCTTCGGTGAGCAGGCCATTTTGTGCTATAATCTAAAAGTGGAGAGAACATAACTGCACCATAAACTGGCCACGACCAGGTGCTCCCTACAAGAGGATTGAAAAGAATTATCGAAAGAGTTGTCCAAGAGCCAGGGCCCATCTGTGAAAAGCTACAGAAAGACCTGGAATCAGCAGGTACAATTGTTTTATAGAAACGCACTAACCATGCAAGATTCCATTGCTGAAGAAAAAGCTTGTTGAAGCACGTGTTTAAAGGCTGCTCAACGACATTTAGACAAACCTGTGCAATACCGATGAGATGAGAGCTCTTTGGGTGCCCTAATACACACCTTGTTTGGAGGACAAACTTAATGCATAGCACCCAAAAAAAACCTTCCCAACAGTGAAATTTGGAGGTGGCAACATCATGGTGTGGGGCTATTTTTTAGCATACAGCACTGGCACACTTCATATATTTGAAGGATGAATAGATAAAAATACCAAGACATTCTAGATATAAATCTGCCACTATCGACCAGGATGATGAAGACCAGGATGATGAAGATGAAAGCAAGACTGGTCCCAAACACACAGCCAAGGAAACTTTCAATTGGTCTCAGAGAAAGAAAAAATAAAGCAGCTATAATGGTCCGGTCAATCACTCGACCCCCATGCAATGGTAAATCTATGGAAGGAACTAAAGCTCATAGTTCCTAGATGGAGCTTATGGAACCTTTAGAATTAGCAGTGTTAGCAGGGCCAAAATCACACCAAGCAATGCATGCTACTTGTTTCTCCATCACCAACAAAGGCTTTTTGTACAAATGTAGTACGCATGTTCAGTACTATTTCCATGTGTTATTTCTCATTAATACATATAGCCTAATTTATGGACATCTATGGTTTGATTCCTTTGCATGTGTGGATTAAATTGTTTTGGTGACGTGTTCAATACATATTTCACATGCTAAAATATAGATAGATTGAAAGATGGTTGAATATATAGATATGGAATTGTTGAGATGGAAAAGTGGATAGATAGATAGATAGATAGATAGATAGATAGATAGATAGATAGATAGACAGATCATTGTTATTAGATGGAAGGGTGGGTGGATGGACAGATAGATTTGCAATTGTTATTAGATAATACAGCTAGATACACGATAAGCTAAATAAATAGATAATAGGGATAGATAGATGGAGATGAAAAGTAGCAAGAGTAGATGGATGTATGGATAGACAATGAGATAGGTGGATACATAAGATACTGCTTCATACATGTAATTCTTGGTAACAAAAATCTGTTGTGTTCTCGGCAGGTTGGAAGACTCAGTCACACACATTAGGATACAGAACACGGGTGATTACTATGATCTGTATGGCGGGGAGCAGTTTGCCACTCTGTCAGAACTTGTGGAACATTACACAGGACAGCCTGACTGTCTGCAAGATACAGATGGCACCGTCATCCCACTAAAATACCCTCTGAACAGCTCGGACCCCACCAGTGAGCGGTAAGGTTTCACTTTAAAATGTGTCATGTGACATTCGGGTAAGACAGCCATGTTGGTAGAATGTATCCTAATAAGGCACAGTTCTCTGCTAGGTGTGTACGCCATGAAAGCTCCGTGGCAGGGGTACATTGTAGTTCAGTGCATTACAAAACAAAAGGGTATGGTCAGATTGCCATTGTGCTTATAGGGACCTAGTCCTAATATAGACCACCAAGTGTTCAGCTAATCCTCTAGCACACGGGTCCCCCTGGAGCCCAGGAGTAGAAACTGGCTGGTTCTGGAAGATGCAGAGAAAGGTAAGCCGGCACACTTCCCCTTCCCGAATATGCCATTTATTATCTTTGGTCCTGGGGCATCTGCTTGTTAAGGGACAACGGATTTATGGGGTGGGGGTGTGTTGCTTATTCTGCATAATATAGTTTGGAAGTTGGTAATGGTAGAGATGCAGGACAAATCAAAGTGTTCTGCAGGGTGATGGTAGTAGAAGTGAAAGGCAGGGTAAAGGTACTGGAGGCCAAAGATAGTACAGACACAGGCCAAAACAAAAAGTACTGCAGGGCATAGATACGAGTGGCAGGGTTTAGGATAGTAGGGATGCAGGGTAAAACAAACCGAGTACAGCTAGGTAAGTCTGGTAGGTATTCAGGGAAAAATAAGGAAGGGTAAGGATAGAAGTAGATGCAGGGTACTGTTTGAATCCAGTAGGGTTGCATGGGGGGGGGGACTAAAAAGTCAGGAGAACTCTAGGAAAGAAGAGATTTGAAGGGAAATATTCTGAGTAAGGGCAGTAGGGCTGGAGTCAAATGCTAAGGGCTAGTGGTGGAGTCTCAGCTAGTCCATCATTGCAGAGCGCTGCTCCCTCCTTTCTCCTCTCCTCCCTCCTCTCTATCCAACCTGCCATGACGTCAGCCATGTCTCGCCCCCGTGCCCTTCCTCACTCCCTCCCTCTTCTCCCTCACCTGTGTTCTCCGACCTCCGCATTGACTGAAGGCCATGGCCTGACAAGACCATTTTTTGTAGGGAAAGGTGGCAACCCTAACATCAGGTGAATGTCAGATCCCAGTGCAAAAGGTGTAGTTATCAAGTCAAAAAAGTGTCTCTGATAGCGCCAGGTCGTGTCCCATCTATTAACAGCACCAGCGCTGATTTTTTTTTCTTCGCTCTAACAAGTTTATATTTAGATGTGGTTTTGCCACCCTTTTCAGTTTTATGTATATTAAGCACTTTTTCTCGCACAGGTTTATATTTACATCTCAGTCCAGAGTACCCTAACACCTTGTCAGTGTGATGGTAGCGGTTCTGCTTCTCGCCGGTGGCAGTATTTCAGGGACAGGATGGGCTACATATATCTCTGCTTCACTTCACAAAGGATGTGGTGTCATGGTGCAAATATAGTGACATGCTTTATATATATAGTAACGCATGTTTTCTCTCTGTCTCTGCTCGAGTGTGGTTTGGCCTTATCGTCCAGAATGCAATAACCACACATGGCACGGTCACGCTATTGTTACTTTTAGGGTGGTCACAGGAAATATTTATGCTGCTGTCCGAAAAGTGGCAGGCAAAATATATATATTTTTTTAGGTTTTAAATACAACTGGAAAGGGTTGGATTATACATACCGTTCCTTCTGCTGCCTGAGATCAAAGTGGGAGGGTCTAGCTGCACTTCCTGTTTGGTGTCCAGAGGGGAAAAGTTCATTTATTGAAGCTCTCTGAGAAAGGCTTCCATCTGAACTCTGACAAAAACAGTGACAAACTATTCCCATGCTGGGTTTTGTCTGGGACAAGAGGCAGGCTTCCAGTCCCCTGTCGAGAAATATAGGAGTATAATTTACTGCAGGGTAGAGGGGGTGGCAGGAGGACCCTGTCTCTTCCTGATACAGGCTTCCAACACAAAATCTATGGGTGCTATTCGAACCCAATGAAATTATATTTAAAGGGACTCTAACTCAATGGCAATAATTAGCTAGCAAGCAGCTCAACTGATGCCTGTCCTATGTGTCCTTCCTCCAGGACCACACAAAAAAGTGGTCCTATAGCCAGCTCAACCCTTGGTTCTCTCCACCATGGTCCCACAGCTGTTTCTGACCACAGCAGGGTATGCTCATGACTCATAAAGCTGCACCATGTCATGCCATTCCCAGCTCAGACCCAGAAATTGAAGCAAAGAAATCAAGTTTTGCCTAGAATACATGAGGCATTTACATACAACACGCTATCCAAATGTTTACAACTGTTTTAAGGGTGTTATTCTGGTAAAGTTACGTTTAGTGGTTAGGTCAGGTTTTTGGGCTAGGTGCTATGCTCAGGTTTTGGGGTTATGTTAGGGTCAGGTTTGTGAGCTAGGTTCAGGTGCTGGTCACATATAGAGCCTAATTCATCATTTTTTTCTACTCCCACACTGCAGAGCCGTCTGGTGACAGCCGGCCAGGGCTGTTAAAAGCCAATGTGGTAGCAACCCCTAGCACCGACTGGAGGCACTAGAAAGCACGAGAAAGCATAAATTGGACCAGAAACCATGGAGATCAGCACGGGAATCCAATAGAATCGATTTTCTCCCCCCGGGGCATGCAAAATAGGGATGTCCCGATGTGTGAAACCACCCAGGTCACCCATAAATTCACCTTCTTTTCCGGGTCAACGGCACATGCGCGATGCAGAGGCTCGAGCGGATCTGAGTGTGCTGATTGGACGTGTGCCTGCACATGCGTCGTAGGACCGGGAAAAGGTGAGTGTGTTTGGGCGACCTGAGGGGTTTCACACAGCAAAAATTGAAGAAGAAATGGTTGAGACATCAAAGTTTACAGTTTCACATTATGATTTATTTTTGAAATATTTGGGTGTGACCCTTGGCTCTGTGATGCTGCATAATAATCAGCATAATGGGCGGGGTGTGTAAGACAGGCATTCTCCTCACCCTGGCTGTTCTCTCTCTCTCCCAGTGTCCACAGTCTGATGAGCGGAGCTTTAGACCACTAGCTTAGCCCTATTATTGGTGGTCTTTCTACTTTCAGAAGCAGCTGTGTTCTGACAGGAAGGGAGAAGGTAGCCATGATGAGGGGAGCTGCTGAATTACAGTTTATGCACTTTGCCTACAGAGTAACTTAGGTACTGGAATCAGCTTTACGGTTGGAGTTTTAATTGTGTCAGTTGGGTGTTTGGCTACATATTTAGGTCAGGTTTAAAAGTTTTGTTTAGGGTCAAGGTTAGGATCAGGTTAAAGTGGACCAATACCCACGGGTGATCGGCCCGGGAATCTATAAGATTCCCGGGCTGATCACCCCCCACCCCGCGGGACATCCGAGATCGGGATGTCCCGCGGGGTGAAACCCCCCCCCAAACACCCCAACTCACCTACCTTATCTTCGGCGGCGGCCGGCCGCCGCCGCCTCCCTCGCGCCCCTGTAGGCGTGCGCGCCTCCGCGCCGGCCGTCTGCGAATGGCCGGCGCGGGGGCGCGCGCGTTCAAAGTGACGCGAGGGAGGCGGCGGCGGCCGCCGCCGCTTAGACGTTCAAGATCTTCCCTTGTACGTCGGCGCTGGGAGCGGGGAGAGGTGAGTTGTTCGGGGGGTTCGGGGGGGTTTCACACAGCGGGGCACCCCGATCGGGGGTGCCCCACCGAAGTGGACCAAGACCCAGGATAGTCAAAATCCTGGGTGTTGGTCCACTTTAAGGTGTTAGTTTAGTATTAAAATTAGGTTTTGGTGTTAGAAGTCGGAGTCAGGGTTAGGAGAAAAGTTACGATTAAACCAGACCAACAGCCTGGCACAATTGGAAAAGAAAGTTAGCTGCCATTTTGGAGCTTCCTGAACTGAACTTTCAACATTTCAACTGAAATGCACAGCAACGGGAAGCCCAGCAGCACTTCCTGTTTGCAGATTACCTACATGAGCCGCCATCTTGTTTTTAAAATTTATACCAGTAGGAGTTAGAAAAAGCTAAATTATTTTGTATGTTCAGCAATCTAAATTGCCCTGGAGAGGGATACATATGAGCACTGTTTGTTGTGTTGGTCTGGTCTAAGTCATTTTTGATTGTTGGTCCGCTTTAAGTGGGTCAGTTTTAGGAGAGATGCTATGCGTAATCCTGTGACTGGGGAATCGACCTTGTGACTAGAGGGTGGCAGGATTGATTCCCGGCCATGGAACATGACTGAAACCGGACCTTCACCCTGGATGAGAGCATAACTTATATGTTTCCCCCACCCTGTACATACAGATTGCCTACATTAAAAATCATCCCAGTGGGGGAAAGAATAAAAAGTGACTGAAAATGTAAAAATGTTATATGCTGGGGAATGTTTTTTTTAAGGTTTTGGGCTCTTCATTAAATGATGCTGAAGGTCTGATTGAAGTTCCCTTGAGGTAGGCAGCTAACCCCCAATTGCTCCCTGGACACAGAGTTTAGGGCAGCCCAATGGGCAACGCCATACCTCCCAACAGGAGAGAGGGACATATGAAGCAGAAATTATTTTGCACTTAGCCACGTCTCCCACCATGCCCTTAAAGGGAAACACCACCTAAGAATTAAATAATAATAATAGTACATGCAAGCACCCCCACACACAAATATTACAGCCATTGAGCAGCATCCCTCCATTACAGCCAGTGAGGGACATCCCTACATTACAGCCAGTGAGGGGCATCCCTCATTACAGCCAGTGAACAGCCTACCTCATTACAGTCAGTGAGGAACATCCCACCATTACAGCCAGGGAGGGCCATCCCTCCATTACCCATGCCTCCCCCAGAAAAATGGACAGGACACACACATACACAAATACTTTAACTCTTACCACGTTCTTCTTTCCTGCACCGGAGCAGGACTGGAGCATTGCTGGCAGGCTCCTTCTTTCTGGAGTCCCGCCCACCCACTGAACCACCAATTGAATAAAGGCAAAAAAGGCAGTGCCGCCCCGGTAAGAGATGTGCTCGGCTGCACGCACTTATGGGTGGTGGTGGCAGGGGGGGCGTCGAGACACATGTAGGCTGCGCAGGACAACAGGACATGAGGTGATCCCGGGGACGTTGGGAGGCATGGGCAACGCAGTCATAGCGCAAGGAAAGCCAGTTCACATATATTTGCTGCATATATATATATATATATATATGTGTGTTTAAACTGGTCTATTAAAAATAATGGGCAGCATTTTCCTTTGCGTTGTGACTGTGCTGCCCAACGCAGCTTAGGTGGAGAAATGTCAGTAAAGCTATTAGTTATTCACCTGTGTGTACTGATATGGTGTTGATTCACTGGTGTGTCCACTGTGTGTATTTATCTTGTGTGTAGTCATTAATATAGTGTGTGTTGCAAGGTGGGAAAATTCGGAAGTAAAGTTCCATGGTCACTAACAGCACTATTACTATTATAGAATCTAGATGCATGGTTGTGTGTTGCATCACTCGAGTGACACTTGTACCTGTTGTGCACAGTGGCTGAGCTTTGCAGGAGAAGCCAGGTAACCAGAATAAGGTCGGCAATGGCAGCCATGTGACAGGTTCCCTTTCATCCAAATTTGGTTAACACAGCAGCAAAAGTCGTGTAGCAGGCCCGGCGCTCTCAGTTCCTCTCTCTCTCAGCTCGCCCTGCACCCTCCCCACATGGGCCCAGGTCCTTCGGAGCTTCCTTCTTGCGGTTGGAAAATTCTCTGCACTGTTTTGAAATTGTTTCCATCATGTGACTTCTGACAAGTCAGCCATAGAGTGGCCTGTTGTGTAAAGTGCAAATTTTGTATTGCGCACAAAATGGATTACATGTATATCTGTTGCTAAAGGGGTACTCTGGGACTAAAGTTGCGTCAAATCTGGTCCAATAATGATCAAACAATAAAAGATACAAATTATTACAGAAAAATAATCAAGGTAATCAAGCCATGAATATCACTGTATCAGTCCAACAATCTCAGGAGGTACACAGGTTTCCCCTGGTTGTCCCAACACGTTTCACTGCTTATCTTGCCACTTCCTCATTGGCTTATAATAATAGAAATCTATAGCAGTATTTGCACCTCCCATATGCCATCTAACAAGAGGGACAGTACTGTGGTGGCAGTGGCAGCTGGACACCTGATTTGACCTTGTTTCATGGGAAATATGATACATCAAGCAGAAAGTCAAAAGTTGTTTCAGCAACGACCCCCCCCCCCTCCCCTCTTAATACATATAAAGGGGCTTTCTGTAGTGGAGTCTGCAGTAAGTTATCTATGCATCTCCTTATATCCAACCAGAAGTTCCCTTCTCATTTACAGTACTATACTTCGAGCTGTCTTCATTCCACCAACACTCCTATTATCCATCCAAACCCCCTCTTTATTCCCCCAATGTTTCATCAATTTAATCATCCATCAATCACTCTAATTATCCGTCCATACCCCTCATTTTCCATCCAAAGCCCCTGTTACTCCCCCCAGAGCTCTATACATACAGGCATGCATTATTAATGAATGAATTAATTCTTTACTCCTATCAAACTTCTATCTATCTCTTCTGTTCTAACCAAAAGTCCCCTTAATTTCTACAGCACGCTTATTATCCATCGATACCCCTCTTCATTCCCACAGAGCTTCAATAATATGTATATTTACCGGTAATTGTTTCATTGTTATTCAGCAGTCATTTTGTTAATCCACCCAGAGCTCTCTTCATGTATTAACTGGTTCATGCAGTGTATCAGTTATCCATCTATACCATTTCCATTAAGTCATTTGTAATGCACTCATTCATTTCTGCTCTTATCTATCCACCACACTTCATTCATTAAATTGTCACTCCTAATATCCATCCAAACACTTTTTTCTTCAACCAGAGCTCTCTTCACTCCTCCACCATTCCTATTTTTAATCCATACCATTCAATCTTCATCCATCAGAGCTCCATTCATCCATTTATTTATTTATTAATTCATTTATTTAATAGTCAGCATTTTCTTTCATACATCCTTACATGTCTGCATTAACACAGAGCACCCTTCATTTATCAGTTTGTTCATGCAGCACTCCAGTTATCATCCACAGCTACCTTCATTTCTACAGCACCCCTAACATCCATCCATACCCCAATAATTCACCCAGAACCCTCTTCATTCATTACCCCTATTTTCCATCCATTCCTCTCTTCAGCCAGAGGCCCTTAGTTTTCCAGTACCCATCTTCATTCATTTAGTGCTCCCTTCATTCCTCCAGCACCTCTGTTATCCATCTATACTCCATTCATCCAGAGCTCCTCCTACTATCCATCCATCATCCAGAATGTTCTCATTCCTCTAGCAACCTTATTAACCATGCATACCTTCTCTCATTCACTGATAGAGTATTAATTAATTCGGCATTCCTATTTTCCACCTATTCTCTTTTTTCATCCACAGTTCCCTTAATTCATTCTGCTCCCTGTTATTTACACACACCTACACACCTCCCATTCATCATTTAGAGCCCCCTTCATTCCTTCAGCTATCTACCCATACTCATCATTCACCTAGAGCTCCGATATACCATCAATCAATCAATCAATCAATCAACCAATCCTCCTCTCCATTTCCCAAAACACTTTCATTCCATTCATAATCCTATTCATTCAGCTGAATCAATTCCTCTGTCGCTGATAATACTGTCCATATGAGAATGAGGCTCCGCTGACCCAGCTTTATTCATAAATAGGAGCACCTAGGTTGCATGTAGTGAAAGGCAATAAGGCCACTGCAGACACTATGCATTATAATCTGTAACACAACTGCTTTGTATGACCACCCTTATACTGGACCATAATCCATGGTCATGCGGGAAAACAGAGTCCTGAATATGTCTTGATCATTGTGTCATTTACGGTCAGGCTGTTGGTTGCTAGTCTCTAGCTGCTATATTTAGCCCTTTATTAGCTGTGTTAGGATAGTATCATTGTGTGACGTTCATGCTGTGTTTTGCATAGAGATTATAATACACCTGCTGGTGCAAATTTCCACTGAGCTTCAGATGCCTTTCTACAGAGCGCCCCTCTGTGGCCAGCAATACCATATACTATTTAAAAACACAACCAGCCCCTAAAAAACTTTGTCCCCTAGTCTTTCTCTATTCATTAACATGAGTGACCTCACGTTGCAATGTTAAATCCATTCATATAGCTGGGCTAGATTGTGTCCTGTCTGTGGAGACAAAGGGTGTAAGTTATCATGTAACACTGTGTCCAGGTCTGCAGGGGCCGTAACCTACCGATTAGCTTTGCATTAAAGAAACACTTCTTCCAGGGCTTCATCCGACAGGGGACCTAGAAAGGGCTGCACACTGCAGCTCAGCATGCCCCCTGATAAATTAGACCAAAACCTTGAATTTTAACACCATGGAATTTGGGTCCTGTTTGTGAGCCCCCCTGGTTTGCCCATTAAAGGAGGAATATAGCAAAAGAAACGCCCCAATGATAAAACAATATGCTGGATGGCGGAAGGAGAGGTCACTTATACACCCTTGTACACATCAAGAAATATCCAGCCAGGCCTGTTTCTTTTTTCTGTCCCCCCTGATACACTCCATCCTGGCACCCCTGAATTTTATTACTGCCAGGAGAAGAAACCACAAGCTTGGCGGGAGTTTATTCTGCTGGGGTGTATTAATGACCTCTCCTCTCATTGGCCAGTGTGTTTATATAGATTTTTAATTATTTAATACATGTAATTATTTAATAACTATTTAATAAATAACAGTTTTGCAATACAACTCTTTTAACTCAATTCGATCTTTGGCAAGAAAACCACCTCTCTGGACTAACGATCACTAGGTAGCCCCTTGTCCTGTGGCATGCTCATACAACTCAGCCCAGCCAGGACGTCCAACCTCGGTCCGTCAAATTTGGCGGAGTTCACGTCGTGATCTCCACACAGTGATCTGGTCGCCAGACACGGGCAACCTCTTGAGCCAGGGCATGGTGGGGCCCACCCACTGACCCAACCTCATCGCCTGTCCAACACTTTCCCTCTTCTCACTTTCTGCCTTTTCTCCTCCTCCCCTTATATACCCCTGTCCCTATATATCCCTATCCCTTCTTGCTTTCAGAGACCTAGCGTGGTCTTGCAAGGGCCCAGACAAAGACCCTCAGACATGGCAGGAACAGCCTCCTGTTCGAGCCCTACTCACCCAACACTAGCAACTTGAATTAAGAATTAGTCCAATACCTGTTACAGCAGTTTTCACCATACCTCCCAACTTTTTACAGTATAAAAGCGAGCTAATTGTGGAGTATAATAGCTACAACAATATGAACACTATGAATAGGCAAAAAAGAATTTATTGACGCAGATCTGCATGTTACACCTCAAAGAGAGAAAAATGAGAACAATGGGGAACATGGACCCAAAAGAGAGACATTCCCTCCAAATCAGGGACACATTCAAGGTTTGGTTTTCACTACCTGCAATTTCCCATTGGCAACGTACACCAAGTCTGTACACCAAATAGAGAGAAGTGAGCTCTAAACATAGAAACATAGAAGGTTGAAGGCAGAAGGAGACCATATGGTCCATCTAGTCTGCCCTTATGTGTATACTGTATGTACTCTTTATCTTAGGATAGATGTGTGCTTATCCCAGGCATGTTTAAATTCAGTGACTGTTGATTTTTCAACTACCTCTGCTGGAAGTTTGTTCCAAGCATCTACTACTCTTTCTGTAAAATAATATTTTCTAACATTGCTCCTGATCTTCCCCCCGACTAGCTTCAGGTTGTGCCCCCTTGTTCTATCATTAAGCTTCTTCTTAAAAACACTACCCTCCGGAACCTTATTCAATCCTTTCACATATTTAAAGGTCTCAATCATGTCCCCCCTCTCCCTTCTTTCCTCCAGACTGTACAAATTAAGTTCTTTAAGTCTCTCCTGATAAGTTTTAAGTTTAAGTCCTTCCACCATTTTCGTTGCCCGCCTTTGGACACGTTCTATTTGAATAATGTCTTTTTGCAGGTAAGGTCTCCAGAACTGCACACAGTATTCTAGCTGTGGCCTCACCAGGGCTCTATACAGCGGCATCACAACCTCCCTCTTCCTACTGGTGATGCCTCGAGCTATGCAGCCGAGCATCCTGCTTGCTTTTCCCACTGCCTGGCTACACTGTCCACTCATCTTGCAGCTATCAGTAATCAGTACCCCTAAATCTCTCTCCTCCGAGGTCCTGGATAACACAGTACTGCCCATACGGTACTCAGAGCAGGGATTCCTTCTACCCAAGTGCATGATTTTACATTTAGAGACATTAAACTCTAGTTTCCACAGTTTTGACCATCTATCCAGTAAAGCTAAATCATTTTCCATGTCATAGACACCTCCAGGAATATCCACCCTATTACTAACCTTTGTATCATCAGCAAACAGACAAACTTTTCCTACCAAGCCTTCTCCTATGTCACTTACAAATATATTAAAAAGAATGGGGCCCAGGACAGAGCCTTGCGGCACACCACTTGTAACTCGCCTTTGTTCAGATTGCACACCATTTACAACAACGCTCTGATACCGATCCCTCAGCCAACTGGAAATCCACTGAACTATCCAGGGATTGAGTCCTACCTTCAATAACTTAAATCTATGAGCTCCTTATGTGGTACAGTGTCAAAGGCTTTGCTAAAATCCAGATAGGCGATATCCACAGCACCACCTTCATCTAACACTTTAGTGACATTGTCAAAGAAATCAATAAGATTGGTCTGACATGATCTGCCCTCAGTAAAGCCGTGCTGTTTTGGGTCCAATAGGTCATTAATTTTTAGATGGGAAATTATCCATTATTCCATTAATTTGACCACTATAGATGTTAAACTAACTGGCCTGTAATTATTGGCTTCTTCTCTACTCCCCTTTTTATGGATTGGTACGACATTGGCCATTCTCCAATCATCTGGAACCTCACCAGTTGAAAGGGAATGGTTAAGTAAATCAGTCAGAGGGGCTGCAATCACAAACCACTCTGGGGTGGATTCCATCTGGACCCATTGCCTTACTTACCTTTAGATGTGCCAGCTCAGCTAAGACATCAGCCTCCAGAAACTGTGCCCTCCCAGCTGGATGCTGTGCTATGGCCATGCCTGCTACTATCTGAAAATACCGAACAAAAGTAGCTATTCAGATGGTCAGCCACAGCCTTATCTCCGTCAATATATTTATTTTTCCTATTTCTAATTTTTGAGACTGCATTGTTTTTCTTCTTTCTGTCACCAATATATCGGAAAAAGGTTTTATCTCCCCTCTTCATAGATTTGGCCATTTCTTCCTCCTTTTGCCCTTTAGCAGTCCTTATAATAAAGCTCTATACATACAGAATTGAGTTAACATGAAGGTAATGGGTAAACTTTAGCAGGTTAGGTTGGCAAGAAGCATTGTAGCTAGAGGTTACATAATGGAGTTAAATCTAGGGCGTCTAGGCCAGGTTTATGGGGTTCATTGGGCAAAAAGTGTTGTAGCTATAGGTTATACTGAGGATTGGGATAAAGTTAGGAGGTTAGGTTCAGGAGGTCAGGTAGGTCTGGGGCCTGTTATCCATAGATGACACTCTCCCCAGTCCATGCCTTTGTTGCTCTGGGGACCATTTTAGGGGGGTATTTTATGATGTTTTGATTGGTCCTTTCTGCTCCCAGATGGTATCATGGCTATCTTTCTGGATCGGACGCAGAGAAGCTGCTGCAGCAGAAGGGGGAGCCCTGGACCTTTCTGGTACGAGAGAGTCGCAGCAAGCCGGGGGACTTTGTTATCTCTGCTCTGACTCCAGAGCTGAAGGAAGGCAAGCCCCGGGTGACCCACATCAAGATCATGTGCAAGGTACAGTCATTCAGATTAAAATGAATTAAGTCATCATTAAGGTAAATCATCTGAAAAATGTCAAAAATTCTTATGTATTAAACTTTAAGTGATAAGTCTATGGGGGGAAATTCCAGATGTGTTTTGGGGTCTCTGGAAAGCCACTAAAGCAGTCCCCCCCCCCCCATTGCATGATGGGAACACTCCAATCCAAACATCTTAGAAACATTGTTCTAACTAAACAAAAATATGAAAGCCAAATTATGGATTTTTGGAGTAGAAGAAGAATCCCTTTTCAGTGCCTTCAAGACATCTGTATCTAAAGTCGTAATAGAATAATGTATTTCTGTAGGGGATTCATCACCTTTAACACCTTTAAAACACTTGCATGCAAAGCTAGAGGTTTTCTTTAATCGAATAATATGTTTTGGGCTAAATAGAAATTCCTTTAAAGTCTTTTGTATGTAAAGCTAGAGGTTTCCTTTAACATAATAATGTATTTTCTGAGGGGAAGATTTTCCCTTTGAATTATAGTATAACATCTGTATATGGTGCTAGAGTTCCTCTTAATAAAAATGCAAGTGAACAATCCTAATTAGCCTATTAATAGTTTGAAAGACAGCGACCTTCTGCAACCTTCACCTTATTTAAAGTGATACAGCAGGCAAAGGTAATTGTTACACCATTGTGTCGGGGTGCATTTAGCACTGTCCTAAACTGTTTTCCATTTTTGAACTGAAGCTGAAATAGCCGAGATATTGAGGTTTACAGGTTCAGCCAGTGACATCTCATTTTTATCCTGGTCCCCAATCTGCTCGGCAGAGCGGGACAGGATTGCTGGGCCCTCCCTCCTCGCCCCCTTATACTCCAAATTCATCACATTGCTGTCAGCGCAGAGAGCTGATTATTATGCAGAATCACAGACCAAAGGGCCATGCCCGCCTTTTTCAGAAGAAAAATCATAAGCTGAACCTGTAAACCTCGATATCTCAACCATTTCTTCTTCAATTTAAAAACAGAAAACAGTTTAGGACAGTGTGTGTACAACTGTAGCCCGATGCAATGGGGTAACAATTACCTTTGCCTGCAGTAGCACTTTAACCATCTAAGGCTTCTCTCCAGTGCACCCTCTTGTGTGTATCATACAGCAAACCGCAGTAAAGGTCCAAAGATAGGTCTGCTTAAATACAGTACATGGTTTTGTATTTGTGCTTCTTGGGGGGGGGGGGGCTCTTGTGAGTATGCTCTGCAACCCTCACTGACCCTTTATCTCCACAGGGTGAAAAGTATACCTTAGGGGAGGAAAACTTTGACTCACTTACAGATCTGATTGAGGCTTACAAGAAGAAACCCATCGAGGAGTTAGGGGGGGTCCGCGTGTATCTGCAGAAGGTAGGTGCCTAACTGTCATACTATTAAAGTGGACTACATTTTGAACCCAAATCCCCTGAATTGCTCCCCCATGAAGAGTACTGTTTGACAATTTTTATTACTCCTGCTTTACTCTAATCCCAGATAATGCCATCTGTTCTAGCTGTAAAGCTCCACTGTTTCATGTGGCAATGATGTCATTGCCACACCTATGCAATGACTAGTCACCTGCCATCTTACAGAGATGGACAACAAAAAAACAGTGTTCCAGGATGATTCAAAAAGCGAAAATTCCCATTTCTAGTTCTACACCCTAAGAAGGGAGTATCCACAAGGGCTTTGGCAAAATGTATTTCACACGTTCAGTGGATATTCTATAGTCTGTTTATTGCCGAGTAGATTATAAACTCCTCCCCTTTCTTTGTCATCCTTATACCCCAACACACTGTAAGCCTTCTACTCTAATAGATTGTAAGCTCTTTTCTCTTCTGTATCCTCCCATATACAATAACATATTGTCAACTCTTCTTCCTTTTCTATCCTTCTGTATACCCTAATAGATTGTAAGTTCTTCTTCTTCTGTATATCCTCCCTTATACCCTAATAGATTGTAAGCGCTTCTCCTTCTGTATCCTTCCTTATACCCTAATAGATTGTAAGCTCTTCTCCTTCTGTATCCTCCCTTATACCCTAATAGATTGTAAGTTCTTCTCCTTCTGTATCCTCCCTTATACCCTAATAGATTGTAATCTTGTCTCCTCCTTTATCCTCCCTTATACCATAATAGATTGTAAGCTCTTCTCCTTCTGTATCCTCTCTTATACCCTAATAGATTGTAAGCTCTTCTCCTTCTGTATCCTCCCTTATAACCTAATAGATTGTAAGCTTTTCTCCTTCTGTATCCTCCCTTATATCCTAATAGATTGTAAGCTTGTCTCCTCCTTTATCCTCCATTATACCCTAATAGATTGTAAGCTCTTCTCCTTCTGTATCCTCCCTTATACCCTAATAAATTGTAAGCTCTTCCTCCTCCTGTATCCTCCCTTATGCCCTAATAGATTGTAAGCTCTTGCCCCTTTTTTATCCTCTCTTATACCCTAATAGATTGTAACTTTTTTATTGAGTAAAATCAAGCAATCATATACAATATATACAAAGTTACAATAATAAATAAATAAAATAAAATAAATAATAACTAAACAAAAAGAAACAGGCCTAACAATTCGGCATATAATATATAACATCCATTATTCTATATACAATCCTATCTACAACCTAACACTACACTATACACAATTCAGCAGGAAGACTAAGACCCCGTCACCTGTGCACGCAGTCGTTCTTCAAAAATCTGTCATTGTTATAAAAAATCTATGGGTGATAAGAGATAGAAAAGCCCACCCAGAGGGAAGTCATGAGGACTAAGGAGGCCTGATGTTCCTCCATGCCTTCATCCAGGCCCCCCGTTCCCACCTGTCCCTCTCAAGCACCCGGATCTTGCCCACCTCATGCGGGATGTCATGCACCACCACCGGGACAGGGAGGACTTTCTTCCTAATGCAGAGCTGGCACCGTGCATTCCAATAGCGAATCACTAGACTAACTATATATAAAGTGTCCAAACAAAAATCCCCTCTGTTCTTGAATGCCCCGTACACCCACTCAGCATAGGAAAGCTGGGAGAAGAAGGGGGCACCGAGGGCCAACCCCACCTGTTTACACACATCTACATTAAAGGGACACCGGAGCAGGAAGTGGTCCATAGTCTCCACCTCATCCTGACACTCCTCACGGAGACAAATTATCTCTGGCAGGTTGCGACTCTTCCGGATCCCCCTAAGGTAGAGTTTTCCTTGGAAGGAGAGCCAGGCTATATCCTGGTATTTCAAAGGAATTCTTGAGGAGTTAACAAGCCTCAAACCCTCCCTCATGATGGAGCCTGGGCAATCCCTGAGGGACAATGGCTCATGAAAAGCCAGACCCAGGACCCGACTCACCAGAAGCTTCCTCGGAGTAGATCTCATGTCCTCTGCCGTCAATTGCCATTGCCGAAGTATTTTCAAGCACGGGGCAACATAGGCCGGGAGCTGAGCCTGAGGAACTCGAGGGCTTTTCACCCGGCCACCGTTCTCCCAGTCTCGCAGGAAGGGCTTAAACCAGGACTGGAAAATACCCACCCAGCCAGGCGGGCTCTCTGCCAACATGCTTCCAAAATTATGTTTCAGAAAAACACAGACGAAGCTGACGTATAAAAAGATGGGGATCAGGTAGGTCTTGATAAGGTCAACCCTTTCCCTGAGAGACATTTTCCAGCTCTTCCAGACTGCAACCTTGGCATTGGCAATTTCCAGCCTGCTCTCCCAGTTTTTTTGGCCATAATCACCAGGACCGAAATTAATGCCAAGGATCTTAATTTCCTGCTGGGGCATTGGGAAGGCGTCCGGAAGTTCGAAGCCCTCACCCTCCTCACCCATCCAGAAAACTTCACTCTTCTCATGATTGACCTTGGAGCCCGACGCTTCTGTATACTGTGCTATTAGAGAGGCCACCTCCTCTTCCTCATTTGTCCCAGGGACAATCACAGATACATCATCAGCATAGGCAATGACCTTCAGAGGAGGCTCACCAGGCACACCCAGAGGAACCCCACATAACATGCTGCTCTCGACCCTCCTTATAAAGGGATCGATTGCAAACACATACAGTAGGGGACTCAGAGGGCATCCCTGTCGCACACCAGAGCCAACTTTGAAAGGCCTTCCAACCCAACCATTAACAAGAGGGAAGCTCTCAGCCCCTTCATACAGGGTTTGTAGCCAATTAATGAACCGCTCTGGCAGGCCGTACTTACCAAGAAGCAGCCATAGGTACTCATGATTGACCCTATCAAAAGCCTTTGACTGATCTAACGCCAACAAGTACTTTCCCCAGCCTGCAGCCCTGCATCGCTCCAAGGCTTCCCGGACAGCTAAAACCGCTGAGAAGGTGCTTCTACCTTGGATGGAGCAGTGCTGATGACGGGAAAGCAGTTGCTCTGCTACTGACGACAAGCGCCAGAACAAAATCTTTGCCAGTATCTTTCTATCGACATTGAGAAGGCTGATGGGGCGCCAGTTCTCAATCATCGAAGAGTCTTTTCCTTTTGAAAGAAGGATCACAGCCGAGTGCCTCATGGAGGGAGGGAGGGAACCCTCTGCCAGACAGCAATTAAAGACCTCCACCAAATGTGGTGCCAGGATGGTCTTAAAACATTTATAAAATTCAGCTGTCAGACCATCTGACCCGGGCGACTTTTTGATGGCAAGGTGATCAATCGCACTTACCACCTCATCGGCAGTGACCGGCTCTGTCAAGCTAGTGATAGAACGGTCACCATTTTCCAATCCTGGAATAGAATCCAGGAAACTTTCCATCTTTGCCCGGTCAAGAACCTTTCTGCCCAGGAGGTCAGCATAAAAGGACCTAATAATCTCCATGATCCCAGATTTAGATCTTACCAGGGAACCTGTGCTATCCTTCAGACCAAGGACAGTCTTCAGCCAGACAAAGCTCGTACCGCTCCCAAAATAAATCCATCCCTTCTGGTCTGACGAAACTCAAGTCATGTTCTGCATTCCCTACTGGACTGATCAGGGCAAAAATGTCTGCAGCTGTAAATCCCATGCCAAGGATGAGATCCACCACCGCCCGCTGGGTGATAACTGGCCCCCCCCCACCTAAGCTGGACCAGGTTGCGCCTATTAAAGCCGCTGGCAGGGGCATTGGCCTCACTGGGCACAGATGCCCTTTCACCAGCAGCTTCTCCACCACGCCTGGCAACCTGGGCATAGGACACAGGGGACCGCACTGCAGCACCAACAGCATTATTGGCCCTACTCCCTGTGCCACCTCGCTGGATGAAATACAGGGCAGGGCGGACAGCAGGGGCCCCAGCATTAGGTGGCACAGTCTTCTTATTGTCCACCTGAGGTGCAGGTAAGGGGACAGTCACAACATCAGCAGCAGTCACAGCATCAGTCACAGCAGAAAGTCCAACAATAGAATTAACCCCTGTGGACTCAACCCCAGACACAGCAGCAGTAACAGGAGCAACAAAATCAGTAACAGCACCCAAAGCAGCTGAAGCAGAAACAATAGAAGCCCTGGCAGCAAGACCCAAACCTGCGGGTGAGTCACCCATGGCCCCAGGCCCACCAAGTTCGGCGCACCCAGGAACCCGGATGGGTGCCAGGATGATACTTACGGCTGGCGCCACCTCACCCTTTTCAGAGCAAGAAGCGCCACAGTCTTCCATACCCCCTGACACAGCACCTATGGCGCACTCCGCAGGTTGGCTGGACAGATGGACGTTGTCCTTAGCTGGCATGGGCTCCTCAGGCTGGCGGCTGTCCTCTGGAAAATCTGCTCCAGTAGGGGCTTCCTGGATGCCCAGCGATGTCCCGCACTCATGATGTGTTGCCTCAGCAAGAAAGTCATCCAATGCTGGTTCAGGGGCTCCCGGCTCTGCTACTGCTGCAACTTTGGGTGGAGGTACAGCTGGAGAATCCTCCACCATCGGGGTCTCATCCACATGGTCAGCCTCTTCCTCCTTCACAGTGGGGCCTGAGCACTGCATGGACTTAAATCGCTCCTCGTTTTTATATTTTTCTTTAAAGGCCCCACTGCTTGCTTTAAGGGACGAAACAAGCTTTTCCTGCTGCCGACATGCTGATTCAAGCTCAGCTAAGTCTGCTTGACTTGCCCGCCGATCCAGTCCCTGCGCCTTGCTGGTGTCCATTTTCTTTTTCTTTAATGCGATTTTCATCTTGCACAGCTTCTCCTCCTCCTTCGCCACCATGCACAAATTACTGCATACACGGCTGCGAAAACCGGGCTGGGGCACCGTGGTGTTACTAGCGCTGCTAGTGGAAGCAGACCCGGGATCCGGAGGTTTAATATTCCTTCGGGGGTACCGGCGCGACTCACCCCCGGAATCATCCATGCTGCCTGGGGAGGCACTCCCAGGAAAGCCCCAGGCTTCACAGGCCTCTGGTAATTAGGAGCAGTTGTGTGTTCTGGCTCTCACAGTGTGTGACCACACCCACCTAATTACCCTAATAGATTGTAAGCTTGTCTCCTTCTTTATCCTCCCTTATACCCTAATAGATTGTAAGCTTTTCTCCTTTTGTATCCTCCCTTATATTCTAATAGATTGTAAGCTTGTCTCCTCCTTTATCCTCCCTTATACCCTAATAGATTGTAAGCTCTTCTCCTTCTGTATCCTCCCTTATACCCTAATAGATTGTAAGCTCTTCTCCTTCTGTATCCTCCCTTATATCCTAATAGATTGTAAGCGCTTCTCCTTCTTTATCCTCCCTTATACCCTAATAGAAGCTCTTCCCTTCTGTATCCTCCCTTATACCCTAATAGATTGTAAGCTCTTCCCTTCTGTATCCTCCCTTATACCCTAATAGATCGTTAAGGTGGGAGGAGGTGTGTGAGTGAGCTCTGCAGGTGCTGTGAATGTCTGGCTCTAGCCCAGGGCCTGGCTGCCTTGGGTGGGGTCGCTCCCCAGGTGAGCTCCAGGCTTCTGGGTCTGAATCTGGAGTCCATGTTAGAGACCCTCTGGCTACTGAATATGCTGCTGACCGGCTGACCGCGGTGGATTACAATGAAGGTGGAAGAGTCTTTATGGAAGAAAGTTACAGTAAAGTAAGTGAAGCTGGAATGGAAGTGGTGGATAATAATGATGGGCCGTGTAGCAGTGTCTGTGTGCAGCATGTAATGGAGGGAGGGCGGCAGCCCCAGCAAAGTGACTGTGCTGATCCAGGCAGGGAGATCCAACAACCTGTTGTGATGGACACTCAGCAGCCAGCTCAGGCCGGCAGTGGGAAGCAGCACAAGCTGAGGAGGACATCTTTGGAAAGACTGACAATGCAGGAAAACCTGCAGCAGAATGTGTGTGTGAGCCGAGAGTCCCGGGCCCTGAGATCCAAGACCCAGCCGGCCACCGGTGACCCCATAACTGGGGGGAAATCTGCTAAATCTGCCACTGGACATAAATCTGGCAAGTTATCAGACAATGCAAATGCTGAGTTGGGGGCAAATGGCCACAAGTCTCCCAGGACTGAGGCAGCAGAGACATTCAAAGACCCAGCAGAAAAGCCAAGGCGAAAGGCAAGTCTTAAAGAGACAGAGCGCGCACCAGAACTGCAGCTTGCAGACAAAATTCCAGATTTAGTCAATAAAATGAACAACTTAAGAGCAACCAGGACACAACTGCAAAGACAAATAGATCATGCAAATAAACAAAAAGCAGCAAACCCCAATAGCGCAACCGCCTATGATGTGCTGATAGAGACTTTACGCACACAGCTTGCTGAAATTGTTAGTGACATTGAGACACTTGAGAAACAAATGGGGCCCATGGCAGAGAGATACAAGAACCTGGATCGGTTTGAGGAGTCTCAGAAGCTCCTAAAACACAGACAGATACCTGAACCCAGCTCAGTCCCCCCCTCACCATCAGAGCAGGAGACATCCTCACAGGAGCTGCTGTACAGGACCCCAGTGCTGCAAGATTCTGCCCCTTTTCGTGATACCAGCCAAGTAAGCCAACCACCCCCAGGGGGCAGCAGTGAGCAATCCCTGAAAGGTTCCAGCAATGGACTCTGTGTATCACAAGGCGCCCTCCCCCAGCCTGAGAATGGATGTGATGCAGCCAGTGACACTATGGAAGTTGGAGAGACCCCCCAAATTGCAACCCTGGGGTCACATCCGGGACATAGTGACACCTCTGAACTGTCCCCCAATCGAGGAAACAAGCAAGCAAGTCCCAATGCATTGCAATCTGTTTGGGACAATGAACAGCCTGCGGTTTCTGATAGTAATGGGACTGAATCGACTGCATGCACTAATAATGCTTTTCCTCCCACAGGTGACCGACCACAGGTAGCGGGTCCCCCTCAATCAAGACCCCGCAGTGATATTACTGGCAATGCGTCTGGCCACGCTCCTCCTCAGAATGCCTGGAGCCGTGGTGCCCCATCTTTTAGCCCCGGCTTACATTACACCGGTCAGGCATTTAAGAGGAGGAACGTGGTAAGATTTAAGAATAAGGGGGCAAAGGAAGATCTGCCAGACAGGAGACATGTGATCCGGGAGCTCCTGTGTAACCAGATGGGGTTCACACCCGCAGATATACTGGCCGTCATAAACCTCCCGGACAGGCAGGGCTATGATATAAGCTTCAAGCTCATGGCCAGCTTGGACAGGTTCTGGGCAAGTGTAACAAAGTTTAGGGGCGCTGAGGGATGGGACCAGTTTATCCTTATCCCGGTATCAAAGCCGGGCACTGTGAGCGTTAACATCTTGCTCTGGAATGAGTCCGTCCCCCCGCAGGATATTGTGATATGGCTGAGGAGACATTGTGATATGGTGTCTGACCTGACAAAGTGTCTTGATGATGATGGGATCTGGACGGGAGGCTGGAGGGTGCTGGTGAAACTCAGGCAGCACAGTAATGTAACTTTACATTTGCCCAACTCCTTCTTTATCGGCCGTGAGAGGGGGGTGTGTTTCTATGCCGGTCAGCCCCGCTTGTGCTTTAAGTGTGGGAAGGCCGGTCATGTGGCCGGAGTGTGTACTGTAGTGAAGTGTAACCTGTGCGGGGAGATTGGTCACACCAGCGCCATGTGTACAAATGTCCGGTGTAACTTGTGTGGTCAGATGGGTCATTACCATAAGGACTGCTCGGAGGCCTTCCATAACCTCTATAGCCAGGCTGCGGAGGAGCTGGAGGCATTAGGTGAGGTTACAGAGGAGGAGGCTCTGATGTCTGGGCAGATAGTAACAAGGCCAGGGTCTGAGACAACTGAGATAAGAGATCAGACAGATGTAACCCCACAGCCTGTGGCCGCCATCCCACGGCCAGCACCGGAGCAAGCTGATAGCCCATCTTCCCCTGTAGCCCCTTCCCCTGCTATGGCCCATTGCCCTGCTCTAGCCTCTGCAGATAGTAAAGTCCCTGGTGATAAGAGAGGGAAAAAAAAAGACAAGTCCACCCGCAGACCAGAGGGCGCATGGTCCTTAGTCCAAAAGTCAGGGAAAAAGCCCAAGGGCAGAACAGATACACCAGTGACAGTTACATCAAACCGATATAACATACTGTCTGAGTCAGGTGCAGATATTTCTGGGCACGATACTATGGAGCTGGAGCAAGAGTTAAAGCGTATAGCCAGAGAATGTGACTCGGGGTCAGAGGAGGACCCACCGACTAAGAAAAAGTCACCATCAGCCATAGACCCTATAGACTCTGATATGGAAGTGACTGGCAGGCAGGACGACTCTGATGATTCAGATCTATGATGGTGTTTAATGTGTTACTGCTTTGCATAATAATGGCACCTAACCCCTGATCTGTAACCCGATGTATCTTCACTGAGTAATCATTAAGAGTATAGACACGATAGATAATGTATAGTATGTAGTATTCTGCTGTGTTATGTTTATTGTATACAAGTATCCGTTTTCTTTATATTATGTATTAATGCTGATTAGCTGAGTTTTTGTTTGTTTGTTTACCAATAAAAATTCCTATACCCTAATAGATTGTAAGCTCTTCTCCCTCTGTATCCTCCCTTATACCCTAATAGATTGTAAGCTCTTCTTTTCCTTCTGTATCCTCCCTTATGCCCTATTACATTGTAAGCTCTTCCTCCTTCTTTACCCAAATAAATTGTAAGCTCTTCCTCCTCCTGTATCCTCCCTTATACCCTAATAGATTGTAAGCTCTTCTCCTTCTGATTGTAATCCCCTATGTAATCTCTTCCTCTTCAGCCTTATTACTCCACGAGAGTGAATGCTGCAGACATAGAGAGCCGCATGAAGCAGCTGGACAAGAAGCTGGAGAAAGAAGAAAGCGCCAAGGCTGGATTCTGGGAGGAGTTTGATGTAAGTCAGCTTTATGTACACACTGACACATCACTATGGTTACACACACTACATGCATGATTGTCACATGTACTTATTCCACATTCCCAAACCCTAAGCATAATAAGCAGCTGGCAGGGCCCGCCTTTAACCTGTATACTATTAAAGTGGACCAACACCCAGGATTTTGACTATCCTGGGTCTTGGTCCACTTCGGTGGGGCACCCCCGATCGGGGTGCCCCACTGCGTGAAACCCCCCGAACTCACCTCTCCCCGCGGCAACGGACAAGCCGCGGACAAGCGGCTCCTCCGCCGCCGCCTCCCGCGCGTCCCTCTTGACGTGTGCGTGCCCGCGCCGGCCATTCACAGACGGCCGGCGCGGGGGCGCGCACGCCTGGAGGGGCGCAAGGGAGGCGGCGGCAGCCGGCGTAAGGGGGTTTGGGGGTTTTGGGGGGTTTCACCCCGCAGGACATCCGGATCTCGGATGTCCCGCGGGGAGGGAGGTGATTGGCCCGGGAATCTTATAGATTTCCGGGCCGATCACAGGTGGGTGTTGGTCCACTTTAAAGAGTCCTAAGTGACCCTCTATTCTGCTTTCTGCTAGGCTCTCCAGAAAATGGAAGCGAATGTGCTGTATGAGAGGAAGGAGGGACAGAGGCCGGAGAACAAGAGCAAGAACCGCTACAAGAACATCCTCCCATGTGAGCGCAATCCCAGCATGTCGTGCAAGGAATTTAATTTGATAAGCTCATTCATACTAAGAGGAGAATTCACTAACATGTGAAGAGCCTTCCATTACTTGTGTATAATAGGAGTAGAGTAGATGAACAACAGATGATGAAGAATCATCACATCTCTCTAGTGATCCACCCACTCTCTCTGCTCACCTTCCTGATAAATATTTCACAGCTGCCATAGAGGGGGTAGCGCCTTTTTCTGTGTTAAGTTGTGTAAGTGTGCTCCCTCTACTGGTCAGTGTGCAGAATGACTGCAGTTCATGCTCAACACTGGAGGGAGCCGGTGATGGCACAGGGTGCTTCAGCAGGAGCAAGGGTTAGGTATCCATAGAAGCCACCATTGCATGCTTCTGCCCCTTGTATATACATTGCTCCCTCCAATGCCACCTGATGTCTGCCATGATTGCTGCTGATAGTCTTCTTTCTAGAGAAGCCATATGGCAAGGATCTCACTATGGACATTATGGAAACACCAGGTATCAAGGTATCACAGGAAGGGGAGGGGCAGTGTGTGGTAGGGATGCTCACTGCAGTTTTAAGCACATGAGGAAAGATGGTGACCCAGGGAAGTAGGAACTCATACTATGGTACAAAGGGACACAGAAGGTAAATGAGCTTACAATCTTTAGATATTACGTTATAATACCCTATTGGATTTGCAAGCCATATTCCAGGGATCTCAGTAGGGTCAAAATGGAGACACCGGGTATCACAGCAGGGATGCTCGCTGCAGATGCGTATCCCCCAATATGGAATGTGTATGGCCAGCCTTATGCTTTCCTTCTTCGTGTTCCTAATCCTTGTTTTCCCTCTGTTGCCAGTTGACCAGACGAGGGTAGTGTTAAAGTGTGGAGACCCGAATGTTGTTGGTTCTGACTACATTAATGCTAACTACGTTTCGGTGAGTGATGGTTGTAAATGATTGGGAGGCCATTAACAGATACGGGTCCCCAGTTCCTGATAACTGTACATTTCATTTCATGTTTCCACAGAACCAGCTATGGGGGGATGATGAGCCCCTCAAACGGTTTATCGCTTGCCAAGGATGCCTGGCGGCCACCACAGGTGACTTCTGGGAGATGGCGTGGCAAGAGAACAGTCGGGTCATTGTGATGACAACAAAGGAGGTTGAGAAGGGTCGGGTGAGTTTTCCTTCTCATTCCTGTGTGCTCTTCAACAGCTTAGCCTCCATTCCTGCTCCTTCCTCTGTCCCCTTCTACTACTCTATTTCTGCTCCTTATTTGGTCTCTTCCCCCTGTTTAGACTCCAGTCCTTATGCTCCCATACCTCCTTCTCCTGCTCAGCCTCCACTCCTGCTCTTTATTTGGTCTCCACCCCCTATTCAGACTTCAATCCTTATCCTCCCATTCCTCCTTCTCAGCCTCCATTCCTGCTCTTTAGTTGGTATCCATCCCCTGTTCAGACTCTAGTTCCTATCCTCCCATACCTCCTTCTTCTGCTCAGCTTCTATTCCTGCTCTTTATGTGGTCTCCACCCCCTATTCAGACTCCAGTCCTTATCTCCCCATACCTCCTTCTCCTTCTCAGCTTCCATTCCTGCTCCTTATTTGGTCTCCACCCCCTGTTCAGACTCCAATCCTTATCCTTCAATATCTCCTTCTACTGCTCAGCCTCAATTCCTGCTCCCTTTTTGGTCCCTTCCTGCTCAGACTCCAGTCCTCTACTACTACTACGCATCTACTGAATTGCTCCCCTTATAATGAGTACTTTTCCCTCTTTTTTTGCCTTTTTGCTTTTCCACTGCTCTTGCTTCACTCTAATCCCAGATAATGGCACTTGTTTTAGCTGTAAAGCTCTGCCTTCTCCATTTATTGCCACTGTTGTGTGTGGCAATGATGTAATTGCCACATCAATGCTATGCCTGATTGCTGCCATCTTACAGAGCTCCAGGAAAATTCGAAATGTGAAAATATCCATTTCTAGTTCTACACCCTAAGAAGAAAGTATGAGCAGGGGCCTCGACCAAATCTATTTTGCAAGTTCATTGGGTTTTGGTCCGCTTTAAGGTTGCTGGTTCCAGTTAGGCTCTTAAACCCACAAACCAGTGGTGGCTCTCTTTAGTTCTACTCCAGTCTCTTAAAGGGTTACTAAAGTCAAATAAAAGAAAAAAAAAACAGGCACTTACTTTTAATCTTGCGCAGCTCGCCCAGGCCGGGCCGACGCTCTGAAACCTCATGGTTTCAGAGAATGGTGCTCCTGGTGCCTCCCTCTATTGCTATAAATTGACGCCCACATGATCGAGCGGAAGCTGAAGGGGGTTCCAGCAAAACAGCGAGTGCAATAAGTCATTCATCATTGCCAAAGTCTTTGTCAGTCTCAACTAATGCATCATTCTTTATCTTAGACTAAATGCGTGCCGTACTGGCCAGACGCAGAGATGAGAGAAAAGGCGTTTGGACGTTTTTGGGTGGAGCTGCTCTCGGAGCATGAAGCCATGGAATACAAAGTCCGCAAGTTACGAGTGTCCTTTCAAAATGATGTGAGTGGAGAAGATATTTTTGTGGCATAAAAGATTATGTTCCACCATCCTGGCCTATAGGTTTTTGTAGGCCACTACACCATATGGAAGACTAGATGGACAGTATGGTCTCCTTCTGCTCTCAACCTTCTATGTTTCTATATACCTAGCAGTAGTCATAGGTGTCTCCATGGACACAGATATCTACACTTGGTTAATTTGGTGCTTGAACCAGTTACGATTAAACTCATTAAAAGTTATTTTGTAAACCCTGGAGTCCAGTCATCTAAGTACTAAGTACAAAGCTCCTAAAGGGATAATTCGAACATAGCTAATTGTTGGACCATAGTGGGTCAGGTTACTTTTGTCCTAAACCAGGGGTTCCCAACCTTTTTCATCAAGGCCCACTTTCCATTTTCTAATTATCTCAAGTACAACCTGGGTGGTAAGTGAGGGTTGTAACCTAACGCTGCATTAAAATGCACAAAACAGCCATTTACAGTGTATGAAATGCACATAAATCGGCGCATAAAAAGCTTGCATCACCATTTGGAACAGTTTTGCACTTTTTCAGCAAATCTGGCCTGAGTAAAGTATAAATGGCAGCAGATGTGGTTGGGGGGCAGGTCAGTGTGCAACCTCCCAATACCACCTGAAAAGCTGGTACTAGAGGTACTAGTACCACCTGTTGGGAACCCCTGTCCTAAATTGTTTTCTGTTTTTGAATTGAAGATGAAATTCGCCGAACTATTAAGGTTTACAGTTTACAGCTAATGATTCTCTTTTGAAGCATGTGGGAGTGGCCCTTGGAGCTGTGATGCGGCATAATAATCAGCATAATAGGTGGGGAAGTGCTGGGAAGAGGCTGGTTGGGGAGGAGGGAGGGGTTAGCTGGGCTTGAATGGCACTCTCAGAGCTGCCATTCAAGCCCAGCTAACCCCACCCTCCTCCCAACCAGCCTCCTCCCAGCACTTCCCCAGAAGGGAATGTGGTCTGGACTAGCTTCTTGAGCTAGTATTGGTGGCCCACATTGGCAGGGTGGCGCTGGAGGGACAGATAAGGAAGTATATTTCCTCATACAGGGCACCGAGCTGAGAGGAAGCACAGCGCTGGAGAACTGCTTGGCAAGGTAATGCCTTTTGCCTGAAAAATCCCTTAAAAATCAAATTTGAGAACATTGCTGCTTGTTTTCCCTCCCTCACTGTCCAGCCTCATCAGTCACTCTTAACAAGACTTCCGCCATATAGCTCAGCAAGATCAAATTCTGATGAACCAAGGCTTAGGTGGCTTAGATGATTAGAGCCTAGTGGTGAGCTCAGTTGGCTGGTGTTCACAACACCCCAAACCTTGTTGTATAACCTAGTTGTCCCTCTAATTTAACCAGCTTAACAAATGTGTTTCTTATATTTATGCTTCACACATACTTTATGTGTTTCCAGCGTAACAATGCCAGGGATATTGCCCATTATCAGTACATGAACTGGCCGGATCATGGGGTTCCCGCTGACCCAGGCGGTGTTCTGAGCTTCCTGGGAGAGGTTAACCGAATGCAAGAGAATATATCAGAAGCCGGGCCCATCATTGTTCACTGCAGGTAAACTCAGATTTCCTACTATCAGTTCTTCCAATAATAAATCCTGTCACTTCATCAGATGCTGACTTTGTTAAATGTATTCACAGCGCTGGGATTGGCCGTACTGGAGCCATCATCGTCATTGATATGTTGGTGGACACTATTCAAACAAAAGGTGGAGTCTTCCTGTTTTCATGCACCCCTGGTCCTGCTGATGATGGTTCTATGACTACTTCAGATTATCATTTCTTCCTCAGTGTTTAACTGTTCATACAATAGTTACTGTCTTTAACATTTTAGCTAAAGCAAAGCTGCTGGGTAATTTCACTGATCAGTGCCCCTAAAAGTTCTTGACCACTAGTTTAATTTTCCTTGGGATGTCTCATAACTTTCTTGACTCTGACCACCAGACTGACCTCTTAGTCTTAGACCATAATCTCTACTTTAACTTCTTCTCTTGACATTAGCTCTGACTGATGGATCTTTTTATTTTTAGCGTGATGGCCAGATTGACCTTTGTTGAGAGTTTTTTGGCCCCCCAGATCTTCCATGAGATTTCTCGTAAAGACACTTAAAGGAGCATGTGAAGACCTAACACGCCCCTGTCAATTACAGTAAATAGAGTGGGCCGTGCCAGCTCACATTGACAGATGACGGGGGCGTCACCCCGTCAAGGACATAGGCAGCACGGGACAAGGATCTGGTGATCAAGTAAGAGGTGGAGCCCCGGGCTTGGAGCGATGGTCTGTATGGGACACGAGGTGAGTATAATGTTTTGTTTATTTTTGCAAGCAAAATTTCTTTAAAGAGGAACATCGTACCAAAAATAAAAAGGGGACGATTCCCTTCAGCCATCGGCCCCTATTTACCCATTGGATGTCGCCACTGCCTGCTGAGATGACATCTGGCTGCTTCAGGGTCTGATCGCTGCCCCCCACCCCGGGTTAGCCATCTGAAAGTGACAGCATGGCTTTAATCCTGCGCCATTCAGAGACGTCTCGTCGCAACCCCATTGCATCCCAGGGAGGGACTCAGAAGATGGATCCCCCGGCGAGGTGAGTATTTAGTGCCCAAAGCTAAAACCGTGGGATGGGGGGGGGGAATTGGAGGTTGGGGCAGCAGAGGAGCACTATCGCAAAAATGGCCCAATGATAAAAATCCACATAAATTTGCTAGATAGTGGGAGGAGGGGGTCAGTTTTACACCCAGCATAAAGAACTATCCAGCCAGGAAGAAATCAGCGGTGACAGGCTCTGTCACCCCTGATAGACTAAACCTGTCACCCCTGGATTTTATTCCTACCAGGAGAGAATAACCACAAACTTGGCAGTTCAGGTGTATAAGTGACCCCTCCTCTCATTAGCCGATGTGTTTATATGAATTTCGAGATAATGCTCCTTTAGATTTTACCACAGGCCTAAACTTTCTTAGGATTTCAATTGATATTTTAACCACCATTTTTTGGGGGGGATTTTTTGACATAGATGGCCATTATTCTTTTGTTTTATTTTTTACTTTGACAACCAGATAAACCTTCTTTGAGAGTCCTCAGGCCTTATTTGGCTTTAAATGCCAGACTGATCTTCCTTAAGATTCCTTTTACTTACTTGACTTTGACCATCAGATTTATCTTTCTTCTTCTGATCCTCAAAATGTTACACTATTAGCAACAGCAGTATGACTCCCCCTGGTGTTGTCAGTCTTCTTTATATGTAAATGGTAAAAAAAAAAAATTCTCTTACATCAACCTAGCCTTCACATACAACATGTTGTCCTCTACAGGACTAGACTGTGACATTGATGTGCAGAAGACCATCCAGATGGTGCGGTCGCAACGTTCGGGAATGGTCCAAACAGAAGCTCAATACAAATTCATTTATGCCGCAATTGCACAGTATATCGACTCAGTCAAGCACACACTCAGGGCAGCAGAGGTACCCCCATGTTTGATTGGCTTTTCATTCTAAAGCAGACCAGTGGCATTCATATGCTTTAGTGTGTTATTTCATACATTATTGAATACATCTTTTCCACTCTCCATTTCATGTGGAAGAGCCACTCTACTCATTGAATAGCCCATATGGATTCTCATTTAATAATTTGGTGAAAATAGTCATAGAAAGGTTAGGGAAAGGGTTACTACCTAGTTAAAGTACAGTGTAAACCAGTGGTAATAGGAACATGGGAGCGGCCACTGCTGGCCACCAACTGCCCATGGTAGTTGTCATGTGCCAGAAGGGGGTTCTGTTCCCTCCCACAATAAATCGAGACATTCCAGTAGCATTGAGGTGCATCCTCCCATTCTAAACAAACTTTCCAGTAGCAAGAAAGTCCACCCTCACATTTTGAATCCACCACCTTCAGTAGTATAAAGGTGCACCTTCCAATTAGCAATTCAAAATCTCCAGAAGCATCAATGGCCAGTCTCCCATTATGAATGCATCAAGGTTTACAATACAGTTAGCAATCTAGACCCTCCCATAGCACCCTATCATTAGAAATACAGACTGAAATAGGTGGTACCGGTGAATCAAGGTCCACCCTCCAATTGTCAATCCAGACCCTCCAGTACCATCAAGGTCCGCTTGCAGATCAGCATACAGACCCTTTAGTAGTGTCAAGGTCCACCCTCCCCATTTATGAATCTAGACTCTTGACTATCTTCAAGGTCCGTTTTCCTATTGTGAATCCGGAGCCTCCAATAGCAGCGAGGTCCACACTCCAATTAGCAATCCAGACCCTCCAGTAAAGCTTAGTGTATTCACTAGTCCTTTAACAAAAACTTTTGGTGCTAAGCTTTCAAGGTCCACTTTCCAGTTATGAATCTAGACCTTTCAGTAGCACCACGGTTTATCCTCCCATTATCAATACCCTGTGGCAAAATCAGATCTTAAAGTGGAAGTTCAATGTTAGCCTTATCTCCACCACCACCACCCACCCTTCCTCAACATTGAGGCAGGACGGGAAGAGTTACCATGAAAAAAACATCTTACCTAACCCGGTATCCATTGCTGTTCTCCCCACGCCGCCATCTTGGACAGCATCTTGGCTACCCCCACTCTGTGCAAGGCCTGCTGACCCACTCACCTGAATGGGCAGGCGGAGTATGTACAGAGCAAGGGATGCCGCCTGTGCACTTGCCACGTGGCTGTTGCAGTAAACTGAGTTTTTTTTTTGTAACACTAGACCACACAAGGTCCACCCTCCTATAGCAAGCAGTCAATACAGTAGCAACAAGGTCCACCCTCATATTAAACTGTGCCAAAGTTAAGACAGACAGGGAACAGGGATGTTCTGACTTTTGGAGATGTGCGTGTGCTTCCCTGTATAAAAAAAAAATCAATCCAGACCAAAAGATTTTGGTCTGACAGTTGGTTGCCCTAGACCCCTCTCCCCCCACTGGCTAATATGAAACCATGCTTGGTCCCCATACTGACTGATACCTGTTCTGCTATTATGGCTCTGTAATAACAGCTTATTCACCTACGTCTCATCCCCCCCTACTATTGCAGTCTTGACCACGAGACAATGAAAATGGTACATTCGTTTGGTTCCAAACTTTACCTTCTATGCTCTATCCAAAAGTAAAATTTCCTGGAGTTAGATTTTAAGCAGAGATGCTGATTGAGACTCAGTAAATGCCACGGTAGCTTTTTTTTCTTGCAGAGAGCAAACGTGCCAGAGGCAGAATACGGGAACCTCGGGGTCGCCATTTCCAAGATGAAAGTGACCCGAAAGTCATCAAAGTAACTTTTCCTCAAACCCAATCAGATTGTGAGAATAGCTTTCCTCTGAACCACATGCATTAACCCTTTGTTTATTTTATACATTTCAGACCCAAGGAGGAGGGGACACTCTACGAGAATCTGAATGCCAAGAATAACAAAAAAGAAAAAGTTAACAAAAAGTCATCATCAGAGCGGAATTCTGTAAAGAAAAAGTAATGTGGAGGTGAGAACTCCTCTGTGCATTGCACCCATAGTCTTCGCTGGTATCAGTGGTGGCTTACTGGTACCATTATCATTGACAACTGTACTATATGGCCGCTGCAGGTTCCACTACTGGGGCACTACTGTTGGTATAAAGGGACAGAGGATGCCACCATTCCACATTACATCGAACAGGAAAAAGAGACCACTACCACTGTGCAATTCAATACAGGGGGGTTCTAGGGATTGGCATGTCCCTCCATGTAGCAAATAGAGTGGCTGAGCGGAGTAGGTGCCTGACCTCTTGTGACTGGAGATCGGCGCTGGATGCTGAGGTGCCTGATCTCAGCAACTGGTACGTTTTTAAATACAGGAGCCAGATGGAAGAGCTGCGGGGACAAAAGGGGCCTATAGGTTTGTGTTGTGCCTGGACAGACCCTAGAAGAATGTTCCACTGTCTTCCCATGAGCCTCTGCTACCAGACTGCAGCCTTCCTGCACACTCTTCATTGTAGCCAGCAACCTTTGCACTTCTATACGTTTTGTGTTCATCACTGAGAGAGATATGATATATATGTCTATTATATATACACATTTTTTTCCTCCATAAGATAGCCACTTCTATTTTGTGTTTTATAGTCCCTAAAGGAGCTGCACTGCGTCATATTAAAAAAAAAAACCTTATAAGCCTATTAATGAGAGAAGTTTCAAAAAATGAATTTTATATATTACTTACATGAATAAGTCCTATTTTACTCATACGGCTGACTATTCATTACACTTGGGTAATATCTTACTGGAGCTAGGAAATGTGTGCTGGAGAATTTGCAAAGCTAAAACCCCTTTCATTGTGAGCTCCTCCTTCCACTTCCTGTTCCTCCCCAGTTAGTAGAAAGCAGTAAGGTGAAGCCGCCGGAGGGAAATAACCTAACAAAAATGCACAATAACCCAAAAACACATGGGTCTTGGGGGCCAAAACGCAACGATGGTCAGGTGATAATAGCTCAACCGAATCCGCATGAACGCAGCCTCACCACCAGGGAGGGTGATGTGTGTGAATGATATCAAAGAGAATGGAAATATTATGGTAAGTTATACATAAAATTCCCTTGTCTCTTCTCTTTCACTCAGTCACACAGGCTAACTATTCTTTAAACTAGAAACGTCCCTAAATCGGTGAAAGCATCGCCGGGAAGAGACTTAAAAGGACAACTGGATGAATGCAGAAGATTGACATTGGATAACGCCCAACCCTCAGGGCACTACGGGCTTATGGAGAACTTTGGACAAAAAAACGATCTTTCCACATCTGAGCACCTATCAAACAAGCCCGAGAACGTGAAAGACAACCTATCTACAGACTCATTTTTGAGGTTGCTGGAATCTTATGTGACCCTAAGTCATTGTCCCTAGTGCTAATGGCATATTCACACCCATAACCCCAGTGTAGCCATAAAACGCACCATAGGGAAGCAACAAGGAAACAATAGGGTGTACAAAGGCATTGAGGCCCCAGATAGCTGGTGAAGCGCCATCCTCGTAAGTCTAACATAATTGTGCACACTGCAGTGATGAAGAGAGCACCTACTTCTCATAATGAGATGCTGACCTGAGCTATTGCAGCATTGGTAACTCCTAAGATGCCTTAGCTAAACATCCATGGTTTCAACCCCATTAGGCCAATTCTTAGGCTTTGCATCCAGGCTTGACCTGGGGCTCTTGTATACAAGGCTCAGTGTGTTTTCAAATGTTGTCTCTGTAGGTTCGTTTTGGGCCTAACAACCAAATTATACCAGTATAGGGGAGCCTCCTTTCCACTTGAAAAAAGGTATTCTATAAGGAAGACAGAACTCGCAGGGCATCGTATCAGTAGTCACCACTGCTGTAGACAGTGAAACCGACACCACACCTGGAATATCAAGGCGAGCTCCCAACCAAGCAGTGGATGTCGACTCAAACTCTGCCCAGCCTATTCCAGTTGTGCAACACGAAAAACGCCTGCCACCTGAAGTGGCCTGGTACAGAGTTAGCCATCATGGGGTAATTTGCCCCATCATTCCTGGCCCCTAGGGAAGGAAGGCCGCAAGCCGAGTTATCACTTCAACATATCAAATACTGAGATCGAAGAGACCAGTCTCCGTCCACTGGGACTATACTAGGGTAACTAGGCTAGCTTTTGCCAACAACTATGCACAGCAACCTCATGTGTGCAGGACCCAGACCAGAGATCTATTGCGGGGGATCCCCTCTGCATTAGCCTGTGGGAATGTCAGAGTTCAAAGGGCATCCCCCTATAGAAAAGGATCCCCAGGCCCTGAGACAACCTGCTTTTGCCTTGTAGATGGTGAAGAGCAAGCTACTTGCAACATGGTAAGTTTGAAAACAAAAATACAATTCTGTGAGTACTCACCTGTAGAATTGGTATTATAAGTATACAGCACGTCCTGTTCCAGAATAATCCTTACACATGGGTTATACATCCACAAGATGGCGCTGGACTGCAGAAGAAGACTTGTGGCCACTCCTGGCCCCTTAAATAGCCATGAACCCCCCACTAATTCCCAGTATTGACAAGCAGTTAACAAGAAGCCAGGAGAATCAAAAATGAATAAGAATCCACCATACAGAGGTAACCAAGAACAATGATAACAAGGGGCGGGGTGGAACAGGACATGCTGTATACTTTTAATACCAATTCTACAGGTGAGTAATCACAGAATTGTATTTTTCCAAGTATACAGCACGTCCTGTTCCAGAATAATCCTTACACATGGGACATCCAAAAGCAGTGTCCGTAAGGTAGGGTGGGATCCCCAATAGTAACAGCGGGCAGTTTAAACCACTGCCGCCTGCATAACTTTGCGGCCAAAAGCAGCATCCGCTGAGGCCCTAACATCAACCTTGTAAAACTTAGAAAAAGTATGAACGGAAGACCAAGTAGCGGCCTTGCAAACTTGTTCAACAGAAGCTTGGTGCTGAAAGGCCCAAGAGGCACCAATAGCACAAGTAGAATGAGCAGTAAGGCGGAAGGGAGGCTCCTTCCCCTTAGCAGAATAGGCTTGTATCACCGCCTGAAAAATCCAGTTACGGATGGTGGATTTAGCCGGAGGCAAACCCTTCCTAGGTCCAGAAGGAATAACAAAAAGAGCATCAGTCTTCTTGAAGGATTCAGTAGCTACCAGATAAAAGTCCTAACCACGTCCAGAGAATGTAATACCCTCTCCTTAGGGTTACTAGGATTAGGACACAAGGAAGGCAAGACAATGTCCTGATTGAGATGAAATGCAGACACAACCTTAGGCAAGAAATCTGGCTTGAACCGAAACACCACCTTGTCCTGGTGTCTCTCAAAGTAAGGAGGTTTAATGGAAAGCACCGCCAACTCAGAAACACGCCTAACAGAAGTGATAGCCACCAAAAAGGCTACCTTAAGAGTCAAAATAGGCAAGGCAGCCTCACGAATAGGCTCAAAAGGAGAACCCTGCATGGCAGATAAAACCAAATTCAAATCCTAGACTGGTAACAGCGGCTTACGTGGCGGGCACACGTTAGTAACCCCCTGGAAAAAAGTCTTAACCAAACGGTGGTTGGCAAAAGCCCTTTGGAAGAAAATAGCCAAGGCTGAAACATGGCCCTTGAGGGTACTAAGTTGAAGGCCTAAATCTAAACCATGCTGCAAGAATTCCAGAATCCTGGGAATAGAAAACACCCTACAGGGAAAAGACTTCGACTCACACCAGGCAATCTAAGCATGCCAGACCCTGTAATAGATAAAGGACGAGGACTTCTTCCTAGCCCTAATCATGGTATCAACAACAGAGGCAGGCAACCCCTTTTCCATCAAGATGGAGGTTTCAGCAGCCAAGCCGTCAAAGCTAGCGTTTGTAAATTGGGATGGCACAGCCGCCCCTGAGTGAGCAGATCTGGGTCCTTGGGCAGGACGTACTGATCTACTGCCAACTGCACGATGTCTGCGAACCACACCCTTCTTGGCCAACAGGGGGCCACCAGGATGGCTGGCACCCCCTCTTGCGCAGCATCCTGCCCAGCAGAGGAAACGGAGGGAACACATAGAGGAGCTGAAAGCTCTTCCAAGACAATGCTAGTGCATCCATGGCCAAGGCCAGAGGATCCTGGGACAGAGAGACAAAGACTGGAAGTTTGTGATTGTGACGGGACGCAAACAGATCCACATCCGGCTGACCCCAGCGGTGACACAGAGAGCGAAACACCCTGCTGCTGAGGGACCATTCTCCCAGACGAGAAGTCCCCCTGCTCAGGGAGTCCGCCTCCAGATTTTTCACCCCGGGATATACACTGCCGAGATGCAGGGAACATTCTCCTCCGCCCATGACAGAATCAGAGACACTTCCTTGAGGGCCCTCTTGCTCTGGGTCCTTCCCTGATGATTGATGTAGGCAACCGTCGTCAGGTTGTCCGAGCGGATCTGAACAACCCGACCCCGAAGTTGAGGGGTCAAATGGGCGAGAACCAACCTTACCGCCCTCAGTTCCAGAATGTTGATAGGAGTATGGGCCTCCTGGGGGCCCCACTGCCCCTGGAATTTCAAGGACTTCCAGAACCCCCCCCCCCCCAACCTGTCAGACTGGCATCTGTGGTTACAGTCCCCCAGCAAGGGGACAGAAAGGTTCTGCCCACCAAGAGGTTCCTTGAGTCCAGCCACCACGAGAGGGACCGTCTGGCCAGGGGGGACAAAGCCAACACCTGATCCAGGGACACAGGGTCCCGATCCCACACTGATAAGAGGTGCAGCTGCAGAGGTCTCATGTGAAACTGAGAATAGGGCACCACCTCGAAGCAAGACACCATCAGGCCCACCAGTTGCATCCACTGCCGGATGGAGGGATGAGGACAAGAAAGAAGAAACTGGGCCTGAGCTTGAAGACTCTCCACCTTCTGTTGGAGGAGAAAAACCTTGACCTGAGATGTATCCAGAGTCATGCCCAGAAAGGACCTCACCAGAGACGGTAACAGAGAAGACTTGGGATGGTTGATCACCCAGCCGAATGACTCTAGTGTGGTCACCACCACCTGGGTATCCAGCCCTGCCTGATGGAAGGACTGGGATGAGATCAGAATGTCGTCCAAATAAGGGAGAATGCGAATGCCCTGAGCTCTCAGCAGAGCCATCACGCCTGCCAGCACCTTGGTGAATACCTTGGGGGCCGAGGTGATACCGAAAGGCAGTGCCGCCATTTGATAATGCTGATCTCCCAGAGCAAACCTGAGGAATTTCTGATGACCTGGAAAGATTGGTACATGAAGGTAAGCGTCCTTGATGTCTACTGAGGTCATGAAGTTGCCTGGGCGGAGTGAATTGACAGCTGAGTGCAGGGTCTCCATGCGAAAATGCTTGAATCTGACAAACTTGTTGAGACACTTTAAATCCAAGATGGGCCTGAGGGACCCATCCTTTTTGGGGACCGTGAAGAGATTGGAATAGAAGCCTCTGCCCTTTCCCTGAAAGGCACAGGGCAGATGACCCCCAACTCCAGAAGGTTTTGGACCACAAGGCGGAGGCCCTGAGCTGACCGGGGGTTTTGAACCATCCGGGATCTGAGGAATCTTGGGGGCGGCCAGGCTGCAAACTATCTTGTAACCGGAGGAAACCACCTCCTGGATCCATCTGTCTGCTACACGTCGCCTCCAGACGTGAGCAAAGAGCCGAAGCCGTCCCCCCACCCGGATGGGTGAGGGCACCTCCTCATGCCTGAGGGGGCTTAGGGGAGGATTTGGGCTTGGGACCCCAGTGGAGGCCGGGGCGGCCATGTCCTCTGCCCCTGCCCCAATAATCTCCACGTGCTCCAGCAAAGGAAGCTCCTCGGCCAGCCCTGGAAGCACGGAAGGAGGGGAGAGAGGCACCAGTCCCCCGAAAGGGCCGAGAAGGCCTCCTACGTTGAGGTAACCTACCACCCCTGGCAAACAAGTCCAAGCGTTCACCAAAGAGGCGCAGCCCCTTAAAGGGAAAACCATTGAGAGCCTTCTTAGCAGCATTATCAGCTACCCACTGATGCAGCTAGACAGAGCGACGTATAGCCACTAACAGAGCAGACGTCCGCCCACATTCTAATGGCATCATCCATAGCAGATAGAACATATGAAACAAATTCATAGCATAGCAGGAGAGATCTATACTCCTCTCCTCCTGCAACATCAGAAGCCCCATCTAAGAGACTCTTCAGCAGCCCTTTCATAGCAATAGCTGTAATGGCAGAGGCACAAACTGGGCGCAGCGCAGTCCCCACACAGGCAAAGGCATGACAAGCCAGCTGGTCCATGCGCCGGTCCTCACCATCCCGCAGGGTAGTAGTGTCAGGAGAAAGCATGACAGATGTATTTGACAACCCCAGTACGGGCGCGTCCACCTCGGGAGGACATGACCGATGCTTAATCACATCAGCAGGAAAGGGATACCTCTTGTCCCAACTCTTGGGCACCCCAGGGAGCTTGCTAGGCCGTTCCCATTCCTTGAGCACCAGATTATTAAAGTGAGTCTGCTCAGGGAACTCCAAGCGTGGCTTCACTGTATAAAAAAGCTCACCCTGCTGCTGCAGAGCCACAGCAGGAGGGGAAATACAAAGCACCTCAAAAATGTGAGACAACAACCTATCAATGTCATCTGAGGGCCATTGGTCTTCTCCAAAAGGAGACCCGCTATCACCATACACCCTAGGTTGTTCCTCAGATGATTCTGAATCAGAGAATAGTTCCCCCTCCTCAAGGGGACCATAACCCGAGATGTAAAAAAATTCCTCAGCCTCAACAGGGAAGAGGGAAACAGCGGGGGATAGATGCCGCTTCTTGGCAGAAGCCTTACGCGGGCCCGACCCAGCAATATGCTTTTCAATGCTGGCCACCCGTGCAGCCAAATCCGATTGAGACTCACCGCTAGTATGCCCCTCGCTGGGGGTCAAATGCAAGCGTGGGGGTGGTAGGTGAAGCCAGAGGGGGCGCCGCACCAGGGCCCATAGCAGGCGACCCAGACTGCAGCGCAAGGGGGAGAAACCCCACTGGGGAAACCCCACACGCAACACACAGCCGGGCTTGTCCAGAAGGAACCCCAAGCACATTATCCCCAGAAGCCTCCATATGGTGATTTTTACAAAAGTATGCACAATAATCAGAACAGGGACACAGCTAACCAGCCACCCTATTTGGGATGCCCCCCCGAAAACCCGCTAGGGGAAGTGGGAGATTGGCAATAGGCAGGGCCGAGAGAGCCACAGTCAAGGGACCCGCCTGCAAGACACAAGAATGTACACCATATGCATCCCTAGCCATACAATAATAACCAAGATAAAACCCCCCGTAAGGGACTCACGGACCAAGCCGGCAAGCGCCCAGATAAGCGGATCACCAACCGCATCACAGCACCGCAATGGAAGGGTCACAAAATGGCGCCGACAGCAGTACCTAGAGGGGCGGGCCGCGGAACGCGTGAACCGTGGTACCTGCCCCCCCGAAGAGCGCAAAAACAAGACCATGTGACAGGTGACAAAAAAAAAAAACAGTAGTAAAACACCAGAGTGTACTCCCCGGACGTCCCCTGCCGATCACGCAGAATGCAATGAGGGGATCCTGCACAACCAATAGTGTGAAAAGGAGGGAGGGGGGGGAAGGAGGGATAAATATTCTGAGAAAAAGGGGCTGGGGGCATCCCAATGAGGTTCACCATAAAAAGCCTGTCGCCGACTACCCTCTGGTACAGGGTCTTGCGGCCTGGAGCAACGCTCCTTCAGCACCTGACCCTAGTGCTGTCCTACCTTCACTCGAACCCTCAGCCGTGGCTGGGAGGCAGTGGGTCCAGAACGGGTGGAAATAAGCCTGCAGGGCCCTAGGTAAAGCCCACTGCCTGCGCAGAACAGAGCCATCTTCATCTTCGCAGTCCAGACTGCAGAAAGACTCTGGGAATTAGTGGGAGGTTCCTGGCTATTTAAGGGTCTGGGAGTAGCCACAAGTCTTTTTCTGCAGTCCAGCGCCATCTTGTGGATGTATAACCCATGTGTAAGGATTATTCTGGAACAGGATGTGCTGTATACTTGGAATATATGTATTGCCATTTAGACTGTTGTCACCCCTTATGCCTGCGCACTTTTAAAGCCAGCGTTCAAGGCGATTCACCTCCTAGAAGGATAAGGTCTCCTGCGACTGACCCTTGGTTCAGAAGCCCTAAACCAAAGTCAGAACTTTCTGGTGTTGTGTGAAGTTAATTCCTCCAGGAATAACCTCCACCCTCGTTAGCACAAGCCCAACAAAGGGCATAGGTCCCATCACAGACAGCATGATATTTGAACTGTCACCTCACCTCAGGTCTCCTGACCTGCCTGGGCCCACATAGCTCGTTAGCACAAGCCCAACAAAGGGCATAGGTCCCATCGCAGACAGCATGATATTTGAACTGTCACCTCACCTCAGGTCTCCTGACCTGCCTGGGCCCACATAGCTAACAGGCATCACACCCATTAGGACTGCGTTAGAGGTACTAACGCTTAGGCCAAGACTAAAGTATAGCCCCAATTTTTTAAATTATTGTTTTATATTTAATTATTAATTTTAATATTTTTTTTCCGTGTGTAACTGGTGTTGCATGTCAGAGAAATCTATCCTTGGGGCCCACCCTTCAACTTAAACACAATTAAAACATAGCCTTTTCACACATTTACCCAAAAAACCTATTTATCCCATTACAGCCTGGATCCTGGATATCTTGATGCGCTAGTCATGCAGAGTTCAAGATCTGATCTGGAGCGGCCAGAGCTGTAGATAAAGCACATTCATTAGTCGGTGATTACTGAAGGCTCTTGTTGCCTCTGAATCCCTGTTGGAGAGACTTGTAGGACTATGTGCTCCAAGCGCAACTTTTCTTATAAGCTTTGCTGATAATTCGACACTGCTTCCCATAGCCTCCATGCCTCATGCAGCCCTTGATTAGCTGGGCAATATCTCCATGGGTATAATCCCTGATAGAGGCCATAAGTCGGGTCTCTGGTCTCTCGGCTTCACAGAGCTCATATCTGTGGCTGATCAGGAGTGAACGGAGGAGCCCACTGGTTCTGACAATGCTGGGCAGCTCGGCTTCAGACGCTAATTATATTTTTGGGCGTCCCCCTAAGTGTAAGCACTGGAGCGACAACACCACGTCCATGCTGCATTACTGAGTGTGAGACGGCACAGTGTGGCTTCATCACCTCAGGCCTCCTGTGCCTGCCTGGGCCCACATAGCTAACAGGCATCACACCCATTAGGACTGTGTTAGAGGTACTAACGCTTAGGCCAAGACTAATGTATAACCCCCATTGTTTTTAATTATTGTTTTACATTTAATTATTAATTTTCATATTTATTTTTGTGTGTGTAACTGGTGCTGCATGTCTAACATCCCCTACTAAGCCAACAGAGCAGGGAATAGGGTACAATCTGCTGAACTACCACTAGAGGTCCCAAATACACAGGTGTTTTTTTGTGCTCTGAAATAGGTTGCTTAGCTCTAGCCAGCAGCCAGCAGCCATCACTCATTCAAGTAGGGGGGCAAGGGCGCAGCGTATAGTGTGTGTGAGAGAGAGGGGGCGGCCGTATGCCTCCACCATTCTACTTTTTGTTTTTTGTTAATTACTAAGGCCACATAGTCTCTGGGAGAGGCAGAGTAGCTAGGCTTTCTAGCACCTGGGGCAAAAATTCAAAATGGTGCCCCCCACCTGTTCTCAGGCCCCTCTTTGGCGCTCCCTTGACTTGCTGCACCCGTAGCAAGTGCCCCCCCCCCCCCACCTAGCTACTCCCCTGGGGAGGGGGGCTCTGAAATTAGGTTGCAAGCCTCTATTAATAGGCTTACCTTTTTATTTATTAATAGCTTCTTACCTTTTGCCAGGGATCCTGCAACTGTATGGCTGGTCGAGGTTCCTGACACATGGAGTCCTCCCTACTCTTGCTCCAGTTACTCTCATGCCGGCACGCTCCTCTATGTGCACACGGCAGGAGCGGGCCTTCTGTGTCTTGCAAAGTGAGGGAAAGAGCAGGAGAGCTCAAAAACTCTGCCTTGGACCTTTGTAATAAAAATCTTAAAAACAAATAAAGAAAAATGAATAGGAATCAAAACAAAAATAAAAAAAAACAACTCATGGCCTAAAGCCGAAAGAGAAAAATACAATTCTGTGAAACTAACCTGTAGAATTGTTTTTGAATATATCCAGTCCAGGTCGTCCCAAAAGTGATGACATGTGGGTAGTCCGCCAGGTGGCGCAGTTACTGCAAGATCCAGAGCTGTAACTCCTCCCCGTCCCCTATAAAAAAAAGCTGTCTCAGTAGAATCCCCAGTAGTCAAAAAGCAGTAAAAAGAGACAAGCCGGGAGGCCAAGAAACCATGTTAAATCACATAGTCTTTTGTTGGAGAGAGTACATGCTGAAGCTAAGGACAACGGTCCAATATAAAAGGTAATCACCATCCACTTACTGAGAGTGGACTTGGCCAGAGGTAAACCCTGTCTGGAACCTTCAGTGAGAACAAAGAACAAATCCGATTTCCTGAAGGATTCAGTCGCAACCAGGTAGTACTTAATGGCTCTGACCACATCCAAGGCATGGAGGGTCCTTTCCTCAGAATTAGACAGTTCTGGACACAGGGAAGGCAAAACAACTTCCTCATTAAGATGACAGGGAGAAACAAGGTTATGCAAAAAATCAGGTTTAAAGCGAACCACCACCTTATTCTTATGCCTTAGGCGGCTTCATACAAAGCGCAGCCAGTTCTGACACGCATCGCACAAAGGCTGAAAGGGGGGCCCCTGGAGAGCAGAAAGCACCAAATTCAAATCCCACACCGGTAATACAGGCTTACGCGGTATATGGGTAACTCCTTGGAAAAAGGTCCTGATCAGTCTATGATTGGCAAAGGATCTTTGGAAAAAGATGGCCAAGGTCGATACCTGGCCCTTGAGGGTGCCCAGCTGTAGACCCAAGTCTAAACCGTGTTGTAAAAATTCCAAAATCCTAGAAATAGAGAATGTGCGACAAGGGAAACTCCTGGATTCACACCAAGCAATGTAGGCATGCCAAACTCTGTAGTAAATCATGGAAGAAGACTTCTTCCACGCCTGAATCATGGTCTGAACCACCGTGGCCAACAGCCCCTTTTCAGGATTGAGGTTTCAATAGCCAGGCCGTCAAAGCCAGCGTCTGTAAATTGGGATGCCACAGCGACCCCTGAGTAAGAAGCCCTGGGTCGTCGGGCATGATGAAACGATTGACAGACATCCGGACTTCGTCCGCGAACCAACTCCGCCTCGCCCAGCGAGGGGCCACCATGATGGTTGGTACTCCCTCCTGGGCTATCTTGTGCAGCACTCGGCCCAGGAGCGGAAACGGAGGAAATGCATAAAGGAGCCTGAACTCCGTCCACGGAATTGCCAGAGTGTCTGTGGCGAAGGCCAGAGGATCTCTTGACAGGGAGACGAACCTTGGGAGCTTGTGGTTGTGTTTGGACGCAAACAGGTCCACATCCGGTTGACCCCAGCGGAGACATGAGGTGTGAAAGATCATGTTGCTGAGAGACCATTCCCCCAGACGAGAGGCCCCCCTGCTCAGGGAGTCTGCCTCCTGGTTCTCTACCCCGGGGATGTAAACCGCCGAGATGCAGGGAACATTCTCCTCCACCCAAGTCAGGATCTGGGTCACCTCCTGGGGGGCTCGCTTGCTTCGAGTCCCGCCCTGGTGATTGATGTAGGTGACAGCCGTCTGATTGTCCGAGCGGACCTGGATCGCACGACCCCTTAGATGGGGAGTCAAGTGAAGAAGCACCAACCTGTTTTCTCTCAGCTCCAAGAGATTGTTGGGCAAGTGGGTCTCCCGCGGCCCCCACTGGCCCTGGAACTTCAGCACTTGCCAAAAACCTCCCCATCCGGTCAGACTGGCGTCCGTGGTGACAATCTCCCAACGGGGAGTCAGAAAGGACTTGCCCACCAACAGATTTCTGGAGTCCAACCACCAACAAAAGGGACTGTCTGACCAGGGGGGGACAGCGAACATTCCTGTTCCAGGGACTCCTACATCCGGTCCCAACCGTTCAACAGATTCAATTGAAGAGGTCTCATGTGGAACTGAGCAAAGGGCACTGCCTCAAAGCATGACACCATTAGGCCCACCAGTTTCATCCCCCGACGGATCGATGGTCACTGACAAGACAGTAAGGCCTGCCATCTTCTGCTGTGGCAGGAATACCTTGACCTGAGAGGTGTCCAGCGTCATGCCCAGAAAGGACCTCACCATTGAGGGAGTGATAGAAGACTTGGGGTAACTGATTACCCATCCAAAATCCTCGAGAGTGGATAACACCGCCCGGGTGTCGATCTCGGCCTGCTGAAGGGACTGAGCCACAATCAGTAAATCGTCCAGATAAGGAAGAACACGAATGCCCTGGTTCCTCAGGATAGCCATGATGCCCACCAGCACCTTGGTGAACACACAGGGGGCTGAGGCTATCCCGAACGGTAGTGCCACAAACTGGTAATGCTGATCCTCCAGCGCAAACCTCAGGAACTTCTGATGTCCCTGAAATATCGGGATGTGCAGATAAGCATCCTTGATGTCCACCGTGGTCATGAAGTCGCCGGGCCGAAGCGAGCTCACCGTGGACCGTAAGGAAATGTCTGACTCTGACAAACTTGTTGAGACCCTTCAGATCCAGGATAGGTCTCAGCGTTCCGTCCTTCTTGGGCACCGTAAAAAGATTGGAGTAGAACCCTCGACCCCGTCCCTGACGAGGCAAATCACACCTGATAGCAGAAGGCGTTGAACGGCCATTTTTAGGCCCTGCGCCGTCACTGTGTTCTGGGAAATCCGCGACTGAAGAAATCTTGAGGGCAGCCAAACTGCCAGCTCTAATTTGTACCCGGAGGAAACCACCTTCTGAATCCACCGATCCAAGACGTGCTGTTTCCAGATGTGAGCAAATAGCAGAAGCCGCCCCCCACCCGGATGGGTGAGGGCGCCCCCTCATGCCTGAGAGGGCTTGGCAGGGGGTTTGGATTTAGCTCCCCAGGAGGGATTGGGTCAGCTGCGAGACCTACCTCGTCCCCAGGAATCTCTGCGGCCACCTGAAAATGAAGAGCCTCTTCCTCCTCGAAAGGAGCGATAGGCAGATGAACTCCGAAAGGGCCACGCAGGCTTCCGTCGCTGAGGGAGTCTTCCATCCTTGGCCAGAAGGTCCAGACGCTCCCCGAATAACCTGAGCCCCAGGAAGGGGATACTAGTGAGCGACTTCTTGGCCGCAGCGTCAGCCGATCACTGCCGCAGCCAGAGCGAGCGACGAAGCACAGCAAGCAGGGCCGAAGCCCTGGCGTCAAGCCGGACGCTATCGTCCATAGCCGAGACTACAAAAGCAATAAAATACACACAGGCTTTGAGGTCTTTATACTCCTCTGCCCGCTTGTGAAACTTGGCAATATCAACAAGGCGTCTCACCCTCTTCTTGATGGCCAAGGAGACAATGGCCGCGGCACAGACAGGGCAAAAGCCCAGCACCCACAAAGCATCTACATCAATGGGAAGGGACCAGAGGCGGACCAGCTCCTCGGGGAAGGGATACCGCCTGTCCAGGCCCTTAGGCACAGATGGCAATTTATTAGGTCTTTCCCATTTCTTAAACAGCATATTAGAAAAGTGGGCCTGCTCAGGGAAGACAAGCCTCTGTCTCTGAGTCCGGAATAAATCACCCTGCTTCCTCTTAGCCGCTTTAGGAGGAACAATATGCAAGGTCTCAAACACAGAAGACAGCAACTTCTCTGTGTCGTCAGGGAGCCACATATCCTCATCCGAGGAGGAACCAGGCTCTCTGTCATTGTCAACCGACCGATCCCCTGAGGAAACGGAGTCCTTAAACGGCTCACCCTCCTCCATGGAGTCCCGACCTCCGAGAAGATAGTCATCATCATCCGCAAAATCCGAGTAACTCTGCTCGATGTGCCGCTTCTTACTCGTGGCCTTCCCAGTAGCCGTGCGAGATAACTGTCTCTCCAGGCTGGCCACCCGGTGTGTCAAATCGGCTTGGGACCCCCCAACTGGCTTCCCCCTCGCTGAGGGCCGAATGCAGCAGTGGGGGCGTTGGCGAGGCCGCAGGTAGAAGAGGGCTAGGGTCAGTGATGCCCGCCCTAACATGTTCCGTTCTGAGTCCGCCCAGAGGGCTGGTACCGCATATGGGGCAGATCTTAACCCGCCCAGATGGGGCCCCCTAGCTCACTATCCCCAGAAGCCTCCATTATGGCGATTATGGTGAAAAAAATATAGGTTACAAGGCACTAACGGCCCAAACCTAGGTTGAGATCCCCAATTTAGTCCCTCTTTTTGTGATCCCTCTTAAGGGAGACGGCGCGGAGAGAACGACGGGGGATGGGGGGGTATAGGAGACGGGGAGGAACCACAACCCACAGCTGACAAGGGGGAGCCCACCTGGAAGACACAAAAGGAGAAGCCATGAGCGTCCCACATCGCATGCACCACAATAAGACTATGGAAAAAAGAAGAGGGACTCACGGACCGACCGGCGTTGGAGTGCTGATGACCACAAATGGCGGGAAAGGCAGGCGGGAGAAGACGACCGGCGGGCGCCCTTGATGCTTGCAGAGGGGCAGCGTGAAGAAAATGGCACCGGGAGCCAGCAAGTGAACCTCGAGGGGCGGGCCACGCAGCCGTGACGCAATACGTGTCATTGCGCGGCCCCGCAGTGGCGCGAAATAGAGAGCACCCTCACCACCTAAAATGGCGTCGAGGACGAGGGAGGGCGGCCCACGGAGGGCCCCCCCCCCCGACGTGGAGCGCAGCACGGCCCACACACAACCAACGAGGCCACAGCCTCATCCAAAAGCACCGCTCCGCCCCCCCCCCCCCGACAGCGCTGACAAGATGGAGGGGAGAGAAGAGGAGCCGAGGGAGGTAAGTATGCCAGTGAAGTCAACAAGTGAAAAATGACACACACATAAGAAATAAAGCTTGTGGGCAAGATGAGGGAATAACCCTGGGCATTAGGTGGTCCCCCCCCCCCATATGATCGCCTATGGCCGGCTACCCTTTAGGGAGGGTCTGCGGCCCAGAGCCTAGCTCTGTCAGCGATTGACCCTGGCGTTCTCCCTACCTTCACCTGTCCCGTCAGCCGAGGCTGGGAGGCATAAGTGGGTCCACGGGAACAGAGGTAATAGGAGTGCAGAGGCCGACAGGCTTAAAATGCCCCGCTCAGCTGCCGTATCCAGAGAGAGTATCCAAGACGATCCTAGCAGCAGCATACTGCAAGAAGAGCTCTTTTTATAGGGGGCCGGGAGGAGTTACAGCTCTGGATCTTGCAGTAACTGCGCCTCCTGGTGATGGACTACCCACATGTCATCACTTCTGGGACGATCTGGACTGGATATAGTGAAAAGCACTACCATCTCCCTCCTGCTGGAGAATGAACTGGGGAGAAACAGGAAGTGGTAAGGTCCCCTAAGAAGGAGCTGACAAGGGGAGGGGTTTCAGCTTTGTATGTTTTCCAGCACACATCTCCAAACTCCAGGACTAGATTACCCATGTGTAATGAATAGTTACCCTGTGTGACTGAGTAAAAGAGAAATATTATTTCCGAGTAAGGAAATACCCCTCTGCGATTTAGAAAGCAGCAGCCACGAGGCAATCTCTTGTGAGAAAGAGAAAGAAAACATCACCTGTAAATTAGTAAGGGGCCATGCAAGTTAGGAAATGCCTCACCTATGAATAAGGGAATGGGTTCTATTGAGTTATGAAATGCCTCTGTGTGAATAAGGGCAATGTCTGGGATTTTATATCCAGGCACATCTAATTCAGACTTTTTTTTTTAATTTGTCTGGAATTCTGCTTTAAGACATTTCTATTTATTTTCCAGATCCTGTTGGTGCTACAAATCCGACCCCTTACAGTATTTTTCCAGCTTAAGCCACACACCCTTCATAATGCCCCTTTGCAACTCCCAGTATGTCCTGGTAAATTTCTACTTTTATTAGACTTTATGAAACAGTTGATAAATTAATAAAGTTTTGCACATATCATGACTCGATCTTATTATTTCATATATTAACCCTTTCGCTGCCAGCCTACCTGCAGCTTTTGTCGCCCTCTGTTGCCAGACCATGTTTCACTATTTTGCGCTACACATGTTCAACTGTGATTTTTGAAAGGATTTCCAGGGATTTCCCAGGAAAATGATATATTGTTTTTTTCAAGAGAGTCTGGGCTTCAACATGAAATCTCTTGTTTGTCATTTTGTAGGTGTATTCTCAATACTTTTTGGTGAAATATGTGCAAAAAAAATAAAAAAAAATACCATTTTGTGAAATACTCACCTGTAAAATGGGTATTATAAGTATGTCACACACCCCGCTTCAAGATATCCATAACACGTGGGTAATACCGACCTGAAGAGGGCGTTCTGCAGAGATGATAGGGAAAAAGAAAGCCCCTCCCGGTCCACAAATACCTGGGACCTCCCACTCATCACCCAGTATAAAGAAAGCAGTAAGGTAAGGGACCAGGAAGAGGCAAATATAAACCAAAGCAACGCAAAGTTCACAATATAAGGATCCAGAATACAAGAAGGGCGGGTGAAGCGGGGTGTGTGACATACTTATAATACCCATTTTACAGGTGAGTATTTCACAAAATGGTATTATTCTAAGTATGTCACACACCCCGCTTCAAGATATCCATAACACGTGGGACATCCAATAGCAGTGTCCATAAAAGGGCGGGGATCCAAAACAAGGCAACAAGGCACAACTCAAACCACAACAGCTTGCAGAACTTTGCGGCCAAAAACAGCATCCGCTGAGGCCCGAACATCAGCCTTGTAAAACTTGGAAAAAGTGTGAACAGAGGACCAAGTAGCGGCCTTACAAACTTGCTCAACCGAGGCCTGGTGCTGAAAAGCCCAGGACGCTCCAACCGCACGAGTAGAATGAGCAGTAACACGAAAAGGGGGACACCTCCCCTTAGCAGAATAGGCCCCAATGATGGCCTGACGAATCCATTTACTAATGGAAGATTTGGCAGGTGCCAAACCTTTCCTAGGCCCAAAGGGCACCACAAAAAAGGCATCAGTCTTACGAAAGGAAGACGTAACCACCAAATAGTATTTCACAACGCGAACTACATCCAAGGAATGCAGCGCCCTTTCCTTGTCGTTGCTAGGATTAGGACATAGAGAAGGCAGAACAATGTCCTGATTCAGATGAAAGGCAGAAACCACCTTAGGAAGAAAATCAGGCTTCAAACGAAAGACAACCTTGTCCTGATGCCTTTCGAAGTACGGAGCTTTAATGGACAAAGCTGCCAACTCAGAAACACGCCTAACCGAAGTGATAGCCACCAAAAACGCCACCTTTTGAGTAAGTGAAGACAAAGCAATCTCATTCAAGGGCTCAAACGGGGGACCCTGAAGAGCCGAAAGAACCAGGTTCAAATCCCAAACTGGAACCAAGGGCTTCCTAGGAGGCCGAACATGCGTAACCCCTTGGAAAAAAGTCTTGACCAAGGGATGAAGTGCAAAGGACCTTTGAAAGAACACCGCCAGGGCAGAAACCTGCCCCTTCAAGGTACTAAGCTGGAGCCCCAGATCCAGACCATGTTGAAGAAACTCCAGAATCCTGGAAATGGAAAACTCCCGACAAGGGAAAGACCTACCTTCACACCAGTCAATATAAGACCTCCAGGTCCTATAGTAAACAGTAGAGGAAAACCGCTTCCTGGCGCTAATAAGAGTCTGAATCACCGCATCAGAAAGACCTTCCTCCTTCAAGATGGCGGTTTCAGCAGCCACGCCGTCAAAGCCAGCGATGGTAAATTGGGATAGCGTAGCCGACCCTGGGTGAGCAGGTCCGGCAGTAGAGGCAGAACGAACTGATCCTCTGCCAGTCTTACCAGGTCTGCGAACCAAACGTGCCTTGGCCACCTTGGTGCCACCAGAATCGCCGACGCGCCCTCCAGGGCCAGCTTGCGCACCACTCTGGCTACCATTGGAAACGGAGGGAACAGGTAAAGAAACCCCAGATCCCTCCAATTCAGAGACATGGCATCCACTGCCAGAGCCAGCGGATCCTGCGAGAGAGACACAAAAACCGGAAGTTTGTGATTGTGACGAGAGGCAAAGAGGTCCACCGCCGGGAACCCCCACCTGAGGCAAATCGAACGAAACACCTGGGGACTGAGAGACCACTCCCCCTGGCGAGAGGAGGACCTGCTCAGAGAGTCCGCCTCCGTGTTCTCCACTCCCGGAATGTAGACCGCTGAGATACACGGGACGTGGCTCTCCGCCCAGTCCAGAATCAAAGATACTTCCCTGAGGGCACTCCTGCTGCGAGTCCCTCCCTGGTGATTGATGTAAGCAACCGCCGTCCGGTTGTCCGACCGAACCTGAACTGGCAGGCCCTGCAACTGATGAGTCAAGCGAAACAGAACCAACCTGATGGCTCTCAACTCCAGAACATTGATGGGCTCGTGAGCCTCCTGCGGGCCCCACAGACCCTGAAACAGAAGGTCCTTCCAAACACCCCCCCAACCTGACAAACTGGCATCCGTGGTGACCGTCTCCCAACACGGTGCCAGAAAAGATCTGCCCTTCAACAGATTGGCAGACCCCAGCCACCATAGCAGGGATCGACGGACTCGGGGGGTCATCTGGAAGGACTGATCCAACGATAGCGGAGACTTGTCCCAAACCTTCAACAGATGAAGCTGGAGCGCCCTTGTGTGAAACTGCGCAAAGGGAACTGCCTCGAATGAGGCCACCATCAACCCCACCAGCCTCATCCCTAGCCGGATGGCCGGACGAGGGGCCGACAAGAGAAGCCGAACCAACTCCTGAATCAAAAGAACCTTGGCCTGGGGCAGAAACACCCTGGCCTGCGAAGTGTCCAGAGACATTCCCAGAAAAGTCACTACCCTGGACGGAGAAAAAGAGGACTTGGGGTAGTTGATCACCCAACCGAACCTCTCCAGAGTGGATACCACCGTTCTGGTGTCCAACTCCGCTTGGTTGAAGGAAGAAGCCATAATCAGAAGATCGTCCAAATAGGGCACAATGCGGATACCCTGAACTCTGAGTAGAGCCATCACCCCCGCCAGCACCTTGGTGAACACCCGAGGAGCCGAGGTAAGACCGAAAGGGAGTGCGACAAACTGAAAATGCCGATCCTCCACCACGAACCTGAGAAACCTCTGGTGTGCTGGAAAGATCGGAACGTGTAGGTAAGCGTCCTTGATGTCTATGGACGTCAGAAAGTCTCCCTGACGAAGAGAGTGAATAGCCAAACGCAGCGTTTCCATGCGGAACTTCCGCGGCCGGATGAACCTGTTGAGAAACTTCAGATCCAAGATGGGTCGGACCGATCCGTCCTTCTTGGGTACCATGAACAGATTGGAATAAAAACCCCTGCCCTGGTCTGAGGAGGGCACTGGGCAAATGACAGCCATGTCCAGAAGACTCTCTACTGCCACCAGGAGCCCCTGCACGGCCAGAGGTTCCGAAGGCACCCGAGACCTGAAAAATCTGGGAGGGGGGCGGAGCTCGAACTCCAGCTTGTAACCGGAAGACACCACTTCCCGGATCCATCTGTCCGAGACCTCCTGATCCCAGACCTGGGAGAAGTGTCGCAGCCGTCCCCCCACCCGCATGGGTGAGGGCGCCCCCTCATTGCTGAGCTGGCTTAGCAGCCGGTTTGGGCTTAGAGCCCCAACTGTATCCTGGACGGGCACGTCCTCTGCCCCTGTTCCCGGAATCTCCTCTGGAAGAGGGGAAGGCAAAACCCCTGCCAGATCTGGCCCCACGAAAGGAGGGGGTAAAGGAAGGCGCCCCCCGAAAGGGACGGCGTTGTTTCTTGCGTTGAGGTAACCTACCACCCTTGGTGACAGAATCCAATTTCTCTCCAAAAAGCCGTAAACCAACAAAAGGTAGAGCCGTCAGCGACTTTTTGGACATAAAATTGGCAGCCCACTGGCGCAACCACACCGACCGTCGAATAGTCACCAGCAGAGCCGACGTCCTACCACACATCATCAAAGTGTCATCCAAGGCGGCTAATACAAAAGACAAAAACAACTCACACCGTTTAAGGGCAAGGAACTCGTCACTACCCGGACGAAGCCCGGAAGACGTCAACAGGTCCCTGACAACGGACCTGGCAGCCACCACCATCAGCGCCGAAGCGCAAACAGGCCGCATGGCTGACCCGACGCTGGCAAAGCCGTGACAAGCCATTTGGTCAATGCGTTTGTCCTCTCCGTCTTTGAGGGTGGAACAATCGGGATTATTTAACACAGAAGTGTTGGACAACCCCAAAACTGGTGCATCCACCTCGGGGGGGGGATGCCCAATGCTTAACGGTATCCGAAGGGAAGGGATACTTCTTATCCCACCCCTGAGGAATACCAGGGAGCCGAGCCGGCCGGTCCCATTCCTTAGCAATAATTTTGTCAAAATGCTTTTGATTAGGAAATTCCAAGCATGGCCTGGATTCCTCAAAAACTCACCCTTCTGTTGCGGAGCCTCCTCAGGAGGAGAAATAGCCAAAACCTCAAACATTTGAGCCAGAGCGTTAGGAGTATCCGAAGATCTCCCCAAGTCCCCAAGCTCAGCGTCAGCGCCAACAAACTGCTGATCGTCAGAATTATCAGAATCGTCATAAACCTCCCCTTCCTCCAACGGGGAATAATCAGAGTAATCTAGATTATTAAAATCATCAAGGTCATCCACCGGCGGAGCCGGCGACAAGTGCTTTCTCTTAGCCGGGGCCTTACGGGCGACCGAACAGGAGATTAATTTTTCAAGGTTGGCCAATCTGGCGCACATCTCAGATTGCAGCTCCCCACCCATGACAACGTCACACGGGGTGCGTATCAAGCTGGGAGGAGGAGATGAAGCGACCGGCGGTGCTGACCCAGAAGCCTGGGATCCGGACTGCCGCGTAATAGTTTGCTGTGCACAGGGTATACACAGAAGTACGTCGTCCCCTGTAATGGATACCCCACACAACATACACTTCCGGAATTGCCCCGAGGGGATCCCGAGCCCAGTATCCGGGGATGCCTCCATATGGTGAACTTATGTGCAGTCGCTATGACCGGGGGAATTACGCGAATACGCAACCCGGGATGCCCCTTTAATGTCCCAAGTGGGAGGATTTGAATAAGGTAAATTGAACCCAGGGACCCTAGGACCGGGAGAGAACCCCTTAACCCAATGAAGGAATACCTGCAAGACACAATAAGGCCAGCAATAAATACATGTACATAAAAAAAGGGGAGAAGTAATAAGAAGAGAATGGGGCCCACAGGGCCACTCACAGTTCCAGCCAGAAAAGATGGCGACCGCACGTCCAGGATCCTGAAGCAGCAGCAGCAGCAGGGGGTCTGATAGAAGAAGGGGGGCGTGGCCAGCACGGGAGAGCGCGATCGTGCGTGGCCCCGCCCCCCCTCCATTCACAGCCAGGCTCTGCAGTGGCGCCTGCCTAACGGGGGCGGGCCTCGGCAGCCCGCCGAAAGCCCTGCCCCGCCCCCTGTACACATCGTGAGGGGAGAAAGCCCCTCACAGGCTCAGCAATAACCGGCGCCGCAGCCTCTGGCTAGCGGCAGGTGACTTGCCAGACCCCAGCCTTGTGAACTGGTAAGGGTCTCATGGACCCCTTACCAGTTCACAAGGGGTTAAGTGTAAAAAAAAGACACTGACACATAAGAAAAAATATTTTATTATTATTTTTTTTTTAACTTCTTAATACTTACCTCCCATCCATCCCACGCTGATTAATCTGGCTTCCTGCTCTCCTGCTGCAGCTGGAAGCCTTTTACAGCTGCTAGGCGACAGAACACAAAGGGTTAATTTAAGAAAAATGACATAGGGTCCCCCCTCCCTAAAAAATAAAAATAAAAAATTAAATGGGGTCCCCCTTACCAGTTCACAAGGGGTTAAATGTTAAATAAAAAGACAAGCTAAATCTGAAAGAGCAAGGTCCCCCGAGCAGAACAATACCCAACATGCATAGGTACTATTAACCCTTTTAATTGCCAACCTACTTGAAGTTTTGTCACCCTCTGTTGACAGGTCATTTTTCCCCATTCTGTGCCATGTTTAACCGTGATTTTTGCCGGAATTTTCAAGAAAATTATAGATATATATATTTTGCAGCAGAGTTTAGGCTTGAACATGAAATGTCTTGTTTGTAATTTTTCTACAGTTTTTTTTTATATTTTTGTGTAAAAATAAATAAATATTTTTTAGACAATTGTCTCCTTTATTTTAAATAAAACATTTACTTTATTAGAGAAAAACATATTGCGTGTGAAAGCCCAATTTCTCCCGATTACAACGGTACCACATATGTATCGGTAGCCCCCCCATTCTTGCCCAGGAGACCCCCAAACTGAAAATAGCACTTTATAACATTTACAAATAAAATACTACTACTGTCCATTTTTTGGGGAAAAAAATGGGGCCCATTTTTTGGGGAATTTTAAGGGTTAAAAACCCTTAAAAATCCCCAAAAAATTGAAATGGGGTCCCCCTTACCCAGCATTACCAGCCCGGGACCAGCTATGGGGGCTTGTAGGAACAGAGTGGAGGGGCCAGCTTTTGTGGCCCCCCACCCTGCAGCCTACAAGCCCACACAGCCTATGTGGGCCCGAGCTCTTCTGCCCCCCCCAGGCTTTGGGGAGGCAGGTAATTGGGGGTGCGGGGGTTAACGGCAAGTCACCTGCTAGCGGCAGACCCCAGCCTTGTGAACTGGTAAGGGTCTCATGGACCCCTTACCAGTTCACAAGGGGTTAAGTGTAAAAAAAAAAGACACTGACACATATTTTTTCGTAACTTTTTAATACTTACCTCCCATCCATCCCTGTGTCCCACGCTGATCAATCTGGCTTCCTGCTCTCCTGCTGCAGCTGGAAGCCTTTTACAGCTGCTAGGCGACAGAACACAAAGGGTTAATTTAAGAAAAATGACATAGGGTCCCCCCTCCCTTAAAAATAAAAAAAAAAATTAAATGGGGTCCCCCTTACCAGTTCACAAGGGGTTAAATGTTAAATAAAAAGACACAGACACATAAGAAAAAAAAATCTTTTTTTTTTTTTTTTACTTTACTCACCTCCGATCCTGTGTCCCCCGGCGATCTGCGATGACAGCTGTCAGTCTGCTCGTGTGTTTGAAGGAGAGAGCCTGGGGGGGGGGGGGGCGATCTCAGTCCTCTCCTCCTCCCCATCTGCCCTCCTCCAGGCACCCGAGCAGATTGATTCTCTGTCTCGGGTGCCGGCATTAAGAGGGCTGCTGGTGACATCACAACGATGTCACCCGGCCCAGCCCCCAGGGGGCGGGGCTAGCAGACCCATTCCAGGAAGTAGTGGGGGGGGGGGAGGGCAATTTCTGCCCTCTCCTCGCCACGGAAGAGTCTGGGGGCGGCGATCGGGAGACCCGGCCGAATCCAACGAGGGGTCAGGTGAGTATTTTTGATTTTTATTTTTTTTACTAGCAGGGGGGAAAGTCAAGCACGTACATTCTACGTGCTTGGCACTTAAGTGGAGTAGAAGCAAGCACGTAGAATCTACGTGCTTGGCACTGAAAGGGTTAAACAGGCAAGTAAACCTTTCCTGTCTGAGCATGGATGCTGCAGCAGCAGGAGAAGTAAAATACAGAGAGACCGTGCTTTTATAGGTCTATGCCCTGGCCACATAGGTATGAGTCTTATATGAGACCTATTCAAAAAAGCAATTCTGTGAGTATTCACCTGTAGAATTGTTTTTGTTCTTGCATGGCACAGCCCACTTCGGCATTCATAACAGTTGGGTTATTCCGCCACAAGGTGGCGCAATGGTACTGCAGAAAAGCTGTGGCTTGTCCCGGCTCCCTATAGAAACATAGAAACATAGAAGGTTGACGGCAGAAGGAGACCATACGGTCCATCTAGTCTGCCCTTATGTGTATACTGTATGTACTCTTTATCTTAGGATAGATGTGTGTTTATCCCAGGCATGTTTAAATTCAGTGACTGTTGATGTTTCAACTACCTCTGCTGGAAGTTTGTTCCAGGCACCTACTACTCTTTCTGTAAAATAATATTTTCTAACATTGCTCCTGATCTTCCCCCCGACTAGCTTCAGGTTGTGCCCCCTTGTTCTATCGTTAAGTTTCTTCTTAAAAACACTTCCCTCCTGAACCTTATTCAATCCTTTCACATATTTAAAGGTCTCAATCATGTCCCCCCTCTCCCTTCTTTCCTCCAGACTGTACAAATTTAGTTCTTTAAGTCTCTCCTGATAAGTTTTAAGTTTAAGTCCTTCCACCATTTTCGTTGCCCGCCTTTGGACACGTTCTATTTGAATAATGTCTTTTTGCAGGTAAGGTCTCCAGAACTGCACACAGTATTCTAGCTGTGGCCTTACCAGGGCTCTATACAGCGGCATCACAACCTCCCTCTTCCTACTGGTGATGCCTCGAGCTATGCAGCCGAGCATCCTGCTTGCTTTTCCCACTGCCTGGCTACACTGTCCACTCATCTTGCAGCTATCAGTAATCAGTACCCCTAAATCTCTCTCCTCCGAGGTCCTGGCTAACACAGTACTGCCCATACGGTACTCAGAGCAGGGATTCCTTCTACCCAAGTGCATGATTTTACATTTAGAGACATTAAACTCTAGTTTCCACTATAAAAACGGGCTTAACCATAGAGTTCCCCAGCGTACACAAGCAGTGTAAAAATGTGAAAAAGGAAAAAGACCCCAATTGACTTGGAAACAATCACCATAAAGAGGCAACCAAGAACAACGATAACAGGGGTGGGGCGAAGCGGGCCGTGCCATGCAAGAACAAAAACAATTCTACAGGTGAGTACTCACAGAATTGCTTTTTTCTTTATTGCATGGCACGACCCGCTTCGGTATTCATAACAGTTGGGACATCCAAAAGCAGTGTCCAGAATAGGGTGGGATCCCCAAAGAGTAACGGCCAGTAGTTCAAGTCACTACCACCTGAAAAGACTTGCGGCAAAAAGCAGCATCCGCTGAGGCCTTAACATCAACCTTGTAAAACTTTGAAAAAGTATGAACAGAAGACCAAGTAGCGGCCTTGCAAACTTGTTCAACAGAAGCTTGGTGCTGAAAAGCCCAAGAGGCACCAATAGCACGAGTAGAATGAGCAGTAATCCTAAAGGGAGGTTCCTTTCCCTTAGCAGAATAGACTTGAACCACCGCCTGACAGATCCACTTGCCGATAGTGGATTTAGCCGGAGGCAAAACCTTTCCTAGGTCCAGAAGTGAGAACAAAAAGAGCATCAGACTTCCTGAAAGGCTCAGTGGCGACCAAATAAAACTTCAGAGCCCTGACCACATCTAGGGAATGCAGAGTCCGCTCCTTGGAATTAGCAGAATTAGGACACAATGAAGGCAAGACAATGTCCTGATTAAGATGAAAGGCAGACACAACCTTTGGCAGGAAGTCTGGCTTGAGCCGAAACACCACCTTATCCTGATGCCTCTCAAAATAAGGAGGTTTGATGGAAAGTGCCGCTAGTTCAGAAACTCGCCTTACAGAAGTGATAGCCACCAGAAAGGCTACCTTAAAGGTCAGAATAGACAAGGTAGCATCACGGATAGGCTCAAAGGGAGGCCCTTGCAGGGCAGACGACACCAGATTCAAACCCCACACTGGTAGCAAAGGCTTACGGGGTGGACGCACATGAGAAACACCCTGAAAAAGGTTTTAACCAACCGGTGATTGGCAAAAGATCTTTGGAAAAAAATTGCCAGAGCTGAAACATGGCCTTTTAGGGTACTATGTTGAAGGCCCTGATCTAAACCATGTTGCTAGAATTCCAGAATCCTGGGAAGAGAAAACACCCGACAGGGAAGAGACTTGGACTCACACCAGGCAATGTAAGCATGCCAGACCCTGTAATAAATAAAAGGACGAGGACTTCTTCCTAGCCCAAATCATGGTATCAACAACAGAAGCAGGCAACCCCTTTTCCATCAATATGGAGGTTTCAGCAGCCAAGCCGTTAAAGCCAGAGTTTGTAAATTGGGATAGCGTAGCTGCCCCTGGGTGAGAAGATCTGGATCCTTGGGCAAGACGTGCCGCTCTACTGCCAACCGCACGACATCTGCGAACCAAACTCTTCTTGGCCAACAAGTGGCCACTAGTATGGCTGGTACCCGCTCCTGGGCTATCTTGCGCATGACCCTGCCCAGGAGAGGAAACGGAGAGAACACATAGAGAAGATGAAACTCCGTCCAAGGTATTGCCAAGGCATCCGTGGCGAAGGCCAGAGGATACTGAGACAGAGAGACAAATCTGGGAAGTTTGTGATTGTGACGGGACGCAAACAGGTCCACGTCCGGCTGATCCCAGCAGTGACAGAGGGAGAGAAACACCTGGTTGTTGAGAGACCACTCTCCCAGATGTCCCCCTGCTCAGGGAGTCCACCACCTGGTTCTCCACCCCTGGGATGTAGACCGCTGAGATACAGGGAACATGCTGTTCCGCCCAAGACGGAATCAGGGACACTTCCTTGAAGGCTTGCTTGCTCCGAGTCCCTCCCTGATGGTTGATGTAGGCAACCGCCGTCTGGTTGTCTGAGCGAAACCTCGGAGGTGAGTGGATAGGCGAGAAAGAACCAACCTGATTGCCCTCAGTTCCAGGACGTTGATGGAAGCATGGGCCTCTTGTGGGCCCCATGGACCCTGGACTTTCAGAAGCCTCCCCAGCCGGTCAGACTGGCATCCGTGGTGACCGTTTCCCAGCACGGGGGCAGGAAGGACCTGCCCCCCAGAAGGTCCAGCCACCACGAGAGAGACTGTCCGGCCAGGGGGGACAGAACAAATTCCTGATCCAGGGACACAGGGTCAAGATCCCAAACTGACAAGTGGTGCAACTGAAGAGGTCTCATGTGAAACTGAGCAAAGGGGACTGCTTCGAAGCAGGACACCATCAGGCCCACCAACTGCATCCCCTGACCGATGGAGGGATGAGGACAAGACAGCAGAGCCCGAGCCTTCAGCTGAAGACCTTCCACCTTCTGCTGAGGAAGGAACACCTTGACCTGAGAGGTATCCAGCGTCATGCCCAGAAATGTCCTCACCAATGACGGGGACAGAGAAGACTTGGCATAGTTGATCACCCAGCCGAAAGACTCCAGAGTGTATATCACCATTTGAGTGTCCCGCTCGGCCTGAGAAAAAGACTCGGCCACAATCAGGATGCCCTGGTTTCTTAGCAGAGCCATCACTCCCGCCAGCACCTTGGTGAACATCCGAGGTGCCGAGGTGATACCGAAGGGTAGAGCTGGTAATGCTGACCCTGCAGCTCGAACCTTAGAAATCTCTGATGACCTGGGAAGATAGGCACATGAAGATAAGCATCCTTGATGATGTCGCCTGGGTGAAGGGTACTGACAGCAGAACGCAGCGTCTCCATGCAAAAATGCTTGAATCTGACAAATTTGTTGAGATCCAGAATGGGCCTCAGAGAGCCGTCCTTTTTGGGGACCGTGAAAAGATTGGAATAGTACCCCTGACCTCTTTCTTGATGAGGCACCAAACAAATGACTCTGGACCCTAACAGGCAGTTAACAGCCAGAAGCAATCCCTGAGTGGACAGGGGGTTTAAAGACTGAATCCACCAGTCTGAGACGTGAAGCCTCCAGACGTGAGCAAAGAGCCGAAGCCATGGGTGAGGGTGCCCTTCATTGCCTGAGGGGGCTTGGGAGAGGGTTTGGACTTAGGATTCCAGGAGAGACCGGGACGACCACGGGTTCTGCCACGGCCCGAAGAATCTCTGCGACCACTGGAGAGGAGGGAGCCACAGCCCCCTCTGGGAATGCGAAAGGAAGGGAGGAGGGCAGAGGACCCCAGAAAGGGCAGAGACTGCCTCCTACGCTGAGGCAGCCTGCCATCCTTAGCTAGAACATCAAGGCGTTCTCCAAACAGCCGCAGCCCCACGAAGGGGGGGCCAGTGAGAGCTTTCTTAGCTGCAGCATCAGCTGCCCACTGGCGAAACCAGACAGAGCGGCGCATAGCCACCAAGAGCGCAGAGGTCCTTCCACACAGCCACACAGCATCATCCATAGCAGTAAGGATAAAGGCCACAAAATCAGTGCAAAGTAAGAGAGTCCCATATTCCTCCCCCACACTACCAGCTGTTGTGCCATCAATGAGACGCTTAATCGTTTCTTAAGGGCAATAGCAGTAATGGCAGGCCACTTGATCCATGCGCCGGTCCTCTGCGTCCGTCAGAGTGGTAGTGTCAGGGGAAGGCATGACCGAAGTATTGGACAAGCCTAGCACGGGAGCGCCCACTTCAGGGGGAAATTACCACCTCTTAACAAGATCAACGGGAAAGGGATACCTTTTATCCAAACCCTTGGGCACAGCAGGCAACTTGTTAGGACGTCCCCATTTAAAGTGGACCAACACCGAGAGGTGATCGGCCCGGAAATCTATAAGATTCCCGGGCCGATCACCTCCCACCCCGCGGGACATCCGAGATCGGGATGTCCCGCGGGGTGAAACCCCCCCAGACACCCCAAATCGCTTACCTGATCTTCGGCGGCGGCCGGCCGCCGCCGCCTCCCTCGCGCCCCTGTAGGCGTGCGCGCGCCCGCGCCAGCCGTCTGCGAATGGCCGGCGGGGGCGCACGCGCGCCGAAAGTGACGCGAGGGAGGCGGCGGCGGCGGCAGCCGCTTGGACGTTCCTGATCCCCGCCTGGACGTTGGCGGGGATTGGACCGTCCAGTCACGTGGGAGCGGGGACAGGTAAGATTTTGGGGCTTTCTGGGGGGTTTCACACAGCGGGGCACCCCCGATCGGGGTGCCCCGCCGAAGTGGACCAAAACCCAGGATAGTCAAAATCCTGGGTGTTGGTCCACTTTAAGCACCAAGGTGGTAAAATGTTCCTGCTCAGGGAACTCTAAACGCTGTTTACCAGGGCGAAAAAGCTCCCCCTGCTTTCTTTTAGCTACCTCAGGGGGAGCAATGTGCAAAATTTCAAAAATATGTGACAGCAGATTATCAGTGTCCTCAGGGTACCATGAATCCTCTCCGGACGCAGACCCAGGGTCACTATCGCAACCCTCCTGCTGGTTCCCAGAGGAGTCAGAATCCTGGGAGAGCTCCCCCATCTCAAGGGGGTGACAGTCACCAAGCTCATCAATCCCCACATACATCTCAGTAAGGGGAGCATGCCTAGGGTCCAGGTGTCTCTTCCTAGGAGCATTCCTGGCAAGCTGCTTTTCAATGTTAGCCACCCGCAGAGTCAAATCAGAATGTGACTCCCTGCCAACATTCCCCTCACTGGGGCCCAATTGCAGGAGCGGGGGGAGTAGGTGAAGCCGAGTGAGGCGCAGAGCTGGGAAGCGAAGCAGGTAAACCAGCTTGAAGCGCAAGGACACTTTCAGCGCACGGCACGCACACCATGACACTGTTACTCACAGGGGATACCCCACACATGGAACACAGCCGTGCTTGCCCCGAAGGGCCCCCAAGTGCGCTATCCCCAGAAGCCTCCATATGGTGATCAGCACAGGCGCAATAGGCCAGCAGTGGGTACAGGCTTAAGACAGAAGCCACCCGGGATGCCCTCCCACAGGATGCCCCCAGAAGTTAATAAAGGGGGAATGAGGGGGAGGAAGGAGTGGAGCCGGGAGAAACCACAAGCCAATGGTATCCCGCCTGAAAGACATAAGTAAAAACACACATGAGCATCCCGCAGCAAATACACCCCGATTCAATTAAAAAAACCCCAAGGGGGACTCACGGACCAGGGACACCGTGGGGTCACACAGGCACAGACGACTGGATAAGGCGAGCCGCCGGAGGAAGCAGCGCTGCAGCCAGGAAGGGAGAAAATACAATTCTGTGATTACTCACCTTGTAGAATTGGTATTATAAGTATGCAGTATCCTGCTCCAGATAATGATTCATAACAGATGGGATTACCTCCGCCAGAGGGCGCTTGACTGCAGAGATGGCAAAAAGAGTCCCCTCCCAGTCCTCCCACAAATTCCCCAGTATAAAAAAAGCATTAAGGAAAACCAGGAGAAGCCAATGAAAATTAACAACGTTAACAAGGATAACAATCACCATACAGAGGATCCAAGATAATGCAAACAGGGTGGGGTGGAGCAGGATGTGCTGCATACTTATAATACCAATTCTACAAGGTGAGTAATCACAGAATTGTATTATTCTAAGTATGCAGAACGTCCTGCTCCAGATAATGATTCATAACAGATGGGGCATCCAATAGCAGTGTCCGTAAACAGGGTGGGATCCCAAAAGCAACAACGCGCAGTTCACACCACTGCCGCCTGCAGAACCTTGCGGCCAAAAACAGCATCCGCTGAGGCCCGAACATCAACCTTGTAAAACTTGGAAAAGGTATGAACAGAAGACCAAGTAGCAGCCTTACAAACTTGTTCAACAGAAGCCTGGTGCTGGAAGGCCCAGGAGGCCCCAACAGCACGTGTAGAATGAGCAGTAACACGGAAAGGAGGATCCTTTCCCCTAGCAGAATAGGCCCTAAAAATAGCCTGACAAATCCATTTGCTAATAGTAGACTTAGCAGGTGCCAGGCCCTTCTTGGGACCCGAAGGAACCACAAACAAGGCATCAGTTTTTCTAAAAGGTGCAGTAGCCACCAAGTAGAACTTCAAATTCCTGACCACATCCAGGGAATGTAAGGCCCTCTTCTTGGAATTACCAGGATTAGGGCACAAGGAAGGAATGTCCTGATTGAGATGGAAGGCAGAGACAACCTTAGGCCAGAAATCAGGTTTAAATCTGAAAACCACCTTGTCCTGGTGTCTCTCAAAGTAGGGGGCGTGAATAGAAAGGGCCGCCAACTCCGAAACATGCCTGACCGAGGTGATAGCCACCAAAAAGGCAACTGTAAGAATAGACAGAGCAGACCCATGCACAGGCTCAAAAGGAGGGCCCTGAAGGGCAGACAAAACCAAATTGCGAGGGGGACGCACATGAGCAACCCCCTGGAAGAAAGTCTTGACCAGAGGATGTTGAGCAAAAGATCTCTGGAAGAAAACAGCGAAGGCAGAAACGTGACCCTTGAGTGTGCTGAGCTGAAGTCCCAGATCCAAACCATGCTGAAGGAACTCCAGAATCCTAGGAATGGAAAACACCCAACATGGAAGGACCCTAGACTCACACCAGTCAATGTAGGCCCGCCAGATCCTATAGTAGATGGTAGAAGAGGATTTCTTCCTAGCCCTGATTAGAGTGTTAACCACAGACTCAGAAAGCCCCTCATCCCTCAAGATGGAGGTTTCAGCAGCCAGGCCGTCAAAGCCAGCATTTATAAATTGGGATGGCATAGCCGCCCCTGGGTGAGAAGGTCCGGAACCAGAGGCAGAGCGTACTGATCCACCGCCAGCTGAACGATATCTGCAAACCACACCTATCTTGGCCACCGGGGGGCCACCATGATTGCTGGTACCCTTTCCTGAGCCAGCTTGTGCAGAACCCTGCCCAGCAGGGGGAATGGAGGAAAAAGATACAGGAGACGGAACCCCTGCCAGGATAGAGTCAGAGCATCCACCGCAAGGGCCAGGGGATCCTGGGACAGAGAGACAAAGACTGGGAGCTTGTGTTTGTGGCGGGACGCAAACAGATCCACTTCAGAGTCCCTCCCTGATGATTGATGTAGGCAACCGCCGTCTGGTTGTCCGAGTGAACTTGGACCGGCCGGCCCTGAAGGTGAGGAGTCAACTGGGCCAGTACCAACCGAACCGCCCTCCGTTCCAGGACGATGATGGGGGCATGGGCCTCCTGAGGGCCCCACAGCCCCTGGAATTGAAGGGTCCTCCAGAAGCCCCCCCAACCCGACAGACTGGCATCCGTGGTGTCCGTCTCAAGTGGAACTGAGCATAAGGAACTGCCTCGAAGCAGGACACCATTTGTCCCACAAGCTGCATCCCTTGCCTGATGGAAGGGCGAGGGCAGGACAGAAGGAAATGAAGCAGAGCTTGAAGAGAATCCACCTTCTGCTGAGGAAGAAAAATCCTGGCCTGAACAGTATCCAGATTCATGCCCAGAAAGGAGGTCACCAGAGACGGAGACAGGGAGGATTTGGGGTGATTGATCACCCATCAGAATGTTTCCAGAGCAGTCACCACCTGCTGGGTATCCAATTCTGCCTGCTGGAAAGAATGAGAAGTGATGAGGAGGTCGTCCAGATAAGGAAAAATTCGAATGCCCGAGCTCTGAGGAGAGCCATAAGACCTGCCAGCACCTTGGTGAAAACTCTGGGGGCCGAGGTGCGACCGAAGGGCAGTGCTACAAATTGGTAGTGCTGGTCCTCCAGTGCGAACCTGAGGAATCTCTGATGCCCTGGGAAGACCAGTACATGAAGGTAAGCATTCTTGATGTCTATGGAGGTCATGAAGTCCCCCGGGCGCAAAGAGCTGATCGTGGAGCGCAGGGTCTCCATGCGAAAGTGTCTGGTCCTGATGAACTTGTTGAGAAGCTTTAAGTGCAGGATGGGTCTGATGGAACCATCCATTTTGGGTACTGAAGAGATTGGAATAAAAACCCCGACCTCTCTCCCCAGGAGAGACCTGACAGATGACCCCCATGTCCAAGGTTTTGTACAGCCAGAAACAGACCTAAGGAATGTTGGAGGCGGCCAGGCAGCGAACTCTAGCTTGTAGCCGGAGGACACAACCTCCAGAATCCACCTGTCTGAGACCTGCTGTCCCCAGACATGAGCGAAGAGCCGCAGCCGTCCCCCCACCCGGATGGGTGAGGGCGCCCCCTCATGGCAGAGGAGGCTTGGCGACAGATTTGGGCTTGGACCCCCAGGAAGATCCAGGACGGGCACAACCTCTGCCCCAGAAGTCTCCCCTAGGACCTGCAAAGGAAACCCCTCTCCCAGACCTGGATCCACGGTAGGAGGAGGCAAAGGCACCCGAACGGGCCGCAGCTGCTTCTTACGTTGAGGCAACTTACCCCCCTTGGCAAACAGGTCCAAGTGATCACCAAATAGGCGCATCTCCTTAAAGGGGAGCCCCGTGAGGGCCTTCTTAGCAGCGTTATCAGCTGCCCACTGACGCAGCCAAACAGAGCGGCGTATAGCAACCAAGGCAGAGGTTCTACTACACATCCTAATGGTGTCATCTAAGGCAGAAAGGACAAATGCAATGAACATTTCACACTGTGACAAGGCCCTGAACTCGGCACTAGAAGTCTCATCAGGGGCGCCTTCCAACAGACCCTTGAGGAGAGTCCTAACAGCAACAGCAGTAATAGCAGAAGCAAGGCAGACCCCACACAGGCAAAGGCATGGGAGGCCAGCTGGTCAATGCGCCAGTCCTCACTATCCTTGAGGGTAGTGGAATCAGGGGACTGGACCACAGATGTGTTGGACAACCCCAATACTGGTGCATCCACTTCTGGGGGGGTAGACCAACATTTAACCACATCAGTGGGAAAAGGGTACCTTTTATCTCAGCCCTTAGGGATTCCGGGGAGCCGGCTGGGACGCTCCCATTCTTTGAGAACAAGATTATTGAAATGTTCTGGAAATTCCAGACGTGGTTTAGCAGTACTCAAAAGTTCCCCCTGTAGCTTGGGAGCCGCAGCAGGAAGGGAGATAGAAAGCACATCAAAAATCTGAGTTAACAGTCTATTGGTGTCATCAGCATCCCAGTGATCAGAGCCATAGTCAGCACCACTGAAATGCTGATCATCAGATAACTCTGAATCCGAGAATAATTCCCCCTCCTCAAGTGGGGTATAATCAGACAAATCAAGGAAATTCTCAGTCTCCACAGGAAAGGCAGAAGCACCCGGCGCCACATGCCTCCTTTTAGCCGGGGCCTTACGGCCCGCTGAGCTAGCAATCAGCCTCTCAATTTTAGCCAACCTGGAAGACACATCAGGCTGAGACTCCCCACTAGTATTTAGTTCACTGGGAGTCATAACCAAGTGAGGGGGAGTGGGTGAGGACATAGTGGGCGCAGGCCCAGTCACAGATAGCCCAGAATGCGGCGCAGGGTACACAGACACGCACTTCATCGCTCACAGAGGATGCCCCACACACTACACAGCCAGGCTTGTCCCGAGGGGACCCCGAGCACAATATCCTGTGAAGCCTCCATATGCTGATTAAGGTGGCACAACTGGCCAATAGGAATTACGCCGTATAAGCAACCCGGGATGCCCCAAATGTCCGCCAGGGAAGTGGGAGGATTAAACAGTGTAGGCCTCTAATAAAGTTATTAAAAGTAATAGAAGGGACAGGACCGAGAGAAACCTCTTAAAAACAGTTATCCCGCCTGAAAGACTTAATAGAGACACCCCATAAGCACATAAAAATGAGAAATGAATAAAGTCAAGCCCGCAGGGGCACTCACGGACAGCGGTGGGAAGCCAGCAATCACACCAGGAGAGGACCAAAATGGCGCTGGAGGAACCTCAGGGGGCGGGCCACAGGAGGGTCCGACGCGGAACGCGCCAACAGAGCAAGCCCCGCCCCCTCCGAGAAGCACAGAGACAGGCCAGGCGCTACAGCCAATGGACACGCAGGGATTCTTGCCGCTGACCGCGGACGCAAAATTCAAAATGAAAAAGTAAAAGATAGAGCGCGGAGCCCTGAATGAAATGCAATCACACACACACAAAAGGCAATAAGTGCACATACACCCCCCCCCGAACTGGATAACGAGAGAGGGGGGAGAGTGGATGTCAATAAAAGACCCACCAATGCCCAGGGCAGGGAAGGGCAAGAGCGGACGGGGCATCCCAAATCAGGTTCACCATAACCTGCACCGCCTACCCTTTGGTGGGGGAGTGCGGTCGGAGCCAGGTTTCGCAAAGAATAGCACCTGTGATAGGTGCTGCCTACCATCACACGACCAGCGCAGCCAAAGCTGGGAGGCATAATTAATAAGTAGAACGGGTGGGAATAGACCTACAGGGCCGCGGGCTGTTAAGCCCCGCTCACCTGCGATAAGAGAAGCCATCTTCTTACCTTCGCAGCCAACTGCAGAGAAAAAACTGGGGAATTTGTGGGAGGTCCCGGGTATATATGGACCAGGAGGGGCCTCTTTTTGCCATCTCTGCAGTCAAGCGCTCTCTGGCAGAGGTAATCCCATCTGTTATGAATCATTATCTGGAGCAAGACGTGCTGCATATTTAGAATATTCAGACGTGCAGCTCGTCCAAAATGGCGCCGGCAGAGGTACCTCGAGGGGCTGGCCGCAAGGTGAACGGCGCGATACGCTTCATCATCCGGCCCCGCCCCCTCTGAAGAGCGCGAAAAACTGCGCTCACGTGACCCGGCCGGCGTCATGACAAAGCAAAATCACCTCAGGTTCTAGCGCCCACAGCTGGGGAACGCAGTACAAAGCGGCGTGGCAGCTAAAACCACCAGTAAACACACCAAAAAAACATAAAAACACAACAGATATGACTACTCGCCGCCACCCCCCCCCCCACACTTTTTTCCCCCCAACCAAGTTGGGGGGGGGGGGAAGGGAGAGAGAAAAGCAGCGGCGAGCAGCCATGGTCAGGGAGGGAGGGGAGGCGCGGGGGGGGGGGACCCAAAGGAAAAAAGAGAGGACACAGTCCCCAAACTACTTACCCCCTCAGAAGCTAGGACAGAAACTCTGCATCCCTATTAGGCTCACCATAAAGCCTATGGCCGGCTAGCCTTTGTGTCACTAGGGTCTGCGGCTAGGAGCAGCGTGCCAGGAGCACTTGACCCTAGTGCTCTTCTACCTTCACCCGATCTGTCAGCTGAGGCTAGGAGGCAGTGAGGGTCCAGAAACGGATGGAAATAGACTTGCAGGGCCGCAGGCTTGGTTGCCCCGCTCACCTGCGCAAGAGAGAGTGCCATCTGCTAACTTCGCAGTCCACTGCAGAGAGAACACTGGGGAACTCTATGGTTAAGCCCGTTTTTATAGGGAGCCGGGACAAGCCACAGCTTTTCTGCAGTACCACTGCGCCACCTTGTGGCGGAATAACCCAACTGTTATGAATACCGAAGCAGGCCATGTCATGCAATAAAGAAAAGATATTCTGCAGGTGTCCAGCCATATTCCCATATTTCCCCTGACTTGAATTGGTAACTAAAGAAAGACTAATCTGGCCTTTCTTACACAAAACTTCCAGTCCAAAGTGATTTGGCTGACAGTGGTCAATAATATAAAGAGAAGGGAGAGCGCATCTCTACTCAGAGACCCTCTCAACCACTATCTTAGATGATCTCGTGAATGAACAAAGTCCTTCCTGATATCAGATATTAAAAAGTAGGACTCAAGTGTGTCCTTCCCAAACACTGTGAGAATCCTGGGCAGCAATCTCAAATGATCAAGAGAGGTATCCGATAAACAAAAGATTGCCCTTGTTCTAGACCACAATCACAGATGATCAAGACAAGAAACCAATTACTTCTTGACTGAAATTTCAGATAATCAAGAACAGGACCACAGTCTAACAGACTGCAATCTCAAATCATTAAAGTGGACCAAAACCCAGGATAATTCTATCTGTGTTTTAGTCATTTCCCCAGGGGCACCCCCCAGATCGACAAGCGCAACTCACCTCTTCACGGTCCCACAGCGCGTCTAAGAGCAGCGGCTCTAACGCCCACATCCTCCGCCTCCCTATAACAGGGAGCGTGCCCGCGCAGTTCATTCATGCCTGGCGCGGGCATGCGCACTGCTACAGGGAAGCAGAGGATGCGGACATCAGAGCTGCTGCTCTTAGACGCGCTGTGGGACCGGGAACAGGTGAGTTGGCTGCGGCAATCTGGGGGGGGGGGGGGGGGGGGGGTCACAGAGCGGGGGGCCACCAAGGAAAAGACCAAAACCCAGGATAATCAAAATCCTGGGTTTTGGTCCACTTTAAGCAAAGGATCCAAATTTGTCTTTTGAACACAATATCACATGAAGAAAACCGTACACTTAGATGATGAAGAGAAGGAACCAAGGCCTCCATGACCAAAATCTCTACCAACCCATAAAAGGACCCAAGTCTGTTGTCCTCGTCGACCTCAGGCATGGTCTCAGATGATTATGTGACAGATTAAGGACCATAATCTCCGATTATCAAGAAGAGAGTCATAGGATGTTTCTAAATAGTCAAGAAAAGGATCAGAATCCTTCCTTATTGAACACAATCTCACAAAGCACACGCAGATGATCAAGAGAAGGATAGATACAGTTCATGCGCCTAAACAGTCAAGAGGGACTTGCCTCTCATGATCATCTGAGATCATCATCTGAGGTGAACAGGAACTCCCATTGTTTGGTTATTTAAAATTGTACTTGAGAAGGGTGGAATCAGGCCCCTCCCTTCGGGTGAGATTGTGGTCTAGGACGAGGTTGCTCCTCATGATCATTTAAGATTGTGGTTGATAAGAGATTCCCTATAATTTGAGGTGTAACGATTTTAACCCGGCCCTATTCCAGAAATGAGACCTACTGCTTACTGGAATGGCTAAACCTGTGTCCCCTAAAAATCCTGAGGAAAAGGGTTAATCCCTCAGTTCACTTACCGGTTAGCTCTGATTTAAAACTGTGTCCCAGGTTCCCACCCAGTTGTTTGCTGCCAGTGTGTCGGGCGGTGTCCGGAGCCAGTTTAGAAATAGGGTGGCGATAATCAGGAGCTTTTATACTCAAAACTTCACTAAATTTACCCTTTTCAAATATATCTGATAGACTTTAGTCACTTAATTATCAAATTGCAATGTTTTATACTAACCGGAAGCTTTAAAAATAATTCATAAATCAGGTCACCTTTGATGTATGCAATTGTTTTGAAATAAACAAGCCATGTGAAAATGTAGAATATTTGATGTTTTTATATAAAGTTCACAAGGATTAGCGTGTGCTCGGGTTCTGTAAAAGACATGGTCTCTTCAGGTTATTCTTCAGATATACAAGGTATTCTTCCAGCACACAGGGAGGAAGCCCAGAGGGTAAAGAAAAGAAAAAAAATGGGGCAACGAGGAATTTGGTCAATATTCATCATTTCTTTGCTTGTTTAGTCACCAGGCTGTCACTGTAAGAAAAAAAAAAAAGGGTCAAAACTAATCCACATATACACACACACTCCGACTATTATACCGACCCCCCCTAGAGAGGAATCAGGAGACACACTGACTGAGACACAATAACTATCTCAAAATTAAAAGAGACACCTAGCCAAACCCAAGAGACACCCTGAAAATTAAGAGGCCAGCTATCCTAAATGGTCAATGTCCCATTTGCTCCTTTGTTTTAATTTGTGGGGAACCCGTTTCCACTCTCTTGACCAGTCAAACGTGAAAATCAACAGCCTGGCAGCTTAGCTGATGCAATGTCAGTCCTATGCGGTCTCTTTGTTCCAGCCACTAAAAAGGAAGAGGAATTTCCTGTTCCTCGTTGCAGTCTCCAGCGCTCCCCCCCCCATCCTAACCATGGATTGAAGCCTGAAGGCTTGTGTCAGGTTGATGCCTCCTAGTGGAGCCCTCCAAGTTGCCACTCAAGCCCCAGTAAAGCATTCTTGCATTACTCACCCCTTTCACTTCTATTACAGAGGACAGCACATGCAGTGACACTTTATTTTATAATTACTAATAATTTAATTATTAAAAAAAAAAAAACACACACAAATGAGAACAATGCCACGTTAAGTCTACACAATGGGAATACATTTGAGTGTGCCTGGACACACAATTTAATTAACAGGCTATCATATCGTGGGAGCAGAGTCATGCGGCAGGTATCAGGTATAGGCCAGGGCTTCCCAACAGGTGGTATGGGTACCACTTGTGTTCCTCGAAAGGTACTTGGTAAGGTTACAGAATGATATTTACTCAAGTAAACTGCATTTGTGCATTTGAGATGACAGATAACCCATAGCTACCACCCAGGTGGTACTTGAGATCATTTTAAACTGGACTTTGGTACTTGATGGTTGGGTGTAGGCAGTTATGTCTAACCCCTTCGGATTTATTTCTGGTCCTTATTACTAGGTCCTCGTCCTTTAGCTGGGACAATTCATTTGTCGTGCAGTCAAAGTGTGGCTGTAAGGAGCACAGGATGTGGGTTCCTAAATGCTGTTGCAGATTGCAGTATTTCCCCCGAAGGGTCCAGACTAGCTTGCCTAGATTCTAATTTTCAGAAAATGCTAAAGATAATAGCCAGGAGACACTTACCTTCCTCTGCAGAGATCACAAAGCACCGATGGGAAAAAGGAGAAAAAATATACAATTAATAAGACAATCATGAATAATTATAATAAGAAAGTATTATGAATACAGAACATGAACTCCCTTTTAGCCAACAAACAACATTATGGAACGACAATGAAAGCTTTTTTATTTTAAGAGATTAACCTGTACACAGAAGTAGTTTCCTCTTTGTGAAAAATCCATGGGTGCCCCTGGTACCATAGGGGGGGACCAGGGACCTGAACCCCATAGTTTTTTAAAAAACATCCCACCCTTTATGTGAAATAAATCTTATGATCTTTTGGTGACCTTATAGATAATTACTAGAGATAGCTAATATAGATAATGATTAGAGATAGCTAAAGGTCAAATACTGCAAAGGAAATCCCACTAACTCTGTACTACAAAAAAAAAAAAAAGAAAAAAAGTGTCTGAAGTTGGGTAATTACCCCAGTGCACACTACACATTTATCAACACCTGGAACAGATATGGGACTGAATTGACAGCTACACTTACCTGGTGAATGTGATATCCTGAAGGTTGAGGACTAGATTGTCAGCATTGAGATATACTCTGTTCTGGGAGGCAGCGATCTGAAACACAAATGGACAGTGTCACTGTGCTATGCAATGTCGGTGCTGGGAGCAAGAGGGTAGGTTGGTCTACAGGGAGGATTGGCAGCAGAAAGGAAGGATGATGTATAAAGATACTGTAGGTAAAGGAAGTTCTGTTCTGAAGGTGGGAGATAGTGTCAGAAGCCTAAGGGAAGGTTGCTCTTTATCAAGGGCATTAAAAGTTCTGCACTTGAACTGGAAAGAGGGTGGGGGCAGAGGGGAAAGCACATCTGTAGGGAGGATAGATGTAGAAGATCTGTAGTATAAAAATGGAGTTAAATAGGATCAGTAACAGAAAAAAAAGCTTATTTGTAGAAGGTAGAGAGGATGGGTATCAGAAGGGAAGGCTGATTTGTAAAAAGGAGGTAGGTAGAGAAGACCAGAGGCATAACAAAAGGCTTCTCTGAAGGGAGGATGAGAGAGAGGATCAGAAGGGAAGCAAACACCTGCTCTGTAGAAAAGATTAGGGGGGGGATCAGAATGAAAGGTTCATCCTGTTGGAGGACATAGGTAATGAGCATCAAAAGCTGAAGGAAAGGCTGCTGTGTATAAAGAAAGGTGTGATTGTATTTGGAGAAAAAGAGAAGGCTGTTCAGTAGGGAGGCCTGGAGAGAGCGAAAATAAAGAGTGAAAAAGAAGGTTGATCTGTAAAAAAAAAAAATAGTAGGAAGGATGGAAGCAGAAGAAAATGTGGATCTGTAGAATGAATAGCAGTAGGAAGGATGAAGCAGAAGAGAAGGATGATCTGTATAACAAATAGCAGTAGAAAAGGCTCATCTGCATGGCGGGGGGGGGGGGGGGGGTTGGGTGTAGACTGGGAGAAGTTATCTTCTAACCAGATGACCCTTTAGAGTTCGCCTGGTTGCATTTCTATATCCAGTTTAGAATAGATGACAGAACAGAGGAATTACATCATAAGACGAGGCAGGAAATAGGTCCAGACACATTTGCATGCACTTACCGTCTTAGAGATGCTCTGAGCGGCGCGGATCCGCCTCAGCTTCAGATATCCAGGGTTTTTGCTCAGGGCATCACCAATGTACATGATAGTTAAGGAAACAGAGGAGACCACCTACAAGCAATGCTTGTTCTTGAAGTGACTGAGTCATTTGGATCAAACTACAGATTCATCATGTGCCGGTGTCCCTAAATCTTCCAAAGATCCACAACAGAGTTAGACGTCCTATGGATTTTTAACTGCAGGGGCATCCTAAAACAACATGACTTCTGACTGGAGCTCTGCTTCAACTGCTTTTTTTTTTGTTTGCTTGGGGAATGTTCTGTTTGGCCTCCAAAGATTAAAACCAAAGCCAAATCATCCAATAAGGGAAAAACCCGACAAATCTCTTCCAAAAACAAACCAAAAGGTTTTGCTGGCGTTCAGAATTAAAGCTCCATGGTTAGGGGACTACATACTAAACACTAACACTTAGAAGCCAGCATATACAGAAGGTGGTGCACAATCTACACAAACATACACATACAGATTTAAAGGGATATCATCTTGGCAGCAGTGGCTTCTCCTTCAGCTTGGACAATCTTATGCTTTTGATCCTGCTTCGCCTTCTCCACCAGGAACTGAGCTCGCTGTGCCTCCTGCTGGGCTGCAGATAAGGAGAGACTTTCAAACCAGGCTCAGCAATGATAAAAATTAGTGGGAAATATGCAGCCAATAAAATAAGGGTTTAAAAATAACAATGACTATGATTATATCTAATATATCAGCACAGGGGAGCTTATTTTTGTTTCGTAAAATAAAAGCTATATACTCACTCATGCGCCTTGAACTTTTTTAATGTTACAGCTGCAAACTTAAATGTATTTTATTGAGATTTTACGTGATTGAGCAACACAGAGTAACAGGTATTAATGAAGTATAAAGAAAATGATACATGCTTTTCTAAATTAACAAAAAACAACAACATCTGGAAAGTGTGGCATGTATATGTATTCAGCCCCCGAATCTATACGCCAAGGCTGTTGGGGGTATGTCTATCAGCTTTGCAAAATTTTATGCCCATTCTTTTTTTGCAAACTAGCTCTAGCTCCTTCAGATTGGATGAAGATGTTTTGTGAGCAGCAATTCCTCAATGGAATTCAGGTCTGGACCAATAGACCACAGGAATATGTTTTGATTCCATAGTAGCTGTATGTTTAAGGTCATTGTCCTGCTGGAAAGTGAACCTATGCCCCAGTCTCAGGTCTTTTGAAGCCTCTAACAAGTTTTCCTTCAGGATGGTCCTATATTTAGCTCCATACATCTTCCCATTAACTCTGATCAGCTTCCCTGTCCCTGCTGAAGAAAAGTTTCCTCACAGCATGATGCTGCCACCATATTTCACATTGGGATGGTGTGTTTAGGCCTTCCTCTAAACAGAGCATTTGGCATTTAGCCCAAGAAGTTCAACTTTAGTCCAGACCAGAGCACCTACTGCAGTCATGGCTGAGGGAATTGACCTTGTGACCAGAGGGTTGCAGGTTCGGTTCCTTGCTGAGGCATTATTGAGGTGCAGCTCACCACTCCAGGCACGTGTGTGCACTCACTGCTCCCTAGTGTTTTCACTAATGTGTGTTCTCGTTGCACTGATGGGACTAAAGCAGAGCACACATTTCTATGTATAAACAAACATAAGTACATTATTATGCTTGCCGTGTCCCCTACATAGCTTGAGACTGCACTCTCCCATAAAGGCCAGATTTGTGGAATACATGACTTACAGTGGTCCTCTGGAAATATGCTCCCACCTGAGTTGTGGTTCTCTGCAGGTCCTCCAAAGTGACCTAAAAATTCGTGGTGGCTTCTTTAATTAGTCCTTGCTGGGGCTGTCAGTTTAGGTAGACTCCCATGTCTTGGTAGGTTTAAAGCTGTGCCATACTCCTTCCATTTTTGGATGATGGATTGAACAGGGCTGCATGAGGTGTTTAGAGCTTGGGCTGTTTTTTAAATCCTAACCCTACAACACAACTCTGGTGTGTTCCTTGGTTTTCAACATGCTGTTTGTTCACTAATGTTCTCTAACAAACCTCTGAGGACATCACAGTACAGCTGTAGTTATACTGAGAATACATTACATCCAAGAGGACCATTTACACGTCACAAACACTTGCTAATTACTGCTCTAGCACATCAAATCTTATTTAAGTTTGTGGTTGTAGGAATGTTTAGGAATGTAGAAAAGTCCAAGTTTTTCAAGGCACTCTAGGAGAGGTTTGCTAAGTATATATTGCCAAGGTCACCCCCTTGAACAGGGACCTAAATCTTACCTGTCACCTCATAAAAACACAGCTGAGGTCACTTGTCCCATTCTCGGGTTCTGCTTTGCCAGCTACTGGCCGAGATCGGGACATGCTGGCCAATCATGCGGCTGCATTTTGGTCAGGGAGCGAGGTGACCGGTAAGATTTAGGGACTTTGCAGGGGCTTGATCGAGGGAGCGACCCTGGCAATCAGGAGCAGGCCAACACCCATTTTTTGAAAACTAGTTGTTGGTACAGTTTACCTGCAGCAGACATGAGTTGCCCCTTTCCACCGAGTATCTGAAGCCATCAGGATTCTGAGCTGACAGCAACAAATGCCTTATTCAAACATCACCCCATGGAATGATAGGTGAAGAAACCTTTGCTTAGAGGCTCTTACCGACTTGCTTGGATTCCACAGCCGCCGTGTATTCCCTGCTGAAGGTCAACTCAGTGATGGCCACATCATCCAGGATGAGACTGAAGTCCTTAGCTCTTTCTGTCAGCTCCCTACGGATCAGGAGGGAGACCTGCAAACACATAAGCCAAAGTTACCAACCAAAAATACATTTGCAAGCAGATTAAACACCAGGAAACAAATGTAGCTACCTAATTCTAATGCAAGGCTATAAGATATACAGACTATGCTTCTATTAAAGGACCAGGAACATAAAATATGTGTAAGATGAAAGCTCTAAAGCTCACAACTATTACTCTGAGAAGTGGTCATTCTGGACAGTTTTATGTTGTGTAACAAATAAACTCTACCTCGCCAGCTATGCAAAGGCCTGTGCCAGCGGCCCCCTCCCAGTGGGTCCACTGTTAAATAATACCATGGCCAAGTGTGAGCCTGACTGGGCCCCTGAAGATGCCAGGGGCCCTGGCAATTGCCCAGGTTTGCCCTGTGCTGGCGTCGGCCCTGTGACCCCTAACAGATTTGAAGGGGGTAGGAGTGAGGAGAAGGGCATTAGCAGGACTGGACAGAGCAAATGGCTTGCTGATCTCTGCATTTCAGCCCCCTGTATATTCTAAGTATACAGTACGTCCTGCTCCAGATATAATACTTACACTTCGGTTATCCTCCGCCAGAGGGCGCTGTGCACTGCAGACATGCAAAAACAGGCTCCTCCCGGCCCTTCATATACCCAGGGACCTCCCACAAATCCCCAGATTTCTCTGCAGTGCTGACTGCGAAGACATGAAGTATCTCTCTCTCGCAGGAGAGCGGGGCTATTACAGCCTGCGGCCCTGTGGGACTATTTTTCCACCCGTCGTCCTTGTGATGTGCCTCCCAGCCTGGGCTGCGCTGGTCGGGTGAAGGTAGGCAGCACCATGTGTGCTTAACGGAGCCATGCTCCACCGCAGTCCCCCACCATAGGGTAGGCGGTTTAGGCTGATGGTGAGCCTTATAGTGGATGTCCCTCCCGCATTCTTGTCCCATGCCCCGTGTAGAGGTGGACCCTGTGTAAAGGGTCGCCGTCCTCCCTCGTTTCCCCCGTACTTGGGGGGAAAAGAAGGGGGGGGGGTGTGCATGTGTAGTCCGTTGGCGGTCTCATTGTACAGTATTGTCACGCTTATGGCCGTGCTTTTGCCCCTGATCGGCAACTGGGTGTCAGAGCCGCACTGCCTTTCTAGTTTGACCCTCTCAATATTACTTGCAATAGTCTACCACACGTCCTGCGTTATTATGCTACATCTTGGGCAGGAAACTGATTTTTCGTACGCCTACGGGTGTTAGAATGGTGGCGGTGTATTGAGACTTCATGAGTATCCACTAGCAGATGTCATTACTGGCACACTCTATGCTTAGCTTGCCGAGCCTTTACACGGCTGCTTCAGAGTTTCGCGCTCTTTGGGGGAGGCGGGGACCCGGCGTGGTGCGCTCTGCGTCATGCCCAGTTTAGACCCGCCCTCTGAGGTTCGGTTGGCGCCATTTTGTTTATCCCCGCGCGCGCACACGCGCGTGTTGGCGGTCTCTCTCCCCTCCCCTGGTCGGTGAGTGCCCTCGCGGGCGTTCATTATTAGTACTCTTTTTGTGGCGCATGGCCCTGACACCCCTTGTTCCCCTTATGTCTTTCAGACCTTGAAGATTCCGGTGGCTTCTCCCTGCCTAACATATATTGTAGCGGGCTTACAAATTCTCCCACATTAACCTAGCGGGTCTTTGGGACATCCAGGGTGGCCTATTGCGTACATCCCTACTGGTATATTACATTAACAATCACCATATGGAGGCATCTCAGAATTCTGTGACCGGGGTCCCTCCGGGACAAGACCGGCTGTGTGCAGCGTGTGGACTGCCCCACGCTGATGCGGACAGAGCACGGGTCTGCGGACCATGTGCTGAACAAGCACTGGCCCTGCAATCAGGGTTGCCAGTGGCTGCGCCTCGTTTCAATACACCTCTCTCCCCGTGCTTAAATCTCACTCCTGATGAGTCGCACTCGAGCGGGAATGAACAGCAAGTCGTGCCGCGCAGACTGCCTACGGCCGAGCAGGTGATTCCGAGGTTGGCAGAGCGCTTGGGCCCTGGTAAGAAGCGGTCCCCGACGCCTCCGGTTTTGCCCATTCCTTCTGAATCTGAAGAGTTCACTACTGAGCAGGGTTTTGCTCTTTATGATGAAGGTCGGCTATTCTCTGACTCGGGCTCATCGGACGAGGGGCTGAGGAGTCATGATGATCCGGGCCCCGGTTCTTGGGGCCTGTGTGACACCGACGAATTACTGATAAAGATCTCCAAGGTCTTGTCTATCTCTATCCCTGGTGAGGCCTCTAGGCCTAGAAGGGAGAGTTTCCATACAGCGCCGCCGCATTTGGAATTTCTGGAGCAGGATCACTTCCAGGCTCTTGTACTCAAAGAATGGCAATGCCCTAGCAAACGTCCAGGGGTTCCAGGGGACTGGGATTGGAAATACCCTTTTCCCCCTGAGGTGGTTAACTGCTGGTCATCACCTCTCGTGGTGGATGCACCGATCATTGGGGTTCGTAAGCTTCGGGATGCTGAGGACCGGCGCATTGATAGACTGGCTTCCCACGCCTTTTCTTGTGCAGGGACGACTCTGCGCCCGGTCTGTGCCGCGGCCATCACTGCAGTGGCCGCTAGGACCCTCATCAGAAAGCCGATTGATCATCAACCTGAGGATCTCCTCTGGGGGGTGTTTAATGCACTCTCCAGTTGTGATGTATTTGTAAGATTTATCCTTTTGGCGCTGGATGACACCATCAGCATGTGCGCTAGAACTTCCGCCCTTGCCGTAGCTATACGTCGACTGGTCTGGCTGCGACAGTGGGGTGTTGATGCTACGAAAAAGATTCTTACTGGGCTTCCCTTTAGAGGGCGACGCCTATTCGGGGCCCGTCTGGACCTGTTTGGGAAAAAGGGCAAAACACCCCTTTACAGAAGGCGGCCCCGGCCTTCTTGAGGCAGGGGCACCCCTCCACCCCCCATGTTAGCGTCAAACCAGAACCAGTGGTGTCCTTCCAGCTTTTTGGTATAGATCCCTGCCCCAGGAGTGGCAGAAAACGCCCTGGTCCCTCCGGCAGGACTAAGTCCAAGCCTGTTACCAAAACCCCCCTGGCATGATGGGGCGCAGCACCTTGCCCCTATCAGGAGGCTGCATGCCTCGTTCTGATGGAGTCAGGAGGAAGTTTCCTCTGGATGCAGGATAATGTCTGCTGGGCGGCCCCTTCCCGAGATATTCAGGATGCTTCTGGTCCCTGCCTCTCTTCTGGTGTTGGAGCAGGTCACGCGCGATCTGCGAGGTCTGGGGTCACCTGCTGGTTGCCCTTAACAGACAGAGGCAGTGGCCTCTACACTAACTTTTCCACATTCCTCCAAACGGATGAGACACTCTGTCCATTATGGCCTTCAATAGGTGAGGCAACTTACATTCACAGGCGGTTTTGCTGCATGGTTCCTCTGAGTTGGGCCGCCAGTGCCCTGTGTCCAGGGACCTCTTGCCGTCGGTAGGGACCTAAAACGCTTATTTCATGGCCATTGTGCCTTCCGGGCTCCAAGGACCTTACAGGTTAGTTGTTGGCGCTCCAACACTGCTGCTGTGGCCTTATTATCTGGCCTTGGTTCTGCTCCCGGAGTGATCGCCTAGGCGATGACGGGGGGGTGATATCTCTACTGAGACCTAGGGGGCGTCCGTGCAAGGAACTGCCGGGCCGTCCCTCTTTGCTTCCCAATTCCTGCATCAGACCGAGTTGTTACTCGGTTGGTGGTGTCCTTGGGAGTCTTTGGATGGGTGCTCAATCACCTCAATTCCTCTTTTTTCCCTAGTGGTATCTCCGTTCCTAGGGTTGGACCTGGATTCGGTTTAGACAGGAACCTGCCTCCTTGCCTATACTTGGACAATCTGGTTGCATGGGCTCGGCCCCTCTTGCTGTTCCCGTCTCTTCACCAGGCCGGATTGTAGCTGGTGGGCCCGTTGGTGGCTGTTCCAAGGTTGTCCCTTATGCTCAGAGCCCTTGGGCTCTTCTGCTACTCTTATTGTAAATGCTGGACTGGGTTCCAGCTTCCCTGGAGATGGGTCTATGTACCCTTCCACCTTGGCACGGTGTTTTCCCCTGAGACTGTTGTACTAGGGGTAGCAGTCAGGGGGTGCCCCCTTCCATTGTGTCTTCCTGCAGTTGGATATCAAATCTATCAGGTCGACGGAGGGGGGACTTTTTCTTCTACATCCCCCTGTGTTTCCGGGGGACGTGGGACCTTTAGGGGCTCATCCACCTGTCTAATTTTGAAGCAGCATGCCTTCAGGTTGGCCCTATATCGCTGGACTCCTCCCTTGCGGGATCAGGCTATTTGGGGGCCCCTTGGTCTGACGACAGTGGCCTGTATTAATTATCTGTGTGGGATAGGAAGCAGGATGATCCCCCAGGAAGGTATCTGATCCTGATCCGGGTGAAGGACAGCGTTCCCTGCATATCTAAGATATTCACTCCTTGGAGGTCCTTCTGCGATAGGATGTGCTTGTTCTTGGGTCTCCATGTGATCCGTCTAGTGTGGATCATTTATGGGCCCGTCCCTATCTTGGGTCCTAGGTCCTTGCTTCCCTGTCTCAGATTGTTCTGACCTTGGTCTCGAGGCTTCATAAATTCATGCTGAACATTCTGTTCCATATGTCTTACCTTCCTTCACCCTGCTTGACAGGGTTCTGTGCAAGTTGCTCTGGAAGGGGGAACCTGTGATACTGACGGCCCTTGGGTGGCCTAGTGGAGTGTGGTTTGCAAATGTGGTTCTGTGGACAGCGGACCTGTACGTCCTGTCGGGAGTGTCGGCCTGTTCACTCGGGTCCCCCCGTCTCTATTTCACCCCTATCTTCAGACTCTGGTCTGGATGGTCTGACGGTTGATTCATCCACCTTGATGGAAGTGGGTGTACCTTTTGAGTGTCTGTGACTTTTGGAAGATGGGGCTTTGGCTTCTTTTGCCTCTTCTTCCGTCTATTGTGGGGTATTGTTTACCCATATGGATTGGGTTGAGTTTTTGGCTCTTCCCTGTGGGCGAGCTCTGTTTCCAGGGTTTTTAAGTTATTACAGCATGGGTTGGAGTTGGCTCTCCTACTCAGTGCCCTGGTGGTTCAGGCTCTGCCCTGTCCGTCTTCTGCAGAAGTCTTTACTCAGTTCCTTGCCTGGGTTGACTTTTCTTTCAGGGATTGCTCAGTGACATCCCCCTCGTTATTCTAGGGTCCTTGTTGGGATTGATTTCTATTAGGTTTGCCTTGTGGGGTGTTCCCCTTTGGCTCTACTCTGGATGCTGTCTGGCTGTTCATATCCTTAAGGTTGCCCTTCTGGGGCTGTTACTTCAGTCGACTGTGTGCCTGAGCGGGCGGATCTGTCTAGCTAGCCCTCGTTTCTTTACTGTATATTCACCGAGATGAGGCGGTGTTCTGCCTTACGCCGGTTCTTCTGCCTAAGGTGGTGTTTTAGGCTCAGGTATTAAGACATTTTACTTCTTTGGGATTCGTTCCTTGTAATGCTGAGGCAAGGGAACCTATTTCCCTCAATAGGTGCGGGAATTTTCTTCCCGGATTGTCTCTTGTCCCTTAGGGGACTGTTGCTCCTTGGGGTTGTGGGCACCTACATCTGGATGTGCCTGATCTAGTCTGCCTCTAGAGGTTAGGCGGCCTTGGGCCTAGCCTTTACTTGGATTAGATGTCCCTTCTGGTCCTGGGGAAGGCTTGGCTTCTTCCTGGGCTACTTTTAGTTTTGGCTCTTGTTAGGCTTCCACTCAAGCCTATTCCTTAAGGGGAAGAGTTCTTCTTATTATATTCTGATTACACTGGTGCCTTGGTATCTTTGGGCCTTTCAGCACCAAGTCTTGTTGAACAGGTTGCTTGAACGCTACTTGTTTTCTTGTTCGTACCCTTCAAGGGTTGTTTTAATGTTGACGTTAGAGCTTTGCTTGTGTCGCTCTTGGTAGTGAGGTGTTCCAGGTGACAGCGCTTTCAACTGTCTGCTGTTGCCTTTTTTATTGGGGATCCCACCCTGTTCTATGGACACTGCTATTGGATGTCCCAAGTGTAAGTATTATATCTGGAGCAGGACGTACTTTATACTTAGAATAATACAATTCTGTGAAATACTCACCTGTAGAATTGGTATTATACGTATACAGTACGTCCTGCTCCACCCCACCCTGGTTTGCATTATTCTGGATCCCCTGTATGGTGATTGTTGTTATTGTTATCATTACCAGTTGTTTTGGTGGTTGGTTTCTCCCGGCTTCTGGTTCACTGCTTTTCAATGCTGGGGATTTGTGGGAGGTCCCTGGGTATATGAAGGGCCGGGAGGAGCCTGTTTTTGCATGTCTGCAGTGCACAGCGCCATCTGGCGGAGGATAACCCAAGTGTAAGTATTATATCTGGAGCAGGACGTACTGTATGCGTATAATACCAATTCTACAGGTGAGTATTTCACAGAATTGTATTATTACCTTCCCCATAGTCGCTGTCCTCACTATGGAAGTGTCAAGATACGTTGAGGTCACTTGGGCATATTTCATAGGAAAATGTACAGTGCGAGGCAAACAGATGGAGGGTTAAAGTAGGTTTCAGTAAATTTTCTAGTGCATAATGCATTTATATTTCACAATCCCTATAAAAGCCTTTTTTAATGCAGCTCTGCACAATGCTAGGGGAGCGCTAGATGGTAAATGTATTTTGCTAACTGAAGAAGAGACCTGGATAGAGAAGCTGTCTGAGGGGTTAGGTAAGTATTTACTTTGTATACTATAAGTTGGACTCTGTGAAACCCCCCAGGTTTAGCAGGGCGCAAGTATTCATTGTGAACGGCCAGCGTGGGCACACGCCCTGTTAAGAGGGTAGATTGGATCTGAGCGTGCTAATTGGGCAGGAGGCACGCATGTTTTGTAGGACCGAGAAAAGGAGTTAGAATGAGCAACCTGGGGGGATTTCATACAGCGGGGCTTTCCGGATTGGGGTGCCCTGGGGGCAAGTACTAAAATCCGGGATAGTCAAAATCCCTGGTGTTGGTCCACTTAACCATCCATACATCACCAGCATTAGCCAACGACACCTTTAATACCTCATAAGTATTACCTGAGCTCTCTGTGTGATCAGCTGTGAAGCGTTGAACTTGGCCACCACGCTCTTAAGAACTTCATTCACAATGGAAGGCAGGACCCTCTCATCATAATCCAGACCGAGCCTCTGGTACATGGTGGGCAGCTCAGAGGCCACAGGACGGGACAGCACACGCAGGGTGATGTTCACCATCTGCAGATCTGAAATAAGGCAAAGAGGGGTTACGTGATGCATCTCGATCCTTACTGTGCCCGGAGCCACACACTAAACAGGCATGTTACCTTTGGAGCCAGTCGGGGAGGAGATCTTTCTGGGCCTTGCTCTGATGTCATAGATGACTGGATACTGGAACCAGGGCACTCTGCATGAGACATTAAGAGTGGACAAACGATCAGACATATAGACATTTCCTCTTAGCTTGAGGCTTGCAAAGCCTGCGCTTGTCTGCTTTAGTGGCCCTTTAAATGAGGTGGAGTAGCATGACTTGGGGGGGTGGACATTCACTGAAGGGTATTAACTGGTTTATTTTTAGCATGCAAATAACCACCTCTATTCATGCATTCATAGAGTGCCCGATGACGTACCTGAAATGAAGACCCTCCGCCAGGATGGTGTCCTGCTGCACTCCGCCGATACGATTGAAGAAGATTGCTCGGTGACCTCCTTCCACTGAGATTACAAACATCAAAGTTAGGATAAATAGGTTGCCAGTGCTACTGTGCCCTAATCTGGCCCCACCATATTGGATTGAATTCTTCTTTCCTTGAATGATCAAAAACATGTCCTGTACATAGACAGAGCCAAAACCAATGGACAGTTAGGAAGTTCCATGTGACTGCAGGTGCTGATCTCAATGAGCGTGCAATACAGAGGCCATTCACCTTCTCATACCAGCACCGTGGGTAAGCGAGTGGAGGGTAGGTGGCATGATTTGAGGTCTTCGCCCGGCTTGCCCTTTAACTTTTGGTGTGCTTTAGGATGTAAATTGGAACTTGCCATCATACAGTCCATGTGTGGGCCACATCCCTGCTATACCCCTATGTGAGGTGTGTACCAGAGCCAGGCAGTTCTGGATGGCTGGTGCTAGTGCACACAGGGGGTGTTAGTCAGTGGCACTCCTTCCATTCAGCTTTGCTTGCCGCTCAGAGCAACACAAACATAGCTAAATGGAACACAAGCCAGTGGGGCTCGGGATGCCCCAGCCAGGAGAAACAACACCCTGTATGATTTTGTTCCCCTGTGCAAAAACATTTTTGTTCCACTTTCCCCCAAAACTTACCTGTACCTGCGATTGGTCATTTTTAAAGGTGAGGTGCATCATTTCTCCAATGCGGCAAGGATCATTTTTTTTTCATTTCCAATATTTTTTTTGATTAATTTTCCAGTGTAAAACAGATAAACACTAGGCCCGGTAGGCGACATGCCCAGGAGCTAGCAGTAAAAACTTTGGGGTCACATAGCAGTGTGACTTAGAACAATACACAAAGGATCATTTATTTTAATGTTTGGACCCCCCCCCCCCCCCCCAATGAGCTATGCAGGAAAAAAATTAACCAATGGTAAACTAAAACTACTTAAAAAAGAAAAACAAACTGAAGGATCAATTGAACAAGTAACTGCTGTGTGTGTGGCTGGCTGAATCGAAACCAAACAATTTGGGGGGGAAGTCAGACCTACCTGTGAAAACTGATTCTTTTATCGTGTACCCCACAGCAGCAGCTCCAAGCAGCAGCTTGAGGCCCGTCCCCAATCCCCGGGGCCCGGCTGGGAGGCGTCCAGCGAAGTCCTTCAGATTTTGTGCCATGACTAGCAAAGAAGAGAGACACGTGTGAGGCTTACAACATGCAGCACTACTGCTTAAACCGGACCTTCAGTGTGATTTATTGAGCAGCCCAAGCGCTTAAACTATTCCCCAGCATCTAAAATTAATATATTTTAAGTTTTTAGTCACTTACTTATTATTCTTCCCCCAATGGGCTGCAAATCTGTTTAGGACTTTAAGATACGGGCGCCACCATCTTGACTCAGAAGCATCACACTTACTGAGGAGAGGAGAGTGGGATAAAGTACAGGGGGTGGGTTATAGCTGTGCTTTGCTCAGACAGAGCAGAGCTGGGGTCAGGAAAAGGTCAGCAATCCCAGAATGCAGAGCAGCAGTCAGAAGGCACTTCCTGTTTGCAGGCTGCCTGATGTCCCATGAGCCGCCATCTTGGATGTTTAATGGCTCATAACATGCAGTAGATGCAGGTAGGATGATTTTTAATGTGAGCAATCTGTATGTAGACTCTTATTCAGAGTGAAGGACCGCTTTAAAGAAGACCTTTCATTCTCTCTATAACCCAAGTGGGCCCAAACATGGCAAACCTCAATCCTTACCTACACTCCTTTCCTTTTTCCCAGGCAGGGCAAGGTCATCAGCGGTCAAAAGTACCATTACATTGCCAATAGGGATTCCCCTGTAAAGTGGATAAACACCCCCCCCACTGCCTACAGTTGTCCTTTGTGTGTGGTTGCCTGTGCTATGTCAGGTAGGACCAGAGATGAAACTTGTGTCATAAGAGAGGTTTTTAAAGGGGACCAAAACCCAGCGCAATCTTTCCGGGAATCTATAAGATTCCCAGACCGATCAATTCCCTCCCCCAGAACATCCAGAATCGGGATGCCTCGCTGTGTGAACCCCCCCAGGTCATCCCATACACCTACCTTGCTTCCTGGTCCAACGGCGCATGCAGGAGCCGCATCCCCGTTATCCCTCTAGCAGGGCACTGCGCCGTAGGACCGGGAAAAGGTGAGTTGCACTCGGCGATCTGGGGGGCTTCACACAGCGAGGGATCCCCGATCGGGGTGCACCGGAGGAAAGGACCAAAACCCAGGATAGTCAAACCACTTTAAACAATTTGAAAGGTTGGGGAGTGGCAAGCAGTGCATGGGAAGAACATATGAAAAGAGCAGTGAGGTACTGAAGAAGTCCTGGAGAGGCAACAGAATAGAGGGCAGGACAAGGGCATGAATCTGCCTAATACAGGAAGATTGCTTGTGGTTACATTGTACATCCTTACAACAGAAGCGCTTGGCATCAGTCAGGCGTAAGATTGTACAATCTAATTCTATAGGGTATGGCCGGCATTCTTTCTACCCCTTTCCTGAGACCACTGGGGCAAATATAGCCCTCCCTGTGATGCTGGTGGACCAGCATGATGGCCAGATGGCAAGCCCAATCCCTGACAAAATGTTTTGTTATTGATATAGTAAGGAACCATTTCAGAGCCAGTTTAGAGAACCAAAACCCTCCACATGGACACTAAACTAACCTACACCACCTCCCACCTGCCGTAAACCCTGCAATAAAAAGATACTCAAATTATCCTTACGGTGCTGCAATGGGGGACAGGAAACAGACAGACTTCTAATATGAGACATAAATTACTGCAGTGTGCAGCTGCTTCCTGTTTCTTGCCAAAAGATACTAACTTAACTTACTCTGTGCCACCATCAGGGTTCCCTGTTTAAACCAGACCAGCAGCCTGGCACAATTGGAAAACAAAGGATAGCGGCCATTTTGGAGTTTCCTCCCAACATCTCAGCCATGCTGCTGCCTGGATTCAACTGACATAACTGACAATGCACAGTAACAGGAAGCCAAGCAAAAGTCCTGTTTGCAGGCAGCCTGCAAATGCATGAGCAGTCATTTTGTTTAGAAAATGTACTATAGAAGGAGTTAGAAGAAGGTAATTGAATGGTTATGTGCAGCAATCTAAATTGCCCCGGGGAGGGGGGCATAGGAGCACTGTTTGTTGTGTTGGTCTGCTTCAAGTCATTTTTGCCTGTTGGTCCACTTTAAAGAGATACCTGATCTTAGCGGTGCTCTATCATATCAGCAGCAGTAGGGAGCTGCACCTCTTCCAATAGAAGGTGTGCAGCAGTTATCTGGTTCCCATCATGCAGCACTCCATGTCTGAATTTGACTTCCTATGAATCTTTACTTGGACGGGCATTGCAGACTGGGGAATGTTAAAAGGGATATAAAACTTTAAAGTGGACTATTAGGAAGCCAGGGTACGACAACTACTCCAGGTCGCATGTGTGCAACCCATGTGACTGCTTCTGGCCAATGAGGTTCACTGGACATGCATGGCGCGTGCATACCTACAGATATTGGTCTCCAACAGAGCAGTAACTTCACCCTTGGAGGCTGCCGCCAAAAATGTAGATGGATGAGTACTCTGCCCAGAGCTATAAGAAAACAGCCATGCAAAACTGGAAACCCAGAGGGGTGGGGTTAATAATTTAATTTTGACTAGAGGTCCACTTTAAAGCCTCTTTAGTCAATCACCTTCTATCAATCTGGTGCAAGCAGTCAAAGATCCCTAATAAGCCAATACTGGGCATCGAGCTCTGTATATCAGGGACAGAAAACAGCTGCACATCACAGTGAAGAATGCCTCTTATTGTAGGATGCATGACTGCCACAGGTGTGCAACTGTTTCTTAAAGTGGACCAACACCCAGGATTTTGACTATCCTGGGTCTTGGTCCACTTCGGTGGGGCACCCCCGATCGGGGTGCCCCGCTGTGTGAAACCCCCCCTAACCCCCCGAAAAACTCACCTCTCCCCGCTCCCAGCGCCGACGGACAAGCCGCGGACAAGCAGCTCCTCCGCCGCCGCCTCCCGCGCGTCCCTCTTGACGCGCGCGTGCCCGCGCCGGCCATTCACAGACGGCCGGCGCGGGCACGTCTAGAGGGGTGCGAGGGAGGCGGCCGGCCGCCGCCGAAGATAAGGTAAGGTAAGGAGTTTGGGGGGGTTTCACCCCGCGGGACATCCCGATCTCGGATGTCCCGCGGGGAGGGAGGTGATCGGCCCGGGAATCTTATAGATTCCCGGGCCGATCACCCGTGGGTGTTGGTCCACTTTAACCCAGAAGCTGCTCTGCCAGGACAAGTCAGCGAGAATCTCTCTAATGCAGGGCTCGCTCATGTTGTGAAAGAGGACCAAAACATAGGACTTTCACTATCCCAATTTGGGATGCCCCGCTGTGTAAAACCCCCCCAGATCAGCTGCAATACAAACCCACAGCACAGGCTTGGCTCTCCTTCAATCAGCTTTCTCTGCCACGCTTATTAATGCACCTGTCAGCTGTGCGCGGACCCGCCATGCCATTCAATTATGGCGGGCAGGGCCGGAGAAAGATGTCCGAGATGCCGTCACCAGTTGCGCATGAGCTGTGGGAAAGTTGGAAAGGTAAGTAAAGCAGGTGATCGGCGGGGTTGGACATAGTGGGGCATGCCAAGTCAGGATGCCCTGGAGTAGTTGTTTAAACAGAGCGTTTTAAAAACATAGGAATAGGCTGTAAATCTGTCCCACTGTTCTAAAGCTGACCTAACCCCCCTACAACTCCAAAGAAGGGTCCTGATCCAAAGAGACTAACCTAACCCAAACCTTAATTCATCAGGGAGCATTGCATTAGGGGGGCAGTAACAGCAGCATACTAGAGGCAAGCTGCAGTGTTTTACTGTTACCTATACCCCAGGCAGCATTAGCTATTCCCTTATCCCTAGCGGAGCTCAGTTTGATTGGCGGTAGGAAACAGCTGCACACACTATTCCCCAATTGTACAGAGCTCCAGTTTGCCAAGAAAAACTCACCTTTCCCTGTTCTTACGGCACATGTGCAAGCTCTCGTCCAATCAGAGCCTTTTGCTGTAAGCAAATGGCTCTGTTTATGGCAATTTGAATGGCTGGGGGTGAGAGCGCAGCACACCCCAAAGATCTGGGTGATGAGGCCGCCCGATATTTACATAGGTGAGGCAGCAAAAAAGGAGGTCAATTTTGCTGCGCCCCATAGGGCTTTCACACAGCGGGGTATCCTGATTTGGGATGCCCCCAGGGGAAGGCCAGCAGTCTCTTTAAAGCGGACCAACAGTAAAAAAAAAAATAAATCAGACCAACCCCAAAAACATTCCTCCTGCATCCTTCTCCAGGGCAATATAGATTGCTGCATGTAAAAAATAACGTATCTTTTTCTAACGACCACTGGGATAAATTTTAAAAACAAGATGGCCGCTCATGGACACCTGCAAACAGGAAGTCATGCTGAGCTTCCTGTTACTGTGCATTTCATTTTTGTCAGTTGGGTGAGGAGGCTCCAAAATGGCAGCTACCTTTAGTTTCCAACTGTGCTGGGCTGTTGGCCCAGTTTAAGATTCCAGACTATCCTTCTTGGTTTCGTTAACTAGGACTTTATTACTAAAACATAACGTTGACTTCTTAATAAATTGCACATTCTGGTGGTCATGGCTCCACCCATCACTCATATAATGGCTTCTATTACTAATCATCATACAGGACCATTGCAGCAATGATTTCTTCACTGGCCATGCTCAGCTCTCTTATTACATTCTTTATTCCTGGGATAATGAACTCATTTTTTCCCCTGTAATCAGTGACCTCAAAAGAAACCAACGTTGGCGCCTAACCCTTTCTCTCTCTATCCTGACCTACACGAAATAAGCTTTGGGGTTTAGTTGCTCTGTTACAAAGGACCTGTCATGCCCAAATCACCACAAGAAGGTCATATGATGGAGCAACCTCCCTGCTGACTAGCTCGGATTTATCACCACAGACAGATCCCCTTTAATATCTATAAAGGCCACTCTAAGGTACATGTCGGCCATGATGCGTATGGCACCCCATTCACGCCACACAGATACACGGAACCCCAAATTCTTGCCCACAAGCCCCCTCTCACCTCTGCTCCGCTCTCTCACGTGTCCCCTCCTGCAATTCTCTGCTGTAGAAGGACACCGGAAGCGTTCCTGTCACTCGGCACCGGCCTTCCGTCACATGACACCGCCCCTTTGCCAACCACAGCATGGCGACCGGAAGAGGCCGCTTGTTCGTGGGAGAAACAAACATGGCGGCGCGCAGAGCTCTCACACGTGAGGAAAATGAAGTAGCTGCGCCCCAGGTCAAGAGAAAGAGGGAAAAGAGGCTGATCGTGCTGCTGGAGGGCGCCAGTCTGGAGACTGTCCGGGTAACTCTGCTAGATCAACTACCCCCCCTCTATCCTAATAGACTATAAGCTCTTCCTCCCTCTGTATCCTCCCATATACCCTAAGAGAGTGTAAGCTCTTCTTCTATATCCTCATATACCCTAATCGTCTGTAAGCTCTTCCTCCCATATACCCTAAGAGAGTGTAAGCTCTTCTTCTATATCCTCATATACCCTAATCGTCTGTAAGCTCTTCCTCCCATATACCCTAAGAGAGTGTAAGCTCTTCTTCTATATCCTCATATACCCTAATCATCTGTAAGCTCTTCCTCCCTCTGTATCCTGCCCTATACCCTAATACACTTATATAATTATATATATATTTTTTACACATTATACACACACTGTAGGTGGAGCCAGCCTTAGACCAGTAGGTAAGTTTAGGCACTCCTTTACGCTAATCTTTGCCCTGATATCTGGTTTTATTACACAGGCAGGAGTGGCCCATAAAATGCCCCCCCCCTGTCTCCACTATAGACTGTCTGGCTTTGTATCTTTATGTCTTGTTGCTATTTCTTTTCAGGTGGGGAAGACTTATGAACTACTAAACTGCGATCAGCACAAATCCATGCTGGTGAAGAATGGGCGAGACCCAGGAGAGGTGCGGCCAGACATCACCCATCAGGTGAGAGATTTGTGATACCTAAAGATAAAGTGAGCTTTGTTCACAGGGACCCTTTGTCATGCTGAGAGTTCCTCCAAACCTACTGCCATGAAACCAGAAGCACACTGTTCTTCAGCAGTAAAATTTATTTTCATGGTCCAAACCCTTAAAACTCTACACTCACACTGCAGACACTCTACACGCAGCATTCTCCTGGAAACCCCCCCCCCCCCCCCAACACTACCAGATGATGAAGCATGACCCATAGCTGTATGCTTCACTCCTCTCTAGCTGACAATCCCCATTGCACACATAGGAGTTTGAACACTGTGCGTTTCAACCCCATTGTGGTAGAAATGCATAAGTGCTTTGTAGTACATTGTTGTGGACTGCGCCATGGCTCCGCATTGTAGTGGCGGCACTAAATGCTGCCTGTTCTGCACTGTTTCCTGTCCTACGTGATTGGTCAGAAGAAGACTCTGGCGGCAGCAGAAGATTCTGTAGGTGATTTCAATGAGACCTAGCACTGGAGAGGTCAGCTGGTGAAGTGGAGGAGCACAGCCTCAGGACCCGAGGAGCGCTCGTCGGGCACCAGACACGGAGTACTGTGGTGGCAGATACCTGGGGTGATGGACAGGCAACATATTCTAAGTATGTCACACACCCCACTTCAGATACTTATTATTATTACACTTGGGTAACTCACCGCTAGGTGGCGCACTTGCAGAGATCTCCAAAAGCTTCAGCAAGCCCCTCCCGGTCCATATATACCTGGTACCTCTCACCAATTCCCCAGTGTTGGTCTCTGCAAGATGGCGACAAGACAGAAGAGAGAAGTCTCCTGCTTGCAGGTAGCCGGGGTCTCACCCCGGCCCCCCCCCAATGGTCTATTTCTGCCCGGCTCTGTTTTGTGTTTATCCCCTTATTCTATGGCAGCCTCCCAGCTCAGGCTGGAGGCCGGGCACAGGTAGATGGCACTCTAGGTGCCTAGGAGATTAGCTCCTCCGCTCGACCCTATATTATGGGGCATAGCGGTGCTCCGGTTGGTGATCCGGACATGGGATGCCCCAGCCCTTATATCCCCATTAGTTTGCCCTTGGTGCCCTTGTCTTTATTCATGTCTGTGTGTGTGAGTGGCAGGGATGAGTGGTCTGGCGTTTTCCGTTTTTGGTGCTTGGTGCTTGGGGGGCTCTCTGAGCCCCGTGTTTTTCACTTAGGGTGCTGTGCGGGCGGCGGGCTCGCTGGCCCGTTTGGTAGTAGGGGCGTGCGCCATGTCTGGGCGCCTGTCTTGGCCCAGGGTCCCCTGCTCGCTCTGTGGGCGTGGCCGGCGGGCGCGCTGCGCCGCCGGCCCGTAGGCCGCGATCGCGCTCGCCGGTATTGCGGGCGGATCGGGGCGGCATGCGCGCTGCTGGTCCGCCTTGGCGGTTTCCGTGGGCGCCATTCATGGCGCCCGCTGCTCGCTCTGCCTCGGAGGTGGGCGGGACCGCGGCTCGCGCGGCCCGCGCCGTGACAAGCGGAGCGAGAAGGGGCGGGGCTTTAGCGGCTCCCGCTTTTCTGTTGGGCCCGCCCCGAGTCTCGCTCCTTCTCTCCCTGGCTGGCCGCCATTTTGTGGCGTCTGTTAGTACGGCAGGATCCAGGTAGGTTTTTGTGGTTTTCCCTTCCGTGTTTGCCTATAGGGGATAGTGGGGTAGGGATCGCTGGCTATTGGCCCTTATTGCGGGCTCTGTTCTCCCCCCCCCCCCCTCCCCTTCCCCCCCCCCCCCCCCCCCCCCCTCCGACCGGGGGTGTTGGGTGGTATATGTGGCCAGGTTTTGTGTATGCCTGTGTTAGTAATAGAAGCAGGCAGGGGTATTTTGCAGCCATTATTTTATGCTTATATGCTCTTGGCACCTGGATTCCCTGTTTTTCTGCTAAGTCTGGCCTTCCCTGGCTTCCCAGTATTTTGGCTATGTTGTGTGTTTTGCTGCCATGTTGTGCTGGTTTTTTGACTGTTGTCTTGTCTTTGTCTTTCAGATTCCGGGATTCCATCCTGTGGGGCTCTCCCGGTCTCATATACCTGGCTAGTTTGGGTTCGGCCTTATAGTCCCTTTGGGTGGCTGGCTAAAAAAAAAAAAAAAAAAAAAAAAAAAAAAAAAAAGACATTTTTTCCCTGGTCTGGGCAGTATAGATTGTATATATTTATATATACTTAGATTGTATCATTGGGGGCATCCCGGGTTGCTTACTGCATAAATCCCTGGGTTCCGCGAATACCATAAATTCACCATATGGAGGCTGCCAAGGATACCGGAACTGATCCTTCGGGACAATCCAGGCTGTGCGGGGGTTGTGGGACTCCGCTCCCGGGGGATGATGTCATTCTATGTATACCATGTGCAAAGCGGAACATTGAGCGTCAATCCAGCACTCCGGTGCCTGGGACTTCTTCGTCCGCGCCATCTCCCTCTTCGCCTCGCCTGTTCCGGACCCCGGGTGACGTTGTCACGGGTGGGGATTCGCAATCTGAGGTGTGCGCCCGTCTGGCCAGCCTCGAGAAGCGGTTTTCAGATATGTCCGCTCTGAAGGTTACCGCGAAGCGTAAACACCTATCTCCGCTTCAGCCGGACTCTGATGAGGAGGTTGTTGAGGATTTGGATTGGGTGGATCGCCCCCTTGAGGAGGGGGAGCTTGAGGAAGAATCGGATGTCTCCGTGGGTCAGCAGGTGTTGGGTACTGAGGGGGACCTTATTGATGGTCCCGTTCCTGACACGCCTTCTATTTTAGTCCAGATGTTTGAGGTTCTGGATTTGGACCCTCCCGAGGCGGCTCCTCGGCCTAGGGGTCAGCTCTTTGGGGGGGTCAAGCAGCGTTTGGAGTTTCCCAGTCAACAGCATTTTGAGGATGTTGTCCTTAAGCAATGGGAGCAGCCTACACGGCTTGTTGGTGTTCCGCCCAGCTGGGATAGGAAATTTCCTTTTCCGGCGGACTTGCTAAAGCGGTGGTCGGTCCCTCCCGAGGTGGATGCCCCGGTTTTGGGACTGTCTAATACGGCGACTGTTCATCTTCCTGACACTACTTATCTCAAGGATGGCGAAGATCGCCGGATTGATCAGTTGGCCCGCCATGGTTTTGTTTGTGCGGGCTCGGTTTTGAGGCCTGTTTGTGCTTCGGCCCTTTTGACCTTGGCTGTACGGTCTTTGGTCAGGGATTTGTGTGTGGACCTTGATCCCTCTGGTGATGAGTTTCTTGTGCTCAAGCGTTGTGACTCTTTTTTGTCATTTGTTCTGGCCGCCCAGGATGATGCCATGTTGATGTGTGGCAGAGCTTCTGCTCTGTTGGTGGCTATTCGTCGCTCTGTGTGGTTGCGACAGTGGACAGCTGACCTTAATTCTAAAAGATCTCTCACGGCCCTTCCTTTCTTGGGGTCGAGGCTTTTTGGTGAAAAGCTGGATTCTGTTGCCAAGGGAGGCAGGTTGCCTCAGCGCAAGAGGTTTCGCCGTTCCTTTCGGGGGGCGGTCTCCTTTAATCCGTCCTTTAGGGGAGCCAAAGCCGGCAGAGGTGCGGGCGTCTCGGTTTCCAGGGGCACGGGTTGGAATAGGGGTAGAGGCCGTGGCCGCCCCGTCCACGCTTGGGGTGCCAAGCCTAAGTCAGTTGCCAAGCCCGCTCAGCAATGAGGGGGCGCCCTCACCCGCACGGGTGGGGGGACGGTTACGATGCTTCTCCCGGGTGTGGGACCTGGAGGTGTCGGACAGGTGGATCCGGGAGGTAGTGTCGACCGGTTACAAGCTGGAGTTCGAGTCCCGCCCTCCTTCAAGGTTTTTCAGGTCTCGGGTGCCTCTAGATCCTGTGGCCGCGCAGGGGCTCCTGGCGGCAGTAAGGAATCTTTTGGTGTTGGCAGTCATCTGCCCGGTTCCTCCTTCGGAGGTGGGAAGAGGTTATTACTCCAATCTCTTCACTGTCCCCAAGAAGGACGGGTCCTTCCGTCCGATCTTGGATTTGAAGTGTCTCAACAGGTTTATTCGTCCCCGGAAGTTTCGCATGGAGACCTTGCGGTCGGCGATCGGCTCGCTTCGGCAGGGGGACTTCATGACGTCCATAGACATCAAGGACGCGTATCTTCACATTCCTATCTTTCCGCCACATCAGCGGTTTCTTCGCTTTGTGGTGGAGGATCGTCATTTTCAGTTTGTGGCTCTCCCATTCGGCCTCACCTCGGCCCCGAGAGTGTTCACGAAGGTGTTGGCAGGGGTGATGGCCCTGCTCAGAGCTCAGGGGATTCGTATTGTTCCTTACCTGGACGACCTTCTCATCATGGCTCCTTCCTTCAGCCAAGCAGAAGGGGATACCAGCACGGTGGTGTCCATGCTGGAGAGGTTCGGCTGGGTGATCAATTACCCCAAGTCCTCTCTGGTCCCGGCCAGGGTGGTGACTTTTCTGGGGATGTCCTTGGACTCTTGTCAGCACAAAGTGTTTCTTCCTCAGGACAAGGTTCTTTTGATTCAGGAATTGGCTCAGCGTCTTCTTTCCATTCCTCGCCCGTCCATTCGGCTAGGGATGAGACTGGTGGGGTTGATGGTGGCCTCGTTCGAGGCGGTTCCCTTCGCACAGTTTCACACGAGGACGCTGCAGCTTCATCTTTTGGCGTCTTGGGACAGGCGCCCGCGGTCGTTGGATCGGTCCTTCCAGATTTCCCCTCGGGTTCGGCGGTCTCTTCGGTGGTGGTTGTTTCCGGACAATCTTCTGAAGGGCAGGTCGTTTCTGACTCCGCGGTGGGAGACTGTCACCACGGATGCCAGCTTGTCAGGATGGGGAGGTTTCTGGAAGGATCTTCAGTTTCAGGGGCTGTGGGACCCTCAGGAGGCTCACTTGCCCATCAATGTTCTGGAATTGCGAGCCATCAGGTTGGTTCTGTCTCGCTTGACGCATCGGTTACAGGGCCTGCCTGTTCAGGTTCGATCGGACAATCAGACGGCTGTTGCTTACATCAATCACCAAGGAGGGACTCGCAGTCTGGGTGCCCTCAGGGAAGTGTCTCTGATTCTGGTCTGGGCAGAGACGTATGTTCCTTGCATTTCGGCGGTGTACATTCCAGGAGTGGAGAACACGGAGGCGGACTTCTTGAGCCGGTGCTCGTCCCGCCGGGGGGAATGGTCTCTCCATCCCCATGTGTTTCGGTCCTTGTGTCTTCGGTGGGGAACGCCGGAGGTGGATCTGTTTGCCTCTCGTCACAATCACAAGCTTCCGACATTCGTGTCACTGTCTCGGGACCCTCTGGCACTGGCGACGGATGCCATGTCCTTGAGCTGGAAGGATCTGGGGTTCCTGTATCTGTTCCCTCCGATTCCCATGCTAGGCAGGGTACTGCGAAAGCTAGTTCAGGAAGGAGTTCCCGCCATTCTCGTGGCTCCAAGGTGGCCAAGGCGGGTGTGGTTCGCAGACATCGTTCGTCTGGCAGTGGATCAGTTCGATCTGCCTCTTCGGCCAGATCTGATCACTCAGGGGCAACTGTGTTACCCCAGTTTACCAACGCTGGCTTTAACGGCTTGGCTGCTGAAACCTCCATCTTGAAGGAGGAGGGTCTTTCCGACTCGGTCATTCGGACTCTTGTTAGTGCTAGGAAGAGGTCTTCCTCTTCCATTTATTACAGGGTCTGGAGATCTTATATTGATTGGTGTGAGACTAGATCTTTGCCATGCCGGGTTTTTTCTATTTCTCGGATTTTGGATTTTCTTCAATCTGGGTTGGATTCTGGTCTTCAGCTGAGTACCTTGAAGGGGCAGGTGTCTGCCTTGTCAATTTTTTTCCAGAAGTCTTTTGCTAGCCATTCCTTGGTCAAGACCTTTTTCCAGGGGGTTTCGCATCTGAGGCCTCCTAGGAAGCCATTGCTCCCAGTGTGGGATTTGAATTTGGTGCTTTCTGCGTTACAGGCTCCTCCTTTTGAGCCTTTGCAGGGTATTGCTTTATCCACTTTGACTCAGAAAGTTGTCTTTTTGGTGGCCATCACTTCGGTTCGGCGTGTTTCGGAGTTGGCAGCCTTGTCGATTCAGGCTCCTTATTTTGAGAAACATCAGGACAAAGTGGTCTTTCGTTTCAAGTCAGATTTTCTTCCTAAGGTGGTGTCTGCTTTTCATCTTAATCAGGACATTGTTCTTCCTTCCTTGTGCCCTAGGCCTAGGAATGATAAGGAGAGTGCGTTGCACTGCTTGGATGTGGTGCGATGTGTTAGGTACTATTTGCGTGTCACGTCTTCTTTTCGTAGGACTGATGCCTTGTTTGTAGTGCCTTGTGGTCCTAGGAAGGGTTTGGCTCCGGCCAAGTCTTCCATTAGTAAGTGGATTCGTCAGGCGATTATTGCTGCCTATTTTGCCAAGGGGAAGGATCCCCCTTTTCGTGTTACTGCACATTCTACTCGTGCGATCGGTGCGTCCTGGGCTTTTCAGCACCAGGCTTCAGTTGAACAAGTTTGTAAGGCTGCTACCTGGTCTTCAGTTCACACCTTTTCCAAGTTTTACAAGGTTGATGTTCGGGCCTCGGCGGATGCCGGTTTTGGCCGTAAGGTTCTGCAGGCTGCAGTGGTTTGAGTTTTATCTGCGTTATTGCCTGGTTTGGATACCCGCCCTCTTTTGGACACTGCTGTTGGATGTCCCAAGTGTAATAATAATAAGTATCTGAAGTGGGGTGTGTGACATACTTAGAATAATACCATTTTGTGATTACTCACCTGTAAAATGGGTATTATAAGTATGTCACACACCCCACTTCACCCGCCCTTTTTTGGTATCCTGGTTCTTTATATGGTGAAGTTTTGTTATTTACGGTTGAGGGTTAAATTTGTTTAGTTCTGGTACCTTGTCTTACTGCTTTTTGAACACTGGGGAATTGGTGAGAGGTACCAGGTATATATGGACCGGGAGGGGCTTGCTGAAGCTTTTGGAGATCTCTGCAAGTGCGCCACCTAGCGGTGAGTTACCCAAGTGTAATAATAATAAGTATCTGAAGTGGGGTGTGTGACATACTTATAATACCCATTTTACAGGTGAGTAATCACAAAATGGTATTTTTTACAAGTGTTTTCACTACAGTGCATTACATTCACAGAACTCGTAGAGTTCTCTGGGCTATGTTGCAGTTGCGCTGCGGGCAAAACAATGTGCAGAGATGTAAGAAATGCCTGTTTACTCCTATGGGCAGATTTTCCCATCCCATTTGTTACGTTGGATGCAGGCGAGAGTGGCCCTCTGTCACAGGATTGCTGCTTCTTACCATTCATGTTGCGTATGCAGAACTGGCAAAGGAAAAAATGTTGATGAAATGATGGGTGCTGTCAAGGCCCCATGTTCAGAAATATTTTGTCTGGGTCCGTATACTGCAGTCATGCCAGTAATGCCCTGATGGACGCCCTGGTCCAATTTAATAATAAAACCATTACTTAGAAGAGCTAGTCACATGGTGTGTGTGTCCCCGGTTCTGGTTGGCTGTGTGATGTAGATTTAGTATCTCCCTTAAGTGGATAACATTCTGTCTGATCGATGCATGACTCTTTGTACAGAATGCATTTAGTGTAAATACTGATGGCCATTGTTGTGAATTTTTCTGCAGTCTCTGCTGATGTTGTTGGACAGTCCCCTGAACCGGGCAGGATTGTTACAGGTTTATATCCACACTCAGCGCAATGTGCTCATTGAAGTGAACCCCCAGACTCGCATTCCCCGGACATTCCCACGATTCTGTGGGCTCATGGGTAAGTAGAACAGTTTTTTTTTTTTGTACAGAATTTTTGAAAATGTGGTAAACCAAAATGTTATGGGGTATTGTACTCTCGTTATGCAGCTTGTTGCATGTATATGTGATCCTACAAATTCTGCATTACTTGGGGCCCTGTGGACATTACTGAGATGACTTCTCTTTGTGTAAAAGGAAAGGTCAACTTTGGTGGACCAAGACTACTATAGCACCAGAAGGCTTACCTGTTGCTCCTGCAGAATCTGTTGCACTCCTGGTTTTAGTATTAGGCATGTCGTGTGCCATACTGCCAGCCTCAAGGGGGAGATGTGTGGAGGTCAAGCCCAAAACGAGGTGCCCATTATTCTCTATTGTAGCCTTGGCCTGGCCCGTGCTCTGCTATACACATCTGGTGAGAATGAAGCCATAAGTGCACAGAGATCAGAGACACTGTGGCCCCCTGGAGTGTGATAGACACTGCTCAGGCAGCTACAGGTAAGCAAGAAAGCCACTACGGAGGACCTGGTCTGGTGCCTGTCCAGATAAAAACAAAACACATAAGGGCCGATTTAGCACAGATCATTTTTTTCTTATGTTTTTCACGTTTACCATTTTTAGCTGTGCAAATTATTTAAACATATGCACAGCTAAAAATAGAAAAAATTCTCACAGGAAATGGGAGAAATAATTCTCACTTTGCTGAATCAGCCATATACTTTTCTCTCCTGTAGCTTATCTGTTCTGCAGAAGCTGTTGTTACAAGGTAGAGGGGGTGCCCGATCTCTGAATAATGGAGCGCTTTTGGTTCAGTTGTAATTATTTGTAAATCTAGCAGGAGTAGGCAAAATTGTTATTTCTGTCTTTTTATATTATTTCACTGGCTCACTAAGCTGTGTGTACACTTTGTTCATTTGGGGAACATTTTCTATTTGTATTTTTCAGTTCAGCTCCTGCACAAACTAAGCGTCAGGGCTGCAGACGGTCCTCAGAAACTTTTAAAGGTAAGAGCGGCTCTGTACACATGGTTCTCACACCTCTTGCTTTCTCTAATTAATGCTCCTTTGCTGGCTGCGGAGCTCCTCATTCTTCCTCCCCTCTCCTTCTTCTTCTTTTTTTTTTTTTCTGTTCCTTCACCTTCTTTATTTCCTCTTATCTTTCCTCCTCCCTTCTATCTTTCTGTGTTTGTTGAGTCCCTAACCTACAACAAGCAGATCATTTCTGAAGCCTGAAAAGTCTCATCTGCTCCTTTTTTTTTGATCTACGTTTGTTTCTTCTGATTATCAAATGCAGCGTCTCCCTCTCTTTTTTAAGTGGGTTTCTTTTTAGGTAGGAAGGAAACCTGGCCCCGTGGGCGGTTGTGGAATGATTTGTTGCGTCCAGTGGGCTCTTTGAGCCAGGGTCACGTAACCCAGCAAGCCCTGTAAGGCAAAAAAAATTTGCCTCTAATTCTTCCCTATGCTGCTGGCAAGGCAACTGAAAGATCACTGCTAGGAGGACTGGTGAGTATGGAGCAGCATTAGGCTCCTTCACATTGTGATGGAAACAAAGTGTGCTGCACCTATGTTGGGTGGTGAAGGAAGTTGAGTTAGAGTTAAGCTGGAGGGTATCTAGCTTCATTTACAATAAAAAGATAAAGCTGCATTTAGCCATGTGATCCGATGTGATCTATAAGCCACTTGTCACCTGATGTCTTCTAATTATTTCCATTCTCCTTTTTTTTTCAGGTGATTAAGAACCCCATCACAGATCACCTCCCGGTCGGCTGCATGAAGATCTCCACATCCTTCCAGGGGGATCGGGTGCCTTGTGTGCGGGACCTGGTGCCCTCCACAGAGGAGCCCACACTGATTGTTATAGGTGCTTTTGCACACGGAGCGGTAAGTGCAGCCAGTCACTTGTCCATAGATGGGATAATATCCTCCTGTAATCATAGATGGGATAATATCCTCTTGTAACCATAGATGGGATAATATCCTCCTGTAACCATAGATGGGATAATATCCTCTTGTAACCATAGATGGGATAATATCCTCCTGTAACCATAGATGGGATAATATCCTCTTGTAACCATAGATGGGATAATATCCTCTTGTAACCATAGATGGAATAACCTCCTCCTCCTGTAACCATAGATGGGATAACCTCCTCCTCCTGTAACCATAGATGGGATAACCTCCTCCTCCTGTAACCATAGATGGGATAACCTCCTCCTCCTGTAACCATAGATGGGATAACCTCCTCCTCCTGTAACCATAGATGGGATAACCTCCTCCTCCTGTAACCATAGATGGGATAACCTCCTCCTCCTGTAACCATAGATGGGATAACCTCCTCCTCCTGTAACCATAGATGGGATAACCTCCTCCTCCTGTAACCATAGATGGGATAACCTCCTCCTCCTGTAACCATAGATGGGATAACCTCCTCCTCCTGTAACCATAGATGGGATAACCTCCTCCTCCTGTAACCATAGATGGGATAACCTCCTCCTCCTGTAACCATAGATGGGATAACCTCCTCCTCCTGTAACCATAGATGGGATAACCTCCTCCTCCTGTAACCATAGATGGGATAACCTCCTCCTCCTGTAACCGGGGGGGACAGACTGGACCAGATGATTAAGCACAGGTGCATCCCTCCTTCTGGGCCTCATCCTTGGTGGGATCCTCCCATGGCTAGCAGGAAGTAGGCAGTCCAGGGCACAGAGGATACACTCAACAGGAAGTAGTATTATGGTGTATGGCTGCCATATGCTAATTAGTTAAATAACAACTAAACTGCCACAAGGCTGATTCAACACTGTGAGAAAAACATTTTTATAGTGATGTTTATAGTGCACTTAAGCACCTTTTTAAATTTCCACAGATAAAAATTATGCTGAATTGTAGTAACGGGGAAAAAAAAAATCAATAAAAAAACTGTGAGGAAAAAACATTTTCATGGTGCTGAAGTTGAAGTGCTCCCCATTGCTGAGCTGTGTGTAGTGTTACTGCGCATCATGGCTGGGAGCAGGGCTGCTCGCCAGGGAGCAATATGGCTGACTGCATCCAGTTCATGTTATGAATATTAGACAATTGAAGGCTTTAGTTAAAAATACACCAGCTATTTTGGGGCACTGGGCTGGGGATGGAAGGTGACTACATAAATGTCTAAAGGCCGAGGTGAAAGCTCACACGGGGGGTATCCTGATTTGCAATGCCCTGCAATATGGAACACCCAGTGATCACCACCATCTCTTACCTCGCCACAATTCTGCTGGTGGCATCCCCAGCATCTTTTTGGTTGTCACCTCCAGCGAGGTAAGGATTCTACCAATCCAGGGTTTTCCCACAGTGGGGCATCCCAAATCATGAGGAACCAGTGTCTGAAATTCCCAGTTTTTGTGTGAAAACATTTACAGAAGCGTCATAGTCTATATAATAAGTGGTGCGCAGTGCCATTCAACCTAACCCACCCCCTCCTGCCATCAGTGAATTCTGCATTAGAGAGACTCGCCTTTCTCTAGCAGATCTCAAATCTGATGGGGGATAGGAAATGGTAGCACACGGCAGCCGCAACTCTTTCGAAAGTGGGCATTCTTCACTGCAGTACGCAGGGATTTTCCAAATCATGATTCTTTGGTTAAAAAAAATAAATAAATGGCAGCTTACCTTGCTAAGCATTCCTCCGACGTTGTGCTTCCTTTAAACTCAACCTCATGAATGAGGACATACACTTCCTGATCTGCCCCTGCAGTGCCTATGGGCAACCCATCCTAGCTCAAGGAGCTAATCCAAAACATGCCCCCTCTGTATTGATGGCTTGAATGGCGCTCTCGTGTCCGCCGTCCACGCCCATCTAACCCCTGAGTGTGTCTGAAGCAAGATCTTGGGCTGTTACAGGCCCCACCCATCACAGCACCCAAGCCACACCCACCTGTTTCACAAGAGAATTGGAAAAGGGGATGTTTGGTAAAAATATATATTTTTTCTTTTTTAGGTCAATGTAGACTTTACTGAGCGCACAGTGTCCATCAGTGAGTATCCGTTATCAGCAGCCCTTACCTGCGCCAAGATCTGCACCGCCTTTGAGGAGGTCTGGGGAGTCATGTGACCACACTGCACAATTCCAGCTGTTTTGCTTGTTGGGTTTTTATTTTGTAATTTATGTACATTTAAAAAAAAAAAGATTTGTAATAGTGGCTGTCTGATTGTTAAGGCTCAGTAAATGTAAACCTGCGCTAAGGCAAATATTGCAGTCTGCATACTCTCTGGCTTCCCCTTTCCTTATTTGGCATCATTGTCAGCCTTGGATTATATGCTGGGCCCTGTTTCCTTGGCTCCCCCCCCCCCTGATCGGTGGTGGGCGACTGTGGCCCCTTGCAATTGGTGCTGCTGCCAGGAGATGGCTTGCAACAAGGAAGTGTCGCTGCCGGCAGGGGTAGGGTTGGTTGTTTTTGTTTATATATTTTTAACTGCCAAACTGGGCTCAGCAGGGGGTGGTGGGCTTGGTCAAACCTGTGCTTGGGAAACCAGACTTACACTTTAAAGGGGACACAAACCTGTTATGCCGGCGCTGAAGTCTAATAGACTCCCGGGTAGGGTTTAGGGTTGACCTGACCTAGGGGCATCCCAATTTGTGAAAACCTTCCAGTGTTTCTGTAAACTTACCTCCTTCCTTAATATTGCAGTGCATGCACAGCTTAGCCTCTTATATCAAGCTCTGTGCATGCTGATCACCCGTCAGACATTCAGGACGCAGGGTGAAGTAGCGTGTGACTGGGCTTGGCCGCATACCCTGAAGCATCCGTGTTCCCTCTGCCCTGCATGCCCTCGCTGGCAGACATTGAAGTGCACAGCTAAGCTTAGCAGATATAACCCCTGGCATCCTTACATGCTTTTGCAGGCTTTTCAAGTCTGAAAAACTTTTAGGACCACCAAGTACTTCCCTCGCCTCAGGGGCTTTTTTTGGTTGCCCCATGTTCTAATAGTGAAAGGCAAGCCAAATGCTTACCGTTTCCATGCTCAGTTGCAAAATGGAGGTGATTCCTGCACTTCCCTTTCTGTATGTGACTGCTGTTGCCTTGTTGGGTTGGCTGGCAATCACAAGGAAACCCAATACGTCACCAGGGGTCACACAATACTTGTGGTGACCCCCATCCTTGGGCTTCACTTTTACTTATACATTGCAGGGTATACTAAATCAGGATTCCCCTTTAAGGGGGGTTCTTAAAAAATGAAAGTCACAAAAGACTTTTCTTTCCCTACCCCCGCCCCCAATCATGGGGGCTTCCTGCGTCTCCCCTCCTTACAATACTTACCCTTCTGCCTTTTCTTATTTTGGCTGCCCTTAGTGATTGCCCTGGAGGGTGGGAGCCAATTGGTCATGTGGTGCAGCAGATTGGCAAACATATTTGATGAAACACAGAAGTTGTACTATGGGGGTGTTCCGACCTTGGCTTGCAGTGGGGTGTCCCAGATTGTCCCTACCTTATGTGTGTGCTTCCTCTTTAAGCAGGCCTAAAAGCTGTTTCCACTGCTCAGTAATGAAATCTGTACTACAAAAGTGTAGGCAGGAAGCTGAGGAATGCTGAATCTGGAAATAAACCAAATGAGCATACAGATGTCTGACGATTTGAATGAGACCATCAACAGGGGGTCAGCAAATGAAAGTAAATACGTTGAAGCCATCTCATGCCTTGACCGAAGGAGGAGATTTCATGGGAGATCTAAAGCAGACCTTCTGTCAAAAATAATCTCGTCTTTGTAAAAGGGAACTGAAATCGAGCGGAATGACTTCTGGTGATGTGCTGAGGTCGCGCAGACTGTGAAAATAAAAGAAACCATCTATACTTCCCTTTTGACCTCTTAGCTGTACTGTCCTGCTCCAGTGAGTTAACACTTGCTGGATGCTGAGATTTAGTCCAGGGGCTGTAAGGGAACAGCCACCCCCTCCACAAACCCACTCTATTCATGGCAATGGAGAAGACGCCCCCCCCCCCCAATTGTAGTTAATGGGAGTGTGCATGCTCCGAACACAGTGACTGTTGTAGTGGGACAGATGTTTGTTTGTGAATGGAGGTCAGCATCTGGTAAGTTAAGTCACTGGAGTGGGGACAAAAGTGGTGCATAGATTTATTCTTTTTTACTTTCCCGGGTTTTGGGCTGTGCCTCATCCTGAATTTAGTTCGCCTACTAAAGCTCACTTTTCCCCTCTCCAACAGCGCATGCTCGGGCTCTTGTCCAATCAGACTGCTCTGCCTTGTCTACATCATTTGCCAAAGGGCTCTGATTGAAATCAATGGGGAACACGCACTGCTGTATCTCCGGTGGCACACGCGCTCCCGTCGCAAGCCTATCTGAATGGTTGGGACGGGAGCGAGAGCACAAGCTCCCCATTGTAAACAATTAGAGCTGTTTGCAGAAAATACCATTTTGTGTCCATAAAGGGTGGGGATCCAAAAACAATCTCCCCTTAGCAGAATAGGCCCCTACAATGGCCTGACGGATCCATCTGCTGATGGTAGACTTTGTGGGTGCTAGACCCTTCTTGGGCCCAAAAGGCACCACGAAGAATGCATCAGTCTTGCGAAAGGCAGACGTTACCACCAAATAATACTTCACAACACGAACCACATCCAAAGAATGCAGGACCCTCTCCTTGTCATTGCTGGGGTTAGGACAGAGAGAGGGCAGAACAATATCCTGATTTAAATGAAAAGACGAAACCACCTTAGGAGGAAAGTCCGTCTTAAAACGGAAAACCACTTTATCCTGATGTCTTTCAAAATATGGAGCTTGAATAGACAGAGCCGCCAACTCAGAAACACGTCTAACTGAAGTGATAGCTACCAAAAATGCCACCTTCTGCGTAAGGGAAGACAAAGGACTATCATGCAAGGGCTCAAAGGGGGGACCCTGTAGCGCAGAAAGAACCAAATTCAAATCCCAAACCGGAATCAAAGGCTTCCTAGGAGGCCGCACATGCGTAACCCCCTGGAAAAAGGTCTTAACCAAAGGATGTAGTGCAAAAGACTTTTGGAAAAATACTGCCAGGGCAGACACCTGCCCCTTCAGAGTACTGAGTTGGAGCCCTAAGTCCAGACCATGTTGCAAGAACTCCAAAATTCTAGAAACAGAGAATTCCCTACAAGGGAAGGCCCTAGACTCACACCAATCAATATAAGACCTCCAAGTCCTATAGTACACGGATGAAGAAGACTTCTTTCTAGCACGAATGAGAGTCTGAATAACAGCGTCAGAAAGACCTTCCTCCTTCAAGATGGAGGTTTCAGCAGCCACGCCGTCAAAGCCAGCGTTGGTAAATTGGGGTAACGAAGATGACCCTGTGTGAGCAGATCTGGCAGCAGGGGCAGAACGAACTGATCTTCTGCCAACCTTACCACGTCTGCGAACCAGACCTGTCTTGGCCACCTTGGAGCTACCAGAATTGCTGTTGCTCTCTCCAGAGCAAGCTTGCGCACTACTCTGGCCACCATGGGAAACGGAGGGAACAGGTACAGAAACCCCAGATCCCTCCAGTTCAGGGACATGGCGTCTGTCGCGAGAGCCAGTGGGTCCTTCGCCAGAGACACAAAAGCCGGAAGTTTGTGATTGTGACGAGAGGCAAATAGGTCCAACGCCGGTGACCCCCACCTGAGACAAATTGAGTGAAAGACCCTGGGATTGAGAGACCATTCCCCCTTGCGGGCTGACATCCTGCTCAGAGAGTCCGCCTCCGTGTTCTCCACACCTGGGATGTAAACTGCTGAGATACACGGGACATGTCTCTCTGCCCAGTCCAGGATCAGAGACACTTCCTTGAGGGCATTCCTGCTGCGGGTTCCTCCCTGGTGATTGATGTAGGCCACCGCCGTCCGATTGTCCGACCTGACCTGGACCGGCAAGTCTCGCAGTTGATGAGTCAAATGACAAAGAACCAACCTGATGGCCCTAAATTCCAGAACATTGATAGACTCGTGAGCTTCCAGGGGACTCCACAAACCCTGAACTTGCAGATCCTTCCAAAAGCCCCCCCCATCCTGAGAGGCTGGCATCCATAGTGACTATCTCCCACTGAGGAGTCCGAAAGGATCTGCCCCTCAGTAGGTTGGTTGAGTTCAGCCACCACCGAAGCGAGCGGCGAACCCGGGGAGACATCTGAAAAAGATGATCCAGCGACTGAGGAGACCTGTTCCAGACCGATAACAGATGGAGCTGAAGTGTCCTTGTGTGAAACTGAGCAAAGGGAACCGCCTCGAATGAGGCCACCATCAAACCCACCAGTCTCATCCCTAGACGGATGGACGGTCGAGGCATGGACATGAGCGACCGAACCAACTCCTGAATCAGAAGAACCTTGGACTGAGGAAGGAAAACTCTGGCCAGATCTGTATCCAGAGACATTCCCAGAAAGGATACTGTCCTGGACGGGTGTAGGGAGGACTTGGGGTAGTTGATCACCCAGCCGAACCTCTCCAGAGTGGATATTACCGTCCTGGTGTCCAATTCTGCCTGGCTGAATGACGGTGCCATGATGAGGAGATCGTCCAGATATGGCACAATGTGAATCCCCTGCACTCTGAGGAGAGCCATCACCCCAGCAAGCACCTTGGTGAAAACTCTTGGAGCTGTGGTGAGACCGAAGGGAAGAGCTACAAACTGAAAGTGCCGATCCTCCACCGCGAACCTCAGAAACCTCTGGTGTGCGGGAAAAATGGGAACATGGAGGTAAGCGTCCTGAATGTCTATGGACGTCATGAAGTCCCCCTGACGAAGAGAATGAATAGCCGAGCGCAACGTTTCCATGCGAAACCTTCGCAGTCTGACGAACTTGTTGAGAATCTTTAGGTCCAGTATGGGCCGGACGGAGCCATCCTTTTTGGGGACCGTGAACAGATTTGAGTAAAAACCCCGACCCCGGTCTAATGAGGGAACTGGGCAAAAGACTCGATACTGCCGCCCGGAGCTGCTGCGCAGCCAGTGCCTCCGGGGACACCCGAGACCTGAGGAAACGCGGGGGAGGGTAGGACTCGAACTCCAGCTTGTAGCCGGAAGACACCACTTCCCTGATCCACCTGTCCGAGACCTCTCGGCTCCAGACCTGGGAGAAGTGCTGTAGCCGTCCCCCCACCCACACGGGTGAGGGCGCCCCCTCATTGTTGAGCGGGCTTGGCCACGGGTTTGGGTTTTGAGCCCCAACTGTATCCTGAACGGGCACGTCCTCTGCCCCTATTCCAGGAATTTCCCCTTGTAGAAGGGAAGGCGAAACCTCTTCCTGCTCTAGATCCCCGAAAGGAAGGAGTGAAGGAAGACGCTCCTCGAAAGGGGCGACGTTGCTTCTTGCGTTGAGGTAGTTTGCCCCCCTTGGCCACGGCATCCAGCTTGTCTCCAAAGAGCCGTAACCCAACGAAGGGAAGAGCTGTTAGTGACTTTTTTGACCCAAAGTCAGCCACCCACTGGCGTAACCAAATTGAACGCCTGATAGTAACCATTAGAGCAGAGGCTCTACTACTCATCATCAAGGAATCATCCAAAGCGGCCACCATGAAGGACAAAAACCCCTCACATTGTTTTAGTTCACGAAATTCCTCACTGTCCGGATTCAAACCGGAGGAGGATAACAAGTGCCTGACCACCTTTCTCGTAGCCACCGCCAACAGCGATGAGGCACAAACAGGCCTTATTGCTGCCCCAATACTGGCAAAACCATGACAAGCCATCTGGTCAATGCGTTTATCCTCACCATCCTTAAGAGAGGAACAATCAGGGTTGTTCAATACGGCTGAGTTGGATAACCCCAAAATAGGGGCGTCCACCTCGGGGGGAGACGCCCAGCGCTTAACCGTATCCACTGGAAAAGGATACCTCTTATCCCAACTTTGGGGAATACCTGGGAGCCGGGCAGGCCTTTCCCATTCCTTAGAAATAATATTATCAAAATGCTTTTGATTAGGGAATTCCAACCGCGGCTTGGATTCGTCATAAAACTCCCCTTGCTGTTGAGGAACCTCCGCCGGAGGCGAGATAGCAAGCACCTCAAACATCTGAGTCAGAACATTAGGAGTATCCAAGGAAGTCCCTGAGCTCCGATCGGAATCAGCACCAACAAATTGCTGATCATCAGAAATATCTGAATCCTCAAATAATTCCCCTTCTTCTAGAGGGGAATAATCTGACCAATCCAGGCCGTCCTCGTCATCATCATATTCAAAATGATTAACCGGTGATAAATGCTTCCTCTTAGCCGGTGCTTTCTTGGCAACCGTGGAGGAAATGAATTTTTCAATACTGGCCAACCTGGCACACACATCAGATTGCGACTGCCCCCCCCGTGGCAATCTCACACGGGGCACGGGTCAAAGTGGGAGGGGGAGAGGATGAAGCCGCCTGCGCTGACCCAGATGCCTGGGGACCGGACTGCCGTGCAATAGTCTGCTGTGCACATGATATACATAGGAAAAAATCATCCCCTGTTAGGGATACCCCACAACCCATACACTTCCGGGATTGTCCCGAGGGGAGCCCGGAATCTTGGGATGCCTCCATATGGTGAACTTGAATAGTCGCTATGAGTGAGGGAATTACGCTATTAAGCAACCCGGGATGCCCTTATATTGTCCAAGTGGGAGGTTTTGTAATAAATAGCAAAAGTACCCAGGTACTCTAGGACCAGGAGAAACATGAAAAAATTCCTGGCAGTTCAGCCTGAAAAACATAGAAAAAGACAGTAAGAGGTTCTCCCTATATAAACCTATATCTATTATACCTATATATATACATATATATATGCAAATATGTACAGATAAGCAACGGCCGCAGGGCCACTCACTGAGTCTTTGGGCGCCAATACACTGTGTCCTCTGCCTGAGGTAACACAGATCAGAGCGGGAGATGCAGCAGGGGGGCGTGGCCAGCGTGGATCGCGCGCTGCAAGGCTCCGCCCAGCAGCTCCAAACTCCTAAACGGCGCGGGCTGCGGCCTCATCCCGAAGGCCCGGCCCCGCCCCCTCACTGAAGAGCGTGAGGGGAGAAATCCTCCCCTCAGTTCTGAGGTAAAATCCAGTGTCTGTCAGCAAAAAAGATTGCAACAAGTTTACATTATAACTATTCATACCAGAAAAGTAAACATTTTAAACAAACATTTCAAATAAATCTATTTTCCAGGCGCCCCCATAGAAAAACACCAGAAGCTGAATAAGCTGAAGGTAAAATCCAGCACCTGTCTCAGCTCTGAGGAAAAAAACCCAGCACAGTGTCTGTCAGACGTGAGGGGAAGCTCCCCTCCATTAACACTCGCGCACCGGTGCCGCAGGCAGCCGCGGCAACGGGCGCATAATAGAGCCGGTAGCAGCCCGCATAACAAGCGGAGCTGCTCCCCGCTCGGTCACGCTACCAGCTCCAAACTCCTAAAGGGCGCGGGCTGCGGCCTCATCCCGAAGGCCCGGCCCCGCCCCCTCACTGAAGAGCGTGAGGGGAGAAATCCTCCCCTCAGCTCTGAGGTAAAATCCAGTGTCTGTCAGCAAAAAAGATTGCAACAAGTTTACATTATAACTATTCATACCAGAAAAGTAAACATTTTAAACAAACATTTCAAATAAATCTATTTTCCAGGCGCCCCCATAGAAAAACACCAGAAGCTGAATAAGAAGCCTCCACACAACTAAAAAAGGGGAATAGGACATTTAAGGGGAAAATTAAACTCTTGGACAGGGCATCCCAAACCGGAGTCACCAACCCGGTATAACCGCCTACCCTCTTTATAGGGTCTCGCGGTGGAGCATAGCTCCTGAGCACCTGAGGTGCTGTTATACCCTCGCTCGGACAGCAGTCAAGACTGGGAGGCATTTAAATAGCTATATATTAATAAAGGGAATAAAGAGTCCGAACGGAAATAAAAATATATATAGGCCGGAAGTAGACCCGGCTACCTTAAAGTCCCCCTGTGCAAGGAGGAGATATCATCTGCTGCTTGCTCGCCGTCTGCAGAGATGAAGACTGGGTAATGAGTGGGAGGTCCCAGGTACTTATGGACTGGGAGGGGCTTTCTTTCCTCCAATCATCTCTGCAGAAGCCCTCTACAGGACCATACTACCCACAGGTAATGAATATCTTGAAGCGGGGTGTGTGACATACTTAGAATAGGCTCTGATTAGATGAGAGCACCTTCTCATGCGCTGTTGAAAGGTGAGTTTTTATGGGTGTCCTAAGGGGATGCCCAGCGAAAAGCCAGCTGCCGGCCCTGGAATTTTTTAGATTTTGTTCACCTTCCGTGCTGCTGGTGATTTCCTCCAGGTGCTGAGCTTATCAAGCATGTTTTTTCTTATGTTGGAATGTTTGTGTTTTATGGAAACAGTTGTCACTACCTGCGATCTGTTACTATTAGCAACTGTATGCCAAGTCTGTACACCATAATATACACTGTCAAAAAAGCCACAGAAAATGTACTTTAACATGACAGCTCTCTTGTTTGCTACTTTTTGGCTTCCTTTTACTCTTAGTTTTGAGGGGGGTTTTCTGATAGGCACACTGCAGGTCTACTTTAAAGAACTACTATTAGTAAAATGGAGGTGCCCATTCCTATCATTTTAATTTTGACTGTTGGTAAATGAAAATATTATCAAAGGGCCAGTAGGTGGTGCTGTACACCTTGATGTCCTCAATAAGCAGTGAAGGCTACCATTTTCTGTTATTCAGAACACTAATAGAGGGGAAGCAGGGACTCCATATTGTTTAGCATTCACAGGCAGGTACGGCCTTCCTGCCTTTTCCCCTCATGGGAGTTTGTTCTAGTGGGTCAGGACACTTACCAGCCAAAGATTTAGGTTTGAGGTCTCCTTTACAATACTTACTAAAGGACTTTAATAGCATGGGGGCATCTTCATTCTTATCACTGTCCCACAGCCTGATGCATTTTCCTTGTGAAAGCTGGCAGCCAATCAAGTTCACTGGCTGTTGGTTGCACTGCAATCTGCATGGCCGCTGGGAAAATCTGATTGTCTGTTAGTGGACACGGGGCAGCAAAGGCGGAGGTGAAGTGAGTATAACGCTGCTGGGCATTCATGAGCAGCAGGGCATTCTGAACGGGGATGCCCCAGTGCCCAATTGACCTGCAGTCAATTTCAACTGGAGGTCTTCTTAAAATATTTTCAGTTTAGGTGATGTTGCATCATTTTCTCTCTGTGTCGGCCCAGGAAGTTGAGCTCACAGTAGAGCCTTGAGTTTGAAATTTTCCCAGCCCTGCTGTTTATCCAATGGGATGCATTGGCTGCCAGTCATGTAACTGATCAAGCACCCTCATTGAAATATTTATAATATAAAAGCTGATAGCTGTGCCGGTGGTGGCAATATAGTGTAGTATGCTTGGGGGGATTTCTCAGCAGCAGGTGGCCCAATGCGTGATGTTACCAATCTGTCCTTAAAGCGGTCCTTCACTCTGAATAAGAGTCTATCTTATATGTTTCCTGCACCCTGCACATACAGATTGCTCACATTAAAAATCATCCTACCTGCATCTATTGCATGTTATGAGCCTTTAAACATCCAAGATGGCAGCTCATGGAGCATCAGGCAGCCTGTAAACAGGAAGTACCTACTGACTGTGCTGCTCTGCATTCTGGGATTGCTGACCTTTTCCTGACCCCAGCTCTGCTCTGTCTGAGCAAAGCACAGCTATAACCCGCCCCCCCAGTATTTTATCCCACTCTCCTCTCCTCAGTAAGTGTGATGCTTCTGAGTCAAGATGGCGGCAGCCGTATCCTAAAGTCTTGAACACAGTTGCAGCCCAGTGGGGGAAAGAATAATAAGTAAGTGACTAACAACTTAAAATGTATTAATTTTATATGCTGGGGAATCTTTTTTAAGGGTTTGGGGTTTTCAATAAATCATGGTGAAGGTCCGGTTTAAGGGGGCACTGTTGGACCTACCCAAAGGAAACCCCTATAAATGAGCTTTCTTTGTAAAGCAGACCTCCACGTGATGTTATTGCAGCATCCCCCCAGGCATTTCAATTTCAGAAACCCACTAATTATTGGGGTAAATCACTCATTCACTCTAGGTCCTGTATGACCTCTAGCAGTTCACGGATTTAGGAACTTAGATGGGTGAATACACGACCCGATTAAGTGTGGTGGAGGCCCCCATAAGTATCTCTAGATTAATTGCTTCTCTTGTTACCAAGTGGTGGAGACCCGGGGGCTGCCTGGAGCTCACATTAAAAATCATCCTACCTGCATCTATTGGGTTTCCCCCCCATCCCCTTTTATCTGGCCACTGTAAGCATGAGACCTGTGATTTAAAGACATTTCCAATGTCTCTTTTTCAGGAATGTGAAAGAAAGGACAGCCCTATGGACAGTTTTAATTTAGGTCCATATTAGCAGGGGCAAAGTCTCTAAATAACCCCTGCTACTCCCTTACCGCAACTCTCCCTTTAGCTTAGGCCCAGTCCCACAGCATTCTGGGCCATCAAGCTGCATGGTTATGATGAGTGACATTCTTGTCCTGCAATACCTACAGTGACTGGGTGATGAGATTGCCAACTCACATCCAGCAGGAAATGCCATTTAATGTTCTCATATAATATACTTAGGAAACCTCACAATGAGATGAGATTGCAATGCCAGTGGCTTAAGAGGACTGCGCATCTGCCATGGGAATGGGCAAAATGCTGGGCCAGGTGAGCTTAGTTTTTTTTTTTATTAACTATCCTTGTTTAGCCTAGTGCAGGGGGAGGAACCCACCTCCCATATCCACATACCCCTTTGTGCAAAAAGAAATAGGATATAATAAAACAAGCAAAATAGTGTACTATGTTTTATTACTGGTGCTGTATTCGTTGCTACACAAGCAATCACCATGCACCGTGCACACATTCATCAATTGCTTGGCTAATGGCACCCATGTGAGCCACGAGGGTGCAGACCAAGTGAGAAATGTGGCATAATTTCGAGCTTACTTGTGCACTTTAAAACATTTTTGCAGCCCCCCCCCAAAAAAACTCCATACACCTCATGTGTCTCACGCAGACTACCGGCGATAGTGCGCCGCTGCAGATCTTACCTGGCACGACCCCCTCCATTCACTGCAATGGAAAGGGGTGTGTTAGGTCTTTAGATGCCCCCTATCTGTTGCAGTGACTGGAGGGGGGATTCTTGCTATTTCCAGTCATTCTATGGCAGTCATCAGTATGCACTACATAAAATGCTGATTGGAGGAAAGCCCACACATATGCTGTGGGAACCCAGAAGAGGTAGGAAGATCCAGTGAGCTGCGCAGATTCGTACATCAGGGCGTCCTAAATTGTGGGTTTGGGTGCCAAGGGAGGGGTACCATTTGGTACTTGTTCAGATGTAGAACAGCTTATTTGATTGAGGCCATCTGTCAACCTGCTAATTATTTGGTCTGCAGGGTGGCATTGCCAGCAAAAGGTCTCCCAGTTCCTCATCCTATAATGCCACTGGGCAGACACTGTCCCTTACTGGACGAACACCTGGGTTGACATAACGGTAATGGTGCAAAGCACCAAAAAACACTCCAAATTCCAAATGTTCCAAATGTTTTGCACTAAAATTACAAAGACCTCAAAAAACATAAAAGTGTCCCTAACCCTTTCCCTACGCCATTCAAAACTCCAAATCATGTGACTGACCGTAAAGACATGAACAAATGAGCCAGAGCCAGTGTTCTCTCTCTATATTTTATATATAGTTATATATATATATTTATTTATACCAGAAGTCAGTGTTGTTTCATTCATTCATGGTCGTGCCCACCCCCTCCCCCACCCTGTCTGATCACCCCCTTCCTCAGGGGGGTAGGAACCTAGAACATGATTGGCGCTTATTGTGGATAGATGGGGCAGAATTGGTTGGTTGTGAACCCTCTTGGATTACCCATCGATTTGACCTCACACACGATATTTGTGCCAAAATCATTGTATTTGGGACTGGAAGGGAAAACCACCAAATCTTTATTTCAGATTTTGAACAAGTTAACTGCTACTGGAATCAAAGGTGTTCATAAGGCTCCATATGTTCCAAGGGTTTGTGCTGCCTTCACACACATTGGATCTGATCTATGAAATATTAGAATAATGGATCTTCATTCTATTCAATCAAAACATTGGTTTTCCTGATTCTCTGTAGGCAGAAGTGTGAACCTACGTTGGATTTTGCATGTTGAGTTGTACAGAATGAAATAACGTGTGGTAGTTGGGGAATGAAAAAAAAATCGATGCTTGCTCAAACAAAAATGGATGCGTTTGTGGCTAGCATTTAGGGGGCAGGCCAAGAATGGGTCACAAACCAGGCCAATACTTATGTACATCTTGAAGAGATTGTCCAAGCTAAGTGTAAAAACAAATCATTGTTGGAATACCTGCTATACAAAGTATTTATCCTGGTGAGCTGCTGAATAATTGTTGCTCAGATTTAACTATTTTTATGTAGCCCAGCCCCTGGATTTTATTTATATCTCACCACTTATTTTTAGCTTTAAAAGCTGGACTTTATAAGCAGCTTTATTTAGCGGCACACCAGGATGAATCCTCTGCATGGCAGACAAGCAAACAATTTGATTTTACATGTAGCCCGGAGAATCCCTTTAATGGCTTGAGCCAACATTTTGGTTAAACGTCACTGTAAAGATAAAAAGATAAGCAAGGGAGGAGGCACACACATGGGGAGACTCAAACATACGAGACAACAAGGGGCATTGTGGGAAGAATTTAGGAAACCTGCTTAGTGGTTAACGATAGACTTCTCTACCAGTTTACTAATGGGTGGGCAGATAATGACTGGCCGTAGTGGGAGCAGCCAATATAGGTACCCCTGTGGCTACATGAACCATTGGTTAAGAACCACGCCAGTAAAAATAAAAGACTGGAATGTACTGTAGGCCCTACTTGGTCAATATGAACAAAACCCCTGAGCAAGCTCTAAGGCATTGAGTGACAGTGACAGTAAGGAGTGAATCGGCAGCCTCTCAAGCCTTATGACATCACATGAGACGGTCACAAGCACAGCATGAAGGAAAGGAGGCGGCAGATCTTCCCCTGAGAAATGATGACGCGAGTGTGTAGGAACGGGGGAGGGGGGGGGGGGTTGGGGGAGAGGGCGCCCAGAACGAGAGAGATTGCGAGCGTGTGACGCACAATCCGGTGAGTGTGTCCGACGAGGAGACGACTCGAAGTAAAATGAACTCCAAAGAAAGAAAGAAAATACAATTCTGTGAGTACTCACCTGCAGAATTGTTTTTACTATGCACAGCACAGCCTGCTTCATGAAGTCCTTACATCTGGGGTATTCCTCCACAAGGTGGCGCAGTGGACTGCAGAAGTTTTGTGGCCCCATATAAAAACGGTAATCACCCATAGACCGACAGTGTTGACAAGCAGTTATACAAGAAGCCGGGAGGTAAAAAAAAACCCTTAACAAACTTGGAGCAATCACCATAAAGAGGCAACCAAGAATAACGATCACAAGGGAGAGATGAAGCAGGCCGTGCTGTGCATAGTAAAAACATTTCTACAGGTGAGTACTCACAGAATTGTATTTTTCCAAATGCACAGCACACCCTGCTTCATGAAGTCCTTGGATCTGGGACATCCAAAAGCAGTGTCCGTAAGGTAGGGTGGGATCCCCAAAGAGTAACGGCAGGCAGTTCAAACCACTACTGCCTGAAGTACTTTGTGGCCAAAAGCAGCATCAGCTGAGGCCTTAACATCAACCTTGTAAAACTTGGAAAAGGTATGAACAGAAGACCAAGTAGCGGCCTTACAAACTTGTTTAACAGAAGCTTGGTGCTGAAAAGCCCAAGAGGCACCAACAGCACGAGTGGAATGAGCAGTAATCCGGAAAGGAGGAACCTTTCCTTTTAGCAGAATAGGCTTGTACCACCGCCTGACGTATCCACTTGCTAATAGTAGATTTAGCCGGAGGCAAACCCTTCCTAGGTCCAGCAGGAAGAACAAAAAGAGCATCAGATTTCCTGAAAGACTCAGTAGCAACCAAATAAAACTTCAATGCCCTGACAACATCCAGAGAATGAAGGGTCCGTTCCTTGGAATTAGCAGGGTTAGGACACAAGGAAGGAAAGACAATGTCCTGATTGAGATGAAAAGCAGACACAACCTTAGGCAAGAAATCCGGCTTAAACTGAAACACCAACTTATCCTGATGCCGCTCAAAATAAGGAGGTTTAATGGAAAGCGCCGCCAGCTCAGAAACTCGCCTGACCGAAGTAATAGCCACCAAAAAGGCCACCTTAAGAGTCAGAATGGGCAACGCAGCCCCACGGATAGGCTCAAAGGGAGGACCCTGCAGAGCACACAACACCAGATTTAAGTCTTAAACCGGTAGCAAAGGTTTACGTGGCGGATGCACATGAGTAACTCCCTGGAAAAAAGTCTTAACCAGCCGGTGATTGGCAAAGGATCTTTGGAAAAAAATAGCCTGTCCCTTGAGGGTACTAAGTTGAAGGCCCGAATCCAAACCATGTTGTACAAAGGGATAGAAAACACCCGACAAGGAAGAGACTTGGACTTACACCAGGCAATGTAAGCATGCCAGACCCTGTAGTAGATAAAAGACGAGGACTTCTTCCGAGCCCGAATCATAGTATCAACAACAGAGGCCGGCAACCCCTTGTCCATCAAGATGGAGGTTTCAGAAGCCAAGTCGTTAAAGCCAGCGTTTGTAAATTGGGATGGCGCAGCTGTCCCTGAGTGAGAAGATCTGGATCCTTGGGCAAGAAGTACCGGTCTGCTGCCAACTGCACGACGTCTGCGAACCACACCCTCCTCGGCCAACAGGGGGCCACCAGAATGGCTGGTACCCCCTCCTGGGCTATCTTACGCAGCACCCTGCCCAGCAGAGGAAAGGGAGGGAACACATAGAGGAGCCGAAACTCCGTCCAAGGAATCGCTAGCGCATCCGTGGCGAAGGCCAGAGGATCCTGCAACAGGGAAACAAATCTTGGAAGCTTGTGATTGTGGCGGGACGCAAACAGGTCCACATCCGGCAGACCCCAGCGGTGACACAGGGAGTGAAATACCTTGTTGCTGAGGGACCATTCCCCCAGCTGAGACATCCCCCTGCTCAGGGAGTCTGCCTCCAGGTTCTCCACCCCCGGAATGTAGACCGCCGAGATGCAATGGACATTCTCTTCCACCCAAGACAGTATCAGGGACACTTCCTTGAGGGCTCGCTTGCTCCGAGTCCCCCCCTGATGATTGATGTAGGCAACCGCCGTCTGGTTGTCCGAGCGAATCTGAACAGCCCGACCCCGAAGGCGTGGGGTCAACTGGGAGAGAACCAACCTGATCGCCCGCAGTTCTAAAATGTTGATGAGTGCATGGGCCTCCTGGGGGCCCCACTGACCCTAAAATTTCAAAGACTTCCAAACTCCCCCCCAACCGGTCAGACTGGCATCCGTGGTGACAATCTCCAAGCACGGCGGCAGAAAGGTCCTGCCCACTAGAAGATTCCTTGAGTCCAGCCACCACAAGATGGACTGTCTGGCCAGAGGGGACAGAGCAAACTCCTGATCCAGGGACACAGGGTCCCGATCCCAAACTGACAAGAGATGCAACTGAAGAGGCCTCATGTGAAACTGAGCAAAGGGAACCGCCTCGAAGCAGGACACCTTCAGGCCCACTAACTTCATCCCCTGCCGAATGGAGGGATGATGACACAAAAGCAGAGCCTGTGCCTGCAACTGAAGGCCCTCCACTTTCTGCTGAGGGAGAAATACCTTGACCTGAGAGGTATCCAGAGTCATGCCCAGAAAGGACCTCGCCAAAGACGGAGACAGCGAAGACTTGTGATAGTTGCTCACCCAGCCGAAGGACTCGAGAGTGGAGGTCACCACCTGAGTATCCTTCTCGGCCTGATGAAGAGACTGAGCAGCAATTAGAATGTCGTCCAGATAAGGGAGGATGCGAATGCCCCGGTTCCTCAGAAGTGCCATTAAGCCCCGCCAGCACCTCGGTGAACACCTGAGGCGCCGAGGTGATACCGAACGCCCCAAACTGGTAGTGCAGATCCTCCAGAGCGAACCTCAGAAATCTCTGATGACCTGGGATGATTGGTACGTGAAAATAGGCATCCTTGATGTCCACAGTGGTCATGAAGTCGCCCGGCCGGAGGGTACTGACAGCAGAGCGTAGCGTCTCCATGCGAAAGTGCTTGAACCGGACAAACCTGTTGAGACCCTTCAAATCCAGGATGGGCCTCAGAGAACCGTCCTCTTTGGGAACCGTGAAATGATTGGAGTAGTACCCCTGGCCCTGTTCCTGGTAAGGTACCTGGCAGACGACTCCTGACTCCAACAGGCGTTGAACTGCTAGGCACAAACCCTGAGCTGACAGAGGGTTTTGAGACATCCAGGATCTGAGGAATCTTGGGGACGGCCAGGCTGCAAACTCTATCTTGTAACCAGAGGACACCACCTCCTGAATCCACCGGTCTGAGACGCGAGGCCTCCAGACATGAGCAAAGAGCCAAAGCCACCCCACCCAGACGGGTGAGGGCGCCTCCTCATGCCTGAGGGGCCTTGGGAGGGGGTTTGGGCTTGGATCCCCATGAGAGACCGGGACAACCACAGAATCTGCCACGGCCCCAAGCATCTCTGCGGCTACCCAAGAAGAGGGAGCCACGGCCTCCTCTGGAAGCACGAAAGGAGAGGAAGAAAACGGAGGGCCCCCGAAAGGGCAGAGGCTGCTTCCTACGCTGAGGTAACCTACCATCCTTGGTCAGAACATTCAGACGCTCACCAAAGAGATGAAGCCCCGCGAAGGGAAGCCTGATGAGAGACTTATTAGCAGCAGAGTCAGCTGCCCACTGGCGCAACCAAACAGATCGGCGCATAGCCACCAAGAGGGCCGAAGCCCTACCGCCCAGCCGGACGGCATCATCCATGGCAGACAGCACAAATGCAACAAAATCAGAGCAAAGCAAGAGGGCCCTATAATCCTCCCTCCTCCTACCAGCCATGGTGCCATCCGCGAGACGCTTGATCTTCTTCTGAAGGGCAATGGCCGTAATGGCAGCGGCACAAACCGGACACAGGCCTGCCCCTACATAGGTGAAAGGATGACAGGCCAGCTGATCCATACGGCGATCCACGCCATCATGCAGTGTAGTAGTGTCAGGGGACGGCATGACCAAAGTGTTATTAGACAGCCCTAGAACAGGAGCGTCCACCTCAGGGGGACACGACCAGCGCTTGACCAGGTAAGCAGAAAAAGGATACCTTCTGTCCAATCCCTTGGGCACCGTGGGCAATCTGTTAGGATGTTCCCACTCCTTGAGCACCATATTGGAGAAGTGACCCTGCTCCGGGAACTCCAAGCGTTGCTTGTCAGGGCGAAAGAGCTCACCCTGCTTCCTCTTCGCATCAAGGGATGCCCACAGAGAGGGCCAGGAGGGAAAAAGGTGGTGGGGGGGGGATGGACCGGGAGAACCACAATACACAGTTATCCGCCTGAAAGACATAAGCAAAAGAGACACATAAGCATCCTGCAGTACATGCCCCAACAAGAAGAAACAACCCCCATGGGGGACTCACGGACCAAAGGCACAACGCACACAGCGCACCCAGGCGATCACCGTACAGCCGGGCCAACCGCGAATGGAAGATCAGATGAACAGATCACCACCGCAGCCCACGTTGAAAGATGGGCCTCCGGACACAGGGCACCAGCACGCAGCAGCCGCAAAATGGCGCGGAGATCGAGAACCTCGAGGGGCGGGCAGCGGAGGCATGACGCCCCCCCCCGAAGAGCACGAAAACGCGTCCATGTGACCCGCGTCAGCGCCATGATAGTCTGCAGCACAATTACAGTAAAAGACCCGCCCGCCATGGAGCGTGGTACAACCGTGGCGGCTGCGAGACAACAAAACGGGACAACTACCAAATCACCACCCGCCGCTAACACCCCCCCCCCGACGAACATGCGTCGGGGAGAGGGGGAGCAGGGGAGAGGACAGGCATGCGGCGGGAGCCGTCTAAACGGGGCCGGAGGGTAGGGAGAGGGGCAGGAGACACCACAGGGAAGAAAGACAATAAAAAAGGGGAGACTGGCAAGGGACACAAGTTCCCAAACACAACTCACCCCCTACACATAGCGAAGGCAGGATCTCTTCATCCCTCAGCAGGCTCACCATAAAAGCCTATGGCCGGCTACCCTTTGTGGTACAGGGTCTGCGGCTTGGAGCAGCGCTCCCGGAGAACCTGACACTAGTGCTCCTCTACCCTCACCCGATCCGACAGCCAAGGCTGGGAGGTACAGAGGGTCAGGAAGCGGGTGGAAATAGAATTGCAGGGCCGCAGGCTTGGTTGCCCCGGTCACCTGCGCAACATAGAGAGCCATCTTCTATCTTGCAGTATCACTGCAGAGGAAACACTGGAGGTCTATGGGTGATTACCGTTTTTATATGGGGCCAGGAGGAGCCACAAATCTTCTGCAGTCCACTGCGCCACCTTGTGGTGAAATACCCCAGATGTAAGGACTTCATGAAGCAGGCCGTGCTGTGCATTAGGAAAAGAAAACACACCCCGATCTTGAGTGTCTATACGTGGCCCCCTTCGCTTTAGTGTCAGGAAGTCCAGCACTCCCCAGAAGAGTGCGTTGGTAAGTGGAGCACACAACGTGCAGTCGTGTCAGGATGTGGCAGACACACCAGAGGGTGGTTGGAATGACACATAAGCGAGAAGCACACATAGGCACGGCTGGAAGGTTCTTTTCCCCCACTTCAGCGAGAGTTGTCCTCCCGTTCTCGCTTCTCTAAGACCTCCGGCTTCTGTTTTGCCACCAATCCGCGGGACTGCAAAGACTGAAAGAAATGGAGAAGACATGAATGAGAATCCTTAAACAATAAAGTGCCTTTGTCTAATGCAAATGAATGACATGTCTTAGTGTAAGTTTACAGTCACCCCTCTGGATAGGACCAATATATATACAGGGCTGTATTTAACATTAGGCAACTCTAGGCCTGTGCCTAGGGCGGCCAGCTGCATAGGGCGGCCTCTCTGCAACAATAAAATGTCCTTTTACTTGTTAAAGCTTCCGGCCGACCACACCCTATACTGCCCCTCCCCATATGTTAATACATGTGTAATGATACCGCCCGCCAGATGGCCCCCCCCTCCCCTCCCACAGTACAATGGGGTATATTCATATGTTAATGTGCGCGGGTAATGTTGCCGTCCGTCCGCGCAAATTCTCCCCAGCACTACATAGCAATACACCACATGTGAAGTTGCCGGGCTGCCACCCCGCCCCTCTCTGCACTGCCTGCCAATAGAGGGGCCCCTGTACCTCCCACTGCCTCTGCAGGGGCGGCTGGGAATGCACACGTCACTTCCAGCATGCTCATCATCAAAGTAGCTTGTGCGGAGCTCCATTCAAGGTAACAGAGGCAGCGGGGAGAAGCTAAGGGAAGCTTATGAGACAGCAAATGTGCCAAGCCGAGTCCTGATCACATGAACGGTTTCATGGTGGCGGGGGTGGGGCGACATTAACCCGTGCCACCAATGTTTTAAATATCTATGTAGTGCACTGATAGAGGAAGTGGGCTGCCAGCATTTGCCTGCAATACCTGTACAAGTCATTTTCAGAACTTTTTTTGGTTGCTTAATTTCACATACTCTTTTTTTTTTCACTCTCTCCATCTATCTAGCTTCACTGTCTGTCTGTCTCTCTCTCTCTCCCTGACTATGACCATCTATCTATCTATCTATCTATCTATCTATCTATCTATCTATCCATCCAACCATCCGTCTATGTCTGTCTATCTATCCTTCCCATATCTATCAATCTATCCATCCATCCTTCTGCCCATCTATATATCCCTCTGTCTATCTATCTATCTATCTATCTATCTATCTATCTATCTATCTCATATCTATCCCTCTGCCCATCTGTCTGTCTGCCCACCCATCTATCTGTCTGTCTAGCTATCTATATATCCTTCCCATATCTATCTATCTATCTATCTATCTATCTATCTATCTATCATCTATCTATCTATCTATCTATCTATCTATCTATCTATCTATCATCTATCTATCTATCATCCGACCACCCGTCTATCTCTGTCTATCTATCCTTCTCATATCCATCTATCTATCCTTCCCATATCCATCTATCTATCCTTCCCATATCTATCTATCTATCTATCTATCTATCTATCTATCTATCTATCTTTCCATATTTATCTATCTATCTATCTATCTATCTATCTATCTATCTATCTATCTATCTAACTATCTATCTTTCTATATCTATCTATAGGAACTCACCTCCTCCATAATCCCTTCTGCCAGCTGCTGTATTAACTCCCCACATGACTGCAGGAATCCTGTGGGGATTGCCCTTCTAGCAAATATTACTGGATAGTCACAGTCACGTAGGGCTGCAATGCAGAATTGGCTCCCAGAAGTGTAGAGTAATGGCACCAAGGAAAGGGCTTTCCTGGTCAGTTTGCTGTGTAGGGCATTAAAAAAATCATATGCCCCTGCTGCCAGTTACATTAGGAAAACATTTATTTTTGAGGAGGGCGCATGTCTGAAAAAGTGCCTAGGGCAGCATAAATTCTAAATACAGCCCTGTATATATATATATATATATATATATATATATATGTATATATATATATATATATATATATATGTCTCGTTTTACTATCGGTAGCCAGTTTCCTTTGGGTATTGCGTAATTGGACAGTTATTGTTTGTACAGACTTTATAAATAAAGCTAGTCTGTGATTTGAGATTCTGTCATTCTGCGACTGATCTATCAATGCATCTTTATCCCGCTCTTGACCTCTTTACCAAAAATGGCAACTGAAGGCTGGAGTTAATTCTCTTCTCATAAAAGCAAATCGCAATTGAACAGGGAGCATGTCAGGCCGTTTAAGCTGGGTGTACTTAAGGTTCGGCCCAATGAAGACAAACATTTCATGTTTATACTAAAATTAAAAGTACTTTTGGGTATGATGGAGATTCAAAGACTTGTCTCGCGTTGATGGCGTTTTTTTGGGTTTACTAAGATGTGGTGTGACAATTTCTGATTGGTAAAGCAAAACTGCTAGAATTAACACCAAATCTCTGACATGATGCCATATGGGAATTCCCCAGAGAATTACTCATATAATGTGACTGTGTTCTGTGTTTTCATATGTAGAAACCTACGGCCTGCTACCAATTGCTCTAGGGGTTACCGTTTCAATTTGGTTAGGGCTGTGTTTTGCAATAGGTCAATTATTGGTTAATTATTTTGTAAAAAGACAGCCAGTCATTTAGGTCTATGCAATATCATAATAACATATCCCACACTGTATTTCCATCAGCTGATGACATGATAATTTGTTCTGTCATGGGCCCCCTAGGAATAATGTGCGTTAGCATGCGCAGAAATGTTCTCATTGGCCCTTCGGGGCATTGGTTCCATGAACCTGTGCAAACTACTGTGCACACTGTCTGGACAAGTATTCATGTGCAAGGGCCTTTACATAAGGAGCTGATTCAACAAGATGGCACAGGAAGATATTCATAGCATCCTTTCAGCCCATCCCTTGTTCCAGTTCCTAGGGAGTTTCTGTTTCCTGACTGTTACTGATCCATTGCTTGGATGCTTGACTACATCTTCTGCTTCCACCTTGTGAACTCTGCTTTGGGTTATTGACTCTGCTATGGATTTTGACTTTCTTTAGATTCTTGTTGCCTGTCTATGACCTCAGCTCTCCTCTCCCATCACTACCTATCTGTTGCCTATCAAGCTTCTGCCACTCCACCGGCACCAAGGAAATAACTGCTTGCCTGTCCAGACTCTATTCCCTGGTAGTACAACCTGGGGCTTCCTTGTAGCCCAGGTTCCCTTGTTGGGGGCTCTAGTGGGAACAAGGGTTGCCCTTAGACCTGAGTTGGGTCAACTGTTAGGTTTAGATCATTAGCCTTTGGTGTCTGCCTTACCATCCCTGCTACCAGGACTCAACTTCTGTACCAGTGTGATAGTAGCTATACCTCAGCTTACTTTTGGTAGCTAACACAGGACAGAGGTTTCGGACCTTCCCATTTTCTGAAGCTGCATTCAAAGTGTGGTCCTTCCCTTCTTGGAGATGTGGTTGGGAATGCAGAATATAACCAAAAAAGGAATACACCATCCACAATAGAATAAAGCGTGTGCTCACTCAATGACAAATTCCACACAAAGACACTTCGCCTTACCTCCATTGGGTTCACAGTTATAGTCATTGCAGAGTCCTCCCAGAATGGATCCCTCTGATTGGTTCCTTCCATCTCCTCCCCATCGGAGCCAGCTCTTTGCCGCACATTGTGTATCCTCGACAGGCCCAGAGTAACAATTAGCGCCAGGAAGCCGATGCACACCACAATGATCACCATGGCAACACCAGGAAACACTGCAGAGAGGAGATGGGGTTACAGCCAATAAGGTTTCTAATGAGTACAGGAAGTGCTTTGACACTACACAATGCACACAAAGCAGTGGCACGGAGTATGGAGGGGGAAGCATTGCTTTGTTTAGCATCCTGATTATTACTTTTATAGAGGTAGGGTGAGGGCTCCACCTATTTGTTGGCTGCCATCATATGGTTAACTAGAAATTGACATGTGTGAAGAGGTTGTACAAACCTGAACTGTGGTTAGGACTGACCAGCGCATGACCAGATAACTCTGCAGGGGCGGGGTGTATGTTGTGGACAAATTGCTGCTGTACTGATTGGACATGACCAGGAGAGACGGCATGGACCCCGTGCAGTACATCAACCTGAAGGGAAGACAAATGGGTCATGGTCAGCCTACATGGGTCATGTTGGAAACCATATGGAGTGTTAAAGAATAACTATCATCTAACACTTTTTAAAAAAATTAAACGCTAGTATATAATGGTGTGTAGCAAATAAATATTTGATTAATTTACATGTTTATTTTAACAAGATAATTTCCTCTGTCATTTTTTTAAAAAATTCAGCCTCAGCAGAAAGATGGAAACCTCTTCTATACATCACCCGGATTTACATAGAAAACACTGGAACCTACACAAGCCATTCATTATTTAAAGCCCAAATCTGAACATTAATGGTGGAAAAGATGCCTGTTTGGCTTTTTATCTTCGTTTGCCAATCCTGTGATGCAAGTGTTCAATGTGTGACATTACTCCTAGTGTCATACTGCACATTAAACAGTAGATGGGGCACATTACAATAAAACCATACAAAACTGGCTCATGATTGTGCTGTACGACAGTTAAGAATAGGTAAATAGAGGGAATGAACTAACAGGTTGAGGGGATATAAGACGCAGATTCGGGGAAGCAGAAATTAGTTATCAAGAGCAAACACATAGCTATGAAACCCCTTGCCAGGCAGCAGAGAGGCTGGGTATAGTTTCTAAATTACAATCTACATGTCACATATCTCTTCTCAGGTCTGATCTTCATAGTCTCTACTAATATCAATATAATAGCAAATCTTTTTATTTACGCCCCACCTCCGAGGATCTTTCTGGATGGAAATGATTTATATTTTCTGGAAACATTGATAAAGAAATGCAGTGGGGCAATTATGAACATAGAAATTGAAGGGCACAAGGCTCGATTCAGAGACACATTCGTCCGGACTTCCGTAGCTGTCTGTGAAAGTTTGGGTGGGTGTTTTTTTTTGCTTTTTTTCGTCCATTTTCTACTTGCACGAACGTTCGAACTAATACGTAAATGCTCTTTCGATGATCCAAAGGAAATCGGAAGTTTTGCGGAAGTTCGGAACATTTTCCAATCCAAATCGGAAATTTTTTGTTCGTTCAGATAACTTCCGTAATGGGATGGGTTCCCGTCTGATTCAGAGAGCTGATTTCCGACGGACCACCACCCTATAAATCCGTTTCATTTCCAATCCACTTACGGGACCTATGAGGGCTTGGATTGCTATTGTTGAACATGTTTTGCGGCTATGTGGAGGAGTCTGCGCACCTTTAGCACCAAGGCATTGCATGTATCAGCATGGCCGAGGCCATAAATTGTATAGCAATGCATACCTAAATCAATACATTTCATGTATGCCTTATAGAAGCATTTTAATGCTGACCTTAATTAGTCCTTAGCATGTAAACCTTTATTTTCCCACACATGCATATAATTGCTATATTTTTTTAGACTTATGTCCTTTGTGAATTATATTTGGATTGTTGAACTTGAATCTTAATTTGTTGTAGGAGTTATTGTTTTATTTGGTTACCTTTGCTTTGTGTAATTATTTTAGATTTGGTTGCAGGAACCGCAAGATGTGCCGCTCGCCCTTGCTCCTGATGCCCGTTCTTTGCCTGCAAAATGCAGGCCAGGGGTTCTCTAATCGGGCACTATGCAAAACCCGGGCCGTGGTGGCGAGGGCCCTCTGGCTTTTGAAGTCCAGATTTAGGTGTTTGGACCATACGGGGGGGGGGGGGGGGGGGCACTGCAGTATGACCCCAATAAGGTTATACCAATATTTTAATTTACGCTTTGTAACAGGGACCACACGTGCCAGAGTGGCACAACTGAGTGTCAGGGTCCTTCAATTGGTGGGCGAGATGCAGGAGCTGCGCAACTCGTTGGGGACCACAGATGAAGAATAATGTTCTGTGGCCTGCCATTGCTATGTATTTTGTTTTTTATAGTTGTAAAAATTTGAAATTTTCAAACTTTTTTACAATTTTATATTTTATGATGGAATAAAAAAAAAATGTTACAGTGTCATTTCATTTACAAAATACATTAACACAAAACTAATGGGCCCAGAAATATTTAAAGATGAATATTCACATGACCGAGAAGTGATTTGGGTAAGTTTTAGGGGGCTAAAATGGAAGAAGAACCTAACCGAGAAGTGGTTTGGGTGAGCTTTAAGGGTCCAAAAGGGAAGATGGAGGATAGTGCTAAGTGGTTTGGGTGAGCTTTAAGGGTCCAAAAGGGAAGATGGAGGATAGTGCTAAGTGGTTTGGGTGAGCTTTAAGGGTCCAAAAGGGAAGATGGAAGATAGTGCTAAGTGATTTAGCTAAACATTGTAGTAGAAGTGAGGGTGGCAAATATGTAGACGAGCACTTTAATGAGTTAAGTTTGTAGTGCGCAGGCGGAAGATCGTAAGGCTTTCCATCTGGACGATTATTTTTTGTAAAAGGGAAACAGAAACTAACGGGAAACGTAAAGGATTCGTGGGAGGATACGATAGGAAAGGGGCAAAAACTAAAGCCTACGTTGTAACATGTGAAAATGAAACGGAAAAGTCTGGATGGAAAATGACATCCTCGTATTCATAATCTGCCGCACGAACGGACGGAAACTTTACAGAAGGATTGCAATGCATGCATAGAATCGCTCGTACACTCATACGAGAGCGGAAACATTTCCAAAACAAAACAGATCGGCACTAAAACTGAAGTTTTTTTTGTCTCTCTGAATCGAGCCTACAGTTAGAGGTGTGTTACTAATGGGGTAATAGGGTGCAGAATTCAGAGTGGAGGAAACAGAAAGATGTTACCCCCTATTTTTTTAGTTTTTTATTTACTAGGGATGTTAGGGGGTAAGAGGGAATATATGGGTGTGGAGCTCTTGGGGAAAGGTCACAGGGGAGGACAGGGTATATTTTAAAAAATGAATATACCAACGTCATGTCCCTTTTAAAAAAAGTTTCATATCAGTAACACTCCTGATTGGACACATGCACCTTTTTGTTATTCTGGTTCTGCCCCTGAGGAACTTCTATGTGAAAAGGGTTATTTTTCATAGCAGTGGTCAACTGAAACTAAAATCCTGTTCCTGCTCTGATCTGGCATTGGAACTGTAACTGATCTGCCCTTTTCCTCTTGTGAGATTTAATCCGATAATTCTGATTTGGGAGCAAAGATAGCGGGTTGGTGTGTTTATAGGAAATGCGATATGCCATTGTTCCCGACTTACAGACAATAATTAAGAGCTTGTCTGAGCCGCTGATAAACAATGCTGTGAGTATCAGATCCATTTATTGTCTGGGTGGGAAAATACATCCATGCCAGCTCTCCTGCCCTTCTGATCTGGCAACATTTCCTCTATATTGAGCTAGAGGTGGGCATTGATTTTCATTGGCTTCTGTGTAAAAATTAACCCTTGCTACATCTGTACCTTCCAGTTTTCCTGAGCTAGTTCTCCTCAATAGATCCTGTCTTTTTACACTCATAGTTTCACAAACTGTAAATAGCAGATGTGTCTTCTAGAATACAAATTCAGTGTGATAAATACATTAGAGGTTTAATGGCACCGATACCCTGGGGAGGTCATTCAGGCATCTATATATCATACCTGAAAGAGGGGTGAAGAGACCTGCCATGCCCTCTCCTTTCATTGCAATGGAGGGAGTGTGCTAAGGCCTGACACACCCCTTTATTGTAGTGAATGGAGAGGGCGTGGCCCCTCCCCTATAACTGATGGCAGGGGTCGGGACCAGGCATGCAATTGCCAGTGAATGGGGTTCAGGCCCCGGGCAATGCAGGATGCTGCGGCTGCAGTGCAGGCTCGGATCCAGTGATAAGGTGACCAATCAGCTTCTGAATCACTTTAAAGCGGACCTTAAGCATCATTTAATGAAAAGCCCAGACCCTTAAAAAACTATTTCCCAGCATCTAAAATTAATATATTTAATGTTTTTAGTCACTTACTTTTTATTCTTTCCCTCACTGGCCTGCAACTCTGTTCAGGACTCATGGGCGCCACCATCTTGGCTCAGTAGCATCACATACTGAGAAGTTGGGAGGGGTCAAAAGTGCAGGGGGCGGGGTTATGTGGCTGTGCTTTGCACAGACAGAGCAGAGCTGGGGTCAGTAAAAGGTCAGCTATCCCAGAATGCAGAACTGCACAGTCAGAGGACACTTCCTGTTTGCAGGCAGCCTGCACATCCATGAGCCGCCATCTTGGATGTTTAAAGTCTCAGAAAATGCAATAGATGCAGGTAGGATGATTTTTAATGTGGGCAATCTGTATGTACAGTGTGGAGGAAACATATAAGATAGACTCTTATTCAGGGTGACGGTCCACTTTAAGTTAATGTAACAGTAAGTCCCTGGGGGCTGGGACACACCCAGAGCAATACACCTCCCAGTATTCAGAGCTAGAAGAGGTCACCAAAACAGACTGGTTCTTACACTAACTTATAAAAGGACATCTCAGCAGATATGCTCTGTCTACATTCACTGGGTTCACCAAGCATAAATAGGCAACAGGCTGAAATAATTCAACATCTGCTCCTATGAATTTCATCTAACAAAAAATAATTCCCTGGGTGTTTTTGGTGCTAGAGGATGTTAGTGCCCATGCTAGTGACAAACATGGCTTTTCTGTGTCATAACTATACTATCTCTTCTGGTGACCAGATATGCAGAGAGGTAAAGAGGTAATAGTCAAGAACAACACATTATAGCGGCTGTAACGTGTCCTTGCTCTATCCAAAACTAGGGCATCAGCTTGACAGAGAGGCCGGCTAGAGACCATTCAATACTGATCCAGCTTGACCTTGGGCTGCAGACAGCGCGGGAGGAGCAACCTCTGCTAACCTCAGCAGACAATCAATATGACACAATGAAAGGGCAAGTGTAACAAAAGCATCTCACATGTTCATGTATCTGCTCAGAAAATGGTTTGCTTTTCGCTGGTTTAAATTTCAGTTTTGTTTTTTTTTTTTTGCTTGACTTTGTTTAATCTAGATTAATACCCCCTATCAGGCCAAAGTTTTGCTGCAATGTGGCAACGAAAATTGTTAATGCTCCACCGCTAAATCTCTGGGTGCTCGAGCCTGGGTAGTCTCAAGACCATACAAGTCCTGATGAAGTAGATGGTCCGCGAACCATCTACTTTGCTGCAATGTGGCCCAGATTCGCCTGCTAATGGTTTGGAAGCGCCTATGCTCTCTCCACACTATGCAGCTTCTTCAGATCTGGTTTAACACGTCTGGTTTGCTATTATTGGGAGTTTTGCCTAGGATAGGACATGAGAGTTTTTATTTTAAGCCACTAGAAAAATCACAAGTAAATTAACAGGTTAAAAAAAGCCAGTGGCCTCACGGTAATTGACAATTTGGAGAGGAATTACTACATATATACGTTCCTCTAACTATATCATACGTAAATGTGATTTCTCTTTTTGATACTTTGCACCTACCTTGTAAAAGGTTGTTTTTCAATAAAAAAATATTTTAAAACATAAAAGGTAAAAAGGAAGAGTTGGAGGAGAGTTGTTAAATGCAGATTTGTTTGCCTTTAAAATGGACCCATGTGGTTGACGGGTCGAGCAGGAACTCTTCCTGAGGCAGATCCAGACACTCGCCACCCAAGTCTAGTCCTTGTGCTGGATGGGATCCTCTTGAGCAATGTGGCTGGAGAGACTTCATCCACTTTGTTACCTTCATTGTATGCAGTGGGCACTAGTAGCAGACCTCACATTCCTAGGTAGGCAATGCAAAAGGGCCTTGGCTCCTCCCAGTATTGTGACCTCACTGGAAACTGGTCATGTGATATTAAAAAGGAACAACCACCCTATAGTGTTTAAAACTCTAGAGGGTGGTCTCTCTTGTTATGTTATAACCCTGGGGATTGCCCAATCCCCTCATCTTTCCTCCAAACCCCCACCTCATCCCAGGGCTGCAGTTGTATCTCTGCTATACCTTTAGCCAGGGGCTCTTGTTCCTGGGCAGACATTTCTTAATGTGGCCTTCTTGAGCCCAGAGTGGCAACGAAAAGGCTAAGCAGCCAGCTCATGCAACATGGGTACAAGGAAAAGGTGAGTTTAGGTCCGATCCCAAGGGGAGCAAAACCCATGATGGTCAAGTCAGTTTGACTAAATCTGTAATACTGTAAATAGGGCTGTAGCTTTCCTAAAGCCGGCAATGTTATGAGAATGGATTGCAACCTTGACCATATGATCAAACTCTTCGCTAAGCTGCCACAATTCTAACAGTGCCATTTAATCACAGAGAGCATGCTGGGGAAACTCCAATATAGGTATCCAATAGGGAAGGGCCCCAAACTTACCTCTGTGTACAGCTGGTTGCTGATATACCTTCCGTTCATTTCACTGCAGGAGACGTGAAATTTGCGCGCATATAACTCAGCCCGTGCTGCTGTGCGGTAACTCACACTGCGTAGGAGGTCCTCATAGACCGCCACATTTTGCACCCCTATAGAGAGAGCAGGGCAGTAAATATGCGTGTGACCTGATTTATACACCCAGTCTGCTGACCTGTACATGTTATCTGTCCTCCTGTTACTGACCATTGCTTGGTATCTAATTTACACCCCCAGCCTGCTGACCTGTACATGTTATCTGTCCTCCTGTTACTGACCATTGCTTGATATCTAATTTACACCCCCAGCCTGCTGACCTGTACATGTTATCTGTCCTCCTGTTACTGACCATTGCTTGATATCTAATTTACACCCCCAGCCTGCTGACCTGTACATGTTATCTGTCCTCCTGTTACTGACCATTGCTTAATATCTGATTTACACCCCAAGCCTACTGACCTGTACATGTTATCTGTCCTCCTGGTACTGACCATTGCCTGATATCTGATTTATACCCCCAGCCTGCTGACCTGTACATGTTATCTGTCCTCCTGTTACTGACCATTGCCTGATATCTGATTTATACCCCCAGCCTGCTGACCTGTACATGTTATCTGTCCTCCTGTTACTGACCATTGTCTGATATCTAATTTACACCCCCAGCCTGCTGACCTGTACATGTTATCTGTCCTCCTGTTACTGACCATTGCCTGATATCTGATTTATACCCCCAGCCTGCTGACCTGTACATGTTATCTGTCCTCCTGTTACTGACCATTGTCTGATATCTAATTTACACCCCCAGCCTGCTGACCTGTACATGTTATCTGTCCTCCTGTTACTGACCATTGCTTGGTATCTAATTTACACCCAAGCCTGCTGACCTGTACATGTTATCAGCCCTCCTGTTACTGACCATTGTCTGATATCTAATTTATACCCCCAGCCTGCTGACCTGTACATGTTATCTGTCCTCCTGTTACTGACCATTGTCTGATATTTAATTTATACCCCCAGCCTGCTGACCTGTACATGTTATCTGTCCTCTTGTTACTGACCATTGTCTGATATCTAATTTACACCGCCAGCCGGCTGACCTGTACATGTTATCTGCCATCCTGTTTCTGACCATTGCCTGATATCTGATTTATACCCCCAGCAAGCAGACCTGTACATGTTATCTGTCCTCCTGTTACTGACCATTGCCTGATATCTAATTTACACCCCCAGCCTGCTGACCTGTACATGTTATCAGCCCTCCTGTTACTGACCATTGCCTGATATCTAATTTACACCGCCAGCCTACTGACCTGTACATGTTACCTGCCTTCCTGTTACTGACCACTGCCTGATATCTAATTTACACCGCCAGCCTACTGACCTGTACATGTTACCTGCCCTCCTGTTACTGACCATTGCCTGATATCTAATTTACACCGCCAGCCTACTGACATGTACATGTTACCTGCCCTCCTGTTACTGACCACTGCCTGATATCTGACTTACACCCCCCTGCTAGGAAGGGACATTTACGAGAGGATTCTCACCTGTGATCCGAAGGCTTCGGGTGTTGTTCTCGGTCTCCAGCCCACGTTGCCAGACAGAAGAGACATCCAGAGACATGCTCTCATACTCAAGGTTTAGGTCCTCTCCCACCACATTAATCTCACACCTCTCTAGAGCGCACTCAATCCCATCAGGAGACTGCAGGTCTAACAGAAACAGAGAGAGAGAAGCTGGGAGATGAGGACCATGGGCAGTAATCAAGCAGGAACATAGCAGTAACAGATATAGTATATTTCCAAGCAAACTTATTAAAGCAGAGCTGGTATGGGTGTGGGGAATCCAATTTGCTAAAAGCCCCCTCCCAACGCAAGCCCAGGTATACTAATTTTCCTGTAAAAATCTGGCCACTTGAATGGCAGCTGGTGTTGGTCCTATTTAAAATATCACTGGCATATTCTGGCATATTGGCATATTCTCAATATCAGTATGGAAAAGGCCATTACTAACAGTCTCTATCCCAGAGAAGCTTACACTCTATTGTTACCCTATTTGGTGAGCTTGCTACCCCATGAAGAATTTATTTGTGGAATACGTCTACTTCATTAAAAAAAATCTGCACTTCACCTGGAGAACCTCCCCACCCAGAGGAACAAAACTCTGTTTGGCTGCCTCCAGCGTCTAAAAGACTCTGGGAACCCCTTGGACAGGTGTCTGTGTTATCTCTGCCATTATAACTTGAATCATGTTTGTTTCTGGTTTCATTTGGTTATCTAGATTTCCTTCCTGTTCACTCTGTACCTGAACATCCTGCCCCTAGTCCTTTTTGTCTGTTCTGTTTATGGGCGTACAAACCATACTGCTCAATGGGCTCCACGGGTGGGTTCTTGGCCTTCTACATTCTGTTTCATAGTGAGTTCTGCAACCGGTCTCCAGCCTTCGAGTCCTTTTGTTCTGTGTGTTGTGTTGGTGCCTTCAGCTTTTTTTGTCTGTTTCTGTCCATCATCATCCATTGGAGGGCTGCCTGAGGAATGTGCAACCATGCCATCTGGAACTTGGCTGAAGAGGAGCATGTTGGGACCAATGTAGGCTGACTCAGACTGCCTTGGGGGGTTCTACTTTGTGTCGTTGTTACCTTTTCCCAGTCTGTCCATCAAACAACCATTCCCAGCCCATACTTAAATTGCTCCATTACTTGTTCCTAGTCCTGTCATTCCAGTGTCTCAAATAGCTCTTTTGTTATTAAACTTAGCTATGGCCTTGGCGCTTCTTTTACCCATAGCTATGTTTCTGTTTCAACCCCTTGTTGGGTATCGCCTTTAGCTTGCCCTGACCCTGTCCTAACCCCAGGAGATTCACAATTCCTCCTGAGTGCATGATGTTCCTGCATGCCCAGGCCTGATACATACACACTCATGATAGGTGACTCACTGGGAGCTAGGTTTATTGCAGATTGCCCTAGAAGAGTGAAAAAGATGAAAGGTGGTAGACCTATTTTCAGCCAAATTTGTCACAAGACTAATCTGATTGCAGAATTTAGATAACAATATAAAATATATAAAATATATAAATATATTTCAACCAACCTCACCAGGACAACTGTTTATGGAGTATTGTCTTTACAACTTTACTATTAATAAATCTCTTACCGGCTCTTGGTGCCCTTTCCACCTTATTAGGTGTTAAAGAATGAGACACCGTGCAAGTAATCCGCAAGTCTGGGAATACTGGAACTCCCAGTGGCCCCTGAAAGTCAAATACTGGGTGGGCAGATCGAGGAGAGCCTGTCAGTTGGACCTGTGGGGCATCAGGCTGCAAAACCACAAGATAACCATCGAGGTCTGGCACCGTGAGACATCCCTCATCACTGACACATCTAAGGAACAGAGACATGAGACATGACAATATCACAGATATTCTCAGCAGCAAACATAACACAATCCTACATATAATGCAAGGCAGACATCTTATCTACTAACTTCACCTACAATACCTAGTGGACAGAAGTGAAAAGGGTGGTAGTTGTGAAGCTACTGGCAGAGAAAGTAGGAGACCATTGTTGTAAAGCTCATTTATAAGGTGAAGTTATGGAGCTACTGGACTAAAGAAGAAAGTTGTTGGCATGTTGGGTAAAAGGGTGGAGGTTATGGAGCTATTGGACAGAAAAAGATAGTTGTTGGTTTGTTGGATAAGATAGTAGGGGGTTTTGGAGCGATTAGATGGCAAGGGGAGGTTTTTAGTGTCGATATTTTGGTGGAGGTCAGGGGCAGACTGGGACCAAATATTTTACTGGTCATGGCCAGCCCACGAGCTGATGAGCCCCGCCTCCTGGGTGCTTCCCAGCCAATCAACAATAGCTTATCATATGTAGGGAATGGGCACTCTTAAAGCAATGACACTGAAGCTTTAGTATTGTAGGGGCAGATACTGTGGCAGGGGTGGGTATGGAATGAATTCTGACAAATGGTCTGGGGAAGGTGCCAGCCCATTTGGTCCTAAATCATTGTCGGGAATTCTTCCTGTACTCCCTATAGCCAGTCCACCTCTGGTGGATGCTATGGAGCTAGCTTGACATAGATGCCTCAGGCTATGGCTTTGACCTCATACATGCATACCAACATACATATTTAGCACTTACCTTCCAGCATCCAAAGTACTACAGGTCAACAAAGAAAACGTCATGTCAGAAAGTACACCCACCTGACAGCAGTGCGTAGTTTGAAGGGTCGAACCCCTGGCGTTGGAAATTGTAGAGAGTTGAGGTACTCAACATGCTGTAGAGCTCGGCTAAAGGAAAGAGCATCATCTCCTTCTAGGGTTAACTGGGACTGTGCAGGGTTTACATGAACCTAAGAGTAAGTGTTAAATTAGCCCAATTTGTTCTTTAATTACAGAAAGGAAACTGACGCTCTGCACGGTGATATAAGGTTCCACCAACAATTCTACAATTATGTTACCTTCATTCCTTTTCCCAGACTATCAAAATCTGTGTACTGCAGTCCTTCTTTACAGGAGTATAAACACTCTATGACCTCTCGAGAATCCACTGGACCCAACCGGAGAGACAGGCCAGAAACGTAACCCCGCAGGAAGCGCCCAACTGAGGGACCTACATATAGAAATTAGTGGGAGTTACACATTGCAAGGAAGTCTGATATCCAACAAGTGAGTTTTAAGGGTTTAGAGCATTTGCCTAAAGACGTTAGGTCCACGGATTAGCCTTCCTCTGAGGACCACATCTTAATCAAAATTCACCAAAAAATCATACAAACTAATCAGCAAAAGCTGGCTCAAATTTAATAACCCATAGGAAGTCTGACAACTGACTAAATTCACTACTCGTCCAGAACCCTATGGAGTCACCCCTGGAGCATCAGGTTTTTGGGAAAGGCATGCATATAACCGTCTGGAGAATCTGGTGGGCTGCCAGCTGTTATGTGGGCCACAAGAGTGGTACTGGAGCATAATTAAGACTGTGTGGACTATGGCTCGGTAAGCAGCAGGATGCCCTAGGGGGAGACTATTTAATGGGCCTAAATTATTATTTTAAGAAATGAGTGATGATGTTTTGTTTTAGGGACAAGAGACCACCACGTACCCACAACTCGTACAAGCTTGGCAATTGGTTTTATAGAGGTGAATGAACCAAGCCAAATGGGCAATATTTTGTTCAAACTTGAATTTAAATATTCAAGTATTCAAACAGCAACACCATCTAAAGCATCAATACAATTTTTGGAATTAAAAATGCTGAAACTTGAATTAGAGGTCACAGGAGGTGGTCTATGAAAGAATTCTTCTTCTCAAATAAAGGGTATCACAAACATGACAAATAATTAGAAATATTGGTCTGGGTCAGTGACATTACTGCTAAGCCAAACTGATGATGTAGTAAATTGGAGTGTTTGCCTTATAACTTATAGTAATTGAGGATGAAAAGCAGTAGAAAAGAAGAAAGAAACATAAAAATGAGACAGGGATCCTCCTCTTGGTTAACTTTATGAGACTTTGATGGGGATCGGAAACTCATTAGAATAAGGCCATACTAGGCTTGGACTTGGTAAGTGCTGTAATAGACTATTTAAAATACTTTTTATACCATTTTTTTTAACAAATAAATTTTCTCCTATGCTCCACTTTGGCGGGAATTCACTACAAGTGGGTCACTCAGCCGGCAGGCGTGTCTGCAAAGATAAAAAGCTGTAGCTCCTCCCACCAAGCCTATATAGGGCTCAGCTGACCCTCAGGCTCCAGTGCAGTCTTTGCAAGACTGTCAAGTGGCTGTGAAGATTTTTGCAAGGAGTTTAGTTATTTTCCCCACATTTCTTTTCTTATCATTTTTCAAGTGAATCAGCAGGTTCTGGGTCCCTTCACCTTGCTGCTGGACCTCGCACTAGTTTCTTCCCCAAAGACCCACCATGTATGCCTGCTGGCAGGTACCTAAACCAGGAAACCATGGAAGACCATGGAGCAGTCTGCAAGGACATGCTGTTGGGTCAGGTAGGCATGAGGGCCAGGCAAAAAGATTGCCAGGTTGGGGGTCCTGCTGGGCTTCTTTTTTCGATACTCACTAAACACTGTTGCATGCTTATTTTAGGCATATGGCATGTCTTCTGGGCTTCCAGGCCAGACTCCTGGTCTTTTCTGTGGTTAGAAGGGGTTTTTTGCTTTACTAGTATTATACTGGGGGGAAGGGGGATCTCGTGTCTGTGCCTGGGGTTAGATTACATCACCCTTGTATCAGTCCATCTAAGGCATAGGGGTCTCGCAACCAAGCAGGGGGGGGGGTGATGCTGTGTGTGTGGGTGCACAGGCCTGTACTTCGTTAGCTAACGGGGTGTACGCCTATCTTGGCATGCTCTATTGCTAGTCCCCTGGTGCCTGTACAGCACTTGACTATCGGTTGAAGGGGAACTCTCTCTGTGATGGGATTCTCTCTGTGATTCCTTCGCCCATTATAAAAGAAAAAAAAAGAGGCTTTATGCTATCTGTCCAGGTTTTTGGGTCCTTGGACGTTGATTCACCATGACTAGGCATCTTGGCATTGGGGCCCTGCGGCCAAACCGGGAGTTATGCAGTGTGTGTACAGTGGCATGAACAGTTTGCAGAAGGTACACATTTCTTTTGCGCTTCCTACGGAGGAAAATACCCCCACTAGGGCAGTCTCCTTCTCTCACGCATGCTGACGCCTCATTCTGCACTCAGCCGCGCTAGGTCAGGCACCCTCCCTGGGTTCTTGCACCGGTGTCCCTGACATGGGTTATGGATGCGACTGCTTGCCCTGCAGGAATAGGGCAGCCTTTTATCGTAGGGCTTCAGCTCAGAACCAGGGTCACGTGGACACTGGCCAATAGCTGCTACGCAAGCGTATTCACTTAGGGAGTCTCCTAGTTCTTAATCTCAAGTATATTTATTCATCTGACTTATGAATCTCATTCTGAGGGGAAGATACTCTCCAGCGAATCAAAATCTAACGTGGAACTGGTGCTGGACTCCATTTGGACCAAGTGGATGGTGTGGTTTTTCTGGCCTTGTGGCCCTCTTGTAATGTAGTCCATTAGCGTGGTTACGTTGCGTATGAATGCAAAGTTCGAGAGGACGAATACACGGCCTGGAACTCCCAGACAGCTTGGGTATCCACTTACTGTGGCTTGGGGAAAGGGAGTCTAACTCTCCTGGGGTGGACGACCCTATCTCCAGTGTGATTGAGCGCACACTCCCTGTTTCGGGGAGCACAGCTCTTATAGATCTGACGGATACACATTTGAACCGACTATCCTGGCATGTGTTCCCATGGCAGCTTAGCCTTTCACCATGGTTCGGCCGCACATGCCCTCAGTTTGCGGGCAACAGGTGCCTTAGAACTTGGAGGAGGAACATTGAGCAGCTTAGAAAGGCCTAGTGCCTTTTGGAGTTTATTACCATCTTAGGCGTCTCATTCACTTTATGCTGGTGCGATTGACATGGCTGGGTGTTTGATGGCAAGAATTGCAGCTGGGGTGGTCAGTGTTGCCACGTTGTTTGGAAACAGTGGGAACGGACTTGGCTTTTGTGAGGTGCTTTTGCAAAGATTGCCTTGCTGGTACTCATTTAATTACCAAAAAAAACATTTAAGGACCCTACCAGATATGAGAGGAGGCCCTGACCCAATAGGTTGGGGATGTTTTCTTCGAGTTGCACAGAATCTTACAGTAGGCCTGGGTACCAGAGGTGACTACTTGACTACTCAAGCCTTCCTTGTGGTTCGTGGACTCTAGAGGGGTCAGTTTTTTGGCAATGGCTGCTGGCTTTATCAAGGCTCCATACAATTTTGGGCAGTTGGGAGCGGTCCTCCTAGTGCCATTTGCGGAGAAGGTATGGGAATTTTTCCTGACAGGTCTTTAGTTCCCTTGTTGACTGTCTATTTCTGCCGATCTGGACCTAAATTTTCTTCCTTGAGTCTTTACTGGGGTTATCTTGCATGTAGTCCTTGTGTTCAGTAGCGGTGTCCTTGTAACTGATGCTGTTTCTGGTGATCATGGATATATAGGTTCCCTGTCTTCCTTAACTTTCAGAGACTTCAGTGATTTTTGAGGTTTACACTGGGCCCACAGCATCTCCAATTTTATGGTGTCTTGCTCAGCCTCTTCATGGCTTTCACATTGGCAGGGGTCTGTAGCTCTGCTGTGATCCTCTGGTGCTTTGTTTGCCCTGCCTTGCATTCCAAGGCAGGGCAAGGGATTTCATTTGATGGAGTCCACTCTGGTCCTGGCCTCCTGGACTCCAGAGTGTGTCTTGGACTTGATCCAAGTCATGGAACACACCAGTTTTTCCTGCTTCCAGGAATCTGATCACCTTCGCCACGTGCTGTTTTGTCTCATGTTGATCCGGCCCACTTAAACTACAACTCTTGCCATGTGGTAGCTGGTCTAAAGGGCTGGATGGGTCTCCCTCACTTGGCTCTCGTCTGATCTTGAGGGATAAGCAGGGTCAGGACTGGTCAATACTTAGATAGGAGTTCTCCTGGGAATTTCTGGTGCTGTGGACTTCCTGTTCCCAGGAGTTCTCCTGGTCTTCCCTGGGGTGGAGTTCTCCTGGTCTCCCCTTTCCCGACTCCACAGGGAAGTTAGCTGTTCTTTGATGGTTCGGTTCCGGGCATCTCGTTCTGTTCTTCCCTGTTATGGACCATTCTCTTGTGGGTCCACTGCTCCAAGTGCAGACCATTACCAGCAGGGCTGCTGCATCAGTCAGCCTCCAAGGTGGCTTCTGAGCCAGCTTGGTTCTTTTAGGCCTTGTGCTCCAGAACCTTAAGGTTTAGGGACTCTGTACCGCACTACTCTGGCTAGGAAGCAAGTGGATGCAGAGGCAGGGGCCTTATGTGTTGGTACCTGTTCATCCAAATGGGGTATTTGAACCCAGTGCTTTGTACCCAATACACAGCCAGGCTGTACTAAAGTCTTTTGGTTTGGGGCCCCTACTTTTCCTTCTAGGGATCTGGGTGCTGGCCGCAGCACTGCTTCGGCTTGGCGACTTGTTTTTGCCCTCACATCCCTTTGTGCGGCCCTTGGTGCTTATTTCACCTATAAAACCTCAAACAGGCTTTTTCCAGTTGGGCCCTAGTTAGTCTCCTACTAATTTCATGGGTCCTCTTTCCAGTTTCTACAGGGGCCTAAGGTCATATTCCAGGTGACCATCTCTCTCTGATGCAGTCTCTGAGCTGGTGCTGTTTGCTGAGGTCACCATACGTGTTTCTTGCAGCTTGGGGTAGAGTTCTTCCTAAGGCGGTGTCTTCTCACTTCGCTGCAGAGATTTTTACCATCCTGTGTTCTATCCTCCCCTTCTGTGGTTTCTGACGCGCTTAAACAAACCTTCACCATGATTTATTGAAAAGCCCAAACCCTTAAAAAATGATTCCCCAGCATCTGAAATTAATATATTTTAAGTTTTTAGTCACTTACTTAATATTCTTTCCCCACTGGGCTGCAACTCTGTTAAGGACTTTAGGATACGGGCGCCGCCATCTTGACTCAGAAGCATCACACTTACTGAGGAGAGGAGAGTGGGATAAAGTACAGGGGGCGGGTTATAGCTGTGCTTTGCTCAGACAGAGCAGAGCTGGGGTCAGGAAAAGGTCAGCAATCCCACAATGCAGAGCAGCACAGTCAGAAGGCACTTCCTGTTTGCAGGCTGCCTGATGTTCCATGAGCCGCCATCTTGGATGTTTAAAGGCTCATAACATGCAGTAGATGCAGGTAGGATGAATTTTAATGTGAGCAATCTGTATGTACAGGGTGTGGGAAACATATAAGATAGACTCTTATTCAGAGTGAAGGACCGCTTTAAGCAGATTGCCTGTTTGAGAAGTGTGTTTATTTTCACTCACTCTAAGGCCCCTTTAACACCTATCCACATGCTTTGGAAATATCCTGTAGCTGCATTTCAAATGCAACGCAAACGCAGCTCCATAGAAGTCTATGGCAACACACTCAAACTCATGCAAAACGCAAGTAAAATGCAACACAGCGAAATGCAACACTTAAATAAACTTACTTACGGTAGTAATCTAGTAACTGTACTTGTAACATAAGCTATTTATTTTCATAATGTTGCATTTTAATAGATTGTCCTAGCAGTGTAAAATATTATACAATGTGTATTATTTTTCTTAATGGGGTTGTTGTGTTGTGTATGAAAGACAGAGGGAATGTACCTGGGGGTCTGGATATTTCATTGTCATTCACCTTCACTGAAGTCTTCTCGTCTGTGGGAAAACAGGAAGATGGCTAGATTAGTGTAAAGTAAAACTATGTTTTGGTCCAAATCCACTTGCCCCTTTCCTTCACTATTATCTATTTAAAACACTATTCTCAACTAACCCCTGGAACAGCTATGATTTGAGTGGCTACAAAACGGACTGGTTCCTTCTCTTTGGGGCATTCTGATTTGGGATGCCCTGCTGTTTGACATCCCCCAGATCCCCAAAAAATCAGCCAATCCAGCTGCGAATTTGGGAAAAGCCGGCACAGGCACCCAAGCTAAAGACTAGCAGCGATGCAGTCATAGGCATTCTCAGCTCCATTCGGCTTCATTCGCCCCTTAGCTGGCAAGACCTCTTGCCAGTTAAGAGAAAACAAAGGAGCCGAGTGTGTTGATTGGCTATGCCCCCGTGCATGCTGGGTATCTGTGGGGTTTTACACAAGTGGGACTTAAAAAATCAGGAAGCCTTGGTGGCAAGGATTGTCAAAATAATAAAAATCCTTTTCTGTATCATTTTTATCTTCTGGAATGTGTACCCTTTCCCCCCCTACAAATAGGCAACAGTAATCCAAACCCCGGCCCTGGTACAAGCCAACTTCCACTTCGGGTGCGAGATCATGACCCCATGTGAGTGCCTTTGACCTGTGGGGTTTGGAGGGAGGAAAGAGACAAAGCACTGCAAAAGTCTGCCCCATAACCCTCTCTGTCTGCCAACGGTCATGTGGTACCACTAAGCTGCATGGAAAGGCAGAAGTAGGTGAGTACCAGAGCCAGGGTTTGGGCAGCAAGCACCAATACGTGGAGTAGGGATCCACTTATTTTTTAATTGGAAGGTGCTTTTAGGGCTGGTAATGGCTATTTACTAAAAAAAACAATAGTAAATATATCCTGCCACCTGCTTTTGTTGTGGAAGTTACCTTCCTGTGGTCAAAGGGCATGATTTTTTTATATCAATTATTTGTTGTGTCTGCAACCTGGCTACCCACAATATTTCCATTAACTTCTGCCAGGCCTCACCTGTCCAGCAACCACCAACCATAAGCCTGGCTTGATGTCTGGGAGGATTAAGAGCACCATTGTCATGGATCAGCGCTGGATCATATGTCACGCCATCTACATACAGAGAGACGGTTGGGAACTCAAGGCTCAGAGCATAATGGTGCCACTCTACATCACACACCTAAGAAAAAAGCAGAGCGCACTGGATTTAAAGCAGAGCTGAGTTCATAGGGAAAAGCACAAAAAGTTATAGCAGTAAGAACACGAAAGATGCTTGGAGAAAAGACAGGAAAGCAATAGTAGAGCAGAGGCGAGGAGAGAAAAAGAAAAAAAACAAAAGACACCTGCAACACTTCTCTATCACAACACCCAGTCACGAGTATTCTGGACCCACTGGTTCTGATTTCTGGGTCACAAGTTAGATTTCCAACACCAGCACATTCTGAATTTATCAAATCCAAACTTGGCCTGGCATGTGTAGGACCCAGATAATCTTTTAGTTGATTCATAGCTTTTCTTAAGCAGCAAGAACATTGGTGTCTACATGTAGATTAGGACTCCTACCGTCAAAAAGAATAACGGTCAACTCCATTTTTAATATCATAGATGCTATGAAAGAGGAATTACATTCCCTACAAACCATGACTGATAGGGGGATCAGCATTTCTACCGTTAGTTAAGTCCACCTGGTCAGCAGAATGTCTAATTGACCGCCCCCCTTATCACACCTTGGCCCCATCTTCTCATGTACTGTACAAATTACTACAAGACATCGAATTAGACTTACAAACAAGACTCTCTAGTTTTCTATATGTCATTTTACTTTACTGCTACATGAAATATTATCTCATATTCTTACACATATCATATTATTTTATTAGTTGAATCACTAAATATATATATTGCTTTTACCTTCCAACTTCATACCTGCTGTTTTGCATTTATCTGAAGTACACATTTATTATGGGGAAGGTGCACTTACCTGTTCCAGTTTCCAGAGGAATTTCACAGGACGAGCGCTGTCCAATAAAGACCAATAAAGGAAGGAGATCCGGCAGCCATGCACTGCCAGGGTATAATGCGAGAAACTACCATCTTGGAGAGGGAGAAAACAGATGAACATATATTATTTTGTGTAGCTTGTTATGTATATACATTGTATTATTGTATTTTTATTCTATTAACTCATCTTCTGTACTTACCATTCTGCACAGTGTTACACAGTAACACTTCTTCTTCTCTTCCCGCCTTCCCTCCACTTCCACCGGCGTGTTTAAGCCAAAAAGAAAGTGTCAAGTGATCAGCGGCTCTGCCCCCTGCAGGTAAACGCCCAGGAGGAACCTCCACAGACTGGGAGCCATTAAACCAGTAGACAGGGCTGCTGTCCTGAGTGTCCTGTATGGGAAGACTGTGTGTCCAGTTATACTGAGGGCTGGAGGGGGGGAGCAAGTCGACGTCTCCTGCTGCAGCTCCTGAAACAGGGAAGAGGGAAAAAGGTTTCTATAATTTATAGTGAACTGTTTTTATCATAAAACCTTGATGTGTATGCAGGAAAGAATGTATATACAGATGTCCTTGGTGACAATATGTAAAAATAGTAATCCCATTATTGGTTTAATAGGAGGCTCACCGCATAGTTTGCGCAGAGATCTTTCAGAATAATTGTCCCGGTCGCAGCCCTTGGCGATGTGACTGGTCTGGATCTCTATGGTGGTCTGTATGTTCCAGATGGACTCCTCACAGGTCTCCAGGTGAATGCTGGGAAATAAGGCCAGGCTGCCTGAGCCAGGCACATACTCTATGCGCTTGTTCCAGCCTGTGGAGACAGAATTTTGTAGGTCATGATTTATTTGAGTTTACTTGGAGGGTAATTCATTAAACTAATGTGAGAGCTCTCCATCTTTTGGGTGAGCTTGAGACACTACGCTGTAAGCTCACCTGTCGTTTTGGGCAGCTTTACCCCATAGAATCCCCCGTAGAAGGTTTTTGGTGTAGGTCATTATTTCCTAATTTGTGTTTAATTGAGGAATTTATAAACCTAGCCTGGAGACCACCCCAAAAGTCAACCAAGTACGCAGGATTTAAATTAAAAAAAAAGTTTTTGCCTTTTATTGTTTGTTGGAGAGCTCGCCACTTGTTACTGAATATGGGCCAAATTAGATGGCAAATGTGCCCCAAAAGAGAGAAGAAGCAATCTGTCAGATAAGATCCCCTGTATGTTAGAAGTTACCTCATGCAGGTCAGGAAAGAGTTAAAAGATATCTAACATAAGTAAAGGTCTCCCATCAGAATAGTCCTCCAGTAAGTTGAGGAAGATATTCCATGCCTTGGGGTGATTTAAGCCAGATTTCACCTGCACCAGCACTATTCCTATTTTCTTTCTCACTATGGTGTTACCTCTCCAGCTGGGCTTGCAGATGGGCTTCACCTGGATCTCCACCTCTGCGTCCTCCACAGCACGCTTCTTGCCGCAGTCGTATGCTGTGACCGTGAACCTTATGAGCCTGTCGCCGCTGGACTGTAGAGGCTGGGTGTTCTTTATATAACCTGTGGGAGAGAGGAGCCAGGGCTGTTATTAATTAAGAATTCTGCAGACAGGATAGAGAGAGTTACATATTGGTGACTGTGGGGGGATAAAAATAAGTTCAGTTTCACTATGGACTTTAAGAGCCTGCAGAACAGAGGGTGAAATGTTGACATAGCCCCATTGTGTTTAATCTGGTCAGTTCAGAATGTCATCACAATAGGAAGGAGGGTAGGGGCTCACAATCTAACCTCTGACATCACCATAACATGGAGCATATTTCTTCCCTTATTATTAAACTAGTATCTAATTATGGTCAAAAAACATCCTTTGTTGTCAGTCTACATTTAGCTCCAGAGCCAATCTTGAGGCCATCATGACTGCCGACAGCCAATACAGTTTGACAGGCACAACTACCTGATGAAGAAGGCCTCAGTCCTCTCATTGGTCACCAGCAGAGTTGTAAATGTGTGGATGCAGCTACTGCAGGAAAGCTAACGTATGAGTGTTTGCCTTTTCTTGGGCTTCCTAGAGGATTCATGTAGATGGAGATGCCTGGGGTGGATGAAAACACTGACCTATGGAGAGATTTCGAGAGGTGTGGACTCCATGGATCCAGAACTATTTTCCGACAAATTTTGACTCTGACCTCCTTACTATTTGAACAGGTATTATTAGAATTATACAAAGTTATCCCTTGGTTTCCCTTTTTTTCTTTTTTTTTTTTTAATTTACAGTTATTTTATTTCATTTTATTCTTTTCCCTTCCCTTAATGTGTCACCTACCCTTTCAATCATGTCTGTTTTTCTCCTACCCTCCTGCTATTTTCCAGTTTAAAAGGCTAAGAAGGAATCCAGTATGCGTTTCTGCTATTAAAGTACACTGGTATATGTGTAAGACCGAGTTAGATAAGTCTGACAGTAATGTGCTTTTAGAAAATACTGGACTATATATCATAACCTACTTATGATTGGATACTGGATGATTACAATGATTGTTCTGTTATTAATAACTGTCAATAAAAATATTGAACAAGAAAACACTGACCTAAGGTCCATTTTTTACTTTAGGTCGGAGATAGTCCAGTGCATAGGAATCCATATTGCCTAGTGGATAGGCAGCCACCAACTTCCCCCCATTAACATTATCATAACGTAAGTGGGACAATCAGGTTTTTGATCCTTGGACAGGACTGTTGCAAGGAACTTCCCTAAAATATAGCCTCTTCTGATTGTACACTGCTATGGGATATGTTGGTGCTATTATTCTGTTAAGAAGACAGTCAACATATTGGGCCAACAACAATCATCCTAGTAATAATATTTATTGAGCTCTAACTTACATACACATGAGTATTTTGATGTATATGGGTAACTGCCACATGAGACTTACCATCATTGTCGATGGTGAAGGGCACATTGGGAGTGAGGATTTGGTAGAAGCAGACCTGGCTGTATTGTGGGGAGCAGTCTTGGTCCCATGCCTGTACCCTCAGTACTCGCTCATACATGCGTCCCTCGGTTACAGAGGCTCGGAACACTCGCTCTCCAAAGACGGGGGCAAACTCATTGACATCATTTACACGGACATGTACTGTTGCTCTAAGTGAAAGAGGAGGGCATATTAAAGTATCTGCAAATCACTAAGCTGTCATCTTTAGCCTAAAATAGAAATCTCATTGGATACAGCCATGCAGCATAACTAGCATATGTTGCCTGATGTAAAACTTTATTAGTTTCCAAATCTATTTTCCATTGTTTCATTTCCAAAACATTATCTAAACATGGGTGCTGACTCACTTGTGGGACTTCTTGCTGTTGGCCCCATCAGGACCCTCTCCACAGTCATGAGCCTGAATGGTAAAAGTGTGCTCCCGCTGAGCCTCACAGTCTACAGGTCCTTTGGCACGGATCAAACCTTCTCCTGTCGTTCGGTCCACAACAACAGCTTCAAATGGAGTCCCTGCTCCATGAATCCGAAATCCACAGATTTCCCCTGTAACAAAAACACTTGACATTAGAGGCATTACTATGCGATGAGCTGGTCTCTATTAAACTGACCAGATTCCCCACCTTTGGTGGGATGGTTCCACTTTGAGCCAATTTGCCCCCCCCCCCCAAAAAAAAACCCCAAAACTCTGCTGACAATGAACTGTCTACTTAGGAAAGACTGACTGTCCCACGGAATCTGGATGTTTGGTCATTTTACAACTGGGGCCCTGTTCCGGCTTATTTGATCTTCCTCCACCTCCCTATGATTGTGGTTGACCAAGTTGACTTCAAGATACCAGCATCACCAAAATTAAAGAGCTTCTTTTTTATCATCATAGAAAAGCAACTGAAGGGCACAGCATATCTTAATTTAACACTGTATTACAGTACCTGCATATCTCAAAGGTGCATCCTTGTCCAAAGCAAACAGAGGTGGGTTAAGTAGGACTGTGTTGTCATTCTCCATGATAATCCCCTGATACTGGGCTTCCATCCATGGTTTGTGCTTGTTACCTGCAAAAGAAGCAAATAAACCTTTTAAGAATATAGCTGACCCCCTACTCCAGTGCTGGCAAACCATTTAGGGCCCAAGTGCCCCATCTGCATCCCAAAACTTTATTTAAGTGCCAGCACAGCAATTTAACCTGGTGGCTCTGGTGCCAGGGGGGAAATGAAAATAACAAAATATGTGTACTGGAAAGATGGCGGGTGCCCACAGAGGGGGCTCTGAGTGCTGCCTCTGGCACGGGTGCCATAAGTTCAGCACTACTGCCCTACCTCCACTAAAGCAAATTCACCACATAAAAAGTCTCCAACTCAACACATGATTAACGCATAATATCGCCTACCAGATCATGCATTTAAACCATTATTTGGCAAGAAAAGACATTGAAATCCACTGTTTAATGTTCAAAGTCCCTAACCTGCTTGACCATGAACCCATTTATTCTATCTGTCTGATCCTTCACTATCACTACATTTTGCCAAAAACGAAAAAACAGAGATCCACTTCTTCAGATCTGTTTGAAATTCCCAACTAACCCAATTATAACCCCATGACATCTCCAATCTGATAGTCCATATCCACCTTCTGTTGGCAAAATTAAATCTTTCTACCTACCACCTACCACTTATTTTTAAACCCCCCTATTCACTTAACTATAAACCCATTATGTTATGTTATGATATTATTTGATGTATTTCAGGAGTGTATAAACTTACTATGCTATTCCACAACATCTGCATGGGGTTATACCCTCTCAAACAGATTACGCCACTGATCATCAGAGGGAGTTTAAGGAAGCAATATTTGAAACTTTCTTTTATTGACTGGAGGTCCACTTTAAATAAGTAAGAGATATGTGTGAGAAACTGAAGCTTTCATTTACCAGAACCACCTTTTTAGCTTGCAAAGGAGTAACCTTCAATAACCTTCACCTTATTTATCCATCAAAGGCTTATTTTCTTTATTATTACAATTCTAATTTATCAAGCACAATCTGAAAGAATTTGTCACATCGGTGCAAATTAGAGTGATGCAAAATATGATTTATAATTTTTTTGCTTGTGCTGCAATGCTAATTTTTAGTAAATGTGGAAATGCTGCAAAATGCACCAGTGTAAAAAGTACATTCTAAATGATCATTTTCAGCACCATGGCCTGTTCTGGCAGATAGTGCTTGATAAATCAGACAATTATTGCTAAAATATAACATTGATGCATTCTTCCTCAAGTCTTTTAGATCCCAGGGCCATCCTGCCAGGATTTTGTTCCACTTTAGAGGAGGGTGATAAAACATTCGGGTAATGAAGTGGTAAAAGTCCCTGTCCAGGCACACACTATCATCCTCCCCCTTCTAATTCTATTCAAAGCATCTCTAAATCTCTGATCTTATGTAAATACCTTAAGTATTCTAAGCAAAGCTGCTGGCTTTTACCCTGATGTTCCTCTTTAAATAACCTATATTACAGAGATGCCTTTTCAGGAGACTGCTCCAGCCTAAATTCTACTTTAAAGTCTCTTGGACAGAAGCTGTTGGACAATTGCACACTTTAGTCAACTAGCCCCCTCCATTTTGGAGCGAGTGACATCACGAGGAATCAGCTCCCGCTCAGTAATCTTGCAGCTAAGCCATCCGCCATCTGCTTGGGTACAGCTGTGCTCCTCTCGAAGACAGGCACCAGCATCTGCAAACAACCATGGCGAGTTAGTATCATCTTGGCACCGTGATCGCCAGTGACGGCAGTGACCTTCCGACAGCTGAGAAGTGTTTTCTCGAGTGTTGCAGGGAATTACAAAATTAGAGGCTGAACAGAAAGAGACAGAAGAGATGGAAGAAGGATAACATTCCTCTGGACCGTAAGCTAGATTTATCCAAAGTTTCGGTGGGCCACCAGGGCCACCATCAAGCATTTTATTTATTCTACCCACCTTTTTTTAGTACAGACTTCTGTATCTTACAGTCCAAGTGTCATTGATTCTGCACACACTTTCTAAAACCTTGCTGCCAACCCCTAGCAGATAGACCTCCTACCCACATTGGAACCGTTCACTCATGTTACTCACAAGTGTGATATGCCAAACAAGCCAAATTCCACAAAGTCCAGCAATAGCCAATAAAACTTAATTATTAATTGATATTCCATTCCATTAAAAGCTTAATGCCAAAGCCATCCATAAAATCAGAATAGGCAGCCACGTAACATGTTTTGGGCAGACTGTCTAAACATTTACTGTAGGCTCCCTTGCACAACTAGACTGCTTACAGGGCCTCCATTTCTACCCTGTTTCCCCAAAAATAAGACCTACTCCGAAAATAAGACCTACTGTGATTTTAGCATGAAGGCTAAATATAAGACCTCCCCCCGCAGCAAGAGTCCTCAGTCAGCTGCGGCCGGCTCTCTCTGATGACGAGTGACGCCCCTGACGTTGCGCATAGGGGGACGTCACTGGGGGATGCACTCGTCATCAAAGCGGCCGCCACCAAAGTGAAAGCTGCTGTCTGCTGCTCACTCTCTGACAGTAAGTTAGTGAGTAGTGGCAGCAGACTGTGAAGAAGAAGAAAAAAAGAATTTCTATGGGGGAAATACCAGGTGAAGTGAGGGGAGGGGGGGATGGAAACTAGAGAATTCCCTGGATTCTCTAGACTCTACCCCCACCTTCACCCACTGATGATGAGGAGGGGGGGTTGTATGTTTTGGATTCCCCACATATGCCACTACCGGTAGTACAGGAGAAGGGGGGTAAATTGGGACAGGAGGATCGGGGGGGAGGTAACATGAAATTTTGACAGGAGTCACATTTTGTCTGGTTATGCTGGTTTGTGATGGCAACTACTACTGTTTAACAGTTAATAAATTTCCTTTTTTTGTGAATGCATGTGAATTCTTCTTCATGGAAAAATGTAAGACATCCCCTGAAAATAAGACCTAGCGCATCTTTGGGAGCAAAAATTAATATAAGACACTGTCTTATTTTCGGGGAAACACGGTAGGTCCTCTTGTATTCATTGCTATTTTAGCTGTACCTGAACTCGCCAAGCTGTTAGGAAAAGACTCTTGGGAAAAAGACCAGGCCTTACATGTGTGCTGTTTGGGCAGGTTCCACTCCCCTAAGGGTGCTATTTGCTAAAACTGGGCTAAGTCCCGACTCAAGACATATATGGGTTCTTGGGTGAAGGAGTCTTTTTGAGGTGCATCATGTTACGTATTATACTGAATTGTGTACCCTATGTAATATGTATACCCACTAGTATTCTGAAATCCCAGAGTAGAAAAACATGCTTACAATAATGGAAACCAAACTGTTACCAATCACTATTTATTAACAAGCATATATTTTATTTTTTCTGTTTTTGTATCAGACCCTCACATAATCACCAACAGGAGGGAATAGGCACAATAACCCTTTCCTGAATATCTGACCGGAGGGTAGGCCCAAAACCCCGGGGCCAGTAGGAAAAGGTAACCCCAAAACCCCCTTAACTAAGTCACTGTATCTGACCAAAGACAGATGCGCTAAAACCTCCTAGACATCACCAGAACAACCATTTCCCCTTTCTCCCCTTTCCCCCTCCCCGTTTTTCTACATATAAACATGTTACCAATCATGTCTTGGACAGAAGAAGATAGAGGAAGAAAATAGAGAATATGATTAACTATGCATTTTAATAATTTGTGTACTGTGATAAAACTGGTAGAATTGTACATGATTGTATTTGATATGATTACTAATTTTTTGATTTGGGGATAACAGGTCTGTAAGTTTGGACATTTGATTATAATGTCCACCCAATTGTTTCCCATACAGCTTCCATTTCTGGGACCACTTCTGCATAGGACCCGAGTGGGAATAGCAGGTGGGGTGTATTATTGGAGCTGTGTGGGTGAGCCCTTATACCAACCTATGTCCCCCCACCATTATCCAAGGGCACTCCTTCTATAACCATGTGGCCCTCTCATGTTAACCTTCTGCTAACACCTGCCATTAAAGGATCTCTATCCAACACGTGTATTAATGACACTATTATATACGATCTCCATGGATCCATTTATACCATGTAAATGGCCCACACATAATGTCCAGGGACCCCTAAGCCAATTGTATGATCCTCTAATGTCACCCTGCTTCTAACTTCAACAACTCAATCCAAGACTTCCTACCAGTTGGGGGGCTTTCCATAAACTGGTTCCAGGGACCCCCTATAAAATCCCCCAGAGTAGGATCTGAACTGTCTCATTTAATATAGAGAGTGGTTGCAGGAAGTGATAGGGAGATAGGAATGTACTGGAAATCAGAGTGGCTCATTCTAGAGTCCTGATACTGTAATACTGTAGGAGGTAACATGCACCCATGTGAGGATCCTGTGGTGCTTTTTTACAGAACTGTCCAGCGTCAATATGATTGAGAGACCAGACTGAAACTTCTGGGAGAGGATTGTTCCCATTCCGTTGCAATCATTTTTTTTCTTTTATGTAAGTATGCTAAAACTTCACCCAAATGGTGATGCCCCCTAGGCACAATGCTATGTGGACCAAAACTCTTGTTTGGAGTTTTGGTCCACATTTAATTGGATGATGAACCAGCTTGACCTCTGGAATACTCCAGGATGAGATTTATTTTGTTTGGTTTGCTGCCTAGATAAAATGTCATGTTTAAAGGAAGTGTCCCCGTGTGATGCTACCCTCAGCAGAGGCAAGGATCTTAGTATGTACATCTACAGCTTGTCCTTCTTACGTTTCATATACTTGCCCTGTTATCATCTACTTCCCAAAACACATTCACTATCTGGGACAACGGCACATTTATCTACAATGAGAAGTTCAAAGACTACATTTTGAGGCACGATCAGGAAGCCAATTAAAAATTCTCTCCATCTGGCATCTTTAAACATTCCTTTCGCCAGCTCCAGATAGAGAAGTTAATTAATCTGGACCCTACCAGCCAGGACTACAAAAGCTGCACATGAAGGACCTGCAAACCCTAAATGAGACTTGGCTATCAAAGGATTCACACAAAAGTGAGGCTGATAATAGAGCAGGCTGTTCACAACATGAGGTTCTCTAGGGTCAGCGCCTGGCAAATTGTTACATAGAATTGGGGTGCTCTGTAGAGTTTATATTTAGCTAAAGTTTTTCAAAGGTAATGAGATCACCAACTCCTATTTTTCGATAAAACAACAGTGTAAATCAGACAATGGGGAGCATTGCTGCTGGACTGAATGCTCTGGTGTCTCCAGCTTTTCCTAGTTTTAGATAGAGGTTTTCATTGTTGTTTTGTGTATCTGTTCAAGAGTTGTCCTGTACTTCCTGGTTGTGGAACTCTGGCTGCATTATCTATAGCAGGGATGCACAATCATGCGGCCCCCACTGCTGTAAGTTGTGCCCCCCAATTCCCCCTAGGGAGCTGGAGCACAGAGCTTGCATTGCTTGCAGTACAAGTAATTGGCCACTAGACAGTGCATTGCTAATTCCCGAAGCAGGTGGTGAGGCACCAATTAAAGTGATACAGTAGGCAAAGGTAATTGTTATACCATTGCGTCGGGCACTGTTTTCTGCTCTCCATTTTTAAATTGAAGAAGAAATGTCCGATATATCCAGGTTTACATTTTCACCATATGATTTCTCTTTTGAAAAAAGTGGGTGTGGCCCTTGGAATTGTGATGCTGCATAATTATCAGCATAATGGGTAAGGTTTGTAAGATTTCCAGAACTTGCATAAAACACCCTGCATGTGCAATCAAAATCTGGAGGAGGAGGAAACAGAGGGAGGGGCGGGAGGAGACAGAGGGTGGGGCGGAAGGAGACAGAGGGAGGGGCGGGAGGAGGGAGGGACCAGCAATCCTGTCCCACTCTAATAAGCTGCTGATTGAGGGATGGGATGAAAAGGAGAATGCAATGTTTAACAATGACCCTTGCTTGCAGTATCACTTTAACATCTGTGTAGAGGTGGGTGACACACATGTGGTTTCCACCTTAAAGTGGACCAACACCCAGGGGTGATCGGCCCGGAAATCTATAAGATTCCCGGGCCGATCACCCCCCACCCCGCGGGACATCCGAGATCGGGATGTCCCGCGGGGTGAAACCCCCCAGAAACCCCCAAAACGCCTTACCTGATCCGCCGCCGCTTCCGCCGCCGCCGCCTCCCGCGCACCCCTCCAGACGTGCGCGCGCCCGCGCCGGCCCTCTGTGAATGGCCGGCGGGGGCGCGCGCGCGCCGAGAGTGACGCGCGGGAGGCGGCGGCGGCGGAAGCGGCCTGGACGTTCCTGATCCCCGCCTGGACGTTGGCGGGGATTGGCTGCGGCGCTCACGTGGGAGCGTTGAGAGGTGAGTTTTTTGGGGTTTCTGGGGGGTTTCACACAGCGGGGCACCCCCGATCGGGGTGCCCCGCCGAAGTGGACCAAAACCCAGGATAGTCAAAATCCTGGGTGTTGGTCCACTTTAAATGTGCTCACCTACCTCTACTCACCTCACATCTACCTATCTCTAACCACTAATCTGCTCACATTTTGCAACCTCATCTTTGTCCCTCATTTCTCTTCCTGTCTCACCTCCTCCCACCTCTTTCTGATAGTAGTTTTGCTGGAAAACAGGTTACTGTGGGTGGCCAGGTTTTCAGGGAATATGTGCTCTGTCTAGCTATAGCAGCACAGTGCTGATCAGCATTTGTACTTCTTCCTGGGCCAGGAATTCCCCCCTGGGGGTTGTGTAGATCCTTTTAATTCCCATAAATAAGCCGTTTTGGAAGACATCTTTCTTATAGGCATCAGTCCTGTGGTGTCTGCAGCAGCTCCTTGGTGACAAATCCATGGAAATCCATGTTGAAATCAAAAGGGACCCGTCATTATTGTACAAGTTGTATGAGGCCCAAGAGTTTCTGATGGCAGCCCTAAGGTGAATAATCACTGCCCTTCATCCACAGAGATGCCAAGTCACCTGATTTTTTGGGGTGTCTCCTGAAATAAACCGCCACTCACCCAGTCACCCAGTTGATCTCTCCAATTTTGCGCCCCTTGTTACCCCCGGAAAGAGTCGCTGCTCCTATGGCCGCCACAGCACGCTGGCGCCCGCTTTTGGCTATTTCCGACCTTCCATCTTGCTGGGAGGCATCAATTCTGGTCTTGGTTGGCAGGCATTTCCACCCAGACTTGGAGGAGGCACTGCCCAGGGTGAAGTAGACCAAGGTGAAGCTGCAGTGAGCTACGCCAATTAACCACTCCCTGTAAATAAGCCATGCTCATAAACCATGGCCCTGCCACACCCATCACCCTGTAAATTGGTCCCCAAGGTTGGCATCTCTGCATTCAGTCTGCTTATGTCTGGGCATCTTGCCACAGCCCCATCTTTACTACCTTTATGATGGCCTGGCCCTCCTGATGCTAGGAACAATGCACACTTGATTCCTTCTAGTTCAGGGTGGCTGTGAGGAATAGAGCAAATATTGTATTTCATTGTATTGCTGATGCCTGGCTCCCCCCTTTACAAATGTCACCCTTACAAGGCTGTTCCAGGTTGAACCCTCCCCCCACCCTGCGGCTCCCCTAACACGCACAGGACCTAATCTCTCCAGGAAGGAAAATTAGAATTTGTGAGTTGCGCCAAGCTCAGATCACAGACTCCTTTCTGATTCTCTCACACCTTTGGGCTGGGAAGGTCCCACTGAGTATAAAGCAGAAGCAACCCCTGGGGATAACGTCCTCTCTTCAAACACCAGTGCCTCAGACCTCTGGCACTGGCACAAATTGACAGCAGCTGCGTGTCCTGGCACAAAGCCAGGTACCGAACCAGAATGGGCCCACAAAACTGCATGTAGGCATATGTTTCTCATGGCCATGCGTCCACGGAAACCCAAAGAAATGGAGTTTCTGACCCATCTAGGGACTTCATATTTGGGCTCATCGAATTCCTGGCATCCAGCCCAATCATTTGGTGCCATATCCAGAGCCATATGACCCCCACCCCCATGTTATAACTCCAAAAAGTTTTAGGTTCTAAAGAAGGTTCCCCAAGGGAGAGGGGGAACAGTCCGTTCCACAGAAGGGAGGGGTGAGAGGGTCCCAAGACATAAAGGCGGATGACCCTGCCAGCCATTGTCACTTTCTAGGGGAGGTTGCATCACATGCTGGAGGTGCCCATGCATAAGCTCTCCACACACTTCCTTGTGGGAGCCCATCATCACTTCTCTGCATCTACATTTTAAGGTAACTCTGACTTTTATATCTCTGCTGGTAACTCACTGTAACCTTTAACCCACTTTTCAGAGCAGCATTTGTATTCATTCCATCATAGCTAAATGCAGCTGCGGTCCGATTTGTGCTGGTGCCGGAGGTCTGAGGCACTGGTGTTTGTAGAGAGGGAGTTATTCCCAGGGGTCGCCTCTGACTCAGTGGGCCCTTCCCAGTCCAAAGGTGTGAGAGGATCAACAGGGAGTCTGTGATCTGAGCTTGGCTTAACTCACAGATGCTAATTCTCCTTCCTCTCTCTGTTAGGGGAGCCTCAAAGGGGTTTTCAACCTGGAACTGCCTTGTAAGGGTGACATTTGCTAAAAACAGATAATCTTAAGGGGGGAAACCGGGCATCAACAATAAAATGAAATACAATATTTGCTCTATTCCTCAGAGTGGCTATTCTCTCATTCCTTCATCTTCCTAACTGTTATTTTGGAAGAATTCAAAAATAGAACCAACAAGATGACTGAGTGTTAATAACATCACCTCATTTTCCGCCATCTGACTCTTAATCCCTGTATGGGTGGCTTGTCTGGATGCCAATCTGTTATATTTTTGTGCTACTTGTTCCCTGTACGTCTGTCAGGCTGTATGTACAAAGAACCCAAGCAACATGTCTGTTTACTCGACACCTCTACACAATCCAGCAGATCACGTGCATGCCTCGTCTGCCTTCCTGTCTTTCCTACAATCAATTACATATTAACCACTTCAGCTGTGATGTGTAAACACTGAAGATCTGGAGAAACCTTCAATACCTGGGCCTACTTTGTCATAAAAAAAATAATTACTTACCCAAAATAAAAATGTTATACCTAAATGCTTAAACAATAAGCTTGAAGTGATACTGCAGGCAAAGGTGTGTCAGGCCACACTTGGCACCGTCCGAAACTGAAGCAGAAATGGCCGAGATATCGAGGTTCACAGGTTCAGCCAATGACATTCTCTTTTTCATCCTATCCCCCAATCAGCTCAGGAGAGCTGGACAGGATTGCTGGTCCCTCCCTCCTCCCGCCTCCTCCTCCAGATTCATCACAGATAATGCAGCATCACAGATCCAAGGGTCACACCCACTTTTTTCAGAAGAGAAGTCATAAGTTGAACCCGTAAACCTCGATATCTCAGCCATTTCAGTGCTGAATGTAGCCCGACGCAATGGTTTAACAATTGCCTTTGCCTGCTGTAGCACTTTAAATATTATTTTACTACTTTACTAAAGCTACTAGTTTCGAGCTGGAAAACAGATGGGTAGACTGGCGATGGATAGACTGGCAGAGCTGGAAGGAAAAGGGGTAGATGGGCAAAGCTGGGAGGACAGGGATGGAGAGGCATAGAGATGAGGGGATGAGGCAGAGCTAAGGGTAGAGGGATGAATGAGACAGAACTGAGGGGACAGGGTTGTGGGGCAGAGCAGAGGGGACAGGGATGAATGGGGCAGAACTGGAGGGGCATGGATGGATGTGGCAGAGCTGAGGGTACATGGATGAATGGGGTGAGCTGGGGGACATGGATGGATGGGGCAGAGCTAAGAGAACAAGAATAGATGGGTCAGGGCTCAGGGGATAGGGATGGATGGGGCAGGGCTGAGTGGATAGGAAAAGATGGGTCAGGGCTCAAGGAATAGGTATGGATGGGTCAGAGCTCAGGAGATAGGCAAGGATGAGTCAGAGGTGACTTACAACCAATGGGACAGTGCTGAGGAGACAGGGTTGGATGGAGCAGAGAGACAGAGAAAGGAAATGTGTGCAGTTCTTTAGCCACATTGTGCCAGCTGTCAGTGGGCCCCTCTAGCGGGTGGGGCCCTCGGCAGCTGACTAGGCATGCTGGGTGCTGACGCCGGCCCTGAACTGGACAAATACTACACTGACTTCTGAGTGCATAGGATGCTCTATTCACCAGCGGTCATCCCCCATTGGCACGTGAAGATGTCATGACAAAGCCTCTGGGGGATGTCTACATGATCGGGTACCAGGAAGGTGCACCCCAGCACAATGCAGCATAGCGCAGCCGGTGATTTATATTCACAGCATATTTTACATTTTATTTCAGCTGTCTAATCCTCTTAACTCCAGAGAGAGCTGATGGGAAGCACAGCACGGCGGGGTATTGTACGATGCAAAACACACAGCTGTAGAGAAGATGTACATCACACTTAAGAAGCCTAAATCGGAGTGCCCCCAGCTGCAGATTCCATTGCTGGTCCTTATAAAGAGATCATGGCTAAAACCGGAATAACAAGTCAGGGCAAAAAGCTAGGCCCCGCCCTGGTCTACGCCATTACATGTAATGGTGCAGTATGTAACCTAAAGGAATATATCTTAAGCGGAGATTCTGGAGATGCCAATGCTGCTACAGCACCAGAAATGGACAGCGACGTTGCTTCCTATTATCACCGCTAACTACACTGTGGACTAAATACACAGAGCCATAGCAGCCATGAGGCGAATGAGGCACTGGCCTCGGGCTCAGCTACAGCTTCATGCAAGGGGGCGCAGCCGCGCAGTCATGCTACATTTTTTGTTTCTTTCCCAGTTCAGTTGGGGGCGCCCGTGCGCGTGCCCGTGCGTGTGCCCGCACCCCAGGGCAAGCCATACCATGGGTCCTGGTGGGTCCATGGTCCCAGGCAGCACTTTTAAGGGGGGCGGCACTTTCATACCTCACAACCAGTGTTCCCTGTAAAGTGCGTGGGAGTGCAGGAGCGCGGGCACGCACGGCCAGCTCCTCCAGCGCGCAGCTCTGCCCGGCGTCCACGCACGTCGCATAGCTGTCATTTTTTTTTTTTAACATTGGTGGTTCAGTGGGGCCCTGCATCCCATTCCCCTCTGTCGCTGCCGCCGCAGCATTGGCTGAGCGGCGCGATGATGAGTTTAGTCCCCGCCCCCATTCCCCCTGCCGGTCTAATGCCTCCTTTGACGATGAGGAGGCAGTAGACCAGCAGGGGGAATGGGGGCAGGGACTACACTCATCATTGCGCCGCTCAGCCAATCACTGCACGGGGGGGCACCACTGCACGTGCACGCTGGATGGCTGGCTGGCAAGGTAGAAGAAGAGTGATGGCTGGCATCGTGGTAAGTCTGCACGAGGGGGGGGGGGCTTAACACTGTGTACCAACCACCGGCCCTGGAGTTTGAAAGACTCTAGAGAGGCCCAATTAAATGACCTTTGGGCATCCCAACTCTTTCAAACTGTAGGGCCAGTGGTTGTGTGAGCTGTATCCCCAGCCAGGGCTGGCGTCAAAGGGAAATTGACAGTCTGCCAGGGCCCACTGACAGCCTGGGTCCGACCTGTAAACTTTGGTAGGTGGCAGGGACCTTGCGCTCTGTCATCTGGATGTTGTTGCAGCTCTGTCTCTCCTCACGCTCCTCCCTCCTCTTTCCCCCCTTCCATGTTCAGTATCGCGCCAGTTTTAAAAGCCAACACCTGCGACACTGCTGTTCCATTCAGCAGCCCTCGTCTTTTGCCCCCCTCTGGCCCCCTCGGTGTCGGCATGTGAAATGAAGTCTAGAGCTGCTGGGACTGAATTGCAGCTCTCCTCAGGCTCCCCCCTCCCCTCCTCTCCTGTGTCAGATCTCGGGAACTGAAGGTCCGCTCACTGTCTGCTGATAAGAAGACGACCTGGAACTTGACCTCAGGCTGCAGAAGAAACTTGATCCCAGAAGGTCAGATTAAAAAAAGGCTGTCCTGCACCTTTGAAAAGATTCCAAGGCTGGCTGCTAGCCTTCCCTTGGGGCATCCCAAATTGGGAGGCCCTGCTGTGTAAACCCCTTCGGGCGTGCAAGACTCACCTTCTTCCTGGCTCCCTTGCCATCTTTGGGTTTTGTGCGAACTCCTGCACCCAGCCATTTGGATAGGCTATGGGCAGACATTCTCGATCCGATTGTCATAAACAGAGATGTTTGTCAAGCATCATTATGCAGGAAGAAGTGAGTATTACCGAGCAATCTTGGAGTTTCACACACCGGGGCATCCCTAATTGGAATGCCCTTGGGCGCACGGGGCAAAACCTGGGATAGACCAAATTCTGGGTTTTTTCCACTTTAAAGCTGATCAAATCCCAGGAGTTTCACTTACCTATTTATTTATTTATTTATTTACCTATGTATGCCTATTTTCCTTAATGTTTCTCAAAATAATCCAGTACACAAGAAACAAAACAAAAAGAAAAGATATATATATATATATATATATATATATATATATATATATATATATATAATTTTCTTTTTTTTTTGCGGGGGGCACGATTTTCTGGGCTAGCCTCGGGTGCAAAGGAAGCTAGCTACAACTCTGTAAATACAGTTTTCTCCTAGCAGACAATCTATCAGGGTAGACCTATGTTGTGAAGGTCTGATGGGATAGGCTATTCAGCAGGAAGGACAGAGCTACCAGGAGCTACATGTTTTTTAGTGGGAGGATTAATTATAAGCAGGTGCAGACCAGGAAGATAAAGGATTTGAAGCAGACTTAAATCCTCCATGGTACCCAGGGAATCTCCTGGGTCCTGGCCTGGGGAGGAGAGGAGGCAAGAAAGAGGGCCCGAGAGAAAGACTGAGAAAATGGGCCCTAGGAGAAAGAAGGTCTGCTTGTGGGTTCCCCTGTCAGGAGGGTAATTGTATGAGTTGCTGGTCAGGTAATGCTCTTAATGTTGCTCTTAACATTGTATATGTGTATGCCGATCATATAACATCATAGCGTAACCGATCATATCGTGTTGTATCGGAGCAGTTTCTAGGCAAAATAGAGCTCATGCTGATGCTGTCCTAGACCAATATATTTTGCTGTACCTCTTCCTTAGAAGCAGGCAGTGCCTTCTCCCCATCATTTAACCCAATATAGGGGCATGAAGGGGACTGTCTTATGACCCAGACTCACCTGCAGAAACAGGGTTACTGGGAAAAAGGCGTCCCCATTAGCCTTGACGCCCAGGTCGACTGCTCTGTTTGCCCTTCCCTAGCAACTGCCCTGGCTCCAAGTTGCCGACTTTTCCATATCCTGACTACATCCAAGCTGTGCTCCGCTTGGTTGGCTTGATTTGTGCTCTACAATACACGCCTGACCTTGGCACGCCCCTTTCTATGTCTAAATTGTGTTCTACATTTGCCAACCTTGCCTCATCTTGAGCAGTTATGCTCTATACTACCAAGCTTCTCTCACCTCCTGACCACATCCAAGTCAAGTCCAAGCACAATTTGTTTTGCCTATTAATACATAATAATTTAACTATATTTTTTAAATTGTTTAAACTTTGGGGCTCAACATCCACATTTTTGTTGTTTGTACCTTAAAGTTTTTTTGGAAACTTTTTATAACTTTTTGTTGCAATCCAAACCCACACTTTCATTGTTCAGAAATATGCTGGACGCTCCCGGCATGTGTTTTTGGAATGAAATAAGCCTGTTACTCATTGGAATCAGCAGTTTACTCCACCTGTTTGCTGGAGGGAATCCACTCTTCAAATTTCCACATTTGCACACACTCTGCTGCCCTCTAAACACACCATAAATCAGGCACAGGAGACAGTTTTGGTGCTCAAAAAGGACACTAGCAGAAAATTTCAGGTGCAAATTGTCACAATGGCGAATGCTAGTGTGCAAATTCACACTAAAACCAAAGCACATAATTTTGACAAAGAAGCCCGTGTGCTATTTGATGCTCCAAATAGCGTCCAAAACTCACCAGCGTACCGACCATGAATCGACCCTTATGTTGTTGACCTTACCATGTCTTGACCAAGTAGCGATTTAGGTTGCTTACCCTTTTACATTCTCCAGTAACGTCCAGTCTGCCACCTGTTTGCAACTTGGGGCACATCCAACATCTGCCTACACACAACCCCCGTTGTCAAATTAAAGTGTACCAAAACCCAGGATTTTGACTATCCTGGGTTCTGGTCCTTCGGAGGTGCCCCGCTGTGTGAACCCCCCAGATCGCCACAGCCAACTTACCTTATCCCGTTCCCAGGGCGCGTCTAAGAGCAGCAGCTCTGGCGGCCGCATCCTCCACTTCCCTATAGCCGAAGCACGTGCCCGCGCCGGGCATTTGTGAATGTACGGCGCGGGCATGCTCCCTGTTAGAGGGAAGAGGAGGATGCGGCCGCCAGAGCTGCTCTACATATGCTACCAAGCTTCTCCCACCTTCTGACCACATCCAAGTCATGCTCTATAGACTTGGTGTGCAAAAATGCTCATGTACCCGCATCCGCATGCACCTAGGCACATGATTCTTGGCTTGTTCACCCCAGGTGCACTTGCGAATCACAACAAATGGGAAGTGCACGGGAGAAGCACAATTTGTTTTGCATATTAATACATATTAATTTAACTATATTTTTTAAATTGTTTTTGTTGTTGCTAAACTTTGGGGCTCAATATCCACATTTTTGTTGTTTGTACCTTAAAGTTTTTTGGAAACTTTTTATAACTTTTTGTAGCAATCCAGACCCATACTTTCATTGTTCAGAAATATGCTGGACGCTGCCGGCATGCTCTATAGACTTTTGCATTTGTGAATGTCCGGCGCAGGAACGCTCCCTGTTAGAGGGAAGCGGAGGATGTGGCCGTCAGTGCCGCTGCTCTTAGACGCGCCGTGGGCCCGGGAAGAGGTGAGTTGTTGCGGCGATCTGGGGGGGGGGGGTTGTTCACACAGCAGGGCACCCCTGATCTGGGTGCCCCCAAGAGAAAGGACCAAGACCCCGAATAGTCAAAACTTTTGACTATCCTGGGTTTTGGTCCACTTTAAGGCCACGACGTGGCAATCTTAGCAGAGCATGCTAAGTAGTTCACAAGCCACCGGAAAAAGTACCCTGCTTCTCCTGCTTCAGTGACTGTTTAGTTTGGTTAGACTGCATCACACACCTCTTGCATTCACTTTTTTCTGTTCAACAAAGAAGATGATGATAACCCAATTTCAGTCGCAGCTGGCATGTCAATACAAAGCAATTATCCTCTAGTCATAATTAGGGATCAGCGAATCGATCCGGACGAACCCGGATTCGTTCCGAATTTCATGAAAAATTCGATTCTGAACGAATCCAAATTTCCCGGCGATTCGATCGATCGAAGTTTTCCTTAAAACTCAATGACAGGAATTCTAAGATGGTGGACGGACATGTTCAGACATGTCCCCAGGGGCAAGTGACGATGGGACAGTCACATGCAGCCTATCAGCAGCCAGGAAGCCCGGTGACGTCACCGTGCTATATAAAGCGGCGGCCATTTTCCTTTTGCACAGTTCAGACTAGCATTGCAGACAGAACAGAGCTAGCTGCAGGGAGGGACAGACAGTCATAGTTAGGTGAGAGTTAGCGATGGCTAGAGACAGTTACAGATAGGTAAAGAGAGAGACAGATAGTTAGGGAGATTTAGAGTGGTAGACAGAGCTAGGGAAAGATAGATTTAAAACCGGAACAATCCAGCAGCATACAAGTCACAGTGACAGGGTGCTTAGTGCTATGATTCATATTTCATAATAACTGGGTTACTGTTAATATATTTGGTTTGGTTTAAATACAGCTGCACACTGCACATGCTATTTAACCCTTTCTGCTATTTAGCCCTGAACGCTATTTTAACCCTATCTGTTAAACAAAAGCATTTCTCATAATTGGATTAGTGTTAATATTTTCTGTTCAGCTTAAAATACACTTTCTCTTGCAAAAAATAAAACCAGGGAGCGTCCCCTTATAAAGTATGGGTAGTGCCCTGATGAAACTCCCAATGGGGAGTGAAACGTGCGTCGGTGACGGCTCCTAGCCACGCCCCCTGCGCTGACGTCATCACGCCCCGGCCGACGGCGATTTGCGGCTCTTTGCAGGAGAGGATCTCCCCTCTGTGAAACCCACGTGGGCTGTGTATCCAGCGGCGAGTGCTGGTAGGAGGACTGTGGCGGAGCTGCGTAGGCGTCAGACCCTCGGCAAGCCTGTCACAGGCAAAGATGGATGTTTAAAGTCTCAGCCTCTATTGTATGCAGCTTCCGGATCCAGTCCCTTTATTAGGACACGTGAGTGCCTGCGGGCTATATTTGCAACTGAAAGCTATTGGGACTATTCAAGCCTGTACCACGGGTGCTTTATACATTGGAAATAGCAGGCTAGTTGCTGACATGATGCTGTGAGGATGTGGAGCTCAAATATTTCCTCGCTCACTATCAAGTTCCCTGCCTTTGTAGCCCTCTTTTTTAGCCCCATTTTTTGTGGACATTTGTCCCTTAGAGGGACGCCGGCCGGTGTGTGTATGCCTTTGGCGTGAGTGTGTGGAGGTGTGGAATGGGGGCCCCAATTTTTAATAGCAATTGCTTCTTTTAAATGTGTGCAGTTATTGGTGTGTCATTTTGTATAAATATCTGTCATGTGCCATACTGTATGTTACATTAAATTTGGATGTTATTTGGCCTAATTAGACTATGGGTGTTTAATTGTGCCAGCCCCGCAGAACAACCATTGTCTTGAGTGTGTAAGTGTTATTGCAGCTTAAAATACACCAGGCCACATGGGCATCCCAAGGCACATGCTATTTAACCCTATCTGTTAAACAAAAGCATTTCTCATAATTGGATTAGTGTTAATATTTTCTGTTCAGCTTAAAATACACCAGGCCACATGGGCATCCCAAGGCACATGCTATTTTAACACTATCTGTTAAACAAAAGCATTTCTCATAATTGGATTAGTATTAATATTTTCTGTTCAGCTTAAAATACACCAGGCCACATGGACATCCCAAGGCACATGCTATTTTAATCCTATCTGTTAAACAAAAGCATTTCTCATAATTGGATTAGTGTTAATATTCTCTGTTCAGCTTAAAATACACCAGGCCACATGGGCATCCCAAGGCACATGCTATTTTAACCCTATCTGTTAAACAAAAGCATTTCTCATAATTGGATTAGTGTTAATATTTTCTGTTCAGCTTAAAATACACCAGGCCACATGGGCATCCCAAGGCACATGCTATTTTAACCCTATCTGTTATACAACATAAGTGTTGATCAGCATCAGCTGCTTTATTAAGCTACTTTTAGTTTGCACTTGTTTTTGACTGCTTTCAATAAACCAGGCCGCAGGACACCCCAAAGCTGCACCTTGCACCCTATCTGTTATACAACATAAGCGTTGATCAGCATCAGCTGCTTTATTAAGCTACTTCAGTTTTCACTTCCTTTTTGCCTGCTTTCAAAAAACCAGGCCGCAGGGCACCCCAAAGCTGCACCTTGCACCCTATCTGTTATACAACATAAGCGTTGATCAGCATCAGCTGCTTTATTAAGCTACTTCAGTTTGCACTTCCTTTTTGACTGCTTTCAATAAACCAGGCCGCAGGGCACCCCAAAACTGCACCTTGCACCCTATCTGTTATACAACATAAACGTTGATCAGCATCAGCTTTATTAAGCTACTTCAGTTTGCACTTGTTTTTGACTGCTTTCAATAAACCAGGCCGCAGGGCACCTCAAAGCTGCACCTTCCACCCTATCTGTTATACAACATAAGCGTTTATCAGCATCAGCTGCTTTATTAAGCTACTTCAGTTTGCACTTGTTTTTGACTGCTTTCAATAAACCAGGCCGCAGGGCACCCCAAAGCTGCACCTTCCACCCTATCTGTTATACAATATAGGCGTTGATCAGCATCAGCTGCTTTATTAAGCTACTTCAGCTTGCACTTGTTTTTGACTGCTTTCAATAAACCAGGCCGCAGGGCACCCCAAAGCTGCACCTTGCATCCTATCTGTTATACAACATAAGCATTGTTCAGCATCAGCTTTATTAAGCTACTTCAGTTTGCACTTGCTTTTTGACTGCTTTCAATAAACCAGGCCGCAGGGCCCCCAAAGCTGCACCTTGCACCCTATCTGTTATACAACATAAGTGTTGTTCAACATCAGCTTTATTAAGCTACTTCAGTTTGCACTTCCTTTTTGACTGCTTTCAATAAACCAGGCCGCAGGGCACCCCAAAGCTGCACCTTGTACCCTATCTGTTATACAACATAAGCGTTGTTCAGCATCAGCTTTATTAAGCTACTTCAGTTTGCACTTGCTTTTTGACTGCTTTCAATAAACCAGGCCGCAGGGCACCCCAAAGCTCCACCTTGCACCCTATCTGTTATACAACATAAGCGTTGATCAGCATCAGCTTTATTAAGCTACTTCAGTTTGCACTTCCTTTTTGACTGCTTTCAATAAACCAAGCCGCAGGGCACCCCAAAGCTGCACCTTGCACCCTATCTGTTATACAACATAAGCGTTGATCAGCATCAGCTTTATTAAGCTACTTCAGTTTGCACTTGTTTTTGACTGCTTTCAATAAACCAGGCCGCAGGGCACCCTAAAGCTGCACCTTCCACCCCATCTGTTATACAACATAAGCGTTGATCAGCATCAGCTGCTTTATTAAGCTACTTCAGTTTGCACTTGTTTCTGACTGCTTTCAATAAACCAGGCCGCAGGGCACCCCAAAGCTGCACCTTCCACCCTATCTGTTATATAACATAAGCGTTTATCAGAATCAGCTGCTTTATTAAGCTACTTCAGTTTGCACTTGTTTTTGACTGCTTTCAATAAACCAGGCCACAGGGCACCCCAAAGCTGCACCTTGCACCCTATCTGTTATACAACATAAGCGTTGTTCAGCATCAGCTTTATTAAGCTACTTCAGTTTGCACTTCCTTTTTGACTGCTTTAAATAAACCAGGCTGCAGGGCACCCCAAAGCTGCACCTTGCACCCTATCTGTTATACAACATAAGCGTTGTTCAGCATCAGCTTTATTAAGCTACTTCAGTTTGCACTTGCTTTTTGACTGCTTTCAATAAACCAGGCCGCAGGGCACCCCACCTTGCACCCTATCTGGTATACAACATAAGCGTTGATCAGCATCAGCTTTATTAAGCTACTTCAGTTTGCACTTCCTTTTTGACTGCTTTCAATAAACCAGGCCGCAGGGCACCCCAAAGCTGCACCTTGTACCCTATCTGTTATACAACATAAGCGTTGTTCAGCATCAGCTTTATTAAGCTACTTCAGTTTGCACTTGCTTTTTGACTGCTTTCAATAAACCAGGCCGCAGGGCACCCCAAAGCTCCACCTTGCACCCTATCTGTTATACAACATAAGCGTTGATCAGCATCAGCTTTATTAAGCTACTTCAGTTTGCACTTCCTTTTTGACTGCTTTCAATAAACCAAGCCGCAGGGCACCCCAAAGCTGCACCTTGCACCCTATCTGTTATACAACATAAGCGTTGATCAGCATCAGCTTTATTAAGCTACTTCAGTTTGCACTTGTTTTTGACTGCTTTCAATAAACCAGGCCGCAGGGCACCCTAAAGCTGCACCTTCCACCCCATCTGTTATACAACATAAGCGTTGATCAGCATCGGCTGCTTTATTAAGCTACTTCAGTTTGCACTTGTTTCTGACTGCTTTCAATAAACCAGGCCGCAGGGCACCTCAAAGCTGCACCTTCCACCCTATCTGTTATATAACATAAGCGTTTATCAGCATCAGCTGCTTTATTAAGCTACTTCAGTTTGCACTTGTTTTTGACTGCTTTCAATAAACCAGGCCACAGGGCACCCCAAAGCTGCACCTTGCACCCTATCTGTTATACAACATAAGCGTTGTTCAGCATCAGCTTTATTAAGCTACTTCAGTTTGCACTTGCTTTTTGACTGCTTTCAATAAACCAGGCCGCAGGGCACCCCAAAGCTGCACCTTGCACCCTATCTGTTATACAACATAAGCATTGTTCAGCATCAGCTTTATTAAGCTACTTCAGTTTGCACTTCCTTTTTGACTGCTTTAAATAAACCAGGCTGCAGGGCACCCCAAAGCTGCACCTTGCACCCTATCTGTTATACAACATAAGCGTTGTTCAGCATCAGCTTTATTAAGCTACTTCAGTTTGCACTTGCTTTTTGACTGCTTTCAATAAACCAGGCCGCAGGGCACCCCACCTTGCACCCTATCTGGTATACAACATAAGCGTTGATCAGCATCAGCTTTATTAAGCTACTTCAGTTTGCACTTCCTTTTTGACTGCTTTCAATAAACCAGGCGGCAGGGCACCCCAAAGCTGCACCTTGCACCCTATCTGTTATACAACATAAGCGTTGATCAGCATCAGTTTTATTAAGCTACTTCAGTTTGCACTTCCTTTTTGACTGCTTTCAATAAACCAGGCCGCAGGGCACCCCAAAGCTGCACCTTCCACCCCATCTGTTATACAACATAAGCGTTGATCAGCATCAGCTGCTTTATTAAGCTACTTCAGTTTTCACTTCCTTTTTGACTGCTTTCAATAAACCAGGCCGCAGGGCACCCCAAAGCTGCACCTTCCACCCTATCTGTTATACAATATAGGCGTTGATGAGCATCAGCTGCTTTATTAAGCTACTTCAGTTTGCACTTGTTTTTGACTGCTTTAAATAAACCAGGCCGCAGGGCACCCCAAAGCTGCACCTTGCACCCTATCTGTTATACAACATAAGCGTTGTTCAGCATCAACTTTATTAAGCTACTTCAGTTTGCACTTGCTTTTTGACTGATTTCAATAAACCAGGCCGCAGGGCACCCCACCTTGCACCCTATCTGTTATACAACATAAGCGTTGATCAGCATCAGCTTTATTAAGCTACTTCAGTTTGCACTTCCTTTTTGACTGCTTTCAATAAACCAGGCCGCAGGGCACCCCAAAGCTGCACCTTGCACCCTATCTGTTATACAACATAAGCGTTGATCAGCATCAGCTTTATTAAGCTACTTCAGTTTGCACTTCCTTTTTGACTGCTTTCAATAAACCAGGCCGCAGGGCACCCCAAAGCTGCACCTTCCACCCTTTCTGTTATACAACATAAGCGTTGATCAGCATCAGCTTTATTAAGCTACTTCAGTTTGCACTTGTTTTTGACTGCTTTCAATAAACCAGGCCGCATGGCACCCCACCTTGCACCCTATCTGTTATACAACATAAGCGTTGATCAGCATCAGCTTTATTAAGCTACTTCAGTTTGCACTTCCTTTTTGACTGCTTTCAATAAACCAGGCCGCAGGGCACCCCAAAGCTGCACCTTGCACCCTATCTGTTATACAACATAAGCGTTGATCAGCATCAGCTTTATTAAGCTACTTCAGTTTGCACTTGTTTTTGACTGCTTTCAATAAACCAGGCCGCAGGGCACCCCAAAGCTGCACCTTCCACCCCATCTGTTATACAACATAAGCGTTGATCAGCATCAGCTGCTTTATTAAGCTACTTCAGTTTGCACTTGTTTTTGACTGCTTTCAATAAACCAGGCCGCAGGGCACCCCAAAGCTGCACCTTGCACCCTATCTGTTATACAACATAAGCGTTGATCAGCATCAGCTTTATTAAGCTACTTCAGTTTGCACTTGTTTTTGACTGCTTTCAATAAGCCAGGCCACAGGGCACCCCAAAGCTACACCTTGCACCCTATCTGTTATACAACATAAGCGTTGTTCAGCATCAGCTTTATTAAGCTACTTCAGTTTGTACTTGTTTTGACTGCTTTCAATAAACCAGGCCACAGGGCACCCCAAAGCTGCACCTTGCACCCTATCTGTTATACTAAATAAGCTGTTCAGCATCAGCTTTATTAAGTTATTGCATTTTGAAATGGTTTTTGTCCTGCTGTCAATACACTAGGCCGCAGGGTATCCCAAATCACCACGTTGCACCCTATCTGTTATACTAAATAAGTGTTGTTCAGCATCAGCTTTATTAAGCTATTGCATTTTGAATTGGTTTTTGTCCTGCTGTCAATACACCAGGCCGCAGGGTATCCCAAACCACCGCATGGCACCCTATATATTATACTAAATAAGCGTCTACAGCCTCAGCTTTATTAAGCTATTGCATTTTGCATTGGTTTTTGTCCTGCTGTCAATACACCAGGTCGCATGGTATCCCAAACCACCACGTGGCACTCTATCTGTTATACTAAATAAGCGTTGTTCAGCATCAGCTTTATTAAGCTATTGCATTTTGCATAGGTTTCTGTCCTGCTGTCAATACATCAGGCCGCAGGGTATCCCAAACCACTGCGTGGCACCCTATCTGTTATACTAAATAAGCGTCTACAGCCTCAGCTTTATTAAGCTATTGCATTTTGAATTGGTTTTTGTCCTGCTGCCAAAACACCAGGCCGCAGGGTATCCCAAACCTGCACATTTGACCCTATCTATTTCTCATAAATATATTGCAGTTTGAATTGTTTTTGTGTGTGCTGTAAAAAAACAGGCATCAGGGTATCCCAATTAGCACATTTGACCCTATTTGTTACACTAAAGCAGCTTTTAAAGGCTATTTCTCATAAATATATTGCAGTTTGAATTGTTTCTGTGTCTGCTGTAAAAACCCCAGCCCACATGGGCATCCCAAACACTAGCATAAATATCTCAAGACTACCTGTCTAATAACTGCTTGCATTTTATAATTAACATCACTTTTCCACAATCAAAGGAGGGCTCCTTTGTATGTGAGGAGGGGGCATCCCAAACACTAGCAGTAATATTTCAAGAGTACCTGTCTAATAACTGCTTGCATTTTATAATTAACGTCACTTTTCTACAATCAAGGGAGGCCTCCTCTGTATGTGAGGAGGGGGTATCCCAAACACTAGCAGTAATATTTCAAGAGTACCTGTCTATTAACTGGTTGCATTTTGTAAAGAAAGTCACTTTGTCAAATTGCCAGCAGCCATTGCCTTTAACCGGGGGGCATCCCAAATATGCTAGCATGCGTCTTTTAAGAGTGCTCACATTGGAGTTGGCAGCAGAAGCATTAGGAGCCCATATATTGCTTGAAAGACACACATATGAGCTGGCAGCAGCAGAATAGGGAGCCAATATATTGCCTGAAAGACACACCCAGGAGTTGGCAGCAGCATAGGGAGCCCACATATTGTCTGAAAGACACACCCAGGAGTTGGCAGCAGCATAGGGAGCCCATATATTGCCTAAAAGACACACCCTGGAGTTGGCAGCAGCATAAGGAGCTATCCTGGTTCAACCATGCCTGATTCATCTTCACAAAGGTGAGTCTCTCCACATTATTCGTGAACAGACAAGTTCTCCTTGGCATGACTATGGCCCCCGCCGCACTAAACATCCGCTCAGATGGCACGCTACTGGCCGGGCAGGACAGCTTTTCCAGGGCAAACTCTGCTAGTTGCGGCCACAAGTCAAGTTTGGCTGCCCAGAAGTCCAGCGAATCCTCAAGGTGTTGGCATGGTCATGTCAAGGTATGACACGACCTGCTGGTTCAGGTCCTGCTCCAGGTCTTTATGCTGCTCATGAGTAGACTCACTATGTGGGTGTAGAAAGCTACTCATTAGCAACTGAAGACTGAGGCTGCTGCTGATGGAGCTGCTGCTGCTTCTCCTTCCACCCCCCCAGCAGCCATGGCAGTGGAAGGTGATCGCAGAGGTCCCCCCGAGTCAGACCTGCGAGAGTACGGACCATGGCGCAGATAGGCATCGGCCAACTGACTACGTAGAATGTCTTTGTAGTAGGTCAGTTTGTCCTTCCTCTCGGCGGGTTTAAAAAATGCCCCCATTTTGTGCCGGTTCAGTTCCGACACGGCTTGATCGACCATTCCTGTCTGCTGCCTGTACTGACCTCTGCTTTGTCTGACCACGAAGCTGCCTGCCCCTCTGGATACCCCGTGATCTCTGACCTCCTGGCTTGACCCTTTGGCTACTCCTGACTACACACCTGTCTCATCCCTGTACTCTGACGCACCCTCCGGATTGACTACCTGTGAATGAGCTCAGCTTCGGGATACCCTTGTGGTTCATCGGCCTTCACCGTAAGCAGCCATCCTTTGCGCCAATTAAGACCTGGGGGCAACCGTGTCCGGTGAGGCGTACCTAGCGTTCTGGCAAACGGGGGCTTGACTATAGTCAGAAGCGGCGGTGGAGATTGGGGGTTGCCTGCTTACAGAAGGCTGGTGTCCCGCTGGGCATCACAGTATGGACCATGGCGCAGATAGGCATCGCCCAACTGACTACGTAGGATGTCTCTGTAGTAGGTCAGTTTGTCCTCCCTCTCAGTGGGTGTAAAAAATGCCCCCATTTTGTGCCAGAAGCGAGGGTCCAATATGGTGGAGAGCCAGAAGTCATCCTGCTGACAAATGGAGACAATTCTGCGGTCACTACGCAAGCACGTGAGCATGCATCGTGCCATTTGTGCAAGTGACTCGGAGGGACTACCTGTCTCCATCTTCACTGCAAACTGCCACGGTGTGTCTGGGTCCTCTGTCTCACCTTCCTCACAACCCTCTAGCTCCTGTGGCTGCTCCTGCTCCTCCTCTCCTGTCAGATGACTAGATAAAATGGCCATTTTGTCCAACCTGTGCCCCTCCTCCTCCTCCACTTCAGCCCCCACAGGCTACATGTGGCTGTGAAATGTATGCACCATGTCTCCAGTGCCCTGACCAGCCATGGTTTCCAACATGTGTTGTAGTACATGAAACAGTGGAATCACATCGTTCATCTCATAGTCCTGGCGACTGACTAATAAAGTAGCTTCCTCAAAGGGCCTGAGCAAACGGCAGGTGTCACGTATGAGCTGCCACTGGTTTACATTGAAGTGACACAGGGGAGTCCCCCTATCCATTTGGACCATCAAGAAATCCGTGATGGCTTTTCTCTGTTCCTATAGTCGATCCTGCATATGGAGGGTGGAATTCCAACAGGTGGAAACATCGCAAATCAGACTATGTTTAGGGATACCGTTCTGACGCTGAAGCACAAGAAGGGTGTGCTTGACGGTGTAGGAGTGGCTGAAGTGCATGCAAAGTTTCCTTCCCGTTGTTAGGATGTCTTGCAGATGGGGGGAAGACTTCAGAAAACGCTTGACAACTAGATTGAACACATGTGCCATGGCAGGACGCATGGCTCAGGCTTCCTTGTCGCAGCACAGACAAGATGTTCTTCCCAGTGTCAGTCACCATGGGTCCCATTTGCAGTTTTCATGGAGTAAGCCATGATTTAATTTATTGAGTTCTCATTTTTAGCAGTTCCTCCCATGTGTGGCTCTGTGGCTCAAGGCAAACCATGTGAAGAACAGCGTGAAACCGCCGTGTCCTGCACACATGGTAGGCTGGAAGGGCACTGGGAAAAAAAAAATAAAAAAAAATATTTAGAACAAAACACCTAAAAACATAAAAAAAAAAAAAAAAAATTGGTACAAAAATTCACAAAATATTAAAAAAAAGACAATGGAAAAAAACAAAAAAAAACAAAACAAATATATATATATATATATATATATATATATATATATATATTTCCACAAATAAAAAAAAAAATTTGATAAATTTTATGTTACTGTTATTATGTTAGATGTTATTGTTGCTATGTTCTATGTTATTATATATTATTATAAATATGTTCAAATAAGATAAATGTTAACTATTAATATGTAATTGACAATTAGCCACTTTTTTCTGTGACACCATTGCTAAGTGCAAGTGCACTGTCACAGGCACAAAGGCCTAGGAGCGTGGAGGCCACAGCGGAGGGACCTGTCCAAGTTGCTGTTGTGGTTGTGCAGGAACCACAATCACCCAGTGGGCCTTAAAGGATATGCATTGTCCCCGACCGTAGTTACAGCTCCAGACGTAGGCACTGCTTTGCACTTTGGTACACACTGACAGGCTAAAGGACTGGCCCACCTTCTGTTCAACAAAATTGTACAGGGCTGGTACTGCCTTCTTCGCAAAGAAATGACAACATGGGACTCTCCACCTCTGCTCGGTACAAGCCATCAGTTCTCTGAAAGGTCCACCAACTCAAAAGGGAGGGACTGCAGCACCTGCAACTTATACATGAGCACATTTAGCTTCTGCACGTTGGATGAGTGGGACATACTGTTGTCTCTTGGACATGGCTTGGCCAATGGATTGCTGGCAAAATGACTGACTCGGACTAAGAGGAGGAGGAGCATCTGGAGCGACAGAGGATGGGTATGACACACAGGAGGTGGTGGCGCCTTGGCTGGCTGGAACAGAAAGCGGCGTGCCACTGGGTAATGCAGCAGGCTGGACCACCATTTTGGAGCCAACTCTCCCAGGCCGCTTGATGGTGACGCTGCAAATGTTGACGCAGGGCTGTGGGTCCAACATTGGGACCCTGGCCACACTTCACCTTCTGCCTACACATCTTTCATATAGCCATGTTAACCTCCTGCGGATGCTTGATGAAAAACTGCCACATGGCCTTGTAGCTGATTTTTCCTACCAACAGTCCGCACTAATTCACTGCTGCTGCCGCTGCCGCTGCCAACTTCAGGGACCCTCTTCCACTACCTCCTGGGAAGATAGCCTGCCGCGCGAGTGGTCTACCCCGAGCACATTTGCCTCCATACTTTCCCCTTCTGCCACCATGCTGGCCGCTAAATCTGTCACTCTCCATCACTCCAAGCCTTTAAAAGTGCCCTCAAAACTCACTGATGTCCTCCTCAGGTTCCTCAACAGTGTCTACTTAAGAAGCCAAAACGCTTGCAACACCACCTCCCATACCACTCTCCTCATCACTACTTGCCCGCCTAGTGGAAGAAGCGGCGAGTGTCTCCTGCACTTCTTGGCTGGGCAGTAGCTGCTCATTTTTCTGATTATCAGATCGTCCTCACTGAATAGTGGAGCTGAACCCTAAGCATAAGACATAACCGACAGTTGACTGGGGGTGTCAGATTTCACTTGTGATGCAGTGGATTATCGTGTTAACCAATGCATGGATGATGGCAGATGGGTTGCTGGTCAAGACACGACCGCTAGCTGATTCCGGGAGATCAGTCCTCTCACTGAGACTCCTGCTGCCACTCACCCCTAGTCTGCTGCAACCTCTGCAACTTCTCTGTGCCCATCCTGCCACTTCTCTGCCTGACATACTTAGTGCGTATATGAGGGGAGGACAAAACGCTACACTACACTTAAAACAGGATTTGTCGATAAGAGCAGCAGGTGTGTAACTATCTATGGTCTTTCACTAAGTAGTAACTAGGCCCTGAAGACTTTAACACGAACAACGTGATGAAACTCTTAGATGTGCGTAAGTGATGCTCTGATGAGAGCAATTCAATGTGCTTCAGTATGCTTCAAAATTGTTTTTTTTTCTTTTTTTTTGTTTCAATATTTTTTATTAAAGCTTTGAGTTTCCAACATTACAGATATACGAAATGTATGCATTACAATACCATCCCACGCAGGGTAGGTGAGAAGGAAAAGCTGAGATTCTAAAGTGCATAAGATTACACATAGATCGTGTTGGTATTTTAATGATTTGCAATGCATACAAGTTAAAGAAATAAACAACAGTGTTCGCAGTCTGAAGGGAGGAAAAGAAAGAAAAACTGGGGGGAAGGGAAGAAGTTGGAGGGGGGGGAGGTCGGGGGGGGGGGAAGGGATCGAGGAGCTCCCGCACTCCACCAGCCTACGTACCTGGGTGCTACAGCCTCCATGGAGGTTCGCCAGGCCAAGCGAATCTCATCCAGGGCTCCCATATCGAGAGGAATTTATCATGAGTGTCGGCCAGGATACTGGACAACCTCTCGTTGATGAGAAACCCATTCATTCTGGCCGACACTTCCGATATCGGGGTAAATTGTTTTTTCCAGGCTTTGTCTATGGCCTGTTTAGCCGCCAGGAGGAGGAAGACAAAAAGTCTATGCTGTTTGCTGGTGAGCTCCTGGGGCTTGCAGTGCAGGAGGGCAACCCAGGGGTCTTTTTTCATATTGGTTTGAAAAATGCCGTTAGCCAGCCTATATACCTGGTTCCAGAAGCGGGCTAACATGGGACAAGTCCACCATGTATGCAGGAAATCCCCTTCCACACTGCAGCCCCTAAAGCACGTTTTAGACTGTCCCGGGAACATCCTGCTCAGCCGACCCGGCACCAGGTACCAGCGAAGCATTACCTTATAGGCCGCTTTAGTCGTCAGGACGTTGATTGAGCATTTGGAGGAGTTGGACCATATCTCCGACCATCCCCTCCCGTTCTGACATGGGCTCAGGTCTTTCTCCCAGCTACTAAGGTACCCATGAGTCTCGGGTCCGGCTACATTTAGTGCTGAATATAGCAAAGAGATTGTCCCCCTCCTGAATGGGTCGTTAGTGCATAATTCCTCAAAGGGGGTCCTCATCTGGAAGGGGGGGTGCAGCTTTGTCAGGGGCAAAATCCAGTGTCGTAACTAAATGTAACGAAAGTATTCCCTGCCAGGGACTCCGTACTTCTCTTGCAGGTCCTGAAAGGACCCAAAGCCCCTCGCCACGAGCAGGTCCGCTATCTTATATATGCCCCGGTCCTGCCACCATTTAAAGGCCAGTCTATTCTTTTCCCCTGGGGGGAAGTTGGGGTTATCCCACAAATGGGCCAGGGGGGTATGTGGGGACATCAAGGAGGCTGAATACCTCACTGAGTCCCACACAGCTAGGGAATGCTTCATCAACGGGCTGAGTGTCTTGGGACTATGTCCCTGATCCATCCAGAGCAAGCTATCAATGGGCACTGGCGCACAATTAGGAAGTTCCAGGAAAATCCACATTGGGGGTTTGGTAGGGGAATGCATAGGGACCAGTTGAGCAATCTGGGTGGCCCTATAGTACTTATGTATGTCAGGCACCCCCAGTCCCCCTTGTGTTTTGTGAGCAAGCATAGTGTGCCTGGACACTCTCGGGTGCCCCGTAGACCATATGAAGGCCAGGATCCTCCTCTGCATCACCCGAAGCATGTATATTGGGATCTTTACAGGTAGTACCCTGAAGAAATATAGCAGCTTCCAAAAATGTTTTTTTTTTCAGAGACTGGCCTGCGTGGAAATGAATTTGGCATGGATCAGCCAAGATTTCCACCCACCAATGCCTGATGCATTAGAGTAGATTGATCATGGGGCCAGACCAACACTAAAGAAATATGGATCGTGCAAAACAGATTTAAGGCGCTGCTCTCCAGTTACAGACATTCCTCCGCATCAGCCCACAAGTAATTATTGAGAAATTGCTTTACGTTACTCTTACTTTTTATTAATATTCTTCGGATAAGATATCTGTGCCGAAAATCTGTATATGTTCTCTTAATGCTGCTGCCAACTCCAGGGTGTGCCTTTCTGGCAATTTTGGGCACCTGCTGCTGCTGCTTGCAACTCCAGTGTGTCTTTAGGCCAATTTGTGGGCTCTTGCTGCCAACTCCAGTGTGTCTTTCAAGCAATGTTTGGGCTCCTGCTGCTCCTGCTGCCAACTCCAGTGTGTCTTTCAAGCAATTTTGGCCTCCTGCTGCTGCTGCTGCCAACTCCAGTGTCTCTTTTAAGCAATGTTTGGGCTCCTGCTGCTGCTGCTTGAAACTCCAGGGTGTGTCTCTCAGTCATTTTTTGGGCTCCTGCTGCTGCTGCCAACTCCAGTGTCTCTTTCAGCCAATGTTTGGGCTCCTGCTGCTGCTGCTTGCAACTCCAGGGTGCGATTCATCCAATTTTTGGGCTCCTGAAGCCAACTCCATTGTCTCTTTAAAGCAATGTTTGGGCTGCTGCTGCTGCTGCTTGCAACTCCAGGGTGTGATTCATCCAATTTTTGGGCTCCTGAAGCCAACTCCAGTGCCTCTTTCAAGCTATGTTTGGGCTGCTGCTTGCAACTCCAGGGGTGATTCATCCAATTTTTGGGCTCCTGAAGCCAACTCCAGTGTATCTTTAAAGTAATGTTTGGGCTCCTGCTGCTGAAACTCCAGGGTGTGATTCAGCCAATTTTTGGGCTCCTGAAGCCAACTCCAGTGTCTCTTTAAAGTAATGTTTGGGCTCCTGCTGCTGCTTGCAACTCCAGGGGGTGATTCATCCAATTTTTGGGCTCCTGAAGCCAACTCCAGTGTCTCTTTAAAGTAATGTTTGGGCTCTTGCTGCTGCTTGCAACTCCAGGGTGTGATTCAGCCAATTTTTGGGCTCCTGCTGCCAACTCCAGTGTCTCTTTCAAGCTGTGTTTGGGCTGCTGCTGCTTGCAACTCCAGGGTGTGATTCATCCAATTTTTGGGCTCCTGCTGCCAACTCCAGTGTCTCTTTCAAGCTATGTTTGGGCTCCTGCTGCTGCTGCTGCTGCTTGCAACTCCAGGGTGTCATTCAGCCAATTTTTGGGCTCCTGCTGCTCCTACTGCCAACTCCAGGATGTCTTTCAGCCAATATTTGGGCTCCTGCTGCTGCCAGCTCCAGGGTGTGTTTTTCAGGCAATATAGGGGCCCCTCATAGTAATGCCACCTCAACTCTCTGCAATTGTGCCGCTCTGCGATTCTAATAGCAATGCCTCTGATCTGCATGTCCTAATTATTTACAGTAATATTTCACTAACCCAGCACGCATCCTATGCGTGTTGCAGCAAGGCAGAATGGTTTACAACCCTATTGAGGCTCTAGGAAGCTCAGAAATAGCCGTTTTTAATAGCGATTCGTTGCAAATAAATTTGGGTCGAAACGATTTTTGTCGGAAAATTCGGCGAATCAGTCGAATCGAATTTTTCAAAAGTTCGCTCATCTCTATTCATAATCTAAGTGCAATATTTAGAATTTGATCTGAGTTGAAGTTTGATTTTCCATGACCCAATGAGTTACCATGTGCATCCCTAAACTAGATAGGAAGACAACCAGGGGCGTATAAAGATTTCACAGGGCCCCATAGCAAATGTCATAATGGGCTCCCTCCCCAAAAAAGAGAAGATATCTTTTAGATGTCCATTATAAATTAATTATAAATGATGTATGTCAACAAATTGACCTGAGGGGAAAGTCTACTTTGAATGGAATTTTTGAAAGTGTATATTTTTTGTGTGGCAAAAGGATGTCTTCAAGCTTGTGGCATGTTCGCGCCGCCTATTCAGAAAGGCCTGGCGCAGGAAAGTGGCTGGTATAGCGGAGGACAACCACGGCCCCTGCATGCACCATTGGATTGATTGATATGTCAGCGTAAAGCAGTCTTATAGATTCTAGGGCTGCTTTTGTTCCACTTTAAAGGGACAGCAGGCATTAGAGGCTGCACAGTGTGTTTTGTAATTGGGGAGGGGTGCAGCCTACTCACAATTACCAGATTAATTATTTGGTGTTGAGGTTCGCCCCTCCATGAGAGGTAATAAAGTGGTGCCCCTCCACCAGGGCAAAACACATTGTAGCTGACCCTGCTTTACAGTACCCCAGGAACGGATGATTTCCTCTCCTTGGACATTCCCTATTTGAACTGCCCCACTTACCTGAACAATGACCCCACACAACATGTGTGAGTCACATGGCATCCCCAGCTTCCCTCTGGTGGCTGTGTGCCTGTATATATGTATGGGGGGATCGGGGGTACACACTGCTGCATGGGAGCGGTGTAACCTCATGCGCCATTCCAGGATGACAGGAATACGCCGCTCCCCTCAAGTGGTGCACACCAGTACTGGCCATTCGGATAGACAGCCGTTGGAGGCACAGAGAGGATGTCACGCAACCCATGTAAGCCCCATGGGATTGCGGATCAAGTAGGAAAAACTAGGGACCCTGAGGGGTTTCACACAGTGTTGCATCCCAAATCAGGATGTCCTGGTAAAGCAGACCAAGCCCCAGGTTACTGAAAGCATAATAAAACCCAGCATGGCCAGCCCTGGAATCTAAACAATTCCACGTCCAACTGTTGTCCTTGTTGCCCTTCACCCAGGATGTGAAACCCAGCAGCCTGTCAGTGAAAGCTTAGCTTTACCCGGTTCAACGGTGCATGCACGGGCTCTCGTCCAATCAAAGGCGTTCATTGTGCCTATGTCATTCGGCAAATGGCTCTGATGTTATGCAATGGGGAGCTAGAGCGGACGCACCCCATGCATATTTGGGCTGTACACGCGCTACTGTCCCAGCCATTCAGCTTGCGCTCCCCATAGCTGTTTGTTCAATTACATAGACATAGCAAATGGCTCTGGTTGGACGAGAATCCGCACATGCGCTGTTGGACCAGGCAAAGCTAAGCTGTTACTGGTGAACTAGTGGTTTTACATAGTGGGGCATCCTAACAAAACCCAAGATAGTCAAAATCCCAGGTGTTTGTTCTGCTTTAAAAACCCAAGTTTTGGTTTGCTTTAAAGTGTATCAAAACCCGGGATTTTCACTATCTTGGATTTTGGTCTGTACCCCAGGGCATTCTCATTTGGGATCTGAACAGCCATTTAATGTCTACTGGCATGCCAGGGGCAAATGCACATTTGCTATGGGATCATGGGAAAGGTAAGAATTATGGTGGATCCCAAGCTTTCCAACATCTGAATGACCCACAGGCAGAGAATCAGTTGGCTAAAAGCAAGGTGGCAGTGGGCATGTAACCTCCCCAGCCCTTTCCCCCCAACCAAACAAGAACTGCACTCACGATTCCACCATACCCCCTCCCCCTCCCTTGCTCTTTCTGGGGTCCCTGGAGCAGCAATGCCAGCAAACATTACCTTTACAATGTACAGAAAGATCCAACATCAATCTGCTACATGTCCCATCCCCTGCTGTGACCGAAGGAGGGGAAGCTCCTTGGCAGTCAGGCAGCAAGGACCCTCCCCTATCACACCCCTTCCCCCAAACCACCATTCTGCGGTGGTCCCGGGAGCAACTGCTCTTCCTGCCCCCATTGTATATACGCCACTGTGGGCCTTTGCAAAATGCTAATAAATGCATATAACAAATCTATCTCTAAGCCATGTATATGAATAATACATCTAATACACTGGCGCCATAAAGTAAAGCACCAAAAGCAAAAATATGCCAAACAAACATATCAATCAGTAATTACCACTGGTGTAATAACTTCAATACTGATGTATACATAGAAAAAAATAATAAGGCAAATGCTTATCAATTTCAAATCTCAGCATGGGTCGAATGCACATTTCTGACACATAAGTTTAAATAAAGGTGCAAATATTTATCATTTATTATATTTAATATGTTCTTAGGAATCAACATTAGACCACATGATAGCTTTGTCCCGGGTAACGATAAATCTGTACCAAGCTTTGTGCAGCTGTGCAAGCAACAGAAATTGCTGACATCATAAAAAGCGACAAGAACATTAAATTAATTATTTCAGCAGATACACTCTTGAGGAAGCTTTCCAGACTGCGATACGTGTAGATCATGTTTATTTGCATATGGTGCAAGCAATGACCTTGGTTTTTCTGCTGCTAAAGAACTGCTGTAGATCTGCTGACTTGGTAGTTGGCTTCTCAGTTTACAGAATGTGCCAAGAGATTTTATGCAGCCTATATTTCTCATACAGCTGCAGACTTTATTGCAGCTAGGACAAAGCTTTGACATTTGTGCAACAACATGACGAGGGCAATAAATAGCAATGGGTCCAAAAGAATTGTCCTTAGGCACTTGTAGACACAACAAGGACATCTCTGGAAGATGGGACATGAATTGTTTTTTCGTTAATGGCCAAATGAAGTTACTCTAACCTCCACTCATCAAGTGCACCCAAATACCAGCCAACAAAAAGGTGAAATCTAGTATTAGAATTCCCAGTAGCAGACCATGACAAGAATTTGGGGTATCAGGCCCAGTCTTACAAGATCACCAAGCACTTGTGAGAGTTTGAGAATCTCATGATTTGTGGGAAACCCATAGTGTGCCCTCAGCCATAAGGTTAATGGGACAGTCCACTCTAATTAACCCTTGTGGTTTATGAGAGGAGCCATGGTGGAATTACCTGCAGCTGCCACCCCATTGTCTTCTACTGAGATGTATAAGACAAATCACTCCCCCCCCTTCTCCTCCCAATAGAATGGATGCCCCATGAACCACATGACTTATTTAGACTTAACTGTCATATCAATGGTTAGTTACTGTTAAACAGCACTAGGAAGACTGGGAAAACATAGACAGGATCTGGGTCAGGGGCTGGGAACAGGGGTGGGGGCACCAGGAACAAAGGTGCAGACACAGTCTGTGGACAGGGAAACAGGAAACTGGGAACAGAAGCACAGGGTGACAACAAGAGCAAGGCACAGAATATGACTAGGCATTGGCTAAGAATGTGTGAAAGAGTTGGACTGGGAATAGGCAAACAAATGACCCATTTGTGCCAAAAGTTGGACTGGGAATAGGCAAACTACACTCAGAAATGACCCATTTGTGCCAATAGAGAGGTGAGCATCCAGGTCATAGGAGATCTCTTTTCTTCAGACTAGGCTCTAATGGTAGGGATGCAAGTGGCCTGAAAACCAACAGAAGGACTAAACCCAACACAGATAACAGAAGGCAATTACTAGCACCAACAACACAACAACGAAATATTTAAGTGATTTTAGAATAATGCATTGACACAGAATGACTCCCAGGATATTCCTTTTGGATATATACACATTTTGCCACACTGTTCTTTTTAAAATGTTTTAGAAACAGCCATGTAGTATTTGATCATGCTGGTACTCTCTATCGCAGTGGTTCTCAACTGCTTTGCGCCAAGTACCCCCTGGCGACAAGAAACTCCAACCAAGTACCCCCTAGGAACAAGAGATTAGAACCAAGTACCAGCAAGGAGGGGATAACTTATAAAGGTTACCAAAATAAGTGGACACTTTTAAAGTAAGAAGAAATACTGTGTTACTGTTAAAATTATATAGCAAATCAATCAAACCCACTATGATGGTGCGCCCCTGAACATCTATATGTACCCCTTCAAGCTGTGGTGCGTACCCCCTGTGGCACATGTACTGCAGGTTGAGAAACAGCGCTCTATCATTTGGTGTATATCAGCCTTGTAGACCAAATCAGGATGGTTTCTGACCACAAGGTCAAGTATAAAGGCTTTATTCTTAGGAACATTCATTCTACTGGGCTTAATAAGAAGCCCTAATTTGTATCAGAGAGGAAACCTGTAGCGGTGATGGCAGACAACAGCAAATGTTCTGTTGCCTAATTGTTTTGAAAGGTTTTTAACAGGCAAGGACAATGAAGCCATAGATTATCCAATGAAAGTAATCGTCTTAATTAACAGTCCTTCTTTCTTCCACAGTAGCAAATTATCTTCTTAGAATGACTTCTCAGGAACATGAAAAGAAATATGGATCTGGCTCTCATCAATTTGTTGAGAAGAACTGGGTAGATGATGGACTTACAGTAAATCTAAGTCTAGTCAGGTTTCGACAATCTACAAGCAAAGATACAATTGATCTCCTAAACGGAGCACAGAAGATGCTGTCCTCAAAGTCTTCCAAAGACCATCTGCAACTGTAATGAGGGTGTGACTTTCACCCTGATGACTATGCTGACCTTGATTTTGGGATTATGTTTCATTTTTTTTTATTGAAATAAGAATTGTAATCCAATTCCAAGTCATGCACTAATCTTTTTAAAGCATGTAAAAGATTGCAACTAGATTATCTTTCTTGTCCAATAATAAGCATACAGGATCCGATAACTGCAAAATGACAACCTAAATTCAATGTGGCTAAATAATAGGTCTTCGAGCCTCACTCAGAAAACTGTCATTATCTACAATCTTCAATGCAGGACCATTAATCCCAGTATATTCAGACTGAGACCTAGGGCTGGCCTTTGGTTTGTGCAGATAGGGCACCCGAACACTCGCTCTTCCAGGTTTCTGTCTCTTTTCTTCCTCTATCCTTCTTTTCATACGTTGTCTCTATCAGTCTCTAGTGTTGTCCGAGAGTATGTCTGTGTTTGGGGGGCATAATCCAGAATTCTTGAACAGGGCGTCTCTTAACATATGGCTAGCCTTGCCTATATTCTTATATTTATATTATATGTCTTATATTTGTTCTCTTATCCCAAAGTACTTGCTCATCAGAACCGCCTTATTTTTCTCAGAGATTTCTACTGCAAGAATCCCTACAAATGTCATTGGAAAAAGGTAAAACATACAGCATTTCAGAACCACTGGGGGAGTCTGCACACATGGCAAGCTGCTTAACCTTTGACGTACAGTATGTGACCTTTTCCTCTGAAAGATAAAGAAGCATTTTGTAATGAACAGCCCATGGGTCCAATTATATTTAATCTGTACCCAGCAATGATGGTGTAAAAGGTTTGGTCAGAACAAGCACACTGGAGCCTTGAGGTGTGAATAAAAGACTTTAATTACATATCAACAGAGCAGAAAGGCTTTGCTTAAGGCAAAAAAACCCACAAGCTACAGCAACTGGTAACAGAATAGGAGCTTAACCTTAAGGCTACTAAAACTAAATAACCTAGGACTGGGTAGCCTAACTAAAGACAGGAAACCCAAGGCTCAGGATTAGACCCCAGCAGCATTGTAAGGAAGCATAAGAAGCCTCCCAGCCCTAGGACACGGAGCAAAAAACATAACAGAGAGTATTGTGGTAGTCTACTATTTCAGGACATAGCGGGAAAATTCCATCAGCCTCTGGGTAAAGCCTGGGGGTCTACTGAGCCAAGCTCAAGGAAGAGGCTGAGGTAGCTCCGTGGGACACCTCTGGTGACCAGTGAAACTGCAATTATGCTAAAAAGCATTTTAGTGCAGGATGTTCATGAAAATGTGCCAGAAGGTAACATTTGGAAAGTGACAGTCAAGATAAAGTAGGTGCAACACAAACTCTTCACTGTTCTCCCATTGGACATCCCTAACCCCCCCCCCCCCCCCAACCTATAAGGATGCAGCAACCTGACATATTTCAGAGAATACTCATCATATATCGCCCTCTGTGTCTTTTCTTGGGTTTTTTGTTTTGGCAGATACATGCTGTGGGTTGGTGGCAAATTGTAGCTTCTCAAATTTGAATACAGGGTTTCATTTAGCTGCAAGCTGCACTTACCTCTTTTAGCATCCAGTGTAAGAGGTAAATATAGCTTACTGTGGGTAGCAGCAGAGAGCAGGGCAGCCATCAGGGACTTCTTGGTCCCATGCAACCACATTGTCTGCCCTCTCTGTAACATATAGGAATGGCTGGGCTCCTATATTCATAAACTGAGCCACTGGCTCCAAGGAAACCAGGTTCACCTTAATACACAGACTATGTAGGAAACTATGTAAGTTAGAACTGAGGGCCCAAATATCACATTATAGGTTACAGGGGGCAGACAAAATATAGGCTTTAAAGAGCCTGCCTCCCAACCTATATGTGATGGCTGGGCCCCCAGTTTGAAATGGATCAAGGCAAACCTGGTTGGTAGGGAGGGGGAATAGTTGACATCAGTCATCCTCAGAACCAGTAGAGATCAGCCAGTATTTAAATACATTCTCATACCATATCTCATCTCACTAACCTTTATTGCAGGTGGCAGAATGGAGAACAGCCACTATAAGAAGCACAGCTAGGCAGCACCCGTTCCAGATCATTCTTAGCTGTCAGATGCCTCCCGCTCCTCACACCACTTGTCTCACTGTGCAATGTGATGATATGGATTTACGAAGGCATAAAGCGTTACTGCAGGAATGGAAAAAAACAAGACAATCTGCATTTGTTATGCTGAGACAATGGAAAGCCATCTCTTGTTTTCAAGGATTTCTAGCAGTCTGCCTGTCTCCTACCACAGGAGGTCTGCTACAGCTACAGTATGTCACAACAGAAATGCCTTGAGCCAATATATATATATATATATATATATATATATATATATATATACATATATATATACCTTCCAAGTTTTCAGGGTAGGAAAGAGGGACAATTGTTAAATTTAGCCACGCCCCCTCATTGATTGATGCATAGGGTATAGGGTGTAACAGTTACAACAATAGAAACACTTTGAATAGGCAAATTAATCATTTATTCATGCAGATCTGCATATTAAACTTTAAGGAAGGACAGAGGACAACGAGGGACACAGAGACATGGACTGAAAAGAGGGACAGTCCCTCCAAATCAGGGACAGTTGGGAGGTATGTATACGTATATTATACAGAAAAGACATACCATCAGCAGACCTCCCAGGGTAAGAGACAGACTGCCAAAGATTAAGGAAAACAAGATGGGTTACAGAACAATGTGAATCATCATTTACTGATGAGGAGTTTATGTAATATATATATATATTTATTTATAGGACTGGCTTCAGGACAGTACATCCGGGACTGCTGTATGGGGCCCTGTCTGGTGGACCTGCGTTGGGCACTCCCAGCTATTAGGTTATTTATACAGAACTCCCCTCCCCACAGTGACACTTATCCAATCCTCCACCAGTTCTGCTTACCCACCCTGCTCAACTTATCCATACCCTCTCCTAATTACATCACCCTCCCAATGCCATTTCCACACCCGCCTCACAATGCCAATCCCCCACCCAACGCCAAACACCCACCCTTCCAGCTAGCCTCAAGCATCCCCCCACCAACTCCATTCAGGCACCCACCCTCCCAGCTCCACTCATCTAACCCCCCAGTTTCACTAACCTACCCAGCTCCACTCCACCATCCTGCCACCCAACTCTACTCACCCACACTGCTATCCCAGCTCCACTTATCCACCCACCCTCCCAGATCCATTCCACCATCCTGTCACCCAACTCTACTCACTCACACTGCTATTCCAGCTCCACTTATCCACCCCCTCCCAAAACCACTCCAACATCCTACCAACCAACTCCACTCCAATCACCCACCCACCTCAACAACCCAGCTCCACTTATCCACCCCCTCCCAAATCCACTCCAACATCCTACCAACCAACTCCACTCCACTCACCCACCCACCCACCTCAACAACCCAGCTCCACTTATCCACCCCCTCCCAAATCCACTCCAACATCCTACCAACCAACTCCACTCCACTCACCCACCCACCTCAACAACCCAGCTCCACTTATCCACCCCCTCCCAAATCCACTCCAACATCCTACCAACCAACTCCACTCCACTCACCCACCCACCTCAACAACCCAGCTCCATTCATCCACCCCCTCCCATTTCCATTGTAGGTGACTCAGCTTCACTTTTTCAACCCTTGTCCCGGCTCAATATATCCATCATCCGCCTTGGTACACGTGCACCATAACCCACTGCCTTAGAGCATTATTGAGCATCAAATTGGACCAAAACCCACATTTTTAACTCGCAGCCCCTTAATTGCTCCCCCCCATGAAGCATACCTTGTTCCAATTCTCACTATTCCTGCTTCTTTCCAATCCCAGATAATGGTGCCTGGTTTCGCTGTAAAGCTCCGCCCCCTCTATTTATCGCCACTGTTGTATGCAATGACTGATCACCTGCCATCTTGCAGAGAGGAACAGCAAAAAAAGTGTTCCAGGGTGATTCGTAGAGTGAAAATATCCATTTTTAGTTCTAAACCATTAGATGAGAGTAGGGGAAGGGGCTTTGGACTTGTATTCTACAAGTCCAGTGGGTTTTGGTCCGCTTTAAGTGATGCAGTGATGAGATGCACATATCTGTAACCCACGCTAAGCAATACTTTACTGTCCAAAAATAATGTATTGTGAAACATTTTTTCTTAACATAGCTTATACGGAACATCTTGCACATTGTAGTAATGAGGTGCAAAGGTCTGTAACCTATTGCAACCAGATTTTACTTTTAAAGCGGACCAAAAATTCAAAAAAACTAAGTTTAGTAAATTACTTCTCTAAAGCCCCCCTCTGGTAAAAACTACTGTATTTTTCACCCTATAAGACGCACTTATTTTCCCCGATGGGGGGGGGGGGGGGGGGGGGATGTCAGTGTGTCACACGCTGTATGGAGTCGAGTCGGGTGTTTCTGTGTCCCGCCCGGTAAGAAGCTGTGACAGCAGCAACGTGGACAGTGCCCCCCACTCCTCCATTTTCTTTAGACCTCTTTCTTTAGCTGCTGTTGTTGCCTCTTCTGGCTAGGACACATGCACACACCCGGCTTTTTGCTGTGGGTGGGCGCAGGCCACACCCACACGCTGTATGGACTTGGGTGCCTATGAAGAACAGAAGGGGGGATGCCACGCTGTCTATGGGAAATGAGAGGGGGAATGCCACACTGCCTATGGGAAATGGGATGGGGGGAATGCGACACTACCTATGGGAATGGGAGGGGAGATGCCACACTGCCTATGGGAATGGGAGGGGGGATGCCACACTACCTATGGGAATGGGAGGGGGGTGCCACACAGCCTATGGGAATGGGATGGGGGAATGCAACATTGCCTATCGGAATGGATGGGGTGAATGCCACACTGCCTATGGGTAATGGGATGGGGGATGCCACTCTGCCTGTAATTGGAGGATTCTGCACCTTGCCTACAACATTTGGTTCAGAATATCAGAATATTATTTTTCTTATTTGCCTCCTCCAAATCATAGGTCTTATGGGCAGATGCGTCTTATAGGGCGAAAAATACAGAGAGGGCTTAACTCCATGCAGATGTTCTGGAATAACAGTGGATTCTTTGCCTGTTTCACACACATAAGCATGAGGGGAGAGCTGTGCCAGCAACAGCCCACACCAAACTGAGAGAGATAAATGCCTCAGAAACACAGACAGCTTGTGTATTTTGTTATATAGCCACTCACACACTCTGAATAACCAGCTGCTAGAGGGAATGTGTGTGTGTGTGTGTGTGTGTGTGTTTGTGTGTAAAGCTGCAACAATGTTTCTTTATCCCTGTTCATTGAGGACTCAGTGCAAACATTAAGAGGCCGATTCATTAATAGCGCCAGGTAGCGCCAGATGAGCGACTGTAGCGTGATTTTTTCAGCGCCAGCCAGTATTTGCTGTGCTTGACCGGCGTTAGCTTGATGACAGCAACTCAGTCGGTGTGCGGTAATGTTGAATACGGGCTGGGGGGTCGCTGTTTCACAGGTTCAGCGTTGTATGTGAGCGCCTGACAACTGACGATGGGTATTAACTAGTTTTTAACCCCTAAACAACCATATTTTTTGAATGTAACATTATACATGTTTTTAGAATCATTTTGTAATATGAATACATTAATCTCAGACCTGTTAGATCAATTCTGCACAAATTTTTTTTTTAATTTTTTTTTACTTAAAAATAAATCCTAACATTGCAGAAGTGGTCTCCGAATTTTTGACATTAAAAAAAAAAAAAAAAAAAATTAATACCAATTAATTATGATTAATTATAGATTGCTCCATTGAAATGCATTGGACATCGCCAGGGAGCGACAGCTCATACCTGGCGCTGTGAGGGAATTTGCAGCGGCGCTGTTCGGTCCAGGCGGCTTCATGATGAATGCCGCGCTAGCCGTCGCTCTCGCCGGCGCTAGCCTCATTTTGCTTGATAAATGCGTCATTGTGAGTGCCGCCGGGCGTACTTGAGTCGGTAGTTTAGTTGCCGTTAGCTGCCGCTACCTGGCACTCGTCAGACACTACCTGGCGCTAGCCCGTGATAAATAAGGGCCTATGTATCAATTCTTTCAGCTGTGCAGCAGAGCAATGAGTCATCGCAGCTGATGGCTTTCTCCTAAAAATAAAGGAGGATTGCACTGATATGTGAGGCAATTTTGACTGTGGGATTGGGTTTTCATAAGCTGGGCTCATGTATGTGGCAAAATGACTGCTCCCATGCAGTTATGCAGCATAGAATCTGCCTGCTATTCCATAATATGGGCATGGAGTTAAGCCCTCTCAAATAGTATATGTCACTGATTGCCAGAGTGGGGTTTTAGGGTGCAATTTACCAAATTTGCTTTTTTTAACTTTCGGTCTGCTTTATTAATCAGCTATCAATTAGTAAATACAGACAGCAGATGGTTGCTAAAATTACAGTTTATTTGCTTAGGAGCCACTTGAGTGTCGGTAACCTATAGCAACCAGATTTCACCTAATAACACCTTAAAGCAGTTTTAAATAAAAGAAAAGGGTTGTGCTTTATTAATACATGTAACTGTACTTTAGAAATTGTTCCCCTTTTCAAGTTCCTTTAAATCATATTTATTAAGGAACAAAAAAATAAAAAGCAACAGTGATGTAACGCCTAGCAACCAATTGTTACAACCATTAACAAGTATTGTGATTGACTATTAAGGTTTAAATGCTGCTGAAACTAGTGACCATTTTCTGTAGGCCAATTCACTAAAGAATGAAGTGCAAAGCGATGTAATCCATAACAACTTTATGTCAACACTTCATGCCAACAAAGCAGTTTTAACTAAATGGTTGGTTGTTTCATTATTTCATTTATGATGTAATATCACCTGATGTATCCAATAAGGTTTGACTGAAAATCGTCTTTAAAGCAACAAGAAGAAAAATGAAATGTTCCTGATTTTTTATACTAAAAAACAATGATTTGCTTCTGTAATGCATAGCAACCAGCTCTGATTTTTAATAATGCTATAGATTACTGCAATGGTCCATAAACCATAGCAACCATAGTTCATTTTCTTTCATAGAACAGTCAACAATAAAATAAAGGTTCTTTTTTTAAAATTAAGATATGCAAAAGAAATTAATAATTTCCATAACACATAGCAACCATAGCTGATTTTTAAGTTCTTTGTCTTAGAACTATAACTCAAAAGAGTGAAGGAAGGGTTTCTGTTTTTATCTTTCAAATGTTCAAACTTCCATAACCCATAGCAACCAGATCTGATTTTCCATCTGCCTAAGACTAATAAAAAAATAAAATAATATTATGTTTATGCAATATAGATGAGTGAGCCATGTCAATAAATCTTAGCAAATAAGGCCAATAGGCTCTGGGCTATCATGGTCCTCAAAGTTCTGTAACTCATAGCAACCATATTTCATTCAGCTAAAACAGTCAGACACAAAAAAAGTCATTGGTTGTTTGGGAGAAAGAATCTGCTGCTCCTATCAAGTGTCCCTAATAGGACCTTTAATAATCACGTGACATAACAAATAATTTTAATCAGATGCCACACATTACAGAACTAATTATTTTTGCCAGAATAACATTTACCAGTTCGTTTATAGTAAGCATGAAACAGAAAATGGTTGAAAATGGTAACTGGTTGTCATGGGTTACAGAACTGGAAGATTACAGACTGGGAAAGTCTACTTTAGATGGAATTTTGAAAAATTATGTTTTTATGTGCCAAAATGATGTCCTCTAAGGTGCTGAGCTGATCCCGTATGTTAATAAAATATTTGTTTTATGGAAGCAATTTTCACTAACAGCAATCTGTTTCCAATGGCAACGTACGGCAAGAAGAGCGAAGTGAGCCCTGTATACACAAAACACTGCTGCTATGGCCGCTGCTGAGGTAAGGGAGATCACTCACACTTACGCATGCAGTGTTCTGTGTGCACAGGACTCGCTTCTTTCTTCTTGGTGTACAGACTTGGAGGCTGATTCATCATTAGCAGCAGGTAGCGACAGATGAGCGTCTGTAGCAGGCATTTTCAGTGCGCCCGCTAGTAGTCGCAGTGCTCGGCCGTGAGTCGCTACTTTATAGCGACTCAGTCGCTGTTCAGTAATGTTGAATACATTGTGAGGAGTCGCTATTTGACCAGTACAGCGCTGTATGGGAGCGCATGTTAGCGACTGCTCATAGCGACCGACTCACACCATATTCAGGAAAAAAACAGCTTCACAAATCTCTGGCGCTGAAAAATAGTTGTTTGAAGCCCAGAGCGCAGGAGGGGGTGTGTTTAAAGTCTGTTTTCAAGCATCTATTAACTAGTAACAAAGCGAAAACATATGGAATTACATTGTAACAACATTGTAACATGAACACTTTAATGCCAGACCTGTAATGTCATTTTTGAGGAAATATTTAAAAAATGAAAAAATTATGAAAAAACTGCTTTTTCAATGCCAGAAGAGGTCACAGAATTATTAGTGATTTTTTTGGAAAAAAAAAACAGTTTAAAGAGAAGAAAAGGATCGTCCATTGAAATGTATGGGAGAGCGTCAGGTAGCGAGAGGTCATACCTGGCGCTGTGCAAGGCTGAACGCTGGCGCTGTTCACTGAGGCTGTGAAAATGATGCATCAGACGCTACATGGCGCTATCCCAGTCACTAAACAGATTCTGCTTGATAAATGTGTAATTGCGTGCCGTGTCCGGCGTTGACCAGTCGCTATCTGTCGCTACCTCTCATTAACCAGGCGCTACCTGACGCTATCCCTTCTTAAAAAAGGGCCTTAGTATGTTAATAAAATATATGTTTTATGGAAGCAGTTTTCACTAACAGCAATCTGTTTCCAATGGCAACGTACGGCAAGAAGAGCGAAGTGAGCCCTGTACACACAGAACACTGCTGCTATGGCCGCTGCTGAGGTAAGGGAGATCACTCACACTTACGCATGCAGTGTTCTGTGTGCACAGGACTCGCTTCTTTCTTCTTGGTGTACAGACTTGGTGTATAGTAAAAACTACTTCCATAAAACTAGACATTTTCTAACAGGAAAAAATACTAAGAGGCTGATTCATCATAAGCTGCAGGTAGCGACAGATGAGCGTCTGTAGCAGGCATTTTCAGAGCGCCCGCTAGTAGTCGCAGTGCTCGGCCGTGAGTCGCTAGTTTATAGCGACTCAGTCGCTGTTCAGTAATGTTGAATACATTGTGAGGAGTCGCTATTTGACCAGTACAGCGCTGTATGGGAGCGCATGTTAGCGACTGCTCATAGCAACCGACTCACACCATATTCAGCAAAAAAACAGCCTCACAAATCTCTGGCGCTGAAAAATACTTGTTTGAAGCCCAGAGCGCAGGAGGCGTGTGTTTAAAGTGTGTTTTCATCAACTAGTAACAAAGCAAAAACATATGGAATTACATTGTAACAACATTGTAACATGAACACTTTAACGCCAGACCTGTAATGTCATTTCTGAGGAAATATCTAAAAAATGAAAAAATTATGAAAAACTGCTATTTCAATGCCAGAAGAGGTCAAATAATTATTTGTGATTTTTTTGTAAAAAAACAAAAAAAAACAAAAACCCTGTTTAAAGTGGACCAACACCCAGGGGGGATCGGCCCGGGAATCTATAAGATTCCCGGACTGATCAGATCCCTCCCCGCGGGGCATCCGAAATCGGGATGTCCCGCGGGGAGGAACCCCCCAGGAGGCCCACAATCCTCACCTTACCGGCGATCCAACGGCGCATGCGCGAGACGCGGCCGCGTCTCTCGCTTCCCTCTAGCAGGGCGCGCTCCCGCGCCGGCCGTTTTGTGAATGGCCGGCGCAGGCGCGCTCCCTGTTAGAGGGAAGCGAGAGACGCAGCCAATGACAGCACTCTGGTATGCGCGTCCAAGCGGCTTTGGACGCGCATACCAGAGCGGCTCTGAGCGCTGTCATTGGCCGGACGAGGTCACGTGGGAGCGGGGAGAGGTGAGTTTTTGCGGCGATTGGGGGGGTTTCACACAGCGGGGCACCCCCGATCGGGGTGCCCCACCTAAGTGGACCAACACCCAGGATAGTCAAAATCCTGGGTGTTGGTCCACTTTAAAGAGAAGAAAAGGATCGTCCATTGAAATGTATGGGAGAGCGACAGGTAGCGAGAGGTCATACCTGGCGCTGTGCAAGGCTGAACGCTGGTGCTGTTCGCTGAGGCTGTGAAAATGATGAATCAGACGCTACATGGCGCTATCCCAGTCGCTAAACAGATTCTGCTTGATAAATGTGTAATTGCGTGCCGTGTCCGGCGTTCACCAGTCGCTACCTGTCGCTACCTCTCATTAACCAGCCACTACCTGACGCTATCCCTTCTTAAATAAGGGCCTCTATCAGCTCAGCACCTTGAGGACAACATTTTGGCACCCAAAAACATACACTTTCAAATATTCCCCTTTCCGTCACTGACGTCTCCCAGTTTTGTGTCACCATTCTCATGTAAGGTGTTGCAATGAATAATGATGACGTTTCCCATATGACATCACATTAGGGTGGATTCAGCACTGTATTTTTGTTACATTTTTCTGAGAGAAAATGTCTTTATTCTCACAGCTTAGTGTGGTGCTGAATTGCACTGAGGGAAATCATAAAGATAAAGCATTTTCTCTAAAAAAAATACCTACCATGCTGAATCAACCCTAATGAGAAATATTATAAATAGTTGATATGGGTTACAGTACTCATCCCACCTGCTCTAACTGATCATCTTCTAGTTACGTATCAATCAAGCTTCTCTGATAAGGTATTGCAGTGACAAATAGTGATACATTTCTCCATACGACACCACAATGAGAAATATCAAGGGTTGCTATGGGTTACAGTACTCATCTCACCTGCTGTCACTGGCTATCTTCCTGTTATGTATCTATTGAACTTCTCTGATAAGGTATTGCAATGAATAATGATAAAGTTCCCCATATGACACCACAATGAGAAATATCAAGGGTTGCTATGGGTTACAGTACTCAGCTTACCTGATGTCACTGGCTATCCTCCTGTTATGTATCTATTGAACTTCTCTGATAAGGTATTGCAATGAATAATGATAAAGTTCCCCATATGACACCACAGTGAGAAATATAATAGGTTGCTATGGGTTACAGTACTCAGCTCACCTGCTGTCACTGGCTATCTTCCTGTTATGTATCTATTGAACTTCTCTGATATGGTATTGCAATGAATAATTATAAAGTTCCCCATACAACACCACAATGGGAAATATAATAGGTTGCTATGGGTTACAGTACTCAGCTCACCTGCTGTCACTGGCTATCCTCCTGTTATGTATCTATTGAACTTCTCTGATAAGGTATTGCAATGAATAATGATAAAGTTCCCCATACAACACCACAATGGGAAATATAATAGGTTGCTATGGGTTACAGTACTCAGCTCACCTGCTGTCACTGGCTATCTTCCTGTTATGTATCTATTGAACTTCTCTGATAAGGTATTGCAATGAATAAGGATGATCTTTCCCATATGACACCACAATGAGAAATATCAAGGGTTGCTATGGGTTACAGTACTCAGCTCACCTGATGTCACTGGCTATCCTCCTGTTATGTATCTATTGAACTTCTCTGATAAGGTATTGCAATGAATAAGGATGATCTTTCCCATATGACACCACAATGAGAAATATCAAGGGTTGCTATGGGTTACAGTACTCAGCTCACCTGATGTCACTGGCTATCCTCCTGTTATGAATCTATTGAACTTCTCTGATAAGGTATTGCAATGAATAAGGATGATCTTTCCCATATGACACCACAATGAGAAATGTTAGAAAGGGTTGCTATGGGTTACAGTACTTTTTTCCCCTGCTGTCACTGGCTATCCTCCTGTTATGTATCTATTGAACTTCTCTGATAAGGTATTGCAATGAATAATGATAAAGTTCCCCATACAACACCACAATGAGAAATATAATAGGTTGCTATGGGTTACAATACTCAGCTCACCTGCTGTTACTGGCTATCTTCCTGTTATGTATCTATTGAACTTCTCTGATAAGGTATTGCAATGAATAAGGATGATCCCATATGACACCACAATGAGAAATGTTAGAAAGGGTTGCTATAGGTTACAGTACTTTTTTCCCCCTGCTGTCACTGGCTATCCTTCTATTATGTATCAATTAAGGATCTCTGGTAGGGTATTACAATGAATAACAATGAAATTCCCCATATGACACCAGAAGGAGAAATATTCTAAAGGGTTGCTATGAGTTACAGTACTCCTCTCACCATTTAGTACTCTTATCAGCCATCCTCCTGTTTTGTATTTATCGACTTCTCTGATAAGGTATTGCAATGAATAACAATGAAATTCCTATATGACACCACAATGAGAAATATTATTAAAGGTTACTATGGGTTACAGTACTCATCCTCCCTGCAGTCCTGGACTGTCTCCCAGTTTTGTATCTTTCCAACTTCTCAGGTGAGGTGTTGCTATGAATAATGATGACGTTTCCGATATGACACCACAATGAGACATTTAATAAGGTTGCTATGGGTAACAGTATGCCGCCACTGACCATCTCCCAGTTTTGTATCAGTCATACTTCTCCGATATGGTATTACAATGAATAGTGATGAAATTCCCCATATGACACCACAATATTATAAATGGTTGCTGTTGGTAATAGTATTCACCTCCTGTCAGCACTGGCCATCATTCAGTGATGTATCTATCAAACTTCTCCAATAAGTAATTACAATGAATAATGATGATGTTGCCGACATGACACCACAATGAGAGATATTATAAAGGGTTGCTATGGGTTACAGTACTCATCGTACCCGACGGCTGTCTCCCCGTTCCGTATGTCTCGCTGTGTAATCTCAATGTCACAGGTTGCAGTCATTATCCCAAGTGTTCAGTCACAAAACCCACTCCCCATGTATGTCAGTGGGGGTAGGTGGACTGCATGCCCTATACTCTGTTTGTAGCTGGAAAATGATATGCCCTATTCTCTCTCTGTGGCTGGAAAAGTATATACCCTATTCTCTGTCTATAGCAGGTGCACTACATATCCCATCCTCTGTCTACAGGCCCCATCCTCTGTCTGTGGCTGGTGGACTATGTGCCCCATCTCCTCTGTTGGTGGCAGATGGACTACATGTCCCATCTCTGTCTGTTGCCGCTGGACTACATGCCCCATCCTCTGTCTGTGGCAGATAGACTACGTGTCCCATACTCTGTCTGTTGCCTCTGGACTATGTGCCCCATCCTCTGCCTGTGCCAGATTGACTACATGCTCCATCCTCTGTCTGTGCCAGATTGACTACATGCCCCATCCTCTGTCTGTGGCTGCTGGATTCTGTGCCCTATGCTGTGTCTGTGCCAGGTGAACTACATGTCCAAGCCAGTGTCTGACAGATGGTTGTCTTACCAGTGTCGCTGCTGCCAGTGATGCTGGGCTGCGTCAGTGATCTCCTCGGTAACAGATGCTGATGCTGCGATGTGGAGGATGCTGTAGGATCTGAAGCAGGTGATGCTCAGCCAGGATGCTCTGCAAGGAAGCAACGCTCTGCAGCCTGATGCTTGTTCCAGTCTAATGCTCCGGAGGATGCGGAGGAAATGATAATGCTCTGGGAAAAAATATAATGCAGAAGGAATTTTCAGATTAAAGCTGGCTGGTCTCCACTAATGCTCAGCTCTGGTGGGTGGTCTAAGAAGATTATTTAATTGCACAGTGGGGGAAAAAAAAGAGAAGAGACCTTGGTTATGGGGAGTGTTGCCTTAGGTGTACTCCGAGGGGTGGGCGAATTGCTCTGCTCAAGGGGAGATACTCTGTGCTGGGGGGGAGGTTTAGCTTTTGGGGAGGGGGGATGCGATGCTCCGGGGGTGGGTCTGTAATGTCCTTAGGTTGAAGCAGACTACTAGCACTGCAGAATGACATCAGCTGGAGAGTGGCAGCTCTCTTTGACCAATCAGGAAGCTGCTGCAGGTGGTGGAAGGGGGGAGGAGGAGAGAGCTGGTGGTCTTTAGCTCTCCCCCCACCACCACCACCCTTCCCCTTTGCTACCTTGCTGCTTCATGTCCTCTGTGTCGCTCTCCCCTCCTTTCTCCCACACCCACCATATTACATTCTGTCTTCCCACATCACCATCCCTGCGTTCACATGTTGGATCGGGAAGAAATCGGAGGATGTGAGGGGGGGGGGGGGGGGGTGGCGTTTAGCAGCCATATGACATGGCGGGCAGTAACCAGCAGAAATATTTTATTCAGTGGATAGCTCTCTCTCTCTCTGTTCCTCTCTCTATATATAACAGTAACATGGCTGTTTCACTGACACAGTGTATCACTATCCTCTCTCTCTCTCTCTATATATATATATATACCTACATATATAGTATAAACACATATATATATATATATATATATATATATACACATATATATATATACACACACACACACACACACACACACACACACACACACACACACACACATATATATATGTCAGGCTGTAGGTCAGCAGATAAAAAAGGATGCACGTTGGATTGTGGTAAAAATGAAAAAGGGTGGGGTGGGTTGGGGGTACAGATAATTGAGGCTGTAGGTCAGGTTGTGGTACAGAGGAATGAGGATGTAGGTCAGGTTTTAGTACAGAGGAATGAGGCTGTAGGTCAGTTTGTGGTAAAGATATGAATGAGGCTGTAGTAGGTCAGGTTGTGGTACAGATATGAATGAGGTTGTAGGTCAGGTTGTGGTACAGATGAATGAGGCTGTACGTCAGGATGTGGTACAGAGGAATAAGTTTGCCACTCCAATAGCACTTGACCAGTGACTTCTTTTAAACGCCAGCAACTCTGAATCATTTCACTGCTGCGGGACAATGTAACAATCAATCATTTCCTGTAAACTCTATACTGGATGCCCCTAGAGGATCTCGCCATTGGTAAATGCTGTAAACTCACAGTCATTTCATGGTAAGGCTGCCAGGCTGATCCCCTGAAACTCAGTCATTTCATGGTAAGGGTGCCAGGCTGAGCCCCAGAAACTCAGTCATTTCATGGTAAGGATGCCAGGCTGAGCCCCAGAAACTCAGTCATTTCATGGTAAGGGTGCCAGGCTGAGCCCCAGAAACTCAGTCATTTCATGGTAAGGGTGCCAGTCTGAGCCCCAGAAACTCTCAGTCATTTCATGGTAAGGGTGCCAGGCTGAGCCCCAGAAACTCAGTCATTTCATGGTAAGGGTGCCAGGCTGAGCCCCAGAAACTCTCAGTCATTTCATGGTAAGGATGCCAGGCTGAGCCCCAGAAACTCTCAGTCATTTCATGGTAAGGGTGCCAGGCTGAGCCCCAGAAACTCTCAGTCATTTCATGGTAAGGGTGCCAGGCTGAGCCCCAGAAACTCTCAGTCATTTCATGGTAAGGGTGCCAGGCCGAGCCCCACAAATTCAGTCATTTCATGGTGAGGGTGCCAGGCTGAGCCCCAAAAACTCAGTCATTTCATGGTAAGGGTGCCAGGCTGAGTTCCCAAAAACTCAGTCATTTCATGGTAAGGGTGCCAGGCTGAGCCCCAGAAACTCAGTCATTTCATGGTAAGGGTGCCAGGCTGATCCCCAGAAACTCTCAGTCATTTCATGGTAAGGGTGCCAGGCTGAGCCCCAGAAACTCAGTCATTTCATGGTAAGGGTGCCAGGCTGATCCCCAGAAACTCTCAGTCATTTCATGGTAAGGGTGCCAGGCTGAGCCCCAGAAACTCTCAGTCATTTCATGGTAAGGGTGCCAGGCCGAGCCCCACAAATTCAGTCATTTCATGGTGAGGGTGCCAGGCTGAGCCCCAAAAACTCAGTCATTTCATGGTAAGGGTGACAGGCTGAGTTCCCAAAAACTCAGTCATTTCATGGTAAGGGTGCCAGGCTGAGCCCCAGAAACTCAGTCATTTCATGGTAAGGGTGCCAGGCTGAGCCCCGGAAACTCAGTCATTTCACGGTAAGGGTGCCAGGCTGATCCCCAGATACTCAAACATTTCATGGTAAGGGTGCCAGGCTGATCCCCAGAAACTCTCAGTCATTTCATGGTAAGGGTGCCAGGCTGAGCCCCAGAAACTCAGTCATTTCATGGTAAGGATGCCAGGCTGAGCCCCAGAAACTCAGTCATTTCATGGTAAGGGTGCCAGGCTGAGCCCCAGAAACTCAGTCATTTCATGGTAAGGGTGCCAGTCTGAGCCCCAGAAACTCTCAGTCATTTCATGGTAAGGGAGCCAGGCTGAGCCCCAGAAACTCAGTCATTTCATGGTAAGGGTGCCAGGCTGAGCCCCAGAAACTCTCAGTCATTTCATGGTAAGGGTGCCAGGCTGAGCCCCAGAAACTCTCAGTCATTTCATGGTAAGGGTGCCAGGCCGAGCCCCACAAATTCAGTCATTTCATGGTGAGGGTGCCAGGCTGAGCCCCAAAAACTCAGTCATTTCATGGTAAGGGTGACAGGCTGAGTTCCCAAAAACTCAGTCATTTCATGGTAGGGGTGCCAGGCTGAGCCCCAGAAACTCAGTCATTTCATGGTAAGGGTGCCAGGCTGATCCCCAGAAACTCTCAGTCATTTCATGGTAAGGGTGCCAGGCTGAGCCCCAGAAACTCAGTCATTTCATGGTAAGGGTGCCAGGCTGATCCCCAGAAACTCTCAGTCATTTCATGGTAAGGGTGCCAGGCTGAGCCCCAGAAACTCTCAGTCATTTCATGGTAAGGGTGCCAGGCTGAGCCCCAGAAACTCTCAGTCATTTCATGGTAAGGGTGCCAGGCCGAGCCCCACAAACTCAGTCATTTCATGGTGAGGGTGCCAGGCTGAGCCCCAAAAACTCAGTCATTTCATGGTAAGGGTGACAGGCTGAGTTCCCAAAAACTCAGTCATTTCATGGTAAGGGTGCCAGGCTGAGCCCCAGAAACTCAGTCATTTCATGGTAAGGGTGCCAGGCTGAGCCCCGGAAACTCAGTCATTTCACGGTGAGGGTGCCAGGCTGATCCCCAGAAACTCAAACATTTCATGGTAAGGGTGCCAGGCTGATCCCCAGAAACTCTCAGTCATTTCATGGTAAGGGTGCCAGCCTGAGCCCCAGAAACTCAGTCATTTCATGGTAAGGATGCCAGGCTGAGCCCCAGAAACTCTGTCATTTCATGGTAAGGGTGCCAGGCTGAGCCCCAGAAACTCTGTCATTTCATGGTAAGGGTGCCAAGCTGAGCCCCAGAAACTCAGTCATTTCATGGTAAGGGTGCCAGGCTGAGCCCCAGAAACTCTCAGTCATTTCATGGTAAGGGTGCCAGGCTGGGCCCCAGAAACTCAGTCATTTCATGGTAAGGGTGCCAGGCTGAGCCCCGGAAACTCAGTCATTTCACGGTAAGGATGCCAGGCGGCACCCCAGAAACTCAGTCATTTCATGGTAAGGGTGCCAGGCTGAGCCCCAGAAACTCTCAGTCATTTCATGGTAAGGGTGCCAGGCTGATCCCCAGAAACTCAAACATTTCATGGTAAGGGTGCCAGGCTGATCCCCAGAAACTCTCAGTCATTTCATGGTAAGGGTGCCAGCCTGAGCCCCAGAAACTCAGTCATTTCATGGTAAGGATGCCAGGCAGAGCCCCAGAAACTCTCAGTCATTTCATGGTAAGGGTGCCAGGCTGATCCCCAGATACTCAAACATTTCATGGTAAGGGTGCCAGGCTGAGCCCGAGAAACTCAAACATTTCATGGTAAGGGTGCCAGGCTGATCCCCAGAGACTCTCAGTCATTTCATGGTAAGGGTGCCAGCCTGAGCCCCAGAAACTCAGTAATTTCATGGTAAGGGTGCCAGGCTGATCCCCAGAAACTCTCAGTCATTTCATGGTAAGGGTGCCAGGCTGAGCCCCAGAAACTCTCAGTCATTTCATGGTAAGGGTGCCAGGCTGAGCCCCAGAAACTCTCAGTCATTTCATGGTAAGGGTGCCAGGCCGAGCCCCACAAATTCAGTCATTTCATGGTGAGGGTGCCAGGCTGAGCCCCAAAAACTCAGTCATTTCATGGTAAGGGTGCCAGGCTGAGTTCCCAAAAACTCAGTCATTTCATGGTAAGGGTGCCAGGCTGAGCCCCAGAAACTCAGTCATTTCATGGTAAGGGTGCCAGGCTGATCCCCAGAAACTCTCAGTCATTTCATGGTAAGGGTGCCAGGCTGAGCCCCAGAAACTCAGTCATTTCATGGTAAGGGTGCCAGGCTGATCCCCAGAAACTCTCAGTCATTTCATGGTAAGGGTGCCAGGCTGAGCCCCAGAAACTCTCAGTCATTTCATGGTAAGGGTGCCAGGCTGAGCCCCAGAAACTCTCAGTCATTTCATGGTAAGGGTGCCAGGCCGAGCCCCACAAATTCAGTCATTTCATGGTGAGGGTGCCAGGCTGAGCCCCAAAAACTCAGTCATTTCATGGTAAGGGTGACAGGCTGAGTTCCCAAAAACTCAGTCATTTCATGGTAAGGGTGCCAGGCTGAGCCCCAGAAACTCAGTCATTTCATGGTAAGGGTGCCAGGCTGAGCCCCGGAAACTCAGTCATTTCACGGTAAGGGTGCCAGGCTGATCCCCAGATACTCAAACATTTCATGGTAAGGGTGCCAGGCTGATCCCCAGAAACTCTCAGTCATTTCATGGTAAGGGTGCCAGGCTGAGCCCCAGAAACTCAGTCATTTCATGGTAAGGATGCCAGGCTGAGCCCCAGAAACTCAGTCATTTCATGGTAAGGGTGCCAGGCTGAGCCCCAGAAACTCAGTCATTTCATGGTAAGGGTGCCAGTCTGAGTCCCAGAAACTCTCAGTCATTTCATGGTAAGGGAGCCAGGCTGAGCCCCAGAAACTCAGTCATTTCATGGTAAGGGTGCCAGGCTGAGCCCCAGAAACTCTCAGTCATTTCATGGTAAGGGTGCCAGGCTGAGCCCCAGAAACTCTCAGTCATTTCATGGTAAGGGTGCCAGGCCGAGCCCCACAAATTCAGTCATTTCATGGTGAGGGTGCCAGGCTGAGCCCCAAAAACTCAGTCATTTCATGGTAAGGGTGACAGGCTGAGTTCCCAAAAACTCAGTCATTTCATGGTAAGGGTGCCAGGCTGAGCCCCAGAAACTCAGTCATTTCATGGTAAGGGTGCCAGGCTGATCCCCAGAAACTCTCAGTCATTTCATGGTAAGGGTGCCAGGCTGAGCCCCAGAAACTCAGTCATTTCATGGTAAGGGTGCCAGGCTGATCCCCAGAAACTCTCAGTCATTTCATGGTAAGGGTGCCAGGCTGAGCCCCAGAAACTCTCAGTCATTTCATGGTAAGGGTGCCAGGCTGAGCCCCAGAAACTCTCAGTCATTTCATGGTAAGGGTGCCAGGCCGAGCCCCACAAATTCAGTCATTTCATGGTGAGGGTGCCAGGCTGAGCCCCAAAAACTCAGTCATTTCATGGTAAGGGTGACAGGCTGAGTTCCCAAAAACTCAGTCATTTCATGGTAAGGGTGCCAGGCTGAGCCCCAGAAACTCAGTCATTTCATGGTAAGGGTGCCAGGCTGAGCCCCGGAAACTCAGTCATTTCACGGTGAGGGTGCCAGGCTGATCCCCAGAAACTCTCAGTCATTTCATGGTAAGGGTGCCAGGCCGAGCCCCACAAATTCAGTCATTTCATGGTGAGGGTGCCAGGCTGAGCCCCAAAAACTCAGTCATTTCATGGTAAGGGTGACAGGCTGAGTTCCCAAAAACTCAGTCATTTCATGGTAAGGGTGCCAGGCTGAGCCCCAGAAACTCAGTCATTTCATGGTAAGGGTGCCAGCCTGAGCCCCAGAAACTCAGTCATTTCATGGTAAGGATGCCAGGCTGAGCCCCAGAAACTCTGTCATTTCATGGTAAGGGTGCCAGGCTGAGCCCCAGAAACTCTGTCATTTCATGGTAAGGGTGCCAAGCTGAGCCCCAGAAACTCAGTCATTTCATGGTAAGGGTGCCAGGCTGAGCCCCAGAAACTCTCAGTCATTTCATGGTAAGGGTGCCAGGCTGGGCCCCAGAAACTCAGTCATTTCATGGTAAGGGTGCCAGGCTGAGCCCCGGAAACTCAGTCATTTCACGGTAAGGATGCCAGGCGGCACCCCAGAAACTCAGTCATTTCATGGTAAGGGTGCCAGGCTGAGCCCCAGAAACTCTCAGTCATTTCATGGTAAGGGTGCCAGGCTGATCCCCAGAAACTCAAACATTTCATGGTAAGGGTGCCAGGCTGATCCCCAGAAACTCTCAGTCATTTCATGGTAAGGGTGCCAGGCTGATCCCCAGAAACTCAGTCATTTCATGGTAAGGATGCCAGGCAGAGCCCCAGAAACTCTCAGTCATTTCATGGTAAGGGTGCCAGGCTGATCCCCAGATACTCAAACATTTCATGGTAAGGGTGCCAGGCTGAGCCCCAGAAACTCAAACATTTCATGGTAAGGGTGCCAGGCTGATCCCCAGAGACTCTCAGTCATTTCATGGTAAGGGTGCCAGCCTGAGCCCCAGAAACTCAGTAATTTCATGGTAAGGGTGCCAGGCTGATCCCCAGAAACTCTCAGTCATTTCATGGTAAGGATGCCAGGCTGAGCCCCAGAAACTCAGTAATTTCATGGTAAGGGTGCCAGGCTGAGCCCAAGAAACTCAGTAATTTCATGGTAAGGGTGCCAGGCTGAGCCCCAGAAACTCTCAGTCATTTCATGGTAAGGATGCCAGGCTGAGCCCCAGAAACTCTCAGTCATGTCATGGTAAGGGTGCCAGGCTGAGCCCCAGAAACTCTCAGTCATTTCATGGTAAGGGTGCCAGGCTGATCCCCAGAAACTCTGTCATTTCATGGTAAGGGTGCCAGGCTGAGCCCAAGAAACTCAGTAATTTCATGGTAAGGGTGCCAGGCTGAGCCCAAGAAACTCAGTAATTTCATGGTAAGGGTGCCAAGCTGAGCCCCAGAAACTCAGTCATTTCATGGTAAGGGTGCCAGGCTGAGCCCCAGAAACTCTCAGTCATTTCATGGTAAGGGTGCCAGGCTTAGCCCCAGAAACTCTCAGTCATTTCACGGTAAGGGTGCCAGGCTGATCCCCAGAAACTCAGTCATTTCATGGTAAGGGTGCCAGGCTGAGCCCCAGAAACTCAGTCATTTCATGGTAAGGGTGCCAGGCTGAGCCACAGAAACACAGTCATTTCATGGTAAGGATGCCAGGCTGACCCTCAGAAACACAAACATTTCATGGTAAGGGTGCCAGGCAGAGCCCCAGAAACTCTCAGTCATTTCATGGTAAGGGTGCCAGGCTGATCCCCAGATACTCAAACATTTCATGGTAAGGGTGCCAGGCTGAGCCCCAGAAACTCAAACATTTCATGGTAAGGGTGCCAGGCTGATCCCCAGAGACTCTCAGTCATTTCATGGTAAGGGTGCCAGCCTGAGCCCCAGAAACTCAGTAATTTCATGGTAAGGGTGCCAGGCTGATCCCCAGAAACTCTCAGTCATTTCATGGTAAGGATGCCAGGCTGAGCCCCAGAAACTCAGTAATTTCATGGTAAGGGTGCCAGGCTTAGCCCAAGAAACTCAGTAATTTCATGGTAAGGGTGCCAGGCTGAGCCCCAGAAACTCTCAGTCATTTCATGGTAAGGATGCCAGGCTGAGCCCCAGAAACTCTCAGTCATGTCATGGTAAGGGTGCCAGGCTGAGCCCCAGAAACTCTCAGTCATTTCATGGTAAGGGTGCCAGGCTGAGCCCCAGAAACTCAGTCATTTCATGGTAAGGGTGCCAGGCTGATCCTCAGAAACTCTCAGTCATTTCATGGTAAGGGTGCCAGGCTGAGCCCCAGAAACTCTGTCATTTCATGGTAAGGGTGCCAGGCTGAGCCCCAGAAACTCAGTCATTTCATGGTAAGGGTGCCAGGCTGAGCACCAGAAACTTTGTCATTTCATGGTAAGGGTGCCAGGCTGAGCCCCAGAATCTCTCAGTCATTTCATGGTAAGGGTACCAGGCTGAGCCCCAGAAACTCTCAGTCATGTCATGGTAAGGGTGCCAGGCTGAGCCCCAGAAACTCTCAGTCATTTCATGGTAAGGGTGCCAGGTTGAGCCCCAGAAACTCAGTCATTTCATGGTAAGGGTGCCAGGCTGAGCCCCAGAATCTCTCAGTCATTTCATGGTAAGGGTACCAGGCTGAGCCCCAGAAACTCTCAGTCATTTCATGGTAAGGGTGCCAGGCTGAGCCCCAGAAACTCTCAGACATTTCATGGTAAGGGTGCCAGGCTGAGCCCCAGAAACTCGCAGTCATTTCATGTTAAGGGTGCCAGGCTGAGCCCCAGAAACTCAGTCATTTCATGGTAAGGGTGCCAGGCTGAGCCCAAGAAACTCAGTAATTTCATGGTAAGGGTGCCAGGCTGAGCCCCAGAAACTCTCAGTCATTTCATGGTAAGGATGCCAGGCTGAGCCCCAGAAACTCTCAGTCATGTCATGGTAAGGGTGCCAGGCTGAGCCCCAGAAACTCTCAGTCATTTCATGGTAAGGGTGCCAGGCTGAGCCCCAGAAACTCTGTCATTTCATGGTAAGGGTGCCAAGCTGAGCCCCAGAAACTCAGTCATTTCATGGTAAGGGTGCCAGGCTGAGCCCCAGAAACTCTCAGTCATTTCATGGTAAGGGTGCCAGGCTTAGCCCCAGAAACTCTCAGTCATTTCACGGTAAGGGTGCCAGGTTGATCCCCAGAAACTCAGTCATTTCATGGTAAGGGTGCCAGGCTGAGCCCCAGAAACTCAGTCATTTCATGGTAAGGGTGCCAGGCTGAGCCACAGAAACACAGTCATTTCATGGTAAGGATGCCAGGCTGACCCTCAGAAACACAAACATTTCATGGTAAGGGTGCCAGGCAGAGCCCCAGAAACTCTCAGTCATTTCATGGTAAGGGTGCCAGGCTGATCCCCAGATACTCAAACATTTCATGGTAAGGGTGCCAGGCTGAGCCCCAGAAACTCAAACATTTCATGGTAAGGGTGCCAGGCTGATCCCCAGAGACTCTCAGTCATTTCATGGTAAGGGTGCCAGCCTGAGCCCCAGAAACTCAGTAATTTCATGGTAAGGGTGTCAGGCTGATCCCCAGAAACTCTCAGTCATTTCATGGTAAGGATGCCAGGCTGAGCCCCAGAAACTCAGTAATTTCATGGTAAGGGTGCCAGGCTGAGCCCAAGAAACTCAGTAATTTCATGGTAAGGGTGCCAGGCTGAGCCCCAGAAACTCTCAGTCATTTCATGGTAAGGATGCCAGGCTGAGCCCCAGAAACTCTCAGTCATGTCATGGTAAGGGTGCCAGGCTGAGCCCCAGAAACTCAAACATTTCATGGTAAGGGTGCCAGGCTGAGCCCCAGAAACTCAGTCATTTCATGGTAAGGGTGCCAGGCTGAGCCCCAGAAACTCTCAGTCATTTCATGGTAAGGGTGCCAGGCTGAGCCCCAGAAACTCAGTCATTTCATGGTAAGGGTGCCAGGCTGATCCTCAGAAACTCTCAGTCATTTCATGGTAAGGGTGCCAGGCTGAGCCCCAGAAACTCTGTCATTTCATGGTAAGGGTGCCAGGCTGAGCCCCAGAAACTCAGTCATTTCATGGTAAGGGTGCCAGGCTGAGCACCAGAAACTTTGTCATTTCATGGTAAGGGTGCCAGGCTGAGCCCCAGAATCTCTCAGTCATTTCATGGTAAGGGTACCAGGCTGAGCCCCAGAAACTCTCAGTCATGTCATGGTAAGGGTGCCAGGCTGAGCCCCAGAAACTCTCAGTCATTTCATGGTAAGGGTGCCAGGTTGAGCCCCAGAATCTCTCAGTCATTTCATGGTAAGGGTACCAGGCTGAGCCCCAGAAACTCTCAGTCATTTCATGGTAAGGGTGCCAGGCTGAGCCCCAGAAACTCTCAGACATTTCATGGTAAGGGTGCCAGGCTGAGCCCCAGAAACTCGCAGTCATTTCATGTTAAGGGTGCCAGGCTGAGCCCCAGAAACTCAGTCATTTCATGGTAAGGGTGCCAGGCTGAGCCCCAGAAACTCAGTCATTTCATGGTAAGGGTGCCAGGCTGGGCCCCAGAAACTCCCAGTCATTTCATGGTAAGGGTGCCAGGCTGAGCCCCAGAAACTCGGTCATTTCATGGTAAGGGTGACAGGCTGACCCCAGAAACTCAGTCATTTCATGGTAAGGGTGCCAGGCTGATTACCAGAGACTCTCAGTAATTTCATGGTAAGGGTGCCAGCCTGAGCCCCAGAAACTCAGTCATTTCATGGTAAGGGTGCCAGGCTGATCCCCAGAAACTCAAACATTTCATGGTAAGGGTGCCAGGCTGATCCCCAGAAACTCAAACATTTCATGGTAAGGGTGCCAGGCTGAGCCCCAGAAACTCAAACATTTCATGGTAAGGGTGCCAGGCTGATCCCCAGAAACTCTCAGTCATGTCATGGTAAGGGTGCCAGGCTGAGCCCCAGAAACTCAGTAATTTCATGGTAAGGATGCCAGGCTGAGCCCCAGAAACTCTCAGTAATTTCATGGTAAGGATGCCAGGCTGAGCCCCAGAAACTCTTAGACATTTCATGGTAAGGGTGCCAGGCAGAGCCCCAGCAACTCCCAGTCATTTCATGGTAAGGGTGCCAGGCTGAGCCCCAGAAACTCAGTCATTTCATGGTAAGGATGCCAGGCTGAGCCCCAGAAACTCAGTCATTTCATGGTAAGGGTGCCAGGCTGAGCCCCAGAAACTCTGTCATTTCATGGTAAGGGTGCCAAGCTGAGCCCCAGAAACACAGTCATTTCATGGTAAGGGTGCCAGGCTGAGCCCCAGAAACTCTCAGTCATTTCATGGTAAGGATGCCAGGCTGAGCCCCAGAAACACAGTCATTTCATGGTAAGGGTGCCAGGCTGAGCCCCAGAAATACAGTCATTTCATGGTAAGGGTGCCAGGCTGAGCCCCAGAAACACAGTCATTTCATGGTAAGGGTGCCAGGCTGAGCCCCAGAAACTCAGTCATTTCATGGTAAGGGTGCCAGGCTGATCCCCAGAAACTCTCAGTCATTTCATGGTAAGGGTGCCAGCCTGAGCCCCAGAAACTCAGTCATTTCATGGTAAGGATGCCAGGCTGATCCCCAGAAACTCTCAGTCATTTCATGGTAAGGGTGCCAGGCTGAGCCCCAGAAACTCAAACATTTCATGGTAAGGGTGCCAGGCTGATTACCAGAGACTCTCAGTAATTTCATGGTAAGGGTGCCAGGATGATCCCCAGAAACTCTCAGTCATTTCATGGTAAGGGTGCCAGCCTGAGCCCCAGAAACTCAGTAATTTCATGGTAAGGGTGCCAGGATGATCCCCAGAAACTCTCAGTCATTTCATGGTAAGGGTGCCAGCCTGAGCCCCAGAAACTCAGTAATTTCATGGTAAGGGTGCCAGGATGATCCCCAGAAACTCTCAGTCATTTCATGGTAAGGATGCCAGGCTGAGCCCCAGAAACTCAGTCATTTCATGGTAAGGATGCCAGGCTGAGCCCCAGAAACTCAGTAATTTCATGGTAAGGGTGCCAGGCAGAGCCCCAGAAACTCTCAGTCATTTCATGGTAAGGGTGCCAGACTGAGCCCCAGAAACTCAGTCATTTCATGGTAAGGGTGCCAGGCTGATCCCCAGAAACTCTCAGTCATTTCATGGTAAGGGTGCCAGGCTGAGCCCCAGAAACTCAGTCATTTCATGGTAAGGGTGCCAGGCTGAGCCCCAGAAACTCAGTCATTTCATGGTAAGGGTGCCAGGCTGAGCCCCAGAAACTCAGTCATTTCATGGTAAGGGTGCCAAGCTGAGCACCAGAAACTTTGTCATTTCATGGTAAGGGTGCCAGGCTGAGCCCCAGAAACTCTCAGTCATTTCATGGTAAGGGTGCCAGGCTGAGCCCCAGAAACTCTCAGACATTTCATGGTAAGGGTGCCAGGCTGAGCCCCAGAAACTCTGTCATTTCATGGTAAGGGTGCCAGGCTGAGCCCCAGAAACTCAGTCATTTCATGGTAAGGGTGCCAGGCTGAGCCCCAGAAACTCCCAGTCATTTCATGGTAAGGGTGCCAGGCTGAGCCCCAGAAACTCGGTCATTTCATGGTAAGGGTGACAGGCTGAGCCCCAGAAACTCGGTCATTTCATGGTAAGGGTGCCAGGCTGAGCCCCAGAAACTCAGTCATTTCATGGTAAGGGTGCCAGGCTGAGCCCCAGAAACTCCCAGTCATTTCATGGTAAGGGTGCCAGGCTGATCCCCAGAAACTCAGTCATTTCATGGTAAGGGTGCCAGGCTGAGCCCCAGAAACTCGGTCATTTCATGGTAAGGGTGCCAGGCTGAGCCCCAGAAACTCGGTCATTTCATGGTAAGGGTGCCAGGCTGAGCCCCAGAAACTCGGTCATTTCATGGTAAGGGTGACAGGCTGAGTTCCCAAACACTCAGTCATTTCATGGTAAGGGTGCCAGGCTGCACCCCAGAAACTCAGTCATTTCATGGTAAGGGTGCCAGGCTGAGCCCCAGAAACTCAGTCATTTCATGGTAAGGGTGCCAGGCTGATCCCCAGAAACTCAAACATTTCATGGTAGGGGTGCCAGGCTGAGCCCCAGAAACTCAGTCATTTCATGGTAAGGGTGCCAGGCTGCACCCCAGAAACTCAGTCATTTCATGGTAAGGGTGCCAGGCTGAGCCCCAGAAACTCAGTCATTTCATGGTAAGGGTGCCAGGCTGAGCCCCAGAAACTCAGTCATTTCATGGTAAGGGTGCCAGGCTGATCCTCAGAAACTCTCAGTCATTTCATGGGAAGGGTGCCAGGCTGAGCCCCAGAAACTCAGTCATTTCATGGTAAGGGTGCCAGGCTGAGCCCCAGAAACTCCCAGTCATTTCATGGTAAGGGTGCCAGGCTGAGCCCCAGAAACTCGGTCATTTCATGGTAAGGGTGACAGGCTGAGCCCCAGAAACTCGGTCATTTCATGGTAAGGGTGCCAGGCTGAGCCCCAGAAACTCAGTCATTTCATGGTAAGGGTGCCAGGCTGAGCCCCAGAAACTCCCAGTCATTTCATGGTAAGGGTGCCAGGCTGAGCCCCAGAAACTCGGTCATTTCATGGTAAGGGTGCCAGGCTGAGCCCCAGAAACTCGGTCATTTCATGGTAAGGGTGACAGGCTGAGTTCCCAAACACTCAGTCATTTCATGGTAAGGGTGCCAGGCTGCACCCCAGAAACTCAGTCATTTCATGGTAAGGGTGCCAGGCTGAGCCCCAGAAACTCAGTCATTTCATGGTAAGGGTGCCAGGCTGATCCCCAGAAACTCAAACATTTCATGGTAGGGGTGCCAGGCTGAGCCCCAGAAACTCAGTCATTTCATGGTAAGGGTGCCAGGCTGCACCCCAGAAACTCAGTCATTTCATGGTAAGGGTGCCAGGCTGAGCCCCAGAAACTCAGTCATTTCATGGTAAGGGTGCCAGGCTGAGTCCCGGAAACTCAGTCATTTCATGGTAAGGGTGCCAGGCTGAGCCCCAGAAACTCGGTCTTTTCATGGTAAGGGTGACAGGCTGAGTTCCCAAAAACTCAGTCATTTCATGGTAAGGGTGCCAGGCTGAGCCCCAGAAACTCAGTCATTTCATGGTAAGGGTGCCAGGCTGATCCCCAGAAACTCAGTCATTTCATGGTAAGGGTGCCAGGCTGAGCCCCAGAAACTCAGTCATTTCAGGGTAAGAGTTACAGGCCGAGCCCCAAAAATTCAGTCATTTCATGGTAAGGGTGCCAGGCTGAGCCCCAGAAACTCAGTCATTTCACGGTAAGGGTACCAGGCTGATCCCCAGAAACTCAGTCATTTCATGGTAAGGGTGCCAAGCTGAGCCCCAGAAACTCAGTCATTTCATGGTAAGGGTACCAGGCTGATCCCCAGAAACTCAGTCATTTCATGGTAAGGGTGCCAAGCTGAGCCCCAGAAACTCAGTCATTTCATGGTAAGGGTGCCAGGCTGATCCCCAGAAACTCAGTCATTTCATGGTAAGGGTGCCAGGCTGAGCCACGGAAACTCAGTCATTTCATGGTAAGGGTGCCAGGCTGAGCCCCAGAAACTCAGTCATTTCAGGGTAAGAGTTACAGGCCGAGCCCCAAAAATTCAGTCATTTCATGGTAAGGGTGCCAGGCTGAGCCCCAGAAACTCAGTCATTTCACGGTAAGGGTACCAGGCTGATCCCCAGAAACTCAGTCATTTCATGGTAAGGGTGCCAAGCTGAGCCCCAGAAACTCAGTCATTTCATGGTAAGGGTGCCAGGCTGATCCCCAGAAACTCAGTCATTTCATGGTAAGGGTGCCAGGCTGAGCCCCAGAAACTCAGTCATTTCATGGTAAGGGTGCCAGGCTGAGCCCCAGAAACTCAGTCATTTCAGGGTAAGAGTTACAGGCCGAGCCCCAAAAATTCAGTCATTTCATGGTAAGGGTGCCAGGCTGAGCCCCAGAAACTCAGTCATTTCACGGTAAGGGTACCAGGCTGATCCCCAGAAACTCAGTCATTTCATGGTAAGGGTGCCAAGCTGAGCCCCAGAAACTCAGTCATTTCATGGTAAGGGTACCAGGCTGATCCCCAGAAACTCAGTCATTTCATGGTAAGGGTGCCAAGCTGAGCCCCAGAAACTCAGTCATTTCATGGTAAGGGTGCCAGGCTGATCCCCAGAAACTCAGTCATTTCATGGTAAGGGTGCCAGGCTGAGCCACGGAAACTCAGTCATTTCATGGTAAGGATGCCAGGCTGACCTCCAGAAACACAAACATTTCATGGTAGGGGTGCCAGGCTGATCCCCAGAAACTCTCAGTCGTTTCATGGCAAGGGTGCCAGGCTGACCCCAGAAACTCAAACATTTCATGGTAAGGGTGCCAGGCTGAGCCCCAGAAACTCTCAGTCATTTCATGGTAAGGGTGCCAGGCTGAGCCCCAGAAACTCAGTAATTTCATGGTAAGGGTGCCAGGCTGATCCCCAGAAACTCTCAGTCATTTCATGGTAAAGGTGCCAGGCTGAGCCCCAGAAACTCAGTAATTTCATGGTAAGGGTGCCAGGCTGAGCCCCAGAAACTCAGTAATTTCATGGTAAGGGTGCCAGGCTGATCCCCAGAGACTCTCAGTCATTTCATGGTAAGGGTGCCAGGCTGATCCCCAGAAACTCTCAGTCATTTCATGGTAAGGATGCCAGGCCGATCCCCAGAAACAATCAGTCATTTCATGGTAAGGGTGCTAGGCTGATCCCCAGAAACTCTCAGTCATTTCATGGTAAAGGTGCCAGGCTGAGCCCCAGAAACTCAGTCATTTCATGGTAAGGGTGCCAGGCTGAGCCCAAGAAACTCAGTAATTTCATGGTAAGGGTGCCAGGCTGATCCCCAGAGACTCTCAGTCATTTCATGGTAAGGGTGCCAGGCTGATCCAAAGAAACTCTCAGTCATTTCATGGTAAAGGTGCCAGGCTGAGCCCCAGAAACTCAGTCATTTAATGGTAAGGGTGCCAGGCTGAGCCCCAGAAACTCAGTAATTTCATGGTAAGGGTGCCAGGCTGATCCCCAGAAACTCTCGGTCATTTCATGGTAAGGGTGCCAGGCTGAGCCCCAGAAACTCAGTCATTTCATGGTAAGGGTGCCAGGCTGAGCCCCAGAAACTCAGTAATTTCATGGTAAGGGTGCCAGGCTGATCCCAGAAACTCTCGGTCATTTCATGGTAAGGGTGCCAGGCTGATCCCCAGAAACTCTCAGTCATTTCATGGTAAGGGTGCCAGGCTGAGCCCCAGAAACTCAAACATTTCATGGTAAGGGTGCCAGGCTGATTACCAGAGACTCTCAGTAATTTCATGGTAAGGGTGCCAGCCTGAGCCCCAGAAACTCAGTAATTTCATGGTAAGGGTGCCAGGATGATCCCCAGAAACTCTCAGTCATTTCATGGTAAGGGTGCCAGGATGATCCCCAGAAACTCAGTAATTTCATGGTAAGGGTGCCAGGATGATCCCCAGAAACTCTCAGTCATTTCATGGTAAGGGTGCCAGCCTGAGCCCCAGAAACTCAGTAATTTCATGGTAAGGGTGCCAGGATGATCCCCAGAAACTCTCAGTCATTTCATGGTAAGGATGCCAGGCTGAGCCCCAGAAACTCAGTCATTTCATGGTAAGGATGCCAGGCTGAGCCCCAGAAACTCAGTAATTTCATGGTAAGGGTGCCAGGCAGAGCCCCAGAAACTCTCAGTCATTTCATGGTAAGGGTGCCAGACTGAGCCCCAGAAACTCCGTCATTTCATGGTAAGGGTGCCAGGCTGATCCCCAGAAACTCTCAGTCATTTCATGGTAAGGGTGCCAGGCTGAGCCCCAGAAACTCAGTCATTTCATGGTAAGGGTGCCAGGCTGAGCCCCAGAAACTCAGTCATTTCATGGTAAGGGTGCCAGGCTGAGCCCCAGAAACTCAGTCATTTCATGGTAAGGGTGCCAAGCTGAGCACCAGAAACTTTGTCATTTCATGGTAAGGGTGCCAGGCTGAGCCCCAGAAACTCTCAGTCATTTCATGGTAAGGGTGCCAGGCTGAGCCCCAGAAACTCTCAGACATTTCATGGTAAGGGTGCCAGGCTGAGCCCCAGAAACTCTGTCATTTCATGGTAAGGGTGCCAGGCTAAGCCCCAGAAACTCAGTCATTTCATGGTAAGGGTGCCAGGCTGAGCCCCAGAAACTCCCAGTCATTTCATGGTAAGGGTGCCAGGCTGAGCCCCAGAAACTCGGTCATTTCATGGTAAGGGTGACAGGCTGAGCCCCAGAAACTCGGTCATTTCATGGTAAGGGTGCCAGGCTGAGCCCCAGAAACTCAGTCATTTCATGGTAAGGGTGCCAGGCTGAGCCCCAGAAACTCAGTCATTTCATGGTAAGGGTGCCAGGCTGATCCCCAGAAACTCAAACACTTCATGGTAGGGGGGCCAGGCTGAGCCCCAGAAGCTCAGTCATTTCATGGTAAGGGTGCCAGGCTGCACCCCAGAAACTCAGTCATTTCATGGTAAGGGTGCCAGGCTGAGCCCCAGAAACTCAGTCATTTCATGGTAAGGGTGCCAGGCTGAGCCCCAGAAACTCAGTCATTTCATGGTAAGGGTGCCAGGCTGCACCCCAGAAACTCAGTCATTTCATGGTAAGGGTGCCAGGCTGAGCCCCAGAAACTCAGTCATTTCATGGTAAGGGTACCAGGCTGAGCCCCAGAAACTCAGTCATTTCATGGTAAGGGTGCCAGGCTGAGCCCCAGAAACTCTCAGTCATTTCATGGTAAGGGTGCCAGGCTGAGCCCCAGAAACTCTCAGACATTTCATGGTAAGGGTGCCAGGCTGAGCCCCAGAAACTCTGTCATTTCATGGTAAGGGTGCCAGGCTAAGCCCCAGAAACTCAGTCATTTCATGGTAAGGGTGCCAGGCTGAGCCCCAGAAACTCCCAGTCATTTCATGGTAAGGGTGCCAGGCTGAGCCCCAGAAACTCGGTCATTTCATGGTAAGGGTGACAGGCTGAGCCCCAGAAACTCGGTCATTTCATGGTAAGGGTGCCAGGCTGAGCCCCAGAAACTCAGTCATTTCATGGTAAGGGTGCCAGGCTGAGCCCCAGAAACTCAGTCATTTCATGGTAAGGGTGCCAGGCTGATCCCCAGAAACTCAAACACTTCATGGTAGGGGGGCCAGGCTGAGCCCCAGAAGCTCAGTCATTTCATGGTAAGGGTGCCAGGCTGCACCCCAGAAACTCAGTCATTTCATGGTAAGGGTGCCAGGCTGAGCCCCAGAAACTCAGTCATTTCATGGTAAGGGTGCCAGGCTGAGCCCCAGAAACTCAGTCATTTCATGGTAAGGGTGCCAGGCTGCACCCCAGAAACTCAGTCATTTCATGGTAAGGGTGCCAGGCTGAGCCCCAGAAACTCAGTCATTTCATGGTAAGGGTACCAGGCTGAGCCCCAGAAACTCGCAGTCATTTCATGGTAAGGGTGCCAGGCTGAGCCCCAGAAACTCAGTCATTTCATGGTAAGGGTGCCAGGCTGAGCCCCAGAAACTCGGTCATTTCATGGTAAGGGTGCCAGGCTGATCCTCAGAAACTCTCAGTCATTTCATGGTAAGGGTGCCAGGCTGAGCCCCAGAAACTCAGTCATTTCATGGTAAGGGTGCCAGGCTGAGCCCCAGAAACTCCCAGTCATTTCATGGTAAGGGTGCCAGGCTGAGCCCCAGAAACTCGGTCATTTCATGGTAAGGGTGACAGGCTGAGCCCCAGAAACTCTGTCATTTCATGGTAAGGGTGCCAGGCTGAGCCCCAGAAACTCAGTCATTTCATGGTAAGGGTGCCAGGCTGAGCCCCAGAAACTCCCAGTCATTTCATGGTAAGGGTGCCAGGCTGATCCCCAGAAACTCAGTCATTTCATGGTAAGGGTGCCAGGCTGAGCCCCAGAAACTCGGTCATTTCATGGTAAGGGTGCCAGGCTGAGCCCCAGAAACTCGGTCATTTCATGGTAAGGGTGCCAGGCTGAGCCCCAGAAACTCGGTCATTTCATGGTAAGGGTGACAGGCTGAGTTCCCAAACACTCAGTCATTTCATGGTAAGGGTGCCAGGCTGCACCCCAGAAACTCAGTCATTTCATGGTAAGGGTGCCAGGCTGAGCCCCAGAAACTCAGTCATTTCATGGTAAGGGTGCCAGGCTGATCCCCAGAAACTCAAACATTTCATGGTAGGGGTGCCAGGCTGAGCCCCAGAAACTCAGTCATTTCATGGTAAGGGTGCCAGGCTGCACCCCAGAAACTCAGTCATTTCATGGTAAGGGTGCCAGGCTGAGCCCCAGAAACTCAGTCATTTCATGGTAAGGGTGCCAGGCTGAGTCCCGGAAACTCAGTCATTTCATGGTAAGGGTGCCAGGCTGAGCCCCAGAAACTCGGTCTTTTCATGGTAAGGGTGACAGGCTGAGTTCCCAAAAACTCAGTCATTTCATGGTAAGGGTGCCAGGCTGAGCCCCAGAAACTCAGTCATTTCATGGTAAGGGTGCCAGGCTGAGCCCCAGAAACTCAGTCATTTCAGGGTAAGAGTTACAGGCCGAGCCCCAAAAATTCAGTCATTTCATGGTAAGGGTGACAGGCTGAGCCCCAGAAACTCAGTCATTTCATGGTAAGGATGCCAGGCTGAGCCCCAGAAACTCAGTCATTTCACGGTAAGGGTACCAGGCTGATTCCCAGAAACTCAGTCATTTCATGGTAAGGGTGCCAGGCTGAGCCCCAGAAACTCAGTCATTTCATGGTAAGGGTACCAGGCTGATCCCCAGAAACTCAGTCATTTCATGGTAAGGGTGCCAAGCTGAGCCCCAGAAACTCAGTCATTTCATGGTAAGGGTGCCAGGCTGATCCCCAGAAACTCAGTCATTTCATGGTAAGGGTGCCAGGCTGAGCCACGGAAACTCAGTCATTTCCTGGTAAGGATGCCAGGCTGACCTCCAGAAACACAAACATTTCATGGTAGGGGTGCCAGGCTGATCCCCAGAAACTCTCAGTCGTTTCATGGCAAGGGTGCCAGGCTGACCCCAGAAACTCAAACATTTCATGGTAAGGGTGCCAGGCTGAGCCCCAGAAACTCTCAGTCATTTCATGGTAAGGGTGCCAGGCTGAGCCCCAGAAACTCAGTAATTTCATGGTAAGGGTGCCAGGCTGATCCCCAGAAACTCTCAGTCATTTCATGGTAAAGGTGCCAGGCTGAGCCCCAGAAACTCAGTCATTTCATGGTAGGGGTGCCAGGCTGAGCCCCAGAAACTCAGTCATTTCATGGTAAGGGTGCCAGGCTGCACCCCAGAAACTCAGTCATTTCATGGTAAGGGTGCCAGGCTGAGCCCCAGAAACTCAGTCATTTCATGGTAAGGGTGCCAGGCTGAGTCCCGGAAACTCAGTCATTTCATGGTAAGGGTGCCAGGCTGAGCCCCAGAAACTCGGTCTTTTCATGGTAAGGGTGACAGGCTGAGTTCCCAAAAACTCAGTCATTTCATGGTAAGGGTGCCAGGCTGAGCCCCAGAAACTCAGTCATTTCATGGTAAGGGTGCCAGGCTGAGCCCCAGAAACTCAGTCATTTCAGGGTAAGAGTTACAGGCCGAGCCCCAAAAATTCAGTCATTTCATGGTAAGGGTGACAGGCTGAGCCCCAGAAACTCAGTCATTTCATGGTAAGGATGCCAGGCTGAGCCCCAGAAACTCAGTCATTTCACGGTAAGGGTACCAGGCTGATTCCCAGAAACTCAGTCATTTCATGGTAAGGGTGCCAGGCTGAGCCCCAGAAACTCAGTCATTTCATGGTAAGGGTACCAGGCTGATCCCCAGAAACTCAGTCATTTCATGGTAAGGGTGCCAAGCTGAGCCCCAGAAACTCAGTCATTTCATGGTAAGGGTGCCAGGCTGATCCCCAGAAACTCAGTCATTTCATGGTAAGGGTGCCAGGCTGAGCCACGGAAACTCAGTCATTTCCTGGTAAGGATGCCAGGCTGACCTCCAGAAACACAAACATTTCATGGTAGGGGTGCCAGGCTGATCCCCAGAAACTCTCAGTCGTTTCATGGCAAGGGTGCCAGGCTGACCCCAGAAACTCAAACATTTCATGGTAAGGGTGCCAGGCTGAGCCCCAGAAACTCTCAGTCATTTCATGGTAAGGGTGCCAGGCTGAGCCCCAGAAACTCAGTAATTTCATGGTAAGGGTGCCAGGCTGATCCCCAGAAACTCTCAGTCATTTCATGGTAAAGGTGCCAGGCTGAGCCCCAGAAACTCAGTCATTTCATGGTAAGGGTGCCAGGCTGAGCCCCAGAAACTCAGTAATTTCATGGTAAGGGTGCCAGGCTGATCCCCAGAGACTCTCAGTCATTTCATGGTAAGGGTGCCAGGCTGATCCCCAGAAACTCTCAGTCATTTCATGGTAAGGATGCCAGGCTGATCCCCAGAAACTCTCAGTCATTTCATGGTAAGGGTGCCAGGCTGATCCCCAGAAACTCTCAGTCATTTCATGGTAAAGGTGCCAGGCTGAGCCCCAGAAACTCAGTCATTTCATGGTAAGGGTGCCAGGCTGAGCCCCAGAAACTCAGTAATTTCATGGTAAGGGTGCCAGGCTGATCCCCAGAGACTCTCAGTCATTTCATGGTAAGGGTGCCAGGCTGATCCCCAGAAACTCTCAGTCATTTCATGGTAAAGGTGCCAGGCTGAGCCCCAGAAACTCAGTCATTTCATGGTAAGGTGCCAGGCTGAGCCCCAGAAACTCAGTAATTTCATGGTAAGGGTGCCAGGCTTATCCCCAGAAACTCTCGGTCATTTCATGGTAAGGGTGCCAGGCTGAGCCCCAGAAACTCAGTCATTTCATGGTAAGGGTGCCAGGCTGAGCCCCAGAAACTCAGTAATTTCATGGTAAGGGTGCCAGGCTGATCCCCAGAAACTCTCGGTCATTTCATGGTAAGGGTGCCAGGCTGAGCCCCAGAATCTCAGTAATTTCATGGTAAGGGTGCCAGGCTGATCCCCAGAAACTCTCAGTCATTTCATGGTAAGGGTGCCAGGCTGACCCCAGAAACTCTGTGGTTTCATGGTAAGGGTGCCAGGCTGAGCCCCAGAAACTCAGTCATTTCATGGTAAGGGTGCCAGGTTGAGCCCCAGAAACTCAGTCATTTCATGGTAAGGGTGCCAGGCTGAGCCCCAGAATCTCTCAGTCATTTCATGGTAAGGGTGCCAGGCTGAGCCCCAGAAACACGCAGTCATTTCATGGTAAGGGTGCGAGGCTGAGCCCCAGAAACTCTCAGTCATTTCATGGTAAGGGTGCCAGGCTGAGCCCCAGAAACTCGCAGTCATTTCATGGTAAGGGTGCCAGGGTGAGCCCCAGTAACTCAGTCATTTCATGGTAAGGGTGCCAGGCTGATCCCCAGAAACTCAGTCATTTCACGGTAAGGGTGCCAGGCTGATCCCCAGAAACTCTCAGTCATTTCATGGTAAGGGTGCCAGGTTGAGCCACAGAAACTCAGTCATTTCATGGTAAGGGTGCCAGGCTGGGCCCCAGAAGCTCAGTCATTTCATGGTAAGGGTGCCAGGCTGATCCCCAGAAACTCAGTCATTTCATGGTAAGGATGCCAGGCTGAGCCCCAGAAACTCAAACATTTCATGGTAAGAGTGCCAGGCTGATCCCCAGAAACTCTCAGTCATTTCATGGTAAGGGTGCCAGGCTGAGCCCCAGAAGCTCAGTCATTTCATGGTAAGGGTGCCAGGCTGATCCCCAGAAACTCTCAGTCATTTCATGGAAAGGGTGCCAGGCTGAGCCCCAGAAACTCTCAGTCATTTCATGGTAAGAGTGCCAGGCTGAGCCCCAGAAACTCTCAGTAATTTCATGGTAAGGGTGCCAGGCTGAGCCTCAGAAACTCTGTCATTTCATGGTAAGGGTGCCAGGCTGAGCCCAGAAACACCGCCATTTCATGGTAAGGGTGCCAGGCTGAGCCCCAGAAACTCTCAGTCATTTCATGGTAAGGGTGCCAGGTTGGGCCCCAGTAACTCATTCATTTCATGGTAAGGGTGCCAGGCTGAGCCCCAGAATCTCTCAGTCATTTCATGGTAAGGGTGCCAGGCTGAGCCCCAGAAACAAGGTCACTCTTGTGTATTTATTTCCTGAGATATCTGTACCTATAATGTGAGACACTCCTATGACTTTTTGCCACAGCATTAGTTGAACGGTAAACTCCCTTTTGTCAGGTTTTATTGGTGTTCTGCCTTATTGTTTACTTCTTCTGGGATGTAAAATAAGCCTGTGTGTTAGGACTGTGCCTCCAGAACTGGAGGTTTCTTATATTCCTGTGGCTCTGGAATAGTGGGAGGCTTCAACTGACTACAAATCCCATAATCCTTCCACTGTAACAGGAACTCATCAGCAATGTTGGAAAAAGCAAGCAGCAATAATGACCTCTCCAGGTGAGAACACTGCCTCTAACCCTCACCTGTAGAGGATGAATTACAGCAAGAGGGGTTAAACTTGTGAGCTCAGAAAACCAGGAAAAAAACGTATATGTACCTACTGTGTAGAGCAGGTGGCAGTGGCAATGACAGGGGTACAAAAGAAGGTTAAAGAGTCATTCCAGTCAAAGGGATAAATTAGCCTGTTTTCTGCTCTCCCCATCCTGGCTGTTGGGTGCTGCATCTGTCACCCAGCCATCATTCAGCCTACATGATATTTCTCAATAAGTCCCATTGAACTCGCTCCCTTGCTGCAGGGCCTCCTAGGTCACATGTGATGAATCATCTATGCATGTTTTTAATGTGAGGCTCTCTTCAAAAGTCAATTACTTTTCAGGGAATGCAAAGTGCTGGGGAATGAAAGATGCCGCCCATGACAGCCAGCATGGGCCAAGCAGAAAGTAGGCTCATGTAACCCTTTGCCTGGAATGTCCTTTTAAATAGAGGCTCAGTAATGATGGGAGGAAACAGGAGATCTATAGAGGAGGGGTTTGAATGTGTTTGGGATTGATGTTCGGGGAGTATGAGGGGGTGCAATTGGTGGCAGTGTTAGTAATTAAGCTAAGTTCATTAAACTGGACCAATATCCTTACCATAGCTTCCAACTTTTCAGGGTGGAAAAGAAAGACAATTGTTAAAGCGGACCAAAACTCACTGGACTTGTGAAATAAATGTAGCCAAAGCCCCTGCCTATACTCTATTCTTAGATTGTAGAACTAGAAAAAGATATTTTCGATTTTTGAATTGTCCTGCAACACTATTCTTTTGTGCTGTCCATCGCTGTAATTTTGCATGGGATCAGCCATTGCCTAGGTGTGGCAATGACATCATGGGCACATACGGCAGTGGCAATGAATGTAGGAGGTGGAGCTTTACAGATAAAACAGACGCCATTATATGAGATTAAAGTGAAGCAGAAGCAGTGAAAATCGGCAAAGGGTGCTCTTCACAGGGACGCAATTCAGGGGATGATAGTTAAAAATGTGGGTTTTGGTCCGCTTTAAATGAAGCCAAGCTCCCTGATTGAGGGACGGACAGGAGATAGGACGTAACAGTTACAACAATATAAACACTTTGAATAGGCAAATGATTATTTTATTGATGCATGTTACACCTCAAAGAGGAATACATGAGAACAATGAGATATGGGGGACATGGACTCAAAAGAAGGACAGTACCTCCAAATGAAAGGCACTTGGGAGATATGACCTTACAATAAACAGTGCTCATATGGATCCCTCCCCAAGGCAATTCGGATTGCTGCACCTAAAATGAAATGTACCTTTTTGCCTCTCCTCCTCCTGCCATGGTCGTGCCCGTAGCCTGCAAGGAGGAAGTGCTGCTGGGTTTCCTGCTATGCCAGTAGCCTACAAGGAGGAAGTGCTGCTGGGTTTCCTGCCGCTGTACACTGTGGATAAATCCAGGCAGCAGCACAGCTAGGATGCTGGGATTAGAGGCCTCCCAGGTGCATCAAGATGGTTGCGACCAGGAGAAAATCAGCGGGGCAACATTTCAGTTTTAAGTGGATGCAGGAGCAAATGTACTGTAATTTTCACTCTAAGTCTATTTTGACTATCCTGGGTTTTGGTCCACTTCCCCGGGGCACCCTGATCGGGGATGCACCGCTATGTGAAACCCCCCAGATCGCCCGATTTAACTCACCTCACCCTGCTCCTACGGCACATGCGCAGCCGCTTGTCCAATCAGTGCACTCGCAGCCACTGAGGTATGCGCGTCAAAGCGGCGTCAAACCTCAGCGGCTCAGAGCACGCTGGCGGCCGTATCTCGCGCTTACCTCTAACAGGAAACACGCCGCGTCGGTCATTCACAGATAGCCAGCGCGGGCATGCTCCCTGCAAGAGAGAAGCGCGAGATGCGGCCGCGGCCCGCACATGCACCGTTGGACCGGGATGCAGGTAAAGTTAGCGGGGCATCTCGACACAGCGGGGCATCTCGATTTTGGATGCCCCGCATGGAGGGATTGGATCTATATGATTCCTAGGCCGATCCAGCAGGGTGTTGTTCCACTTTAAAGGCCCTCTGTAGGCAAAATAAAATGTTAGACCATTGTGTTGGTCCTAAATTGTTTTCTGTTTTGAAAATGAAGAAAAAATGTCTGAGATATCGAAGTTTACAGTTTCACATTATGATTTTGCTTCTAAAGCAAATGGGCGTGGCCCTTGGCTCTGTGATGCTGCATAATAATCAGCATAATGTGCGTGGTCTGTAAGAGCCCGATATTGTGTTATTGTGTTACTATACTGATAGGAATGGGTTAACATTTTGTGCTAGAAGAAAGTTGGAGTTTGCGGAATTTGTAGGAGGGCTGATGCCAATGTCCTGTACTGATTGTTTCTTCTAACGTGGCCTTGTTCACACGGTAGGAATAGACAGTAATGCAGATGAAGAATCGAAAACTGTAACCATTCAGGAGTTATGAATAATTGGGTTCAAATCATCCAATGAATACTCAAGCTGTGTTTGAACCAATGGTTTTGTAGTTTTGTTATGTACTTTGAACTAGTGACTAATAAGTTTGCGGTTTGACCAATGTCTGATCTTGGCTGAAATGTATTTAAGCCACGTTTTCCAGTAAACTGGCAGAGAGGGCTGTAGCTCCCATTAGGCAACCCTAGGCACGTGCCTAGGGTGGCAACCTGGAGGGGGGTGCTGCCCTTACTACCGTAGTAAAGAAAATTAATTAAAACTCCCATAGCCGGAACATTAATGCCTCCTAATAAGCAACCCCCAGCAGTGTGCAAAGGGTTGAACCAGAGGCCAGAACATCTCCCCTCCACTGCTTTGGTCATGTGACTCCTGTATGTCAGAATGCCGTAAAGATGGAGCATGCTTGCTTGCTCCTCTGCATTTCTCCCTTTGTGCCCTCTCCCTCCTCCTCACACATACTCTGCATCTAACCCATTGCACAGACAGGGAGGGAAAGACTGGTGTAGCCTCCTCGTGTAACATGGCTGGTGTGGTCATTTCAGAGACAAGGCCTGGGTGCAGTTGGAAGCGAGTGAGAAAATGTGACTGTAGTGCAAGCAGAACCTTTTCGGAGTTGCAGAGAGAGCCGTGGTCTATGCAGAGAGAGTTGAGGTTCATGCAGGAAGAAACTCAGTGGGGTTCTGCCTTGGGCATGACAGAGGAGGCGCCCCTTAGGAGTAGAGAGGATCCAAAGTTACTGAAAGGCTGTGATGGGGGTGCCGCTGAGTCTTAGACTCTGGTAAGGTGTGGCTACCCCTGTCTGAGAACTCTGCCTTGTAGTGACTGTTGTGTGAGGGAGAAGCCCTCGTGTTGGGGGGCGGTAGGGCTCAGACGCCTGATGAGGAGAGATTCTGTCAGGCTACCGGGTATAAACCCTGATTGTGGAGACCTCTTGACCGGGAATCTAAGGACCAAACTGGTTTTCACTAGAGCCTCTAAAGATGAGGGTAGGCTGGGCTGCAGGAAGATCCCAGAACAAGCTGGAGTCGTGACAGGCAGAACTGGATCAAGGTTGTGAACAAGCCGAGGTTGTGGGCTGGCAGAACTGGATCGAGGTCGTAAACAAGCTTAGGTCGTCAGGAGAGCAGGAGCGTCATCAGAATCAAGCCGGGTCGTTACACAGGAATGGAGGACTGGAACACAGGAGCAGGCAGGAGAGAAGACCAACTGGCAATGCAGGTCAGGGCTCACCAGTATTTAACGGCCCCTGCGCATGCGCACAATCAAGTGCAGTTTTGTGTGTTCACAATTTACATGTACGCACATAATCGCACAATCGGTTAGATTGTACACCGCACATATGCGCGCATAATTGTGCTGCTACAGCCGAGAGCATGTGCGCACGCTTACTGGCGCTACTACGTTTATTGCACAAATGCGAGTACATGGGAAACCTTGGTGCCCTCTGCTGGGAAACAAGAGGAACAGTCCTGGTTCTGTGTCAGATTCCCTGTGTTTTCACCCATAGGATTTTTTTTCCTTTTTAACTCATCTTTACCTTAAGTGTACACATATCCAGAGTGGTAGCCTGCCATAGTCTTGGCATCACTATGTAGTGGCGTAACTATATGTGATGGGGCCTGGTGCAAACATTAAATGGGGCCCTGTGAAAGCGCATACAATAAACTTTTTTATGCCTTTTAACTCAACTGGGTGCAGCTAGACAACTAAAGATTAAAACAGCAGTGCACTAATTTGATAAATAATGTGGAGGAGCAACAATGATAGGCCCAGACCTTCTGGGCACCAGTGTGGTTGCACTCCCTATACATATGCCCCTGTCACTATTTCTTGCCTGAAATTTTCTTTCTCTGCCGGTCTGGAAGGTCATACTAAGATTAATGCATTGGGCTCAGACCCTGAGACAACATACCAAAGTGATGTTCTTGTAACTTCTTGTGTAACCATTTTCCTGTAATTAATATATACGAATACTTTATTGACCGCCAAGTAAGTACAGGATACATACAAGGAATGCTTTTTGGAAGGGAGGTACCCCGATAGAGCTATAACTATTAAATATAAACATTAAACATTTACATTTTATATACATTTTAAACATATTTACATATGATACTGGTGGTACTCAGTGACATGGTGGAGACAGGAAGTTCGCAGCAGATTAATCAGTGATGATTGTTCAGCGCCTTAACGGCTAGAGGGAAAAAACTATTTTTGTACCTGGAGGTTCTAGTTGAAAGCGCCAGGTACCTTCGGCCAGAGGGCAAGAGTTTGAAATAAGAATGACCTGGGTGTGTTGGGTCCTCAGCTATTTTTTTTTGCCTTTGAGCAGATTCTTCCCATGAATTGTTCCTCCAGGGATGGCAAGGGGCATCCAATGATCCGCTCGGTAGTCCTAGTAATCCTCTTCAGCCTGTTCTTGTCTTTGGCTGTGGCCCCGCAGTACCAGACCGTGAAGGAGGAGGTCAGATATTTAAATACCAAAAGACACCACCATGATATTTGGTTTAAACACCACAAATCAGATTTCCCTCAGCTACATTGGAGGAAGGGAGAGGCTTTATCCAGGTTCATGTCCCTGTCCATGTCTGTTTCATATGTTAAATAAATACATTTTAGTAACTTTATTTTTAATTTAAAGAAAAATAAAAAATACTTGCACATAGGGTGTTCACCTACCGCTGTGCTTTAACTGAAGCCTTCTCTCTGGGTAGGTCTGGAAGGTCATTCTGAGGTAAAGACAACATGCTCTCACCCAGAGACAAAGTAACAATGTAATAGGTTGTAAACAGTTGCATAACCATTTTATTATTTATTTATTTATTATAGGAATATATAAAATATCAGGAGACACCCCTATAGAATTTGGCCAGCGATTTGGTTTAAACACCAAGGACTCAAGAGTTCCAAATCAGATTTCCCTTAACTGCATTGGTGGAAGAGGGGCTCCCTATGTTCATATCCATGTCACTCTGCTTTATCTGGTATTAATGAAATCGCCTTTTTCTTTTAGAAACTTTGTTTAATCAGTATGACAATTGACCTGGCACTCCTGGCTGTAAGACTTTCCAATATGGAGCTCACAGGTAGGGCAGGTTATGTAAGTGCTTATGTAACTGCTGTGGGTTCTCAGTAACACAATGCTGCCAGCAGTGAGGGGATTAGGATAAATCTCAGAGAATAGGGATAAATTCCTAATCCCAGATTCTTTGTCACTTGGAGCTCAGTTATACACTTGGGATTAGGTGAAAAGACATTGAGAGAATGCTCTGTAAACACAATGGCAGTTGAGACTGTGTTTGGCCCAGGGTTGCTGGGGTGGTGGTTACTGGCAGGTAATGGTTGTTGGCAGGGTATTAGTTGTTTGTTGGGTGATGAGTGTTGGCATTGCATTACTGGCAAATGACCAAGGCTATGACTAAATGTGCATGTGGGGAATAGGACAGTAACAGCTTCAATTTGTCCACCCAGTGCCACCATTCAATATTCTGGACCCCAGAGAGCACTATAGAAGAATTCCTAAAAGGTTCTGATCTGGGTGGGGCAGAATGGTGGAGGTTGGAAGAGGAATGGATAGGTGGCAGAAGCTGCTACTAGCGTAAGTCATAGGAAGAAATGGGAACCAATGCACATTACTTTGGAGAAGAGGAAGAAGAAGCAGCTAATCCCAGCCCTGTCCAAGCTGTGCTGTCTATGTTGTATCAATGTGTACAAAGCATTCTGCAGTACAATACTTTTTATTCATTATTATATTCATTCTGCAATCCCTCTGTATAACCCATGCTGCAATTCCTCTGCATGATCCATGCTGCAATGTATAATCTATGGAGTTTATTTAAACAGGACCTTTAATGAAATGCCCAAAGCCTTAAGAAAATATTCCACAGCATCTCAAATTAATATATTAAGTTTTTAGTCACTCATTATTCTTTCCTCCACCGCACTGCAACTGTGTTCAGGACTCTAGGATACAGGCGCTGCCATCTTGACTTAGAAGCATCACGCATACTGAGGAGAGGAGAGCGGGATAAAGTACAGGGGTGGGGTTATAGCTGTGCTTTGCACAGTTAAAGCAGAGCTGGGGTCAGGGAAACAACAGTAATCCCAGAATTCAGAGCGACACAGTCAGAAGACACTTCCTGTTTTCCATGAGCAGCCATCTTGGATGTTTAAAAGCCCATAACATGCAGTAGATGCAGGTAGGATGATTTTAATGTGAGAAATCTGTATGTTCAGGGAGTGGTAAACATATAAGATAGGCTCTTTTTCAGGGTGAAGATTCGCTTTAAGAAATGCTAATGCCACGTAGCGTCTTGCAGCAGCAGGTGTTTTTTGTGAGACCAGGAAGTCATAATTAGGATGCAAAAAAATGTTTAGCGCCATGTAGCATTCAATGTATCAAGAGTGCTGAGTACTTTGTTAGCGCTGGTGCTGCGTTTCCTACAGCACCACATCACATAAGACGCCCAGTGACATTCTCCCATTGAATTCAATTTTCCATTCCAGTCCTATTTTTTTGGTGACTTTTGGTTAGTGTGCTTTAATTTTTTTTGTGCTCAGTCAAGTGACAAGGTACCCCTGACCTGTTTAGAATATTTGTTCATTATTGTACTTAGGTTACCTGCGGCTAACCTGTATTTTCATGCCTGCCAATCATGTGTCATGTCATTTGAATGTTCCCAATGTCATTCCATGTGTTTTCACTTAGTCAATGTGCAGCCATCCCCAGTTAAAGCCTTTTTTATTTTGCACATGGTGCTGCATGCTTGAGTATGGTGGTTTCATTGAGTATGGTGGTTTCACAGCGCCCATGCTGGCACTGCTCATTTACATGTTAAATACAAATGTTTCTGGAACAAGACACAGTGCCACAGGTAGCCTACAGTGTCGAAGCCTAACAGCGCCATCTGCCTGTGGCCCGCATTGCGGCTGAGGAGCTAATCGTGTCTCGCCGCAGATGCTCAAGTAGCACTACAAGGCACCAATGATAAAATGGCCTCTATGTTACATATACCTTAATACAATTCATGCTGCAGTTGCTCTGTATGAACTATGTCAGGGATTCTCAACCTTTTTTTATTTTATACCACTTACAAAATTTTATACCAATTTTTCTAATTATATAAAGTACCACCTGCTGCGTGAGCATTGTCAGTCACTTTAAAGCAGACCAAAACCCATATTTTTAACTAGCATCCCCCGAATTCCTCCCTCCATGAAGAGAGGCTTTTGGCAATTTTCACTCCCCCTGCTTCACTCTAATCCCAGATAATGGCGCCAGTTTTAGCTGTAAAGCTCCACCTCCTCCATTCATTGCTGCTGTTGTGTGTGCCAATTAAGTAATTGCCACATCTATGCAATAACTGATTGCCTGCCATCCTACAGCAAAAAAAACAATGTTCCAGGGCATATCCATTTCTAGTTCTACAATCTAAGAAGGGAGTATCCGCAGGGGCTTTGGCCATTTATATTTCACAAGTTCAGTGAGATTTGGTCCACTTTAAACCGTAATCAAAATACACATAACAGCTATTTAAAGGGAATGAACCACAGAATAATATTCAAGCCAGTTTATTATTTTTGATGCAAATCAGGCTCGAGTGAATTCTGGACAGCAGCAGACCACGTTGGGGTAAGTCTGCAGCTATGTTGAGTAGCACCTGTTGGGAACCCCTGATCTATGTCACAAATCCCTCTGTTTCTGCCCTGACTTCTTACCCTTGCCAAGAGCAGGAGTAAAAGGTCCACATCACCAACTGGCATGCTTTTTTGCTGAAAGCTGAGGTCACCCCCCCCCCCCCCTCCAGTGCCCCAATAGGGATTGAAGGTAATTAGGCGGGTTAGCGGCATGTTACCCACCGGTGCCGGCAGGTGACATGCTGGCCCTTCTACTCTGTGAACTAGTATAAGGGTCCACTTAAACGTTCACCAGCAGTAGTAAAAAAACCCACCACAAACAAAATAAACGTGATATTCAAAATGTAGCTACTTATCGGTCAGCCTCTTTCCCCTTTTGTCCCTTGCCAGATAGCATCCTCCTCTGGTCCAGCAGGGTCCCTAGCTAGGTTTTCTGCTTCATCATGGGTCTATATCTATTCCCCATGGTCCCCATGGAAGGAAAGGGGGGACCTATGGCTCTGTGTCTAACAGGAGGTGGCGGCAGTGGAGTCTAATTGTGATGAGCTACCACCTTCAGAAGACCTGGCGATGGAGCAGAAGAACCAGCAAGAGACGGAAAAGACCCACCAGACTAGTGGAGGACGCTGCCCATTGGGGGACAGAAGGGAGAAGAAGCCAACCGGTATGTAGTGGAATTTAGAAAGTTTAATTAATTTTGCATTTGGAATTAGTATTTCATTTTGCTGGTTACTATCTCAAGAGCAGAGTAAGTACTCTCCACCAGACCCACCCATGTGTCTTGGTCTGGGAGTCACTTCTTCACTCCCCCTAAAGCGCACCTTGAACCCTCTGGGGTAGCACATGTTGGGGAGATTCTGCATAACAAAGGGGCAGTTGTGGAGATATATGGCATTGCTCCCTGACCAAGGTAGGAACTGGGAGTGGGTCCTGTATAGGACTAATGTCTGTACTACCTTGATAAATACTCTGAGGTCGACACAGTTGACCTAGTTGGAAGGAATACATCCAAACCCTGGAAATTCTATGCAAAACTGGCTGTATATCCAATGTGGAATTTTCCATCACGGCCAGGCAGGATCAGGTAATATCATGTGATATTATTTATATCCTTTTATCCAGCATATTATACGGAACTGGATTTTATTGAAGGCAAAGGTCAAGGGCGTCTGCAGGAGTGTAAAGGCTACTGAAAACGACAACAAATGTATATATTTAAAGGGTAATTCCACTGTCAAAAGGAATTTTTTAGAGTTCCATTATCTTCATTGTGCTAAGAGTATCTGTTGTTTTTTATTTTCTATTTGTTTTCAACCCTGTGTTATAAAAGAAAACAGTTTTCCCTATCGACAATGTATTTATGTTAGCAATGTTAGCCATCAAAGTGGTGATTTCGAGTACATATCAGAGAATTCCTCACACTAGCTTGCTAATCATCTGGTAAGGCATGGACGACAGGTTTAACCCATTCTGCTGAAATTTTACTTCTTCAGTTTGGAATATGAGAAACATGGAAACAGCAAGGAAATCACAGGTATGGGGGGAATAGTCCTAACACAAATGATTATGTTACATTCCAAAATAAGAAAACAATAAGGCAGAAAACCAAAAACCTTTAAGATTTAGTAAACGAACATGCTTTTGGAAAAAATGTTGTACTTATATATAGATGGCAGCAGGTCAGGTTGGGGTACAGGTCAGTCTGCAGCCTTGCCAAGTGCCATCTGATAGCATTTTGAGTATCATCAGCTGTAGGTGTACCACTGGTTGGGAAGCCCTGCTCTATACTATGTCCATGGGCCCTATTTGCAAATCTTGATCATTTGTGTTCCCAAATGACTGAGAATCTCCCACACCAAAAATGTGGTGGGGGACACAGCTGTCAGTCAAACATGGACTTGAACCCTCAAGGCTATTCCATGCCAGGGAGGGTCCTGGTTCACAGGGGCATTCATTATTGATGCCTGCATTAGAGAGGTATCCTTAGCAAAGCTCTATGTGATGGAGGATAGGAAATAGCTTCACACATATTTCCCGTTATACAGAGCTCCGTGTCTGATTCTGAACTTCTTAGGGATATGCAGTGGACCCCCTCGCTCACAGGTGGTCAATAACTGCAGTGGAAAAATAAAGGTCAGATAGGGCTTGTTCTACAAACATTCAGTCACAGTCAAATGCACAGTTCTTAAACTAAAATGGGCATATGTCACAGGCCCAGCACTTATCACGGTAATAGCAATTACGTAAATAGGCCAAAGTATGTCATGGTACATTCACATCAGGCTGACAGATTTAGACACTACAACTGAATACCTTAACAGTTTAGTTGCTATTTATTAACTTGTTGGAAAGACAAAAACTCATATCACATCCACTAAAGACAAGCAGACTTTAACTCCAATCCAAAGACGGTTCAAAAGCATTCAGTTAATCCAACTTGGGTTCAGTTAATGCTTGTTGAACTCTAAGGGTTTATTTAAGAAATGCTACGGCCACGTAGTGCCAGATGCAAAAGGTGTAGGTATCCAGTCAAAAATCCAGAGCACTTGTGACAGTTCCAGGTAGTGTCCCATCTATCAACAGCGGCAGCAATGTGATCAGCGCCAGCAATGTGCCATTGAGCAATGAGTGCCAGCACTGAGTTCCCTACAGTGCCAGATAAGACCTGACACACACCGTGCACTGTGTGGCCTTGTCCTATATAATTTAATGGGCTGGGATGGTTATAATTACTTTTGTTAAATATTTTATTTTTGGCTGGTGTATGTGCCATGGGATCCCTGGGCTGTTTGGAATTGTCTTTATATGTATTTTAGGCACTTTTGTGTCACGCTGCAAACTTGTGATTTGGACCATGCACAACATGTGTCCTGTCTTTCACGTGTACCCAATGCAATGCCCAATGTTTTTAATTTTTTTATGGGTCCCCTGACCCCTGAAAGGCTATGAATGGGGTTTTAGGCAGGCACAGAGCACCTGGAATCCCCTTCTGACAGTGTGTTTTTTCTTATGAAAGTGGCTCCTTTTGCAGCTTTTATGGGTGACCTACCCAGTGACCCACCATGGGGCCCCACCCACTCACCCCCCGCAGTATATATGAAGACTTCACCCCATTTATATTACCAGGTCTAAACTCCACCCTCCTCCCGCTAACCTAAAGTTTAACTCCACCCACTCTGGTCTCTTCTTAGAAGAAACCCAACCCCTGCTCTCTGGTTAAATACTACCTCCACCCACTTGGCTGTCAAATATAAGCCACACCTTCCTCTTTAAATGATAGCTCCTCCCATCCCTTGAGAGGGGGCTGCCCGTCGGTACACCACCGTGCAGGTCTATCAGCCTCCTAATGCGGACCCGCAGGGAGGGGGATCCCAGCTGCCCCAGTGAGGAGCACAATGCCCGGCTGGGCACCACCCATACCCCTGCTGCCAGTTGCATGCTTAACCACTATGCTAACCATGCAAATGCTTGGGGCCCCTACCTGTCAGCCCTTCCCCCCCAGACGCAGGGTCAGATCAGTGGCAACTATTTAAAAAAAAAAAAAGAAATGTGCAGCAGACAGGAATCCACAGTACAGTTATGTGAGCCAGCTTCTGCAGAATCAGTGCACCCAGCTCTGTTCAGTTATACAAGATGCTGTGACATCACAGCAGCTAGAAAACTGAATGGTGCAGAGCAGGCCGTGCAGGCCACTGGTTGCATCCCCACTCATCTCTAGCTGGGGGCGTGCCCGGGACGGACAGTCACATATGGCTGCCTCGAGTATGCGTTTAGCCAAAGGTATAGCGAGGCCTCGACCTGCACATGCGTGATTAGAACGAGGTTAGGTGAGTGAATGTGGCGGCCATATGGGCAATTCTGGGACAATTTCCTATGTCATGGACGGACAATTCCAGGGTGCTCCTCTGTGTCAAACCCTCTGGGTTCACTTGTGCTCCCACAGTGCATGAGCAGGCTTTGGCTACATCCCCAACCAGGTGCGTTAATATTATATTGTTTTATTGTATTTTGCGTTAACTTTGCATGGGGCCTCATAAATTGTAAGCCCGTCCCGGATGGCAGCACGACGAAGGTCCCGCAGCATTAGGCCTGAAAGATGGCCCACTGGAGACAGGGGTCCCCGTGGCATCCCTGTGGAAGTGTGGTGTTACTCACCAACCCCTGCCAACCCACCCAGGACTGGGGCCTTCGGGATCCGAATGGAGGCTGCATATTCTCTGCAAAGCTAAGCACACACCTTGTCTCACCCTATTAAGCCTGATAACCCTCTATGCCCTCCCTTACTAACCCTTCCTGCTCTCCCTACAGAGGTCCTGGGTGAATGCACCAAGGCAGCCCGAGGAGGACAAATGGTCCTCTCAAGGGACCATGGCTGATCCACAGAGCCCCCACACAGGTAGATATAACTTGTAGTTTAAGACAGGCCGAGGTTGTAGGCTGAAAATTTAGAAGGCACAAATGCACACTGTGCGTGGCAAATACCGTGGGTGCGATGACCTGGGTTCTCCAGTCCCAAACGTCCAATTAGAAAGAAGAAAAGGGGTCCGCACTCCTAAAACGTAGCTTTTATTGCCATCCGATTAAAAGTATCAAGGATAAAGCCTCTAACGCGTTTCGGGCTAGGCGCCCTTAGTCATAGATAAATGTTAAATGAGACAACGCTGAATATATACAGTAGGAGCATAAATTGCCTTACCCCTTCCCCGACGCCGCCGCGAGCCGTTTCCGGGTTGAAGCCGCTGACGTCACATGGTTGAACGGAGGCGCATGGAGGTGATAGGACAGACGTAGGAGCCAATCAGAAGAAAGGGGACGCCTGCTGGAAGGGGAGGCGAGCTACGTCATACCACGTCGCCGTAGCAACAGAGGAAGCCAAACGGACGAAACTCGGGGCAAGCAGATGCGTCTGGCATGAGGAAAAAGGAGTAATGATAAACAGAGTGCAAAAAAATGCAAGCAACTGACATAACATACTGGTCACAGTTATTGATATAACAGTAGAAATCAAACACTGAATACATGGCAAGTGTACTAAATATTAAATATTTAAACCATAGCATGTACATTAAACAGAAGTCCCAAACAAGGTAATATAAGCCAAGCACAATGGCAGTGCTATATTATATATTTAACAGCGGTGCTATATTAATGAATAGTTTATGGAATATGATCTGCAACAAACACAGTTATAATAAATATTAGTATTTATTATATATATATATATATATATATATATATATATATATATATATATATAGTATATATATATATATATATATACCGTATATAGTATAATAGTATAATTATAAAAATGTACTATGTGGTAATCACACAGGAGTCTAACTTTCTTTTCCAATTATAGAGCAAATGTAACATTCCGAGGGACGGTCAATTATTATAAGCACCTAACGGGGCTAAAAAACTAGAAAAGATGGTCTGTGTTAACCAGACCTATAATGTAAATTCTTTACTAGCATCAGCTATCGGTCAAGAATAAAGGATACATCCCACTTATGGTTTAACCCCACCGGGAATCTAGTCCCAAGTGTAAAAATCCAAAAGGCTTCTCAGCATAACAATTTGTTATACAAATCACCCCCCCCCCTGGGACCCAGGGACACCTTCACAATAGCCTGCACCTGGAACTGGGGGGTCTGGAGATGGTGGCATTGACCATGATGGCGTGCCACATTAGAATTCCTGGCAGTATCCGGACGCCCAATGCCATTTAGGTGTTCACTAATGCAGACCTTAAGTTTTCGTTTTGTGCATCCCACATACTGTTTCCCGCAATAAACACAGGTGATGAGATATATTACAAACGCAGAATTGCAATTTAAATGAATGACACTTAAGTGCATACTTGCAGGTGCCACACCTGGGACCACCACAGGGAAAAAAACCCATAGTCGTCAACCAGGTCCCACTGGTGGGTGGCATCATCTGAAAAAGACTCGGTGACAACAAGTTGCCTAAGTTAGGTGATTTTCGGCTGACCACCCGTACTCCACCCTCTATTTCACCAGAGAGTAGGGGGTCGGCTCTTAAGATAGGAATGTTTTTTATGATAATAACGAGGTTGTAGGCTGCAATATCTGGTTTGTAGTTGGAGACAGGTTGAAGTTGTAGGCAGGCAGATCTGATTCAAAGTTGGAGTCAGGCCTAGGCCATGGGCAGGCAGATCTGGCTTGAAATAGAAGCGGCATGTCATGGCTGTAACAAGAACAATCTGACAGTCGGTTAGAGAAACCAGGTTGAGCAAAGGGGATCAGATTTTCAGGAACTCATGCTCTGGCACTGGACCTATAATGATCAAATGGTGCATAGGCAAGGGCTTCCTTAAATTTAAAGGTATGCATGCACTTTGACACATGGAAACAAGCAACGTGCCACAACATGAGCAAGTACCAATGTGTGGATGCACTGTAGGAACAGGCTCCCTTCTGTTCAACCATTCCCTCTGCTGCAGAACCAGGAATTGTCTCTGGTCTTGTGAAACTGTCACACCTCCGATATGGAATGTCAAGCACTACAATGTTCAGCCGTTTCAGTGTTGGGCAAAGCACTACAAGGAAATGGTACTGTATCTCACAATTGCAGGGCTTACAACCAGTGGTCTTGGTGCGTAAGGGCTCTTGCAGACCAGGACAGAGTTGCCTGGAAGAGTTTTGGTCGCTTTTAGTTGGTTGGCTATTGCACTGGTTAGAGATACAGCAAGCAAAGGCAATTGTTAGACCTTTTTTTGGGGCTACGTTTGGAACTGTCCTAAACTGTTTTCCACCACAACATAACAGCCAGTGTCTGTAAGCCCAATATTATGCTTCCAACAACCTGGCTGTGCGCCTCCCTCTCTCTCTCTCGCTATTGCTAGTGTTCTTATACATTGGATACAATCAGTTTATACTCACCAGTCATCTCTAAGCCACAGTCTGATGATCAATAATGAAGGGACTGGGTGCAGGCTCTATGTCAGGAATAGCCTTGTTACATCTGTCTAGTTGGACTGTTTCCCTTAAGTTTTCCCTTAGTTAAGATGGCGGATTGTGTCTCAGCTGGGTGCCATCTTACTTCCTGTCATATATATAAACCTCTCAGGCCTGTTGCTCAGTGCTTGAGTATTGTGTTTGACTTCCTGCTTGTGCAGTTCTCTAGCCTGGAACTTACTCTCCGGTTTGTTCCTCCACTTGCGGTTTACCCTGCAAATCCTTGCTACCTGCTGACCCGGATTGGACTTTGACTCTGCATTGATCTGCTTCCTTGCTGCTGACCCGGATTGGACTTTGACTCTGCATTGATCTGCTTCCCTGTTGCTGACCCGGATTGGACTTTGACTCCGCTTTGATCTGCTTCCCTGTTGCTGACCCGGATTGGACTTTGACTCCGCTTTGATCTGCTTCCCTGTTTGGACTTTGACCTTCTGCGCTTTGGCCTAGTCTCTGCCATTGGACTCCAGCAGTATTCACCAGTATCGTGACAGGATACTCAAGCCAAAAATGGAGTCCGCTGGGACTGGGTGTTTGGAGGTTCGCATTAACCAGCTGCAGTCTACTCTGGCTAATATGCACGCCGAGATGCAGGCGTTGAAAAACAAATATGATGCCTTTGAAGGACAGACTTCTCACAATGTCCATATTTATGGACAAACAATTCAAGAGCTACGTGGGACGGTGCAGACATTATCTGACCGGATGGCTCACTTGGAGGCTCAAGCTTCTGTACTACCTACTTCCGTGCCTGCCATGAGTCCTAAGTTGCCACCGTTCAGATTTGGCGGAGACCGTGACAAATTCAGGGGATTCCTCAATCAATGTAGGCTATACTTTGATGCAAATCCAACCCAGTTTCCTACTGACCGGTCTAAAGTCCTGTGTATCATCATGTTGCTGACACATAAAGCCATAGCCTGGGCTAGTCCACTAATTGAGACCCAAGACCCCCGGCTGAACAACCTTGAAGACTTCATCAACGCCATGAGTCAAATGTTTGATGATCCCAATCGAGGTGCTACAGCTGAAGCAGCACTACTAGCTTTGCGCCAAGGCAGACGCCCCGTCACCGAGTATGCAATGGAGTTCAAGAGGTGGGCTATCGACACTGATTGGAATGACGCGGCGAAAATGTCTTTTTTTAGGAAAGGACTTTCCAGCGCATTAAAAGACGAACTTGCCCGTGCAGAGGCCCCTTTAGGCTTAGACGACTTTATTAACCATTGTATTAGAATTGACACCCGACTATCTGAACGACGACAAGAGAAATGGGCTACCTTGAATTTTGATACTAAGCAGTACCCTTCTTTTCCTGTAGCTATTTCTAAGGAACCGCAAGGAAAGATTCAAAGAGAATCGGGCAGTGAGCCGATGCAAGTAGATTCCATACTAAGGCGTGAAAGCGTTGACAGAAGAGAGCACAGGCTCCGGGAAAGCTTATGCTTCTACTGCGGAAAATCTGACCACTTCCTTATCAACTGCCCTAGCCGCCCTCGGAGATTGGTAGCAGCTATTATGGATCCCGACTTTTCGGACAGAGAATCAATTGTTTCTGAAACAGAATTATCTGAGAAAGCAGTTATCCATTCCATCTCATCGGTGGCCCCTCATATTAAGAAAGAAAATAAAGACTCCCATTGCTTCCTTCCCATTAAGTTTCTGACTAATTCTCAGTGGATTTCTGCCTCTGCTATGGTGGACTCTGGGGCTAGTGGCAATTTCATGGACCTTTCTTTTGCCCAAAAGCATGGGGTCAGATTTAACAAAAAACTCTCACCCTTGGTAATGGAAACCGTAGATGGATCTCCACTGAGCTCAGGGCCTGTGGATCAAGAGACGGAGCCACTTGAGGTCATTATAACACCCCAGCACCGTGAAGTCCTCTCTTTCCTGTTGATCTCGTCTCCACATTTTCCTGTTATTTTAGGCCTACCATGGTTGCAAGCACAGAACCCTGTCATCAACTGGGAAACTAAAGAAATAAGCTTTCCTGGGGAGGATGGTCTTTCGACAGGTTACTCTGAACAAGATTCTAAAGAACCAGTTGAAAATAATAAAATGGTAGAATTACCCTCTGTATACAAGAACTATGCGGACGTGTGCGAAAAACAAAATGCCGACAAGCTTCCCCCACATAGATCTTATGACTGTCCGATAGAATTGTTTCCTGGTGCACCTATACCCTTTGGACACATTTACCCTTTGGCAGACCCCGAACTAAAAGCCCTCAAGGACTACATAGAAGAAAACCTGGCTAAGGGGTTCATTCGCCCATCTTCTTCACCTGTGGGGGCTCCCATATTCTTTGTAAAAAAAAAGGACGGCTCTCTAAGGCCGTGCATTGACTACAGGGAACTTAACAAAATTACAATCAAGAACCGCTACCCTCTACCATTGATTCCTGAGCTCTTGGAGAGAGTACGACATGCAAAGGTGTTCACCAAGTTAGACCTGCGTGGCGCTTATAACTTGGTCCGTATAAGACCCGGAGATGAATGGAAGACAGCGTTTAGGTCACGTTATGGACATTATGAATATCTCGTGATGCCTTTTGGTCTTTGCAACGCCCCTGCTACCTTCCAACATCTTGTCAATGATATCTTCAGAGATCTTTTGGACCAGTTTGTAGTCGTCTATTTGGATGATATCTTAATTTTTTCCAACTCTATGGAAGAACATCAGAGACATGTGAAATTGATTCTGGATCGTCTAAGGAAGAATCAACTCTACATTAAAATTGAAAAATGTGATTTTCATCAAACTGAAATACAATTTCTGGGTTATATAATTTCACCCCGTGGTTTACACATGGACCCTAGCAAGATTAAAGCAATAGTAGACTGGCCTACTCCAAAAAACATAAAGGATGTTCAACGTTTCATAGGTATTGCCAATTTTTATAGACGTTTTATTAGGAATTTCTCGGAGATCATAACTCCTATTACACAGTTGACTAAGAAAGGACATGCCTTTGCTTGGTCTCCTCAAGCACAAGAATCCTTTTGTCTCCTAAAGTCCAAGTTCACTACAGCCCCAGTTCTAATCCATCCCGACCCAGAATGCGCCTTCATTGTGGAAGTAGATGCTTCAGACTGTGCTATAGGGGCTATTCTGTCTCAGAGAACAGGAGACAAGGGGTTATTGCATCCCTGTGCCTTTTTCTCCCAACGTTTATCACCCGCTGAGAAGAATTATGATGTGGGTAATAAAGAACTGTTGGCCATCATTGCAGCATTTAAAGAATGGAGGCATCTCCTTCAAGGAACCTCACAGCAAATAATTGTTCTAACTGATCACCGTAACTTGGAGTTTGTTAGATCAGCCAAGTGTCTATCTCCTCACCAAACTCGTTGGAGTCTTTTTCTCAACCAATTCAACTTTGTAATCTCATACCGGCCTGGATCTCGTAATGGCAAAGCGGATGCTCTATCTAGAATTTTTTCCAAAGATTCCACTTCTATTATTCCACCCAAAACTATTGTTCCTGAGTCTAATTTTATTGGAGTAATCCAAAATAAGGACTTGCTGGAAGAGATAAAAGAGGCCTATAACACAGATTCCTTGCTGTCTCAACCATCTGATGAGGTGCACTTAACGCTTAAAAACAAGACGTGGATCCATGGGCAGCAGCTATATATACCCGAAACAGTAAGATTGAAAATTCTAAAGCTAGTCCATGATTCTAAGATTGCTGGTCACAAGGGAGTGCAGAAGACACAGGAATTCCTATCTCGTTTCTTTTGGTGGCCCAATTATCAACAGGACGTAAGAAAATATGTATTGTCATGTGACGTTTGTGCTAGATGCAAGACTCCACGTTCTTCACCCTTGGGTTTGTTACAGCCTTTGCCGATCCCCTCTCGTCCCTGGGGTTCCATTTCCATGGACTTTATAGTAGATCTACCCACCTCTAAAGGAAAAAATACAATTCTGGTAGTAGTTGACCGGCTCACCAAGGCTGCACACTTCATTCCATGTACCGGCCTACCTTCCGCTAAAGACACTGCTGACCTTGTAGTTAAGAATGTGTTTCGTTTTCATGGAGTTCCTGATGAAGTCATCTCGGATCGTGGGGTACAGTTTACGTCAAAATTTTGGCGGAGTTTTTGTTCAGCACTTGATATTGAGGTTAACTTATCAACCGCCTTTCACCCACAAACTAATGGACAAACTGAGCGCACAAATCAGACCCTGGAACAGTACTTACGATGCTATATCTGTCATTTACAAGATGATTGGGTCGATCTGCTTCCGGTGGCTGAGTTCTCCTACAATAACTCCCAAAATGCCTCCACTAAGCAAACTCCTTTCTTTGCAAACTTGGGATATCATCCAAATATTCTACCCAAATTCCCTGCTGTTTTACCTATTCCTGCAGTTGCGGAAAGGATCTCTAAATTACAGCAAAATTTGAAACTAATCAAGACAACGTTGGAGAAGGCTCAAGAAAATTACAAGAAGGCGGCACATAAATTTCGTAGGCCAGCACCAATGTTTAAAGTGGGAGATTCCACCAGAAATTTGAGACTCAAGTTGCCTTCACCAAAACTGGGACAGAAATTTATTGGGCCCTATAAGATTATCAGGATTACTAGTCCTGTAGCTGTTAAGCTTCAACTCCCACAGTCCATGAAGATTCATCCTGTGTTTCATGTGTCTCTGTTAAAACCTGTTGTGCTCAACCCTTTTCCGGAACGTATTCCTTCTCCTCCCGATGCAGTGGAGGTAGATGGGCAAGAACAGTTTATTGTAGAAGAAATCTTGGACTCTAGAATCTTTAGGAACCAACTACAATACCTCATTAAGTGGCAAGGTTATGGGCCTGAAGAAAATTCTTGGGAACCTGTGAGTAATATTAATGCTCCCCGACTGATCAGACAGTTTCACCAAAGACATCCTGGGAGGCCGAGGCAGGTCACGTCCAGAGGCCGCTGTTGAGGTGGGAGTAATGTCAGGAATAGCCTTGTTACGTCTGTCTAGTTGGACTGTTTCCCTTAAGTTTTCCCTTAGTTAAGATGGCGGATTGTGTCTCAGCTGGGTGCCATCTTACTTCCTGTCATATATATAAACCTCTCAGGCCTGTTGCTCAGTGCTTGAGTATTGTGTTTGACTTCCTGCTTGTGCAGTTCTCTAGCCTGGAACTTACTCTCTGGTTTGTTCCTCCACTTGCGGTTTACCCTGCAAATCCTTGCTACCTGCTGACCCGGATTGGACTTTGACTCTGCATTGATCTGCTTCCTTGCTGCTGACCCGGATTGGACTTTGACTCTGCATTGATCTGCTTCCCTGTTGCTGACCCGGATTGGACTTTGACTCCGCTTTGATCTGCTTCCCTGTTGCTGACCCGGATTGGACTTTGACTCCGCTTTGATCTGCTTCCCTGTTTGGACTTTGACCTTCTGCGCTTTGGCCTAGTCTCTGCCATTGGACTCCAGCAGTATTCACCAGTATCGTGACACTCTATGGTCTTGTTCCACAGCTGTGATTGTGCCATATAATCAAAACCACAAGCACATAGGCAGCATTGGCAATTAAAATGCTAATTTGGTGTGGCGGTGATTAAAATGCTTATTAGGAGTGGCTATTAATATGCTAATTATGGCCCGGGGCTGAGGGCATGGAAGGCACAAGGAGAGGTAAAAGGCTGTAATGTTGTGCTCATTCTTTCTGAGCTGACAAATGGGGACAGAGCTATAGACAACCAGTCGAAGCCTATGATTGCGTTAGGGGGTGTGCCACTACTCTTTGCTGTGTTTCTACTTCCTGGGGCAGCTGTGTGGTGACAGGAAGAGAGAGGGCATCTATTAGGAGGTGAGCTGCTGAATGATAGTTTATGCACTTTGCCTACAGTGTCCTTTAACCCTTTCAGTGCCAAGCACGTAGATACTACGTGCTTGCTTCCACTCCACTTAAGTGCCAAGCACGTAGTATCTACGTGCTTGACTTTCCCCCCTGCTAGTAAAAAAAATAAAAGTCAAAAATACTCACCTGACCCCTCGTTGCATCCGGCCGGGTCTCCTCTTTAATTTGGTGCCATCCGATCCCCCGTGGGGGGTCGGATGGCTCCAGGAGAGCCCCTGGAATAGCGCCCCCCCCCCCCCCGTTTGGCAGCAGCAGCTGCTAACTGTAAAAAAAAAAAAAAAATAAAAATGACATTCACTTACCTGTGTGTGCGCTGGCTCCCGCTGTCCCTCCTCTTCACCTGGGGGGCCTCCGATCGCCCCCCAGGACTTACCGATCTTCAGGAGAGAGCCCGGAAGGCTCTCTCCTCTCTCCTCTTCGATGGCGGCCGCCATCTTGCCGCTAAGCCCCGCCCCCAGCCCCGATCACCGATCACCGGCTTCAGCGTTCTCAGCTGTCAGATGCCGGTGATCGGCAACGGGGAAGGAGGTGGCAGGAGATCCTCTGATCTCCTGCCTCCCCCTTCTCTGATGCCGATCACCGGCATCTGTCAGCAGAGCGGCGCGGGACAAAGGAGCTTACAATCGGAGGTAAGTACAGTAAAAAAAAAATTTTTTTTTTTTTTAATAAAAAACTTTTGTGTGGCGTTTTTTTTCATTTAACCCTTTGTGAACTGGTAAGGGGTCCATGAGACCCCTTATACCAGTTCACAAGGCTCTGGGTATGGCAAGTCACCTGCAGCTAGTGGGTGGCTTGCCATTAACCCCCAGCCCCCCATTACCTGCCTCCCCAACGGCCAGGGGGGGGCAGAAGGGCCCGGGCCACTTAGTGGCTATGTGGGCTAGTAGCCTGCAGGGCCAGGGGCCACCAACGCTGGCCCCTGCGCCCTGTTCTACAAGCCCCCATAGCTGGCCCGGGTCGGTAATGCTGGGTAGGGGGGACCCTACGTCATTTTTTTTTGGGATTTTTAAGGGTTTTTAACCCTTAAAATTCCAAAAAAAAATGGGGTCTCCCCCCCTAGGAGGGGGAACCCTATGTCATTTTTTTTTTTAATTAACCCTTTTGTTTTCTGTCATCCAGCAGCTATAAAGGCTGAAAGAGTGCTCCACTATGGATGGGAGGTAAGTATTAAAAAAAAAAAAAATAATAAAATATTTTTTCTCTTTGTGTGTCTGTGTTTTATTTTTACATTTAACCCCTTGTGAACTGGTAAGGGGTCCATGACCCCTATACCAGTTCACAAGGCTGGGGGAGGTGGCAAGTCACCTGCGCTAGCCGGTGACTTGCCATTAACCCCCGGCACCCCCATTACCTGCCTCCCCAAAGCCCAGGGGGGGGGCAGAAGAGCCCGGGCCCACTGGCTATGCGGGCTTGTAGCCTGCAGGGCCAGGGGCCACAAAAGCTGGCCCCTGCGCCCCGTTCCTCCAAGCCCTGCATAGCTGGTCCCGGGCTGGTTACTTTGGGTAAGGGGGGGCCCATGTCATTTTTTTTTATTTTTAAGGATTTTTAACCCTTAAAAATCCCCCCAAAAAATGGGCCCCCCCTCCCGGGAGGGGGGACCCTATGTCATTTTTTTTTCTCGATTTAACCCTTTGTAGTGTGGATGGTAGTTGTATTTTATTTGTAAATGTTAAAAATTACTTGTTTCAGTTATGGGGGTCTCCTGGGCAGGAACAGGGGGCTACCGATAAATATGTGGTACCGTTCTAATCGGTAGAAATGGGGCTTTCACATGCAATATGGTTTTCTTTAATAAAATAAATTTTTTATGTAAAATAAAGGAGTCAATTTTCTAAAAAAATTTTTTATTTATTTATTTTTTTTTTACTTAATAATAAATAAAATTAATAATAAATAAAATTTACAAACAAGACATTTCATGTTAAAGCCTAAACTCTGCTGCAAAAAATATATATATAATTTTCCTGAAAATTCCAGCAAAAATGACACAAAACATGGCGCAAAACATGGCGCAAAATGGGGAAAAATGACCTGTCAACAGAGGGTGACAAAATCTCAAGTAAGCTGGCAATTAAAAGGGTTAATAGTACCTCTGCATGTTGGGTATTGTTCTGTTCGGGGGACCTTGCGCTTTCAGACTTAGCTTGTTTTTTCTTGTTTGCATATTTATATTTTAGTAAAAAGTGTTTTTTATTCTGCTTTTTTATACATTTTTTAGGGAAACTCTGCGCAACCAAAGAGTTCTTTGAGGGATTAATTCCAGAAAGATGAGCCCACTACAACAAGCTGGGTACGCTTAGAAAGCTTAACATGTGTACTTTCAGGGAATATATGGTTTATGGGGGATATTCCAAATGTAAAGGGTTGTTTTGGTTGAAAAATCGCAATGTGCACACTTTGTCTGCAGAGCTGAAATTTTCAAGAAAAATTACCGTTACGCACATGCTTTACTTTGGGGTGTTTGGCAACTCTTCCCTTGACAGAACCCATGCATGTTGGGTATCGTTCTGTTCGGAGGATGTTGCTTTTTCAGATCATACTTGTTTTTTCTTGTTTGTATATAGTTTTTTTAGGAAAATGTGGCTTTGATTCTGCTTTTTTATCCTTTTTTTAGGGAAACTCTTTGCAACCAAAGAATACATTGAGGGATTACTTCTAGAAAACTGTGGCCACATCAACAAGCCTGGTACGCCTAGAAAGCCTGAGGTGTGTACTTCCAGAGAATATATAGTTTGTTGGGGGTATTTCAAATGTAAAGGGTTGTTTTTCTGGAAAAACTGCAAGGTACGCATAGCGCATATCACAGTTGTATTTTTTCAGAAAATCCCCTAAAGCTCTGTTTCAGTTTGGGGGAGTCTCCTGGGCAGGAAAAGGTGTCTACCTATACATATGTGGTACCGCTGTAACCGGGAGAAATTGGGGTTTCACACGCAATAAGATTTTATTGACAAACTTACATTTTTTATTACAAAAAAACACTACAAATTGTAAAAAATTTATTTTTTTAAATTTTTTTGCACATATTTCGCCAAAAAATATTGAGAATACACCTAAAAAATGACAAACAAGACATTTCATGTTAAAGCTCAGACTCTGCTGAAAAAAACAATATATCATTTTCCTGGGAAATCCCTGGAAATCCCTTCAAAAATCACATTTGAACATGGGGAGCGCAAAATAGTGCAAAATGGTCTGGCACCAAGGGTGACAAAAACTCCAGGTAGGCTGGCAGCGAAAGGGTTAAAATTCAGGCACCAAGCCTACTGAATTTGTTGGCCATGTATCAGGCTGATAAAGAACTACCCTAGTACCAAATAGAAAAGGCAAATGGCTGTGCAGACACCCTATTGTAGGACCCCCGGGCCATGAGTTGGCCATCCTTTTCTAGGAGCTCAAATATGAATTTCTCATGAAATCAGTCAGAGCTAATGATCATTTTGTATAAGAAAATATCCAGAACTGATCTTCTTCCTTAATTTATCTCTGTAGTTCCTACACTAATATGATTGTCTGCTGCAGATAACTGCATTTCAAATGATACACAGAAAATAGGGGAGATTCAGCACCATGCAAGAGCGCTTGAGAACAGAATGTGGAAAATAGGGTTGATTCAGCCTGGTGAGAGAAAATAAGCTTGCGATGCAAATATCCTAATGTGTAATACAGCTGTAATATATCTGGATCCAAACTTTACCTGCGAAATGCAGTTTTGCATTTAGTATGACAGGTGAGATTTTTTAGTTGCATGAGTTTTCTTTTTATTCTGGAAATGAATGATCCAACTAGCCCAGATCCCAAACAGAGAGGCTAGTTACTACTGATGGGCGTCAGTTCCAGACCGAAGCCAGACTAAACCTCAGTCTTGCCTATTCACTTGGGTTTGCCCCTCCCCGGATACCAGCAATGTCCGAGTCAAATTACCCGGCATGTCACTGATGCAGGGAAGTGGCATGCTGACCATTGCTACCCTCTGAACTAGAGTGGAGGGAGATTTGAAATGCCGGAAGGAAGGCTGCCTTAGAGGTTCCATGGAATCATGGCATGCTAGACCATGCGGGAGATCCCGACCCGGCGGACCAGCACGCCGCCTGGCAGGTGTCAGATGAGGGAGAAAGTGGCTCTTTCTTTTTTCTTTTAAAAATGTATTTTATTTTTACACTGTTTGTGAACTGATATGGGGTCCAAAGACCAAAGAAGCTGGTTACTAGTGATGGGCTTCGGATCAACACCATATGCCATACATATTAAACGGCTCTGTATATGGTAATCGGAAGTAATGGCGGCGCATTCCCAGACACTCCTACTCCCAGCCTATCTGAATGGTCGGGGGTGGGAGCGCACCCACAGCCCAAAGATGCCAGGATGCAGCCACTGGTATTTACAACAGTAATGGAGCCAGAAAGAAGGGGAGTTTTGAAGTGACCCTGGGGGGACACAGTGGGGCATCACGATTTGGCATAACCCCAGGGGAAGGCCAGCAGCCAGCCCTGGAATCTTTTAGATTCCAAGGTCGTCCCTGTTGGGTTTAGTTCTACTTTAAGGATTTGGTAAGCCCTGAATATAAACACTGTTCCAGTCTATGGGGAAACTAAACCCTATATTTAACATCCAGGGGACGTGTCATCTGAAAAAAGCTGTTTGGTGAAATGCGTCAGGAACAATACAAGTAAAACAACCAATAAAGATACTAAGACGTTATCACCGAAAATTTCCCAATAGGGAAAAGATAAGAAACAAGCGGTTGAGGTGAGTGGTGACACATGAAAAGCTGAAACCCCAATTGGATGTAGATCTAATGCACTAGAGATAAAGAAGGGCGCCGGCCCTTTAAGGCCGGCAGCCCCATGACTGCATGACTGGCCTGCGCTTCCTGCTGGAAGCTGACCAGCCATGGGTTTGGGGGATGAGATCAGGGGAAGTGACCTCAGGGGAGGGGGAGGGGGAGGGGGAGTATAAAGGGGCAGGTTCCCCCCTCCTCTTCCTCTTTGGCCCCCGATCCCTTCACTGGAACGTGCGTCGGTCCTGACGCCCGTCCAGACCCCATGGAAGCCCTGATGTCTTTACTGTGCCGGGAGGTGGAGCGGCGGGGTGAGGACTGGGTAAGGAGTGCCCCCAGCTGCCTCCTCCTCCTCCTCCTCACAGTTGCCCGCCTCAGTCCCTCGCCCCCTCACCGCAACATGCGGCGGAGGAGCCAGCGGGGCCCTCTTGGCAGGCTGGCGCGGGCCCCTCCCGCCGGCTGCGGGGGCCCGTGTTCCCCCCCTGCTTCCCGAGGGGGGTCTTCCCTAGAGGCGCCCCCGCGGCGTAAGTTGACCTACCTGCAGTGGCGGCGTGGCCACGGTTCAAGGGTGTCCACATGTGCCAGGTCACGAGGCCGCCGCCATCTTCCTCGCCGTCCTCCCCGCAAGGTGCAGCTGGCCTGTGGGGAGAGGCTCCGCCCCCTCCTGTGCAGCGGGGGAGAGGCGGGGTGCGGAGCTAGGGGGAGAGCTGCGAGCAGGCGGCCTCGTGCTGGCCGCCTGCTCCAGTGCTGGAGCCCGGGCATCTCCGCTGACGCTGCTGGGGCTCCATCTTCAGATAAAAGGGTGGGACACAAGGGGGGAGCCTCCGGCGTCCTCACGGACGCTGGTGGGGCTCCCTCTTCCAGAAGTACAGGAGCCCCAGGCGTCTGTTATGACGCCGGCGGGGCTCCTAATTCATCACACGGGGGGGCCAAAGAGGGGGCCCCCAGCGTCCTCTCAGACGCTGGCCAGGCCTCCTTTACTTTGAGTACAGGAGCCCCGGGCGTCTTTTTTGACGCCACCGGGGCTCCTAATTCAATGCACTGGGTGGGACAAATGGCGGGAGGTAGTTGAGCCTTCGGGCCGCCTCCCCTCCCCTCCTGTTGGTAGTTAGGGTATGGTGGAATCTCAGACCTGGATCGGGGAGATCGGGAGTGCATTGTTAATCATTCCAGACAAGGGGTTAAATCAGCTCTCCCCATGGTGGCTGTCATGGGCTGCACTTCATTCCCCTACACCTTTGCATTCCCAGTAAAACTTGTTTCTCTTGACTTAAGAAATTGTCAGGGACCTTCACTTGTCAGGGACCTTCACAGTATTAAGGGAAAGAAATGACTCATGCATGCATGCAAAATAGATATATTTTATTAGAGCTTATAAAAAAGGGGGGTGGGGTGAATGCAACTTGCAGCCCCTCTTTTCTCTCAGTTTATCTATTAATCTTTTTTCTTTCTTTTTCTATTTTCCTTCTACATTTTTTCCCTTTTATATATCTTCTCACATTTTCTTTATATTCCTTCTTTTACTGCTTCGTCCTTCCATTTGCCTTTTTCTGTTCTTCCTTCTCTTGTATTTCTTCCTCAACTTTCTGCTTCTTTCTCATCACTCTTTTTTTCTTCCTTTTTTTTTTTTTTTTTTACTTTTGTTTTCCCTTCTGTTTCTTATCTTCCTCATAATCCTTCCTCTTCAGAAATCATAATCACACCTGTCTTCTTTTCTTTTTTCCGTTTTATCTTGTTCTTTTCGTGTTCATTTTGGGTTATTTTATAAATCAATGATTCTAAGGCTCGCACCTATTTCTTTTTGGTGATGGCAGGCTAGAACTATTTTTGTGTTGCTTGCACTGGGTTTGGTAGCTTAACAACTAGGTGTGAACTTAGCCTTAAATACTAAAGATTAACAATAATAATGACAGGTATAATAATGTTGCACAATATTAACAGTAGCATCTATTGAATTATAATGCAAGGAAACCATTGGCATAAGTATGGGTCCAGGTGACTTCAATAAGTCAAAAGTCACCGTTGTTGTGATTAAAAACAATATGTCAGTGTGTGCTTAGCTTAACCATAGCAGGGATTAGTATGAATATTAAAGGGACTGAAAATGCTGAAGAGAGGAAAAGAAAAGAGCAGAGTTGAGAACCAGTCACAGAACCTAACGCTTGAGAAATGGCAGAAAAGTTTAATGGGAAGTATGAGCTGGTGTCACAAGAAAACCTGGACGGGTATCTTAAAGTGTTGGGTAAGTAAATTACAAATTCTACAGCAAAATGAAAAGTTCTCTTAGATATATTTTGGAAAGGCATCTAGTTCTGATGCTTTTCTCCCCTAAAGGACCACTTTATATTTCTTTACTTTACATTGCCCCTTTGTAGTAAGGTAGTAAGATCTTTAGAAACAGTATTTAGTCTCTTAGGGCTACTGATGGAGGGTCCATTGTTTAGACTTTATCAAGAAGGATCTAGGCTAGAGGGACTGGTGACCCTCGCCCCCTCGTCCCAATTATGGAATATAAAGTAGTTTCATGAGGAATCCTTCTAGAAGAAAAACACATAAACATGTCTCAATGCCTACATTTTCTTTTTATGCTTGCACAGCTTTACCCTTTACCGCCTCCTCCATTTTTTTTTTTTTTTTACTTTCTTACAAAAATAAGTGGTTCTCCTAAATAAGTCCGGAGACCTGATTTATTGAGCACTTCTGCCAGAGAGGGCAAAATATGTAGTAGGGCAAAATATGATTTATACATGTTTCAGCTTGTTGCTGCACTGCTAATGTTTAAGTAAATGTGCTTCTCGTTGTGCAGCAACATGTGCAAGTGTAAAGAAATATTCTATATTTTTTACTACTAATTTGCACTGATGTGGCACTGTCTGGCAGGAGTGCTTGATTAATCAGGCCCTTAGTTTCTTAGGCCTACTAATGGAGAGGGTCATATATATATATATATATATATATATATATATATAGGCAAGCTGGTGTCTGGTGGCTCCCCCCCCCTTATATTACTGGGTTTAGCTTTCTGACTTGCCTTCTAGCCTTCTAGAAGCAAAACTTGTCAGTATGTTCAAGGAGATGATGTCAAACCCCAGGGACACTCATCTTCTTAGTGAGCTCCCAATCTCCGCAGCTATCTTGACCTTTAGCCAAGCCCCTGCTTGCCGTGAAGCTTAAAACGCCTGCCCAGACACGGTTGCCCCCAGGACTTGTTAGCTCAAAGGATGTAAACTCACGGGGATAAAGACAGATGAACCGAAGGTAAGACTGGACGTAATCGGGTAGTTGAGGTATACACAGATTACAGTTCTTGTAATAGCAGCTCCAAAGGAGAACACGGGTAAGGTCAAAGGTCATGCTACGGGTCAAACCAGCAAACCACAGAGCATCCACTCCACAGGGACTGTAGCAGCTGCATTTCAGGGGTGCACTTCACCCTATCTCTATACTGCCCTCTAATGGCAAAACCTAAGTAACTACACTACACTACACCTCTAATGGCTTACCTAGTTATTTACATCTAAGCTATAAACTTATTATTAAATTTCCATTCTAATACAATCTACCCCACTCAGGGTATCCCAGGGCATCCACCTATTCTCCATGGGGCCCCCCTCCCAGGTGCACCCCTAGCCAGGGGACTATCCAGTTACACATTCCAAGCTTTTCTCCTGCCTTTGATACCCTGTGATCCTATAAGAAGGGAGTGATGCTGGTTCTTTCAGGATCCTCCAGGGCTCAAGATTCTATCAGGTATGTGACATCTTTCTAGACCACAGACCATGATCTTTATAATGAGATCCTGGCCCGTGTGTGTGGCTAGCTTTACTGTGCAAAATCAAATTTGCCTCTGAAATGTTGTTATGTCCTAACTTGCTTTTTAGGCCTTGATGAAGCTTTGATAAAGACCATGGTTAGCCTGAAGCTGAAAAAAGAATTTGTCATTGATGGGAAGCACATGACAATCAAGACCCTCAGTGACTTTAGGAATTACATCTTGGACTTTACCCTGGGAGAGGAATTTGAGGAGGACCTAGCCCCCATTGATGGACGCATCTGTAAGGTGTGCTGGTGTGTCTCAAACTTTAATGAAGACAAGCTTCATCGTCAGGGGATTATAGGCGTTGTAAGGTGGTATGGAGATCATTGGCAGGTATGGGAGTATAGTATATATAATACTATGGTATACTATACCAGAGCGGGGTCTCAGATTGATATAAAAGGGGCATTGGAAAATGATGTTGGGTTCCTGTATTGTATGGGCAGGGCACAGGGTAATATTCATTGCAGCATGGTATGGGGCTTATATATTCCCATACAGTATAATCAGGTTGGATCACAGGGTAGCGAAGAGAGGCTTAAAGATGGGATAGATGGTCTTTGGGTGGAGGTGCTGGATCAAAGTGAAGTGGAGAGTGCTCTATGGACAGGATTAGTGGGCCCCAGAGTAGTGTTTGTAGAACACATGGTGGTGGAGAGTGGCCTAAGGATTGGATAGGTGGTCCCCAGGGTGGTAGTGCTGGATCACATACTGCTGGAGAGATGCCAAAGCTTTAGCATTGGGTGGTCCCCAGTGTGGTGCTTATATTTCTAAGATGGGTGGGGAAATAGTAAAATTGGGAAAAGAAAATATGAATGATCATAGACACAGAAAAGCCTCATTTAAATATGACAAATGCTGAAACAACCATAAAACATGTGGCACTGGTACTGCAGTTGGTTAATGTGCCTCTTTCCTTCCACCAGTCAAAGGTAATGTGGGAAGGAAACAAGCTGGTGTGTGTTCAGAAAGGAGAGGTGCCAAACCGTACCATAAAGCACTGGCTGGAGGGAGACTTGCTGCGCATGGTGAGTGTTTAACCCTAAAAGGCTCTAACCAATGCTGCACCTTGTCTGTACTGATCCCATCTTTTCTATGCGGCAACCCCTCTTTACTGAGCCCCACATCCCTATACTACAACCTCTTTCAATGAATCCCCTCTACCCAATGCTGCAATCCGACTCTACTGAGACCCTATCTCTTTTAATGCAACCTCTCTTTACTGAGACACTCTCCATTATAATGGGGCCCCCTCTCTACTGAGGCCCTCTCACCTATACTGCAACCCCTGTCTACTGAGCACCACTCCCCAATACTGCAGCCCTTAATGAGCCCCTCCCCTCTATACTGGAACAACTCTCTACTTAGCCTCTATGCAATATGCTGCAACCCCTCTATACTGAACCACTCTCACCTATACTGGAACACCTCTTTACTGAGGCCCTCTCCCCAATACTGCAACCCCTCTCTACTGAGGCCCTATACTGCAACCCCATCATTAATGAGCCCCTCTCCCCTATACTGGAACACCTCTCTATCCAATATGCTGCAACCCCTCTTTACTTAAACTCTACCTAATATGCTGCACTCCCTCTCTACTTAACCTCTACCCAATATGCTGCAACCCCTCTCTACTAAGCACCACTCCCCTATACTGGAACACCTCTTTACTGAGACCTTTACCCTATACTGCAACCCCTAGCTACTGAGCCCCTCTCCCCTATACTGCAACCCCTAGCTACTGAGCCCCTCTTCCCTATACTGCAACCCCTAGCTACTGAGCCCCTCTCCCCTATACTGCAACCCCTAGCTACTGAGCCCCTCTCCCCTATACTGCAACCCCTAGCTACTGAGCCCCTCTCCCCTATACTGCAACCCCTAGCTACTGAGCCCCTCTCCCCTATACTGCAATCCCTTTGTACATAAAGGAGCACTATTGTGAAATTGTGTAATATTTAAAATCCATGTAAACACATCAGTAAACAAGAGGAGGGGTCACTAATACACCCGAACTGAATAAAACTTGTGGTTTTCTTCTGGTAGGAGTAAAATCCTGGGGTCACAGGTTTAGTGTATGATTTCCTCTTCATGCCTTTAAAATAAAAAAACAAGCCTGGCTGGATATTTCTTGAGGCCAGTTGTATACATGGAAAGAAAAACAAACACAGAGCTAAATCAATTGTCCATTAAAAGTCCAATTTCAATCAAATTCTTCCAGAGAGCGGAACACCAAGTGAATATCTTCAATTTCAGTGCCTAATCCACCACCAGATACACAGGGGGCTTACCAGATGTAAAGCATTAGAAAGCTTTCTTAAGTAGGTACATCCCGGATTTAAACGATGAAACCCATCTCAGCGTGTGGGGAGGTAAATCTAGATAGCTGGGGATCCTCTCTTCAAGGCAGAGGTATTTAGAATCCAATCCCTCCAATGCCAACACTCATATCCCAAGGATATATAGGAGAATAAAACATAGAGATAGTGCAACACCGCTAATATACACAGGTATTTATTTAAAAAATCATTGCACTCACATGGTTCTAAAAACAGTAAAGCATTGTATGTGACAAAACTGTCTGCGACTCTCACCGCCAGGCATCAAGGTCCAATGTTAAAACGACCCAGATTTAAAATCCTGTGTCCAGAAGCTGCTTACCAACGCGTTTCACCCCTAGATGGGGCTTTAACCAGGTATGCAGCTCTAAATAAAAATCGGTTTAAATATCCTATCTCCATCCCCACCCGGAAGTGAAGCGAACACTTCCGGTTCTTAACTGGTTCATATAAACACTTAGTAGTTAATAATTTCCTGTGCATAGTCATCACTACACCATGTACATCAAGTAATACAAATGAACCGCCGTTAAATGTTAGAAAGAATCATAAAAATCACCTGTAGACAGCGCGATGTCGGCGTCCCGGTCACCCGGAAGTATATTAAATGCTTCCGGTCCTTTCATACAGAGCTCTGTGCGCGAATCCCAGCTATGTTGATTCACACAGGCGGTCCAAGTACTACTGTGCGCAGGCGCCGGTCGAGTCTGTCAAGTGCGCAGACGCCGGCCAAAACCGTCCGCTGTGCCGGTTTTAAACAAGCGCTAATGCGCAGGCGCCAAAAACCCCCATCGTAGGCTTCAAATGCGCACGCGCCGCTCCCTCACCACAGCAACACCGAGGGCGGACTGCGCACGCGCCAACGAGCACAGCCCCGATCCGCACCGCCCACAGCTCGGCCGTCTAGTGACTCAAACATATACAAATGCGCATGCGCCAACTACTGTGGCAACGATAAACCTCAAGCCAATAGATAGCTCCTAGACAGCAGAAGACAGCCATCCCCTAGGCTGTACACAAGGCAACCTTATAGTCAGGTTGCCAAAGGGAATAGTAACAATGCCAATAACGGCATAAAGGCTAAACATACACACAAGATATATCCATCCCCAGAAGACATATCTTAAAGTAATAACCCCGGTGCTTATGTCAAACCTGGACTAAAAGAACCTATTGGTGAGAGCCACAACTAGCGCTATGTCAGCCTATTACTACACATAGAAAATAATAAAAACCATATCTTCCACCTTAAAATCATTAAGCAAGTAATAAAAAAAGTATAAAAAAATACAATCAATCCCAATATCATCTTAGAAATCATTAATAAAGCAATTCAAGTCATATTCAATATTGAGACCTCTAGGGGTCAGGGTATTCAGATTGTAGATCCATCTACTTTCCATCCGTGAGAGATCTCTCTCTAAATTGTTCCCACGCCAGTGTGCCTTGGCTCTATCAATCCCCATAAAAGAAACAGAGCTAGGATCAGAGTTATGAAATTTCTTATAGTGGGCCGATAAACTATGACCTTCGTACCCCCTTTTAATATTATACATATGTTCCCTAATACGTGTCTTTAAACAACGGATGGTCCTTCCTATATATATTAACATGCATGGACACCAGATAGCGTAAACCACAAATTTGGTGCTGCATGATAGGAACTCTCTAATTTTAATAGGGCCAGCCATACCTGGCACAAAAAACACGGGCGAGGATTTATTCATCCTTAATCCGGTTTTACAACCATAGCATGACCCACACCTAAAGAAACCCGTAGGAGGGTTATTAACTAAGGTGATTGGTTTAGGTGGGTCCACAAAACTGTGGACAAGACGGTCTTTCAAATTGGGTGCTCTCCTAAAAATACAGATTGGCTTGTCTGGCAAAACAGGTCCAATTACTGGATCGTCCTTCACGATATGCCAGTGTTTGTTCAAGATATTTTTGACCTTCCGATATTGTAAACTATAGCCAGTCAAGAAGGCAAAATCTGTCTTTTTTGAATCAGTATTGGGGGCCTCCCTCATCCGTCCTACCAATACGGATCTATCCATCCCCCTCACCTCTTCCCTCTGTTTTTCAATTTCGTTTAAGGGATAACCCTTCTCCTCGAATCTTTTTTGGAGCTGCAAGGATTGCACATCATAATCGGCTATGTTGTTACAATTTCTTCTAATCCGAACAAATTGGCCTTTGGGTATGGCCCGTAGCCAGTTTGGATGGTGGCAGCTGGTTCTCGGGACATACCCATTCCTGTCGGTGGTTTTAAAATATGTACAGGTGCTAAGTCCACTCATTTCCCGCCTGATTTCCAGATCTAAGAAATGTATTTTTGAATCGCTAATATCGGCCGTGAACTCCAAGTTATAATCATTGGAATTGACAAAGCCAAAGAATTCTTCCAGTGAGTTCCGTGGCCCCTCCCATACAACGATGACATCATCGATATAACGACGCCATAGCCTTAAGGATGGCCAAACCTTTCCGAAGATAAAATTCGCTTCCCAGAGCCCCACAAATAAATTGGCCATGCTTGGGGCAAACTTGGCCCCCATCGCTACACCCTTTATTTGGAGGAAAAAATCACCTCCAAACCAAAAATAGTTGTGCTCTAACGAGAACTTAAGGCATGCCATAATAAATTGAATCTGTTGGGTTGGGAGACATGACTGCTGTTCCAAAAAATATTTTACAGCTCCCATGCCTAACTCATGTGGGATTACCGTGTAGAGTGAAGTGACATCTGCTGTGGCGAGCAGACATCCTTCACTAATCTCAATATCCTGGCAGATGTTAAGGACCTGACCGGAATCCTTCAGATACGCAGGTAACTTCACAACCAATGGCTGTAAAAAATTATCAATATATTCACCTAAGCGACATGTTAGTGAGTCTACCCCGCTAACTATTGGACGTCCCGGGGGCTTCGTTTGGTTCTTATGAACCTTCGGAAGTTGGTAGATCGTGGGAGTCCGGGGTTTCAAAATATTAAGATATTTAAATTCTTTTTCGTTCAAAATCCCTAGATCCCGTCCACCTTCTAATAGATGCAGCAAATCCCGGTGATACTCCTTAAGTGGATCTGAATCCAATTTAACATATGTGTCAGTATCCGAAAGTAAGCGTGTTAACTCAGCTATATAATCATCTTTATTCAGAATCACCAGACCCCCGCCTTTGTCGGCGGGTTTCACTACAATTTCGGTGTTTTTTTCTAAATTTTGTATACATGCCCTCTCCTCCTAACATCCAGCATATTTCTAAGGATTTTGATCATTGGGCCATTTTTCGTGATAGTGCTCCTCTATGACCTCTATCCAATATGTTGCAACCTCTTGTTACTGAGCTCCTTCCCTTTGAAGTTGTGGGTCATCCTTAGTTCAAAAGTCCAGTTTGCTTGACTTCACTGTTATGTTTGTCGAATCACTAATAGGCTTGGGGTTGTGTGTATGGTAACAAGATTTTGTGTATTTCTCTCTCCAGGAGCTTACAGCTAAGAATGCGATCTGCACACAGACCTTCCGAAGAGTCTGACAATGACCTCTGTCATGAATGATTAAGCTGAATTATTCAATAATAAAGATAAATTACACATTATCCTTTGACCCTTTCTGTTTTAATTAAGTTAAAGGTGCACTATCGGGAAATTGTGTAATATTAAAAATCCATATAAACACATCGGCTAATAAGAGTATTGGTCACCTATACACCAGTGAGTAAAACTCCCGCCATGCTTGTGGTTTTCTTCCTCTGGTAGAAATGAAATCCAGGGGTGACAGGTTTAGTGTATCAGGGATGACAGAGCCTGCCACCCCTAAATTCCTCTTCTTTCTATTAAAATAAAAAACACATGGCTGGATATTTTTTGATGCTGGGTGTAAACGCGACCTCTCCTTCCGCCATCCAGCATATTACTATGGATTTTCATCATTGGGCCATTTTTTTGTGATAGTGCTCCCTTAAACACATGACTCAAACCTCAAGACTAAAAGGACTCTAAAAGAGTCAAAATGCAGCAGGGGTTCATCCCAAATCAGATACTCCGGATGGTGCAGTTATGTATACAGGTGCCGACGAGCCTAAAAGTGGGTGAAGCGGGCCGTGAAACGCGGAGGTAGAATTCCTGCTGACAAGCACTGGGGCATCCCAATTATCCCACTGCCTAATTAGAAGGAAGTCCAGTCATATGTGCACCCACAATAGGCCTAATTGGCTTGCCTGGTTATGCACAACCAGAGGGGGTCAGATGTTTGCAGCTCTTCATTTAAACAGTGTTGCCTTTCGTTACTATGCACAGAATAGTAGCCTGAATGGAGGAGAGCCAGCACTTAGTTATATAGTTAATATGATTAAAAAAATACATATGTTCAGCAAGTTCAACCAAGGAAGTGGGTTGAGGTAAATTAGTATTTGTATTATTTCCAGATAACAGCTAATAGTAACTACATAACTTCCAGCTTTTCAGGGTGGAACTGGAACTCTCTAGAATATCCTCAGCATCCCCCTTTTATAGTATATCCCTCTTCCTAAGTAACTACACTACACTACTTCTAGTGGTGACCTCTAGTGGTCTACCCAAGTATTTACATCTAAACTACACACTTATTAATAAATCCCCATTCTAACACAATCCCACCCAGGGTATTCCAGGGCATCTCCCATTCACCAGGGCCCCCCTCTAAAGTGCACCCCTAGCCAGGGGACTAGCCTGTTACACATGTACAGAGGCAAGACAGAAGAGATCAGATCATATGATCAGAGGGTTTAACACAGGGGCACCCATAATTAGGATCTATTGTACATATTCCAGATGGGGCCTTACTAATGATCTGTAAGAGTATAAAATAAATTATCTCTGTTAATTCAGAGTTGTGCTGTGAAGTTAATGAACCACATATTCCAGACAAAGCCTTACTAATAATAATTTTCCTAGAGAGGATGTCACTGGCGGTAGAAGCAGAAAACAGGCATTGCATATTGCTGTCAAGTCTTTATTATCAACTGGAGTCCAGAACTGAACTACTTACTCTGGGTGAGACCTTACTAATAATCTGTGAAGGGGTAAATGATATATCTCAGTCAATGCATTTTTTAGTAAACAATAGGCTTGTTTTGCCTTTAGATGCAACAGACGGGCGTTGCTTACTGTTGTTAAAGTGGAACACTGGCCTCCGTGGAGTCTAACAGACTTCAAAGACTTCAGGAAGCACGATTCCCCATCCCTGGGGCATCCTGATTTGGGGTGCCCCATTGTCTGACATCCCCTAGATCGCCTTGTATACTCACCTCACTACAGTACATGCATGGACTGGGGCTTTATCTCCAGCTCTCTCTCCCCCCCCCCCCCCCCCCCGAGTAATGCGTTTACCAGTGACAGGCATTTCTGAATGGCTGGCACAAATACGTCCAGCTGTACATTAGTGCCTTATTCAACTTTACTAAGCTGCTTTGATGTCAGTGTGGCTTATTAAAGCTAAATGAAGTGCTGGCTGATAATTGGAGGGGAGCCCACACATGCGATGCGGGATTTATACGGAGATCAATTGGATTTCACGGCTGTAGAGGAACAAAACATGATTTGGGGATTGTAATAAATCAGATTCCACGCAATTACTCACTAATATTCTATATATGTAAAATATATATTATATATATGTAAAATAATGATCTGTTCCTTCTATATGACAATATAGTCTGCTTGCTGCATGCATGTTTTTAGACTGTAGGTGAGGGGTGTCAAACTAATTTTCGAGTGCCACATCAGCATTATGATTGCCCTCAACGGGCCAGTTAAGGTGGAGCCCCCCGACCAAGTAGCTTGAGTGCTGCTCTGGCTCAGGGGTGGCCCAGTTTCAAATAAAATTGGCGATTGGCTGATCTCAAAAGTGCTGTCGTGCAGCTGGCTGGCCCTGGCACTACGTTGGGGCACACGTACGTTCCCTACTACTGCTACAGGGAAGCCGGGGATGCAGTGCTGGTGCCTCGGGGGCAGGCAGGCTTTATTGGCAACCACAAAACAAAATGGAAGCACAACTATTCAAATGTATGGCTACAGACACAGAAATATTTCTGTCATGGACAGACTCGGATGCTGAATTATTTCACCATGAACAGAGAGGCAGATGCAGAGCTGTTTTGCCAAGGACAGATGTAGGTGCATAATTGTTTTTCCCAGGACAACCATAGAATGATTTTGCCCAGGACAGATGCAGACACAGTTAGTTTGCCCTATGATCATTTTCCCCACCCCACATGACAATAGCTAGCAAAAAACACTGCAGCAATTGTTGCTCCCTCTAATGTGTCAGTGAGTTGGATGGGTTAGGTGGGCCTGTTCTTGTGTGGCAAGGGCCGGTTGCACAGAGGCTTAGAACAGTTGCAGACACTGCTTTTTTACCCCCAGAATGTTGAAAAAGCACACAAATGATTTTATAGGCACTGTATCTGGGGACAGGATAAGAGGAGGTGCTGTGCCCCTCAGTGGAGCGCAGCACCACAAACAGAAGCCCTGGAGTAATGGGGCTGGCTAGAAGGATCATTTCCCAGACGCCGCTGTATGGCACCTGTCAGAGAGCCACATAAAAAGTCTTGGAGGACCGCATATGGCCCCCGGGCCTTGAGTTTGATTCATGTGCCCTAGATCCAATTTTCCATTTCTTCTCCCACAGTGCATCAAAGTCACCTTGCAGGCACCTTTTATATATTGTGTGTGCAGAAGTTTGTGTCACCTGCAAACACAGAAACTGGACTTGTAATCCCCCCCTTTATATCATTCATATACACATTACACAGCAATGGTATTATTGTGACTATAATGAAAACACAAGCCTGATTCAAATGGCAGCTATTACTATTACAACCAACAATGACAGTCACCACCACTGTAATTGATAATATTAACAGCGACACGGATTCCATCATAATGGAGACACCTGTTGCCGCGGTGGTAAGGCGGAGGTTACTGGACTCGTGTTTGTTGCTATATAATCAGAGGTTACATTATTGTGTGGGACTGCCTCAGAAATAATGAGGATTAGCGTGAATATTAAAGGGAGGCCGATCAGATGGAGGGAGAGAGAATCTACAGAGAGAAGGCAAGCCGTGACTGGTGCCAGAGGATCAATTTATAACAACTGATCAAAGAAGAAAATAACAATTGTCTGTAAAATGGCTGAGAAATTAAATGGGAAATATTCACTCGTCTCCCAGCAAAACCTGGAAGAATTACTTAAAGTTCTAGGTAAGGAAATATATAAAACATATTTTACTCATTTGCATCTGGCTAATGGTACGACAAGGAGGAGGGTCCAAGGGTAATCATGTGGATTGTATGTATGGCCATTAGATACTGTAAAAAAGGGCTAATTTCAAAATAGGCATGACTACCAGTATTAGTATATTAGAGGTCACCCTTAGGCACTATGGGTGGCACCAGGGTGGCCAAAGGGGGTCTTGGGTGACATGTGGTATCCTTTAAGGGTATGAGAACAAGGAGATTCAGGGTGGCTTCATAATGTTATAAAGGATCCTAGGCATTACAGGTGCCCGCAGGGTGTTATGGAAAGCCTTGGTTGATATGTGACACCCTTTAATGGTATGATGTCATCAAAAGGAATAATGGTGGGCCCCATAATGCTATAAAGGACTTAAGGCATCATCAGTGTCTTAGAAACTTTAGGGCTTCTGGAAGGCTCCATACTTAGTGCCAGACACTGCCTAACTAGGGGCTCTAGATCTGGGTCACGTGTGCCGAACGTACATGCCAGGTGCTAAAACTTTCCTACCAGCCTGCCTGTACCAGATCTACTTCTAACCTTATGATCTATAAATAAACCCTATCTACGCTACTATAGTGGCAATGTCTCTCTTTATTGCCATTTAGGTAATTTTCCCTAACTAACCACTCCTTTCAGACCTTACTAAGAGGGCCCTAAAGTATACATCACCCTTTCCTATTGAAATGTGTGTTGGTACAAGTGCTGACTGCTGATGTCCTCTTGCGCATACACCAGCATCACATTTTTCTTACCTCGCTCCGTTCCCCTTGCAAAATCCGATTGGTCACCAGCAATCATGTCCTCCAGGTTTCTTTTTCAGGATTCTGGTATAAAGGTTGTAGAGGTCATGGCCAACTTAACAGTACTCAGGGTCAAATAAACAACTAGCAGATCTTGGCTTGAAAGGCAACCATAAAGATTCTCCATAATGTCTAGATGAACCACATGGGAACCTGCTTAGAACTCTTTTGTGTTATGTATCACCTTGATTATTGTTTGAGCTACAGATCAGCCTGCAGACTGCAGGCAGACAAGCTATAGAATGCACAGGGAGAATTCCAGGTGGACTACACTTTTGGGCTGGCACCCCACTCAGACCATGTGACAGAGTGACAGAATACAGTAAACGGAATCCACTTCTGACACTCACCCTCCAAGGCCCCCAACCCCTCCCCCCCAGCTAGGTCACTCCAGGTCATATTTTCTCTCTCTTTAATGCTTACAACCTCAGCTTCAGGGGGCCATACCCACCCTGCCATAGAACCTGCCCCTACTGTTCAGTACTAAAGCTTTTACTTTAAGAGTTGCCATATCCACCCTCTGTCCATGATCTGTCCCTGCAGTATTGTAGTGTGACCTGCTGAGTGCACTTATTAAAAAGGCTGGGAAGCGCTTTTGGGTGGGGCTTAGCAGTTCATGGGCTGGTCATAGGAAGGCTGGACCTAGTAAATTCCTCGGCTGAGTTTTGGTCTCAGTCCTTACCTACATGTACTGTAACAATGGCCTAGGGTTTTGTAGTCCAAAAAAGGGATATGGTCTACTGACCCAGTCCCAATAAATGAAGCCTACAATGTCTTCTATAAAGCCAAAAGTTAACTTCCTCACAACATCCATGGCAATTTGGTGGCATAAAATAGTTGGGCTGTTGGCAGAAGCACCAGCCCAGATGGATAATACCAACTCTCCTCTACAGAATTATTTCTAAAAGATCCTCAATCATTATGTTTGTTATCAGGCATTGAGGAGGCCAAGAGGAAGGTCATGGCCGAGGTGCACCAGGACAGAGAGTTTATAATTAAAGGCAAGCACATTATTATGAATACGCTCAGCACCTTTACAAACCACACCATGGAGTTTAACCTGGGAGAGGAATTCGAAGAGGACATGTCCAGAATCGATGGAAGGATCTGTAAGGTGGGTTTCCTGAAAAGCCTACTGAAGCCGGACAATCTGTATGCCATGGTTTATTATTCCATTGAAGATAGTGTTGCTACTGTGCCATGCTATAAGTCCAAGCTAAAGGTAACCCTGCTCTGTCATGCTGCCTATTATCACTCCATGCCATGACTAATACTGCTGTGCCATGTTGCCCATTATCACTCCATGCCATGGCTAATACTGCTGTGCCATGCTGCCCATTATCACTCTATGCTATGGCTAATACTGCTGTGCCATGCTGCCTATTATCACTCCATACCACAGCTAACACTGCTGTGCCATGCTGCCCATTATCACTCCATACCACAGCTAACACTGCTGTGCCATGCTGCCCATTATCACTCCATGCCATGGACCAACAACCGCTTTAACTTTAACGAGTGATGGGCCCTGGACCAGCACCCATTCCAGCATTTTGGAAGCCCCCCCAAGCCTCTTATGATCACCAGACAGCGGGACCAACACTCGTTAAAGTAAAAGCGGTTGTTGGTCCGGTTTAAAGAAAAGTAGCACAATTTGTCTCAGCTGTTTCAGTTTTTAGTTTTCTAGCCTCATCCCATTGAGTTAAAAAACAGAAAAAAGTTTACTGTATAAGCCTTGAAAGGGCATGGCACAGCAGTATTAGCCATGGCATAGAGTGATAATGGCCAGCATGGCACAGCAGTATTAGCCATGGCATAGAGTGATAATGGCCAGCATGGCACAGCAGTATTAGCCATGGCATAGAGTGATAATGGCCAGCATGGCACAGCAGTATTAGCCATGGCATAGAGTGATAACGGCCAGCATGGCACAGCAGTATTAGCCATAGCATAGAGTGATAATGGCCAGCATGGCACAGCAGTATTAGCCATGGCATAGAGTGATAATGGCCAGCATGGCACAGCAGTATTAGTCATGGCATAGAGTGATAATGGGCAGCATGGTACAGCAGTATTAGCCATAGCATAGAGTGATAATGGCCAGCATGGCACAGCAGTATTAGCCATGGCATAGAGTTATAATGGCCAGCATGGCACAGCAGTATTAGCCATGGCATAAAGTGATAATAGGCAGCATGGCACAGCAGTATTAGCCATGGCATAGAGTGATAATGGCCAGCATGGCACAGCCCCCCCCCCCCCCCCCGAGCTTCTTACGATCACCAGACAGCGGGACCAACACCCGTTAAAGTAAAAATGGGTGTTGGCTCAGTCTAAATTATGCCAAGCGAGTACAAATATGATAAATAAGGTGGAGGAGGAAAAATGATGGGGCCCCCCGACCTTCTGGAACCTGGTAAGGTTGCACCCCCTGCACCCTCTATAGTTATTTCCCCTGGCCATGCTGCCTATTATCACTCCAAGCTATGCCTAATACTGCTGGGCCATGCTGCCTATTATCACTCCAAGCTATGCCTAATACTGATGTGCCATGTTGCCTATTATCACTCCATGCTATGGCCAATACTGCTGTGCCATGCTGCCTATTATCACTCCAAGCTATGGCTAATACTGCTGTGCCATGCTGCCTATTATCACTCCAAGCTATGCCTAATACTGCTGGGCCATGCTGCCTATTATCACTCCAAGCTATGGCTAATACTGCTGTACTATACTGTCCATTATTACTCCAAGCTATGGCTAACACTGCTGTGACATGCTGCCCATTATCACTCCAAGCTATGGCTAATACTGCTGTACCATACTGTCCATTATTACTCCTATCTATGGCTAATACTACTGGGTCACGCTGCCCATTATCATTCCTAACTATGGCTAATACTGCTGTGCCATGCTGCTTATTATCACTACAAGCTATGGCTAATACTGCTGTGCCATGCTGCCCATTATCACTTTATGCCATGGCTAATACTGCTGTGACATGCTGCCTATTATCACTCCAAGCTATGGCTAATACTGCTATGCCATGCTGGCCATTATCACTTTATGCCATGGCTAATACTGCTGTGACATGCTGCCTATTATCACTCCAAGCTATGGCTAATACTGCTGTGCCATGCTGCCCATTATCACTTTATGCCATGGCTAATACTGCTGTGACATGCTGCCTATTATCACTCCAAGCTATGGCTAATACTGCTGTGCCATGCTGGCCATTATCACTCTATGCCATGGCTAATACTGCTGTGCCATGCTGGCCATTATCACTCTATGCTATGGCTAATACTGCTGTGCCATGCTTTACATTATCACTCCAAGCTATGGCTAATACTGCTGTGACATGCTGCCTATTATCACTCCAAGCTATGGCTAATACTGCTGTGCCATGCTGCCTATTATCACTCCAAGCTATGGCTAATACTGCTGTGCCATGCTGGCCATTATCACTCTATGCCATGGCTAATACTGCTGTGCCATGCTGGCCATTATCACTCTATGCTATGGCTAATACTGCTGTGCCATGCTTTACATTATCACTCCAAGCTATGGCTAATACTGCTGGGCCATGCTGCCTATTATCACTCCAAGCTATGGCTAATACTGCTGTGCCATGCTGCCTATTATCACTCCAAGCTATGGCTAATATTGCTGGGCCATGCTGCCTATTATCACTCCAAGCTATGGCTAATACTGCTGGGCCATGCTGCCTATTATCACTCCAAGCTATGGCTAATACTGCTGTGCCATGCTGCCTATTATCACTCCAAGCTATGGCTAATACTGCTGTACCATACTGTCCATTATTACTCCTAGCTATGGCTAATACTGCTGGGTCACGCTGCCCATTATCATTCCTAACTATGGCTAATACTGCTGTGCCATGCTTTACATTATCACTCCAAGCTATGGCTAATACTGCTGTACTATACTGTCCATTATTACTCCAAGCTATGGCTAACACTGCTGTGACATGCTGCCTATTATCACTCCAAGCTATGGCTAATACTGCTGTGCCATGCTGCCCATTATCACTCCAAGCTATGGCTAATACTGCTGTACCATACTGTCCATTATTACTCCTATCTATGGCTAATACTACTGGGTCACGCTGCCCATTATCATTCCTAACTATGGCTAATACTGCTGTGCCATGCTTTACATTATCACTCCAAGCTATGGCTAATACTGCTGTACTATACTGTCCATTATCACTCCAAGCTATGGCTAATACTGCTGTGCCATGCTGCCTATTATCACTCCAAGCTATGGCTAATACTGCTGGGCCATGCTGCCTATTATCACTCCAAGCTATGGCTAATATTGCTGGGCCATGCTGCCTATTATCACTCCAAGCTATGGCTAATACTGCTGTACTATACTGTCCATTATCACTCCAAGCTATGGCTAATACTGCTGTACTATACTGTCCATTATCACTCCAAGCTATGGCTAATACTGCTGTGCCATGCTGCCTATTATCACTCCAAGCTATGGCTAATACTGCTGGGCCATGCTGCCTATTATCACTCCAAGCTATGGCTAATACTGCTGTACCATACTGTCCATTATCACTCCAAGCTATGGCTAATACTGCTGTACTATACTGTCCATTATCACTCCAAGCTATGGCTAATACTGCTGGGCCATGCTGCCTATTATCACTCCAAGCTATGGCTAATACTGCTGGGCCATGCTGCCTATTATCACTCCAAGCTATGGCTAATACTGCTGTACCATACTGTCCATTATCACTCCAAGCTATGGCTAATACTGCTGTACTATACTGTCCATTATCACTCCAAGCTATGGCTAATACTGCTGTGCCATGCTGCCTATTATCACTCCAAGCTATGGCTAATACTGCTGTGCCATGCTGCCTATTATCACTCCAAGCTATGGCTAATACTGCTGTGCCATGCTGCCTATTATCACTCCAAGCTATGGCTAATACTGCTGTGCCATGCTGCCTATTATCACTCCAAGCTATGCCTAATACTGCTGTGCCATGCTGCCTATTATCACTCCAAGCTATGGCTAATACTGCTGTGCCATGCTGCCTATTATCACTCCAAGCTATGGCTAATACTGCTGGGCCATGCTGCCTATTAACACTCCAAGCTATGGCTAATACTGCTGGGCCATGCTGCCTATTATCACTCCAAGCTATGCCTAATACTGCTATGTGTTTACATGTCTCCTTCTTTACCCCAGACAACAGTGACTTGGGATGGAAACAAGATGGTGGGCATTCAGAAATGCGATGTGCCAAACCGTACCTGGAAACAATGGCTGGAGGATGACACCCTACATGCAGTAAGAGTATAACCTCTCTCCTGGGCTGCATGTCACTATACTAAACACTTCTTTTAGCCACTGCTGAGACAATTATTGAGTGACAGGGCTGAGCAGTCTGATGGGTGGCGGAGAGCAGCATGTCTGCTAACAAAGAACAATGTTGTATCTTCAAACACCAACCAAAAGCCCTGTCTCAACATCACGTTTCAAATGTATGCCAAACATAGCAGTGACAGGTGATTAGGAAATCACAGGCACACAACTGAAACTTATGTGATTTGTGTGTGTCTAAAGATACAGCACTTGACTGTGCTAGCGCTCCATACGTCTTCAGCTAACACAAACCCACCCACACTCCCAAAATAAAGGAGCCAACAACCACTTCTTCGGAATTGATGGAATTTTAATTGGCCACAGCCTCAACATAAAACAATAACAGATAACAATTAACGATGCACTCCCGATCCCCCCGATCCAGGTCTGAGATTCCAACACACCCTACCTTCCAACAAAAGGGGAGGGGAGGCGGCCCGAAGGCTCACCAACCTCCTGGAATCTGAAACAGAAGCCAATTCGTGAGCCCGGCCGCATCCCTCCTAGGCCTGGTAGCTCAACGGGGCTAACTGCCAAGATCCACCTTAACCCCTTCCCTTAGTCCCTCCCCTCCCCTTAAACTCAGTCACCTATCCTCCTGGCCCGTTTCCGCCGAAACAGCCGCTTCCTTGTAACCTACCCCCACTTTCCGTGCCATCTCAGACCCGAACCGAGCAGAGGAGACCACCAAAGCTGTGACAAATAAATAAAACAGTAACAACGAATTTGCAACAATCCCCCGATACAAACGCATTGACACATATGCCCGATGAATTCCCCACAAATTATACATACAATCCCACTACTCGTACCCCGTTAACTGAACAAATATCAATAAATATATATAAATCTTCTTTATTCTTATCTTCGTTCATTTTTTTTTTTGTATTTATATATATATATATATATATTTTTTTTTTTTTTTTTTTTTTAATCATATATATTAAAGCGTATATAATTATTTATTTATTTATTTTTTTTAAATATATATATATATGTACATACATACAACATAATACAACCTGTCCCAACCCAACTGCCCCAAAAACCAACCCGCTACTGCTGTGACCAATCGACCATTCCATCACCCCCAATAAAGGGCGGGCGGGTGGGAAAGCACGTTCCAGCGAAGAGATCAGGGGCCAAAGAGGAAGAGGAAGGGGGGACCCGACCCTATATACTCCCCCCCCTCCCCTGAGGTCACTTCCCCTGATCTCTTCCCCCAATCCCACGGCTGGTCAGCTTCCAACAGGAAGCGCAGGCCAGTCATGGGGCTGCCAGCCCTAAAAGGGCCGGCGCCCTTCTTGACTGTGCTAGCGCTCCATACGTCTTCAGCTAACACAAACCCACCCACACTCCCAAAATAAAGGAGCCAACAACCACTTCTTCGGAACTGATGGAATTTTAATTGGCCACGGCCTCAACATAAAACAATAACAGATAACAATTAACGATGTACTCCCGATCCCCCCGATCCAGGTCTGAGATTCCAACACACCCTACCTACCAACAGAAGGGGAGGGGAGGCGGCCCGAAGGCTCACCAACCTCCCGGAATCTGAAACAGAAGCCAATTCGTGAGCCCGGCCGCATCCCTCCTAGGCCTGGTAGCTCAACGGGGCTAACTGCCAAGATCCACCTTAACCCCTTCCCTTAGTCCCTCCCTCCCCTTAAACTCAGTCACCTATCCTCCTGGCCCGTTTCCGCCGAAACAGCCGCTTCCTTGTAACCTACCCCCACTTTCCGTGCCATCTCAGACCCGAACCGAGCAGAGGAGACCGCCAAAGCTGGACGGCGCTGAAACCTTAGCGCCGCCCAGCCCGCCACCTCTCCACTGCCAATTCAATTCGCTCCTTAAGGAGGAGATTAAATAAATCTAACCCCAACCCGTTTAGATGCACCCCATCGGCCCTGTAGAAACCCCGGATTCCTTCCACCTCCACGTGGCGTGCACTCAGCCCTCCGTTCAACCTAACGAACCGGGCAATTGCCCTATTCACCTTGATACGCACCCGTTCTATCGCTCCTGGATCCCGCGCATGCCTCCATTCGTACCGAGGAACTATCTCAGACCAAACCAACACTACCCCGGGAAATTCCCCTAGAAAAAACAAGAGGTCCCTAGTGATCGATTTGATCAGCTGCCTCATCGGCACCTGGCCCAAATCGTTCCCCCCCGCGTGGCACACCAACACCCCAGGAGGACCCCACTTCATTGCCGACTTCAAGACGTGCTCTCTCATGTCCCGCCACTTCAACCCCCTGATGCCGGCCCACACCAGCTTCGCTCGATCTCCCGAAATGCCGAGCTGTTCGCCGCTCCTTCTCACCGCCGCTCTCTGCGCCGCCCAAAAAACAAATGAGTGGCCGACCACCAACACCGAGCACGGCGAGTCTAAAAGAAAATAACATTAGTAACGGTACCGACACTTCCCCCCCCCCCCCCCACCATGCTGTTATACCCGCTCAATTCTCCCTGGACGAATATATGACATAAACCTTTTTGACTCCCATCTCCCCAACTTTTTAACCAGGTCCACCGGCAACCCCAATCTCGCCGCCTCCGTCGCCGCTCCTATGCGAAAAGAGTGAGTGCCATACTCCCTGCTAGACAACCCCATTGCCGCTAAGCATTTCCGAAACACAGCCAAAAACTGGAAGCGCAACAAAAAGGTCCCATCCTCGTGCATGAACAATGGCCCCCCCGTAAGTGGCCTAACGCCCAGAAACCCCCTTAGCGCGAGAACCGGACATGACACATTCGGCCCCAGCTGACCCAAAAATATACTCACCCCTCTACCTTCCTGGTCCGTCTTCGACACGCGAATCCGAATCCAAACCCCGGGCACACTTCGCCGACCGCGTTCGCCTTGGGCGCCAAGCTCTGAAACCGATCCCACTGCAAACGAGAAAGAGCATCAGCCACTCCGTTCTCAACCCCCGGCACATGAACCGCCCTGAACCATACGTTACACCGCAGGCATGCCAGTACCAGCTGGCGCAACAATACGACGACTGGGGGGGATGATGACGTTTGAGAATTAACCGCCGCCACTACCGCTGTGTTGTCTGAGCGGAAACACACCGCCTTGTTCCTTAAAGACTCCCCCCATAAGACCATCGCCACCACCAACGGGAACAACTCCAAAAAGGCCAGGTTCCTGATCAGCTCCGACTCCGCCCACCTCCTTGGCCACGATCCAGCACACCACCTCCCCTTCAAATAAGCTCCAAAACCTGCCGAACCTGCCGCATCCGTAAATAATTCCACCTCATCGTTCGATCTCATGGGATCCAACCAGTACCCCAGGCCATTGAACGATTTCAGGAAGGAAACCCACATCCTCACATCCTCCTTTAGGTCCGCCGTTAGACGAATAAAGTGATGCGGCTCCTTAATCCCAACTGTCGCCAACGACAACCGGCGCATAAAAACCCGCCCCATCGGCAACACCCTGCAGGCGAAATTCAGCTTGCCCAGTACTGACTGTAGCTGCTTCAGCCGAATCTTTCTAAGCCCAAGAATCCCTTCCAGCCCTGTTTCCAAATCCCGCACCTTGTCCGCCGGCAACCTGCAAACCCCTTCCACCGTGTCGATCTCGATCCCGAGAAACTTGATGGATGACGCCGGGCCCTCAGTTTTCTCGTGCGCCACCGGCACCCCAAACCCCCGAAACACCTCCAGCATGCTTGCCAGGACGAGCTCGCACTCCCTTGACTCTGCCGGCCCAACACAAAGAAAATCGTCCAAGTAATGCGTTATGGACGCCCCCCGACCTTCTCCTTCACCACCCACTCCAAGAACGAGCTGAATGCCTCGAAGTATGAACATGAGATTGAACATCCCATCGGCAGACAGCGGTCCACGTAATACCCCCCCTCAAAAAAACACCCCAATAAATACACGCTCTCCGGGTGAACTGGCAACAGCCTAAACGCCGCTTCAATATCTGTTTTGGCCATGAGCGCCCCCGGGCCCGCTTCCCGCACCATTGCCAATGCAAAGTCGAATGACGTGTACGCCACTGACGACAACTCCCGGTCGATGCCATCGTTGACCGATCCCCCTTTTGGAAAGGATAAGTGGTGAATCAGGCGAAACTTCCCCTTTTCCTTTTTCGGCACTACGCCCAATGGGGACACCACCAAACCCTCCACTGGTGGATCGATAAACGGCCCCGCCATCCGCCCCAAAGTTACCTCCTTTTCCAGCTTCTGCCTCACCACCTCCGGGTGTAGCCTGGCTGACTTTAAATTTTTTACCTCCCCCCTTTTCCCGGGGGGTGCCTGACATGGGATCCTAAAACCCTCCCTAAAACCCTCTGCAAGCAACTGCGCGGCCCGCCGATCCGGATAGTTATTTAGCCACGGGAGCATCACCTCTCCTTTCACTGGCGTTATCCCTCTTGGCAGGGCCTTCCGGGAACCTCTTGAGCCCCCCCCCGTCCTTTTCTGAAACAGCGCCCAACGGGGTGATTACCCCGGCAGGCCGAGCATTCGTGCCGAAATTTACACCCAGTACCGAACTTACACTGGGAATCATTAAACGCCCAGCACACTCCTTTTCTTGTTGCTTCCGCCACCCCTGGAGTGGACGAGGTGGCGCCCCCCTGAAAGGGCGACGAGCTGGCCGCAGCAGAATAAACCCCCCCCCGGGAGTTCATAACCCGCAACCACAGCCCAATGTCCCTATGGTCCCAGCCCAACTCGGCACACACAGACATCCGCTGCCGGAATTGCTCGTCATACCTCAGCCATGCCATCCCCCCATAGACCCGATGTGCTTCCCATATGTTATCTAGGTAGCAGAACAGCGGAGAGCAATTCTCCGGGTTCCTTTCTCCCACTACACTCGCCAAGATCGCAAAAGCCTGTAGCCAGTTCCCGAACGTCCTCGGTATCAACCTAAAAGCCCTTCTGTCCTCATCCTCTTCTTTAAAGTGCTCCCTTCCCCTCCCCCATCTATCAGCTCCAAAACGTTCAAGAGGGAGCAGTGTAAAAATATCTATGTACTCCCGCCTCCAAATCCTTTCCTTAACTTCTGGCTTCAAGTGGCCCCCCAACGGGCCCTCAAAACAGATGTACGAGTGCCCCTTAGCCTGATCCGAAACGGATGCCCCCCTTTTTTCAACCTCTGGACCAGGTCCCTTATCCACCCCTACGCCCCGATCCGCCGGCACTGCCCCTGTCTGCACCCCCGCCGGTCTGCAATCTCCAACCATCTCCCGGGGCACTCCCCCCCTCGCCGGAGCTGGGTCCCACACCCCCCGCGGGTCCACCGCCGACTCCAAACCCGTAGCCTCCCATCGATCCAATAACTCCCGCATACCTGTTATAAAACCCCCTAACCCGCCGGAACCACCCCACCCGGCGAGCCCCTCAAACCCCGAGTGCGACACGTTGTTGGATGCGCCGATCTGTAAAGGCTCACCTTGATGAATGGCCCCGCCACTCGGGATGCCCTCCCCACGACCATCGTCCAGAGATCCGGAGCCCGACTGACCCCGGATCCCGCCTCCTGCCGAATGTCCTGGCGCACTCCTCGACCCCGGTGCCGCCGCTGGAGCTCCGAACGAAGATCTCGTCTGACCCGCGCTAAACGCCGCAAGCCTGGCCGACACAGCGCGAGCTTCTCCGGCCCATCGTCCTGATGCTCCGACCGCCGTTCCGCTCCGGATCCCTTCCTGATCGGACATCGCCTGCTGAGAAAAAAGAAGAGGAGAGGAGCCTGTCCGTTCCATGCAACCCACCCCCCGTGAGCTGGGACGCAGCGCTGGATCATCCGTGGCGCGGGGTGCGCTAAAAGGAGTGGACGCCAGCCGAGCCAGGCCCGGGAGCGGCGACGCCAGCTCGAAAGGCCAGGCCCGCAGCTGGTCGGGGGGAGGGGTCGCTGACCCCCCCCCCCGCCCTCCCAGCGACCCTGAAAGGATATGGGGTGGCCGCGCGCGGGACGCCAGGAATGGGGGGGGCGTGGGGGGTGGAGGAGGAGAAGTGTGCCGGGCATCCCGAACCGGGATACCCGCAGGGGCCAGGGGGTGTGCCCCCCCCATTTTGTCCCCACCCGTGAATATTCGGGGGCCCTGTGGCATCAAAAGAGATGCCCAGGGCTCCCGGACCTGCCGTAAGGGGGGCCTGCCCAGCGTCCGGGAGGACACTGGGAGCTCCCCATCTTTGGCCCCTGTCATGTGCTGGTTTAGGAGCCCCATAGGCGTCACACAAGACACCTGGGGCTCCTGTACATACATGCGGGGGAGCCCTGCCAGCGTCCGCAAGGATGCCAGGGGCTCCCCCCCCCCGTGTCCCCCCCTCCTGCTTTTCCTCTGAGCCCCGGGGGCGTCAGAACAGACGCCCGGGGCTCCAGCACTAGAGCAGGCGGCACCGCGCCAGCCGCCTGCTCGCTTCTCTGTCCCGGCCGGGGCAGAGCTCCGCCCCCCGCCTCTCTCTCGCTGCAATGGAGGGGGCGGAGCCTCTCCCCGCAGCCCGGCCGAGGACAGGGCTTCAGATGGGGGCCCAGGATCCCGGCGCGCGCGGCCACTCCGGGACCGTGGCCGCGCCGCCGCAACAGGTATGGTCGGGTCCCTGGGGGAGGGGGGCACCGCGGCGGGAGGAGGAGGGAAGACTCGGGCCCCCGCAGCCCGCCGGGAGCGGGAGGGGGCCGCGCTCGCCTGCCCGGAGGGGCCAGCAGGCGAGCCCACGACTAAAGGGGGGCTCCCCCGCCGCCTGGTGCGGCGAGGGGGTGAGGGGCTGAGGCGGGCAACTGCCCGCCTCACCCGTCGGGACCGCCCGGGAGGAGGGGTCGGCGGGGCGGGGGCCGGGGCCAACAGACTCCTCACCCAGCCCTCGCCGCTCCACCTCCCGGCGCAGTATCTCCATTATGGGTTCCATGCTAGGGGGCTGGACGGGCGTCAGTACTGACCGCACGTTCCAGCGAAGAGATCAGGGGCCAAAGAGGAAGAGGAAGGGGGGACCCGACCCTATATACTTCCCCCCCCTCCCCTGAGGTCACTTCCCCTGATCTCTTCCCCCAATCCCACGGCTGGTCAGCTTCCAACAGGAAGCGCAGGCCAGTCATGGGGCTGCCAGCCCTAAAAGGGCCGGCGCCCTTCTGTACTCTTGGATTCTCCTGCCTCTGACCTCTGTGATCTTCTGTTCTGCTCTACTTCAGCTTCTGGACCTCCATCTTGGTCTGCTTCTACAGATCTACCTTGGCTTGTTTTAGGATATACAAACATGCTGTCTCTCCACTGACTTTGGTCCAATCACTTGTTTTCAAGTGCCTCCCTAAGCCGACTGCCCCAAAGTTTGGCCCATGATCTATCCCTGGTCTTGGGCAGCTCATGAGCTTCTGATCTCAGCCAATGTGCCTCCCCACAGGGCTTTTGTCATCCGAGGCTAAAGTATTGCATGGGCATGGCCAGGATGTCTTGGCTGGGGATACTGTGCATCTGGGTACAAGAGGAGGATTTAGGGTGAGAACTAGGTGTGGATAGCATGGGGGGCAAGAAGAGGAATGGGAGTTTTCTGCCACAAGCTCTGGGTGAAGTGGACTAAGTTTTTAGGACCACACCCAGCCTGCTCCAAAGGAGTGTCCCCTACTAGGAATTCTCCCTGTGCTCCCTATGGTGAGCATGTCCCTGCCTGAGACCCCTTTACCTGCACCCATATCCCTCCTGCCCTGCAGCCTTATCTATTTGCTTTAACCCTCTGTGCTGAAATGCACACCTTCATGGCTTGGAATGGTCCACGTGGTTACCAGGAAATTCCCTAATAGGACCCTTGTCTTAGCGGCCCCTTTGAGGGCCTTCATCACCAAAACCTGAACAATGTATAGCTCCTTTATGGCATCCCAAGTGCACACACAGAGACAATATAGGCTGGCATAACATAACTGTGCAAGGGCCCTGAACATAAGCTGGCAATACCTGCATCTAAATGTGGAGTGGGCCCCCAGAGTCAGTTCTACCGGTTCTCGTCTAAGTATCCCTTCTGCTCACAGCCCTTTCTTTGCACTGACCCTACTCTCTGTGCTAAGCCTGAATTTCCTATTTCATCAATCAATTGTTTGATCACGAGGGGCATCTAATTGAAGGATGAACCCAGTGCCCTGATACACGCCTACTTTAGTGCTCCATGCTGGTCTGTGGCTCCACGTGACTGCAGGCAGCCAATAAGACATGCAGGGCAGCACCAGTATGCAGTATCAGTCATATACCCCTCCCTCATATTTAAACTTGTTTGACAGATAGGATACTGTAAAGAACAATGTAAGGCAATATATACAAAATATCTTAATGCCTTCCTGCCACAGTAAGATCTGGGATTATCTTGACTACATGGTGAGTACATGTCAGAAAGCACTCAAACAAGACCCAGGGGATTCTTGTTTTACCTGCGGCAGCCATGGGAGACCGGGAGGAGCAGCGTGGGCCCCTGGGTTGAGGCAAGGGTTTATTTCCTTGTATTCCCCCCCCCCGTCGTGCCTCAGCGCCAGGGTAGGGTGGCAGGACGTTAATATTGATTGAAGTTCCGCTTTAAAACTGCATCATTCAACAAATGCAAAACTACTTTCAGGAAATGTGTTAACCCTTAAGGTGTTTCACACAAATTAACATATTGCTAGACTCTTCAGCTACACAGCACACGTGGCTCCCCTGATTAACTTTTACCTGCTCATGATGCCCCATAAACAGGGACCAGCTTCCGAATATACTGTTGGCTGCATGTAACAGGGCATGAGTGTCTGTGGGGAAGGGGTGTCGTCTGGAATATAATGTTATTTTTTTCTTCCCCCCCCCCCCCAGGAGTTAACAGCAAAGGATGTGGTCTGCACACAAATCTTCAAAAGAGTCCAATAAAGGAGAAGCCAACCTCTGTTATTCTTAACTCTAACAGATAATCATCTTTAACAAATAATTACATATTACAAACACCAATCAAGTTACGGAATTATTCAAATTGCAATTGTCATAAGCCCCCTAGGAATAAAGGTGTTGCTAAGCAGGGTTATCTGTACTACTGTACATTATAATATCACCTTTATTACAAATTTTAAACAACAGGCCTGGGAGTGTACAGCACCTTGCAGTGTGCGCTGCTAGGCACTTGGAGCATCATATTGGAGGACCATGTGGCATACATTGTTAACATTGTGCCAGTGGAGAGCCAGAGAGGGAAGGCTTTCATTTTTGATGGACAGCCTTTAATTTTGGGTGTAGATCTGCTTTGAACTTCTGTTTTATTCTTTAACATGTCATCATCTCCAAAGTTACATATTAAAGACACCATTCATGTTATTTAATGAATCTTTTCTTTGCCCTTTTGTATGAAATTGTAATAAACCTTTAGGAATAAAAAGTGTCTAAAAGTGTGATTGTACTGTGCATCAAAAGGAAGGTTCATTTTATTAAGAACAAAAGTAGCTTAGCCAACTGTTTCAATAAGTATCCCCGACCTGCCTTCTTGCCAGTTTGCATTGGCTTCAAACAGTTGATGAAAGTTTGAAAGCTGCTCATTTGCAGTACACACTGCTGGGCATATGGGACGAGCAATCAGAGGACCACCAGGAGTCTTTCTGGTAGGACATCATGCAGCAAACTGCAGCAGCCTGTGTCACAGTGTTAGCTGCTGGAAATGGCTAACTCCATAGACTGAAAATAATAATACAGATCTGTAACTTAGACACATTTTACAGAAAACTACAAAGGATGCACAACTGACCCACATGAAAAATCGTAAGCTGTGAGATGAGAACCAGGGGAATTATGACAATTAATGCTGGGCTTATTAGAATTTGATCTGGGAGAGAGTGTGGAATTTTTATTGCTCTCTAATATCAGACCTTGTAATGATTCCAGTCTATTCAATTCACGTTATAATGACACATAAAATTGTTATCCCTGTTTAGCCCACAGTCAATTGATTTAAAGATTTGAATGCATTTACATTCCTACTCCAATCTCTCCTTTTGTGAACAGAGGCCCCCTTTGAGCACAGTGTGTTTGAGGTCACATAGGCCATGACCTGCTTTAAGGAAATGGTCGGCAACAGGCACATCAGTTTTTCCATTTTTAATTGTGAACCTGGTCAGATTTAATCACTTTCTTAGCGCTTGCCCTGTCTGTCTGCATGTAAATGGCTGAGGGGCACTGTACACACATGATCAGGTATACCACAGTAGGGGCTTTGCAGGTAACTATTATGTATTTTGTAATCTTATTGCATACATGTCTTTATTCTGTCGGTGGGTCAGTCACTTAGGGAGCTTCTCACAATCAGTCTTATGAGATTCGGTGGTTGTCTGTATGCCAACAGAGGAAGGTCTGGGAATATTTCAGAGAGACTCATCCCTGTGTAAAAGGGGTTGGAGCTTCTTGGCAATTTTTCAGACAACTAGCAAAACATGGTTCTTCTTTTGGGATTCCTCATATTGCAAAAGACTGTTTCTGAGGGAGTTGTAGTGCTTTTTCTGTTGCTGATGGTTTAGTCACTTGTAGATTGTACACATGTGCATTTCTGTCCATTGAGATGTGCTCGATGGACAGGCCCCAATCTGGAAACCAACTCATACATCGCATCCAGCCTCATAAATGGTAGCCAAAAGACTTTTCTTCTTTAATGATACAATTCAAACACCAAATTAGCACCACGTGCAAAAAGTACACTGTAGATGAGATATAAAATAGAAGTGTACTGGTGCTGAATTGAGCTCTAGGTAAACAATGAAAGGGAATGGCCCGCTATACTCCAGTTATAAGTAGAGCACTTTTTGCACCTGGTGCTAAATTGAAGGCTGATTCAGGTGCAAAATGTGCACTACTTTTCAGAGCAAAAACTGCCATTCCCTTTCCTTGTCTCCCTAGGATTCAGTTCAGGAACAGACTCAAAAATCACTTCTATTTAATATTTCAGCTAATGTGCACTCATTACTGTAAAAAGTGCACTTTTTGCCACTAGCGTTGAATCAACCCCCTAATAATGCCAGTAAGTGTTACATTTTAGAAATGTATTACTCTTTTAACAGAAATTAAAGGGCCACTCCAGCCCCTTGCTGCAAAATAAAAATATCCCCCGCCCTTCCCCCACCAAATAGTGATTAAGCTCATGTAATAAAAGAAAAAAAAAGACACTCACCTTAACCCCGAATCCAGGACTTCCAGTGAGACAGCGATGGCATTCTGTGCTGCACTGCTGACTTTAGGGTTAAGGTGAGTGTCTTTTTTTTATTTTATTATATGAGCTTAATCACTATTTGGCCGGGGCAGGGGGAATTTTTATTTTACTGGAAGGGGCTGGGGTGGCACTTTAAGGTAAATGCTGTTCATTTGCCTTTTATTATAAAAAGGGGTGTTGGTCAGCACTTGGGGGGCATTTGGGGCATCCTGATTACTAATGCCTCCATGCACATACACCAACACCAGCCTGGATTCTCCTTACCAGCACCTTATCTCACAGAGAAGACTGGTCCTGTGTTTGGTTCCTTCATAATATCAGGGAATTTCATGAATGAGGACCCTAACTTGGCTCCATCCTGCTGCCACCAGTCATAAAGGAGTTATATATCTATTTCTTGTGAAGCTATGTCTTATAATAATAATATTCTTAATTTATATAGCACCAACATATTCCTCTGTGCTTTACAGTTAGAGGGTTCATATACAAACCGTAATTTCAGAGCAACAAAATGGGTAAGCCAAAGAAACAAAAGGAATGAGTGCCCGATCCACAAGCTTACAATCTAAGAGGAGACACAAAAAAAAGTGCTAGCTTCAGTATGCTTGCTTCAGCATTGCATGTTCTCTATTAACCCTTTTAATGCCAGCTACGTAAAATTTATGTAGCTGCTTCTACTACTCTTAACTGCCATCTACGTAAATTTTACCTACCTGGCTTTCTCCCCTGCTAGCACCCCCCCCCCAAAGAAAAGCCACTCACCTGACCCCTCGATCAATTCAGCCGGGTCTCCTCTTCAATTGGGGGGGGGGGGGTCAATTTCCCCCCTGGGCTCCTCTGGCTTTGGGAGAGGGCCCGAAATAGGACCCCCTCTGCTTCAGCTGCCACCATGAAAAAATAAAAAAATACACTTGCTTACCTCCGTGCGCGATCCCTCCCATCAGTTCTCATCTTCCTCCGGGAGGCTCCGATACCCTTACCCTTTCACTGCAAAGGGGAGGGCATAAAATAGGCCCTCTCCTCCACTTCCATGGTCACACAGCTAGCTCTGCCTTTTGTGGGCAAGGCGGATGGCGTTATCCCCTGATGTCATACGATCCCCACCAAACGATCAGTAATAGCGCCTGGTGATTGCCGAGAGAGGGTTGGAGGGGTAGGGGGCTGTGATCCCCCGCCCCAGTGATCACCCGACAGCTGCCATCAGATCACCGGGGAATACAGATTTGGAGGTGAATAAAAAAATAAAAATATTTTTCTCCATGAAACCCTAGAGGCTATACCCGCTTGTAGCATGCAGGGTAGGGGGCCATAGAAGATGGCCCCTGCACCCTGTTTTATAAGCCCCCATAGTTGCCCCCCATGGCTGGTACCCTTAAAATTCCCCAAAAAAAACTGATTACTTTTAAATGCACCCTGTTCTATAAGCCCCCATAGTTGCCCCCCATGGCTGGTACCCTTAAAATTCCCCCCAAAAAACGGATTACTTTTAAACCTTTGTATAGGGGTCCATGAGACCCCTATACCAGTTTACAAAGCTTAGGGGCTCACATGTCACCTGCGGCTAGTGGGTGACTTGCCGTTAACCTCCTGCCTCCATTACCTGCCTCTCCAAAGCTTGAGGGGCAGAAGAGCTCAGGGCCATTTAGGCTGTGCGGGCATGTAGTCTGCAGGGCGGAGGCCACTGAAGCTGGCTCCTGCGCCCTGTTCTACGAGCCCTAAATAGCTGGTCCTTGAGCCGGTTATGCTGGGTAGGGGGGACCCCACATCATTTATGGGGGGATTTTTAAGGGTTTTAACGCAAAAAAACCCTTAAAAAGGGGAAGGGGAGCCCCCACCATTTTTTTATTTAACCCTTTATAGTGTGGATAGTAGTTGTATTTTATTTGTAAATGTTATAAAGTACTCTTTTCAGTTTGGGGGGTCTCGTAGGCAGGAATGTGGGTCTGCTGATACATATGTGGTACTGTTGTAAGCGTGAGAAATGGGGATTCACGTGCAATATTGTGTCCTTTAATAAACTAAATGCTTTTTATTAAGTATTTTAAAAACAGTGGAAAAATTACAAACAAAACAAAACATTTCATATTAAAGCCTAAAGCCGCAAAAAAGTTAATTTTTCTGGAAATTCCTGCAATAAATCGCAGTTAAACAAAGTGAAAAAAGCTGAAAAATGACCTGTAAACAGAGGGTGACAAAATCTTAAGTAGGCTGGCAGTTAAAAGGGTTATAAGTACCTATACATGTTGGGTATTGTTCTGCTCGGGAGACCGTGTGCTTTCAAATTTATTTTTTCTTATTTGCATATTGATATTTTTAAAAATTCGCTTTTTATTCTGCTTTTTTTACAAAACCTTTTTAGGGAAACCCTGTGCATCCAATGGATTACTTCCAGAAAGATAAGCCTGATACAAAAAACTGGGTACACCTAGAAATTTTAAAATGTGGATATATGGTTTGTGGGGGGTGTATTGTTTTGGTTGACAAATTGAAAGCTGCATACTTTGTCTGGAGAGCTGACATTTTCAAGTAAAATTACCCTTACACACATGCTTTACTTTGGGGTGTTTGGCAACTCTTCCCTTGACAGTACCCATGCATGTTGGGTATTGTTCTGTTATGGCTCCAGGAGAAACCCCGGAATAGTGACCCCCCCCCCCCCCCGCTTCGGCAGCAGCTGCTGCTAACTGCAAAAATTTTAAAAAATGACATTTACTCACCTGCAGCTGCGATCGCTCCCGCAGGCTCTTCTCTTCTTCAGGGGGGCCTTCGTTCACCCCCCCCAGGCTGCTTAGTCTTCAGGAGAGGGCTCAACATGCCCTCTCCCCCTGCTTCCTGATGGGCGCTGCCATCTTGATGACTAGCCCATTGGGCGCCGGGTGTCGTCCTGGCTCCCCACGGCTCAGCTGTCAAATGCCCTGGTGATCGCTGGCCAGAGCAGTAGAGGGGTAGGGGATGATCTGATCCCCTGCCCCCCCCTCCTCTGGCCAGCGATCACCAGGGCATCTGTCATCTGGAGCTGACAGAGGTGAGTAAAGAAAAAAAACATTTTTTTTTTTAATAAATTACATTTTTGTGTGGTGTGTTTTATTTTACTGTTAACCCTTTGTGAACTGGTAAGGGGACTATGAGGCCCCTATACCAGTTCACAAGGCTCTGGTTTTGGCAAGTCACCGGAAGCTAGCGGGTGACTTGCCATTAACCCCGAGCCCCACATTACCTGCCTCTCCAAAGCCCAGAGGGGGGGCAGAAGAGCCCGTGGCCATAGGCTATGCCGGCTTGTAGCCTGCAGGGCCAGGGGCCACCAAAGCTAGCCCCTGGGACCTGCTCTACAAGTCCCCATAGCTGGTCACGGCTAGTTATGCTGGGTGGGGGGGACCTCATGCCATTTTTGGGGGATTTTTAGGGGTTTTTAACCTTTAAAATTCCCTCCCAAATAATGGGGTCCCCTGCCCTGGGAAGGGGGACCCTATGCAATCTTTTTAAAATTAACCCTTTATAGTGTGGATAGTAGTTGTATTTTATTTGTAAATGTTATAAAGTGCTCTTTTAAGTTTGGGGGTCTCCTGGACAGGAACGGGGGGCTACCGATACATATGTGGTAAGGTTATAATCGGGAGAAATAGGGCTTTCAGGTGCAATATGGTTTTCAATAATAAAATAAATGTTTTATCTAAAATAAATGAATAAATGAGACAATTTGAAAAAAATTATATTTTTTTATTTATTTTAGTGTTTTTACTTAAAACTGTTAAAACTGTAGAAAAATTACAAACAAGACATTTCATGTTAAAGCCTAAACTCTGCCGCAAAAAAAATATATAGAATATTCAGTCAACGGAGGGTGACAAAATTTCAAGTAAGCTGGCAATTAAAACGGTTGATAATACCTATGCATGTTGGGTATTGTTCTGCTCGGGGAACCTTGCGCTTTCAGATTAACCTTGTTTTTTCTTGTTTGCATATTGATATTTTAGGAAAACATGTTTTTTATTCTGCTTTTTTATACATTTTTTAGGGAAACCCTGTGCAACCAAAGAATTCTTTGAGGGATTACTTCCAGAAAGATGAGCCCACTACAACAAGCTGGGTACGCTTAGAAAGCTTAACATGTGTAGCTTCAGGGAATGTCTGGTTTGTGGGGGTTTTCCAAATGTAAAGGGTTGTTTTGGTAGAAAAAGCGCAAGGTGCGCACTTTGTCTTCAGAGCTGAAATTTTCAAGTAAAATAATTCTTACGTGCATGCTTTACTTTGGGGTGTTTGGCAACTCTTCCCTTGACAGGACCTATGCATGTTGGGTATTGTTCTGTTCGGGAGATGTTGCTTTTTCAATTTTAGCTTGTTTTTTCTTGTTTGCATATAGTTTTCTTAGGAAAATATGGCTTTGATTCTTCTTTTCTATTCTTTTTTTAGGGAAACTCTGTGCAACCAAAGAATTCATTGAGGGATTACTTCCAGAAAACTGCACCCATGTCAACAAGCCTGGTACGTCGAGAAAGCTTAAGGTGTGTACTTCCAGAGAATATATAGTTTGTGGAAGGTATTTTAAATGTAAAGGGTTGTTTTTCTTGCAAAACTGCAAGGTGCGCATAGCACCTAGAATAATTGTATTTTATCTGAAAATCTCCTAAAACGCTCTTTTAGTTTGGGGGAGTCTCCTGGGCAGGAAAGGGTGTCTACCAATACATATGTGGTACCACTGTAACCGGGAGAAATTGGGATTTCACACGCAATAAGATTTTATTGACAAACTTACAATTTTTATCACAAATAAAACACAATTACTGTTTTTTTGCAAATATTTCACCCAAAAATATTGAGAATACACCTAAAAAATGACAAACAAGACATGTTCATGTTTAAGCCCAGACTCTGCTGAAAAAAAACAGTATACAATTTCCCTGGGAAATCCCTGGAAATCACAGTTGAACATGTGGATCGCAAAATAGTGCAAAATGGTCTGGCAACAAAGTGTGACAAAATCTCCAGATAGGCTGGCAGCGAAAGGGTTAAATCTCTAAATCAGTGGCACGTGTTCCATATAGATCTTTGACGCACTGATAATAGTTCGACAAGGAAATCTAAATAGAGCGAGTGTCGCCAGCCACATCCCTGCTTCTACCTGTGGGCGTGCTTGTACCTTTTCAGAAGGGCCTGGTGCTGGAGCGTGTTAGCTAGAGGAATGAAATCCCTTGTTTTTCTTTCTTCCAGTACAGAAAAAAACAAACTTGGTGGGTCTTTATGTCACACAGGGCTTATAAGCAACCCTGTCTCTGCTATTTAGCATGTTTATCTAATTTACAATAGATTGCCTTCAAATAAAGGGGGATGGGGATTGTAAACTTACACCAGACAAAGATTGCAGAGACATTGCACAGCAGGAAGTGAGAATTTAGGTTAATATTTTAATTGAAAGGCAAACGCCCATTGGCAGTAGTGTGTGTCACAGTGCCTTGGGTAGGGTGAGGTACAATTAGAAAATATATGACAGTGTGGAGTTGGCTCATGCACAACAGAAATTACATGTAGGTATTAAAGTCAGGGCTTCGATAAGGGAGAGAGAGAGAGCGACAGAAAAGTGTCTCATAAGTACCTGAGTGAACATATACTAGCAAGAAAAAGAACTGATTTCTGTCAACATGGAAGCAATGAACGGGACGTACGAGCTGGAGTCACAAGATAATCTAGATGAATATCTCAAAGCCCTAGGTAAGACAATACATATCACATAGTCATAAGAAGAATTTCCAAAAATAAGATACTTTGACGCAGGTTGGATATGATGAAAGAGAACATTGTTCATTTCAGAGGCCAGCATGATACAATTGTATTTGCTTTAACCACTTAAGGACCAATCTCCTTGGGAAAAAAGGCATTATTAGCATCTGTCACTTACAGCTTCGTAAAACTCACTCTTATGAGGTATTTCGGCATTTGACTCTGAAGATTAGATTTTTCTGGGTTTGCACTTATTATTGACTTAAGTATTATTGTAAAACTTGTTTTTATTGGTTTTTAAAATGGAGACTACAGCAAAAGGAGTTGCGCTGGATTTATGATCTAGATACACACTGGCCGCTGGGTCTCAACGAGGATGTGGCTTTTACTCCATACTTAGGGTAGGTGTTTCACTATATTGTTTTGGGTGAGTTGAGCCCCTTAATCACCTGGGTGTTAGGGTGTGGATACACTTGTCTAAGTTTGTTATTATGAGGGTATGGAATTTTAAGTGCATGGGGTGGGATTTTTGGGGGGTGGGGGTAGATTTTCACTCATGGTTTATGTTGTGGTGTGTGGGTGTTTAAATTTGGCCCATCGTATGTTGTAGAGTTTGAAGATTCGTTATGCACATCCACTTTAGGACACCTATGACGGGCCTGTTGAATCATGGTTCAGGATGCTACCATTAATGCTGAAGAGAGGTCCGAAGCAGGAGATGACTCCGGAAGCATCCAATAGATTACATCAAGGCTGTATATATCATGATGTCGGGCCGAGGAAGAGTGCCTGGTCCTTGATTACAAGCTGGTCGTCTCCTCCCTGGCACCCATATTTCACCCTGAGTTACCTGGGGGTTTAGTTGGAAATTGCCCTGAGTTTTCCTATATATATATGCAGAAGCATGAATTTGTGGACTTTAATAATATGCCTGAGGTAAATCACCAAAGAAATACTTGTCAATATTGTGTTGCCACATGATGCTTGTAAACCTGTAATAGGCTTATATATGCGGTTGCGAGACTAGTGTTTATAATGGGGTTTAGATTCTATATAATTAGGAATGTAATAGTTATAATAATGCATGGTGTATGTCAAATGAAGTTTTATGTTGTTGGTATTGTTTGTCAGGATGTGTACGCTGCGGGGGTTAATGCGGCTTTGCTGGCTGTCCTGTATCCCGGTCTGCTCCGCCCCTTTGGGTTCCGCCTCTGTGATTGCTTGGTTGTCAGGCACACTGTGGGCGGAGGGAGGCGGGGCCTTGTGACAGCTGCTTGCGTTCCATCCAGTGGTGTTGGTGCGCTGACATCATGCAGGTGGGCCGACGCACTTCCGGCCGGAGTGCGCCGTTATGCTCACCTGCGGCGAGGACGGGGCGCGGTGACGGCGGGGCAAGGCGGTATTTAAGGGGGGCGTTTTGCTCCCACCCTGTAGCGTGACACTTTGAGGGATTACTGGCCGTGAGCAAGAGTCCGGCGGGACTCGAAACGCATTGGTCGCAGCCCTGGGGGGGCGCACTGCTCTTTGGATATTGTAAGCACATCTCTGTTGTTTGTTTTATTTTTTGTTATTTTGCACTGTCAGCCTTTATGGGTCATGAGTTTTGTATTAGATGTTATACTTGAGATAGAGGCATTTTGGAGAGGCACTTGCACTTTATATATTATATAGCTGTATATACTGATGGGTATTCACATTAATTGTTAATTGTGTATGCATATAATGTGGGCTTGTGAGGGTGGGCTCCCCCTGGTGGTGTACCATGTTTGAGGCACAGAATCCATGTTTTTAATGTGTTTTTAACTGAGGTGTAATAAAGTTTACATTAAATTGAATCTTTGAGTGCAATAGTCAGTCTCTGTGGGGTTATACATTGGGGGCCCAGTGAGGTCACCCCGGGGTGGATTTTGTATTGTGTTGGGCATTTCCCCACAGGGCAGTGCACCTAATAAGGACCTGGGACGGTGCCGCCCTAGCATTATAGCCTTTTTGCCCAATTGGCTTATTAATAAAGGTTTTTAAAACCAATTATGTTTTGTATATGCCCTGGATCTAAATATTTTTTTACTCACATAATGATTTTGATGGAGCATGTCCAAAATGGAAGTAAAATGTCTTTGCATGAATATGTACATGTTAACTCACATGGCCCAATGGCCTCATCCTTGATTGCCCCCTTTGTGAACGTAAGGAAGATTGTATTTATAGACGTTAATTTTGCTAGTGGAGCTAGCGCCAGACTTTCTGCCTGACTTTACTTTCTTTTGCACGCCTGGTTTGTGCATTGCTACCTTATTTAGGTTCAGACTTCAAGCATGTGCTTTTCTTTCTCTGGGTTGTTTATTGACATTCTTTCTGTTATCAGACAATTGGGCCTAGAGCTGCATTTCCTGTAGTTTGATTACAGGTAGGTATTAGCGAACCTGAACTGTAAAGGTTCTCCCCGAGTTCGGATGCTGAATAGTGCAATTCCCCCACTACCTGGAGCTCTGCTGACAGCCAGAATGCACAGCCAGGGGTGGCCTTTGTGTCAGTTGTGCCATTGCACAGGGTACCAGTGTCGGGGGGAGAGCAGCACAGCTAAGTACCCCCGCCTGTACGATCAACTGCTAACTTGCTTGCCCCCATTCGCCCTCTACCCATCCGCTTACTCATCATCCCACCCGCCTGCTTGCTCAATTCCTGTCGCCCACTATCCCCAGGGCATCCCAAATTTGGGAAGCCCCGCTGTGTAAAACTCCATGGGATCACGAGTATACCCATCTTGCGAGCGATCCCATGGCGCATGTTCAGCATTTTATCCAATCAGCACTCTATGCTGTATAAAGGCAGAACATATAACCCTTTTTCTTTACCTGTCCTCACTCTGACTGCCTGTTCCAAACGTGAATCTACTAACCCGTTTCCAGCCTGTGTTTCTGCTCACTTGTTCCCAGCCTGGGGCACTGCTCATCTATTCCCAGCATGCGGCACTGCTCATCTATCCCCAGTCTGTGACATTGATCACCTATTCCCAGCCTGTGACACTGATCGCCTGTTTCCAGCTTGTGACTCCCACTGCTCAATGCTGGTCTGCTCCCCCATTTTCCTTGTCATCTCTAGTACTAACCAGAGCTAATTCCCAAACCAGGAAACCTTCCTGAGTCCCTGCAGTTAAATTTGCCTGGGACTAACAGTGGCCTAAGATGGTGACCTAGCTGTTCCCTATGAGGATCTTGAAACTGTACATTAAAATATAGACAGGCTTTTGTTTGTACTTAAGTTGCTCAAGGTGATGACCAACCAGTGGGGGGCAGATATCATACACTAAAATATAGCCATGCATATAGTCATGTTTGTTCTGATATCCCAAGACTGCTAATAATTATGACCAACCACTAATTTGCCTGTGCTCTATAAGGCTCTTACTACTATAGCTCTTGTTAGACGTTGACTGGCCTGAAACCCCTGAAGGTGGTGACCAACCAGTTGGGCTCCCAGTACTGTACAACAACAATATGCTAATGCTCATTTGTTTTCAGACATTGTCTGGCCTGCGACCACTCAAGGTGATGAATAAACACTACCCTAGCTATTATGAGGGTTATCATTACTGTAAGATGTTGACTGGCCTGAAGACATCTCAAGGTGATGGCCAACCAGTGGGTCAACGATTACTGTACACTAAAATCTAGTAATGGCCTTCTTTTTTTTCCCTTTGTTGACTATCCTGAGTATCAGGTAGCACTAGCCAGTAGAGCACAAGGGACAGAGCCACTGAACACCCCGAGTTGCCCCAGTATCCACTGAAGCACCCCGCAAGGAGGGACAGACTGGGCTACAGGAACACCTTCGGTCATCCATCTGGCAGTACAGAGTGACAGGGCCTGGGCATGACAGCAAGGATTGCATGACCAATAACAGTGCCATAGACCAAGGTTGTGGGCTGGCAGCACAGATTCCCATTCAAAACCAAAGTAGCAATTCAAAAGGGGTATATAAAGAGCAGGGTCAAAGTTGAAAGCCAAGATCGATAATGAATGTTTCCAAAAGCGAGGGTTCAGGGTACACAGAGCTACAAGGTGGAACTATCCACAAACACATACCAGCACATCCAGGATGTCAGAGCCATCCTCTGAAAGGACCAAGGATGGGAGTAAACATCTTTGCTTGTGTGCACATGCTGGCAAGCAGAAACCTGCACTTGAACATGCACACAAACCTGTGTACTGAGGCTCTTTTGTGGATCCTGACACTGACCACTTAAGGTGGAGAACAACCACCTGCCTTGCTTTTGCACTGTAGGACTCCCATTATTGTATATTAAAATATAGTAATGCTCTTGTTGCTTTCAATACATTGAACGGCCAGAAGACCAACTAACCAACTAATGTGGCTCCTATTACTGTATAAAAATACAATTCTGTGATTACTCACCTGTAGAATTGGTATTATGAGTATACAGTACGTCCTGCTCCAAACCTAATACTTACAGTTGGGATATACTCCGCCAGATGGCGCTGGACTGCAGAGACATCAAAAATAGGCTCCTCCCGGCCCCTCAAATACCCGGGGACCTCCCACAAATCCCCAGCATTGAAAAGCAGTTAATGAGAAGCCGGGAAAATGAAACAATCCAAACTATCAACTATAACAATGATAACAATCACCATACAGGGGATCCAAGATAATGCAACCAAGGGTGGGGTGGAGCAGGACGTACTGTATACTTATAATACCAATTCTACAGGCGAGTAATCACAGAATTGTATTATTCTTAGTATACAGTACGTCCTGCTCCAAATCTAATACTTACAGTTGGGACATCCAATAGCAGTGTCCATAAAGTAGGGTGGGATCCCCAAGAAAAATCAGCAGCAGACTGCCGCCTGCAGAACCTTTCGGCCAAAAGCAGCATCAGCTGAGGCCCTAACATCAACCTTGTAAAACTTTGAAAAGGTATGAACAGAAGACCAAGTAGCGGCCTTGCAAACTTGTTCAACAGAAGCCTGGTGCTGAAAAGCCCAAGAGGCACCAATAGCACGAGTGGAATGAGCAGTAAGGAGGAAGGGAGGATTCTTCCCCTTAGCAGAGTAGGTCTGAATCACAGCCTGACAAATCCACTTGCTGATAGTGGACTTGGCAGGAGCCAAACCCTTCCTAGGACCAGAAGGAACCACAAAAAGAGCATCAGTTTTCCTGAAAGGTGCAGTAGCCACCAGATAGTACTTCAAACACCTAACCACATCCAAAGAGTGCAAAACCCTCTCCTTAGCATTGCTAGGATTAGGGCACAAAGACGGAAGAACAATATCCTGATTCAAATGAAAGGCAGACACTACCTTAGGCAGAAAGTCAGGTTTGAAACGAAACAACACCTTGTCCTGGTGTCTCTCATAGTAGGGGGGCTGAATGGAAAGCGCCGCCAACTCAGACACATGCCTGACAGAAGTGATAGCCACCAGAAATACAACCTTGAGCGTAAGAATGGCCAAAGCAGCATCCTGCACAGGTTCAAAGGGAGCACCCTGCAAGGCTGACAGAACCAGGTTCAGATCCCAAACAGGCACCATAGGTTTACGTGGGGGGCGCACATGAGTGACCCCCTGGAAAAAAGTCCTGATCAGAGGGTGCTGAGCAAAGGACTTCTGGAAGAAAATAGCCAGGGCAGAAACCTGACCCTTCAGAGTACTGAGTTGGAGCCCCATCTCCAAACCATGCTGCAGGAACTCCAGAATCCTGGGAATGGAGAACACACGACAGGGAAGAGACTAAGACTCACACCAGTCAATGTAGGCACGCCAAACCCTGTAATAAATGGAAGAGGAAGATTTCTTCCTAGCTTTAATCAAAGTATCCACAACTGAGGAAGACAGCCCCTTCTCCATCAAGATGGAGGTTTCAGCAGCCAAGCCGTCAAAGCCAGAGTTTGTAAATTGGGATGGCGTAGTGAGCCCAAGGGCAGAGCGTACTGATCTACTGCCAGCTGTACCATGTCTGCGAACCACACTCTTCTTGGCCACCTGGGGGCCACCAGAATTGCTGGCACCCTTTCCAGAGCAATCTTGCGCAGAACCCTGCCCAGCAGGGGGAATGGAGGGAAGACATACAGAAACTGAAAGTCCTGCCATGACATTGCTAGCGCATCCGAGGTCAAGGCCAGAGGATCCTGGGACAGAGAGACAAAAGCTGGGAGCTTGTGATTGTGGCGGGACGCAAACAGATCCACATCTGGTTGGCCCCAACGGTGACACAGAGATTGAAACACCCTGCTGCATAGGGACCATTCTCCCTGGCGAGAGGTCCCCCTGCTCAGAGAGTCCGCCAGGCGATTTTCCACCCCCGGAATGTACACAGCTGATATGCAGGGGACATTGGCCTCCGCCCAAGTCAGGATCAGAGACACTTTTCTGGAGGGCCCCCTTGCTCCGGGTCCCTCCCTGATGATTGATGTAGGCAACTGCCGTCTGGTTGTCCGAGCGCACCTGAACAGGCAGGCCCCGAAGGTGAGTATTCAAGTGAGCCAGAACTAGCCTGATCGGCCGCAGTTCCAAGACATTGATAGGTGTGTGGTCCTCCTGAGGTGACCGTCTCCCAGGAAGGGGCAAGAAAGGATCTGCCCCCCAACAGGTTCCTTGAGTCCATCCACCACGAGAGGGACCTCCTGACCAGGGGGGAGAGCACACAGACCCTGTCCAGGGACGCTGGGTCCTTGTCCCATACTGACAATAGGTGAAGTTGCAGGGGCCTCAAGTAGAACTGAGCATAAGGGACCGCTTCGAAGCATGCCACCATCAGGCCCACCAGCTGCATCCCCTGCCTGATGGAGGGATGGGGACAAGCTAGCAGGGACTGAGCCTGTGCAAACAGACTGTCCACCTTCTGCTGAGGAAGGAAGATCCTTGCCTGAACTGTATCCAGATTCATTCCTAGGAATGGAGTTACCAAGGAAGGGGACAGTGAGGACTTGGGGTGGTTGATCACCCATCCATTACCTGCCTCCCCAAAGCCCAGAGGGGGGGGGGCAGAAGAGCCCGTGGACATAGGCTGTGCCGGCTTGTAGCCTGCAGGGCCAGGGGCCACCAAAGCTGGCCCCTGGGCCCTGCTCTACAAGTCCCCATAGCTGGTCAAGGCATAGTTATGCTGGGTGCGGGGACCTCATGCAATTTTTGGGGATTTTTAGGGGTTTTTAACCTTTAAAATTCCCTCCCAAAAATGGGGTCCCCTGCCCTGGGAAGGGGGACCCTACACCATTTTTTTTTTATTAATCCTTTATAGTATGGATAGTAGTTGTATTTTATTTGTAAATGTTATAAAGTGCTCTTTTCAGTTTGGGGGGTCTCCTGGACAGGAACGGGGGGACTACCGATACATATGTGGTAATGTTGTAATCGGGAGAAATAGGGCTTTCACGTGCAATATGGTTTTCATTAATAAAATAAATGTTTTATCTAAAATAAATGAGACAATTTAAAAAAATTTTATTTTTTTATTTATTTTAGTATTTTTAATTAGAAATATTTTTTAAAACTGTAGAAAAATTACAAACAAGACATTTCATGTTAAAGCCTAAACTCTGCCGCAAAAAAAAAATATATAGAATTTTCCTGGTAATTCTTGCAAAAATCCTGGTTAAACATGGGAATAATGGAGAAAAATGACCAGTCAACAGAGGGTGACAACATTTCAAGTAAGCTGGCAAATAAAACGGTTAATAATACCTATGCATGTTGGGTATTGTTCTGCTCGGGGGACCTTGCGCTTTCAGATTTACCTTGTTTTTTCTTATTTGCATATTGATATTTTAGGAAAACATGTTTTTTATTCTGCTTTTTTATAAATTTTTTAGGGAAACCCTGTGCAACCAAAGAATTCTTTGAGGGATTACTTCCAGAAAGATGAGCCCACTACAACAAGCTGGGTACGCTTGGAAAGCTTAACATGTGTACCTTCAGGGAATGTATGGTTTGTGGGGGGTTTCCAAATGTAAAGGGTTGTTTTGGTAGAAAAAGCACAAGGTGCACACTTTAGCCTCAATTCAGAGAGACACAAAAAAACTTCCGTTTTCGTGCCGATCTGTTTTTTTGGTGAAATGTTTCCGTTCTCGTATGAGCGTACGAGCGATTCTATTCATGCATTGAAAACCTTGTGCAAAGTTTCCGTCCGTTCGTACGGCAGATTACGAATTACGAGGATGTCATTTTCCATCCAGACTTTTCCGTTTCATTTCCACATGTTACAACGTAGGCTTTCGTTTTTTGCCCTTTTCCCATCGTATCCTCCAAAGAATCCTTTACGTTTCCCGATAGATTCTGTTTCCATTTTACAAAAAATAATCGTCCAGACGGAATCTTTACTATCTTGCGCCTGCGCACTACAAACGTAACTCATTAAAGTGCTTGCCTACATATTTGCCACCCTCACTTCTACTACAATGTTTAGCTAAATCACTTAGCACTATCCTCCATCTTCCCTTTTGGACCCTTAAAGCTCACCCAAACCACTTAGCACTGTCCTCTATCTTCCCTTTTGGACCCTTAAAGCTCACCCAAACCACTTAGCACTGTCCTCCATCTTCCCTTTCGGACCCTTAAAGCTCACCCAAACTACTTCTCGGTTAGGTTCTTCTTCCATTTTTGCCCCCTAAAACTTACCCAAATCACTTCTCGTTCATGTGAATATTCATCTTTAAATATTTCTGGGCCCATTAGTTTTGTGTTAATGTATTTTGTAAATGAAATGACACTGTAACATTTTTTTTTAGGATGCCATCATAAAATATAAAATGTATCAAAATTTTGAAAATTTCACATTTTTACAACTATAACAAAATACATAGCAATGGCAGGCCACAGAACATTATTCTTCATCTGTGGTCCCCAACGAGTTGCGCAGCTCCTGCATCTCGCCCACCAACTGAAGGACCCTGACACTCAGTTGTGCCACTCTGGCATGTGTGGTCCCTGTTAAAAAACTTAAATTAAAATCTTGGTATAACCTTGTTGGGGTCATACTGCAGTGCCCCCCCCCCCCCCCGTATGGTCCGAACACCTAAATCTGGACTTCAAAAGCCAGAGGGCCCTCGCCACCACGGCCCGGGTTTTGCATAGTGCCCGATTAGAGAACCCCTGGCCCGCATTCTGCAGGCAATCAGGAGCAAGGGCGAGTGGCACATCTTGCAGTTCCTGCAACCAAATATAAAATAATTACACAAAGCAAAGGTAACCAACTAAAACAAGAACTCCTACAACAAATTAAGATTCAAGTTCAACAATCCAAATATAATTCACAAAGGACATAAGTCTAAAAAAATATAGCAATTATATGGATGTGTGGAAAAATAAATGTTTACATGCTAAGGACTAATTTAGGTCAGCATTAAAATGCATCTATAAGGCATACATGAAATGTATTAATTCAGGTATGCATTGCTATAGAATTTATGGCCTCGGCCATCCTGATACATGCAATGCCCAGACTCCTCCACATAGCCGCAAGACATGTTCAACAATAGCAATCCGAGCCCTCAAAGGTCCCGTAAGAGATTTATAGGGTGGTGATCCGTCGGAAATCAGCTCTCTGAATCAGACAGAACCCATCCCAACAACGGAAGTTATCTGAACGAACTGAAAATTTCCGATTTTGTTTGGAAATGTTCCGATTTGCTTCTGTTCATCGAAAGAGCATATACACATTTTCCCGAACGTTCGTGCGAGTAGAAAATGGACGAAAAAAAGCAAAAAAAAAAACACCCACCAAAACTTTCACAGACAGCTACAGAAGTCCGGATGAATGTGTCCTTGAATCGAGGCTTTTGTCTTCAGAGCTGAAATTTTCAAGTAAAATAATTCTTACGTGCATGCTTTACTTTGGGGTGTTTGGCAACTCTTCCCTTGACAGGACCTATGCATGTTGGGTATTGTTCTGTTCGGGAGATGTTGCTTTTTCAACTTTAACTTGTTTTTTCTTGTTTGCATATAGTTTTTTAGGAAAATATGGCTTTGATTCTGCTTTTCTATTCTTTTTTTAGGGAAAATCTGTGCAACCAAAGAATTCATTGAGGGATTACTTCCAGAATACTGCACTCATGTCAACAAGCCTGGTACGCCGAGAAAGCTTAAGGTGTGTACTTCCAGAGAATATATAGTTTGTGGAGGGTATTTCAAATGTAAAGGGTTGTTTTTCTTGCATAACTGCAAGGTGCGCATAGCGCCTAGAATAATTGTAATTTATCTGAAAATCTCCTAAAACGCTCTTTTAGTTTGGGGGAGTCTCCTGGGCAGGAAAGGGTGTCTACCAATACACATGTGGTACCACTGTAATTGGGAGAAATTGGGATTTCACACGCAATAAGATTTTATTGACAAACTTACAATTTTTATCACAAAAAACACTACAATTACTATTTTTTTGCACATATTTCACCCAAAAATATTGAGAATACACCTAAAAATCACAGTTGAACATGTGAATAGTGCAAAATGGTCTGGCAACAAAGTGTGACAAAATCTCCAGATAGGCTGACAGCGAAAGGGTTAAATCTCGAAATGGCACGTGTTCCATATAGATCTTTGCCCCACTGATAATAGTTCGACAAGGAAATCTAAATAGAGCGAGTGCCGCCAGCCACATCCCTGCTTCTACCTGTGTGCGTGCTTGTGCCACCCTTTCAGAAGGGCCTGGTGCGGGAGCGTGTCTAGCTAGAGGAATGAAATCCCTTGTTTTTCTTTCTTCCAGTACAGAAAAAAACAAACTTGGTGGGTCTTTATGTCACACAGGGCTTATAAGCAACCCTGTCTCTGCTATTTAGCATGTTTATCTAATTTACAATAGATTGCCTTCAAATAAAGGGGGATGGGGATTGTAAACTTACACCAGATAAAGAATGCAGAGACATTGCACAGCAAGAAGTGAGAATTTAGGTTAATATTTTAATTGAAAGGCAAACGCCCATTGGCAGTAGTGTGTGTCACAGTGCCTTGGGTAGGGTGAGGTACAATTAGAAAATATATGACAGTGTGGAGTTGGCTCATGCACAACAGAAATTACGTGTAGAGTCAGGGCTTTGATAAGGGAGAGAGAGAGAGAGAGAGAGCGATAGAAAAGTGTCTCATAAGTACCTGAGTGAACATATACTAGCAAGAAATTAAAAAAAAAAAAAAGAACTGATTTCTGTCAACATGGAAGCAATGAACGGGACGTACGAGCTGGAGTCACAAGATAATCTAGATGAATATCTCAAAGCCCTAGGTAAGACAATACATATCACATAGTCATAAGAAGAATTTCCAAAAATAAGATACTTTGACGCAGGTTGGATATGATGAAAGAGAACATTGTTCATTTCAGAGGCCAGCATGATACAATTGTATTTGCTTTAACCACTTAAGGACCAATCTCCTTGGGAAAAAAGGCATTATTAGCATCTGTCACTTACAGCTTCGTAAAACTCACTCTTATGAGGTATTTCGGCATTTGACTCTGGATTTGATTTCTGGGCTTGCACTTATTATTGACTTAAGTATTATTGTAAAACTTTTTGTAAAAATGTCATTATATATATTTAAAACATATAACAATTATGTTTTGTATATGCCCTGGCTCTCAATATTTTTTTTACTCACACAATGATTTTGATGGAGCATGTCCAAAATGGAAGTAAAATGTCTTTGCATGAATATGTACATGTTTACTCACATGGCCCAATGGCCTCATACTTGATTGACCCCTTTTTGAACAAAAGGAAGATTGTATTTATAGACCTTAAAGTGGACCAACACCCAGGGGTGATCGGCCCGGGAATCTATAAGATTCCTGGGCCGATCACCTCACTCACCGTGGGACATCCGAGATCGGGATGTCTCACGGGGTGAAACCCCCCCCAAAAGCCCCAAAAAACCTTACCTTATCGGCGACGGATCAGCCGCCTCCCGCACGCCCCTCTAGCAGTGCGCGCGCCCGCCGTTTGTGAATGGCCGGCGCGGGCGCGCGCACTGTAAGAGGGACATGCGGGAGGCGGCGGCGGCGGCGGCGTATCCGTCGCTTGTCCGTCACCGAAAAGGTACATTTTTTGGGGCTTTTGCGGGGGTTTCACACAGCGGGGCATCCTGATCTCGGATGCCCCGCTGAAGTGGACCAACACCCAGGATAGTGAAAATCCTGGGTGTTGGTCCACTTTAATTTTGCGAGTTGAGCTAGCGCCAGAGTTTCTGCCTGACTTTACTTTCTTTTGCACGCCTGGTTTGTGCATTGCTACCTATTTAGGTTCAGACTTCAAGCATGTGCTTTTCTTTCTCTGGGTTGTTTATTGACATTCTTTCTGTTATCAGACAATTGGGCCTACAGCTGCATTTCCTGTGGTTTGATTACAGGTAGGAACAGGTAGGAACCTGAACTGTAAAGGTTCTCTCGGAGTTCGGATGCTGAATAGTGCAATTCCCCCACTACCTGGAGCTCTGCTGACAGCCAGAATGCACAGCCAGGGGTGGCCTTTGTGTCAGTTGTGCCTTTGCACAGGGTACCAGTGTCGGAAGGGAGAGCAGCACAGCTAAGTACCCCCGCCTGTACGATCAACTGCTCACTTGCTTGCCCCCATTCGCCCTCTACCCATCCGCTTACTCATCATCCCACCCGCCTGCTTGCTCAATTCCTGTCGCCCACTATCCCCAGGGCATCCCAAATTTGGGAAGCACCACTGTGTAAAACTCCATGGGATCACGAGCATACCCATCTTGCGAGCGATCCCATGGCGCATGTTCAGCATTTTATCCAACCAGCACTCTATGCTGTATAAAGGCAGATATAACCCTTTTTCTTTACCTGTTTTCACTCTGACTGCCTGTTCCAAACGTGAATCTACTAACCTGTTTCCAGCCTGTGTTTCTGCTTACAGCATGCGGCACTGCTCATCTATCCTCAGTCTGTGACATTGATCACCTATTCCCAGCCTGTGACACTGATCGCCTGTTTCCAGCTTGTGACTCCCACTGCTCAATGCTGGCCTGCTCCCCCGTTTTCCTTGTCATCTCTAGTACTAACCAGAGCTAATTCCCAAACCAGGAAACCTTTTTGGTCCCATTTGCCTGGGACTAACAGTGGCTTAAGATGGTGACCTAGCTGTTCCAAACATCCATACCAAACATCTGTAAAAAACACCAATTAGATAGCTTAAACAGTATAAAAAAATAGCACAAGTCTCCGGGGATCCAGGATGAAGAGTCCACACATCCCTTTGTGCCATTGGATACCAGGGGCCTCTAAATCAATGCCGGGCTGCCCGAATGTGCCTTCTCCACAGACCATATTAAGTGGCGCATATCTTCTTCCTCGCTGGTGTCTCCCAGTCGAATACTCTTGGATGAGTTCCATACTTTGTGCCCTAAAATGTTGAAGGAGCTCTTTTAAGGTCACCTCCCCGTAGGCCTCCTCGACAACAACGTAAGCTAAGCTGGATATACACTACCTTTTGGTCTACATGAGGATCTTGCGTTCACTCCTTTTTTGGGGACATAATTTGTGTGGATTGGATTTAGAATTACATATTATTAGGTTTTTAGGTTGGGGGCACAGCTCAGGGTTGGTTGAGCAGGGTGAGTTAAGGTGGGCAGGGTAGTTTATTAGTAGGCACATTCTCACTACGTGTTCCCACCCTTGTGGTGGTCTGTCTTTCATTTTATTTTTCACTTTGCTCACATAGCTTGATTTTTTCTTTTTATTGGTTTTAATACACTAACTGTGTTTTCAGTTTCAACATTTTAGGGCACAAAGTATTCGACTGGGAGACACCAGCGAGGAAGAAGATATGTGCCACTTATTATGGTCTGTGGAGAAGGCACATTCGGGCAGCCTGGCATTAATTTGATTGATTGATTTGATGTGAATAGAATATCATATAAATATATTTAATTATGCTACGATTCTGTGTTGCGTTTGTGTGTATATTATTCCACATTTGCTCCTCCATGTAGGCGGCGATACTCACCCGTCCTCACCCCCTTTCACTGCCATCCTGTTTATGCATGCGCGCACGCGCTCGGGCAGTGCTCGGGCGGCACGTGCTCCCACACTGACAGCTTCCGGCCGGAGGCGGCAGGTGGCAGCATCAGCGCTCATGTGATTGGGGACTGCCGACGCACTTCCGGCCGGAGTGCGAGTGGCGTCCTCATTGCAGTGGCGTTTGGCAGTGCGTGGGAGCGAGAGCGGGGCGGTGAGTATTTAAAGTGGACCAACACCCAGGATTTTGACTATCCTGGGTTTTGGTCCACGATCGGGGGTCCACGATCGGGGGTGCCCCGCTGTGTGAAACCCCCCAGAAAGCCCCAAAAACTCACCTCTCCCCGCTCCCACTGCCGCCAATCCCCACCGACGGACAAGCGGGAGGCAGCGACGGACAAGAGAGCGCGCCCGCCGCCGCCTCCCGCGCGTCACTCTTACAGGGCGCGCGTCCGTGCCGGCCATTCCCAAACGGCCGGCGCGGGTGCGCGTCCTGCTAGAGGGACGCGCGGGAGGCAGCGGCGGGTGCCGCTGGAACGAGGATCAGGTAGGGATTTAGGGGTTTCTGGGGGGTTTCACACAGCTCGGGGTGCCCCGCTGTCCGCCATAGGGGAGCCCCACTTGCCCTGAAGAAGTGACGCGGTGACGTCACGCAATGCGTTGGCAGTGAGGTGTGTGTGGTGGGGGGGTTGACACTGCTGCGGCTCTGCTCCTAAAACGTGAGATTTTTATGTTATATGGTGTATGTCTGTATTTTTTTCCATCCTGGCTGGTCCTCTTTAATAATGCTCATGTATAAGATTGTGAGGCACATTGCACTTTATTAGGGTTGTTATTGGGTAGATTAATCTATATATAGTTAGGGTTGATATTCATGATATATGGTTTTTGGGATATTAAAGGTTTATATATACTTTATATTGCACTTTTGGATTATCAGTAATGCATTGTATTGCCAGCCATACAAACAGATAAGAGCCTTTATTATAATTAATTACTTGAAGCAGAAAAGCTAGCTGCCTTTACATCTCAGTGTCCCCCTTTTTTTTGTCTCTCCCCCCCTCCCCCTCTGTAATCATTCTTATGTGTTTTTTAATGATTTTAACGTGTCTTAATGGTGAAGTATAAATAGTTTCATTAATAAAGTTTGTACATATTTTTTGATACAAACAGTGGTGCCGCTGAATTTGTGGGGGTGGATTTGTGGGGATTGTGGGATCCCCACTTTGGAATAATCATTGGCGTATTTGCACATCACCTCCCAGTGTAGCACACTTACAAGTAATGTAGATCCTGTCAGTGCGGTCTGTTGCTTTCAATACATTGAACGGCCAGGAGACCTGCTAACTAACTAACAAAAAAATATTTTCTTGTCCTTGTTCCTGTACCCCCCGTTTATTGGATACTAAAATACAGTCATGCTTTTATTCTTTACAGAATTGAATGACCAGCAAGCCCACTAGAGGTGATGACCCACCAATGTACACTAATATATATTTATGCTCATGTTTGTTCTTAGATATCAGCTGGCCGACAAGAAAAATCATGGCTGCCCTGCCACTACAGAAAGTACTTGAAATTAAAGGAAAACAAATAACAGCCAAGTTACTTAGCAGCTATAAAAACTACATTATACATTGTATCCTGGATGAGGAATTTGAAGATAATTTGGATGCCATTGACGGACGCACTTGTACGGTAAAGGTGTTACAGGGAACTGGTGACGAAAAATAAGACCAAAGTTAGGCTTCATTCCAACCTCTAACTTTAACCTAGCTCCTACCCCATAATCCCCTCCTGCTTACCCCTGCAGTTAGCTATACTCATCTAGTCTTGTAAAATCAGCCTGAGATGGAGCACCAGAAGTTACATTGCAGCTTCTCTTTTCCTGTCTCATAGAGACCTAGCCTAGGCTATATGAGTAAGGTTGGCTTGTGGTCAGGAGCCAAGTGTTTAAGTCTACATCCCTAGGATATAGGGCCTATTTAAATAAAACCTTTACATTTAAAATAAAAATATACTATTAACCTTATCAGCTTATCTGGACATCTCTTCATCTTCAGAATTTTGAGAAGAAACCAACTGAGAGGATCCACCCCAGGTCTTCAGTTACATGCCTGCTGGCTCCTGGTGCCTGCCCATTGTCTGCTAAGAGCAGATTCATTATTGAAATGACGCGCCTCACCTACCTTACATTTAATAAATCATGCAATTGTCGATTTATATTAAGCTGTTCCCTACTTAACTGTTTTTACTATTGAAGATCACTTACTCATGGGCCTAATGCTCACCTAAGATTTTTACAAGAATAAATGCCCCAGACTTTAAAGGTACACACCAGGAAAAGGTTAAGGTGGACAAAAACCCAGGATTTTAACTATTCTGGGTTTTGGTCCTTTCCCCCAAGGCACCATGATCGGGGGTGCCCTGCTGCGGGAAACCGCCCAGGACGCCGATGCCAACTCACCTCCTCCCGGTCCTACGGCGCATGTGCAGCCGCTTGTCCAATCAGTACGCTCGGAGCCGCTGATGTCACATCGTCTAAGGCTTCGTCTAAGCCAACAGCTCCGAGCGCACTGGCGGCTGCATCCCCCGCTTCCACCTTTCCAGGGTAATTTACAAATGCCTGGCACAGGCTCGCGCCCTGCTAAAGGGATAGCAGGGATATGGCCGCGGCTTGCACATGCGCTGTTAGACCAGAAAGCAAGGTAAGTGTATGGGGTTACCTGGGGGGTTTCACACAGTGGGGCATCCTGGTTTTGGATGCCCCGGGAGCGGGTGGAAATTGATCGGCCCGTGAATCTTTTGGTCCACTTTAAATTAGCCTGCTTGCTGCTCACTTCATGAAGGATGTCATGGGCCATTTCAATTACAGTCACTTTGCCTTTCCTGATGACGATGAACCCTATTTACATTGCCCCCTTCGAGTCTGAGAGCATCGCAGGCATGACTCATGCATGCTAGACTAGGTTAGCGGGAGAGACTTAAAGGATTTTTGGATTTTTGACTTGATAAATACACCTTTTGCACTGGGACCTGAAATTCACCTGACGTTCATCTGGTGCTATGGGGCACTAGAACTTTTTAAATAAACCAATTAGTTTCCTATATACCCGTATGTCTGTAATCCTGAGGTGGGAGTGTTTCTTCTGCCCTTGAGTATAAACTACTGACTACAAATACCAGAATCCTTCCATTGTAGCTCATCAGCAGCTTTGGCTAAGTCAAGCAGCAGTAATTATCTCCCCAGGTGAGAATGCTGCCTCTCTATCTGAATAAGTTGAATTACAGCTAAACAAGTTAAACCTTTTGCATCTACTGTAGCCAATCAGATGATTGGCAAGCTAGAGTGAGGAAGTCTCTGATCTGCACCTTGAGGCCCTGATTTAGGAAACTTGCGCCATCCTGCTCCTGCCAGGCAGAGGGTTCCATTAGTTTCCACCATATTTATGAAGTCCGCGGCAGGGCAGACTGCCAAGTTGCAGCACCCTGGACCTATTTACGACAAATTTACGACAAATTAGGAAATTCAAAGCACGTTCAGAACCTAGAAATGTACTCCCTAAGACTTGACAACCCACTTCCGGGGAAAGCTACATATTAAAGCGGACCTTCAGCATAATTTAATGAAAATGCCCAAACCCTTAAAAAACTATTCCCCAGCATCTAAAATTAATATATTTAACGTTTTTAATCAAGTAGCATCACATACTGAGGAGAGGGGTCAAAAGTGCAGGGGGCGGGGTTATAGCTGTGCTTTGCACAGACAGAGCAGAGCTGGGGTCAGGAAAGTTTATAGAGCTGTACAGTGATTAGCTCAGACATGGGTCCATCAAACTGTATCTACCACTAGCAATGATTAATATGACTTTTCCCATCAGACAATAGTAACGTGGAAGGGGAACAAGATGGTGGCTGTTCAGAAAGGCGAGGTGCCAAATCGTACCTGGAAACAATGGCTGGATGGCAATTTGCTACGAGTGGTGAGTGTCAAAGTCGTCCATTTTACTTACTGTACCAAGACCCACCTCCACCTGTATAAACAAAATTCAAGCTGGAAATGTAAGGGATAACTGTTTGCTGTAGTCAGAGGTCTATGGAGGGCTTGTTTTGCCAAAATCTCTCAGCGAATGGATTTCATGTGATCAAACACATGCATGTTGCTCATAGGCGGAGCTAAACTATTCTGGGCATTACTGGGATCTAGGAAGAATCTTGAGTGCTGAAAATAACAAATGGTTTGCTAATATGAAGTGGCCATTAGGGACCCAGGGTGATTAATGGTAAAGAACATGGGCTCTGGATTGCTAATGGAAAGAAAACTGGCATCCAGGTTGCTAATAGGAAGGACTTAAAGTGGACCAAAAGTGGGTATCATAGACTCCAGGAGCACCCAATTCCCTTGCCCTGGGGCTTGCTGTTTGGAATTCCCTGCTGTGTGAAATACCCCAGTTGCCAACCTCACCAATGACCCCACAGCGCATGCCAGTCCAGCAGCGGCATCACTTGCATCCATCAGGAGCTACCCACCGTAATTGAATGCCTGACATTACCACGGACTGCCGAATGAAGTGAGTGATGCTGCGCACCGATCGTGTATGTGGCTAGGATTCTATTCAGCTTCTCCAGCCGCATATTAATGTGAGTAGCCAGAGAAGCTGATTGGAGGAGGGCCATGCCTACGCTGTAGGCTCATGGAAATGTAACCGAAGTTGGCGACTAGTGGGCTCCACGCAGCAGGGGATACCGACCGATACCGGATACTGATCCCCAGGGGCCAAAAGCATGGCGAAAATCCTGGGTTTTGGGCCAATTTAAAGCAGAATTCCAGTGAACAAAACATCCTGCCACCCTTTCCTGGGGTTGAGGAACTTGAAAGGTCAGCATGCTTGCACACGTAGCTGGGTGCCATTTTTTTTTCCTGGTGCCTTTCTATGGGGCCACACACAAAGTCACACAAAGTGGCATCCCCGGCTCCGGCTTCTCCCCAACTCCAACGGCACTTGTGTGAGCAGAAGCAACTCCCTGCTATACCTTTAGCAGGACGCGCACCCACGCCAGGCATATGTGAGTGGTCAGACCGAGCATGCTCCCTGTTAGTGGGCAGCAGAGGTGCGGCCTCCAGCTCACTCGGGTCCACTCAGTTTAGATGATTCTTAGAGAATCTTGCTTGGGAGCGGATCCGAGCTTGCAGATTGGACGAAAGGCAGTGCACGCAGGACCGGGTAAGGGTGAGTTAGACTGTGTGACCTGGGGGCTTTCATACAATGGGGCATCCCCGATCGGGGTGCCCCAGGGGAACAAACCAAAACCTATGATATTCAAAATCCTGGGCTTTGGTACACTTTAATGGGCGGCAAGCATGCACACGGAGCTGGAAGAGGAGGAGGATGCCACTTTGTATCTTTCTGTGGCTGCCGCATGTGCCCTGGGGATTGGCACTGGACCGTGGCTGAGGTAAGGGTTTTTGCTTTGCAAGGGTGGGGGTTGTTTTTTCCCACTTTAAGTCTTTGTATTACTTGAAGGAGAGAAATAGAGGCCGTGATTACTAATGGGAAGGGGTAGAGGGCCTTAATTACTACTAAGAAGGAATAAGGAGTCCAGATTACTTAATGGGAATGGGGGGGGGGGGGGGGGTCTGGGCTACTAATGGGAAGCTCTACGTTATTAAGAGAAAGAAATAGGGCTAGGTTAGATTACAAAGTCGAGAAGAAAAGGGACTGGATTTCTAATAGTAATTATTAGGGGCTCTGCATTACTAATGGAAATCAATGAGGGGTCTGAAATACTAATGGAAAGGAATAGGGGCTCTGTATTATTCATAGAGAGGAATAGGGGTTTGGGATGGCTAATGTGATGATTATGGCCTCTAGTGAGTAGAAGTAGTCTCTGAATTAACAATAGGAAGGAGCATGGGTTCTAAATTACTAATAGGAAGGAATAGGGAAAAAGGTTCTGTATATGGGCTCTGGATTATTAATGGGAAGCTATAGGGGATCTCGATTACTATTAAGAAGAAATGGGGCTTTAGGATTGCCAGTCAGGTGGGTTAGGAACTCCGGGTTACTAACAAGATACTATGGATGCTCTGGACTACTTACATGAAGGAAATGGGAGGAAGGAATAAGGACTCTGGTTTACTAATTAGAAGTTTTATGGGTCCAGATTACTAATGTCCTTGTTGTGAAATGATTTATTCTCTTTCTGTCCCCAGGAGTTGACCGCCAGAACTGCAGTCTGCACACAAATCTTCCGCAGAGTCTGATAAAGGCAATACCCCCCCCCCCCCCCCCACCTGTTCATTAGCAGATATTGATATTCATCCCCCAAATGTCGCATTAAATGCAAACTGCACCGTATTGAGTAAATGGTAATCCTGTTATCTCACTTATCGCAATCAAATTGTGTTAGGTTTTTGATAGTGAGCTAAAAGAGAAAAAAATATAGGACCAAAGTCTGAAACACATATCTATAAGTGGGAGGCGATGGCTGTTCACATTTTATAGACTATACTCAAGCATTGCACACTCAGACGGTTCTTTTCTGAGCACTTGAGGTAGCACAAGAGATGAACAGCAGATCATTTGTATGCCCCCGTCTACTCAGTAAAAATAATAGGTTTAGCCTGTTTTGTTCTGTATGTGCCATAGGATTGAGTGATTTTATTTCTGAGGAGATGGTCATAATATTGATAAAGATGGATTGATGGATAGATAGCTATGAGACAGATAAATAGATAGATAGATAGATAGATAGATAGATAACAAGTAGATAAATAGATGGATAGATACATAAATGGATGGATAGATAGTTATGAGACAGATAGATAAATAGAAATAAATACAGGTAGTTAAATAAATAAATACAATACAGGTAGATAAATTGACAGATAAATGATTGATTGATTGCTAGAGATGGACAGATAGATATATAGATAGATATATAGATAGATAGATAGATAGATAACAAGTAGATAAATAGATGGATAGATACATAAATGGATGGATAGATAGTTATGAGACAGATAGATAAATAGAAATAAATACAGGTAGTTAAATAAATAAATACAATACAGGTAGATACATTGACAGATAAATGATTGATTGATTGCTAGAGATTGATTAATTAATATATATTGTGGTGATTAGCTCTGGTAGGCGACCGGGTGTCAGCAGTATAGAGTCTGTGTTTATTTCACACAAAACTCCACAAAAGCATATGTCCATACAGGTTACATCACCTTTTCAGGAAACCGCAGCATAAATGATACAGTCAGGCAAACAGCTTTTAGTCCTTGAGCAAAGGTCCTGTTTACAGTCAAATAGGCCTCAGGTCCGCATGAACAGCCTCCACAGGAGATTTCAGCCAGGCTCACAGAGTCTCACTCCCATGTGAGCTCTAGACAAAGGCCAGGCCACAGCTGATTCCCCAGGCTATTTAAACAGCCCGCAAAACCCGGACCTGGGTAGTGGGTTGGAGTCCCACCCTGCTCTACTCCATCCCAGTAAAGCCGTCCCAGGTTAGCCTTTCGGCTATTCTAAATCATCAGCAGCAAACTGCCACCAGCAGCTGATGCTGGAAAACAAGCTATACGGCTTTACTGCACCAATGCCAGGTACATTGGTGCTACATACCTGCCGTCAATAACGGCCCCTTGCACCTTACCACATACCCCCCCCTTTGTTCAACCCTGAGGGGGTGGACACATGCCAAACAATGTGCTCGGGACAGGGCATCCGCATTACCCAATAATCGTCCCGCTCTGTGCTCTACTGTAAACTTGAAGTTTTGTAATGACAAGAACCATCGGGTGACCCTGGCATTTCTGTCCTTAGCCTGGCACATCCACTTGAGGGGAGAGTGGTCCGTAATCAGCCGGAACCTTCTCCCCAGCAAGTAGTAGCGAAGAGACTCCAGGGCCCATTTAATGGCCAAACACTCCCTCTCCACTATACTATACCGGGTCTCCGCGGGTGTTAATTTGCGACTCATGTAGACAACGGGGTGCTCCTCCCCGTTGACTTCCTGAGACAGTACAGCACTGAGACCTACCTCGGAGGCATCGGTCTGCACTATGAACTCCCTCTTAAAGTCGGGTGTCACCAACACTGGAGACCCACACAGGGCAGGCTTCAAAGCAGAGAACGCTTTTTCGGCCTGTTCATTCCACTTCACCATGACAGACTTGCGTCCCTTTAACAGGTCTGTCAATGGTGCCGCTAGGGTGGCAAAATTGGGAATGAACCGCATATAATATCCCACCAACCCCAGAAATGACTTTACCTGGCGGGTGGTGTTAGGCCGGGGCCAGTTACGGATGGCTTCTAGTTTGTTCACCTGGGGCTTGACCACTCCTCGTCCAATCACATAGCCCAGGTATTTTGTTTCTTCTAGGCCTAAAGCACATTTTTTCGGGTTTGCCGTCAACCCAGCCTTCCTGAGGGAATCCACTACGGCCTGGACTTTGGGTAGGTGACTTTCCCAATCCGTGCTATGGATAATTATATCGTACAGATATGCCGAAGCATACCGACGATGTGGCCTGAGGACAATATCCATTAACCTTTGGAATGTAGCGGGAGCGCCGTGTAACCCAAAGGGTAATACCTTGTATTGGAACAGTCCCTCTGGTGTAATAAAGGCTGTTTTCTCCTTGGCAGCCTCAGTCAAGGGCACCTGCCAGTACCCTTTTGTGAGGTCCAAAACCGAAAAGTACCTGGCTTGGCCTAGCTTCTCAATGAGTTCATCTACCCGGGGCATAGGGTAGGCATCAAACTTGGAAACTTCATTAAGTTTGCGGAAATCGTTACAGAACCACAACGTACCATCGGGCTTGGGAATCAAGACTATGGGGCTGGCCCACTCACTCTTTGATTCTTCAATCACGTCTAACCGGAGCATTTGCTGCACTTCCTCCGCGATAGCTTGTCGCCGGGACTCAGGTACCCGCTAAGGCCTCAACCGGACCTTGACCTGAGGTTCCGTGACAACATCATGTTGGATGACCGAAGTGCGCCCAGGGAGTTCTGAAAACACGTCCGTGTTTCTGCTAATAAACTCCCTGGCTTCCTGAGTCTGTTTAGAGGAGAGGTTGTCGCCAGTTTTCACCTCGACTACTGCTTCTCTAATAACAGACCGAGGAATGGGAAGCTCCACCCCCACCATACCTGGTCGGGGACTGTCACCCCCAGGGGTCTCCCTGTCTTTCCACAGTTTCAACAGGTTTACATGGTACACCTGCTCTGGCTTCCTCCGCCCAGGCTGATGTACCTTGTAAGTCACTTCCCCAACTTTTCCAATGACCTCATAGGGACCCTGCCACCTAGCTAGAAATTTACTGTCCACCGTGGGTACCAGAACCACAACTCTGTCACCTGGGTTAAAGTTCCGTACCCTGGCTTGCCGATTATAAATCCTGCTTTGGGCCCGCTGCGCTACCTCCATGTGTTCTCTGACAAGCGGCAAGACGGTCTCTATCCGTTCCTGTAGGTGAGTAACGTACTCTACCACACTTTTGTGGGGTGTGGATTGCTGTTCCCAGGCCTCCTTGGCTATATCCAACAGGCCCCGTGGATGTCGACCGTATAAGAGTTCGAAGGGCGAGAACCCCGTAGAGGCCTGGGGCACCTCTCGCACTGCGAACATCAGATAGGGCAGCAGCAAGTCCCAATTCTTCCCATCCTTGGCGACCACCCTTTTTAACATGGTCTTTAAAGTTTGATTAAACCGTTCTACTAGGCCGTCTGTTTGCGGGTGGTAAACAGATGTCCGCAACTGTTTCACCTGCAGCAGTTTACAGAGCTCTTTCATTACTTTCGACATAAACGGGGTACCTTGATCGGTCAGGACCTCTTTAGGCAGACCTACTCTGGAAAACATTTCCATAAGCTCCTTAGCAATGAGCTTGGCAGAGGTGTGACGCAGGGGCACTGCCTCAGGGTACCGCGTGGCATAGTCCAAGATCACCAGAATATGTTGGTGCCCTCTAGCGGATTTTGGCACTGGACCTACTAGATCCATGGCAATCCGCTCAAAGGGTACCTCAATAACTGGGAGAGGAACTAAGGGACCACGGTAATGAGGCTGAGGGCTGGTCATCTGACATGTTGGGCAGGACTCACAATATCTCTCCACCTCCTTGTACACACTGGGCCAGTAGAATCGTTGTAAAACGTGGTCCAGAGTTTTCTGCTGGCCTAGGTGTCCACCCAGAACATGTTGGTGGGCCAAATCCAACACCAACTTGCGATATGGATTGGGTACCACCTCTTCACGTACCTTGTTTACTCGGTACAACATTTCCTGGTGAACCACAAAGCGAGGAAACTGTAACTCCGCCCCTGGCTGTTGTGGTTCACCTTCCACCTCAAGAACATTCTCCCAGGCCCGAGACAGTGTCGGGTCCTGGTGTTGAGCGGTACCAAAGTTAATTGTGGGGACATGGAGATCTGCCAACTCTGGACCTGTTGCCAACTCTTCCACATCTCCAACCATAACATTTAGTGGGGTTGACTCCCCCTCTTCCATTTTAGGGGCGGGCACCTCTTCCACGGTGCCTCCTGATTCCGGTTCCCAGGGTACCGGGGTCTCCCCTGAGTAGGGCCAGTCTATTGGGGACACACCCGCCTCGCGGGTTTCCGGAACTGCCAACTTGGCCCACAGGGACCTGAACCCTGGAAAATCTCTCCCAATAATCAGTTCATACGGGAGTTTAGCGGCGACAGCGACTTCATGTTTCCAGCTGCCGGAGACGGTGGTGAGAGACACTTGTGCTGTGACATAGTCTCTCAAGTCCCCATGAATGCACAAAACCCCGGTTTTCCGCCCAGTGTACTCATCGGGCAGTACTAAGGCGGGTCTGGCCAGGGTAACCATACTCCCCGAGTCCAAAAGGGCCACAGCCAGGGTGTCTCCCACTTTCACCTGACAGAGGTGACTTTGCCCCACAAGCTCAGGGACACCGGCAGCACACAGCCTCCTGGCATACATGGAAGGGTGGTAACCAAAGTTCACGTCCATGGGCTCCCCCTGGTGGGGACAATTGGCTCTGATATGTCCCGGCTCCTTACATCCCCAACACAACACTTGGGCAGGGACTTTGGGGGGTAGGTCCTGAGGGGGTTTAGGGGACGCCACTCGCCTTAGCTGGGGCGGGGACCTCCGGGGTTTCCCCGAATCCCTCCTCATGGAGCCGCCTTGCACGTTCCTGGTGGCCTCATATCGCTCCACTAGGTCCACCATCCCTAGTGCGTTGTCAGGGGATACCTGGCCAACCCAGTGCTGAAGAGGGTGCGGTAAAGCCCTCCAGAAAATGTCCGCCAGCAAGCGGTCCAACATGGCAGTGGGGCTTAACAACTCCGGCTGCAGCCATTTTTGCAGCAGGTGCAGCAGTTTATAATACTGGGGTCGGGCGGGCTCTGCCGACTGGTAGCTCCACTGATGCACCCGCTGAGCCCGAACCCACACATTCACCCCCAGTCTGGCCAGTATCTCACCCTTCAAAGTCGGGTAGTCAGCGGTCCTCTGGGAGATCAAACAACACCTGCTGGGGTCCAGACGCCAGAAATGGAGCGATGACATCAGCCCACTGGTCATGCGGCAACTTCTCCCTTGCAGCCACCTTTTCAAACACCGCCAGGTAAGTCTCAACGTCATCTGAAGGGGTCATTTTTGTGAGCGCCGAGCGGACAGCTTTCCGGGCATCAGGAATACTTTTGGGCGCACCTGCAGCTTGCTGCGCCATCATATGTTGCAAAAACAGCTGGTTGGTCTCCTGCTGCTGCTTGTTGGCCTCCTGCTGCTGCAGATTCGCCTCCAAGAGCGCTTTCACGACCGCCTCCATTTTGTCTGCAGTCCCAGGTAGCAGCCTGGCAGGTTTAATATAGGACATGCACAAAACAAAAACTTTTTCGTCGGTTGCTCCTAGCAACGGCCTCACTGCTGTGCCCGCATCCGACACTAAATGTGGTGATTAGCTCTGGTAGGCGACCGGGTGTCAGCAGTATAGAGGCGGAGGCAAACAGTTCAAAGTAAAGTCTTGTGTTTATTTCACACAAAAATCCACAAAAGCATATGTCCATACAGGTTACATCACCTTTTCAGGAAACCGCAGCATAAATGATACAGTCAGGCAAACAGCTTTTAGTCCTTGAGCAAAGGTCCTGTTTACAGTCAAATAGGCCTCAGGTCCGCATGAACAGCCTCCACAGGACATTTCAGCCAGGCTCACAGAGTCTCACTCCCATGTGAGCTCTAGACAAAGGCCAGGCCACAGCTGATTCCCCAGGCTATTTAAACAGCCCGCAAAACCCGGACCTGGGTAGTGGGATGGAGTCCCACCCTGCTCTACTCCCTCCCAGTAAAGCCGTCCCAGGGTAGCCTTTCGGCTTTTCTAAATCATCAGCAGAAAACTGCCACCAGCAGCTGATGCTGGAAAACAAGCTATACGGCTTTACTGCACCAATGCCAGGTACATTGGTGCTACATACCTGCCGTCAATAACGGCCCCTTACCACAATATATATATATATATATATATATATATATATATATATATATATATGATATCCAGATAGATATGGGCAGTTGTCTGTGTGTAGGCACTTGGGATGCCACAAATAAGCTATACATAGCTCAGATTTGGTGATGAAGGCCCTCACATGGGTACTAGAGACCAACCAGTATTTTTTCCTGGTAACCCTGTGGGCCAGTCTGAGCCTGGACATGGGACAGATATTTATTACTATTAGTTACATAGATAAATAGACAGATGTGGGATAATTGATAGATAGATAGATAGATAGATAGATAGATAGATAGATAGATAGATAGATATGGAAAACTACATAAATAGATGTTCATATAATACATAGCATTCTTATAAATTGGTTGATAGCTAAATAAGAGATAAATAAATAAAATTATAGATGATAGTTATTATTTGATATAGATAGCTATATGTTTTTTCGAAAACAGATACATAACATAGGGGATAGATAGCTAGATAGATAGAAAACAAAGGGTAAGCAAGATACCAAAGGTAAGCATAGAGAGTCATATAATACATATTAGTTGCACACATAGATAGATAGCATAACAAATGAGATAGATGACCCTGTGTTGGCCATGAGCGGTCTGGTCAGGCAGAGGTGCCCCCCCCCCCCCCCCCCCCCCCCCCCGCTGACCTCTTACATAACGCTGCTGCAGTAACAGATCTGGGTAATGTGGTTAAGCTGCCCCATCAGCAGCTCACACGATGGATAACGAATCATCTGCTTAGGCAGCCCCAGCCCATATAATGACTATCTGGAGCAGAGGACTTTTCCTGGAGATATGATGCCCCTTGAAAGGATAAAAGGGTCCCGAGTAGAAGGTGCTGCATCAGGGCACGTATTGAGGGGTGTACATGACATAAACTTATAATAAACATTATTCATACAAAACCTATACATTTTCTGTTACTACAAACATTGCATCAGTTGGATTACTTGCTCACCTGTTTCTTCAAAATGTTGATTTTCTTGGGCAATGGACACGTTTAGCACTTGGATTGAGTGAAGTCATTGGATAAGGTATTAGTAGATTTACACTATATAATACCTGCAGGAGAGAGCCGAGTATGGTCAGTACAGAATCAGCACTGTACCCAGGCTTGGGGCTTGCATGAGATTAGGGATGCAGGGAATGCATGTACCAAACTGAGGTACAAGCTCACTGGCTTACATTGGATGTGGTTGGAGTCCCCAGGGGCACAATCACAGTGCAATAGTTAGACTTATAATATAATATATAGATATATTAGTTTGTTGGGTGGTGTATCTCTCAGCCCCTAAGTACATATATACAACAAGGGGATCACAGATGCATACCATAGACATATGCAAAAAAGTAAATAGTATTTAGATTTTAAATAAATGCAATCTGGACATCCCCTAATAAAGAGGTTATCACTATGACGGTAACACTTTCCAAGGGATAATATCTTATAAAGGTAGGAGAGTCCGACAAAAAGGGATTTTGCTTAACACATATGTAACAAAAATAAAGTTACATTATATGCACAATTGGAAAGCTGATGAGCAGGTTGCTTTTAAGTTCCTGTCCAGGACACAAACTTCCTCCCACCTTACCCCCCCTTCGGAACAGTCAGGACAGTTTTCCAGGCAAAATAGCACTTCATAGTGTGGAATGGAAAAAATTCTGCCCCCCTCCTCATCCATCCTGTGGTGCTGCTGCTGTCCCATACATGCATCTACTTTAGCAGCAGGTAGTGCTCCATCCACATGACTGATCCCAAGATGTGGGGGATGAGAGCCATGTCTTATGGCCTGCACTACTAACAGTGGCCCTGACTCATTTGGTAAAAAAACAGGATGGCTGGGATACAGATCATCCTCCCGTAGAAACAGCCCTGTAAAAAATATCTTATGTAATATAAGCACATACATTTTTGGGTCGTGGCTGAGCTGAGCTGGGAGCAGTCTTATAAGTGCTTGAGCATGCTCTGCTGCGGTCAGAGCCAGTAGCAGGACCACTGTGGCTTGCCGCGTTACTTGAAATTTTTAACATTTTTAATTTTGAATGCATAGATGGCCATAGTATGCTTGTGCGCACATAGGAATTTGTCCATTTAACCCATCCGTGCAGTGAGTGTACACATGCCCAGAGCGGTGGGCTGCCCTAATTACGGCGCCCGGGGAGCAGTTGGGGGGGTTAGGTGCCTTGCTCAAGAGCACTTCAGTCATGTCCAAGAACCGGGATTCGAGCCTGCCACCCTCCCGTCACAAGTATGCTCCCTTACCTCTAGGCCACAACTGCCCCTGTACTGAGAGCTCCAAGGGACAGAGTGGTCCTTAGACCATTTTTTGTGTGGTCCTGGAGGAATGAAATTGAACGGAGGGGCAACATTTCCAGCCCTGTTAGGGCTTCTGCTAGGGCTGCAGAATATAGAGGAGAGGCACATGGGACAGACATCAGGTAAACTGCTTACGGCCTAAAGTTAAATGTGGCTGATCCACCCCCCCCCCCTCGGGCCCTGCTTACCTTTTGGATGTCACCGCCTGGTGCAGCGTCATCTGGCTGCTTCAGGGCCCGATTCTGTCCCCATCGCCACTTTAGCCATTTCTGCTTGACAGCACGGATCTAGCTGTGCTCTTGAAAAGTCCTGTGCCGCTCTGTGAAGGCTTGCGGCTTTTCGGTAGGCTCCCTTGCATAGCATTCATGTGGTCAGGTGTGAGATCAGGGGACGCGCACAGTGCCTGATGGGATGCAAGATGGCACTGCCCATCGGGAGGTCATCTGGAATCCGAGGGACCCAGAAGATATACATCTCCAAGTTCACAGTATGGAAATTGCAATCCACAGCAGAAAAAGAACTTTCAAATATAATAACAAATATATAAATTTATTTACAGCTGCACTATCTGGCCCCTTCAGGGTAAATAAAAGAGGGCTATACTACGAAATCCCTAATTCAGGGGTAGACTGTCTATCCACATACAACATCTCCACCACTTACTATGGACGATTAGGGAATGTTATATAGATAAATGAGCCAATGGGGCCTAATTGAAGAAGTGGTATTTTTTGGTATTATATTTACAAGTAGTTTTTGCTAATAATTAGTGATGAGACGAAGTATGGTCTATCCGGAATGCAAGAACTCGGGCCGGATGGTCCCCCAATATCCAGCAATCGGTAGACCCGAATGCTGAATACTATAGCTTGTATAGAATAGAAGTCCCTTGGACTTGGACCCCTTAACAGTTAACACTTACTGTGTCTTGCTCATCTGCCTCTTCTCAGTTGGTCTGCTGGTTCAGGGCTTTCTCCTGTTTCGGCAGGCTGCCATTTTCTTACAGCTGGGGAGCTGCTATTTCTGCCGCTCCACCAGCATCTTAAGTGAGGGGGTAATGGCAAGCTACCGGGGGGGGGGGGAAGCATTCATATATGACCATCTAAGTCACTGGAGGGGAGGGTATTTCCTGGTGGTATCCTCCTCCACGCCCCTCCCCCAGTGACGTAGACGGTCCCATTGGGGATGGGGGGTCCACATCGGCTCCACCTCTGGTATATAAAAGCTTCCCTCTCATGCGTCCTGCCATTACCCTTTGCTTTAACTAAGGTAGAGGGAGGGGGGACACCACATGCCGGGAGAAGGCAGGGAAAACAAGGAGTGAGTGGGGTAATTATAGTTAAAATTATTAAGGCATTTTTGTGTTCTTTTTCTCACCTTAATCCTTGTAAACTGGTAAGGGGTCCAAGGGTTTAAAAAATACCCACAAATGTATTAAACTAATTTTAACTGAACTTACCCCACCCCCTCCTTCATTCATCATGCCGTCCCTTCCGAACCCAATGGCAGCAGCTGCTATTACCGCTGTTCTGCCTGCATCTGTTGTGAGGAGGTCCCTTCTCCCTCTACCAAAGCTAATGATTGGCCGTTGGGGAGGCAAGATTTTATACCACAGAGGTAACCCTATACCAGTTCAAAGGATAGTGCTGGCCGGTGTGCCAGATGATTTGATCTGGATCATGCCAGCATCCAGGCTAGGGCAAACCAGACCAAATTGGCAAGATCCAGGTAGACTCTAGGTTCGTGCCAGATGCAAAGCCTATGACTAATCATCAGTACTGACAGTCCAACGGCACATGTGCGATCAGTGGTCGCATCCCCGCTATATCTTTAGCACGGCATTTCTGTATGGCCGGAGCGGGCACGCTTCCTGTTAAAGTGGACCAACACCCAGGGGTAAGATTCCCGGGCCACGGGGCATCCGAAATCGGGATGCCCCGCTGTGTGAAACCCCGCAGGATGCCCAGAAACCTTACCTTATCCCCGTTCCAACGGCGCATGCGCGAGCCGCGGCCGCATCTCACGCTTCTCTGTAGCAGGGCGCGCACCCACGCCGGCCGTTTGTGAATGCCCGCCGCGGGCGCGCTCCCTGTTAGAGGGAAGCACGAGATGCGGCCTCCAGCGTGCTCAGAGCCGCTGTGGTTGTCAATAGTCAAAATCCTGGGTGTTGGTCCACTTTAAAGGGTAGCGTTGGATGCAGCTTCCAGCACACTCAGTTCCGAACGGAAGCCCGCTGACTAGACGAGAGGCTGTGCAAGTGCCGTAGGACCGAGGAAGGGTGAGTAAGATCGGGCGATCTGAGGGGGGGGGGGGTTCACACTGAGGGGCATCCCTGATTGGGGTGCCCGGGGGACAAAGACCAAAACCCAGTATATTCAAAATCCTGGGTTTTGGTCCACTTTAAAGTGACTGGCAAGTCAAAAGTATAGTCATGTAGCTTACCTTTCATTGAGTGGCTCCATGCTGCCCTTCCTCTCCTTTCTGTTTCCATAGTGAGGAAAATAACTTCCTCATTCTGGTTCCCTTCACCATCCCATTAATGTGGTCCACCAATCAACCTCCAGGGGACTAAAACTGGAAACACCCCCACTCTCTGCCTAGACGTTCTGAGTGGCTGTCTCTCTCTGCAGCTATGAAACCCCGTCCTCCTCTCTGATTTCCTGCAGCATCTCTCACCCACTTTATCTGATCACACTATGTGCTGGCAATAATAACTAGACGCACACCAATGCACTTATTTTTTTTTTACTATGATATAGAGCAGTCTCAACCACACATGTTAGAGAGTGCCTGTTATGAATATTTAAAGCACACATAGTTTGTACTTCTTGTACATCACTGTTGCCACATCCACTGTTTTTCCCAAGGCAATGAGACAACAATCAGGCTTGCCTCTACTATAACTTTAAGGGCCCATGGGGGGGGCACTCCCCAGCTCATAATCTTATGATAGTGATGCAGGGGGCCAAGGGTTTCCTATGTTGCAGGACTTGCTCCATTGCACAAATAATAATCCAGCCCTGTCCAGGTCTTTCACCTAGAAATTGAGGGTCTGCACAAGCAAGAATTGATTCCCTGGTACCAACGTGATCAAAGTCTGTAGCAAGGGATCGTTGGCTGGCAGCAAAGATTGGTAATTGAGAACCATGCAGCAAGCACAGTAGGCAGGCAGAAAGAAGCATAGTCAGAAACCCAGTGGAAGTTTTGGCAACGGCCAACGGGTAAGCAAAGTCAAAGGTCTAAGGCATCTCGGAAACAGAAAAACGGCAAAGCAGGGTCCTAAGATTTCCAGTGGCATCCTGGTGCCTCAGCCTCCTATTTAAAGGAATCTGTACATGCTGTGTTATCCATGCATTGTGCGCAGAAGTTTGCACATGAGCACTGTGGCCAGCAGTATGCAAACCCTCTCCTCTGGCCCCATGACACGCTTCTTAATATATATATATATATATATATATATATATATATATATTTTTTTTTTTTTTTTACTTTCCTATATTCTCTCCAACTGTGACATGTTTTCCTAATTATTTATTTTTCCTCTTTCTAGTTTTTCAGACCCTTCCCAGTTTAGGTTTTCCTCTTCCTACACCTACCTCCATCATCACTATTAGCAGCATTTTTTGATTATGGCCACAAATAATCAAGCAATAATAAAGGTACAATATGAATGCAGAGTGGCACACGTGTAAACACTGCCCATGGCAACGTAATGGTTAATGTTGTGATGACAGTTGCTATAATCGGAGATTATATTTCAGTGTGGGATGGGTCACACCTAATGGGGATTAACGTGGATTTTAATGGGAGAATAGGGAGCGAGCAAAAACAAGTGCCTGAGTGGATGTAGACCGGGACTGACCCTGAGGATGAATTAGAAGAAACTGGAAAGCTAAAAAGAAAATCATAATAGATTGCACAGGGGAACCAGCATGGCTGAGGAATTAAATGGCAGGTTCGAGTTGGTGTCACAAGAAAACCTGGAGGAATATCTCAAAGCGCTAAGTAAGGAAAACGCAAATAGTTTCGTAGATGACTTATGCAGTGCAGGACATGGTTTGTAATTCTGTCCATTTTTTTATTGGGTAAAAAAGCAATTTTCCATTGTGTTGATAACATTTATTGATCATGTATGTATACCCTTTCTCGTACCCCCGTCCTTTATTTTATCACTACCCCTTTTCTTTTCTTCGGTATCTCTACCCAGCCCTGTAGCCTTGTTTTCCTATTTTTCTACATTATTTCCTGCTCTACATTTCCAACTTCCTTCCCTTTGTAGTAACCCCCTTTTCTGTACCCTCCTTTGCCTCTCCTTGCTTCTTTTTTAGGGATTGTCCTAAGTGTAAAACAAATCACTGCTTACCTTCCACGTAGGGCATTCAACTGAATAAAGCTGCTGAAGCTGAGATTTAGCTCCCTTTCTTTAACCAAGCAACTGGATTTTATTTATGCATGGCCATGTATTTTTTACTGTAAGAGGTGGATCTATTTCTACCCCTCTTGCATTAGACTGAGTGGGACACACCAACGTATGTGTCTTCAGGGGACTTATTTATTAACTTGTCTATCTCTTCTGTGCTTTTGAGCTCAATTAACATTTGACTAGCAGTCAGAAAGAAGAGAATTATTTTTTATGCTGGTGAGTGAGAGGCAGATACACAGACAAACAAACACATCCCCCCCCCCTGCTTCACAGACCTTTTTGGGTCAATCCCAGAGTTTCTTAAACAGACAGACTTAGGACGTTCCAGCCATGCTGCAGAACAGGAGCGGTGAAATCAACAACATCTTAGACTGGCAGAATCAACTTTCAAGGCGGTAAGACACTGATACTGTAAATGTGGTCAGCCTTTACTGTTTCTATAAGACTACTTCTTAGGCGCAAGCTCCCTCTAGTGTTCCCTGTGCAATATAATCACAGATGTATTGCCAGACACTGGACACTAAGGGCAGCAAAGAGAAACAGGAAGAAAAAAGGGCAGGAGCGCAAACACCCACAGCTCCCACCTCTGCGTGTTTCTACAGTTTACCAAACTGGCATTCCTAGCTTCGGGTTTTCTTGCCTCTGAACACTCCACATTTACAAGCATAAGTATTATATGCCCTTATTTTTCTATCATTCAATGTTCCAGAAGTATTTACCCCAATGCATAATGGTACCAGAGGGGATTTAAAAGAAAATGTATTGGGGAATAAATAGTGATACAGAAGGGGGACTTGCAATATTTAGGGCAAAATAAAAGATTTAAAAAAAAAAGAGCTAAAATCTATTAGGCTATTATATTATCTATTCTCACCTATGCACTCCGTTGGGCAGCACATTCATAGCTCAAATGAAAATGCTGCCCGTCAATGGACCAGTTCACATATATACTCTGATTATATATGTGTGAACTGGCCAATTATGATGGGCAGCCTTTTCCCATACATTGTGACTGCATTGCCAAATGCAGCGCGAGAGGATAGAGGAGAATAGAGCCTAATAGATTAATATCTCCTCCTTCCACAAAATCTTTGATTTTGCCCTAGACAGGAGGTGAAAAGCTTACAACCTATCAGTGTATGAGGATGCAGCAGAAAGTGGTTACAATCTATTAGGGAAAAGGGGGGCAGGAGGGGAACAGCTTAAAATCTATTAGGGTAAAGGGGGGGGGCAGGGGGGAAGAGCTTACAACCTATCAGGATATAAGGGAGGATACAGATGGTAGAGGAGCATACACTTTATCAGGATATAAGGAAGAATACAGCAGAAAGTGTGTATTAGGGTATAAGAGAGGATACAGAAGGAGGAGCTTACGGTCTAGTAAGGAATAATAGAGGTTACAAAAGGGGAAAGAGTTTACAATTCATTAGGGGAAGAGGGAGGGTACTGAAGCAGAAAGAGGAGGAGGATGGAGAAGGGGGGACAGATTACAAATTACAATATATTAGGGTATGGGGGGGCACAGAAGAAGAAAGAGCTTACAATCGATTAGGATACTGAATAAGGGAGGATTACACATTTGGAAGAGTTTACAACCTATTGAAATATAAAGATACAAAAAGGAGCTTACAATCGATTATGGTGGATACAGAGCTCAGAACTCCTTAATAAACTCCTAGTTCCTAAGCATAACCTTATCCCTAAACTTTAGCAGACATTCTGGGCAAAATGTTAACTTAACCTGTTTTCTGCTCTTGCCGTGTTGTCTGTGGGAGGGCTGCATCATTCATTTGTTAATAAGCCCTAGTGAGCTTGCACCCTTATGTTTATGCATTGTTACTGTCTGACTGTGATGGTTTCTGGGAAGTGTAATTCTTTGAGGGGACTGTTTATGATCATTCAGTTCAATAGTGGTTATCAGGCAATACAAAGGGCTGGTGAATGAATGAGGCAGAAAAAATATTTTTGTTAGATCACCGCGCTAAACTTAAAAATACAATTCCAAAATACCGCACTTTACAATGTGCAACTGCTCAACGTGCAAAAACCTGAATATCCAGCATATATATATTCTATATGTTCTAAATGAATGAGGCAGGCCCTGACACCCAGCATGGGGCGAGCAGAATGCAGGCTCATTTAGCTCTTTGACTAGAATGGGAGTTATGGAGGGTTTTGTTCTGCTTTAAGATACTGGCCCTGCAGCCTAAGGGTATGCCATGCATCCCTATAGGAGGCTTCAGTTACAAGCTTTAGTTTTAGTAAGTTGTTGTACCGTGTTAGCCATTGATGTAAGCAGGAAATCCAAGGTTAAGGTAATACCATTTATTGGCTAAATCATTTAGATTGAAAATGCAAGCTTTCGAAGCTGTTCAAGCTTCTTCTTCAGGCATAATACAGATCTGTAACTTAGACACACATTTATACAAAAAACTACAAAGGAGTGACAATTGTTTTTACACTGACACACAGTGTGTGTGCAAGGTACCTGCAGGAATACAACCTACCTGCAGATGAGATCACCGAAATAATTCATTTCATCCTGACCCACAATTACTTCTGTTTCGGCCAAGATCTATACCTGCAGCAGATGGGTGTGGCAATGGGCTCAAGATTTGCACCACAATATGCATATGAAATGTATTCATGGCAAAACTGGAAGAGGAGTTCCTATCACAATGCGCCACTAAACCAATAGCCTATTTTCGCTACATTGATGACATCCTAATCATCTGGTCTGCAAGCCAGGAAGACCTCATTGACTTCCACATGAATTTTAACGACTTCCATCCCACAATACGTTTGAAACTCACCCATTCACCAACAGAAATCAATTTCCTTGACACCACCATACGTGTTGAGGGAAAGGCCCTACAAACATCCATCTACCGGAAACCCACAGACCGACCTACATACCTTAACCATAACAGCTTCCACCCAAACCACACCAAGAGGTCCATCGTATTCAGCCAGGGAATAAGATACAACAGAATCTGTTCTGATACCATGGACAGAAACGCACATATGGACAATCTAAAAAGGGACTTTATTAGGCAGGGCTACAAACCATCAGAAACAGAGGCCCAGTTACAAAAAGCACTCCACATCCCCAGAGACAGACTCCTGCAGTACAAAGAATCCCAAAAGAAGAACAGTGTTCCTCTGGTTGTCACATACAATCCACGTCTGGAGATTCTAAGGAAAATTGCGAAGGAGCTCCAACCCCTTTTACACAGGAATGAGAGACTTTCTGAGATTTTCCCAGATCCTCCTCTGTTGGCATACAGACAACCTCCCAACCTCAGAAAACTCATTGTGAGGAGCTCCCTAAGTGACCCAGCACAAAATGGGACATGGCCTTGCCTGCAGAAAAGGTGTGAAACCTGCGCACACATCTACACCACTGACAGAATAAAGACACCAGGTATGCAACATGATTACAAAGTACAGGGTAATTTTACATGCAAATCCTCTAATGTAGTATACCTGATCATGTGTGTGCAGTGCCCCTCAGCATGTTACATCGGGCAGACAGGACGAGCACTAAGAAAGCGACTGAATCTGCACAGGTTCACAATCAAAAATAATAAAACTGATGTGCCTGTTGCAGCCCATTTCTGCAGACCAGGCCATGGACTATGTGACCTCAAACTCACAGTGCTTAAGGGGGGTTTCCGCTCACAAAAGGAGAGATTGGAATGGGAGTGCAGATGCATCCAAATCTTTAAATCGATGGACTGTGGGCTAAACAGGGACAATAATTTTATGTGTCATTATGACATGAATTGAATAGACAAGACTCATCACAAGGTCTGATATTAAACAGACTGTCTGGCCTGGTGTGAGAGCAATAAAAATTCCACACACTTTCTCTCCCCCTCTCATTCTTATCAGCCCACCATTAATTGTTATAATCCCCCTGATTCTTATCTCACAGTATACGATTTTACGACTTAGCTATTTTTCATGTGTGTCAGTGTAAAAACAATTGTCACTCCTTTGTAGTTTTTTGTATAAATGTGTGTCTAAGTTACAGATCTGTATTATGCCTGAAGGAGAAGCTTGAACAGCTTCGAAAGCTTGCATTTTCAATCTAAATGAGTTAGCCAATAAATGGTATTACCTTAACCTTGGATTTCAGGCTTTAGTTTTAGAAATATTAATAGTATTTGCCAGGTGGGCTCTCAAAAGGAATGCAGAATCACCACAGTGGTCATGCACTAAGAGGTTTGCTTATGTGTTGTTATCTTAGTCATTATACTTTGGTAAAGCGGATTAAAACCCTTTTTTATGCAGCAACGGCGATCATAGCAGTGTGGGAGTGGCCCAGTAAAGGTGAGATTACTGGCAACCCCAGGGGTTTCACCCAGTGGAGCATCCCACTATGGGGGGCAGGCTGGGGACAGGCTAGCAGCTGGCTCTGGAATATTTTAGATTCCAGGGCACAGAGCATGAGTTTTAATCCGCTTCAACATTGAGTATTTTAGCCTATTTTTGTCTAGTTTTGGCTTCATGATTGGGGTTGGAGTCTTCTCCCGGGCTTTATTAAATCTGCATCAGATCTTCCTCCAGGATTGCCTTGTATGGTGCTGCATTCTATGTACCTCCTACCCTGCAAAAGAATGCTGCCACAATTTTTCTGATAATGGACAGTGTAACATGATTGGTCAAATTTGGTGTCATCAGACCACAGAATCCTTTTCTAGCTGACTTGTGTGTGATGTCACAACATGGGAAGACTTTGCTTACAATAGGTCTACAATTTTTTTCTTTTTTCTTTTAACATGTAGCCACTAGGGGCAGCACTAGCTGAAACAGTAAAATGAAGGTATGAAAATTAAAATACATTTTATTTTGAGATATAGAGGGTGTGAGGAATAGGGCAAATATTACATTGCATTTTATCGCTGATGCCCAACATCGCCCTTTAAGATTCTCTGTTCTTAGCAAATGTCTGCCATTACGAGGCCAGCAGGAAAAGGAAGTCCATATATGGGCAAAGGAAAGGCAGTTTGAGCTTCAAAGCCCGCCTGCTGCTCTCCTCGCAGCTGATTCTCACACCTCCAGCCTGGGGAGAATCCAGTGGGTCTGCAGCTAGGTGGACCCCTGGCTGTGAATTTGTCACATCAAAAGATGAGGGCCGCAGACAAGCGGCACCAACACAAATCGGACCATAGCTGCGCCCCCATGTGTCCCAGCACCAAGCCAGGTACAGAATCAGAACCGGCTCACAAAACCGCACATGGAGGTAAGTTTCACCGGGCTTGACAATAAAGGAAAACCAGGAAAATGGAGATCTAAGCTTCTGACTCACTTTAGACCCCATTTCTGGACTCATCAGATGACCGGCATCCATCCCAATCATTTGGTGCCGTATCCAAAGCCATACGACCCCCCTGCCCAAAGTTATAACCCCTAAAGTGTTTTAGGGGCTAAAGCACGCTCCAGAACAGTGGGAGGTGACAACCCGTCCCACAGATGGGAGCGGGTGGAGGGAAGAGACCTGCTTAAAGGTAGGCCAAGGGGATGAGAACATTGTCACTTATCTGGAGAGGCCACGGTTCACACGTACTGGAGGTGTCCATCCACCCAGCTTGCCACTTACCTCTTGTGGGAGCTCTCATCACCACTACTCTGCAAACTGCATATTAAGGTAACTGACCATTGTCTCTCTGTGTAACTCACTGTATCCTGTAAAATTCTCAGAACAGCATTTATATCATTTCATATTCCATCATAGCCAAATGTTTGTTATCACTGCCTAGTGTGCTTATAGCATTAAACTTAAATTTAACTTGAGCGATCTGTTTGCCTTAAGCCAAGAATATGTGTGTCCGCAGGCTTCGGGCCTGGTATTCCTGACAGGAGGGCGCGGACAAGTGTTTTGTGGAATGTGGTCTGTGTGTCCAGAGGTCCCTGGTTTATAGTGGGATCATGTGACCCGCAGTTCCCTGACAGGGGGGTTACTCTGAAACATCTTGAGTTTCTCCAAAATGAATTAAAACCTTGTGTTTTCATTTCAGACATTAATGTGGCATTGAGGAAGATTGTGCTCCTCCTGAAACCAGAGAAAGAGTTTGTGGTGGAGGGGAAGCACATGATTGTTAAGATGCTCAGTACCTTCAGGAATTACATCATGGATTTCACACTGGGAGAGGAATTCGATGAAGACCTGGGCCCCGTGGATGGGCGCAAGTGTAAGGTCTGTGTACCAGAGGAGACTGCTTAGAGTTCCTTGACAATCTGGCCTGATCTCTAAACCAGAAAGAAGAGTTTAGTGTTTTATCATATTAAAACCTCTTGATACCAGTAATATTGTGTTGTACCATATAAATAGTAGAAAACATTAGGGATCTTTGTACAGGCAAGCATAAAATGTTACATTGTGTGTATGCAGACACATATAAACAATCATTTATAAATAAATATAATAATAATAGTAATATGGGCAATTGTCCACTCTAGGCATTATATTTTATATAGAAAATAGTCCACTGGCCACCAATGATCTGTGCATTATATATTATATAGACAGTAGTCCACTGGCCACCAATGATCTGGTCTTTATTTATTATATGGCCAATAGTTCACTCTAGGCATCATAGATTATATGGACACTAATCCTCTGGCCTCCAATGATCTGGTCATTATATATTATATGGTCAATAGTGATCTGGTCACCAATGATTGGGGTATTATACAGTGTATAATATGGTAATAGTCCACTGGCCACCAATAATCTGGGCAATATATACTATATGAGCAATAGTCATCTGGATACCATTGATATGGGTCTCATTATATGTGGGCAACAGTCTACTTACCATCAGTAGTCTCTAGGCATTACATGTAAAAATGAAAAAAAAAAACATCTAATCTGCCTGTATATAAGGTGTGTCTCTGCTGCTGCCGCTGTCACTGATTTCTTAGGGGGAAAAAGACAATAACAATGATGTGGTATATTTTTGGTTGCGGGGCCCCGGAATAGAGCTTTGTTGTTGACGCCTCTGGGATTTAGCACAGTATGACGCCGACACAGAGGCAGTGTTTTAAATGATTCTCTTTTTACAGGGGAGAAAAACAACACGTAGATATATTGATAAAAATACCAGGCCTGCGCCGCTCCCCATCCCTCAATCGATATAAAGCCTGCAGCGCTGCAGCCTGTATCTCTTGCATTAGACTGACACCTCCTGGACACATTGCAAACAACAAGAAGAGTCGAACAATGGGTGGACCGTTTTCAGAACCTTCAAAACCTTGCGTTCTAAGCTGGCATCTGCCGGCACTGGTACATCCAGCTTGTAAAATCACCAGTTTGCCCCCTTTATCCCCTCTGCCTGAAAAATCAGAAAAAGCTGATGGCCTGCCTCTGCCATTCATGCTGAAAAAAATATAGATGAGTGACATTAACCCAGGCATGGTTCCTGTTTACTTGGATAAAACAGGGCCCATAAGGGAACAGGGGCATCCCCTTGTTGGCCCATAAACACATCCCCAAAAGCGTCCCCATATGCTACAGCTTGACAAAATAGGAATGATTCAGCACCGTGAGCATTTTATTTACTCACGAGTTTTGTGAGTAAACACTTTTTCTCATGAGTTTTTTGATGCAGTTCAGCACTATATTTAGCTGTGCAATGTTTTAAACATTTGCACAGCTATATATGATGTTGAATTGCACCAATGGAAAATCTTGTGCGGGAAAGACCTAAAATATAAGTATTAATTTTATGTAACTACAAGGTGGAGCCCTGGAGTCAGTTCTACATGATCTTTGAAGATGATGAGAGCCCAAGGAAAGAGACAGGGGGACACTCCACAGGGCATAATCCTGAAGGGTATACAGGCTAGTATCAGAATGGCTGGGGACCCATGCCTTTTAATTTAACTTGTACCAACATGTTTTTATACAAGTTGGGTATTGGCTGCACCTGTAATTCAACACAATGACAGTACAGAGAGGCATCCCAAATGTCAGTGTCCCCTGTGCAAATACCCCCCTGCAAGTACTGTTCTCCTTACCATGTGCTGTCTCCCTTGGGCCCCATCATTGGTCACCAGTGGTCTTTTGGCGGAAGAGGGCTCAGAGAAACGTGACTACTGGCGGCCAATTACAATTCAGTTGGGGGCGGTGGTTTGGAGAAGGTAGAAATCCAGGACTAGGAGAGGATGTATGCGGGTGGGGGTGGCATCGGCAATTGGGTCCCCCCATTTTCTTTCAAATGGGTGTTGGATCACATTAACTAGAGGGATATCCAAAAACAAGATTCCCCAGGGGTGGGAGTGTGAGTGGAGTACCACTTAACTATAAAAGAATGGGATCATCTGACATTAAGTTTACTTGCCTTGGCAGTCACTTTAAAATCAGTTGACCAATCCTGACTTTGTAGTAGGCTCACTTTAAAGAAAATCATTTGATACCTCTCTTCTTACTGTGCCTATTTCTTTTCATCAGACAACAGTCACTTGGGAGGGGAACAAGCTGGTGTGCGTCCAGAAAGGTGAAGTGCCAAATCGTGGCTGGATCCAATGGCTGGAGGGAGACGTTCTACATGTGGTGAGGTTAAACCTATGGAAGACATTAATATAATCTGTAGGAACTAAGACCAGACTGCTCTCCTGAGCCAGGTCAATGGCTTGTAAGGTCATGCAGGAGAGGAATCATGTCAACCAATTATAAATGGCCTTACTCCATGCTACAGACTAGCAATGGCAGCCTCTTAGCAGCCCTTCTGGTCTGCTAAGGGTTAATGCACTGAGATAACAGGCACATAAAAGGAGTTATTATTCTCAATTTTACAGATTAGGGAAGGGGTCCTTGAACTAAGGCTCGCAGCCGGATACAGCCTTTCTAGGTGCGATTAGGTCAGAATCCGAAGACAGAGAGAGCCCAGAGTGGCATCAGGCCCCAGCAGAGACTTTGTAGTCCCTAGTTTGGGGACAGCACTTGTTTCTGGAAGGAGCACCACAGAACTAGTTTTTTCTTTTCCCTATGGGCCATTAGTGAGAAAGGGCAGGGGTAAGCAAAGCTTGGGGCTGGATCCTACATTCCCAAAGCAAAGCTTTGGGAACCCGAACCCCACTAGCACTGCAGATGGACCAGCAGGTGAACCTTGCAGACTGCGTAACTGTCTAACCCCCTTCCCTAGTTGCTGACCTGTCACTCCTCTCTTCTCCCCAGTTGCCGACCCAACCCCTGCCCAGCCTATAGTCTGGCTTCCCAACAGTCTGAGGGATCATGAACTTGCCCTCTGTTTAACAGGTTTGAGAACCCCTGGTCAGGACCGTATTTGGTGTTCCTGCTGCCCTAGGCACTTCAAGTACTGGCACCCCCTTTTGTTAAATAACATTGAGCAGGGCCAGGTGTATACGGGCCCTTGGACGGTAGAGTATCAGTGGGCCCCTTGTGGTGTGGTATGACAAAGAATAGAAGGAAGATGTAACGAAATAAAAAATAAATGCAAATAAACAAAAAACAAAAGCACAGAATGAATGACAGAAACAAAGAAAGAGAATGAATGCATGACAGAAACAAAGAAAGAATAAACAGAAAAACAGGGAAAAAAGCTGGTAAGAAAGAATAGAAGGACTGACAGAAATGACTAAAGTGAATAACAGAAAAAATAAAACGAAAGAAAGGGAATGGCATAACAGATGAAAGAAACAAATAATAGATAGAAAGAAAGAAAAAGACAAGAAGGAAAGAACAGAATAGCACCAAAGAAACAAAGAATAGAAGAACTGACAAAGACAGAGGCTCTCCCAATGGCCAATTTGCCCCTAGCTGACAGTTCTTAGTCCTGGTTACTGCACAGCCCTGGATAGGGGTGGCCCAGGGAAGAGGGAATGAGATGGGCCCTCCCAATGTGCAGCGGTTATGGCTCCTGCCTGAGCATGCCCAGTGCTGACGCCTGCCCGGACATTGTGGTCTGCAAATATAAAAAATGTGTAGAGAGGTGAAATTTCGAGGGGCGAAATGCAGAGGAGCATGCGCTTGTATTATATATTATTGACACACAGGAGTCACAGCAATAAAAGAGAGAATGAGACTGCACTGTGGTGGTGAATTTGTAAGGAGGCATTAAAGTGGACCAACACCCAGGATTTTCATTATCCTGGGTTTTGGTCCACCTCCGCGCGGCACCCCGATCGGGGGTGCCCCGCTGTGTGAAACCCCCCAGAATGGCAGAAAAAACTCACCTCACCCCGCTCCTACGGCGCATGCGCGGGCCTCGTCCAATCAGCGAGCTCAGAGCCGCTGTGGTATGTACGTACAACGGAAGGACAACCACAGCGGCTCCGAGCGCGCTGGTGGGCGCATCTTGCGCTTTCCTCTAACAGGGTGCGCGCCCTGCTATAGAGAAGCGTGGCCCACGCATGCGCCGTTGGAACGGGAGTAAGGTAAGGTGAATGGGGCGTCCTGGGGGGTTTCACACAGCGGGGCATACCGATTTCGGATGCCCCGCAGGGAGGGATCTGATCGGCCCGGGAATCTTATAGATTCCCGGGCCGATCAGCCTGGGTGTTGGTCCACTTTAACATGCCAACACTTTTTTTTTTACTATAGCAGTAATGTCAGAGCCACCCCCCCCCTTCCCCCATGCAGGTGGCCACCCTAGGCCCAGGCCTAGGTTTGCCTAATGGTAAATACAGCCCTGGTCTAGGGGTTAAAACGATGAATAGACAGGTGATCTCCAATATAACACATCCACTTTAGAACATAGCAGAGGACTGAGCCCTGTTCCCCAAAACCATTGTTGGTCTCCTCGATAGATATGGAAGATTTAACACTACCAAAGTGATACCCATTCATAACCTAGGGAACATAGTTGAACTGATGAAGACAGATGCTTAGTTCCATGCTGCCACTAGAATGAGCTTGGTGAAAGCCCACATGCTAGCCATGTTTCTGACTCCACAGAACCCTCACTTGAGGCAACTTTCTATATTGAATGAGAAGTAGAAGGAATATTCCCTCTATCTGATTGAATTTAAATTTCTCTCACCAGGAACTAACAGCACGGGATGCCGTCTGCACACAAACCTTCCGAAGGGTCTGAAGACGAAGACCCAAGTTTTGTCCCTACATTTTGTTACCTGGCCCATTATCTCCTGAATTGCCTATTAAAGACAAAGATCACCTTATATTGTCAATCTTCTGTTTTTCTCATACATATCATGTCAAGCCTAGGCGTGCAGTTATGGTGGGTGCTGAAGAGGAATTGAGGTCTCTTGGTGTGGGGACCATGTCAAGGAAAGCTTAAAGTGATGCCAGCCGAGGGATTAACATATAGGCATAGTCAAAAGCTGGGTCAAAGCAGATCTGAAGCTAAGCCATGACTGATAACAAAAAAAAAGCCTGAGGAAGAACAGACAAGGACCAGATGCAGATAATGGGGTATATGATTAAGGACAGTTAGCAGGAGGACAGACTAGGAATGGGTAGTGGGAGGATAGACCAGGAACAGGTAGCAGAAGGACTGACAAGAAATGAGTAGCTGGAATATGGATTAGGAACAGGTAGCAGAATAACTGACCAGGAAAGACAGGAACAGGTAGAAGAAAGCAGGGGCATGGCTAGGTGGGGGTCAGGGGGGCATGTGCCCTGGGTGCAGCAGGTCGGGGGGGAGGGCATGAGCACAGGTGGGGGTGCACCATTTTGAATCTTTGTCCCAGGCCAAGAAAGCCTAGCTATTCCTCTGAAGAAAGACTAATCAGGAATGGGCAGTGGCAGGACTGACCAGGAACAGGTAGCATAAGGACTGACAAGGAATGATAATAAGGAGTTCAGACCTGTGCAGCCAGACAGGCAAAGATCGGATTGTCTCAAGCATGGGAGACAGGACTCCCTACAGTGGGCCAGGGACCAACTGTATCCTTAATTGAGGCCTGGATTATGGAAAGGCAGGAAGCAAACAGAACATAAACCAGTACAAACACAATTTGTGTATTCACCTCCCTAACACTTATCCGCATGTCTTACAATGTTTGTGCCAGAGGCTGCATGCTGCCCTAAGCTCATCTATAAAATGTATGAAAGGTGAAAAGAGTGTGTAATAAAATACGAATGTTTCATTTCTGCAAATGTCAATGACTGCCCTAGAGGGCTGTTGCTTTTTCTAAATGGGTAAATCAGCTGAATTTTTGTTTGCACAATTAGGTGTTGCATTATAAAGCCAATTTGAGGTTGAAGTGGTATTTATAAAATATTAACGGGGGTCTTAAAATGCATACAGCTTCTGCAAGAAAAAACAAGTGTCTCACCACTTGGTTGGTTCTGAGACCTTTTGGAATGGCATATGCCTATGCAGCTGTAATTGTAATACACCTTATTGGAGGAGATCCAGGCAGCTGAAGCCATTCTATTGGATAAGCTTCAACACACTGTGTGGTGAAAAACAGTGGGCAAATGAGAATAGGGCAATCGGATCCCTCTCCACAATGAATTGCCAGGATGCAAGTGGATCCCCTCAGACTAGAACATTATAAGCAGAGCATAAGTGAATCACTCAGACCTCAAATTTATTGGGTAGGATCCAAATGATGCTTCCAAAACTAATTGGCAGACCACAAATAAATAGACAAAGTGTCAGTGCATCATACTGACCCCTAAACACCCAAATGATAAGCTTAGCGCATATGGATCTCTTGCTGCCAGAGTGAATGGGCAATATGCAAGTGCAACAACCCAGACACCAAATTAAAAGATGCACAGGGGCCCTCTGAGAACCAATAATAAATAGGCAAAGTTTGAAGGATCTTCCACAACAGCATAATAGAAAAACAAAATTTCAATGAATCCCTCTTCCAAAATCGTGGAAAGCTGATTCTCCCACCCAACAATGATTATGAAGAGTGCAAATGCATCCTCTTCAACTCCACAATAAATAGAAAGTGTGCAAACGTATCTGTGACGAATGGAGGAGGTCTGGCATTCTGATCGAGAGACAATTGCACCTTACCCCCACATATCTTCAGTAAGACCTCCATCACTGACAATCCCTGGCTGCCGGACACTACACACGCCTCTCCAGCTAAGATCCGCTCTGATACTGAAAGCTACAGTCAGAATACCAGAATCACACAGTTAGGGCCTGGGGTAAGGCTATACACCATAAAATCCCACACAGATTTACAGGTTGTAAAGGAAGCCCACACCCCCCAAACAGACAAGCACTAGTGGCCATAGGCACACACATTGAAGGGCACAAGATTTAGCCCACGTTAACATTGGATCATACCTCCCAACTGTCATTTGGAATCCATGTCCCCCTGTCGCTTGATATCTTCCTGCTGTGACTGGTACACAGATGATGAAAACAAATACTCTTAGAGAAGCCATTCCTGACGTGTCATGGTGATCTGTCCAATTCCTTTAATTTTGAAACCTGGAAGAGGGGCAATTCTGTTCTCAAAAAATCTGCTGTTTCTGATACCAGGGCTCAAAGCCAATTTTTTAAAACCAGCTTCTTGTCTCGTTTCAGGTAAGTTTAAATTTGACCTATTTCCCTTTTTCTAAGCTTGTGTAATAATTTATTGTCTTTTACTGGCACACCAGATATGTGTTAGACACTTACCTTATCGCCGTTCCTGGTCCCGCGGCGTGTTGCCGGGTGGCTCCCACCGGGCTGCGGCCCGACGGTCCCCGGGTCTGCCAGCTCCTCGGCACCGTCGCAGGGTGCGCCTGTTAAGTCCTGGGGGCAACCGACTGGGAGAGGCATTACTCGTGTCTCCCACAAGCGGGGGCTTGTCTATAGGCGGAAGTGGCGGTGGAGATTGGGGGATACTGACTTAAGACAGACGGGTGTTTGGTACAATCCTGACATTATAACGGGCCGAAAAGAAGAATGGACCAAATTCTGGAGCAGGTGCAGGCCCTGACGGCGGCGGTGGAGCACCTGGCTCATCGAGTTGCGGCCCAGGAGAACCGTCCAACTCCCATTGTCCCCACTTCTCAGGGGACTCCGGCCGCAATGACGGTGGAACCCAAGATCCCGCTCCCTGAAAAGTTTTTTGGCGATAGGGCAAAATTTGCCAATTTCCGGGACTCTTGTAAACTATACTTCCAGCTTCGCCCGGTCTCCTCGGGCTCACAGGAACAAAAAGTGGGCTTGATTATTTCCCTGTTGCATGGAGACCCTCAGTCTTGGGCCTTTAGCTTATCAGCTCAGGACCCCATCCGCCAGTCGGTGGATAGTTTCTTCGCTGCAATGGAGGTCCTTTATGATGATCCTGACAAGGGGGCCTCAGCTGACGCTAAGTTACGTACCCTCCGCCAGGGACGCCGTCCAGCCGAGGACTATTGTTCCGAATTCCGGCGTTGGGCAGTTGACTCACGTTGGAACAATCCTGCCCTCTGCGGCCAATTCCGATTAGGTCTGGCTGACTCTATCAAGGACACCCTGGTGAACTACCCGGAACCCCAAACTCTGGATGAATTGATGCATTTGGCCATCCGCATTGATCGCCGACTCCGGGAAAGGCGCCTAGAGAAAGGATCACATCCTGAATCCGCTGCAAAATCTGAGGCCCTAGTCGCTCAACCTTCAGAAGAGCCTATGCAGCTAGGTGCCACCAGGCTCACCGAAGGCGAGAGACGACGACGCCTATCCGAGGGGCTCTGTCTTTACTGTGGTGGGACCGGCCACATGGTTAGACTTTGCCCAAAGAAACCGTCGGGAAACTTCAGAGCCTAGGGGGTTTCGAGGGGGCCCTCCTAGGCTGTAAGGTATCTCCTCAAGTATCGTCTCCAGTTTTTGTCCCAGTTCAGTTTATGAATGGTGCTAAATATGTTAATCTAAAGGCTCTTCTCGATTCTGGAGCAGCTGGGAACTTCCTAGACTCTGATCTAGCACAGACTCTAGGAATTATGGTACAGACCTTGCCAACTCCTATCCGGGTGTCAGCCATTGATGGCACTCCAGTGGCCGGGGGGTTAGTTCGGTTCCAATCACCTCCCATGCAAATCAAAGTAGGAACCAGTCATTCTGAGGTTATCAGGTTCCTGATTTTGAGCATGCCTGGTACCCCTTTGATTCTGGGGTTGCCATGGCTGCAGGAGCATAATCCTCAAATTGATTGGGTTTCGGGGCAAATTACCAAGTGGGGACACCAGTGTTTCCGGAACTGCCTAGAATTTCCCCTCAGGGTCACGCGCCTACTCCCTATTGGGATTCCTACTCCATATTTGGAGTTTGCTGATGTTTTTTCAGAAAAGGCAGCAGACAAACTTCCTCCCCATAGACCTTGGGACTGCCCAATAGAACTGCTCCCTGGTACGATGCCTCCCAGAGGGAGAATATTTAATTTGACCCGAGCGGAAACCCTTGCCATGCGGGAATATATCGCCGAGAACTTAGAAAAAGGGTTTATTCGGCCTTCATCTTCCCCAGCAGGGGCAGGGTTTTTTTTTGTGGAGAAAAAGGATGGGGGACTTCGCCCCTGTATCGATTACCGGGGCTTAAATAACATCACGGTAAAAAATAAGTATCCCCTACCGCTTATTGAGGGACTCTTCACGCAGGTGGTCGGGGCGCAGGTTTTCTCTAAACTGGATCTCAGAGGGGCCTATAACCTCATAAGAATTAGGCAGGGGGACGAGTGGAAAACGGCCTTTAATACCCTTGAGGGGCATTATGAATATTTGGTTATGCCTTTCGGCCTGTGTAATGCCCCTGCGGTCTTTCAAAGTTTTGTCAATGAAATTTTCAGGGATTATCTTGGCCGGTTTATGGTTGTCTACCTAGATGACATTTTAATTTTTTCTTCATCCCTTGACGAGCATCGTAAACATGTGTGCCTAGTTTTGCAGAAACTTAGGGAGAATTGTTTATATGCCAAATTAAAGAAATGTCAATTTGAGGTATCTGAGGTTCCGTTCCTCGGTTACATTATCTCCAAATCTGGTTTGTCTATGGACCAATCTAAGGTGAGGGCTGTTTTAGAATGGGAGCAGCCCAGAGATCTGAAGGGCCTGCAGAGGTTTTTGGGTTTTGCCAATTTTTATAGAAGGTTCATTAAGAATTTCTCTGCCCTGGTTACACCACTAACTAACTTAACTAAGAAAAGCGGGTACCCCCCGGTTTGGCCGGCTCAAGCTGTCCAGGCCTTCGGGAATCTTAAGAGGGTATTTAGCGTTGCTCCCGTCCTAGTCCATCCCGATGAACAACGACCTTTCCTTGTGGAGGTGGATGCTTCAGAGATAGCGGTCGGGGCGGTCTTGTCTCAATACTACGGCTCACCTGCACGCCTCCATCCATGTGCCTTCTTTTCCAAGAAATTCTCAGCGGCCGAAAGGAATTATGATATCGGCAACAGAGAATTACTAGCCATCAAGCTTGCCTTCCAGGAATGGAGACACTGGCTGGAGGGGGCTCAGTATCCAGTTACGGTCTTTACGGACCATAAAAATCTAGAATACATCCAGTCCGCCAAGAGGTTAACTCCTAGACAGGCTCGTTGGTCCTTATTCTTTTCTCGGTTTAATTTTTCTATAACGTATAAACCCGGGTCTAAGAATATAAAGGCGGACGCCCTGTCTCGGAGTTTCTCTCCCCCTGACTTACCGGAAAGGGTGGTTTCTCCCATCGTACCTCGCTCCCTAGTGGTGGCCGCCATCCAACCCCAACTTCCTGATCTTACTCAGTTCCAGGCCCAAGCTCCTCCTGGGAAACCCGCGTCAGCCCTGTTTGTGCCCTCTACTTACCGGTCTGAGTTCTTGTCCCATTTTCATGATACCAAAACAACTGGTCATCCAGGGATTAAGAAAACCATAGCTTTATTGTTACGCCAAGTTTGGTGGCCTTCTCTTAGGAAGGACGTTCAAAGGTTTGTCTCCGCTTGCAAAATCTGTGCCCAAAGTAAGTCCTTGAGGAGCCCACCGGAAGGCCCACTCCTTCCATTATCCATTCCTGCCTCCCCGTGGACACATCTGGCCATGGATTTTGTTACTGACCTTCCTCCGTCTCAGGGTCATACGGTTATTTGGGTAATTGTGGACCGCTTTAGCAAGATGGCCCATTTCGTCCCTTTAAAGAAACTCCCCTCAGCTCAAACTCTTGCTCAACTTTTCATTACTCATGTCTTTAGGATTCATGGTATTCCCATGGATGTTGTTTCGGATAGGGGGGTCCAGTTTGTCTCCCGGTTCTGGAGGGCTTTCTGTGCCAAGTTGGGGTTCACCGTCTCCCTTTCCTCGGCCTTTCATCCGCAGTCGAACGGTCAAACCGAGAGAACGAACCAGTCCCTGGAGCAGTATTTGCGCTGTTTTACGGCGGGTTCTCAGACTGATTGGGCCTTCTTCTTACCTTTTGCGGAATTTGCTTTTAACAACGCCACGCATTCATCCACAGGGGTTTCTCCTTTCCACTGTGTTTATGGCAAGGATCTGAAGTTTTCTGCTCTTTCGGACCAACCCTCTAGAGTTCCCTCCGTGGATGAATGGGTTTCCAAATGGCCAGGGGAGTGGAATAAAATCCAACAACACCTAACTAGGGCCGCTTGTCAACAGAAAAAATTTTCTGATCGTAAGCGATCGTCTAATTCTAACTTTAAAGTGGGTGACTGGGTTTGGCTTTCAACCAAGAACTTGGCGCTACGCCAACCCTCCGCTAAGTTAGGACCTAAGTTTATTGGCCCATTCCCCATAACACACAAAGTTAATCAGGTTACATACCGGTTGGCCCTCCCCTCATCCATGAAAATCTGTAAATCCTTTCATGTTTCACTTCTTAAGTCCGCAAGGAACCATGAACCTAATAGTCCTCCTAGTCCTGTGGTAGTTGATGGGCATCAGGAGTTTGAGGTTGCCCGGGTCCTTGATTCTCGTTTCTTTCGGAACTCTCTTCAATATCTTATTGACTGGAAGGGGTACGGTCCGGAAGAAAGATCTTGGGTTCCTGCCAGAGAAGTTCATGCACAGAATTTGGTAAAGAAGTTTCATAGGGAGAATCCTTTAAAACCCAGCTTGGAGGGTCCAGTGGCCCCTCCTCAGGGGGGGGGTAATGTTAGACACTTACCTTATCGCCGTTCCTGGTCCCGCGGCGTGTTGCCGGGTGGCTCCCACCGGGCTGCGGCCCGACGGTCCCCGGGTCTGCCAGCTCCTCGGCACCGTCGCAGGGATCAGGGGCTGGCGGTGCAGGACGCCGTGGGTGGCCGCGTCGCAGCCCGCTCCGCGCGGCTGCGCGGCCCTGCGGCTCTCCCCTCTGACTCGGCGCTTCCCCCTCCTGGCGGGGGCGCACCCGATCCTCAACGTGCTCGCGCGCGCGCGCGAGCACGTCTGCTTTATGCCTCCCGGCGGCGCTTCCCCCAGCGCGCCCGCCGGGGGCGAGTTTGAAATGTTCAATCTGTGGCTGGTTCCTGGGATCGGACCCAGGGACTGGTCGGCCTGTCTGGCCTGGGCCGTCCAGCTCCTGGGACCGATCCCATTTCCTTGTATGCACCAATCAGTTTGTTTCCCTCCATTTTTCCCCTTTTCCCAATGGCCAGTGTTCCCTATAAAGTTGTACTGCTCCAGTATCCCAGTGCCCGTTATAGCTTCTGGGTTCTGGATGTGTGTGCTGTACCTTAGTGAAGAATTTGGATTTGGATTTGGACCTCGACTATTCTTGCTAGCTGCCTGCCCTGACCTCCTGCTTTGCCTGACCACTCTCTTGCCTGACCCTCCTGTACCTCGCCTGTGACCTCCTGGACTTGACCTCGGCTACCCTCGACCATTCTTTGTCATCTCCCTTGGATACCTCGCCTGTGACCTCCTGGTTTGACCTCGGCCTGATTTACGGACTTTCGCACCCGGCATCCTCATTCGGGATTCCCTGCCAAACACCAAGCTGCACCTTAAGCTACTATCCTTTGCGCCTGTTAAGTCCTGGGGGCAACCGACTGGGAGAGGCATTACTCGTGTCTCCCACAAGCGGGGGCTTGTCTATAGGCGGAAGTGGCGGTGGAGATTGGGGGATACTGACTTAAGACAGACGGGTGTTTGGTACAATCCTGACAATATGCAAGTTTCAGTATCAGTATGAAGCGTATGCCACCAGCTACCAGATCAGCTGTTATGATGGACTGAATATTATCGTTTAAACTCTAATTGCTTAGACAGCATGGTGCCATTAGTCATACTTACTCTTTGTGGGACTTGTCCTACTTTGAAGTTTCAATTATTCCAATCATTTGGGCAAGAGTGGGTTCTCTACAAATCCACATTGAATAAATGGAGTGCAAATAACTCCATAACATCCCCAAAATTAACAGACAGAATGTAAGAGTATTCTCCCAGACCCAGCAATGTATGAGCAAAGTGTGGTGGCTCCTCTCCAGCTGCACCATGAACAGGGAGAGTGCAAATGAATCCCTCCCATACCGCACATTTTTAGAATCCAGGTTAACACTAATTATTAAGTATAAGTGGAACAAATCCCCCCATCCCAACTTTAAATCTTTAGCCAGAATTCAAGCAGACCCCCCAGTAGAGCTTTCTCCTACTACCTAAGCCTATCCCTACTACGTTCTCCCATTTCAACTACCTTCTCCATCCCCATTAATTATTCCCATCCTTATTACCTACTCCTGGCCCTTCCACCCACTTCTGGCCCTACTACTTATTCCTGGGCGTACTACTTTCTCCCATTCCTACTACCTTCTTCCACTCTAACTCCACTCCCGACCCTACAATCTTCTCTTATTCCTAATACCCACCGCAAGTCCTATTAACCTCTTGTCTGTTCTACTACTTTCTCCCGTCCCTACTACTTATTCCCAGCCTTTGTCCTGTACCTTACTACCTACTCCCAGCCCTACTACCTTCTCACAGTTATATAACACTCTCCGGTCACTTCAGCCATCAAGTGGTTGCATGAGCAGGGTGCAAGCAGATTCCCCCAGATTTTAAAGTTAGAGGCAGTGCATAACTGGATCACTCTATATCACAAATTACTAAGCAGTGTGCAAGCGTGGCAGAATGGGATCAGATTATCCAAGATGTGACAACAAATAGGCAAAAAGGATTTCCCCAAAACCAAAATGACTAGGTAGAGTGCGAGTTCCTCTCACCCAAACAGCACCCAAAAAAAAAAATGCAAATAGTAAACTGCAGGTAGTGTCATTATATTCGCATCAACCTCAAATTATTAAGCGGAGCGGATCTCCCCCATACCTCAAACTAAAAGGCAGAGTGTGATCCTTACAGACCCAACAATGAATGGTTTCTACTCAACTCCACAATGAATTACCTCCCATACCTCATAATCATAGACAGAACATGATCAAATCGTCCCAGACCCATCGATGAATAGGCAGAGTGTGAATGGATCCATGACATTTCCAAAGTGAATAGGAGGAGTGCAACTTAATCCCTCCCAGACCCCAAATTAATAGACAAATTGAAAATGGATCATTCCAGATTCCTTACCCCCCCCTTAGAGTCTCTAAAATAATATGTAGTGGGAGTTGTGGTAGCCGCCCTCAGGCAGCAAAGTTCTATGGCATTGGCAGGAGGAGGAGGTGGCAGCAGAGGCTGGCAGCAATGGACCCAGAGGGAGCAGTACCTGCTGCAGGTAAAGAACAAAAAGAACAATCCAATTCTTTAAAGTGCTACTGCAGGAAAAGGTCATAATGAACCCCCCGATGTATATAGTATGTGCGTCTAGCAAATGTTCAACCTCTATGGAGAACCCCCCTTCCAGAAAATATTCCTTGTATGTATTCTGTACCTACTTGGCGACCAATAAAGTATTCGTATTCCAATAAAGTATTCGTAATTACACCATTGCGTCTGGCTACATTTGGCAGAGTTCTAAAATGTTTTCAGTTTTTAAATTTATACAGAAATGGCTGGGATAAAGGGATTTACAGGTTCAGCCAATGACAGAATGAGCTAGGGGAGCATGAGGGATAGACGGATGGCTAGAGCAATGAGGAGCGGCTAGATGGGCAGAACTGAGGGGAGATGAAGGGATGGATTGGATGATCTGGGAGGAGGCAGAAAGGGATGGATGGAAAAGAGGAGATTGGAGACAGGGATAGATGGCTAGAGCAAGGAGGAGTGGATGGACTATTACAGAAATCCAAGATTATCATTATTCTTGGGGTACTTACCTCCGGCACCACTCCAACTTTGAACAGGCAAATGAATCAGAGAGACATGGGCACAACAGAGATTCGGTCCCACCAAATGAGGGACAGTTAGGAGGTATTTGAACCTTTAGCCAGGAGAGCTCAGGGTGACAATAAGACATACCTCCCAAGTGTCCCTGATTTGGAGGGACTATCCCTCTTTTAAGTCCATGTCCCCCTGTTCCTAGTTGTTCTCATTTGTGCCTCTTTGAGGTGTAACTTGCAGATCTGCATCAATAAATGCTTCATTTGCCTATTGAAAGTGTTTATATTGTTTTAACTGTTACACACTATCTCCGAATTTAACAAATGTCCCTCTTTCCCACCTTGAAAGTTGGTAAGTATGATAAGAGGCCTCTGTGTTTGTGGCAATTAACCCCCCCTCCCCCTCACCATTTATAGGTAGGTCTGGAAGGTATTGCAGAAAGGTATTGAGGGTTGAACAGAAATATGAATTATACATCCAGGAGGCTTGTGCTATATTTACCAAGGTCACATTTAGGTAAATATTACGACGTAAAAGCAAATCACTGATTTTCCTCTCACAATATTGTCTCACGGTTATTGTGGGCTCTCCTGCTCTTTTGCTTTCTCCTATTAATAGCAGCCCACACACACAGGCGGGCATCATGCTGAAGCCCATTTCATTTTTGTTGTCAAACAAAAGGGTAGTCTCCGCCAAAATGGCGACGGACCTCACACAAAGGGGCCGGCACCTCTGTGTTTACTGACCCTCTAGCGACCAGCCTGCGCTGCTTCCCACACAATGGAGCGGGCTGCCTGGGAGTCTTGTGCCTCAGCCAAGATGGCGACTGGGAAGGCTCCATAGAGACGCTTTGTCCTCCGGACGGAAGCTGCTCCCCCTTGGCACTCAAGATGGCGGCTGGCATGTACCTGGAGCATTATTTAGACAGTAAGTGAGGAGGAGTGGGGGTAGTTATTTGCCGGGTTGGGGGATTTAGAGGTGTTAACGCTTCCTGCTCCCCCTGACTGGGGTATAAAGTGATTTTTGACCGTATCTGCTATTTATTGTATACGAGGGACGACTACAAGTCCCAGCATACCTGTGAGTGGGCAGATTTGAGAGGGTATTTATTTAGCTGTGTCCAGCCTGCCGCGGCAGGACACCAATAAATACCCCTCAATCCTCGAAGTACCTCTCAGCTAAAACACACCCCCCTCCATTCATCCATACACCATAGGCAAGTAAATACCCCTAATCCTTATGTAACTCTCAGCTGAATATGTATGCCCCCCTAAATCCACACCACATAGGCAAATAAATACCCCTAATCCTTATGTACCCCTCAGCTGAATATGTATGCCCCCCTAATTCCACACCGAATAGGCAAATAGCCCTAATCCTTATGTACCCCTCAGCTGAATTTGTATGCCCCCTAATTCCACACCACATAGGCAAGTAAATACCCCTAATCCTTATGTAACTCTCAGCTGAATATGTATGCCCCCCTAAATCCACACCACATAGGCAAATAAATACCCCTAATCCTTATGTACCATCAGCTGAATATGTATGCCCCCCTAATTCCACACCACATAGGCAAGTAAATACCCCTAATCCTTATGTAACCTTCAGCTGAATATGTATGCCCCCCTAATTCCACACCACATAGGCAAGTAAATACCCCTAATCCTTATGTACCCCTCAGCTGAATATGTATGCCCCCTAATTCCACACCACATAGGCAAATAAATACCCCTAATCCTTATGTAACTCTCAGCTGAATATGTATGCCCCCCTAAATCCACACCACATAGGCAAATAAATACCCCTAATCCTTATGTACCATCAGCTGAATATGTATGCCCCCCTAAATCCACACCACATAGGCAAATAAATACCCCTAATCCTTATGTACCATCAGCTGAATATGTATGCCCCCCTAATTCCACACCACATAGGCAAGTAAATACCCCTAATCCTTATGTACCCCTCAGCTGAATATGTATGCCCCCCTAATTCCACACCAAATAGGCAAGTAAATACCCCTAATCCTTATGTACCCCTCAGCTGAATATGTATGCCCCCCTAATTCCACACCACATAGGCAAATAAATACCCCTTAAACCGGACCTTCAGCATCATTTAATAAAAAGCCCAAACCCTTAAAAAACTATTCCCCAGCCTCTAAAATTAATAAATTTTCCTTTTTCAGTCACTGACTTATACTTTCCCCCACTGGGCTGCAACTCTATTCAGGATTCTAGGATACGGGCGCCTCCATCTGTCTCAGGAGCACAACATACTGAGGAGAGGAGAGGGGGACAAAGGTATAGGGGGAGCATGTTATAGCTGTGCTTTGCACAGACAGAGCATAGCTGGGGTCTGGGAAAGGATAGCAATCCCAGAATGCAGAGTGGCACAGTCAGAATACACTTCCTGTCTGCAGGCAGCCTGAGACTCCATGGGCTGCCATCTAGTCACTTACTTATTATTCTTTCCCCCACTGGGCTGCAACTGTGTTCAAGACTTTAGGATACAGCTGCCGCCATCTTGACTCAGAAGCATCACACTTACTGAGGAAAGTGGAAAGTACAGGGGGGCGGGTTATAGCTGTGCTTTGCTCAGACAGAGCAGAGCTGGGATCAGGAAAAGGTCAGCAGTCCCAGAATGCAGAGCAGCACAGTCAGAAGACACTTCCTGTTTACAGGCTGCCTGATGTCCCATGAGCCGCCATCTTGGATGTTTAAAAGTTCATAGAATGCAGTAGATGCAGGTAGGGTGATTTTTAATGTAGGCAATCTGTATGTACAGGGTGTGGGAAACATATAAGATAGGCTCTTATTCAGGGTGAAGGTCTGGTTTAAGTACCCTTCAGATGAATATCAATCTTCTCAACTGAATACACACACCTTTCATCCAAATAATTATCCCTCAATCCTTAAAATACCTCTTAGCTTACCTTCTCCATCCATACACTATAGGTAAATAAATACCCCTCAGCTATATCATATAAGCAAAAAGAAAACCTCTGAATCCTCAACCAAATATGTACTTCCTAAATCTGTACCCCCAATGGCTAGCCCCTTAGCCCACTAAAATGTCTCTCACATCTTTCTTATAAAATATGAATGTCATCCTAATACGCAGAAGACCCAAACACTGGGGCATTTGCATGGCGAACGCAATCTGCTTTACGTCACCCTGCAAATGCTGTGAAATTGTTGTCCCTGCGTCATAACCTATGGTATGACCACAGCGGTACCATCACAGTCACATGACACAATCTTGCAGTGATGGTGCTGCAGTCAGACTCCATTGAGACTGCATTTGCACTAGCGTTTTTTATAGAAAGTTATTTGTGCAATCACAACGCCCCCCAGTGTGAACCCAGCCTAATGGACATTATTATTATTATTATTGTTTATTTATATAGCGCCATCATCTTTACAAAGTAGTAATTACAGACAGGGTAGAAACATACGGTACATATGCTATTTCAAATGCAGTTTTACAGAGTTGACAATGGATATTCTGAGTACAAGATACAATAGGGGAGAGAGCCCTGCCCTTGCGAGCTTACAGTCTAAAGGAAGAGGAGTGAAGACGAGGGGGAAGGATCACAAACAGTCAGTATTGAGCTTTGTGGCATGTGCTCTTTAGAAGATTGGTTAGGCCAGATTATATGCTTGTCTGAATAAGTGTGTTTTGAGGGCTCCTTTGAAGGTTTTGAGGGTTGTGGAGTGGCGGATTGGGTGGGGGAGGGCATTCCAGAAGATTGAAGTTGCACGTGAGAAGTCCTGGAGGCGGGCGTGAGAGGAGGGGACCAGGGTGGAGGACAGGAGTAGGTTGGTAGAGGAGCGGAGGCTGCGTCTAGGTTGATACTGTTGGATTAGAGATGAGATGTAGGGAGGGGCCTGGTTGGAGAGAACCTTGTATGCGAGAGTTAGAGTTTTGAACAGGATTCGCTGTGGGACTGGCAGCCAGTGTAGGGATTGGCAGAGAGGCGCAGAACTGGAGGAGCGAGAGGAGAGATGGATGAGGCGAGCACCAGAGTTCAGGATAGATTGGAGGGGTGCCAGTCTGTTAGTTGGTAAGCCACAAAGAAGGATGTTGCAGTAATCCAGACGGGATATGACCAGGGCATGCACTAGCATTTTAGTGGTGTCAGGTGAGAGGAAAGGACAGATGCGGGAGATGTTTTTAAGTTGGAGGCGACAGGAGGTGGCCAGGGAGTGAATATGTGGTTTGAAAGAGAGGGCAGAGTCCAAAATGACTCCCAGGCACCGAGCTTGGGGAGTTGCTGTTATTGTGTAATTATTGACAGAAATAGACGTGTTAGAGAGGGGAGGGGAGTTAGATGGTGGGAAAATGACCAGTTCTGTCTTGTCCATGTTTAGCTTGAGGTAGAGAGATGACATGAATGAAGAAATAGCTGAGAGGTACTTGGGGAGGCGAGATAGGAGAGAGGAGAGATTGGTGCCTGAGAGATATATCTGAGTGTCATCTGCATAGAAGTGGTATTGGAAGCCTAGTGAAGTTATAAGTTTACCAAGGCCATAGGTGTAGACTGAGAAAAGTAGGGGGCCTAGGACAGAACCTTGCGGCACACCAACAGAAAGAGAACGTGAGGATGAGACTGAGTTAGAATAGGATACACTGAATGATCTATCAGAGAGGTAAGAGGTGAGCCAAGAGAGTGCAAGACCTTGAACCCCAAGAGAGGAGAGAATATCAAGAAGCAGAGAGTGGTCGACAGTATCAAAGGCTGAGGAGAGGTCAAGAAGGATGAGGATGGAGTAGTGACCTTTGCTTTTGGCAGTGAGCAGATCATTGGTGACTTTGGTGAGGGCAGTTTCAGTGGAGTGGTTACGGCGGAATCCTGATTGTAAGGGGTCAAATAAATTGTTAGTGGATAAGTATTGTGACAGTTCTGAGTGGACATGTTCAAGAAGTTTGGAGGAGAAAGGGACATATAGTTACTCCTTAATTTAAAGGACCCATCAACTAAAAAATACCCCCTCCTGCCATATTAATCTATAGGAGACATAACTGACCCTGCAGTCAGCCTTACTACCAACACCAGGTCCTACCAACTTCCCTAATAACTTGTCTTGTACCTAATGCTATCCCTAATAACTTCTCTCTCTACCTACTTTCTGCCTTACTAACCCCTTTGTACCTATTCTCAGCTGTTTGTTGAGTTGGCAACAAAGCACCTCCACCTTTTCATTACAACCAAACTGTGTTTGAAGTGCAAAGGAGACAAGCTTCCCAGAATACCAGCATATATATATTATTAGGTGGATGTGTAGAATAGACATGTGATCCTGACCAGGCTGACCACACTCCTTATAGCCCGGTAGGAAAACTTGTGTGAAACACGGGAACCTTCCTATGGAAACCTTTTAATAGGGTTGTACAGCCAGGTGGTATCGTTTGTGTGACCAGCTTAGTGGTTATACTGATTTGCAGAAATTTGCAGAACATTTATATAACTCATTCTCGTATTTTATAGGTATAGAGAACTTGCCATTTGAGCTACAGAGGAACTTCCAGCTCATGAGGGATCTTGACCAGAGGACAGAAGGTGAGTGTAGGACATTGTGTGATCCTTCAACATGTCAGAGGGCTTTCAGAATTGCTTTTTCAATATGGCCTGGTAAACTGAGCAGCATAGCTAGTATAACACTCTACATTTGCCTCCTCCATCCTTAAACTTTGCATCTGTTGGGAGAGCTCGGCCTATGCAGATGGTGTTTGTCATCACAGCTGTTGAGGCCCCTGCTCAAGGATGAATGCAGATGCCTAGCGGTTAGCCTGCTGAAAGCAAACCTGTAGTCGCCCCATATCTGTGGTAGTAAATACAGACAACTATTCGGTTGCCATGATTTACTACTATAGATATAACATGACCTGGATAAATGAAATTCTTGACAGACATTTACTCACCCCTTCCATATGGCTGGGTCCAGCTATGAGTCCTCTGGGTACATAATCAGCATTCATTTCCTAGTATTTAAATCCTGTCTCTCCTCTGCCAGGCAGATTATGATCAATGAGGTCTCTCTACCCGTACACATCTGACCAGAAAATCCCATTGATCGCTGGGTGAGGAGATGTGGGAGCAAAAATAGGTGAGTGTTAAAACTTCTGAGCCCTTCCAAGTTCCACTAATTGGAATGGCTCTCTGTGTAAAACCCCCCAGATCCACTTACCAGATCCCAGAGGAACAACAAACGGGAAGATTAAATTCCTGTGTGTTGTTCCACCTTAAACCGGACCTTCACTATGATTTATTGAATAGCCAAAACCTTTTAAAAAAACGATCCCCCAGCATCTAAAATTAATATATTTTACGTTTTTAGTCACTTATTAGTCTTTCCCCCACTGGGCTGCAACTCTGTTCAGGACTTTAGGATACGGGCGCCGCCATCTTGACTCAGAAGCATCACACTTACTGAGAAGAGGAGAGTGGGATAAAGTACAGGGGGCGGGTTATAGCTGTGCTTTGCTCAGACAGAGCAGGGCTGGGGTCAGGAAAAGGTCAGCAATCCCAGAATGCAGAGCAGCACAGTCAGAAGGCACTTCCTGTTTGCAGGCTGCCTGATGTTCCATGAACCGCCATCTTGGATGTTTAAAGGCTCATAACATGCAGTAGATGCAGGTAGGATGATTTTTAATGTGGGCAATCTGTATGTACAGGGTGGGGGAAACATATAAGATAGAATCTTATTCAGAGTGAAGGTCCGCTTTAAGGTGGAACAAACCCTAGGATTTTCAATTTCCCGGGGGCATCGTGATTGGGGATGACTGTGTGAAACCCCCCAGAAAGCCCTAAATAACACACCTCTTCCACATTCCAATGGTGCATGCGCAGGACCTCTCATTGACATGCCCCACATCCCCGGGCCGTGCATGTTCCCCTGGTCCCAGCCTTTCTGGATAGCTGGGACAGGAGTGTGCGCATGCTGCAATGAGAGCTGCCTAATTACTTAACAGATTACTTAGGCACTGCAGGTGGCTCTCATTGGACGATTTAGGATGCCCCGGGGGTAAAGCAAGCAGCCGGCCCTGGAATCTTTTAGATTCCAGGCTGGCTGCTGCTGGCTTTTAAGTCTAATCTCTATTGGACCTGCAGGCATCCCCTTGCTGGAGTGCACACAGGGAGGCAGGGTGCACAGCTAGGCTTAGATATACTCAGCTTATTTGCACTCCCAGCCCACGCATGTGATGCTGCCAGCAGGGTTTTATGCAGTGGGGTTAGGGAAATTGAATCTTTCAGCCTTCAGGGCTGGCCAAAAAGGTCCTCTTTAAGAGGACAGTTTGGACAAGCATAAAAAAAAAATATACCAGGGATTCCTTTGGTGCTCGTTCACCATTTGCCAACAAATTGGTGGATAAGGCAAAACCCTGCCTCGGTCTCAGTGAATGGAACACATAGGTTTACATTCACTACAACAGAGGGGGCTGGCCAGGCACTGCAAATGGAGGCGGATCCTGGTCTTCCTATAGATGGGGCTAAGTCTTGTACACCGATTTGCTTGCAAATGATCAATAAGCGCTCAAGGAATCTCTGATCTGATATTATTGATTGATTATTCTATTAAATGTGCTACTGGCCCTCTTTATAATTCTTTGTCAGAAAAATTGATTGGTAGATCATTCTACCTCCCACGTCCAGCATTTCTTGCATTGCCAATTGGCTGAACTCTTGTCTCTCTCCCCCAGATTTAAAGCGTCACATAGACCGGCTTTCTTCTCAGTATATGAGCAATGCTCGCACGCTGAGCTCGGAGGAGAAGCTGCAGCTCCTGCGCCAGGTACAGGAGGCGTATGGCAAGTGTAAGGAATTTGGAGACGACAAGGTGCAGCTGGCCATGCAGACATATGAGATGGTGAGCGACTGACGGGCGCTGAGAAGAAGCACCGACGCTATTTATTATTATGCAGTGGACATTAAATAGTGATGCTTTCTGACAGAGGGCTCTAAACCTCATTATTTCTAGTGTCATGATTCAGCACACAGACATATAGCTAAGGCAACGCCATAAGCAGTTAGTCATTTTATGGTGTTATAGGACACCCCTAGGCAAATATTGTGGTAGGCCCAAAGTCGGAAAAGGTTTTAGGTCTGCTTACCCATCCTGGGAAGTTCCCGTGCTGTGGCTAATTGCAGATGGCAGCAGCCGCATGCCTTACGAAACAAAACTGCCAGCAACCAATCATAGGTCAGGCATTCACACATTGATCATGTGTCAAGGCAAAATTGATTGGCCACCAGTGGTCACATGTGATACAAGAATGTTGCAGAATCAATTGGTTCTAGGTCCATGATTCGGGGGCATCACAATTCGGGATACCCCGCTTTGTGAACCCCCCGATTGCCCACAAAACTCATTTTTTCATCATTCCCACTGCACATGCGTAGACTCTTGTCCAATCAGCGCTTTATGTCGTGCATGCTAATGCACAGCGTAAAGTGTTTGTTTTGAAAAGAGCATAGGATGCAGGAGCAGCGGCATCCCCGGATTCCCTGCAGTTGGCGACGCGCTCCTGCGCACAGCCTAAGAAGTGGGAGCGTGCCTCAACTGCAGGTGGGGCATCCCAAATCGGGGATAACCCAGGGGCACTTGGCTGACCCTGAAGTCCTCTACAGCCTGTCATATAATAGCGATTTATTTTCACTGGTGTTTGAAGCGTCATGAAACCCTGAGTGGCCAGCACTGGAATCTAAAAGATTCCAGGGCTGGCCGCTGGCCTTTCCCCGGGACATCCCACTTTAGGATGGCCCGCTGTATGAACCCCTGCATCTTTGGGCTGTGCACACACTCCTGCCCCAGCCAATCAGATAGGCTGGGAGCACGTGCCGCTGGGTATACACCTGCTTGCATTGAAGCAAATCATTTGCCAAATGACATAGTCATGGCAGTTGTCATGGCAGATGTCTCCGAGTGGATGAGAGCCTGTGCATGTGCCGTTGGACTTGGAAAAGGTGAGTTGTTATGGGCAATCTGGTGGCTTTCTAAAACTGGATGCCCTCGGGGCACGGAACAAGGCCTGACCTTTGTTCAACTTTAACAATAGCTATCCTTTAAAGTGACTGTCCAGCAAAATAAAAAATTCCCCTCAACCCTGTCACCCCTTCCCAACTAAGATGCCAGAGGAGGGTCATATGTTTCAGCTGCTGGGGCTTCTGTCTGGCTCCTGCCGTGGGACTGGAACCCAGTAAGGATTTTTTTTGTTTTATTCACCTCACAAGATGGTCCACTGTGGCCTTTTCAGAAGATGGTCAGCAAAATAGCAATGATAACAGTATGTGCAGGACCTGCCCTCATGTTGGTTATAAGCAGACGAGGAGAACAGATTGATGTTTGTTGGTTGCAGACGAAGGATCGGGGTGATGTTGTGTTTTGCTTGTTGTCAGGTTTCTATTCAAACTACCTTCCACCTTTCCCCTGACAGGTAGACAAACACATTCGGAGGCTGGATACAGATCTTGCTAGATTTGAAGCTGATCTGAAGGAGAAGCATATCGAGTCCAGTGATTATGACAGCTGCTCCAGCAAAGGAAAAAAGAGTAAGAGTAACAAACTTTTCTCGTGAAGACTATCTAGTCTTGTGCTTAGGTCTTCCCCCTAGAACTCGCCCATTGGGTGAGATACTGTACTGTAAACCGAAGAAAATCTTATGTTATCTCACTAAAGTCTGTGACTGTATTCATATGATGAGCCAGTGGAATGCTGGTTATAGCCCCCCGATTCTCTTCGAATATGTTCTCTTTTTGCCCCATGCCTGTGCCTATAGCTAGCTCCAGAATGACACTGGTCATAGAGGATGCTGCATGCCAGGACAAGCTCCCTTCCTATCCCTGTCTGTCTCCGAGACAGCATCAGATAAATGAGCTTGCACATTCTGGCCATGGCTAGCCTCTAAGCTGGAGCTGGCCATAAGGGCAATAGCGGGAAGAAAGGGACCGATTAGAAGAGAAAAAGATGAACAAGGCTACTGGAGAGTTGGGTAAGACCGGTTGTAGCATTTTACAAAAGAAACGAATTAAAGATATAGACTAATAGGGTAATTATACTTTAGATGGCATCTATAAAGCTTCCATTATTGTGTGGCAACGCGGTACAGAGGACACACTATGTAGAACACGTTTAAAAGCCCCACCCCTTCCCCCCAGTCCTCAGTATTGTTTCTCCTCCCTAGGAGGAGGACCGCTGGAACAACGGCCAGTCGAGGAGACCCTTGGGGAGGTGCTCACCAGCCCCCTGGCTTTACTCTTACAGGACAGAGTACCTGTTGCCAGGGGGTCCTCTTGGGCATCACAACACTGGGCAGCGCACCGGGATTCTGCTCTGTTGGAGGGTTGGGGAGGGCAGTTGGCAGGAGCTGCATCTCCGTATGGGGGGGAGCAGCCTGCCGGGCGCCGTCTGTGATGACTTCTGGGCTGGGAGGTCACTTTCGCCTGGAACCACGTGGAATGTAGGAACGCCATTTTGGTTGTAAAATTGACCACAGCAGGAGTCAGAGTAAGTAAATTAATTTTCTGAGTTGCGCTGTGGAGGGATGCATATGAGCACTGTTTCTTGTAGGGGTGGTGGTCTGGTTTAAAAAGGATGATACACATTTCATGTACATGGTCAAGCCCTACATTGATGTCTACGCTGCATGGATAGGGCTGCCCAACATTGGTGATCCCTCATTGAAGGGCCCCCTTAATTCTAGTGTCTGCTATTAGTGACCGCCCCCCCCCCCCCCCGCATTAACTTTAGATGAAAAATGTGGCCACTTAGGGAAGGTAAGTATTGGTCCTCCTTCAATGTTTGTGATTTTAAGCTGGGAAAACCACCTTCTTGGATGTTCTCCTTCAAGGTTCTGCTTTGAAAAAAGGTAAATATGCAACATGGGAAATTCCTATATTCCCAGGAATCTTAGTGCTTGCTAAAATGTGGAGAACTGTCCATGTTATGTGAGGGAGCTTGTGACCTTTTGGGGTCGATTCAGAGCCAGGTGAAAATTCTCATGACTTTTTAAGGAGAGAAAACAGCCATTGACTTTCATTGTCTATCATGGGGCTGATTCAGTGAAGTCAAGGAGAATTCTCACCCGGCACCTGGCTCTGAATCGATCCCTATATAGCCTCAGCCGGCCGCTGTTTGCCGGCCAGTATTGATTGGGGTTTGCGATTCCATAACTGTTAGGCTAGCAGATCTTGCCTTTAGCTTTTTGTTTCTTTTGTTGAGATACATTTCATATATACTTGTTTCAGAAGGCAGAGGTCAAAAGGAAAAGAAAACCCCAAAAGTCAAGTCCAAGGTCAAGAATTCCGATGATGAGGCAACAAAGAGCGGTCAGAAAAAAATCAAACTTGTTCAGACGTGAGTGAGCCGCCATGTTCAGTGATTGGAGTGTTCAATGATTGGGCTATTTTGCCTTAACTCTGACCTTTCTTTGTTCCTCAGGGCAGAATACGGGACACCTGCTAATAATTTCACCAAAGTTCACCCTTCCGATGTGCTGGACATGCCAGTTGACCCCAATGAACCCACCTACTGCCTGTGCCATCAGGTGTCCTATGGAGAGATGATTGGCTGTGATAATCCAGATGTAAGGTCATATACTATTGTAAAGACATTTGTTGGGTGTGCGGCTGATCATGTTTGTGTGTGGCACATCGAATATTTTTTTATTTTACTATCAACATTAGACTTTTGATTAAGTACTTTGCTGTAAATGCACATTACAGCAAACAGGTACCATGTGTGATTGATCAAATGGTAAAACTCAATGACTGACATGATAAATGTGCTGGTTGCACTAGAGTTCTGGGTGTTTAAAAAGGGCTACACCTCACATTCCCATTGGCACTATAAAGCTATAGACCAGCGATACTCAACTGGCGGACTGGGGTCCAAATGTGAACCTGGGCACCAGATTTCTGGACCCCTATCCTGACAGCCCTGCAGGGGTTTATTCATCAAGGGCAGGTAGTGCCTCGTAGTGTCTGGTGAACGCCGGGCTCCTTACGCAAAACCACATTTATGAAGGCGATTCTGGTGAGCGCCATGTAGCACTACATGTATTATTACAGGCGGCTCAGTGTATAGTGCCCGCGCTCTAGCTTCCAGAGCGCCATCTATTACCTGGCGCTACCTGTTGCTCTCCCATACATTGGGACAATGGACGTTCCTTTTCTTCTGTTTTAAGGGTTTTTTGTTTTTAATTTATTTTTTTCTCTCAAATAATTGTCACTTCTCCTGGCCTAGAAGGAGTCATTTTTGAAAACTTTTTTGATTTTTTTTATATTTTTATGCAGAATTGTCATTACAGGTCTGGCATTAAAGTATTAATGTCACAATGTTACAACAATGTAATTCCATGTGTTTTCGCTTTGTTACTGGTGGATATGCTTTCAAAAACAGACTTTAATCACACAGCGTCTGCCACTCTATGCTATAGCTCCCAGATCCAGAGCGCCGGCGCTGTGTGTGTTTTTTTTGTTGAACATGGTGTGAGTCACTGAGAGTCGTTCGCACCGAGCTGGCGCTACCTTTCACTCCCTGCAACGCTGTACTGGTGTTAGAAAGCCGAACACACATCACATTCATCAATGCTGGCCAGGTTACTACAGCGACTGAGGCGCTCTGTTACAGCACCCAATAGCGGATCACAGCGTCTACTAGTGGTCGCTCTAAGTGCCTTTATACAGATACTCATCTGCCGATACCTGGTGCTAGTAATGAATCAGCCTGCCCGTTGCTTCTGTGTTGCTGTGCTCAGAGCTGCCCCCTTGGTCGCCAATGTAGTGCTTAGTCTTACTGCCAGTATCATGGCTCCCTGGCACCAAGCATTGCAATATGAACATATGTACGGGCGGGAAGTGGCATTGGCAGGTACAAGCAACCTTTTTTAGTTTAGCCTGGGGAATCTATAGCCCCTCCCCCACTGTGCCGATTTATAACTATCCATCCCATCACGATAGCCCTCTGCCCGGACCTTCACCTTTCACTGGATGCCTTTAAATGGACCTTTACAAGAAGTGGTTGAGTACCCCTGCTATAGACTATAGGTTTTTTTGTTGAAAGGGACCATCTGGCCACACAAAACAAACAGTACTGACTTTACAGCCTGCAGGCTTGATTACATGAAGTCCTGTGAGCTGAGCCAGTCTGGCTGCTGTGCTATAAGCGTGGAAGCTGGGAGTGCACATCTGAGCATCCATGCTAATGTGGTGCACTCTCTGCAACCAATCCACAACAGAGCTTACTCCTTTGTGGCTGGAACAGGGGCCTGCACCAAGCTCGGCCATGGAGCACCAGAGCAGACTGGAAAGGAATCGGACCTCTGCAGCTTGCAGTCCATGGAAGTTAACTCGCAGCCTGCCCAGACTGGGACTTTGATTTGTTTCCTTTATCCAAAAAGCACAGGCTCCAAAAAGGCCTGATCCTGCCACATACAAAAAATAGAGCATGTAAGTGACCTCAAAGATTGGAACCTCCAAAAAGCACAGGCTCCAAAAAGGCCTGATCCTGCCACATACAGAAACTAGAGCATGTAAGTGACCTCAAAAGATTGGCACCTCCAAAAAGGCCTGATCCTGCCACATACAGAAACTAGAGCATGTAAGTGACCTCAAAGATTGGAACCCCAAAACCACAGGCTCCAAAAAGGCCTGATCCTGCCACATACAGAAAATAGAGCATGTAAGTGACCTCAAAAGATTGGCACCTCCAAAAAGGCCTGATCCTGCCACATACAGAAACTAGAGCATGTAAGTGACTTCAAAGATTGGAACCCCAAAAAGCACAGGCTCCAAAAAGGCCTGATCCTGCCACATACAGAAAATAGAGCATGTAAGTGACCTCAAAAGATTGGCACCTCCAAAAAGGCCTGATCCTGCCACATACAGAAACTAGAGCATGTAAGTGACCTCAAAGATTGGAACCCCAAAACCACAGGCTCCAAAAAGGCCTGATCCTGCCACATACAGAAACTAGAGCATGTAAGTGACCTCAAAGACTGGAACCCCAAAAAGCACAGGCTCCAAAAAGGCTTGATCCTGCCAGTGGGGTCACATACAGAAAATAGAGCATGTAAGTGACCTCAAAGATTGGAACCCCAAAAAGCACAGGCTCCAAAAAGGCTTGACCCTGCCCGTGGGGTCACAGACAGAAAATTGAGCATGAAAGTGTTCTCAAAGTCTTGTCCAGGCAAAACCAAAAAAACTATTCCATACCCCTTTTATCCCATAGCTGTTCTGTTTTAATCCAGCAGTATAAACCATATGGGGTCCTGAGTCGGATAGACAGCTGTAGGGGTGAGAGTATTGTGGGGTGTTTTGTGTCTGGACAAAACCCTTCAATCCTCTCTTCTTAAAATAAGGCTGGATTAAGGCTTTAAAGTGAACCAAAAGATTTTCACTATCCTGGTGACTGGTCCCTGTGCTGGAGGCATCCGCATGTAGGATGTGCAAAATCCCACAGACTGACGACTTTCACTCACTCACTCGTCCAACCTGCACTTTATGCGGCACATACTAATGCACAGCATAAAGGCGCAGATTCAAATATGGTGGCGGCATAGGTGCACCAGCAGCCACATTCCTGTCTCCCCTGTGGAGTGCACGCTCCTGCGTGCCAGCGTGTGGTATCTGAATGGCTGGCAGGCACAGCTACAGGGAAGCCAGGAATGTGGTCGTGAGAGCTGTCAGGATCAGGTAAGGTTAAAGGTGCCCCAGGGGGTTTCACACAGCAGGGTATTCGGTATAGGATACTCTGGGGGCAGGATAGCAGCCGGCCCTGGAATCTTTTAGGCCGCAGGGGGTGATTGGTCCACTTTAAAGCAGACCAGAACTTATATTTTTGACTAATATCCCAAGCATCCCTCCCCCCACAGGCAGTAATTTTTGGATGTTTTTAAGTCCTTCTCATTGATTGGCATCTTTTCCTCATGCAGTGCTCCATCGAGTGGTTTCATTTTGCCTGTGTTGGGCTCGCTACAAAACCTCGTGGAAAATGGTGAGTGGACCTCCCAAAAGTGTTGCTCCCTTTTTCCCACTTGCAACCCTCTGTCTGGCATCCTGTTTTTCACTAGCACCCCTCAGCCTTGATTTTAGCTTCCCAGCAGCACCTCCCAGCCTTGCTTGCTGTTTGCCACTAGCACCCCTTAGTCTTGCCTTCAGATCCCCACTAGCACCCCTCAGTCTAGCCATCAGCTCCCCACTAGCACCCCTCAGTCTAGCCATCAGCTGCCCACTAGCACCCCTCAGTCTAGCCATCAGCTCCCCACTAGCACCTCTCAGTCTTGCCATCAGATCCCCACTAGCACCCCTCAGTCTTGCCATCAGATGCCCACTAGCACCCCTCAGTCTTGCCATCAGCTCCCCACTAGCACCCCTCAGTCTTGCCATCAGATCCCCACTAGCACCCCTCAGTCTTGCCTTCAGCTCCCCGCTAGCACCCCTCAGTCTTGCCATCAGCTCCCCGCTAGCACCCCTCAGTCTTGCCATCAGCTGCCCACTAGCACCCCTCAGTCTTGCCATCAGCTGCCCACTAGCACCCCTCAGTCTTGCCATCAGCTGCCCACTAGCACCCCTCAGTCTTGCCTTCAGCTCCCCGCTAGCACCCCTCAGTCTTGCCATCAGCTGCCCACTAGCACCCCTCAGTCTTGCCATCAGCTCCCCACTAGCACCCCTCAGTCTTGCCTTCAGCTCCCCGCTAGCACCCCTCAGTCTTGCCATCAGCTCCCCACTATCACCCCTCAGTCTTGCCATCAGCTCCCCACTATCACCCCTCAGTCTTGCCATCAGCTCCCCACTATCACCCCTCAGTCTTGCCATCAGCTCCCCACTAGCACCCCTCAGTCTTGCCATCAGCTCCCCACTAGCACCCCTCAGTCTTGCCATCAGCTCCCCACTAGCACCCCTCAGTCTTGCCATCAGCTCCCCACTAGCACCCCTCAGTCTAGCCATCAGCTCCCCACTAGCACCCCTCAGTCTTGCCATCAGCTCCCCACTAGCACCCCTCAGTCTTGCCATCAGCTCCCCACTAGCACCCCTCAGTCTTGCCATCAGATCCCCACTATCACCCCTCAGTCTTGCCATCAGATCCCCACTAGCACCCCTCAGTCTTGCGATCCCCACTAGCACCCCTCAGTCTTGCCATCAGATCCCACTAGCACCCCTCAGTCTTGCCATCAGATCCCCACTAGCACCCCTCAGTCTTGCCATCAGATCCCCACTAGCACCCCTCAGTCTTGCCATCAGATCCCCACTAGCACCCCTCAGTCTTGTCTTCAGCTCCCCACTAGCACCCCTCAGTCTTGTCTTCAGCTCCCCGCTAGCACCCCTCAGTCTTGTCTTCAGCTCCCCGCTAGCACCCCTCAATCTTGTCTTCAGCTCCCCGCTAGCACCCCTCAATCTTGCCATCAGATCCCCGCTAGCACCCCTCAATCTTGCCATCAGATCCCCGCTAGCACCCCTCAATCTTGCCATCAGATCCCCTCTAGCACCCCTCAATCTTGCCATCAGATCCCCGCTAGCACCCCTCAGTCTTGTCTTCAGCTCCCCACTAGCACCCCTCAGTCTTGCTTGCTGTTCTCCACTAGCAACCTGTTTAAACATTAGCACCCTGCATGCTTACTTTCTGTGCCATATTATTTGGGATGCCCCACCAGTGTAAGTGACCCTTCCAATCAAACAAGAGGGAGGACCTTCCCTCTGGGAGGGGGGTGTGGCCCACGCCACATACTGGTGCTGGAAGCCCAATTCAAGTATGTCACACATCCCGCTTCAAACATTAAGAATTGCTCTTGGGTTACTCCACCAGCAGGTGGCGACGTTGCAGAGAAGTCTTGAAAAAAACAAGCCCCTCTTGATCTACAATACCTGGGACCTCCCACTTATCTCCCAGTGTTCTTCTCTGCAAGATGGCGACAAGACAGAAGAATGAAGTCTCCTGCTTGCAGGTACCTGGGGTAACACCCCGGCACCCCCCCGTGGTCTATTTCTACCCAGACATTTTTTGTTTAATATTTAGTAAATACTGGAAGCCTCCCAGCCTTGGCTGCTGGCTGGGTAATGGTAGATGGCACCTCATGGTGCCTAGGAGCTTGTCTCCTCCGCTAGACCCCACGCGTGGGACAACGCGGTTATCCGGCTGGTGATCCGGATTTGGGATGCCCCGGTGTGCCCCTTAGTCTCCCTGTTCCCTGCTTGGTCCCTTCTCCCTTCGCTTTTGGGGGGGGGGGGGGGGTTGACATTGTGGGTGCTTTACGCTGTGTTTGTGTGGATCTGGCTGCCCCTGGGGTCGGCGCTGCGGAGTGCGGGCGTTTGTACAGGGCTGCTGGACTGTGCAGTGTGTGTGTGTTGCTTGCACTTGGCTTTGAGCGCCTGTGGCTACTGTTAGTTTCGGCGGCGGTGCCGCCATTGTGCGGCCTGGGGCGATCGGGGAAGGGGGCGGGGCCGCGCTCCGTCGCGGCCCGCGCTGTACGGTCTATGGCGGAGGGGCGGGGCCGGAGCGATTCGTGCGCGTTCTGCCAGCACGCCCTTCGTCTCTCTCCGTGTCCTCTCCTGCGCCTCCCCTCGCTGGGTTGTTCGCTGTCATCTCAGGTACTCTCGCGCATGCGTTTGTTGTCTGTGGGGCCACTTAAGTTTTATGTGATCATCCATGTAGGGACCAGTCCCATGGGCTGGTTGTCCTCAGGCTTGGGGTCTGTGCTTGTATTGTATGCATTACATAATATATAAATATAAATATATATATATATATATATATATATATATATATATATATATTATTTTACCTATATAGGTTTGGGTACCTTTTTAATGCATCATGTGTATGAAGTATGTGAGTGCATGATTGTTTGCTCCTTGTCACTGTGTTAGTGCTCTTTTTTCCTTACACTGGGATTGACTGTGGTCCTTTTCCCTTACAGATCCTGGGATACCCGTGTTAAAAGGGGTCTCCCGTCCCGGTCATAACATAACTGGCTTGTTGGCCTTATTTCATATTTTGGGCTAAAATCCTCCCACTCCCCGGACATGTAAAAAGGGGCATCCTGGGTTGCATACTGCGTAAATCCCTGGGTTATTGCGAATACCACAATTTCACCATATGGAGGCTTCCAAGGATACCGGAAACGGCCCTTCGGGGCAGTCTAGGCTGTGTGGGGGTTGTGGAGCTCTGCTCCCGGGGGATGATGTCATTATATGCATTCCATGTGCGCAGCGGGACATTGAGCGCCAGTCCGTCACCCCGGGTTCTGGCCCCTCGCCGGCCGTGTCATCCCCTACTCCTCCCCGCCTGTTCCGGACCCCGTGTGACGTTGTCATGGGTGGGGATTCGCAATCCAAGGTATGCGCCCGGTTGGCTAGCCTTGAGAAAATGTTTTCCGCTGTGGTTGCTCAGAAGGCTCCGGCTAAGCGGAAACACTTGTCCCCGCCTCCGCCAAACTCAGACGTGGATGTTGTTGAGGCATTGGATTGGTCAGATTGCCCCCCGGTTGAAGAGGGGGAGATTCTAGAGGAATTGGACGATCCTGAGGTCCAGCAGTTGTTTGGTGCTGAGGGTGACCAGGCGGCGTGGACGGTATTTGACACCCCTTCCATATTGGCTCAAATGTTTGAAGTTTTTAGCTTTAGACCCTCCCGAGGCGGTTCCTCCGCCTAAGGGTGAGTGTTTGATGTGTCCTAGCCGCGTTTGGAGTTTCCCAGTCAACGACATTTTGTGAATGTCGTCCTTAAAGAGTGGGAGCAGCCTACGCGTCTCGTTGGTGTTCCGCCTAGTTGGGATAAGAAGTATCCTTTTCCGGCGGACTTGGTGAAGCGTTGGTCTTTTCTCCCGAGGTTGATGCCCCGGTGTTGGGGCTATCTAACATGGCGGTGTTGCGATCGCCGGATTGACCAGCTGGCTCGCCATGGTTTTACCTGTGCGGATTCGGCTTTGAGGCCTGTTTGTGCTTCGGCACTTTTGTTGTTGGCGGTTAGGTCCATTGTCAGGGATTTATGTGCGGACCTTGATCCTGCTTGTGATGAGTTCCTTGCTCTCAAACGTTGTGAGTCCTTCGTTTCGTTTGTCCTTGCCGCTCAGGATGACGCCATGGTGATGTGTGGCAGGACCACGGCTTGTTGGTGGCTATCCGACGGTCGGTGTGGTTGCGGCAATGGACTGCTGACTTTAATTCTAGGAAGTCGCTTCCCTTTTTGGGTTTGCGCCTGTTTGGTGAGAAATTGGATTCGGTTGCCAAGGGAGGTAAGTTACCTCAGCGCAAGAAATTTCGTTGTTCCTTTCGGGGGGCGGTCTCTTTTAATCCCTCCTTTCGGGGAGCCAGAGCTGGCAGAGGCGCTGGCTTTACGGCCCCCAGGGGTGCAAGTTGGAACAGGGGTTGAGGCTGTGGCCGTCCCGTTCACTCCTGGGGTGCCAAACCCAAACCAGCTGCCAAGCCCGCTCAATGTTGAGGGGGCGCCCTCACCCTTGCGGGTGGGGGGACGGTTGCGTCTCTTCTCCCGGGTGTGGGACCAGGCGGTCTCGGACAGGTGGATCCGGGAGGTGGTATCGGCCGGTTACAAGTTGGAGTTCGAGTTCCGACCTCCTCTAAGATTTTTCAGGTCTCGTGTGCCCTCAGATCCTTTGGCCGTGCAGGGGCTCCTGGTGGTGGCTCTTATGGAACTGGCAGTCATCTGCCCGGCCCCTCCTTCGGAGGTGGGCCGCGGGTATTATTCCAATCTCTTCAAAGTGACCTAGTAGGACGGGTCGGTTCGTCCCATCCTGGATCTGAAGTTCCTCAATGTGTTTATTCGTCCCCGGAAGTTTCGCATGGAAACTCTGCGTTCTGCCATCAATTCTCTGCGGCAGGGGGACTTCATGACGTCCATAGACATAAAGGATGCCTATCTTCATATTCCTATATTTCCGGCTCACCAAAGCTTTCTTCGCTTCGTGGTGGAAGATCTGCATTTTCAATTTGTGGCTCTTCCGTTCGGCCTTTCCTCGGCTCCAAGAGTGTTCACCAAGGTGTTGGCGGGTGTGATGGCCCTTCTCAGAGCTCAGGGGATTCGCATTGTGCCCTATCTGGTCGATCTTCTCATCGTGGTTTCTTCCTTCAGTCAAGCGGAGGTGGACACCAGGACGGTGGTGTCCACTCTGGAGAGGTTCGGCTGGGTGATCAACTACCCCAAGTCCTCTCTCGTTCCGGCCAGGGTGGTGCCCTTTCTGGGGATGTCCTTGGATTCTTGCTAACACAGAGTTGTTCTGCCTCAGGCCAAAGTTCTCTTGATTCAGGAATTGGCGCAGTTTCTTTTTTCCAATCCTTGCCCGTCCATCCGGCTAAGGATGAGACTGGTGGGGTTGATGGTAGCTTCCTTCGAGGCAGTTCCCTTTGCTCAGTTTCACTCGAGGACGCTTCAGCTTCATCTGTTGGCGTCTTGGGACCGGCGGCCGCGGTCGTTGGCTCGGGCCTTCCGGATGTCCTCCCGGGTTCGGCAGTCTCTTCAGTGGTGGATGGTTTCGGTCAATCTCTTGAGGGGCAGGTCCTTTCTGACGCCTCTTTGGGAAACTGTCACCACGGACGCCAGTTTGTCGGGATGAGGAGGTTTCTGGAAGGACCTTCGTTTCCAGGGGCGGTGGGGTCCTCTGGAGGCCCACTTGCCCATCAATGTTCTGGAGTTGAGAGCCATCAGGTTGGTTCTGTCTCGCTTGACACAGCATTTACGGGGCTTGCCGGTTCAGGTTCGGTCGGACAATCGGACGGCGGTTGCCTACGTCAATCGCCAGGGAGGCACTCGCAGTCTGAGTGCCCTCAGAGAGGTGTCTCTGCTTCTGGCCTGGGCGGAGACTCGTGTTCCTTGCATCTCGGCAGTGTACATTCCAGGAGTGGAAAACACGGTGGCGGACTTCCTGAGCAGGTGCTCTTCCCGCCGGGGGGAATGGTCTCTCCACCCCCAGGTTTTTCGGTCGCTTTGTCTCCGGTGGGGGACGCTGGAGGTGGATCTGTTTGCCTCTCGTCACAATTACAAGCTTCCGGCATTCGTGTCGCTCCTCCAGGCTCTGGCAGTGGATGCCATGTCTTTGAGCTGGGGGGACCTGGGGTTCCTTTATCTGTTCCTCCGATCTCCATGCTAGGCAAGGTGTTGCGAAAGCTGGCCCTGGACGGGGTTCCCGCCATTCTCGTGGCTCCAAGGTGGCCAAGGAGGGTGTGGTTCGCAGACATCGTTTGTCTGGCGGTGGATCAGTTCGTTCTGCCTCTTCGGCCGGATCTTCTCTCACGGGGTCAACTGCGTTACCCCAATTTACCAACGCTGGCTTTGCCGGCCTGGCTGTTGAAACCTCCATCTTAAGGGAGGAAGGTCTTTCGGATTCTGTTATTCAGACTCTTATTAGCGCCAGGAAGAGGTCTTCTTCTACCATCTACTATAGGACTTGGAGATCTTATATTGATTGGTGTGAGGCTAGATCTTTGCCCTGTCGGGTCTTTTCTGTTTACAGAATTTTGGATTTTCTTCAATCGGGGCTGGACTCTGGTCTCCATCTGAGTACCTTGAAGGGGCAGGTTTCTGCCTTGCCTTGTCTGTCCTTTTTCAAAAGGCTTTTGCGCTTCATCCTTTGGTCAAGACTTTTTTCCAGGGGGTTTCGCATGTGCAGCCTCCTAGGAAGTCTTTGCTCCCTGTTTGGGTTTTGAATTTGGTTCTTTCTGCTCTTCAGGCTCCTCTGTTTAAGCCTTTGCAGGATATTGCTCTTCCTACTTTGACTCTGAAGGTTGTCTTTTTGGTGGCCATCACTTCGGTTCGGCGTGTTTTGGAGTTGGCAGCCTTGTCGATTCAGGCTCCTTACTTTGGGAGGCATCAGGACAAGTGGTTTTCCGCTTCAATCCGGACTTTCTTTCTAAGGTGGTCTCTGCTTTTCATCTTGACCAGGACATTGTTCTTCCTTCCTTGTGTCCTAAGCCTAGGAATGACAAGGAGAGGGTTTTGCATTGTTTGGTTGTGGTACGCTGTGTGAAGTACTATTTGCTTACTACATCTCCTTTTCGTAAGACTGATGCCTTTTTTCGTGGTGCCTTGTGGGCCTAGGATGGGTTTGGCTCCGGCTAAGTCTTCCATTAGCAAATGGATTCGTCAGGCTGATGTTGGGGCCTATTCTGCCAAGGGGAAGGCTCCCCCTTTTCGCATCACTGCTCATTCTACTCGTGCTGTTGGAGTGTCTTGGGCTTTTCAGCACCAGGTTTCTGTTGAACAAATTTGTAAGGCTGCTACTTGGTCTTCTGTTCACACTTTTTCCACGTTTTTACAAGGTTGATGTGCGGGCTTCAGCGGATGCTGTGTTTGGCCGCAAGGTTCTGCAGGCTGCAGTGGTTTGAGTTTTGCATTGTGGCCTTGTTGGATACCCGCCCTTTCTGGACACTGCTTTTGGATGTCCCAAGAGTAATTCTTAATGTTTGAAGCGGGGTGTGTGACATACTTAGAATAATACCATTTTGTGAATACTCACCTGTAAAATGGGTATTGTAAGTATGTCACACACCCCGCTTCACCCGCCCTTTTTTGGTATCCTGGATTCTTTATAGGGTGAAGCTTCGTTTGCAGTTGAGGGTTACCAATGTTTTTTTTCCTGGTACCTTGTCTTTACTGCTGTTTGAAAACTGGGAGATAAGTGGGAGGTCCCAGGTATTGTAGATCAGGAGGGGCTTGTTTTTTTCAAGACTTCTCTGCAACGTCGCCACCTGCTGGTGGAGTAACCCAAGAGTAATTCTTAATGTTTGAAGCAGGGTGTGTGACATACTTTCAATACCCATTTTACAGGTGAGTATTCACAAAATGGTATTTTTACATAATATTTCACAATATTGATTTTTCTATGAAGGCCCATTGTCTACTCCATCATATCATATCAGTGCTCCATGCCTGATTTTCAGCTTACTAGGGATCTTTTACTGAAAGGCCAATCCAAACCATGATGCATCATGGGTGATTGCTAAAAAGGACCTAAAGTCAATTTTCAACTTGGGTCCAATTTAGCTGCTGGTACTTTCCACTATTCTGTCTATTACATCTGTCTACCTCACATCTTTCCTCCTCTTCTATGTTGCTGGTTATTGCAGGTCTCATCATCCATTTTCCTCTTTTCCCTTTAGGTACTGCCCACGCTGCTCCCAAGAGAGGAAGAAGAAATAAGACAGAGACCACGGGCTCCCGACAGGGGGAAGAGCAGCGAGTATATATGGGGTTGGGCGGTACATACATTTCTCTGTGTGTCTGAGTAAGAGCGAGTGCTGAGCAGACAATGAAAGATACAGGCAATTTATTAACAGTATTAGTCAATTTGTGACAGATCCTGCAGGGGGCGATCTCTGCACACTGACAGCAGTGGCCTGTGTTGATTGCTGAGACCTCCTACTTTGCAGGCTTCTTTGCTTTTTTTATTTGCAGTGAAGAAGCACAAGCCATCGCAGTTTGTATTGGTTGTTGCTTCCCCTCCCATTGTATAGTTCTCCCATCAATCATGTATCACCTAAAGAGATTTTGGCTGCCTGTTACATTCCCCCCTCTCTCTTATCATATGATCTACCTCCAGAAAGTTCTACTCCTGTTACAAATAGTCCCATATAGTGCTTTAATTTGCTGGCTGACGCGCTAGTGCTGGCCATACATGGGACAATCTCTGTTCAATTTCATGAAAAAATGATCACATTGAACAATACACCATTTCAGCCACTCTGACCGATCCTTTATAATTCTCACCCGATCGTGATTTCATGTCCTCTTACTAGTGTACAAGCTTAACAGAGATCCAAAGAGAGTTTAAGGCCCCTTAACCTGCCAATATGATCAATTGATTCCATTTTTTTCACTGAATTATTCTAAGCATACAGTACGTCCTGCTCCATATATAATACTTACACATGGGTAATCCTCCGCCAGAGGGCGCTGTTCACTGCAGACATGCAAAAACAGGCTCCTCCCGGCCCTTCAAATACCCAGGGACCTCCCACAAATCCCCAGATTTCTCTGCAGTGCTGACTGTGAAGACATGAAATATCACTCTCTCGCAGGTGAGCAGGGCTTTTACAGCCTGCGGCCCTGCAGAATTATTACCACCCGTCCTCTTCGATGAAGATGTGCCTCCCAGCCTGGGCTGCGCTGGTCGGGTGAAGGTAGGCAGCACCATGTGTGCTCTCAGGAGCTACGCTCCATCGCAGTCCCCCACCATAGGGTAGGCGGTTCAGGCCGATGGTGAGCCTCCAACAGATGCCCCTCCCGCACTATTGCCCCGTGCCCCTCGTAGCGTTGAACCCTGGGTGGGTCGCCTTCTCCCTCGTTTCCCCCATTAGCTCGGGGGAAAAGAAAGGGGGGGGTATGCGTGTGGCGGTCTCGGCGTAATGTTGTATATGTTATTGCCGTTGTTTTGTCTTTCAACAAGTGTTTTGACAATGGTTAGTCTGATGGCTATGAGGCAAGGTATTGGGAGTTCATATACCAGCCTTACAATTGTGGGTGTCAGAGCCGCGCTCCCTGTTCCACATACCTCTTGTCAGGTTGCGCGCGTGTGCGTCTTTTCCTTTACTGTAGTGTGCGGCCTGGGCCGCAGCATAATTCACTGGCTTGTCATTGGCGTTACCGCCGTTTGGAGCCTTCGCACTCTTTGGGGGAGGCGTAGACTTGGCGTGACGCGCCCTGCGTCACGGCCAGAGCGGGCCCGCCCCTCGAGGTTCGCTTGGCGCCATTTTGATGGTCTTTGCGCGCGTGGTTGCGATCCTCCTCCTCCCTTGGTCATGTAAGTGCCCTCCTGGGCGGTTTTTGTTCTATGATCTTTTGTTCAGCTGCGCATGGCTCTGACACCCCCTTATTCGCTTTATGTCTTTCAGACCCCAAGATTTCGGTGGCTTCTCCCGGCCTGACATATATTATAGAGGGTTCATTTATAAATAATTCTCCCACATTCCTAGCGGGTCTTGGGGCATCCAGGGTTGCCTATTGCATAAATCCCTGCGGGCATATTGCTCAGATAATCACCATATGGAGGCATCTCAGAATTATGTATCCAGGGTCCCTCGGGGACAAGACCGGCTGTGTGCAGCGTGTGGACTTCCCCATGCTGATGCTGACAGAGCACGGGTCTGCGGACCGTGTGCTGAACAGGCACTGGCACTACAATCAGGTTTGCCAGTTACTGCACCTCGCTACAATACTCCTGTCTCCCCGTGCTTAAATCTCACTCCTGATGAGTCGCACTCGAGTGGGGATGACCAGCAAGTCGTGCCGCGCAAGTTGCCTACGGCTGAGCAGGTGATAGCTAGTTTGGCGGAGCGCATGGGCTCTGGAAAGAAGCTGCCCCTGCCGCCTCCTGGTTCCTCCTGATAATGAAGAGTCTGCTGCCTTGCAGGACCCTGCTCCTTCTGATGAAGGTGAGCTATTCTCCGATTCGGGCTCCTCGGACGAGAGGCCTTGGAGCCGTGATGATTCTGGCCCCGGTTCCTGGGGCCTGTGTGACACCGATGAACTACTTGTAAAGATCTTTGAAGTGTTGTCAATCTCTCCTCCTGGAGAGGCTCCCAAACATAAGAGGGAGAGTTTCCATACTGCGACACCGCGCTTGGAATTTCTGGAACAGGAGCATTTCCAGGCTCTTATATCCAAAGAATGGGAATCGCCTTGTAAACTTAAAGGGGTTCCAGGGGTTTGGGATTGGAAGTACCCATTTCCCCCTGATGTGGTTAACTTCTGGTCAGCACCTCCCGAGGTGCATGCACGGATTATAGGGGTTACTAACCCCCCCCCCATGACTGCTCCTTATTACCGTACCCTTCGGGATGCTGAGGACCGGCGCATTGACAAACTGGCTTCCCACGCCTTTTCGTGCGCAGGGACGGCTCTGTGCCCGGTCTGTGCTGCGGCCATCACTGCGGTGGCCGCCAGGACCCTCATTAGGAAGCTACTTGATCATCACCCTGAGGATCTCCCCTGGGAGGTCTTTAATGCACTCTCCGATTGTGACGTGTTTGTGAGGTTTATCCTCTCGGCTTTAGACAACACCATTAAGATGTGTGCCAGAACCTCTGCCCTCGTGGTAGCTATTCGCCGCCTGGTCTGGCTGTGGGGAGCAGATGATGATACAAAGAAGGCTCTTACTGGCATTCCCTTCAGAGGACGGCTTCTGGGCGAGGGGGCTGCCACAGCACCTGGCTCCTATCCGAGAGCGTCTCGCTTCCTTCTGGTGGTTCCAGGAGGTAGTTCCCCTGGATACAGGGTAGAGTTTGCTGGGCAGTCCCTGTCCGTAGGTTGTCTGGGTTATTCTAGTCCCTGGTTTCTCTTCAGGAGTTAGTGCAGGCCATTCTCTGCCTGCAGGGTCTGGGCTCGCTTGCAGGTTGCCCTTAACAGGTTGAGGCGATGCCTCTAAGTTAACCTTTCCTCTCTCCCTCAAAAGGATGAGGCAGTCTGGGCCATGCTGGCCTATTTTAGACTTGGGAATTCTACACTCACAGTTAGTCCCTGCTGGGTATCCCTGGGTTGGGCCACAGGCGCCCTGTGCAAGGGGGCCTCTTGCCACCTGTTGAGATCTAAGATCCTTTTAGTTTCCCCTGTGTCTTATGGACTCCGAGACCTTTTACAGGTCAGTGTTGAAGGACCAACTATGTGGTTTGGGGCCTTGTTTTTGGCCTGTCTTCTGCTCCCAGGCTGCTCGCCAAGGCGCGAATGGGGGTGATGTCTCTGACATGCCCGTGGGACGTCTGCACTAGGATCTACCGGATAGTCCTTCCTTACTTCACAATCTCTACGTAGGCCGAGTGGGTGAGTCGGCCGGCGGTGTCCTCTGGGGGTTATTTGAATGGGTGATCTGTCACCTCAATCCCTCATTGTCCCTTATTCGCTATCTCCATTCCTTGGATTCGGTTCAGGCTTGAACCTTCTTCCTTGGCAATATGTGGACTCCTAGTTCCATGGGCTCTGTCCCTCTTTGCTGTCTCTTTACTTTCACCAGGCAGGATTGCAGCTGGGGGGGCCATTGGTGGCGGTTCAGATGTTGTCCCTTATATTCAGAGCCCTTGGGCTCTTCAGCACAGTAGGTTATTACTCCTGGTTGGGGTTCCGGAACCCCTGGAGCTAGGTCTGTGCTAATTCCCCCTTGGCAAGGTGGTTCCTCTTGAGCTGGTTAAATTCGAGTACCATGGCAGGGGGCACCCCTTTCTTTGCTTGCATCTTCCTGTGGATGGTCACCTTGGGTACCAAGTCTCGCAGTTTGGCGGGGGGAGGGGTTTCTTCTGAAATCCCTCGCGGCTCCTAGGTTGTGGCCTTTAGAGGGTCCAGTTCCTATTGGTTTTGTTAAAGCCGTGAGCCTTCAGTTGCCTCTATCTTGTCTATTTGGGGACTCTTGGCCCGTCGGTAGACAGTGGCCTGGATTTATTTCAGTGTGGAACCTGAAGCAGGATGATTCTCCTGGTAGGTGTCTGATCCTGATATAGGTGGGGGTCAACCTTCCCTGCATCTCAGTGATATTGGCTCCAATGAACGTCCTTCAGTGGCAGGTTGTGCTATCCTGGTGTCCCTCTGAGAGCCAGCTAGGGTGGCTCTGTTGGGTCCCGTTAATATCACAGGGGCTCTGCCCTTGTTTTTGACTGCCTCAGAATATTCTGACTCTGGTCTTGGGGACCTAGTAATTTTATGCATGGACTCTCTATTTTATATGTCTGTCTTCGTTCATCCTGCCAGGCGGGTCTGCGCAAGATTGCGCTGATAAGGGGACCCGTGATACTGTTGGCCCCTGGGTGGCCTAGGGGACTGTGGTTCGCAGATGTCCTGTTGAGGTCAGCGGACCTGTACGCTCTCTCGGGTGTGCGGTTATGCACTTTTCAGGCTCCTTCTTTTGTCGCCCCAATCTACAGGCTCTAGTCTGATGACTTGACAGTTGATTCATTCACCCCTTCGGAGACGGGTTATCTTCTGGGAGGCTCTGTCTATGGGGGGGCTGGGAGCAAGCTTCTTCCTCTTCCCCTTTCTCCGTCTATTATTGGGTATGGCTTACCCATATTGGTTGACGTGAGTCTTGGTCTCTCCCCTGTTGGACGTTCTCTGTTCCCAGGGTTCTAGAGTTATTACAGCATCAGTTGGGGTTGGCTCCCCATCTTGGTACCCTGAAGGTTCAGGTTCTGCCCTGTCCGCCTTCCTGTAGAAGTCTTGTTCAGTCTTCCATTGTTAAGCGTTCTTTTGGGGATTGCTCAGGTGCATCTCCCAAGTAGTTCTATGGTCCCTGCTGGGATAAAATTTTATTCTGTTTGCCTTGCGGGTTGTTCCCTTTGGATCTATTCCGGATGTTGTCTGAACTGTTCTTACTTCAAGTTGCCCTTCAGGGGCTGTTGCTTCAGTCAGATGTGTGCCTGTGAAGGTGGCTCTGTTTAGTTAGCCCTCGTTCCTTATTTATACACCATGATGTGGTGGTATTCCGTCTTACGCCGGGCCTTATGATCAAGGTGGTGTCTTATGCCTTTTTCTCCAAGTCCTTTGTCTGCCTTTGGGCCTTATTCTTAGTAATACTGAAGTAAGGGGGTCGACATTCCTTCAACAGGAGTTATAGTTCTCCTTCTTGTCCCTTAGGGGGACTGATGCCCTTGGGGTTTTGTGGGCGCCCCCATACGTATGCGCCCGGTCTCATCTGTTTCCAGGGGTCTTTGCGCCCTTGGACTGGTCTTACTTGGAGGATTGTCCTTCTGGTCCTAAGTAAAGGTTTCGGCTTCTTGCTTATCCTGATTAGTGTAGTGGTCAGTATTCCCGCCTGTCATGCGGGTGACCGGGTTCAACTTCCCCGATGGGGGAGCTCTGATTTTTACCTAGGCTACTGTTGCATTTGGACGGGTCAGGTTCTTACTCTGGCCTATTCCCTTAAAGGGTAGAATTTTATTCTCCTTTTAATTCTGTTCTACTTGTGCTTGGGTACCTTGGGTCCTTCAGCACCAGTTTTCTGTTAATCAGGTTATTGCTAGACCGCTGCCTGTTTCCTCTTTTTATACCTTTCAACGGTTTTTTATGAGGTTGACGTTAGAGCCTTTGCTCATGTCGCTCTTGGTAGCAAGGTTTGCAGGTGACAGCACCTTTACTGTCTGCTGTGCCTTTTTGACAGGAATCCCACCCTGCTTTATGGACACTGCTATTGGATGTCCCATGTGTAAGTATTATATATGGAGCAGGACGTACTGTATGCTTAGAATAATACAATTCTGTGAAATACTCACCTGTAGAATTGGTATTATACGCATACAGTACGTCCTGCTCCACCCCACCCTGGTTTTACATTTTTTCTGGATCCCCTTTATGGTGATTGTTATCATTACTATTGTTACCAGTTGGTGGTTGGTTTCTCCCGGCTTCTTTTCTCACTGCTTTTCAATGCTGGGGATTTGTGGGAGGTCCCTGGGTATATGAAGGGCCGGGAGGAGCCTGTTTTTGCATGTCTGCAGTGAACAGCGCCATCTGGCGGAGGATTATCCATGTGTAAGTATTATATATGGAGCAGGACGTACTGTATGCGTATAATACCAATTCTACAGGTGAGTATTTCACAGAATTGTATTATTTTGATCTCTTGTTGAAAAATAATTGATTGGTTCACTAAAGCTGCTAAAGATTCCGTCAACCAAGTCAATAGAATCTTACAAGTTAAAATATTTCCTGTCTAAACATTCAGATCATATATGGGTGTCAATAAAGCGGACCCCCACTTAAAAAATTATCCTCCAGCCGCAGTGTAAGCTACCTTACAATCAAACAAGACTAGAGGGTCCTTGAACTAAGCAGGGGCTAGTGGGGGAATGGCCCACTCCTCATACTGGTGCTGGATCCTTGACACTAGTACTCGCCTACTTCCCCCTGTATCTCCCATACATGACCACCAGTAACCAGGGGGGTTGTTTGGGCAGATGGATACACAGTTGTGCAAGCCCATCCCACAAATCTTACTGGCCACAAATCTGCGTGAGAATGTGGAAGCAGGTGAGTGCTAGTACTGGAGATTGGGCTTACAGTGCTGCTATGTGGAGCAGTGAATCATTTATTGTGATGCTTAGCTTAGGGACCCTCCAACCTTATTTGTCTGGACAGTTACTTTAATGAGAAATAGTAAGCCTGAAATTCGCTCAAAATCACTGCTGTTGTGCCGCAAACGCAACCAATGAAGTTGGAGTGGGTAGTTCAAGACCTGCATTTGAGCATAGACCAGGTGCACATGTTGCCTGAGGCTCGCTATTTACTTTAAACTGTCCTGGGCAGGGGATGTGAGAAGGCCTCCTGTCATTCTTCACTGACGGTCCAATTAAAGTGGACCAATCTGGCCTATCTGAATGGTTCAGCGTGGGAATGCCCAACCAAGATGGGGGGGGGGATCTCAATTCGGGGTGCCCTAGGGGGTCACCTAGTCTGTCGGCCCTAATGCCGATTGGTCCACTCAAAGCTGAACAGCTTCTCCTTTTTTTTTTTTTTTTATTTTTTTTTTTAAATGGACATCTAGGTTACAATGGAGCTAAATAAATAACTACACTACATAACTACACTACAAGTGCCCCCATTCTGCCCGTTAAGCATAGCGCCACACCCAGCCACTTACCACTTTGCTATCTCGTATTATTAACTGGTGCTGTGTTGGGTTTGGTTGATTTACACATGCTTTGCTATGTCTCTGGCTATTGTAATGTGCAGGACACTGTGCTCCTCATGCGCTGCCATAGACTTTAGGTTTTACAACTGGGCAACACATACATGTGAATGAGCCCATAGAAAATAACAGGTCACTACTGTGTCGTATAGCAGCACCATTTGGGGTGACTGGGATCTTACATGACTCCTTGCTGATAGCTAGAACCCTGGCTGGCCCTCATTAAAATGCCAGCTCTGCATCTCCTGTTGTCTTGGTCCTCTTTATTTTTGTTTGTTTTTTAATTATTTTTATTGTCCTTGTTACTTTTATCTATTCACTAGAAAGTCCCTAGTTCCAGGCTCAGATCACCTCATTTGTTGCCTACCTAAATCTGCCAGTGCGGCAACCTGTACTTTTGGCCTTTAACTTTAAATTGGCTGTGAACCCTCCCTGCAACTCTATGGCAGGTAGGGGCCAGGTCTGCAAGGACCCCCAACCCACCTACTTTCACTGCCTGTGAGCCCTGAATCTTTTCCTTCAAAACATGCTGTGTGATGGGGGACCAGGGAATGCTGTACACTGTAATGCCACATGACTCCTAGAGTAGGTGCTTCTGCTATGTATGTGTGCAGCTGTTTCCTGTCCTCCTTCAGATAGAGCTTTGCTAGGAAAAGGTCGGCATCTCTGTAAGGCCAGGCTCACTGATAATATGCAAGGGTAGGTTAGTTTAAAGTGGACCAACACCCAGCTCAATACCCCCCGCCCCAAAATCCTGGGTTTCGGTCCACTTAACTCCCATATGGACCAAGACCCACAAAGTTGTAAAGGGGGATTAAGGTTCACTGGGGGGGGTATGACGTATGAAACAAGACCTAGGAGCCCCTGGCAGAGCATTAGGAAGCAGGTTAGCAAATGGAGGCGTTGGCATATCTGATTAAAATGTTCACGAAAAGGGCTCTTCACCTTTAAAGCACACCAAAACCCATGATTTTAAACCCTCGGGTTTGGTCAACTTTACAGGAGCATTTGGATTTGGGATGTCCCTGTCCGTGAAACCCCTGGTTGCACCATTACTTACCTTTCACAGCGCACGTATGGGCCTCTTCCAGTCATCATTCCATGTTATGCATAGTTCCGCACAGCGATGAATGTGCATTGCCATGTGCTTCCCAGTAAAAGCTTCCTACTGCCAGCCTTTTAGGTGAAGAGGGCTCACGCATGCATCTTAGGCGGTGATTCCCCTGGGGAGCAATGTCACCCAGCCAGAAAGTCTTTTAGACTTTAAAGGAGTCTGACACCTACTCTCTAAGGAACGGGTGTGGGACTGTGCTGTGGCAGGCTCGGTGGGGCATCAAGGCTGGCCCAAGTGACTGCCGGTGGGCAATCAAAGGACCAGATTTCGGACAAAGATCAAGGTGAAGGTAAAGTTTTCGGGGTGTCATGGTGGTGGGGGGCTCCAGCAATCTAGATGCACCCCCCCCTGCCAAGCCGGTCACCATGCTGCCCTGCACCCATTTGTTAAAAAACAGGTGAGGTGTGCGATTGCTTTAAGGGTGGCCTCTTGTCCAATCAGCAAAGACCATGTTTCACACAGAGCTCCGCCATAAGGAGCACCCAGCCTATCTGAGTGGGCCAGGTGCGGATGTGCGTCTCAAGTGAGAATGCAGTATCAGGCCCCCAGGAAAGGTGAGTGTGTGCAGGTGTTCCAGGGGGGTTTCACACATCCCAAATCGGGATTCCCCAGGGGTAGTAAATCAACTGGCCCTGGAATCTTTGAGACTCCAGAACTGGCGTTTTAAGAAGGTTGGTCATCTTTAAGCCCCACACACGACTCCTGTAGTCCTGCGTTTTGACTTCTGACTAAGTGGAAACCCTGAAAACCTTTAAGTCCCTGTCCATGTATAAATTCCTCCCGCTTACCCCCCATTGGGCTCAATATAAAGGATTTCAAAATCTCAGCTCATATGTAAATATCTAATATATACTAAGCAAAGCTTCTTTCTTGGCTTTAATATCTGGGTTGTGGCTGAGCTGGAAAGGGCCTGTCCTGGCACAGCTTTATATTTCACTAACATGCACTGCTGTGGTCAGAAATAGCTGCAGGGCCACTATGGTTTACGGTGCTAACTCACATTGAGAGACAAGAGTGGCTGTTAGACCACCTTCACTTTGTTGCGTGGTCCTGGAGAAATGAAATTAGAAGGGCGGCAAACTTTGGAGGCAGGCATCAGTTGAGCCGATTGCTCCCTTATTGTTGCCGTTGCCTAGACAGTCTCTTCAACAAGTTTTGCTGCTTGTACAATACCGAATGCATTTCTTTTTTTTAACACAGTATAAAACCCTGCTTTTATTTTATTCTTTTTTGTTTTTTTTCTGCAAAAAGTCAGTCTGAGCAGGTTTTCCCTGTAAATCCCTCTGTTTTTAATCCTACTTGACAATTAATAAATTTTGGTGCTGATATCCTGGTCTTCCTGCTGATAATATAGTACTTAAGTATTCAGAATGCGAGTCCTGTGGTTGGTTGGATTTCTTAAGCTGTCTCTTCTGGCTGATGACATGCGGTGTGCTGTAACTAATTGTCTCTGTCCAAGATGGTGGTCTGGCTATCCTCATAGAAGGTTGTGTCGCTCTTATCAGCCAGCTAGATGACCGACCATTACCTGATTTGTTGGTCTGTTACTGCATTCTGCATGTCATTGTTGCTTTATGTGGTGCTTGTAAATGGGGTGTGTGTGGCGTATATGTGCCTGTCCAGAGAAGACTCTGGATATGTCTTGGTGTAGGACGCTTCTCCTCGTCATCTGGTGCTCAATAACTCTCATGATCCTGAGCCAACTGGACTGCCACCTTGATATTTCTACCATTGCTTCTGGAAAACACTAACTCGTCCATCCTTGGGTCACTCTCTAGTGATTTTCCTTTTCAACTTGTTTCATAATCTCTTGGTGCACCGCCTTCACCATCAACCGTTTATCACGATTTACTGGTAACAATTAAATAAATAGAAACTCTGAGTCTTGTTTTTTTTAATGCCTGGCTGCGAAAAATGGTGATAACATGCTGTAACTTGCTGTATTTTTCTTTAAAGCAGAACAAAACCCAGCAGCGGCCAGCCTGGAATCTTAAAGACTCCAAGGCCAGCTGCTGGATTTTCCCTGGGGCATCCCAAATTGTGTGAAACCCCCAGAGAGCCCATAAAAACTCACCCTTTTCTCCAACGGCACATGCGTGGTCTATCATGCAGTGTGAGCCGCCTGAAATAACAGTGTCAACTATCATTGTTTACAATGGAAACATGCATCCCCTACATCCCCGGCATCATGAGAGCTCCTGCCCAATCAGACAGGTTGGGACAGGAGCATGGTCAGGGATGCGGCAGCACATGCTTCCCATTCGAATAAATGAGAGCTGCCTGCCGAATTATGTAGTCATTTCAGACAGCTCTCATTGGACGAGAGTACACACATGCCCCATTCGAGCCTGGACAGGTACATATTTTTTTCTGGCTTCCTGGGTGGTTTCACACAGTGGGGCATCCCACTTCAGGATGGGCAGGGGACGAGACCAGAGAAATTCCTGGTTTTGTACTGCTTTAAAGACACTTTGTTAGTCAACCGCCTGACTTTTTCAGCTCAGAAAATATGTTGCTGCAGTCAGCATAATTCATTATCGGCATAGAGGCAAGGTGTAGTCTGCCACAGGGCACTTTAAGTTCAGTCAATATCACACGCAGGACGGAGGAGGACTGGTTTGAGTACAGCAAGGTTCATATTGTGGACAGAGGTGGAGACAACCAGGTTTACATTATGGACTGTATGGCAACAATCCCCGGCTCTGTGCAGCCTTGCTAAAATGGCTGCATCCAGCGCTGGAATTGCTGGATAACAGGCACTGAAAGATGTTTTTTTTCCTATTGCATGGCACGGCCTGCTTCCAGAATTCCTTACGTATGGGTTATTCCGCCACAAGGTGGCGCAGTGTACTGCAGAAGAGTTGTGGCTCCTCCCGGTACCATATAAAAACGGAATCGCCATAGACTTATCCATTGTTCTCTTTGCAGTGATTCTGCGAAGATAGAAGATGGCTCTTTATATTGCGCAGGTGAGCGGGGCAACCAAGCCTGCGGCCCTGCATGACTATTTCCACCCGTTTCCGGACCCGTTGTGCCTCCCAGCATCGGCTGACGGATCGGGTGAAGGTAGATGAGCACTAGGGTCAAGTGCTCAAGGAGCGTTGCTCCAAGCCGCAGACCCTGTACCACAAAGGGTAGCCGGCCATAGGCTTTATGGTGAGCCTACTGGGGATGCGGAGTTCCTGTCCCAGCTTCTGAGGGGGTGAGTGTTTAGGGACTATGTGCTTGTTTCCGGCATTTTGGGGTCCCCCCCCATCCCTGGCCAGGGCTCTCGCTGCTGCCCGCTCGCCTTCCTCTCCCCCTCCCTGTCGTGTGTTCGGGGGGGGGCGGGTGGTTGCGGCGAGGGTGTTTAGCTATTTTTTATAGTTTTTTTTTAACTGTTTTCACCGCCGTCGCCGCTTTGTACTACGCTCCATGGCGGACGGCGCTATGACTGTGAGGCGTTTTTTCTACTGTGTGGTGACGCCGGCACGGTCACGTGAGCGCCATTTTCATGCTCTTCGGGGGGGCGGAGACGGAGGATGACGGGACAACTGTGGGTTGTGGTTTCTCCCGATCCTACCCCTTACCATCCCTCATCTTCCCTTACTGGCTTCGGGGGGGGGGGGCATCCCGGGTGGCTTTTATTAGCCTTACCCTGTGCTGCTTATTGTGCCTGTGTTAATCAATCCCGGCTGTGTGCCATGTGCGGGGTATCTCCTCTAAGTAACAGTGCCGCAGTATGTGTGCCCAGGGTACAGTTGCTGGGCTACCTGCTTCGCTTCCCAGCTCTGCGCCCCTTTCGGCATCGACTACCCCCCCCCCCCCCGCGCGCCTGCATTTAGCTCCCAGTGAGGGGGATACTAGCGGGGGGTCACAGTCTGATCTGGCACTGCATGTGGCCAGCATTGAAAGGCAGCTTGCCAGGCCTTTTCCACGTAAGGCCTCTGGCAAGAAGCGGCACCTAGCTACCGTGCCATCCCTCTTTCCTGAGGAGGATGAGAGACCTGATGCTTTTGTTAGCCTTTACCCCCTAGAGGAGGGGGAACTCTTCCAGGACTCTGACTCCTCTGGAGACCAGCAGGAGGGTTACGGCAGTGACCCTGGGTCTGCGTCTGGGGAGGACTCGTGGTTCCCTGAGGACACTGATAGCCTGTTGGCTCACATTTTTGAAATCTTGCACATTGTCCCCCCTGAGGTGGCTAAAAGGAAGCAGGGTGAGCTCTTTCGTCCTGATAAACAGTGTCTGGAGTTCCCTGAGCAGAGCCATTTCACTAATATGGTGCTCAAGGAGTGGGAACGTCCTAGTAGATTGCCCGCGGTGCCCAAGGGGTTGGATAAGAGGTATCCTTTTCCTGCCGACCTGGTCAAGCGATGGTCGTGTCCCCCTGAGGTGGACGCTCCTGTTCTAGGGCTGTCCAACACCTCGTTCATGCCTTCCCCTGACACTACTACACTGCGGGACAGCGAGGACCGGCGCATGGATCAGCTGGCCTGCCATGCTTTTACTTGTGTGGGGGCTGAGCTGCGTCCGGTCTGCGCTGCTGCCATTACAGCTATTGCCCTTAAGAAGCAGCTCAAGCGTCTCCTTGATGGTGCTACGGCTGGTAGCAGGGGGGAGGATTTTAGGTCCCTTTTGCTTTGCTCTGATTTTGTTGCCTTTGTCCTTACTGCCATGGACGATGCGGTACGGCTGTGTGGTAGGGCCTCTGCCCTTTTGGTGGCTATGCGCCGCTATGTTTGGCTGCGTCAGTGGGCAGCTGATGCTGCCGTTAAGAAGGCTCTCACTGGGCTCCCCTTTACAGGGCTGCAGCTCTTTGGTGAGCGTCTGGATGTTCTAGCCAAGGATGGTTGGCTGCCTTAACGTGGAGGCAGCCTCGGCCTTTCCGGGGGCCCTCCTCTTCCCTCCCCTCCTTTCGTGCTCCCAGAGGAGGTCGTGGCTCCCTCTTCTCAGGTACCCGAAGGGATTCTTGGGGCAGTGGCAGACCACATGGTCGTCCCGGTCTCTCATGGGCCCCAAGCCCAAACCTTCTCCCAAGCCCCCTCAAGCATGAGGAGGCGCCCTCACCCATCCGGGTGGGGGGACGGCTTCGGCTCTTTGCTCACATCTGGAGGCTACGCGTCTCAAACCAGTGGATTCAGGAGGTGGTGTCCTCCGGTTACAAGATAGAGTTTGCAGCCTGGCCGCCACCAAGATTCATCAGACCCCGGATGTCTCAAAACCCTCTGTCAGCTCAGGGTTTGCGCCTTGCGGTTCAATGTCTGTTGGAGTCAGGAGTCATTTGCCTGGTGCCTTCCCAGGAACGGGGTCGAGGGCTCTACTCTGTTCACGGTCCCCAAAAAGGACGGGTCCCTGAGGCCCACCCTGGACTTGAAGGGTGGTGGTCAGCACCCTGCGCCCGGGCGACTTCATGACCTCCGTGGACATCAAGGATGCATACCTTCACGTGCTAATCTTTCCAGGTCGTCAGAGATTTCTCAGGTTCGTTCTAGAGTATCAGCATTACCAGTTTGTGGCTTTACAGTTCGATATCACCTCGGTGCCTCGGGTGTTCACCAAGGTGCTGGCGGGGGGCGTGATGGCTTTGCTGCGGAATCAGGGCATTCGCATCCTCCCTTACCTGGACGACATTCTGATTGCAGCTCAGTCTCTTCATCAGGCCGAGAAGGATACTCTGGTGGTGACCTCCACTCTCGAGTCCTTCGGCTGGGTGATCAACTATCCCAAGTCTTCACTGTCTCCATCTTTGGTGAGGTCCTTTCTGGGCATGACTCTGGATACCTCTCAGGTCAAGGTATTTCTGCCTCAGCAGAAAGTGGAGGGCCTTCAGAAGCAGTTAGTGGGTCCGATGGCGTCCTGCTTCGAGGCGGTCCCCTTTGCTCAGTTTCACATGAGACCTCTTCAGTTGCACCTCTTGTCAGTTTGGGATCGGGACCCTGTGTCCCTGGATCAGGAATTTGCTCTGTCCCCCCTGGCCAGACAGTCCCTCTCATGGTGGCTGAACTCTTCTAGTGGGCAGGACCTTTCTGCCTCCGTGCTCGGAGACTGTCACCACAGATGCCAGTCTGACCGGTTGGGGGGGCTTTTGGAAGTCTCTGAAGTTCCAGGGTCGGTGTGGCCCCCAGGAGGCCCATGCTCCCATCTGTGTTCTGGAATTGAGGGCGATCAGATTGGTTCTTTCTCAGCTGACCACGCACCTTCAGGGTCGGGCTGTTCAGATTCGCTGACAACCAGAAGATCGGTTGCCTACATTAATCATCAGGGAGGGACTCGGAGCAAGCGAGCCCTCAAGGAAGTGTCCCTGATACTGTCTTGGGCGGAAGAGAATGTCCCTTGCATCTCGGCGGTTTACATTCAGAGAGTGGAGAACCAGGAGGCAGACTCCCTGAGCAGGGGGATGTCTCGGCTGGGGGAATGGTCCCTCAGCAACAAGATTTTTCACTCCCTGTGTCACCGCTGGGGTCAGCCGAATGTGGACCTGTTTGCGTCCCGCCACAATCACAAGCTTCCCAGGTTTGTCTCCCTGTCACGGGACCCTCTGGCTTTCGCCACGGATGCTCTAGCAATGCCTTGGACGGAGTTTCGGCTCCTCTGTGTTCCCTCCCTTCCCTCTGCTGGGCAGGGTGCTGCGCAAGATAGCCCAGGAAGGGGTACCAGCCATTCTGGTGGCCCCCTGTTGGGTGTGGTTCGCAGACGTCGTGCAGTTGGCAGTAGATCAGTATGCCCTGCCCAAGGATCCAGATCTGCTCACTCAGGGTCAACTGTGCCATCCCAATTTACAAACGCTGGCTTTAACGGCTTGGCTGCTGAAACCTCCATCTTGATGGATAAGGGCTTGCCAGCTTCTGTTGTTGATACCATGATTCGGGCTAGGAAGAAGTCCTCGTCCTTTATCTACTACAGGATATGGCATGCTTACATTGCCTGGTATGAGTCCAAGTCTCTTCCTTGTCGGGTGTTTTCTATCCCCAGGATTCTGGAGTTTTTGCAACATGGTTTGGATTCAGGCCTTCAACTTAGTACCCTCAAGGGACAGGTGTCAGCTTTTTAGAATTTTTTTCCAAAGATCCTTTGCCAATCACCAGTTGGTTAAGACTTTTTTCCGGGGAGTTACTCATGTGCGTCCGCCACGTAAGCCTATGCTACCGGTTTGGGACCTGAATCTGGTGTTGTCTGCTATGCAGGGTCCTCCCTTTGAGCCTATCCGTGGGGCTGCTTTGCCCATTCTGACTCTTAAGGTGGCCTTTTTGGTGGCCATTACTTCTGTCAGGCGAGTTTCTGAGCTGGCGGCACTTTCCATCAAACCTCCTCCTTATTTTGAAAGGCATCAGGATAAGGTGGTGTTTTGGCTTAAGCCGGATTTCTTGCCTAAAGTTGTGCCTGCTTTTCATCTCAATCAGGACATAGTTTTGCCTTCTCTGTGCCCTAACCCTGCTAATTCCAAGGAGCGGACCCTTCACTCTTTGGATGTTGTCAGGGCTCTGAAGTTTAATTTGGTTGCTACTGAGTCTTTCAGGAAGTCTGACGCTCTTTTTGTTCTTCCTGCTGGACCTAGGAAGGGTTTGCCTCCTGCTAAATCCACTATCAGCAAGGGGATCCGTCAGACGGTGGAGCAGGCCTATTCTGCCAGGGGGAAGGTTCCTCCTTTTAGGGTTACTGCTCATTCTACTTGTGCTATTGGTGCGTCTTGGGCTTTTCAGCACCAAGCTTCTGTTGAACAAGTTTGTAAGGCCGCAACTTGGTCTTCTGTTCATACTTTTTCCAAGTTTTACAAGGTTGATGTTAAGGCCTCAGCTGATGCTGCTTTTGGCCGCAAGGTACTTCAGGCGGTAGTGGTTTGAACTGCCTGTTGTTACTCTTTTGGGATCCCACCCTACCTTACGGATACTGCTGTTGGACGTCCCATACGTAAGGAATTCTGGAAGCAGGCTGTGCCATGCAATAGGAAAAAGACAATTCTGTGAGTACTCACCTGTAGAATTGCTTTTGCTATGCATGGCACGGCCTGCTTCACCCTACCCTTGTTATCGTTATTCTTGGTTGCCTCTTTATGGTGATTGTTCCAAGTTAGTTGGAGTTATAGTTATAACTGCTTGTCAACACTGGATAAGTCTATGGTGATTCCGTTTTTATATGAAACAATTTATGGGGAAGTGCACCACACAGCAAGTGATCAATAGGTGCCGGCCATTGGGGGTGACAATGTACACAGCAAACAAAGTGGAGGAGCCTAGACTGTTCCCTCCAACCCCCTACACAAGGCCGCACACTGGTATTTAGAAATGTATAAAAACTAATTTTAATGGATATATCAAAAGGACATCTACATAACATACAGACAATATTAAAAAACACAAAACGCAGACAGGGGTATCCCACACAGGGTGACTATAAACTCTATATAATCGCCATAAATATATACACAATTATTATATACAAAGTACTATGAATGTCCCAAAGTGTTGAAAAAAAGAAAAAAAAGAAAAAAATATAAATGTATGAAAACAAATATAAAATGTGACCTATAAAAAGTAAATCAATAAGTCAATGAATATGAGAATAGTGCAAGGTATGTGTGACAAAGCAAAGTGGAGTGTGTGTACAGAAAAACCAGAAAGCTGGTTTCTGTTGAAGCAAATAAATAAATATACTAACAATTGATGTGAGTGTATAACCACCAACTACAAGTGTCAAAAAGAACTAAGGAAGTGAACAACAGTTTGGTCATTCAACAATGGAATCAAGAAAAACTTATGAATGGTATAAACAATGGTACTTAACATGTCACCAGGGGTCCCCCCGTCGCAGCCGCCACCTACGCGTTACGTGTCCGACCGACACTTCGCCAGGGTGTATTGGCTGTGCCCCCTCGCTCTTCCTTAAATACCCCGGGATTAGCGGCAAGGGCCAATGAGGCGCTGCCACGCCCCCGCCAACACGTGGGTCCCCCCGGCCAATCAGAAAGGCCGCAGGAGTTCCACATCCGGCGGCCGGCGCCATCACTGGCCATCGCAATCAGTAAGTGCCCGCGGCGGGCGCGCGGCGAGCGGGCGCACTCCCCTGCAGTAGGAGGCGTCCACTTTGTTTGCTCCGTTTTTATATGATACCGGGAGGAGCCACAACGCTTCTGCAGTACACTGCGCCACCTTGTGGCAGAATAACCTATCCGTAAGGAATTCTGGAAGCAGGCCGTGCCATGCATAGTAAAAGCAATTCTACAGGTGAGTACTCACAGAATTGTCTTTTTTGGAACCCCCCCCACCATACTGCCTCAGTGCCTGGATTAAAGGAAGTTGCCACTACACTGAGACAGCAACTAGTTGACCCAAAAGACCCAACACCAAAGCAAAAGAACATTTTGTGTGCAGTGAGGTGACAGATACAGTGGTGGCCCTCATACCCTCGTATGACCTAATTTAAAGAGGAACTGTGGTCAGAAATGATTGCAATTATACAGCAGCAGAGGCTGCTGTTGTATATCGCCACCAATATAGAAAAGAAAGGTCAGCTGAATACTCACCTCTTACTGGTTGTGCTCCAACATGACTATCAGCACAGCCAGTGGCCAAGCCAACTGATAGGCTGCTCCACGGCAGCCGTAGAAGGATCCCGAAAGAAGGGCGTACCCAGGCAGCCATTTTATTTTATCATGGCAGTGATGCTTAGCGTGGAAGCCCGATTGGGGCTGGCCCGATGCTGCATAATAAGAGGAATTACGGTCATTTGTGACATAGTTCCTCTTTAACTAATCTCCTGTGTGCTCCACCTCACTCTTTGAAAGAAGTTGATTAGGGGCAAAGAGTGAAGTGAGTTAATGAGAAGGTGGCAAATAGTGTGGAGAACTGGCAGATTGTTTGTACTAACAATCCAGGCCGCACACAAAGTTCAAGACACGTCGAGTAGGGAGTAAAGGACTGGTGTGGGGATAGCCAGGCTGACACTCTGGACAGAGAATAGGACTGGTATGGGGATAGCCAGGCTGATGTTGTGGATAGAGAATGGGACTGGTATGGGGATAGCCAGGCTGATGTTGTGGATAGAGAATAGGACTGGTATGGGGATAGCCAGGCTGACTATGTGGATAGAGAATAGGACTGATATGAGGATAGCCAGGCTGACTATGTGGATAGAGAATAGGACTGGTATGGGGATAGCCAGGCTGAAGTTGTCGACAGAGAATAGGACAAGTATGGGGATAGCCAGGCTGATGATGTGGAGAGAGAATAGGACTGGTATGGGGATAGCCAGGCTGAAGTTGTCGACAGAGAATAGGACAAGTATGGGGATAGCCAGGCTGATGATGTGGACAGAGAATAGGACTGGTATGGGGATAGCCAGGCTGAAGTTGTCGACAGAGAATAGGACAAGTATGGGGATAGCCAGGCTGATGATGTGGACAGAGAATAGGACTGGTATGGGGATAGCCAGGCTGACGTTGTGGACAGAAAATAGGACTGGTATGGGGATAGCCAGGCTGACTATTGGACAGAGAAAAGGACTGGTATGGGGAATGCCAGGATGACTATTTGACAGAGAAAAGGACTGGTATGGTAAAAGCCAGGCTGACGTTGTGGACAGAGAATAGGACAAGTATGGGGATAGCCAGGCTGACGTTGTGGACAGAGAATAGGACAAGTATGGGGATAGCCAGGCTGACGTTGTGGACAGAGAATAGGACTGGTATGGGGATAGCCAGGCTGACGTTGTGGACAGAGAATAGGACTGGTATGGGGATAGCCAGGATGACTATTGGACAGAGAAAATGACTGGTATGGTGAAAGCCAGGATGATGTTGTGGATAGAGAATGGGACTGGTATGGGGATAGCCAGGCTGACTATGTGGATAGAGAATAGGACTGGTATGGGGATAGCCAGGCTGATGATGTGGACAGAGAATAGGACTGGTATGGGGAAAGCCAGGCTGACTATGTGGATAGAGAATAGGACTGGTATGGGGATAGCCAGGCTGATGATGTGGACAGAGAATAGGACTGGTATGGGGAAAGCCAGGCTGACGTTGTGGACAGAGAATAGGACAAGTATGGGGATAGCCAGGCTGATGATGTGGACAGAGAATAGGACAAGTATGGGGATAGCCAGGCTGATGATGTGGACAGAGAATAGGACTGGTATGGGGATAGCCAGGCTGATGATGTGGACAGAGAATAGGACAAGTATGGGGATAGCCAGGCTGATGTTGTGGACAGAGAATAGGACAAGTATGGGGATAGCCAGGCTGACGTTGTGGACAGAGAATAGGACAAGTATGGTGAAAGCCAGGCTGACGCTGTGGACAGAGAATAGGACTGGTATGGGGAATGCCAGGATGACTATTTGACAGAGAAAAGGACTGGTATGGTAAAAGCCAGGCTGATGATGTGGAAAGAGAATAGGACAAGTATGGGGATAGCCAGGCTGACGTTGTGGACAGAGAATAGGACAAGTATGGGGATAGCCAGGCTGACGTTGTGGACAGAGAATAGGACTGGTATGGGGATAGCCAGGCTGATGATGTGGACAGAGATTAGGACAAGTATGGGGATAGCCAGGCTGATGATGTGGACAGAGAATAGGACAAGTATGGGGATAGCCAGGCTGACGTTGTGGACAGAGAATAGGACTGGTATGGGGATAGCCAGGCTGATGTTGTGGACAGAGAATCGGACTGGTATGGGGATAGCTAGGCTGATGATGTGGACAGAGAATAGGACAAGTATGGGGATAGCCAGGCTGATGATGTGGACAGAGAATAGGACAAGTATGGGGATAGCCAGGCTGACTATTGGACAGAGAAAAGGACTGGTATGGTAAAGGCCAGGCTGACGTTGTGGACAGAGAATAGGACAAGTATGAGGATAGCCAGGCTGACGTTGTGGACAGAGAATAGGACAAGTATGGGGATAGCCAGGCTGATGATGTGGACAGAGAATAGGACTGGTATGGGGATAGCCAGGCTGATGATGTGGAAAGAGAATAGGACTGGTATGGGGATAGCCAGGCTGACGATGTGGCAGAGAATAGGACAAGTATGGGGATAGCCAGGCTGATGTTGTGGACAGAGAATAGGACAAGTATGGGGATAGCCAGGGTGACGTTGTGGACAGAGAATAGGACTGGTATGGGGATAGCCAGGCTGACTATTGCACAGAGAAAAGGACCGGTATGGTGAAAGCCAGGCTGACGCTGTGGACAGAGAATAGGACTGGTATGGGGATAGCCAGGCTGATGATGTGGACAGAGAATAGGACAAGTATGGGGATAGCCAGGCTGACTATTGCACATAGAAAAGGACCGGTATGGTGAAAGCCAGGCTGACGCTGTGGACAGAGAATAGGACAAGTATGGGGATAGCCAGGCTGATGATGTCGACAGAGAATAGGACTGGTATGGGGATAGCCAGGCTGATGATGTGGACAGAGAATAGGACAAGTATGGGGATAGCCAGGCTGATGATGTGGACAGAGAATAGGACAAGTATGGGGATAGCCAGGGTGACGTTGTGGACAGAGAATAGGACTGGTATGGGGATAGCCAGGCTGATGATGTGGACAGAGAATAGGACTGGTATGGGGATAGCCAGGCTGACTATGTGGATAGAGAATAGGACTGGTATGGGGATAGCCAGGCTGACTATGTGGATAGAGAATAGGACTGGTATGGGGATAGCCAGGCTGATGATGTGGACAGAGAATAGGACAAGTATGGGGATAGCCAGGCTGATGATGTGGACAGAGAATAGGACAAGTAGGGGGATAGCCAGGCTGATGATGTGGAGAGAGAATAGGACTGGTATGGGGATAGCCAGGCTGATGTGGAAGGAGAATAGGACAAGTATGGGGATAGCCAGGCTGATGATGTGGACAGAGAATAGGACAAGTATGGGGATAGCCAGGCTGATGATGTGGACAGAGAATAGGACAAGTATGGGGATAGCCAGGCTGATGATGTGGACAGAGAATAGGACAAGTATGGGGATAGCCAGGCTGACTATGTGGATAGAGAATAGGACTGGTATGGTGAAAGCCAGGCTGACTATTGCACAGAGAAAAGGACCGGTATGGTGAAAGCCAGGCCGACGCTGTGGACAGAGAATAGGACAAGTATGGGGATAGCCAGGCTGATGTTGTGGACAGAGAATAGGACAAGTATGGTGAAAGCCAGGCTGACGCTGTGGACAGAGAATAGGACAAGTATGGGGATAGCCAGGCTGATGTTGTGAACAGAGAATAGGACAAGTATGGGGATAGCCAGGCTGATGATGTGGACAGAGAATTGGACTGGTATGGGGATAGCCAGGGTGATGATGTGGAAAGCGAATAGGACAAGTATGGGGATAGCCAGGCTGATGATGTGGAAAGAGAATAGGACAAGTATGGGGATAGCCAGGCTGATGATGTGGAAAGAGAATAGGACAAGTATGGGGATAGCCAGGCTGATGTGGAAAGAGAATAGGACAAGTATGGGGATAGCCAGGCTGATGATGTGGACAGAGAATAGGACAAGTATGGGGATAGCCAGGCTGATGATGTGGAAAGCGAATAGGACAAGTATGGGGATAGCCAGGCTGATGATGTGGAAAGAGAATAGGACAAGTATGGGGATAGCCAGGCTGATGATGTGGAAAGAGAATAGGACTGGTATGGGGAAAGCCAGGCTGATGATGTGGACAGAGAATAGGACAAGTATGGGGATAGCCAGGCTGATGATGTGGAAAGAGAATAGGACAAGTATGGGGATAGCCAGGCTGATGATGTGGAAAGAGAATAGGACATGTATGGGGATAGCCAGGCTGATGATGTGGACAGAGAATAGGACAAGTATGGGGATAGCCAGGCTGACTATGTGGATAGAGAATAGGACTGGTATGGGGATAGCCAGGCTGACGTTGTGGACAGAGAATAGGACTGGTATGGTGAAAGCCAGGCTGACTATTGCACAGAGAAAAGGACCGGTATGGTGAAAGCCAGGCCGACGCTGTGGACAGAGAATAGGACAAGTATGGGGATAGCCAGGCTGATGATGTGGAGAGAGAATAGGACTGGTATGGGGATAGCCAGGCTGATGATGTGGACAGAGAATAGGACTGGTATGGGGATAGCCAGGCTGACGTTGTGGACAGGGAATAGGACAAGTATGGGGATAGCCAGGCTGATGATGTGGACAGAGAATAGGACTGGTATGGGGATAGCCAGGCTGACGTTGTGGACAGGGAATAGGACAAGTATGGGGACAGCCAGGCTGATGATGTGGACAGAGAATAGGACTGGTATGGGGATAGCCAGGCTGACGTTGTGGACAGAGAATAGGACAAGTATGGGGATAGCCAGGCTGATGATGTGGACAGAGAATAGGACAAGTATGGGGATAGCCATGCTGATGATGTGGACAGAGAATAGGATTGGTATGGGGATAGCCAGGCTGATGTTGTGGACAGAGAATAGGACAAGTATGGGGATAGCCAGGCTGATGATGTGAACAGAGAATAGGACAAGTATGGGGATAGCCAGGCTGACGTTGTGGACAGGGAATAGGACAAGTATGGGGACAGCCAGGCTGATGATGTGGACAGAGAATAGGACAAGTATGGGGAGAGCCAGGCTGACGTTGTGGACAGAGAATAGGACAAGTATGGGGACAGCCAGGCTGATGATGTGGACAGAGAATAGGACTGGTATGGGGATAGCCAGGCTGACGTTGTGGACAGAGAATAGGACAAGTATGGGGATAGCCAGGCTGATGATGTGGACAGAGAATAGGACAAGTATGGGGATAGCCATGCTGATGATGTGGACAGAGAATAGGATTGGTATGGGGATAGCCAGGCTGATGTTGTGGACAGAGAATAGGACAAGTATGGGGATAGCCAGGCTGATGATGTGAACAGAGAATAGGACAAGTATGGGGATAGCCAGGCTGACGTTGTGGACAGGGAATAGGACAAGTATGGGGACAGCCAGGCTGATGATGTGGACAGAGAATAGGACAAGTATGGGGATAGCCAGGCTGACGTTGTGGACAGGGAATAGGACAAGTATGGGGACAGCCAGGCTGATGATGTGGACAGAGAATAGGACTGGTATGGGGATAGCCAGGCTGATGATGTGGACAGAGAATAGGACAAGTATGGGGATAGCCAGGCTGATGTTGTGGACAGAGAATAGGACAAGTATGGGGATAGCCAGGCTGATGATGTGGACAGAGAATAGGACAAGTATGGGGATAGCCAGGCTGATGATGTGGACAGAGAATAGGACAAGTATGGGGAAAGCCAGGCTGATGATGTGGACAGAGAATAGGACTGGTATGGGGATAGCCAGGCTGATGATGTGGACAGAGAATAGGACAAGTATGGGGATAGCCAGGCTGAGGATGTGGACAGAGAATAGGATTGGTATGGGGATAGCCAGGCTGATGATGTGGACAGAGAATAGGACTGGTATGGGGATAGCCAGGCTGATGATGTGGACAGAGAATAGGACAAGTATGGGGATAGCCAGGCTGAGGATGTGGACAGAGAATAGGACTGGTATGGTGAAAGCCAGGCTGATGATGTGGCAGAGAATAGGACAAGTATGGGGATAGCCAGGCTGATGATGTGGAAAGAGAATAGGACTGGTATGGGGATAGCCAGGCTGACGTTGTGGACAGAGAATAGGACAAGTATGGGGATAGCCAGGCTGACGTTGTGGACAGAGAATAGGACTGGTATGGGGATAGCCAGGCTGACGTTGTGGACAGAGAATAGGACAAGTATGGGGATAGCCAGGCTGACGTTGTGGACAGAGAATAGGACAAGTATGGGGATAGCCAGGCTGACGATGTGGACAGAGAATAGGACAAGTATGGGGATAGCCAGGCTGATGATGTGGACAGAGAATAGGACAAGTATGGGGATAGCCAGGCTGATGTTGTGGACAGAGAATAGGACTGGTATGGGGATAGCCAGGCTGACGATGTGGACAGAGAATAGGACAAGTATGGGGATAGCCAGGCTGATGTTGTGGACAGAGAATAGGACTGGTACGGGGATAGCCAGGCTGACGTTGTGGACAGAGAATAGGACAAGTATGGGGATAGCCAGGCTGACGATGTGGACAGAGAATAGGACAAGTATGGGGATAGCCAGGCTGATGATGTGGACAGAGAATAGGACTGGTATGGGGATAGCCAGGCTGACGTTGTGGGCAGAGAATTGGACTGGTATGGGGAAAGCCAGGCTGACGTTGTGGACAGAGAATTGGACTGGTATGGGGATAGCCAGGCTGACGTTGTGGACAGAGAATAGGACTGCTATGGGGAATGCCAGGCTGATGTTGTGGACAGAGAATAGGACTGGTATGGGGATAGCCAGGCTGACGTTGTGGACAGAGAATTGGACTGGTATGGGGAAAGCCAAGCTGACGTGGACAGAGAGTAGGACTGGTATGGGGATAGCCAGGCTGTCGTTGTGGACAGAGAATAGGACTGGTATGGGAAAAGCCAGGCTGACGTTGTGGACAGAGAATAGGACAAGTATGGGGATAGCCAGGCTGATGATGTGGACAGAGAATAGGACAAGTATGGGGATAGCCAGGCTGATGTTGTGGACAGAGAATAGGACAAGTATGGGGATAGCCAGGCTGATGTTGTGGACAGAGAATAGGACAAGTATGGGGATAGCCAGGCTGATGATGTGGACAGAGAATAGGACAAGTATGGGGATAGCCAGGCTGATGTTGTGGACAGAGAATAGGACAAGTATGGGGATAGCCAGGCTGATGTTGTGGACAGAGAATAGGACAAGTATGGGGATAGCCAGGCTGATGATGTGGACAGAGAATAGGACTGGTATGGGGATAGCCAGGTTGACGTTGTGGACAGGGAATAGGACTGGTATGGGGATAGCCAGGATGACGTTGTGGACAGAGAATAGGACTGGTATGGGGATAGCCAGGCTGATGTTGTGGACAGAGAATAGGACTGGTATGGGGATAGCCAGGCTGATGTTGTGGACAGAGAATAGGACAAGTATGGGGATAGCCAGGCTGATGATGTGGACAGAGAATAGGACTGGTATGGGGATAGCCAGGTTGACGTTGTGGACAGGGAATAGGACTGGTATGGGGATAGCCAGGATGACGTTGTGGACAGAGAATAGGAGTGGTATGGGGATAGCCAGGCTGACGTTGTGGACAGGGAATAGGACTGGTATGGGGAAAGCAAGCTGATGTTGTGGACAGAGAATAGGACAAGTATGGGGATAGCCAGGCTGATGTTGTGGACAGAGAATAGGACTGGTATGGGGATAGCCAGGCTGATGTTGTGGACAGAGAATAGGACAAGTATGGGGATAGCCAGGCTGATGATGTGGACAGAGAATAGGACTGGTATGGGGATAGCCAGGCTGACGTTGTGGACAGAGAATAGGACTGGTATGGGGATAGCCAGGTTGACGTTGTGGACAGGGAATAGGACTGGTATGGGGATAGCCAGGCTGACGTTGTGGACAGGGAATAGGACTGGTATGGGGAAAGCCAGGCTGACGTTGTGGACAGAGAATAGGACTGGTATGGGGAAAGCCAGGCTGACGTTGTGGATAGGGAATAGGACTGGTATGGGGAAAGCAAGCTGATGTTGTGGACAGAGAATAGGACAAGTATGGTGAAAGCCAGGCTGACGCTGTGGACAGAGAATAGGACCGGTATGGTGAAAGCCAGGCTGACGCTGTGGACAGAGAATAGGACTGGTAGGGGGATAGCCAGGCCGATGTTGTGGACAGAGAATAGGACAAGTATGGGGATAGCCAGGCTGACGTAGACAGGGAATAGGACTGGTATGGGGATAGCCAGGCTGACGTTGTGGACAGAGAATAGGACTGGTATGGGGAATGCCAAGCTGACGTGGACAGAGAGTAGGACTGGTATGGGGATAGCCAGGCTGTCGTTGTGGACAGAGAATAGGACTGGTATGGGGATAGCCAGGCTGACGTTGTGGACAGAGAATAGGACTGGTATGGGGAAAGCCAAGCTGACGTGGACAGAGAGTAGGACTGGTATGGGGATAGCCAGGCTGATGATGTGGACAGAGAATAGGACTGGTATGGGGATAGCCAGGCTGACGTTGTGGACAGAGAATAGGACTGGTATGGGGAAAGCCAAGCTGACGTGGACAGAGAGTAGGACTGGTATGGGGATAGCCAGGCTGATGATGTGGACAGAGAATAGGACTGGTATGGGGATAGCCAGGCTGGTATGGGAACATTCAGGTTTATATTATAGACAGAAATGGGGACTTTTGCAAGGTTTGCAACCTAGGCAGAGAAAATAACTAGTCTTGAGTCCAGTCAGGATTGCATCATGCACAGAGAAGAGGATCAGTTTGAAACAAGTTGTTTCAGTTACGAGAAGGGTGTAGCGAGGTGGGGAATAGTAATTAAACAGGCAGTGTAAGTTTGTATTAACACTATTGCTTATAAACACCACACAACAAAAGAAAGTTCAACACGATGCAAGGGTTAAAGAGTCAGAAGCTGGGAGGAAAGAAGCAAATTTGATTTTAGTGGCTAAATGGCCTTTTGTCTAACCATAGCCCAAGGGTCATTGCCCAAATGACTGATAATAAATAGAAAGAGGCAAAATATTGTAGCTTACCTTTTACATATAATAAAGAACATTTCAAGGGTTGTATAAAATCACAAAGTTCGGCAAGAACAAAGTTCCTTTTTCTGTAACACCGGATCACCTAATTACCAGTCAAGGGGATTCCAAGCTGGAGCTCCATAAAGCTACAAAGACAGAAGCCTCCAAGCAGCCCTGAACTGTATGTTACAGGAAACAGCTGATTGGATATTCCTGGATGAAGACGAATCAGACTTGGTGCCTTAGGGAGTTTTTTCTTCTCTCTGATCATGGAAAGTCCCTTGTATGTATCATGGTCATATGCAACACACAATTTCCATATGAAAAAAGTTTTATTTAAAAAAACATGTTTTGCCAGAATATACAAACTCATTATACCATAAAACCTTATGGAAAGCATCAGACAAATGGCTTGGTTGGGAAGTATTTAAAGGGAGCCTCTTCCATGCTATATTGATCCCTTTATAGAAAAAGTAACAACCACCTTCCTTCTAGCGAGTCACCTGGATTTGTGCAGAAATGCAGCAGAATGCTAGCAGTTAGAAAGATGGCTGACCTGCTGGTTAGGGAGACTATCACTGTTGTGTTATCTGCGATTTAGATGTCACAAAGGATATGCTGAAGATAAGTAGGGCTAGTGTACACTATATACAATATTCTTGCGAATTTCAGAACTATATAAATGATCTAAGACATGTTGACTACCACCATAGCAATTATGCAACTGTCATGGGTCTTGTGGGCAAAGGACCTAGTTACAGACTTTAGCAAACTATATTCCCTACTTGCCTACACCAGTTCCAGCACAATGGCTCCTTCCTCTGTAATCTTCTCTCTTTGCATGTGCTCTCACATCATGGCTGTCTCCTACTTCTCACTAACAAAACTGAATGAAAAACACTTATTACATAAGCTCCAGAAGAAAGATTGCATAAATATGAGCTGTCCCAGATCAGCCGACCAGGGAATAATATAGATATTAGTCCTGGGGGTGTAGGTCCATATAGCCCTTCCAGGTATATTGACCTTGTCCAGGGGTTGGCTGTTGCGTGTACTACAGATTTTAGTCCCCCTTGTTAAGGGGGACCAGGACCTTATAAGTATAACTAACTGCAGGTCCAGGGGTCATGGGACGGGGCAGTGCCATCATCAAGGCAATATTGGCAGGACTTATCTATAGGCCTTAGCCATGACCGGGGCCTACCACTGACAGCTTACCTGCTTCGGGCACTCCCAGTTCATCAGATCATTCATGCAGCCTAACCCCTCCCAGCCCCACTCAGGACCTCCGTAGAAGGGGCTCAAAGATTTCTGGCGGTGGCCCTGGACAGGCGGTAAGCTAGCTCCCCTCGACATCTTGGCAAAACCCACTGACCAGACCAGAGCCCCTGCCAATACTCTCATCTTAGGGTGTAGAACTAGAAAGAGATATTTTTGCTTATCAAATCACCCTGGAACACTGTCCCTCTCTGTAGGATTGCAGGTGATCAGTCATTGTATAAGTGTGGCAATGACATCATTTCCACACACAGCAGTGGCAATGAATGGTGGAGTCGGAGCTTTACAGCTAAAACAAGCGCCATTATCTGGAATTAGATTGAAGTGGGATCAGTAAAAGTAGGCAAAAGTTACTATTTATGGGGGGAGCAATTCAGGGGAAGCTAGTTAAAAATGTGAAGACCAATGGAAATAGTGCTTCCAGTTGTTACCTTTCCAATGGTGCAAAATACTGATTTTTATTTGCTGCCTTCTAGTGGTCAACAGTGGAAAAGCCAGTTGAAGTAGAGGCTACAAAGTCAGTGCAAAAAGTCTTCCATAAATTAAGCAGATAGATAATGAAATACATCACAAAGCAAGTTATAAATGAAATCAGTACTTCACACCCATCAGTCCTAAAAATAACTGTTTTCTTTAGCCAGCTTCTGTGCACCTTAATCTGTAAAAATGTGTATTCTATATATTGTAAACATTTTTTCACCAATAAAAATACTGTGAAAGAAAAAGACCTGTTTCTATGGACCAATACTTGATCCCAACTCATACTTGCAGAAGGTATTTGGCCTGTGTTTTGCTCTATCACATCCTGCCTACCGGTAATTTGCTCCAAAACTTACTGTCACCATAGCAACCTCATAAAAGAAATGTTACAGTAGACATTTTGGAAACTGCTACCGTGTAAATTACGTACATAAAATATATAAATCTCTGGTATCTGTCCTAGTTTATAGCCAAAGCGTTGTCACCTCGTCCATCTCAAGAGCCTATATCCTTGAAAAGCGGTGTTAAAATGCTCTTACGCTTAGTAACCATACAATGACATCACAAATACAGAGGGGGAATAAGATTTACAGTATGGTCGAGAGCCTGGCCAAGTAAACATGTTATGGGTTCACATAATGGTGTCCTGAAGCAAAATGGGACAGAGTGTGTTCACACTGGCCTCACCCCCAATTACAAGAGAGCAGGTGCCTCCCTGAGGATGTTGTGCCCAGGCTCCCTGAGGATGTTGTGCCCAGGCTCCCTGAGGATGTTGTGCCCAGGCTTCCTGAGTAAGTTGTGCCCAGGCTTCCTGAGTAAGTTGTGCCCAGACTAACACTGCTGACACCTCTTAAGTCTAAAAGACTCCAGGGCCAGTCACTAGCCTACCCTCAGGGCATCTGTGTGTGAAACCCCTGGGGTTGCCGGTAAACTCACTTATACCAGCGTCTCCCACCATGCTGTCTTCATTGGCGGCCACATCCCTGGTCTCCCTGTAGCTCAGGCACACTCCTGCGCAGATATGTCTGTTGGGGGAAACCTGACCTAGGAAGCAATATTTGTCTTCTCTATTGGCCTGATATTGGAACCACACACCTGGCATTGTGTACTCTCATCACAGTCCTGAGGATGAAGATGTGGAACCCACCTTGGAGGCCATATTTGAACTGCCATGGCTTTCTTCCTTAGAGGTTTTCCTATAATCTCTGGGGAACATGAGGTCAGTAGTGTCAAGTCACCATGCTAGAGGGGTGACAATGCTATGACCTTCAAGCTCAACTTTCTCTAGACAATGTTCTTGTTGAGTGAACAGTGGTACAAGAGCAGCTACAAGTGGCCCAAATGTCCTTCACTGAGTAGATGAGTTTGAGTGTGAGGAGAAAGAGTTTGGTAGTAACACTGCACTTTGGGAAGCGTCTGTCTCTTCTATAGGGAAGCTCAGATGTCTTCCCTCTTCTGGTATGGCAACCTTGAACACCATTGGAGGAATCTTGGCTTTAGTATCTGCAAACATAGAAAGTAGGAAATACAATGCATTACATTGAGTGAGGAAGTAATTGAATACATGTCTTTAAGACTCAACTACAGCAAAAACATTTTTAGTGTTGTACATAGTAAGGAAATGTGAGGTCTGCTAACAGAACATTATGGTTGCCGTAAAAATTCCCCAGCTTCCATGCCACTATACAACCCAAACCCAACATCCTGTGCTACTATAAGATACCAACCTGGCATCCTGTGCCACTCTCACCCCCAATAAAGCTCCCTCAGGTACTATCTGACTCCGTCCCAGCATCCTGTGCCACTATCACCCCAACCCAGCTCCCTCTGATAATACCTGACCCCAACCTGGCATCCTGCACAACTATCCTATCATGTGCCCCATCCAGCCCCAACCCAGCTCCCAGTGTCAACACCTAACTCCTAAATCCTGTGCTACTTTCCGATTCAAACCTATCATTCTGAGCCAACCTAGCATCCTGTGCCACTGGCACCCCCCAATCCAGCTCTCTCTGCCAATTTTTGACCCCAACCCAGCATCCCGTGTCGCTATCCTACCCCAATCCAGCATCCTGTGCCCTTACCCAACTCAACCTAGATGCCTGTGCCACTTTCCAACCCCAACATAGCATCCTGTTTCACTATCCAACCCCTAACTCCACATCCTGTACCACTACCTGACCTCAACACAGCATCCTGTGGCACTTTCCAAGCCAAACCCAGCACCCTGAGCCATTATCAGACACCAACTTAGTATTCTGTGCCACTATCAAGCTCCAACCCAGATCCCTGTGCCACCAGACCCCAACCCAGCACCCAGTGACAACTATCTGACCCCAAACCAGCCTCATGTGCCACTATCCAACCCCAACCCTGCATCCAGAGCCACAATTAGACCCCAACCCAGCATCATGTGCCACTATCCAATCCCATCCTAGCATCCATTGCCACTACAAGACCCCAACCCAGCATTGTGTGCCACTATCTAACTAAGCTCCCTCTGCCGCTATGCTGCCCCAACCCAACTCCCTGTGCCACAATCAAACTCTTACCCAGCCTCCTGTGCCACTATCAGACCCAGTCCAGCATCCTGTGCCACTATCAGACACCAGCCTAGCATCCTGTGCCACTATCAGACCCAGTCCAGCATCCTGTGCCACTATCAGACACCAGCCTAGCATCCTGTTCCACTTTCAGACCCAACCCAACTCCCTGTGCCACAATCAAACTCTTACCCAGCCTCCTGTGCCACTATCAGACCCAGTCCAGCATCCTGTGCCACTATCAGACACCAGCCTAGCATCCTGTGCCACTATCAGACCCAGTCCAGCATCCTGTGCCACTATCAGACACCAGCCTAGCATCCTGTTCCACTTTCAGACCCAACCCAACTCCCTGTGCCACAATCAAACTCTAACTCAGCCTCCTGTGCCACTATCAGACACCAGCCTAGCATCCTGTGCCACTATCAGACCCAGTCCAGCATCCTGTGCCACTATCAGACACCAGCCTAGCATCCTGTTCCACTTTCAGACCCAACCCAACTCCCTGTGCCACAATCAAACTCTAACTCAGCCTCCTGTGCCACTATCAGACACCAGCCTAGCATTCTGTCTCACTATCAGACTATTTCCAATATTTTTTCCCAAATCTGGATAAAGTTGAGTATGTCTAAACCCAGTTTAATATTAGGTTTTTCACATTGTTTTCTAGAACTGTCAGAATGAAGCAATAAATTGACAGCATTAACACTGACTTACCTATGCTCTCCGCTTGGGGCTTCTGAAAGAAAATAAAGTATTTTAATACTTTAATACATAGTCACAATGTCTTTTTTTCTATTTACAGTATTTTCCCCCCTCTCTACTGTTGTTGCTGCAATATGCCTCCATTTGTTTTTTAAAGTTTTAAAGTCAAAAGTCACCAGCTTATACATTTTTATGGCAGCCAATCATTCGACTGCTGGTGACAATTCAGTGTTGTCAGTGTTCAGTGCAAGCTCAGCAAACACAATTGGTAACCAGCAGTCATGTGATTGGCAGCCATACAATAAACAAGGAAGTGGGAGGCATTTTATGTACTTTACAGCCATTTGGACTTATTGTAGAATCACAGGAGCAACTGGCCCAGGGTTAAATCCATTATATACATTTCTCCCCTTACAAATAAAAGAAAAATGCATTCAAGAGATAATAGATATGGTAATTTGTAAATATTACACAATAGGCTTGATTCCTGGTAATGCATCTGTGCATTTGCGCAATATTTTTTGAGCGCCAAGTCACGCTCTGGCTTCATCGGGCAGCATCCGGCATGTTTATTAGCAATTAAAGTGTCAGCCTCAAGTTTTTTAAAGAAATGTTTCCCTTTTTGGGGGGTTTTGGTGAGAAAGGACATGGTTACAAGTTGTCAAAGTTGACAAATCTCCAAGGGTTTTATGATAAAACACCAAAAAGGTGGACATTGGGCCCCAAAAATTAAGAGAAAATAAAAACAAAAAACCATTAGCTACACAATTATTAAGCACTAATATGCAAAACAGAGCAGGGAGGGAGGGGTTAAGAGAACATCTGGGACTAAACATCTGGAAAAACAACACTGGAATCAGAATATCCCCAATAAAACAAGAACACCTAAAAATAAGGAAAAATAAGCACTTATAAAACACGACACCTAAAATTAAGGATAAATAAGCACCTATAAAATACGACACCTAAAAATAAGGAGAAATAAGCACCTATAAATAAACGACACTCAAATATTTCTCCCCTTTCTTTACTGTTTCTCATTTGCGATTTTGTCTCTTCAGCTTCTGTTTTTTTCGATGAATTTTTATCTTTCATTTCGGAGTGTATTCCCTGTCACCTGACATAGTCACCTGACAGGGAATACACTGCGAAATGGAGAATAGAGATTCACCTAAAACACAGAAGTTGGAGAGACAAAATCGCAATTGAGAAACAGTAACGAAAGGGGAGAAATATGAAGGCCATAGGGACTAGTTAAGGGCTTAGCCAGCCAAATGCGCAGGGGGCAGGGCCATTTGCAATTCAAAACAGCAGAATTTAAGGCACTTGCCATTTGGTGCGTTCCGCACGTGCACCATGAGCACTCACGAAACCAGGTGCCTAGGCACATGCGAAATCATTGGCACTTGGTTTGGGGTTTACCGGCGCATGACCATGAATCGACCCTTATATGTCTGTTCAGCCATGTTGGGTGTGTATTATAAATGCCAAATAAAAATCTTACCTTCACTCTGCAAGCTGAAAAAATAGAAAGAAAAATGATCATGAGATGATTAACAATATTAAATTAATACATATATGTCATATAATATTAATAAAAGTTATCATGTGATAATTATTATGATACTCACCTTACCCCCAGAAATTATTATTTCCATGACAGAATTTTCATCTCAAATCTGCTGTTTTCAGTCATCTTTATATTCCAAGTATGTCTCACACCCTGCTTCGTTGATGATTAATAACATATGGGTTATGTCCTGTAGAGGGCCAACTTCTGCAGAGATGGCTAGAAAAAAAGAAGCCCCTCCCGGTCCATAAATACCTGGGACCTCCCACACATTCCCCAGTCTTAGTCTCTGCAGACGGCGACGAGATCAAGATGATGGCTCTCTCTCTCTCTCTCTCTCTCTCCTTTCAGGTAAGCCGGGTTACACCCGGCCCCCATTTATCCGATTTCCACCCGGACTTGTTTCTAAATTGTATTTAAGCCTCCCAGCTACGGCTGTATGGTCCGGGTGAGGGTAGGCAGCACCTATTAGAGGTGCTTATTACCTGGAGCTACGCTCCACCGCAAAACCCTCACTAAAGGGTAGGCGGTCGTCGGTTGGTGATCCCGACATGGGATGCCCTGTCCGTCCCTAAGCCCTCGCTGCATATTTAAGTGTAGCTATCGGCTTCCCCCTCCTCCCCCCCCAGTCTCCCTGTTCCTGGTTGGTGGTGGGGGAGGGGGGGTCATGTTCCCTATTACCTTATTTCCTTTTAGTGTGTGTATGCTGTACCTTTATTTTTAACTTTTAATTTTTTGTTGATTGGAGCTATGGCGCTGGCTTGCCAGCGCGCCTTCCTTCCTTCCGGCCCGCACGCTCGCTGCAGGGCGGCGGCTGGCCGGGCTTCTAACTTTCACTTTTATTTTTTTTTTTTTGGTTATATTTATATATTTATATAGTCCCTTGCGATTAGAGCATTCGTTTATGGAGCCTTGTTTCTCCGGCGGTGCAGGTTCAATTCCCACTCTGTCATTATATATATATATTTTCTTGGGATATTGCCCTTATTGGGGGTTCCCTCCTTAATCTCGCATATCTCTGTATACATATATGTATATATGTTTTTATGTGTATTTTTATATATATATGGGTATACATGTACGGTCTTTTGTGTCTTTCAGGTCGGGACAAACTAGGCTAGTAGGGTTTCTCCCGGTCCTTGATCCCTTGTTGAAATTGGGGTTCCCTTATTTCTTAATAAAAATCCTCCCACATACGGACTCTAAGGGGCATCCCGAGTAGCTTCATAGCGTAATTCCCATTGGTCATTGTGACTACCATAAAAATCACCATATGGAGGCTTCCCAGGATACCGGGCTCAGGATGCCTTTGGGGCAACCCCGGCAGTGTGTGGTTTGTGGGGTATCCCTTGTTGGGGACAATGTGCAGATTTGTGTACCATGTGCACAGCAGGCGATTGCGCGTCAATCTGGGCCCCGTGCGGGCAGATCAGCCCCATCGGCGTCTTCACCTACGCACCCACGCCTGGTTTTGACCCCAAGTGACGTTGTCACTAGTGGGGAGTCGCAATCCGATGTTTGCACCAGACTGGACAACATTGAGAGAATGATTGCTAGCTCTGCGGCCAGGAAGGCTCCAGCTGAGAGACGGCACTTGGCGCCCCCTGCGCCGACTTTGGATTATGATGCCTTTGATTGGTCTAATTATTCCCCGCTTGAGGAGGGGGAATTATTTTACGATTCTGACTTATCCGTGTAGCAGGACCTCGGCTCTGGTGGTTGCTATACGCCGTTCGGTCTGGTTGCGCCAGTGGGCGGCTGACAATGCTGCAAAGAAGGCGCTCGCGGGGCTTCCCTTTGTGGGGCTTCGTTTGTTTGGTGAGCGCCTGGATTCTGTGGCTAAGGGAGTTAAATTGCCTCAGCGAAAAAAGCAACGCCGGCCCTTTCGGGGCTCAGGCTCCTTCAACCCCTCCTTCAGCTCCTCCTTTCGTGGCCCTCGGTCAGGCAAAGGAGTTTCCCTTGCTGCTCCCAGATGGGAGTCTTGGGGTAGAGGCAGAGGACGTGCCCGACCCGGGTCCTCCTGAGGTGCATATCCCAAACCCGCTGCCAGGCCCGCTCAGCAATGAGGGGGCGCCCTCACCCTTGCGGGTGGGGGGACGGCTGCGGCTCTTCGCTCAGGTCTGGGCTCAACATGTTACAGACAGGTGGATCCTGGAGGTGGTTTCTTCAGGGTACAAGCTGGAGTTCGCAGACTGGCCTTCTCACAGATTCCTCAGGTCCCGGATCCCTACGGATCCACGGGCTGTGCAGGGACTGTTCATGGCGGTACAAAATCTTCGGGATATGGGGGTCGTTTGTCCGGTTCCTCCCATAGAGAGAGGTCGGGGCTACTATTCCAACCTCTTTATGGTTCCCAAGAAGGACGGCTCCATAAGACCCATTTTGGACTTAAAGATTCTCAACCGGTTCATCAAGTCCAGAAAGTTTCACATGGAGACTCTGCATTCTGCAGTCAGCTCCCTTCGTCCGGGGGACTTTATGACTTCGATAGACATCAAGGATGCTTACCTACATGTGCCGGTTTTCCATGGTCACCATCGATTTCTCAGGTTTGTGATAGGCGACCAGCACTTCCAGTTTGTGGCTCTTCCCTTCGGGCTGACTTCAGCGCCCAGGGTGTTCACCAAGGTGTTGGCGGGCGTGATGGCCCTTCTCAGAGCCCAGGGCATTCGCATTGTGCCTTATCTGGACGACCTCTTCATTACAGCTTCTTCGCTCCTCCGGGCGGAGCTGGACACTCGTACGGTGGTATCAACGCTGGAGAGGTTCAGGTGGGTGATCAATTACCCCAAGTCCTCAATCTCTCCGTCACGGGTAGCCTCCTTCCTGGGCATGACGCTGGATACCATTCAGGCCAGGATTTTCTTACCTCAGTCGAAGGTGGATGTTCTCCATGCTCTGATTCGTCTCCTTCTGTCCAATCCTTGTCCGTCCATCTGGCAAGGGATGAGGTTGGTGGGACTGATGGTGGCCTGCTTTGAGGCGGTTCCTTTTGCTCAGTTCAATCACCAAGGAGGGACTCGCAGCAAGGGTGCCCTCCGGAAGGTATCTCTGGTTCTTTCATGGGGCGAGAGCAATGTTCCATGCATCTCGGCAGTTTACATTCCGGGTGCGGAGAACCTGGAAGCGGACTCCCTGAGCAGAGGGGCCCTCTCGCCGGGGGGAATGGTCTCTCAGCAACGAGGTCTTTCTATCCGTCTGTCGCAGGTAGGGGATGCCGGAGGTGGATCTGTTTGCCTCTCGTCACAATTACAAACTCCCAGCCTTTGTGTCTCTGTCCCAGGATCCTCTGGCGCTGGCAGTGGATGCCATGGCGCTGTCCTGGCGGGGGCTCGGTCTCCTATATCTGTTTCTCCCTTCTCCATGGTGGGCAAAGTGGTACGCAAGCTGGTTCACGAGGCTGTGCCGGCAATCCTGGTGGCCCCAAAGTGGCCGAGACAGGTGTGGTTCGCAGACGTCGTGCAGCTGGCCATTGATCAGTACATGCTGCCTCTGGTTCCGGATCTTCTCACTCAAGGTCAGCTTTGTTACCCCAATTTACAAACACTGGCTTTGATGGCATAGCTGCTGAAGCCTCCATCCTGAAGGAAAAGGGTCTGTCTGAGGCGGTTGTTCAGACTCTGGTCAGGCTAGGAAGAATTCTTCCTCTATTATCTACTACAGCAGGACCTTGTGGACCTACATTGATTGGTGTGAGGCCAGGGCCTTTTATCGGGTGTTTTCCATCCCTCGTATTTCCTTCACCATGCTTGACATGGGGTTTCAACTTAGCACTTTGAAGGGGCACGTTTCTGCTCTGGCGGTTTTCTTTCAGAGATCTTTCGCTCTTCATCCCTTGGTTAAGACTTTTTTCCCAGGGGGTCACTTATGTGCGTCCTCCTCGCAAACCCATGTTGCCAGTTTGGGATTTGAATTTGGTGTTGTCTGCCCTTCAGGGTCCATCTTTTGAACCAGCGAATGATGCTTCACTTTCCATTCTCACCTTGAAGGTTGCCTTTTTGGTCGCTATTACTTCTGTTCGGCGTGCGTCTGAGTTGGCGGCTCTGTCCATTCAGGCCCCCTATTTTGAGAGACACCAGGACAAGGTGGTTTTTCGATTTAAACCTGACTTCTTGCCTAAGGTTGTCTCTGCCTTTCACCTTAATCAGGACATTGTGCTTCCTTCCTTGTGTCCTAATCCCAGCAATGACAAGGAGAGGGCCTTGCACTCTTTGGATGTTGTTAGATGTGTGAAATGCTATCTGGTGACTACAGCACCTTTCAGGAAGACGGAAGCCTTCTTTGTGGTGCTTCCTGGTCCCAAGAAAGGCTTGGCGCCCGTCAAGCCTACCATTAGCAAATGGATTCGTCAGGCCATTGTTAGGGCCTATTCTGTCAAGGGTTGCAGGCTGCAGTGGTTTAATTTGTGCATTTTTGCCTTTGGGATCCCCACCCATGTTGGACACTGCTACTGGATGTCCCATATGTTATTAATCATCAACGAAGCAGGGTGTGAGACATACTTGGAATAATACCATTTTGTGATTACTCACCTGTAAAATGGGTATGTATGTCTCACACCCTGCTTCGTCCCGCCCTGAGTTGTATTTTGGATCCTCTATATGGTGATATTTTCCTTGTTTTATTTGTTATTGGCTCTTCCTGGTCCCCTTACTGCTTTCATATACTGGCGAATGTGTGGGAGGTCCCAGGTATTTATGGACCGGGAGGGGCTTCTTTTTTTCTAGTCATCTCTGCAGAAGTTCGCCCTCTACTGGACATAACCCATATGTTATTAATCATCAACGAAGCAGGGTGTGAGATATACTTATAATACCCATTTTACAGGTAAGTCATCACAAAATTGTATTTTCTCCAGTGTGCAGTGTTTTAAATTTCTTAAAACATAATACACACATCCTGCATCCTAGGAACCCCAAGGCATCCTAAGTCTCCAATCAATACTACTATGCTAATATTGAGAAAACCCTGGCGAGGATCCAGATCTCAAAGATATACACACAATTTTAATATTTTATTGCCTAACAAATGTCAAGATAGAAATATATCTGTATGTTTTACCCACTGTGTAAACTGTGAAAAAGGGTGTAAAAACTACTCCAGTTTACTACTACAGTTTAGCTTGTAGTGTCTGTTACTAGAGATGAGTGAATCGAATCTGACGAACCCAAATTTGTTACGAATTTCAGGAAAAATTTGATTCGTAACGATTCTGAATATTGCCGCGATTCGATCGCTCGAGTCGCTTCATTAAAACTCCATTTACTACTATCCAGGCCATCTAAACTGGTGGATCCACATGTCAGGACATGTCCCATGGGTCAAGGAATCCTGGGTAGGCGTCACATGCTACCTTTCAGCATGATGTCACAGCCCTATATAAACGGCGGCCATTTTGCGGAAGTTCATTTCGACACTGAATTGCGGCCAGAGCGGGTCATGCAGCGAGAGCGAGAGATAGATAGATAGATAGATAGATAGATAGATAGAGTGAGGGAGAGATATATAGAGCAAGTAACAGAAGGAGCGAGGGACAGATAGAGCCTGGGTATTGGTTCACTTCCCCGGGGCACCCCGCTGCGTGAAACCCCCCAGAAAGCCCCAAAAAACGTACCTCACCGCCGACGGACAAGCTGATTGACAGCGACGGACAAGCAGCTTGCCCGTCGGCGCCTCCCGCGCGTCACTCTTGACGTGTGCGCGCCCCCGCCGGCCATTCAGAGACGGCCGGCGCGGGTGCGCGCACGTCTAGAGGAGCGCGAGTGAGGTGGCGGCGGCGGAAGCAGCGGCTGGAGAGGTAAGGTTTTTCGGGGGTTTTGGGGGGTTTACACCCCGCGGGACATCCCGATTTCGGAGGTCCCGCGGTGTGTGAGGTGATCGGCCCGGGAATCTTATAGATTCCCGGGCCGATCACCTCAGAGTGTTGGTCCACTTTAAAGCAGCCAGCCTTTGCCTTTCAACAGGGGGCATTCCAAATACTAGCATAACTATTTTAAGAGTAGCTGTCTACTAACCTTGTGCATTTTGTTCAAAAAAAGTCACTTTTTCCCTTTTAAAGCAGCCAGTCTTTGTCTTTCAACAGGGGGCATCCCAAATACTAGCATAAATATTTTTTTGTAAATTCTTTATTTATTAAGTATTTTCAGAAAGAAGAAATTTTTACAATTCCAAGATGCGACAAATGTAACACACAGTGTCAAATATTTGTACAACAATGCAAGTCAATAAAGACCGTTTTTAAACCATCATCTTTTCTGAGAAGATGCTCACGTAGAGTCAGTCTTTATTTCCTGAAAATCGCCTTTCAACGCTGTGCGAGCAGTAAACCTTATTGAGGTAAAGACAAACGGAAATGGAATTGAACAGAAAACACTGTAGAGGAAGGGGGAAGGGAGGGGGAAGGAAAGGAAAGGGAGGGGAGGGGGAAAGGGGAGAAAAGGGTGAGGCCTTATTGTGAACCAAATAACTCTTTACCTTCCGAAGATTCCGTAAAGGCCATCCAACCATACCATGTCACTGCAAACCTCTCATAAGTGCCATCTTGCGAGGACATGAGGTTCTCAAACCTCATGATGTCGTTCACCCGTCGGCACCACCCGCTTATGGACGGGGGCTCCCTACTCTTCCACACCTGTGGGACTTTGCTGCATTCAACAAGTGGCACGTAATGGAGTTTCGGTAGCGCTTCAGAGGGATCTCCGAAACGTGAAGGAGGCAGAAAGCAGGGTCATCAGGGACCGCTGCTCCAGAAATCTGTCCTGTAACCCGCCTGACCAGGCTCCAATATTCTTTTAGTTTGGGGCAGGACCAAAAGAGGTGCAATAGATCACCTTGCTCCTCATCGCATCTCCAACAATTTGGGGGGACGTCTGAGAACCATCTATGTAGGTCTGTAGGAACTCTGTACCACCTGGTTAGCAGCTTATACCCGCATTCCTGGAGACGGGTACATATTGAGGACTTATGTGGTAGTGCTAGAATCTTTTGGTGTTGCTTGGGCGTCCAGGTCAAGTTTAAGTCTCTTTCCCACTTTCCTATGTAAGGTGGGACTTCTACATCAGGTGGGGCCACTAGGAGTTTATAGATACTCGAGAGGGCGTGTCTCTCTGTTTCTTTGCTTTGACACATCTCCTCGAAGACCGTGAGTACCTGCCTGCCCCCCCCAAATTCCCGTAGTGAGGCCAGAAAGTGTCCCAATTGCATACGCTGCCAGGGGGACCACCCGGGTATCCCGGCTCTTTGGGCCAGTTCGTCCAGATTTGTCCAACTTTCCCCCGAAACGAAGTGACCAGTTCTGAAAACATTCGCCTCGATCCATGTTTGTACCTGGCAGCCCCCGCACCCTCGGGTGAAGCGCGGGTTACCCAAGGCCGGGTACATGGGGGAGGGAGAGGGAGAAATCTCCTGGCGCTGGAACATCGCTTCACACACCTTAAGCGTGGGACCTATAGTAGGATGTTGTCTCCCCAATTTGTCCTCTCCTTTTGCCAACCAAGGAACCCCCCCAAGCGGAACCCCAAGGAAGCCCTGCTCCAATCCAACCCATTGTTTATTTTGGCCATGGACACACCAATCAACCACCCTACAGAGATGCGTTGCGGAGTGGTATAGTATTGGGTCTGGAACACCAACCCCCCACTGTTCCTTAACTCTGGTCAGGATTTCCCTCCCCAGTCTCGGCCTCCTCCCCGCCCAGATAAAGTTAATGAAGACCGCGCGGACCTTCTGGAGAAATGTACGCGGAATGAACACCGGCAGAGCCTGAAGGAGGTAGAGTAAACGGTGGCAGGAAGGTCATTTTGACCATGTTACATCTCCCGAACCAGGATAACCTCCCCTTACTCCATCTAACCGCCTCTTTCTCAAAATTTTTTAGCAACAAGTTGAAGTTGAGGAAGTTGAGAGCATATATTTTTTGGAGGTCGCTACTGATGTTGGTCCCCAGATATTTCACACTGACACTTGCCCAGCGGAAGGAGAAGGTATTCTTAATTTTCTGGAATCTGTGCAGTGGAATGTTGATATTTAGAGCTTCGGACTTCTGGAAATTGATTTTTGAGAGGCCTCCGTACTTTCTGAGCTCCTTCATAAGATTAGGCAGCGTTACCTCCGGGCAGGATAGAAAGAAAATTAGATCGTCGGCGTAAGCCGCGACCTTGTAATGTCCTGAGGTGCTCGCCACTCCCCTAACGCCCGGGTTCACCCACACCCGACAAAGGAAAGGCTCAAGCGTCAGAACAAAGATCAGTGGCGATAAGGGGCACCCCTGTCTAGTCCCGTTCGAGATCTCAAATGATCCCGACAGGCAGCCGTTTACTCTCACCGACGCCGAGGGGGAGCTATAAAGGCTCTCAATCCAGCTTAGCATGTTTGGGCCCAGGCCAACATGGCTGAGCACCGACCTCATGAATTGCCAGTTCACTCTGTCAAAAGCTTTCTCGGCGTCGGTAGAGAGCAAAAGGGCGGGTACATTCTGCCTCTGTGCCAGGTGTATCAGATTCAGCACTTTGGTGGTGTCTCTGGCCTCTCTAAGAGGCAAGAAACCCACCTGATCAGTACCTATTACCGAGTGCAGATGCGGGGCAGACAATGTCCTCCTTTAGGGTGTACCTATGCACCCTGCATATCACGTCCCTTGGCCGAGAAGGGTCCGGGCCAGGCGGACCCAGCGCTCTATGCACCCTGTCCAGCTCAATTGGAGTAGCGGGGTCTCTCTCCAGCACAGAGTTAAAAATTACCGTGGTGATACGTTTCAGATCTTCGCTCGAGGAGGCTTCTGGGATACCCCTCAGACGGAAGTTATTTCTGCGGCTCCGATTTTCAATATCATCCAAGTGCAGTAGTTGGGTCTGGAGTAATGCCTCTTGCATGTCGCATCTCGCCTCCAGCACTTTAAGTCGACTCGCGGAAGTGGGCCCTTCTGACTCCAAGGCTGTGACCTTCGCTGTCACCGCCGAGATTTGTTGCTTGACCTCGCCTAACTCGCGCCTGTGCGCTTCCTTATACTTCGCGATCAACCCCTCTATGTCGGCCCAAATAGGGAGGCTCTTTAATAGTGAGATTGTTTCCAAGTGTATGTGCGAGGGAAGACCGGGGGTTCACGTTGATTGAATTGTGCGCCCAGGGGTCCCAAGCATCTTCCCCATGTTCAGGGGAAAAACGGGGTTGCAACGGGGACATCGGCACTGGGCTGGATCCACTGGCGGGCCACGGGGTCTCCGGGGAAGGCAGCAGCATTGGGGAAGGTGGGCTCGGGGTGGTTTGATTACGCTGCCAGACCTCTACCTCCGGCTCCAAGGGGGGCGGGTGCCTCAACTTCGGGAGCCTCTGGGGGAGACCCGTGCAGGCTGGGAGAGCTCCGCTTAGATGTAGCCCGTTATCCCTCTCATCCTCTCCCACAGCTCTATCCTCCTTTGTTATAAACGCAAATCTGTGGAGGTTCCGGTTCACGACCACATTTAGTTTTGGCTTGCCAATAGACTGCTGTGCTTGGAATGGTGGGTCTCTGGGTGTTCCCCTGCCAGGAAGGGGGGTCCCAGAGCCCGTGGCCGAGCCGTGGGCTTTATCATTCTGCCCTCCTTTATCTCTACCTGGGGGTGGTGGTGTGGGGGGGACTCGCCCGACCTCCTCATGACTGGAGGTGGGCTGCCACCAGAGACGAGCTGTGCTGTGATGCTGCCCCCTCCCTCTCTCCCCGTGCTCTGGTTCCTCACCCCGGTGTCTGAAGCACCTGTCTCGCGGTGCTGGGGCTCTCCCGCCCCTCTCATCGGCTCCGGTGACTCGGGCGCTTGCGTCGCTGCCCCGCCTCCTCGCGTCATCTCCACATGCTTATAGTCCTTGGCGCCCCCCATCTTCGTACACCCCGCGGCCTCGGGCGCATCCTCCAGGGCTTCTCCCTCCTCGCCCGGCAGTCGGGGAGCCGACGGCTCCTTCCTCTCTCTGACGCCCACCGCCGCAGCACGCACCTGTTTCTCGGGGGTCGGAGGCTTTGTCACAGGTAGGGAATCCTCTCCGCTGCCGCTCTGCACCGACGCCATCTTGGTCCTCCTGAGTCCGGGAGCGGCTTCTCTATCCTCTCCCCGTATCTCGCTCGGGCACGCCGGGGGGCGATCACCTGTCACTCCCCTCTCCTCTCGCCGGGGGAGCACCTGCACCTCTTCTTCTGGCCCCTCTGCTCCGCCGGTGTCAGCGAGGTGTCGCGCCAGTTTGTCTCGACGCCACTTCGACCGATTCCTTTTAAGATCGCCGGTCTGGTGTTGTTGGGGCCCCTTCTTAGGTCCCCCTCCTCTCCTCTGCGCGTTCTTCCTCCTTGCCATCGGCTTTTTGCAGGGTTTGCTACACTATAAAGTGGTTTTGCGGGCTCCTAGTGCGGGATCTCAGGGAACGCACCTCCTCACTCCTCCATGCCTAGGACACGCCCCCATCATAAATATTTTAAGAGTACTGTCTGCTAACCTTTTGCATTTTGTAAAGAAAGTCACTTTTTCACATTTAAAGCAGCCGGCCTTTGCCTTTCAACAGGGGGCATCCCAAATACTAGCATAAAAGTTTTAAGAGTACCTGTCTGCTTACCTTTTGCATTTTGTAAAGAAAGTCACATTTTCACTTTTAAAGCAGCCGGCCTTTGCCTTTCAGCAGGGGGCATCCCAAATACTAGCATAACTATTTTAAGAGTAGCTGTCTACTAACCTTTTGCATTTTGTTCAAAAAAAGTCACCTTTTCATTTTTAAAGCAGACAGCCTTTGCCTTTCAACAGGGGGCATCCCAAATACTAGCATAAATATTTTAAGAGTACCTGTCTACTAACCTTTTGCATTTTGTAAAGAAAGTCACTTTTTCACTTTTAAAGCAGACAGCTTTTGCTGTGTTTTTCGGGCAATATATGGGCTCCTAATGCTGCTGCCAACTCCAATGTGTTTTTCAGGCAATATATGGGCTCCTAATGCTGCTGTCAACTCTAATGTGTTTTTCAGGCAATATATGGGCTCCTTATGCTGCTGCTGCTGCCAAGTCCAGGGTGTGTCTTTCAGGCAATATATGGGATCCTCATGCTGCTGCCAACTCCAGGGTGTGTCTTTCAGGCAATATATGGGCGCCTTTTGCTGCTGCCAACTCCAGTGTGTCTTTCAGGCAATATATGGGTTCCTCATGCTGCTGCCAACTCCAGTGTGTCTTTCAGGCAATATATGGGCTCATCATGCTGTTTCCAACTCCAGTGTGTCTTTTAGGCAATATATGGGCTCCTCAAGATGCTGCCAACTTCAGGGTGTGTCTTTCAGGCAATATATGGGCTCCTTTTGTTGCTGCCAACTCCAGTGTGTCTTTAAGGCAATATATGGGCTTCCCATGCTGCTGCCAACTCCAGGATGTGTCTTTCAGGCAATATATGGGCTCCCCATGCTGATTCCACCTCAAGGCTCTGTAATTGTGCAACTCTGCAACAGCGATTCTAATAGCGATGCCTCTGATCTGCATGTCATACTTCTTTACAGTGTTATTTCTCTAACCCAGCACGCATCCTATGCATGTTAAAGCAATCCAAAATGTTCTACAACCCTATTGAGGCTCTCGGAAGGCCAGAAATAGCCATTTTTTAAATTTCGATTCGCCGAAAATAAATTCGGACCGAAACTTTTTTTTCCGGAAAATTCGGAAATTTTCATAAATTCGCTCATCTTTATCTGTTACCTTACCATCCAATTTTGTAGATGTTTTCTCCTTACGCCCCCCTTTTTTCACCTTCCATTTTTCTAATTCTCCCCATTCCATTTCTTCTTTTCCCTGAAATTTGCAGTGAAGGGGTCAGCGGGTAATGCTGGGTGTTGCCCCTCTACATTGGTTAAGCACAGCTTATCCACTCAAGTTTGGGTGGGCGTGGTGCTTAATTACATTGTAACATCAGCTGCTATAATAGTGAAGTGAGTGTGACTAGAATTACTATGCAAGTAATACCTTCATATGTCTGGGGCACTGGGCTCGAAGCTGATTTTTTAAACAAAATTAGAAAAGAAAAAATAGGCAAACATTTAGAATTGATTATTGCCGCTATTCGGCTTTTGCCAAGCCAAACTACATTTGGTCTGAATGTGACTATGACGTGAGGGCGGTGCTTTGTGACATGTGTGTATATGTTTTTTTTAAGGAAATGCGTGTGTGCACCTATACCAGATTTTTAATAGTTGGATAAAATATAGCTCTATTTTGTTAAGTTTGGGTTATGCTGTCTTGAGCAGTAGTGGGGTAAAAGCGGTGGTAACCATGGTCAGCCCTGGGACCCAGAGGTCCTTTACGGAAGCCCCTGGCTACCCGCTATTGACTTTCTTGTGACAGTGACCAATATTTATGTACAGTACTATTAATTATATACGCAAATTAAATCAATAAACATGAATAGTAAATAAATCATTATTTAACTCACCGAACTTGCGCATGATGATTTTCTTACAGCAGTACAACACGGCCCCGAAAAGCACTGCTAGTAACAGAATGGAAATAACTAAAATGGCGGTGACCCATGCGGGGTATCCTGGTAAAAAGAGAAGGGATTAATTCATGCATAGTCATATGGGCATGCTTGTAAAGACTAAAGATCAACTTAAGCTCATTGAATAACTCCATAAATGATCAGGAGTTCCTAAAAACAGACCAAAACCTTCTCCCTCTATATTTTCCTTTCTTCTATAGATTAAAGGAGCGCTATCACGAAGTTGTGTAATATTAAAAATCCATATAAACAAATGTAGGCACTTTTTACTGTATATGTATGTTATTTACAGTATAATATATATATTTATTTTGTTTTGTTGAACAGTCTTTGTTTATGTATTTTTTTTTTTTATAATCAGTAATTAACTGATTAGTGATCTGGTCTGGACTGAATGTAGACAGTATTGAATACTTTTGGTATATTTGATATTGAATTGTACAATCTAATGGTGTCATGGTGCCCCCCATGATGTATTTTTAAAAATATTTCAATGCCTTTAGATGTTTTCCATGATTTGCATATATTGTAGCTACCTGTTCCAGATCTAACCAGGGCTGCAGTAGGCTGTTCAGAGCAGCATACAGTGGTCAGTGGGAGATGATCACTGGTCACTGGGCTGAGCCGCCTTTGAGGGGGGGGGGGGGTTGCAGTTAGCTGAATGCAGCAACTTGGTGAGTAAAAAAGCACTGTGTATATAGCTAGAAGAGCTAGAAGAGCTATACTCTTCCCTGTCAATGCCAACAAGGGGGGGGGGGGGGGGCAGAGAAGCACTGTTGCTGCATAGCACTACTGTGCTAAAGGTCCTTTAAAAAAAACATATTCACCCCTGCTCCTTAGGGGTAAGGAGTCAGGCACTGGAGCAATGCTGTGGGAGCCTGAAAAAGAGGTGCCAGCGGGTAGGTGTTAATCCCTAGGCTATGGAACAGGCACATATGGCCGCTCTCCTTTCCCTTCCTCCCTGGGGCCTCCACTTCTCATTGTTGCCAAGCCCAGTACCCAAAGCTAGGAAGGACAGGCAAAAGCTGAGCTGATGTCTCCCAGTCCAGATGATGAGAAACTGATAGGGTAATTTGGTCGACTCTGAAGTCATCCTCTTCTGGTTAACTTCCCCCAGGGAGTGAAACGGAGAGTTGTGAACCCTCTTTCAAGTCACCTGGATGCCTCACCAGAGATCCCGGGGGATGTTGTGTTATCTTAAAGGGTATGGTGTGCTGGATTGGTGTACCTCCCCGTGACTGTCCTATGAACCCTTTGTACTAGTCTGTTTCCTGTAAATAAGACTGAGAGTTGATCCCCAATGCTTCACCAGATTGGCAAAAGAGTCTTGTGCACTTATTACCTTCCACCTATCCTGCAGGGTAAAGCTACCACCCTTTCTTGAGCTGTATTACTGTTGCAATAAGGCGCCATCTATGAGCTAGGATATATTCACCTGACCGGACTTGAGATGAGATGAGAAAAGGAGCATGGGCAAAGATCTAAGATTCTAAATTCTACCTTTGGGGCGTCACTTCATAGTGCAAGCATGTAAGACATGAAGTCTAGAAATCCTTCCCATCGGCCATTTGTTCACTCAACAAAGGACTTGATGAGAATACACCACGTGTGTAACCACTTGTTTTTATATTGCCAAATGTATACCTTGGTGAGACTGTATCTTAAAGGGATTTTTCATGCAAAGGCTTAAAAAAAATAAATAAACAGCATCTCACCTTGCCAGGTGATCCTCCTCTTAGCTTGGCACTGTGAATGAGGAAATTTACTTCCTCATCTGCATTCCAGCCCCACCCCGTCGATATGGGCCACCAATACTAGCTTGATGAGCTAGTCCAGACCACACCCCCCTCCGTATAGATGGCTGGAATTGTGCTCTAAGAGCCATTCACACAACTCTTACAACACAGCCAGGGTGTTGAGAATGCCTGTGTCTCGGGCTCTCACAGACCCTATCCATTATGCTGATTATTATGCTGTATCACAGCTCCAAATACCATGCCCACTTGCATCAGAAGAGAAATCTTTGCCATGTTTTCTTCAATGGAAAACTGTTTAGGCCACACACAATGGTCTAACAACTGGCTTTGCCTGTTCAATCATTTTATAAGTATGTGTATAATTATCTGTGTAGTATCTGTATTATATGTATGTTGTACAACTCCATGATGTACTGTCCATAAAAAAAGGATAAAAGAAAGCAAAATGAAGGAGCATTTACAGGGAAGAAATGGAACAAAGTGTAACAGGGTTACCTGGTTGAATGAATGGCCTTGTTGTTTGGATGGTGGTAGATTCGGCGGTAGATTTGGTGGTAGATTTGGCAATGAGCACACAATTCTGGCACCGATTGTTGGATCTATCGGAGGGGTTGCAGTAATACCCTTCTGGACATATGCAGACGTTGTCCTTGATGGGGCTACAGCTTTCACTCAAAGATAACACGGGACCTAAAAGACAGAAGGGAGTAGACTTCATTATGGTTTAGGTCTTTACAACAGTCTCTGCATGGTCACTTATTCAACATCCTACAAAATAACCTTAATTTATGTTTGACTGGATTTGGCAGGGTCAGCGGCTGAAATCCGTAAAACATAGATGAGCTATATGTGATGTCTCTAGCATGCAATCTTTCAATGGTGCTAACAACCTACTATGCTGCTGGTTCTTCCCCCTGCACTGGCCACTTCCGCCTGCTAGTCATATTAATGCACTTCTAGGCCTGTTTCTGGGATAAACTCTTCCAAGCTTTGCCTGGAATTATTGATTATTTTATGGATTTCCTTTGTGTTTGGAGTAATATCATATTGTTAACCTGGATAGTCTGTTTATATAGTCCCAAAGTTTTGTTGGTCTTTGTAGCCTTATGCTTTGCACATTGTAGGAGGATTGTCCATGGATAAACGTTGCAGCTATAGATCATAACACCTGAACAAAGAGTTTGGGGTTGATTCAGAGCCCTCAGAGATTCCGTATTTTTCCATGAAAACCCTGTTCTCACCCATTTTCCTCCTTCCCCTGATTCATCAGACCTTTTTTTTGTTGGTAAGAATTATAGTTTCTGGTGTGATTTTTCGTTTGCGAGAACTCTAAATGATATATCACTCCAAAAGTCAATATTTTTGAGTGATTTTTGAGGAGAAATTTGGGTTAGCCACTAGCGAGGGTGCCTGGTCTCACTCGGGCACAATCAATAAAAATTATGCCAGCCTGAGATTTAAACAATTAAAATGACGTTTAATAATTTTGCTATTTTTTATTAGATATGAAAATAGCTTGACTGTTTTTAAGTTTTCTTTGGTAAAATGAATCCCGCTATAGCTGGCATTAATTTTAACAATGAAATGGACTGAGAGACTTTTATTTTTTCTGTTAGATATGCTTTTTACAAAGAAAAGTTGTGTGGGGCCCGGGAACCATGCATGAGGGCTTATAACCAGGGGCACAGATGCCACGCCATGCGGCGTCCTTATGCACAGGTCCTGTGCCCAGCACCAGCCCATGTGATAGGCCACTGGGCTCATCCACACACCATGCCCATTGGTGGTGCATGTAATTGGCAATGAACTGGTTTAGGGGTCCATGGGACAAAAAAAATTAAAAAACACAACACAAGTTTAAGAAAAAACATTTTATTGATTTTAATTTACTTCTACTAACTTTTCCTGTCCAGAATCAATTGCAGAACCCCTTAAATTTATGCCACTCCATTGGAATTAGTGAAGGAGTGGGAAATCTATACTGAGCCACCACAGAGCGCCTTCTATACTAAGAAGCGAATCCTCTATGGAATCTCCACCTGACCAATACGTAACAGGAGGGGAGGGGCAGGGAGGGAGATTCCATGGAGGCTACACCTCTTAGTATAAAAGCTGGCTGCCCCACCACTGAGCTCAGTCCCTCGCTGAGTAACGAGGATAGAAGAAGGGGTACCTGTGTCCCCCTATGATCCGGTTGGCGGCACTGGGCGTTGGGACACAAGAAGACCTGTAAGAGCTGCAGGAGGACCACATCCGCCACTTGAAAGAATAAAACAAGGCAGGGACCTATGTATAGTGAAATTTTAAATATTACAATTGTGTGTGTTTTTTTTTAAAACTTGGGTCAACTAGTAAGATTACAGGGGTAAAAAATTATGGGATATGTAACAAAATAATATATGCATATATGATATCTTCATTTGCTGTTAAGGTTTTCCCTGTTAGTTTCTGGACATTTGTCCTTTTTTTATTATGATAGTGGATTGCACCATGGGGGGAAGCCTGCACATGGGGGAAGCCTGCACATGGGGGAAGCCTGCACATGGGGGGTTCCTGCACATGGGGGAAGCCTGCACATGGGGGAAGCCTGCACATGGGGGATGCCTGCACATGGGGGAAGCCTGTACATGAGGGAAGCCTGCACATGGGGGATGCCTGCACATGGGGGATGCCTGCACATGGGGGATGCCTGCACATGGGGGAAGCCTGTACATGAGGGAAGCCTGCACATGGGGGATGCCTGCACATGAGGGAAGCCTGCACATGGGGGATGCCTGCACATGGGGGAAGCCTGCACATGGGGGAAGCCTGCACATGGGGGAAGCCTGTACATGGGGGGAAGCCTGCACATGGGGGATGCCTGCACATGGGGGAAACCTGTACATGGGGGAAGCCTGCACATGGGGGATGCCTGCATATGAGGGAAGCCTGCACATGGGGGATGCCTGCACATGGGGGATGCCTGCACATGGGGGATGCCTGCACATGGGGGAAGCCTGTACATGAGGGAAGCCTGCACATGGGGGATGCCTGCACATGGGGGATGCCTGCACATGGGGGAAGCCTGCACATGGGGGAAGCCTGTACATGGGGGGAAGCCTGCACATGGGGGATGCCTGCACATGGGGGAAGCCTGTACATGGGGGAAGCCTGCACATGGGGGATGCCTGCATATGAGGGAAGCCTGCACATGGGGGATGCCTGCACATGGGGGAAGCCTGCATATGAGGGATGCCTGCACATGGGGGAAGCCTGCATATGAGGGATGCCTGCACATGGGGGATGCCTGCACATGAGGGAAGCCTGCACATGGGGGATGCCTGCACATGGGGGAAGCCTGCACATGAGGGATGCCTGTACATGGGGGATGCCTGCACATGGGGGATGCCTGCACATGGGGGGAAGCCTGCACATGGGGGAAGCCTGTACATGGGGGAAGCCTGCACATGGGGGATGCCTGCATATGAGGGAAGCCTGCACATGGGGAAGCCTGCACATGGGGGAAGCCTGCACATGGGGGAAGCCTGCACATGGGGGAAGCCTGTACATGGGGGAAGCCTGCACATGGGGGGAAGCCTGCACATGGGGGAAGCCTGCATATGAGGGATGCCTGCACATGGGGGGTTCCTGCACATGGGGGAAGCCTGCACATGGGGGAAGCCTGCACATGGGGGGAAGCCTGCACATGGGGGATGCCAGCACATGGGGGATGCCAGCACATGGGGGGAAGCCTGCACATGGGGGATGCCTGCACATGGGGGATGCCTGCACATGGGGGAAGCCTGCACATGGGGGAAGCCTGCACATGGGGGAAGCCTGCACATAGGGGAAGCCTGCACATGAGGGAAGCCTGCACATGGGGGATGCCAGCACATGGGGGGAAGCCTGCACATGGGGGATGCCTGCACATGAGGGAAGCCTGCACATGGGGGGATGCCAGCACATGGGGGGAAGCCTGCACATGGGGGAAGCCTGCATATGGGGGATGCCTGCACATGGGGGAAGCCTGCACATGAGGGAAGCCTGCACATGGGGGAAGCCTGCACATGGGGGAAGCCTGCACATGGGGAATGCCAGCACATGGGGGATGCCAGCACATGGGGGGAAGCCTGCACATGGGGGAAGCCTGCACATGAGGGAAGCCTGCACATGGGGGAAGCCTGCACATGGGGGAAGCCTGCACATGGGGGATGCCTGCACATGGGGGAAGCCTGCACATGGGGGAAGCCTGCACATGGGGGAAGCCTGCACATAGGGGAAGCCTGCACATGAGGGAAGCCTGCACATGGGGGATGCCAGCACATGGGGGGAAGCCTGCACATGGGGGATGCCTGCACATGAGGGAAGCCTGCACATGGGGGGATGCCAGCACATGGGGGGAAGCCTGCACATGGGGGAAGCCTGCACATGAGGGAAGCCTGCACATGGGGGAAGCCTGCACATGGGGAATGCCAGCACATGGGGGATGCCAGCACATGGGGGGAAGCCTGCACATGGGGGAAGCCTGCACATGAGGGAAGCCTGCACATGGGGGAAGCCTGCACATGGGGGAAGCCTGCACATGGGGGATGCCTGCACATGGGGGATGCCAGCACATGAGGGAAGCCTGCACATGGGGGATGCCTGCACATGGGGGATGCCAGCACATGGGGGATGCCAGCACATGGGGAAGCCTGCACATGGGGGATGCCAGCACATTGCCTGTAATGTGGAATATTGCTCACTGCCTGTAATTGGGATACTGTTTACTGCCTGTAATGTGGGATGCCCCTTCCTGCCTTTAATGTGGAATACTGCTTACTCCCTGTAATGTGGGGTCTGTAATGGTGTGATCGGGGTTGAATTCTGCACACTGTCTATAATGCTGTGATTGGTAGGGGGTATTTTAACACATCATTTGGTTCAGAATATTTTTTTTCAACTTTTCTCTTCCAAATCCAGGGTGCGTCTTATATGGCGAAAAATACGGTATATACTTTTTAATGTTATTGCCTGGTCAGGAACTTGGTTTATGTGCTATCTAAGTAACCTGACTACTTTTATAATGGTGAGAAAAAGCCTGATATTATCATTTTACTGCAGTATATTTGTTATTATTGGCAGGGGTGGAATGGCATAGGGAGACCCAGGACAATGCCCCAGTTGGGCTGCTACTTTAACACCGACATACAATCCCTGCCCCCTTAGACTCCCTTTCAACACCCTGTACCCACAAGCCAAGGAACCCCAGCCCCCAATGCTTTAGCCCCAGCATCATGGTTGGGGGGCTTCAGCAGGGATGTCTCGGGCAGGGGGCGGGGCATCAGGGGCTTTAAACCGGACCTTGAGCTGCCATCTTGGATGTTTAAAGGCTCATAACATGCAGTAGATGCAGGTAGGATGATTTTTAATATAATCAATATGTATGTGCAGGGTGTGGGAAACATATAAGATATGCGCTTATTCAGGGTGAAGGTCCGCTTTAAGTGGACCAAAACCCCGGATTTTGACTATCCTGGGTTTTGGTCTTTGTCCCTGATCAGTGATGCCCCTGTGTGAAACCCCTCAGGTCGCCCCATCTCACTTACCCTTCCCCGGTCCTATGGCGCATACGCAGTCCTCACGTCCAATTAGCACGCTCAGATCCGCTCAAGCCCCTTTGTCCAGGAGCTCGTCTAATGTTAGCAAATTTGAGCGCGCTGATGGCCGCATCCCACGCTACCCTTTAAACCGGACCTTCACCATGATTTAATGAAAAGCCCAAACTCTTAAAAAACAATTCCTCAGCATCTAAAATTAATATATTTTACATGTTTAGTCACTAATTTATTATACTTTCCCCCACTGGGCTGCAACTCTGTTCGGGAATTTAGTATACGGGCGCCGCCATCTTGACTCAGAAGCATCACACTTACTGAGGAGAGGAGAGTGGGATAAGGTACAGGGGGGCGGGTTATAGCTGTGCTTTGCTCAGACAGAGCAGAGCTGGGGTCAGGGAAAGGTCAGCAGTCCCAGAATGCAGAGCAGCACAGTCACTTCCTGTTTGCAGGCACTTCCTGTTTGCAGGCTGCCTGCAAAAATGGCAGCTTCCATAAGCCGCCATCTTGGATGTTTAAAGGCTTATAAAATGCAGTAGATGCAGGTAGGATGATTTTTAATGTGAGCAATCTGTATGTACAGGGTGTGGGAAACATATAAGATAGACTCTTATTTAGAGTGAAGGTCCGCTTTAAGCATGCGCCATTGGACCGGGAACGAAGGTGAGTTTTCGGGCCCCATTATTGTTCCTCCTTCACCTTATTTATCATATTTGTGCTCACTTGTCATAATTTAAAGAAAGGCAGCACCGTTTGTTTATGCTGTTTCAGTCTTAAAGCGGAATAAAAACCCAGGACCTTGACTTCCCAGAGGCATCCCGATTTGGAATGTCCCATTGTGTAATACCACAGATAAAACCACAGAGAAAGTCTGTATCCTTTCCTGGTCCAACCACATATCCGCGGGCTCTCGTCCAATGAGAGCTCTCTGCCGTAACTATGTCATTTGGCAAACAGCTCTCATTGTCTTTAATAGGAAGCGTGTGTTCCCGCATTCCTGGCAGCGTGTTCTTGCTCCAGCCTATCTGAATGGCTGGGGTGGGAGTGCGCACACAGCCCGAGGATGCAAGCTTTGCGGCAGGGCCAGCTCCAGGTTAGTGGAGGCCCTTGGGCAAAAGAGTCTTAGTGGGCCCTGTGACAGACTCTCTGCCCTTTGGACTTTACACAGGTTCATTACTTTCCTTTTCTTAAGCATGTACAGACTGCCATTGTGTTGATTGATTACGTTATTCATTGTTCTGATTGATTGTGTTAGACTGACATTGTTCTGATTGATTGTGTTACAGACGTCTATTGTGTTGCTTATTGTGTCACCGGCAGAGTTGAGGGATTGTGTGCCCTGCTCCCATTGGTCCATGTATTTGTCATGCAGTCCTCCATCAGGTCCACGGGGGAGGTCCCCTTGCATGGAGCCTTGCATATAAGGCACAGTGGGGCACTAATAAAGGACACTTCACCTTCACCCTCAATACTGAAGTTCTGTCTCTTATTGGGGGAAACGCTATATTACAATGCACTAGCCCTTGTAAGGGCTGTTCCTGTTTCCTCACGGACGACTCTGGAATTCCAGCAGCACCTCTTACGATTGGGAAAAGGACGTCTCGGGCGGTGAAGCCCTCCGGCGAAAAGGGTTATCGCTACAATTGGTGGCAAGCGGTCGGATGGTCCTTTCTACCCAGAGAGAGTGCTACCCTGATGGAGAGTCAGTATGACAAGTTGAAAAGGCTGACCCTGAAGGATCTACTCGAGAGCCGAGGAAGGTCAGCTAGCAGCCGCCCACGTCAGGAACTGATAGCCGAGCTGATCGAAATGGATCATGCAGCAGTGAGGACCGAAACCAATATAGAGATCGATGAAGACGCTGCTCTTGTTCAAGCGGTTCGGAACAGATTGTCGGTCTATGGCCCGAATCCATCACAGGAACTGATCGACCGAGTCTTTGCCGCAGCGGAGGCAGAGGCCAGTAAGCGAAGGGAAGATCGGCGACTTTCAACCCAGCAGCCTCTCAGCCTCAGTTACACTGGGGGGAGAAAGATTCCATTTGCAGCATTTAAGTCCTTCCAGGAAAGTGACGACGAGATTGACGGATTTTTGGCCGATTTTGAACGGCAGTGCGCTTTACACCGGGTACCCACGGAGGAATGGGTCACCATATTATCAGGGAAACTATCTGGGAAAGCTTCCGACGCTTTCCGGGCCATCCCTGATGCGGACTTACCACACTACCATCTGGTAAAGGAGGCTTTGTTAGCCCGGTACGCTGTCACCCCGGAAGCCTACAGGCGACGATTTCGGGAATCCCAAAAGAAGGGAGGGGATTCTTACACGGAGTGGGCATGTCGCCTCCATCGTACAGCATCACACTGGGTCACTGGATGCAAAGCCACGACCGCTGAGGATGTACTACAGTTGTTTTTACTAGAACATTTTCTCAATGCCCTTCAACCAGAGCTAAGAGAGTGGGTACGTGACCGGAGGCCTCTAACGCTACCTGAGGCTGCTCGTCTAGCCGACGAGTACACCGATGCGCGCCGTACAGAACAGTCCGCTCCAAAACCACAACCTCCCATCAAGTTTCAAGCACCTGTGGCTTCCGCGCCAACTCGTTACTCTGGGCCACATAGGCCAGCGCAGAAACCGAACCGCTCCACAGTTCAGTGCCATCGTTGCAAACAATGGGGACATTATGGCAGGGATTGCGCCCTAGAGACTCCCCAAAACACGTGGGGGCAAAAACAACCTTCCACCTCCCGTACTCCTGCGGCACACTGTTTGGAAGCTGAGAGCAGTTCGGAAGAGTATCTGGGGGTACTGTATGAAGCTGATCCCGTACAAGCGGCCATTCCAGACAACGGACAGCACCATCGCCAGGAGGTACGAGTCAATGGGCGCACCGCGCAAGGATTACGCGACACCGGAGCCACACTTACCTTGCTCCAACCTCATTTGGTCAAGAACAAAGACCGCACTGGACACACCGTTGCAGTAAGGGTGGCGGGAGGAGCGGTGTTTCGACTCCCCACCGCCCGAGTACATCTTGACTTGGGTGCTGGATCCGGCAGGGTACAGGTGGGACTTATGGACAACTTACCAGCAGAAGTACTATTGGGAAATGATCTAGGACCAATGACTTCTGCCTACGCTACCTCTGGGCCAGGCAGCATCAACCCTGTTACAACTCGGGCCCAAAGCCGAGCTGCCGACTCCAGTCCACTGGTCGGGGAGACCCAGGTAAGACACACTGATGATCTAACTGAGACGGTAGCCTTGGACAACCCAGAGGAGTTTGGGTTAGAGACTAAGCTAGATCCCTCACTCACCAAGTACAGGGATAGGGCTGAGATGGGGGAGAGAGGGTTAGAAGGAGAGGGATTCATGTGGGAGCAGGGTAAGCTATATAGGGTGTCGGTCACCCGCAGCCATGGGACAGTCCCATCGCAGAGACGCCAGCTGGTAGTACCCCAAAAATACCGGCTGGCGCTTCTGCGAATTGGACACGATATCCCACTAGCAGGACACCTGGGGGTATCTCGCACAACAGGCAGAATAACCCAGCAATTCTGGCCGGGAGTTTCCAAGGATGTACGAAACTACTGTAGGACCTGTGATATATGTCAAAGAGTAGGGAAGAGGGGAGACCACCCTAAAGCTCAACTAATGCCAGTTATTGTGGAGCCATTTAGCCGGATAGCAGTTGACCTAATAGGACCCCTCAAGCGACCGAGTCAGTCGGGTAAGCAGTACATACTTACAGTGGTGGACTATGCCACCCGATACCCGGAAGCCGTAGCCCTCTCAAATATTCAGGCAGATACTGTTGCCAGTGCCCTAGTCGGGATATTCACCAGAGTAGGTTTCCCAAAAGAAATAATATCTGACCAAGGGACGCAGTTTACCGCAGACCTAACCCGCCAGTTATGGGAGGCCTGTGATATTAAGCACTTGTTCAGCTCCCCGTATCACTCCCAGACCAATGGTCTTTGTGAGCGCTTTAACGGGACCCTAAAGCAAATGTTGAAGACGTTCACAGACACCTACAGGGACTGGGAGAGATTCCTACCTCACCTCCTGTTTGCATACCGAGAGGTGCCACAGGAATCCACTGGGTTCTCTCCCTTTGAACTATTATATGGGAGGAGGGTACGAGGCCCCCTAGATCTCATTCGTGAGCACTGGGAGGGAGAGACCGAGAGGGAAGGGACTCCCATCGTATCATACGTGGTAGAGCTCCGGGACCGCATGGAGCAATTAGCCCAGATGGCAAAGGAGAACCTCCAGGCGGCCCAGGGACGACAGAAAGTATGGTATGATAGGAGTGCCCGTCAGCGTACATTCCAGATAGGACAGAAGGTGTTAGTCTTGAAACCCATCAAGACTGATAAACTACAGGCAGCGTGGCAAGGTCCCTATAAAGTAGTAGAGCAGCTATGTGACACCACGTATGTCATCGCTAGCTGTAAAGATGAGAGGATAAGGCGGTCCTTTCACGTAAATATGTTAAAAGAATATCAGGAGAGGCCGGAGGACGTAGCAGCTGTATGTGCCCCAGCTACTGACGACCAAGACAATTTTTTCAAGAAAAATTTTTTATTTTGCCATGACAGTTGTTCTAACATGAACAGTATTTCGACAGTCACATACACTAAATCGTAAATGACATCTTGAAAACCAGATGATTTAACAATACTAATGTCGTCATTGTTATATATAGAATAGTACATAAAGGCGAGAGAAAAAAAATAAAGAAAAAGCCTCTTCGACTCCAACGCCATGATTAGCCACTTGTGATCTGCTCATGGTTCTATATAAACTAACAATTTTAGAAAGGGGCTCAACTAAGCAATGTAAAGAATCTACATAAACAAAAGCCCTTATATTGGTTTACACAATTAGAGTTTCCAGAAAGGAAGGGGGAAGGGAAATAAGGGTAAGGGAAGAGAAAAAAAAAAAAAAAAAAAAAAAAAAAAAAAAGAAAAAAAAAATTACAAACTCAATAAGTCTTCATTAAAATTAGAATGCATGAATTCACGTGTCCACAGAGACCACATCTCCCGGAATCTATCCAGTTCCCCATCTTGGATCGCTGACATTTTTTCCATAGACATTATATAATTTACTCTAGTTTTGAATTCTCTAAAAGGAAGAGTTGAAGTTTTCCATGCTCCTGCAATAGTAAGTTTAGCAGCCGTCAAGATGTGGTAGGCCAAACGTTTCTGATTCCTGACCAAGACAATTTACCATTACCCGACCTTTTAGATAGACAACCCCAGAGTGACCCCATCCACCAAGTCCAGTTAGGGGACCGGCTAACTCCCACCGAAAGGGAGCAGATGCTCCACTTACTAGCGAGTAAACGACAAACATTTTCACAGGAACCAGGTTGTACCTTTCTCACCACCCACAAGGTAGAAACCCCTGGGCAAAGTCCCCTTAGACAGCCCCCCTACCGGATACCTGAAGCGGTCCGTGAAGGGATGAGAGGTGAGATACAGGAAATGTTGAGGTTAGGCGTCATTGAGCCATCCGATAGCCTGTGGGCATCTCCAGTAGTCCTAGTCCCGAAAAGAGATGGGACTACCCGATTCTGCGTGGACTATCGGCGGTTAAATGAAAAAACAGTGACCGATGCTTACCCCATGCCCCGAGTAGACGAACTACTAGACCGTATCGCCAGGGGTCACTATCTGACCACCATCGACCTCTGCAAGGGGTACTGGCAGATTCCCTTGGCTGAAGAGGCTATCCCCAAGTCAGCTTTTGTCACCCCGTTTGGCTTGTACCAGTTTAAGTTCATGCCATTTGGGATGAAAAACGCCCCAGCCACGTTCCAACGCTTGGTGGATAGACTTCTTGATGGCCTCCGGGAATTTGCCTGTGCATACCTGGATGATATTGCGATCTACAGTGACTCCTGGGAAGAACACTTAAGGCATGTAGGGACAGTGTTAGATCAGATTCAGGCCGCCGGCCTGACGCTGAAACCAGATAAGTGCCATGTGGGTATGGCAGAGGTCCAGTATTTGGGACATCGGGTGGGGTGTGGGAAACAGAGACCAGAGCCTGCCAAGATCGAAGCAGTTGCTAACTGGCCCACACCACGTACTAAGACCCAAGTACTGGCCTTCCTGGGGACCGCAGGGTACTACAGACGGTTTGTCCCAGGCTATAGTGCAGTGGCCAAACCCTTGACTGACTTGACGAAAAAGAACCTACCCAGATAGGTCCTGTGGTCCCCCGACTGTGAAAAGGCCTTTCAAGCGCTAAAGACTGCCTTAGTGAATGCGCCTGTCTTGGCTGCCCCAGTCGCTAACAAACGTTTCATCGTGCACACAGATGCCTCCATGTTCGGACTGGGAGCAGTTCTAAGTCAAGTGGGAGAAGATGGAGGGGAGCACCCTGTTGCGTATATCAGTAGGAAACTGTTACCTCGGGAAGTGAGCTATGCGGCTGTGGAAAAAGAATGTTTGCCGTTGGTATGGGCTTTGAAAAAACTTACTCCATATTTGTATGGGCGTGAATTCACCTTGATCACAGACCACAATCCCTTGGTATGGCTGAACCGGGTCGCAGGGGACAATGGACGACTATTGCGATGGAGCTTGGCCCTGCAGCCATATAATTTTACAATCCAATACAGGCCCGGTAGACAAAACGGTAATGCAGATGGATTATCCCGGCAAACAGAACTCTGCCCATAACAAGAGTCCGGACAGCCCCACGTTAACCCGAACAGGGTCAATCCGGGTCTGCCGGGTGTTCCACAAAAAGGGGGCATTGTTACAGACTCTCTGCCCTTTGGACTTTACACAGGTTCATTACTTTCCTTTTCTTAAGCATGTACAGACTGCCATTGTGTTGATTGATTACGTTATTCATTGTTCTGATTGATTGTGTTAGACTGCCATTGTTCTGATTGATTGTGTTACAGACGTCTATTGTGTTGCTTATTGCGTCACCGGCAGAGTTGAGGGATTGTGTGCCCTGCTCCCATTGATCCGTGTATTTGTCATGCAGTCCTCCATCAGGTCCACGGGGGAGGTCCCCTTGCAAGGAGCCTTGCATTAGGCACAGTGTGGCACTAATAAAGGACACTTCACCTTCACCCTCAATACTGAAGTTCTGTCTCTTATTGGGGGAAACGCTATATTACAATGCACTAGCCCTTGTAAGGGCTGTTCCTGTTTCCTCACGGACGACTCTGGAATTCCAGCAGCACCTCTTACGATTGGGAAAAGGACGTCTCGGGCGGTGAAGCCCTCCGGCGATAAAGGTTATCGCTACAGGCCCTAAAGTAGTGTGTCACATGATGTCACCTTTCAGCACTGCTGCCATAAATGGGTAATCTCCTGCTGCTGCTTGCTCTCCAGTCTTTATTGCCCTCCCTATAGCTACCAATCATCCTCTAGTTCTTGTTGCATTCTCTACTGCCACCAATCCTTTATTGCCTTCCCTATAGCCACCAACCCCCTTCCAGTCCTTATTGCCTTCCCTATAGCCACCAACCCCCCTCCAGTCCTTATTGCCTTCCCTATAGCCACCAACCACCCTCCAGGCCTTATTGCCTTCCCTATAGCCACCAACCCCCCTCCATTCCTTATTGCCTTCCCTATAGCCACCAATCATCCTCGAGTCCTTATTGCCTTCCCTATAACCACCAACCCCCCTCCAGTCATTATTGCCGTCCCTATAGCCACCAATCCCTCTCCAGTCCTTATTGCATTCCCTATAGCCACCAATTACCCTCCAGTCCTTATTGCCTTCCCTATAGCCATCAATCGTCCTCCAGTCCTTATTGCCTTCCCTATAGCCACCAATCGTCCTCCAGTCCTTATTACCTTCCCTATAGCCAACAATCACCCTCCAGTCCATATTACCTTCCCTATAGCCACCAATCATCCTCCAGTCCTTTTTGCCTTCCCTATAGCTACCAACCCCACTCCAGTCCTTATTGCCTTCCCTATAGCCACCAATCCCTCTCCAGTCCTTATTACCTTCCCTATAGCTACCAACCCCACTCCAGTCCTTATTGCCTTCCCTATAGCCACCAATCCCTCTCCAGTCCTTATTACCTTCCCTATAGCCACCAATCACTCTCCAGTCCTTATTACCTTCCCTATAGCCATCAATCGTCCTCCAGTCCTTATTGCCTTTCCTATAGCCACCAATCACCCTCCAGTCCTTATTACCTTCCCTATAGCCATCAATAATCCTCCAGTCCTTATTGCCTTCCCTATAGCCACCAAACGCCCTCCAGTCCTCCAGTCCTTCCCTATAGCCACCAATCACCCTCCAGTCCTTATTACCTTCCCTATAGCCACCAATCGTCCTCTAGTCCTTATTGTCTTCCCTATAGCCACCAATCACCCTCCAGTCCTTATTGCCTTCCCTATAGCCACCAATCACCCTCTAGTCCTTATTGTCTTCCCTATAGCCACCCTTCAGCCCTTACTGCTTGCTCCGCTGCCACTAAAGACATCATTGCTGTCAGTTGTCATCTGGTTCTCGCCACCTTCTGAGCTTACATCAATTGCCCTCCATTCCATGCCACCTTCTCCAATGTTGCTGACCATCCCCTGTTGCTGAGGCCAGCCATGAGTAGGTCTTCACACAATACCCTGCATTCGGGGGTTCGGGTCCACTGTAAAATAATACTATGGCCAAGAGTGAGCCTGAGTGGGCCCCTGAAGATGCCAAGGGCCCTGGCAATTGCCCAGGTTTGCCCTGTGAGAGTTGTTTGCCGAATGACTTAGACACTGCAATCTGGGATGCCCCCAAGGAAAGCCAGCGGCCGGCCCTGGATTTCAGGGCAGCCATGGGTGTGTTTTGTTAGACTTTAAAGTGGACCAAAAGCCTGAAAAACCTAACTTGATTCCCTCTCCTGGGACATCCTGATTTAGGATGGCCCACTGTCTAAAACCCCCCAATCGATATTCCCATCTCATCAACGAGCCCACAGAGCATGTGCGGCGGGATCACTCGCATCCTTTTCCAGCTGTGTGTGGTCATGCCTGATGTAACTGAATGTCTGGCAGGACCGCACACAGCAGAAAGACGCACATGTACCTTGGGTTCACTGAAAGTTACTGAAAGAAAAGCGGGGATTTCACACAGTGGGGCATCCCAAACTGGACCAAACCTGGGGATAGTAAAATCTTTTGGGAAAAGTTTTTTTGTTAATTTTACAAGACAAAAAATGTATTTATCTATTTGTGTAGGCTCAAAACGGGAGGGAGTGCACAGATATTGTGGCTGTATGGGACCTGGAAATTCCTAGGGAAAATAACAGAATCATTGTAATGGTAATACATTATAATTATACAGGCAACATGTTACCAAGAAGACTTACCGCATGGTTGGCAGAGTCTACATTTTGGGGCAAAGTTCGGTTTGGAGGTGAAGGTCCCTTCTTTGCATGGCCGGCAAACAGTGTCAGAGGACTCCGTGCATTCCCGCTCTGCATAATTCCCTAAACAGAGAAAGCACATATTGCTTTACATATCAGTCACATGATCTTGAGATGAGCTGCAGGTCATACATACCAACTTTTCAGGGTGGGAAAGAGGGACATTTGTTAAATTAGGCCACATCCCCTCATTGAGGGATGGATAGGAGATAGGGTGTAACAGTTACAACAATATAAACATTTTAAATAGGCAAATTAATCATTTATTGATGCAGATCTGCACATTATACTTCAAGGAGGGACAAATAAGAACAAAGAGGGACAGGAGGGCATGCACTCAAAAGAGGGACAGTCCCTCCAAATCAGGGACACTTGGGAGGTATGTGAAGGTCACTACACTATCGGCTGACCTTAGTTCTAAAGATGCTTCAAGCTAATTTGGTAAAAGCCCAGCTGTTGTCTATATTTTTATTTTATATATTCCGAGACCGAGGGCAGGGCTAGAACCATTCCAGTGTTATTTTGCCCATCTGTAATTGCATTGTGGAAGATGTTTCCTTTAACATAAAACCTATGGGTGTCATCAGAACTGATAGTTGGTGACCAGCACAAAATATGGGGCTCCTGTGCCAGTGACAACCAGGGTTGCCATGAGGAGATGCTGGGTCCCAGACAGCTGAAATGTTAGGGCCCTCGTCTAAGGGTCAATGACAGTCATGCTGCCTTCTTACTATTGAAGGGATTTTCTCCAAGTTCCCATACCCCATAGGCCTCAATCCAGAATGTCGAAGGGCACTTTTTGCTAAATCTTTGACCCACCCATACCATCCAAGGATCCCACCCATACAGGGTCGTATTTGCCATTGGGCAAACACAGGCATGTGCCTTGGGGTGCCTGGGCCCTCAGGGAGCATTTAAATGCTCTGGACTGACAAGGACCAAAACCCAGGATAGTCAAAATCCTGGGTTTTGGTCCACTTTAAGGTGCTTATTAGAATGTTGGTAGCAGAGTTTTCCAGTCTCTGTATGTGATTGGTGACTCTATACTACAGTATACAGAAAACACATATAAAGTGGACTGCTATCAATTTGTAAGGAGGTCCACTTTAGTTAAGGAAGCTTCCACAGAGTCAGGCTTCTCCATAAAACCCCATGGGAAACAATCAAACAATCAAAGCGAGCTGCCAGTTCCCATGATGTACATGGTGTCCCTGCAGTCCCAGACAGGATGGAAGCCTGGCAGAGACCTTCTGAGACCCATATAAGAGCTTTGGGCTGAGGGCACCCATAGGACTTTGGGCAGGGGCAACTTGTTGGCACAGGGGGCTGTTGAGGCTCTGGTCTGGCTGCAGATTCCATGACCTCCTGGGTGGTGAGAGCAAAGACGTCCTCTTTAGTGCATTACAGTGGCAGCAGAGGGATGCCCCACTGCACAATGCACTCTGGTAAGGCACTAAGTTTACTAAATGTGGACTTTAAAGGGGAACAACACTGGAATTTCACTCTCCTGGTTATGGTTCCTCTCAGACCAGGCAATTTGGGATGCCCTGCTGTGTGTATCCCCAGGAATCCTTCAGGAAACTTACCTGTGCAAAAGCGGGCCTCTCAGCCAATCTTGGTTTCGGCTGAGCGCACCAGCGGCCGCATCCCAGCTGAGCTCTTACTGTGTGTGTGCCCAGGCTGCCCAGTCAGATAGGCCTGGCCTGGGTACACACTGTAGTTAGAGGAATACGGCTGTGGTGCTGAGATGCAGCAAGGGCTCTGTGAAGAGGTGAGTAGATTGGGTGATCCAGGTTTTCCACACAGCAGGTCATCCTAATTCGGGATGCCCTAGAGAGTGGAACTCGTACAGCCCTAGAGTCTTTTAGACTCCAGGGCCACAGATGTTCCTCTTTAAAGTGGACCAAATCACAATATTTTTACCCGCCCTCCATTAGGGGCATGTGGCCAAAAAGTGCCTAGGGCAGCATGAACCCTAAATACGGCCCTTAGTGTCCAATGAGTCATTTCAGTGCTTGTTGACCCAAGCACACCATCCAAGGAGGGTACACCGCCCACTTTCTATCCAAGCATCCCTCTGCATTGTGCATACCATCCAGGCATCCACCTCAACATGTCTCAATACATACTGTACAAGAACCTCTTATTCCATTGATGAAAAGCCGCTCTCTGCGTTGCCTGTTGGCCGGAAGGTTGCTGCAGCCTCTCAGACGCCGGGCGCCATTGGCCCCGAGTGTGAGCGCTCGGCTGCACGGCAGCCGGGCATCTGGAAGGCTGGCTGTTTTTTTATTATTTAAGCTCATTGGTGGTTTAGTGGGTGGGTGGGACTCCAGGAAGGAGCCTGGCCTCGCTGGAGATCGTGCAGGAGGGGGTTATCGCCTGCACTGCAGTGAGTATGTCTGTGTGTGTGTCTGTGTTGCCCCTAACTGTCTGTAATAAGGGATGCTCCTCAATGACTGCAATGAGGCATGCCCCTAACTGACTGTAATGAGGGCTGCCCCTCACTGGCTGTAACGAGGGATGCCCCTCACTGGCTGTATTGGAGGGATGCTACTCATTGGTTGTATTGAAGGGCGCCCCTCACTGGTTGTATTGAAGGGATGCCCCTCACTGGTTGTATTGGAGGCATGCGCCTCACTGGCTGGAATGGATTCATGCCCCTCACTGGCTGTAATGAAAAATGCCCCTCACTGGCTGTAATGAGGGATGCCCCTCACTGGCTGTAATGAGGGACGTCCCTCACTAGCTGTAATGAGGAATGCCCTTCACTGGCTGTAATGAGGGATACCCCTCACTGGTTGTATTGGAGGCATGCCCCTCACCAGCTGGAATGGATGGATGGCCTCATTGGCCGGAATGGCAGGATGCCCCTCACTGGCTGTAATGAGCAATGCCCCTCACCGGTTGTATTGGAGGGATGCCCCTCACCAGCTGGAATGGAGGGATGCCCCTCACTGGCTGTAATCAGGGATGCCCCCCACTGGCTGTAATGAGGGATGCCCCTCACTGGTTGTATTAGAGGGATGCTCCTCACTGGCTGGAATAGAGGGATGCTCATCAATAGCTAGAATGTAGGGATGCCCCTCTCACTACAGCCCCTGGCCATATTGTGTTTGTGGAGGCCTTGCTGTATTACTATTATTTATTTAATTCTTAGGTGGTGTTTCCCTTTAAGGGCATTGTCAGGGCGTGGTTTAAATGTTAAAAAATGTCTTCTCGTGTCCCTCTTTACAGCTTTCAAAAGTTGGGAGGTATGGTTTAACACGCAGATCTGCATCAACAAAGTGTATATAAGGTGTTTATATTGTTGTACCTGTTACAACCTATCCTATCTCCTATGCATCCCTCAATGAGGAGACGTGGCTTAATTTAACAATTGTCCCTCTTTCCCACCCTAAAAAGTTGGGCAATATGCATTTGTGCTCTTAATTTAAACCACTCCTAATGCTCAAGGCCTCCTTACTTAACCCACTTAGAAATGCAAATAAAATAATGAAGACATAGGGCTCGATTCAACAAAGGTCAAAATGGATTTTTCGTGTGTTTTGCTTAAAAAGTTGCGATTTTGCTATATTTTTTTTTACGAGTGATTCAGCAACCTAGAACCATTGTAAAACACGAGTCACTTGAATTAAATTCGAGTGCGATTGTAAAAGATGCGAATTAAATTAGTGGATCGAAAAATTTACTACTGCATTTTACAATTCGAGAATTTTACTACCGATTCAGGTGGACTTGATGAGCCACACACATGATATAAATTAGAGTGTTTCACACTAGTTTTGATGCAGCTTTCAGCAGGAAAAAACTCATTTTGCCCTTTCTCACAATGGAGCTCTTCTACTTTCTTTGCAATGGTAGTAAACTCTCATGTAGTAAAAAATTCAATTCATAAGAAAAAAGCCTGAGAATTCCACTGTTTGTGAATCACTAGTTAGGAAGACAATGAAAGTCAATGGCACTTTTTTACTCCTGAAAAAAATACTGAACTTTTTACCCATTTTTACTAGTAGTAAAAAGTTCCATTGACTTTCAGTGTCTTCCTATCTGGTGATTTGGTAACAGTGAAATTCTCAGAGGCCGATTCATTAACAGCGGCAGGTAGCGACAGTTGAGCGACTGTAGCAGTATTTTCACAGCGTCCGCTAGTAGTCGCTGTGCTTGGCCATTGTTCGGTTGTTGATAGCGACGGTGTGCAGTAATGTTGAATACGGGGTGACGAGTCGCTGTTTGACAGGTTTCGCGATGTATGGGTGCGCATGATAGCGACTGGTCAGATCGGCTCCCACCATATTCATCAAAAAATCACGCTCAAAAAATTCTCGCGCTGTGAAATGCATATTTAAACCCCAGAGCGCTGGCGGCGATGTGTTAAAAGTCGTTTTTTAACTCCCAAACCACCATATTTTTGGAAACCAAAAAATAAAAAAAATTTAAAAAATGTAGTAATATGAATACAATAATATCAGACCTGTAATATCAATTCTGCACAAATTTTTTGTTCTTTTTTTTTTACCTTAAAAAAATGATCTAACATGGCAGAAGTGGTCACAGAATTTTTCACATTTAAAAAAAAAAAAAAAAAACATTAATAACAATTAATTATGAATATTTAAAGATTGTTCCATTGAAATGCATTGGAGAGCGCCAGGTAGCGAGGTCATACCTGTCGCTGTTCAAGGTTGGACGCTGGTGCTGTGGGCTGAGGCTGGAATAATGATGAATGAGTGGCTATCTGGCGCTATCTCAGTCGCTAAGCAGGATCGGCTTGATAAATGTGTGATTGTGGTGGGGAGCCGGCATTTTACGAGTGATTTTACGAGTGATTCGAAAATTTTACGATTGCATTATCGAAAATGCAATCGTAAAATTTTCGAATCACTTGTAAAATTTTCAAAATGCTCGTAAAAAGGCTGTCGCAAGTGAAAATTTTTGGAAAATGTACTCAATTTTTTTTTCGATTGTTTAGTATTGTTTTCTGACTGCTGCATGGTGTTGTAAGGCTTTTTAATGGGTAAATGTAAATGCATAATTTTTTTCAACTTTTTAAGTTGCCTGTGTAGCTGTATGTACATGGCTAACATTGTGGATACATATAATAAAGAGGCAAGGTATGCTGTAGTGGAAGTACTAATTAAACAGTAATATTTGTAAGAGGCATTTATGTTGTTTTTTTGGGGGGTGTTTGGTTGGATTGCCAGGGACCTGTATTAAAAATGTTTCCTTTAATGCAGAAATGTGACCATTGTTTTCTATACAAAGCTTGCTCACATAGCACCACGTGTCCTTGGGTGCAGCTCTTTGCTAGCTTTAACCTCATGGTACGCCATTCTTATGCTTACACTATAACGTGGACCAAAACAAAGGATTATGACTATTCTGGGTTTTGGTGCCCCGCAGTGTAAAAACCCAAAGGTCGACCACTCCCATGTACCTTCCCCTGTTCTTATGGAACTTTTTACTACTAGTAAAAAGGGGTAAAAGGTTCAATATTTTTTTCAGGAGTAAAAAAGTGCCATTGACTTTCATTGTCTTCCTAACGAGTGATTCACAAACAGTGGAATTCTCAGGCTTTTTTCTTGTGAATTGAATTTTTTACTACCATTAGAGTTTACTACCATTGCAAAGAAAGTAGAAGGGCTCCATTGTGAGAAAGAGCAAAATGAGTTTTCTCCTGCCGAAAGCTGCATCAAAAAACTAGTGTGAAACACTGTAATTTATATTATGTGTGCGGCTCAAGTCCACCTGAATCAGTAGTAAAATTTTCTAATCGCAAAATGCAGTAGTAAATTTTTCGATCCACTAATTTATTTCGCAATCGAATTGAATTCGAAGTGTTTTACAATGGTTCCAGGTTGCTGAATCACTCGTAAAAATAACAACTTTTTAAACACAAAACACACGAAAAATCAATTTTCTACCTTTGTTGAATCGAGCCCAGTGTGGCAGACATTGATTGATGAAAGTGGTGTGGCCTAGGTCCAATTTACTTCAGGAAATATACTGGCCTCATAAAGTTATGCTTCTCCTGTGTTCTCATGGCTGCTCCGGTGACAACAATCCCTGTCAATATTCTGCTGGGTCCCTGCACACAGGAGATTACGGCCAGCAAAGGCTGACTCGTCAGGTCCTTATCCTGCCTCCCTCAAAACAAAACAAATGTGTTGCCTGGAATTGGCCTTTATTGCTCTATTAATAATAATATGGATTCAGAAATCATGTTTAACACATTCCTGACCTTTAGCACAAATTCTGTGTCTCTATGGCAATGAGGCCTGGCCTCCGCACATATCACAGCGCTCTCTTCCTAGAATTACGACTGTAGTAAATGTAGAAGTGTGGATTTCCCCTTTTGGAAGGCTCTGGCTTTCCCCATTTCCTGTTCACAAGACATTATCCTATGACAAAGAAATGAAACTGCACGCCTCTTAAAGGAGCACTATCGTGAAAAATGCTCCAATGATAAAAAATCCATATAAATATGCTGGATGGCGGGAGGATAGGTCACTGTTGCCATTAAAAAATATCCAGACAGGCATGGTTTTTTTTTTTTTAATGGAAGGAAGTGGACATCGGGGGTGACAGGTTCTGTCTTCTATAGCCAAATCGGGGGTAGCACAATGTGCTTCAGGACTAGCATGGGTTTCAATCATAGGTTCTAACCTTGGTGTACTTTACCCAAAACTAAAACATTTTACATACGATTGGACTTAACTCTAAATTTGTATTCCTTATGACTTAAAGGGGAAACAAACAGGCCTGGACTGGCTCATAGGGGAATCAATAACAGGTCCTTTTATCTCATTGACAGCTGTCATTTGCCCCCCATTGCAGGTGCCTCCTGTTATGGACAACCTAACTCTACAGAAGATAAGGAATATTTTATCAATATGAATCACACCACTCCCTCTCCCCATCTTACCTGGCTCACAGTAAGAGCAGCATTTATTAAAACTCAGGTACTGATTCTTGTTGCAGGAGGCTTGGTCATCACTTGATGTCACCTGAAATATAACATATACAGAGATTAACCAACCTCGCCAACCTTAAAACCAAAGACAAGAACATGCAGACTGAAAATATACACTACATTTGAAATAGAAACTCCAAATGTTGTTAGGGTTCCTCCTAAGATTAGTGTCTGATGACCCAGAATGTGAAGGCGCATGACACTTCCCTTATTGTTCCTGAAACTCCCCTGAGGACTCCTGATACTGCTAATACAATTTACTGAAAATGATGTGCTCCAATAACAAACAAACCTATTCAGAACTTCTTTGGCGCTGGTCAGCGATTTTTTATTACAGTTACAAGAAATTACTGCTAGGGACAAACTTTACAGTGCGTTGTTGGTGTCCAAATTGCATATTGTTAAGCAAAAGAAGTCATTAAAATCAATTTTATTAACACAAAAAAAAGTTTGGCCTATCTAGGTCCTGCGTTTCAATTATTCAATTCTCAATGCAAGTTCTGTACAAAAATGTGTTTAATATTAATTATAAACATTAAACACTACAATCCACTTCTGCCCATTGTGCTCTACCGGTTCCTGAGCCACAGCGCTAGGTTTAATCTGGCGCTGCTTCAACCATAGTGCCCGGCGCTGCATCATTTTCAGCGCTAGTGTTAGCTGCAACGATGCAGCTGTTCTTTTCTTTCTTAAATCCTACGCTGAGTGCCACTGAGGCCAAAAAAAGTGCCTCCGTGTGGCACTTACGCTTTATAAATAAAGCTCCCCGCATGTTTTTAGGTTTCTCTTCTCATGGACAAGCCCCTTTTCATCACGTACATGTCGCAACATTCCTCTACTGTTTTCACTTTCAGCCACAAGCGTGTATAGGTGTGCTGAAGTACAGACCTTGCTGTCTGTTATTGTCTATAAGCGCTGGCCATGACAGGGTGCCAGGCAGCATAAGGTGAGCAAGGGAAGCTCACTGGGTGAAGCCAATCCGCTTCAACACTCCATCAAAGTGTAAAGGGTTAAAGTAAACGTGTTGAACTTGGTAATGAATATGTGGAATAGCGTGTAAGAACTTAGTATAGGAGAATTGGGCCATTAAAACACTGTTCTGTTTTTTTCAGAAGAGTGGTAATACTTGGTTGGACTTTTCAAGCTTCTCCGTTGAATATAAATTCTATTTCCTCCACGCCCAGACTTTATGATCACGTGAAACTTGCAGGAAGTGTATATAAATCAGCACATTCTGAATCGAAGATAGGTGGTTGTAAAGCAGTTAGGGACATGACTCACGTGCCCTAGGAGAATGTATGCAAAGGTGCAGCTAGTGGCCATCTTGTGCAGATAAATACCAGCAAACTATACACTATGCTCTCCTGTAATGACCTACAAATAAACACACTGACAGTTGTGCTATAAAAAAACAGAGCAAAGGCAGGGACAATGCTATGCTGGGAATATGTCCTATGACTGAGGCTGCAGCCTACAAATTTACTAGAGACCTTGGGACATTACTTAAAATACCACCTATACATTCACTAGAGACCAGTGACTTAAATGAAAATAATGCCTAACTGTTCATTAGAGACCAGTGACATAAATAAAAATACCACCTATCCATTCACTAGAGACCAGTGACATCACTGAGAATGCTGCCTATCCATTCACTAGAGACCAGTGACATCACTGAGAATGCTGCCTAGCTATTCACTAGAGACCAGTGACATCACTGAGAATGCCGCCTATCCATTCACTAGAGACCAGTGACATCACTGAGAATGCAGCCTATTCATTCACTAGAGACCAGTGACATCACTGAGAATACTGCCTAGCTATTCACTAGAGACCAGTGACATCACTGAGAATGCTGCCTAGCTATTCACTAGAGACCAATGACATCACTCAGAATACTGCCTAGCTATTCACTAGAGTCCAGTGACATCACTGAGGATGTCACCTATCCATTCATTAGAGACCAGTGACATCGCTTAGAATGCCATCCACTAGAGACCAGTGACATCACTGTAATGCTGCCTATCTATTCACTAGAGACCAATGACATCACTGAGAATACTACCTATTCATTGACTAGAGACCAGTGACATCACTGAGGATGTTACAGTACCTATCTATTCACTAGAGACCAGTGACATCACAGAGAATGCTGCCTATTCATTCACTAGAGATCTGTGACATCACTGAGAATGCTGCCTATCCATTCACTAGAGACCAGTGACATCACTGAGAATACTGCCTATCCATTCACTAGAGACCAGTGATATCAGTGAGAATGCTGCCTATCCATTCACTAGAGACCAGTGACATCACTGAGAATGCTGCCTATCCATTCACTAGTGACCAGTGACATCACTGAGAATGCTGCCTATCCATTCACTAGAGACCAGTGACATCACTGAGAATGCTGCCTAGCTATTCACTAGAGACCAGTGACATCACTGAGAATGCTGCCTATCCATTCACTAGAGGCTGGTGACATCAGCAGCAGATAGTGGTGAAGTGATGAAAATAAGATCTATTATGGTCTCATATACTTTTGTCCACTTTTTTAAAAAGTATTCTTTACTATTATTGTAGAGCCCTACAATAAGTCTCTGCTATATCAGACTACGTTTGATACTGTCAGCTGAGGAGAGAAACAGGTGCCGGCTGAGTTGCAACATTGTAATGTTTCAATTTGACACCTTAACCACAACACACTCTGGCCAGGTCTGCTATATGAAAATATGCATAAAAACTTCAACTCCCAGGATCCTTAGAGAGTTCAGGGAATGTGGTAAGACTGCAACACCCATAATTTCAGGGCACTAAGCTGGGCAAGCTGAGACTTGTGGAGAGGAGAGCCTGGGGAGATAGAGGATAGCCAGCTGGTGAATCTCCTGCTGCGGTTGGAGATCTGGCAAGCTGGAGTGGAAGCAAAAGTGAGTAACTGGACCTTTCAGTGTACTTCATCACAGAAAGATTTTCCTGGATTAAATTCTCCGATGAGCAAAAGCAGGCCATGATGCAACTGGCCCACAAAACTTTAATGTCTTGCGGGTACCAAGAAGCCTCCTATAAAATCCTAGCACTGTGGTACTTGGTCCCATACAGATTATCGAGAATGTTCCCTTCCTCCTCCCCTCTATGCTGGAGATGCTCACGGGCGAGGGGCACAATGATGCATATCTTCTGGGAATGTGAGGGCCTCACCAGATTCTGGGCTAATGTTAGGAATATAGTGTTAAGTCTGACGGACATTGATCTGGGCGATGATCCGGCATGCTATCTCCTCAATCTTGCCCCTACCTCTATCCGAAGATGGGGCAAGTCCCTGCTGGCTCCACTCCTGAATGCAGCCAGGACCTGTATTCCGGCCTGCTGGAAATCACCCGATCACCCAACAACCGCGATGTGGCTCTCCAGGGTTGGAGATGTTGGCAGGATGAAGGAGCTAACAGCCTCGTTAAATGGTAATTTAGAAAAGCATGGGGAGACCTGGTTTGTGTGGGACCGCATCACCTTTTCGGCGGAATACCTTGTCTTCTTGCAGGAATAGTCGACTAAGCGCCTGAGGGGATTCGTTCCCCACCCAATATATCCCCTATCATTCATCCCCCTTTTTTTTTCTCTCTCTCTTTCCTTCCCCCCTCCCTTCCCTCCCCCGTCCTCCCCTCCCTCCCCCGTCCTCCCCGTCGGTCCAGTTTGTAGGTGTGTTGTATCCCTCCCCCTCTGTTTTGTTTGTATTGTGTGTATTCTGTTTAGGTGGTTCATATATCTGTCTCAAGAAAAGGAGGAGGCATGGTTGGCAGGCTTAATGTTTTATTTACGATATTGGTTGCAGTATCTGGGGACGGTCAAGAGAGTGCGCCACTGGTTAGTCGGTCCCATGGCGAAGAAGGTGGTCGGGGGTTGGAATAAAAGATATAGGTCACGCCTAGCCAGTGGACCTGGCACAGAGCTGTGGCAGCAGGGGGCTCCTTCAGCTGGAAGCCCCCTGAGGCTGATTCTAGACCTGACCGCCTCGTTACACAGTACCATTGTGCTACATAGTACCAGTGTATTGTAATTCTTTCTGTTTACTGTGTTGAACATGACCTGTAACCCGTGCTTCTTCAATAAAAATTTACAATTTAAAAAAAAAAAAGATTTTCCTGGATTTGTGAGCAACCTCTTATACTGGACTGTTTCTAAAACGAACAGGCCCAGATTAGGGAACACACAGTTCAGTTGGGTTGCTAAATAAATGACCCAGGAAAACTGTTGCAACTGCCAGCTCTAAGAGGAAGATTTGTTTGCTCAGAGACTTGGAGGCTGATTTATTAATAGCACCAGGTAGCGACAGTTGAGCGACTGTAGCGGTATTTTCACAGCACCCGCTAGTATTCGCTGTGCTTGGCCGTTGTTCGGTTGTTGATAGTGACTCAGTAGGTGTGCAGTAATGTTGAATACAAGGTGATGAGTCGCTATTTGACAGGTTCCGCGCTGTATGGGAGCGCATGATAGCGAATGGCCATAGCGACCGGCTCCCACCATATTCATTAACAAATCACACTCCAAAAATTCTTTTCTTTTTAACCCCCAAACAACCATATTTTGGGAAACCAAAAAAAAACAAGTTGATAAAAACATTTTGGAATATGAATACATTAATATCAGACCTGTAATATCAATTCTGCACAAATTTTTTTTTTATTTTTTTCTTGCCTTAAAAAAAATATCTAACATGGCAGAAGTGGTAACAGAAATTTTCACATAAAAAAAAAAAAAAAATTATTAACAATTAATTATTAATATTTAAAGATTGTTCCATTGAAATGCATTGGAGAGCGCCAGGTAGCGAGAGGTCATACCTGGCGCTGTTCAAGGTCGCTCGCTAGCGCTGTGGGGTGAGGCTGGAATAATGATGAATGAGTCGCTATCTGGCGCTAGCTCAGTCGCTAAGCAGGATCGGCTTGATAAATGTGTGATTGTGGTGGGGAGCCGGCGTTCTTGTGGCGGTGACTGTCATTACCGTTCGCTCACCAGTCGCTACCTGGCGCTATCCCTTGTTAAATAAGGGCCTTGGTGTCAGTGAATACCTTCTGCTTTTACCCTGTTTAGAGGAAATCTCACCGTGCACACACACAGAAATACCCATAGCTCAAGCTAGTTATAGAAGTTGAAGTAGAACAGTTTGATTCACCAAAGAGGCTGTTGTTCTTTTCTTGAAACCAAGATTAGAAATTAAAGCAACAGTACTTCATATCTGTCAAAAGGATTTCTTATATCAAGGCCTAGCTTACTCGCTTCACTTCTGGTCGCTGTAGATTTTTCTCTGCTATATATTTTTCTGCTACACAGCTTAAAGTGGACCAACACCCAGGATTTTCACTATCCTGGGTGTTGGTCCACTTTCGCGGGGCACCCCGATCGGTGACCGCTGTGTGAAACCCCCCAGAAAGCCCCTAAAATCTTACCTTATCGGCAACGGACAAGCGACGGGTAAGCCGCCGCCGCCGCCGCCTCTCGCGCGTCCCCCTTACAGGGCACGCGCCCGCGCCGGGCATTCACAAACGGCCGGCGCGGGTGCGCGCCCTGCTAGAGGGACACGCGGGAGGCGGCGGCTTATCCGTCGCTTGTCCGACCGCCGATAAGGTACGTTTTTAGGGGCTTTCTGGGGGGTTTCACACAGCGGGGCATCCCGATTTCGGATGCCCCGCGGGGAGGGAGCTGATCCGCCCGGGAATCTTATAGATTCCCGGGCCGATCAGGGGTGGGTGTTGGTCCACTTTAAAGACAGTAACAACTTGGGATTTGTGCACAAATCTAGTGGAGTAGTAACTCTAATGCCCTTATTCATCAAGCGATAGCGCCAGGTAGTGTCTGACGAGCGCCAGGTAGCGGCAGCTAACGGCGACTACCGACTCAAGTACGCCCGCGGCGGTCACAATGACGCATTTATCAAGCAAAATGAGGCTAGCGCCGGCGAGAGCGACGGCTAGCGCGGCATTCATCATGAAGCCGCCTGGACCGAACAGCGCCGCTGCAAATTCCCTCACAGCGCCAGGTATGAGCTGTCGCTCCCTGGCGATGTCCAATGCATTTCAATGGAGCAATCTATAATAATTCATGATTAATTGGTAATATTTTTTTTTTTGATTTTTTTAATGTCAAAAATTCGGAGACCATTTCTGCAATGTTAGGATTTATTTTTAAGTCAAAAAAAAAAAAAAAAAAAAATATGTGCAGAATTGATCTAACAGGTCTGAGATTAATGTATTCATATAACGGGATGATTCTAAAAACATGTATAATGTTACATTCAAAAAATATGGTTGTTTAGGGGTTAAAAACTAGTTAATACAGATCGCCGCCAGCGCTCTGGGGTTTAAACAAGGAATGGACAGCGACAGCACATTCGGAGCGTGATTTTTTGATGAATATGAAGCTAGCCGTTCGCTCTGGCCATTCGTTGTCAGGCGCTCACATACAACGCTGGACCTGTGAAACAGCGACTCCCCAGCCCGTATTCAACATTACCGCACACCGACTGAGTCGCTGTCATCAAGCTAATGCCGGCCAAGCACAGCGAATACTGTCTGGCGCTGAAAAAATCACGCTACAGTCGCTCATCTGTCGCTACCTGGCGCTATTGATGAATCGGCCTCTAAGTTTGATATTACATAATTTTTCATTACCGGATTAAGTCTTGATTTAACCATTGGTTTGCCACATCATGAATGTAAATTGTGTTTGAGATTTAACAGTTCGAGCAGAGGCAAAAATCCTGAAACATTTTCCAGATCCACCCACGGGTGGGTTACATTAATTATATGAATAAATTGTATGCCCTTTCCCCACCTAGAACATGCAGAGGTCAGGATCTGCCCCAGATACGGCTGGCCTGGGGGGGGGGGGGGGTATAATTCAATTTTGCTCACTATTGCTCACTACTTCTGTAATCATGAGGCTGACTCATTGGGTGTTTCCTTTAGCAGCTGTTCCTCCACATACTAACCAGCTATGAGCATAGTTGTGTGTTAGTATGTTTATTCCCATTTTCATAATATATAGCATACCTCCCAACTATCACTCATGGCAAGTGGAACAACTAACCCTTTGCGTTAGAAGAAGCCATTCCACCAGATAATCTGTAGTAATAAATTAGGGCAGCTGAAGTTAGAGGTATCTTTCTTGAAGGTGTTATGCTGTCTGACTCGCTTTCTCCCGCTCTCTCTGCTCTGTCTATACTTCAAAAAACCTGAAACCATATTGTGAACAGTTGTGAGATTATACTTAATATCTTTGGAGAAATCTGGGTATGAATTGGTTTTCATGGGTGGGAAATTAGGTGTGATTAGGGGTGTGGCAGGGGCAGTGGCTTAATAGCAAAAATAGCTACACGCTATCATTCCATTGTCCCTGTTTCTCATCTTGAAAAGGTCAGAGGTATGTATATAGGCCTTACTTCAGTAAGGTTTTCCTAAAATATCTCCTTAAAATAAGGATCATATTTAGGCTTTGTTGGTGTGATTCAGAAAGGAGACGAACTTAGAGGAGTGACTGACACCTAAAACTTCAGCTAGACCAATTGAATGGAACTTATTTTATACTCTCTTTCAAAGTAAATGTTAAAGGGTAAGCTTTCAAAATGTGCCACCAGGCCACCGCCAAGCCAGCAGCAGCACCTGCTGCTCAGACGTGTGTGTGTGTGTGTGGGGGGGGGGGGGCTGAAGATTGAGTGGAGGACCCATTTCTGTATTTCCATTCATTCCAGAGGAACATTACAGGTCTTGGAGAGTTAATAAAAACTCCCCAAACCTGGCTTGCACCACCCCCCTGCCCCTCCAGTTTAGCCCCTATTAAAAAATTGCCTCTCCAGGCACATCACGCTCGACAACCCTCAGCTCCATCGCCATCCTCTGTAGGGCAGCGCCATCTTGAAAGCCAATGGCGCTGTGCCACCCCTCAGATCTTGCGCATGTGCCGTGTCATTGCATAGGCTGCAAAGGCAATGGGAGCAGACATACGTGAGATTTGAGGAGCAGCGCGTGGGATTCGAACAGTAGCCGGCGAAGAGGTGAGTATGCTGCCATCATTCAATGACGGCTAAGGGACGGAGGGGGTGGGAAGGGGGTGGAATTCAGCAGGATGTCAGCATTTAGGGGCGGGAGGGATTATCTGAAAGAACATCAGAAAAGGTCAGAAGTGCGAATTTTTAAATTCTGGTTGTTTTAGCTTGCCTCACGTAACAAACAGGCTTGCTCATTTTTCGGGCAGGTGTGTGGACTATCACCACTGATAACATCCATTTATCATTCAAAGTACTGCGCCAATTTAATTATTATTAGGGATGGGCGAACCCCCCCCAAATTCAGGTCTGGCAAGTTTGGTAGAACTTTGAATAAATGTTCAGAGACCCAAACCCAGTCCCCATTAATATCACTGAGTACTCAAACTTAGGGGGCTGTCTGTGGCAGTGGGGGGCAGTAGGCATGCTGCTTTAGCTCCCCTCAGCCCCAATCCACATCCTCAGCAGTGGAGACGATGGGGGCCCAAATCCGACCTGAACTCTAGGGCGAAAAAACATTGTGATGGCGGGTGTTTCGGGGGGGGGGGGGGGGCACTAGGAGTGTCCTCATTCATGGGAACGGCCAGCCATCTTTTTGTGGCCCCCACTTTAGCCCATTTGAAAGGAACGCCGACCGCCAATGTTGTGTTCGGACCAAACACTGAACTCAAACACGAACTTCAATATGAAGTCGGTTTTCGGGTTTGGGAATCCAAACTCGCAAAGTTTTGTAGAAAGCCAAACTTTGCAGTTCAGATACGTCCAACCTTAATTATTATCATCACCTTGTTCTGTTATATATTTGTGGCCCACCTAGAAATCTCTGCACAGTAAACAGTAAAGCTGTATGTATTAAGGGACAGCAGCTGGACAGTTAATAAGCAGAAACTACTGGGGGTAACATCACAGGGAGAGGCACAATGCAGTCTGGGTAAACAGAGGTTATATCTCTGATACTTTCTGGTATAGCCAGTATCAGTGGTTGTAGTGTTCAAGTTGCAGCTCCAGAGTGAGTGCACCAAAGTTAGAGTGCACGTGAGCCAGCCTAAACCATACGGGGCAAGTGCAAGAGAGAAGCTGGAGAGAGAGAGAGAACGTGGATCAAGAGCACCTTTTGGGGAAGTTAATACACACAGTGAAAGTGAAACAGAACATCCTGGCAAGCCAGTAGAACAGGACAGCGCTTCTCTGTTGAAGAATCCATGTGGGCCTAGAATGATCAGGAGCAGTTACCCCGAAAACCATCAGAAAGGTACCGAAATTTGTATAGTCCCAGCCTCTAGATGGTGGATGTTTAATGCTGATGTTGCTGAACAGAACGTTGCTGTGTGGAATAAAGTTAAAGAAAGAGACTATTGAACTGTGTATGTACTTACGCCACAGCCCCCATTCCAAGTTCCCTCAGTATCTCAAACGAACCCTTGACAACACCCACACGCCGCCCAGTCCTGTTAGGGGCATATGGGCAACACATTTTGATTCAAAACTATTATTGTTATTATTGCTATTTCCATTAAAAATATTATGCTATGTTGCATTGTTAATATTAATATAAATATGTATTAATGTATTATTATAAAATTAATATAGCTATTATCATCATTATGCTTCCTATTGCAAATTAAGATTTTTACCTTGTCCCATTATAACTATTATTATTTTGATCATTATTTGTATATCTAAATAAAATCTATATGAAACTAAACACAGCACTATTGCTCTTCTAAAAGAATGAGGAAGAATAGTTTGTTACGCTTATGTGTAAGAATGCTGAAAAAAAGTCACAGCGAGTGTTGTTTGCATAGGATATATGGTGTATTGTTATATTTGTGTTTGAAAAGGTACAAGCTGTCCTAGCCTGTGTTGGTGTAACTGGAGATCTATACTGATACATGTAGTAAAAGAAGGGGGACTAGCTACTCACTAACCCCACCGGCGGCTTACGCAATTTGTGATTTCCTAGCATTAACACTGGCCAAACTACACTGCACATTTAAAGGAAACCTGAACAAGAGAAATGTAGGGGCACCCATAGCCGAGCTGTCAGACTGTCAGCCGTGTGGGAATACCGGGAGCGCAGGGGGAAAGGGTAATCTACTAGTATTGGGACAGTGGAGGCTAAAACAAAGGTATAGTCACAAGCAGGGGTGTACATAGCCCTGATGGGGCCCCATAGCAGGGGACATACCAGGAATAGATAGCGGGGAACTGACAAGGAACAGGTACTATAGCAAGAGGACAAACTGAGAATGGGTAATAAAAACACAGACCAGTGTAACAGGCAGAGTCATGCAACCCACCATCAGGCATGAGAGGCATGAAACCTAGCAGCGGACCCAACACCTCCTGCTTCTTTAGCCAAGCTCCGTATAGTAACTTGTTTTCAGGCAAAACCAAGGGCCTTATTTAAGATGTGTGCCATTTAGCATCTTTTTTGTGGCTATAGCTCCAGCTTCGGCGTGCCGTCAGTTTTATCTGGTGTTGTGCTGTGTACTACATTGGCGCTAGCAGTCGCTGCACAGAACGCTACTAATTAGCTTTTATTGTTGCTTATGTCAGCATCTCTTGGACATGGCAGCTGATTATCCCAGTGCCAGTGAGCGCCACTTTGGACTACCATTTTTCTGTCGCTCAACGGCATATTTATGATTTTTCTGTATTATCCCGCCCGCCAGTCAGCATTTCATCATTACAGTTCCAAGAAATCACTGCTGGGGATAAACTTTACAGTGCGTTTATGCTGCGTTTAAGTTGTTGTCCAATGTAAACATTGTTAAGCAAAAGAAGCCATTAAAATCAATTTTAATACCCCCTCCAACAAAAAAAAATTGTAACATCTTAGTCCTGCATTTCAATATTGACAAGTCCCAATGTGAGTTCTGTACACATTAATGTGTTTAATATTAATTATAAGCATAAAACACTGCCCATTGTGCTCTATGGAATCATGAACTACACCGCGTTTCATCTGGCGCTGCTTCAGCCAGAGCGCCCGGCTCTGCAAGCTTTTCGGCACTAGTGTTAAATAAGATGCTAGCTAGCGGCAGCATCGGCACTGCTGTTTTTTTTATTTCTTGGATCGTACGCTGAGTGCCTCTGAGGAGAAGAAAGCAGCGCTGTGTGGCGAATAGCTCTAGTCGAGGAGCATCATTTAGGAAGCCTAAATAATACTCCTCAACTGGAGCTAAAACACGTCACAAAGGATGACTATGCTCCAGCAGGGATCGGAGGCAACAGGGAGCCAAGAGAACTAGGGGAACACCTGGAAAAAGGCAGGGAACAAGGGAAACTGACAGGACAGGAGGAAAATAAATGTACCCAAGCAGACCAGAAGCAGCCATGTTCGAGTATAAAACAGCAGGGAAGACACTAGGCACAGATGCTGCTGCCAGTGATCCTAACTTGTCATCTGTGAACCAGAACAAGTGTGTGCTTAGGTGAAGGCAAAGGCATTGTGGGTATAGATGCAGCATGACATTTCAAAGCAAAAAAAACAAAGATGTAATCATAGTTGAAGATAGTTGGATCTAATGAGGGTCCTACTGGCTACTATGATGTAGGTTTACCCCCTAATAGAATGGTGGATTAACTAGAGTTCTACATACAGTAGGTAAAGTTAATTGATGTAGTCCTATGTGCTGGATCTTCAGGTGAACTCTTGGTACCCTATGGCGACCTAGCTGGCGCTGGATAGATGGACCTATTAAACTACATACTCCAAAAGTCATCCTGCCTGATACTAGAAAGACCTAATACCAAAGGGGGCCTATCTGATAATATATACAGTGGACAGAAGTCATAGCCTAGTCTATATAGGGGAGCATAACAAAAGAGGCCTTGTCTGTGTGAAGATTGATAGTGTTACAGGCAGCTCCTGTGTGTTCTTTGCTGTGCTATATTTGGCTATATCTGTTTCTAGTAATATACAAAATAGTTAGACAGCTAAAGGTAAATCTATAAAATCTTCAAGCTTTATTGTGCCAATCTTTAAAATCCATCAGATAAAATTTTGTATAGAAAAGTTCATGAATAGCCTGCGTGTATCGGACCTGCCGATCCTTAGTCGGGACTGCATTCAGAGTATAATAGATTCATTAAATATATGCCCCATGACCACACCTATAGAGAGCTTCTATTGGGCCATACACACCTGCCCTGTGATTAATTACACAGTCGGTAGGTTAACATAGAACACAACAAACATGCAAACTCACCTTTTAAGCTTGTCAGCTCGATGCGGCGGCTGCTCCCCTCAGCATGAAATGAGTAGCGCGCATGCCCAAGCCGCGGAGAGGAGAAGCGAGCAGCCCCCCAAAACAACACTGGCCAAGCAGCAAAATACATCCAAAGATGAAATGAACAGGAAAACGCCTCCATAGGGACACCCCCCACCCACAAAGGAGAGCATCGGAATAACACTTATACAGGAGCACCGATACCTGCTCTCACCAATTAGCGGGCGGTAACGTTGCAGAAGGAAGGGAATAAAAATAGCATGTTGTAAGCCACTTAGACTCAACAAGATCACAAGGATATTAGAACCAGACACTTCATAGAAAGCATATTCTAGTACCATGAAGCGCATATATGGGAATTTTAGAAATCTATAGATATTTATTCCCAATAAATCAGGCTTTGGTCACAGTTCAAATTCTAAAAACACACACACACACATATATATATACCATATTTTTCGCCCTATAAGGCGCACTTATTTTTCCCCAAAAGTGGGGGGAAGATGTCCGTACGCCTTATCGGGCGAATGTAAAAAAAAAAAAAAAAATAAAATACCCGTTTCCGGCGCTCCCACTTTGCCTGTCACATTGTGGGAGGCCAGATGAAGATAGAGGAGCGGCGGGCTCTGTCCCGGCCCCGCCACTGCGATCGCTGTCTTTTCAGGCACAGAGACAGCACCCACCGCTCCTCCATCTGCTGCCTCTTCCGTCTGGGGCACATGCGGCACCCAGGTTCATGCAGCAGGTGGGCGTGGCCTGCACCGATACGGTGCAGGCCACGCCCACCCGCTGCCCTGACCTGGGTGTTCATCCGTGCCCAGGAAGAGGCAGCAGATGGAGGAGTGGTGGGTGCTGTCTCTGTGCCTGAAAAGACAGCGATCGCAGCGGTGGGGCCGGGACAGAGCCCGCCGCTGCTTTTTACGGCCAGCTCCGTGAATCGGGTGGGCATGGCCTACGCTGACGCGCCAGAGGGCCACGCTCACCCGACTAATGGAGCCGGCAGCTCAGCGGAGCGGTGTCAGCGGACAGATGAGTTTTCCTTTTTTTTTTTTACTTAAAGCGGACCTTCAGCATGATTTAATAAAAAGTCCAAATCCTTAAAAAACTATTCCCCAGCATCTAAAATTAATATATTTAATGTTTTAATCACTTACTTTTTATTCTTTCCCCCACTGGGATGCAGCTCTGTTCAGCACTCTAGGATACGGGCGTCGCCATCTTGGCTAAGTAGCATCACATACTGAGGAGTTGAGAGGGGTCATAGGTGTAGGGGAGTGGGGTTATAGCTGTGCTTTGCACAGACAGAGCAGAGCTGGGGGTCAGGAAAAGGTCAACAATCCCAGAATGCAAAGCGGCACAGTGAGAGGACACTTCCTGCTTGCAGGCACCCTGCACGCCCATGAGCCGCCATCTTGGGTATTTAAAGCCTCAGAAAATGCAGTAGATGCAGGTAGGATGATTTTTAATGTGAGCAATCTGTATGTACAGGGCGTGGGAAACATATAAGATAGACTCTTATTCAGAGTGAAGGACTGCTTTAAGCCGACTGCCTATGGAAATGGGGGGAGGGGGGATGCCACACAGCCAATGGGAATGGAGGGAGAGGGAGATGCCACACAGCCAATGGGAATGGAGGGAGAGGGGGATGCCACACAGCCAATGGGAATGGAGGGAGAGGGGGATGCCACACAGCCAATGGGAATGGAGGGAGAGGGGGATGCCACACAGCCAATGGGAATGGGGGGAGAGGGATGCCACACAGCCAATGGGAATGGAGGGAGAGGGGGATGCCACACAGCCAATGGAAATGGGGGGAGAGGGATGCCACACAGCCAATGGGAATGGAGGGAGAGGGGGATGCCACACAGCCAATGGGAATGGAGGGAGAGGGGGATGCCACACAGCCTATGGGAATGGGGGAGAGGGGGATGCCACACAGCCAATGGAAATGGGGGGAGAGGAATGCCACACAGCCAATGGGGGAGAGGGAGATGCCACACAGCCAATGGGAATGGGGGGAGAGGGGGATGCCACACAGCCAATGGGAATGGGGGGAGAGGCGGATGCCACACAGCCAATGGAAATGGGGGGAGAGGGATGCCACACAGCCAATGGGAATGGGGAGAGAGGGATGCCACACAGCCAATGGGAATGGGGGGAGAGGGGGATGCCACACAGCCAATGGGAATGGGGGGAGAGAGGGATGCCACACAGCCAATGGGAATGGGGGAGAGGGGGATGCCACACAGCCAATGGGAATGGGGGGGAGAGGGATGCCACACAGCCAATGGGAATGGGGGAGAGGGGGATGCCACACAGCCAATGGGAATGGGGGGGAGAGGGATGCCACACAGCCAATGGGAATGGGGGAGAGGGGGATGCCACACAGCCAATGGGAATGGGGGGAGAGGGATGCCACACAGCCAATGGGAATGGGGAGAGAGGGATGCCACACAGCCAATGGGAATGGGGGGGAGAGGGATGCCACACAGCCAATGGGAATGGGGGAGAGGGGGATGCCACACAGCCAATGGGAATGGGGGGAGAGGGATGCCACACAGCCAATGGAAATGGGGGGAGAGGGGGATGCCACACAGCCAATGGGAATGGGGGGAGAGGGGGATGCCACACAGCCAATGGGAATGGGGGAGAGGGGGATGCCACACAGCCAATGGGAATAGGGGGAGAGGGATGTCACACAGCCAATGGAAATGGGGGGAGGGGGATGCCACACAGCCAATGGGGGGAGAGGGAGATGCCACACAGCCAATGGGAATGGGGGGAGAGGGGGATACCACACAGCCAATGGGAATGGGGGGAGAGGGGGATGCCACACAGCCAATGGGAATGGGGGGAGAGGGATGCCACACAGCCGATGGGAATGGGGGGGAGGGGGGTGCCACACTGCCAATGGGAATGGGGGGGAGGGGGATGCCTCACAGCCAATGGGAATGGGGGAGAGGGGGATGCCACACAGCCAATGGGAATGGGGGAGGGGGATGCCACACAGCCAATGGAAATGGGGGGAGAGGGATGCCACACAGCCAATGGAAATGGGGGGAGAGGGATGCCACACAGCCAATGGAAATGGGGGGAGAGGGGGATGCCACACAGCCAATGGAAATAGGGGGAGAGGGATGCCACACTGCCAATGGGAATGGGGGGAGAGGGGGATGCCACACAGCTAATGGAAATGGGGGGAGAGGGATGCCACACAGCCAATGGGGGGAGAGGGAGATGCCACACAGCCAATGGGAATAGAGGGGGATGCCACACAGCCAATGGGAATGGGGGGAGAGGGGGATGCCACACAGCCAATGGGAATGGGGGGGAGAGGGATGCCACACAGCCAATGGGAATGGGGGAGAAGGTGATGCCACACAGCCAATGGGAATAGGGGAGAGGGGGATGCCACACAGCCAATGGGTAATGGGGGAGGGGGATTCCACACAGCCAATGGGAATGGGGGAGAGGGGGATACCACACAGCCAATGGGAATGGGGGAGAGGGGGATGCCACACAGCCAATGGGAATGGGGGGAGAGGGGGATGCCATACAGCCAATGGGAATGGGGGGGAGAGGGATGCCACACAGCCAATGGGAATGGGGGAAAAGGTGATGCCACACAGCCAATGGGAATAGGGGAGAGGGGGATGCCGTACAGCCAATGGGTAATGGGGGGAGGGGGATGCCACACAGCCGTTGGGAATGGGGGGAGAGGGGGATGGCACACAGCCAATGGGAATGGGGGGAGAGGGATGTCACACAGCCAATGGGATTGGGGGAGAGGGGGGGATGCCACGCAGCCAATGGGAATGGGGGGAGAGGGATGCCACACAGTCGATGGGAATGGGGGGAGAGGGATGTCACACAGCCAATGGGATTGGGGGAGAGGGGGGGATGCCACGCAGCCAATGGGAATGGGGGGAGAGGGATGCCACACAGTCGATGGGAATGGGGGGTAGAGGGATGCCACACAGCCAATGGGAATGGGGGGAGAGGGATGCCACACTGCCAATGGGAATGGGGGGAGAGGGGGATGCCACACTGCCAATGGGAATAGGGGTAGAGGGATGCCACACTGCCAATGGGAATGGGGGGAGAGGGAGATGCCACAGAGCCAATGGGAATGGGGGGAGAGGGATGCCACACAGCCAATGGGAATGGGCAGAGAGGGGGATGCCACACAGCCAATGGGTAATGGGGGGAGGGGGTTGCCACACAGCCAATGGGAATGGGGGGGAAAGGGATGCCACGCAGCCAGTGGAAATGGGGGGAGGGGGATGCCACACAGCCTAGGATAATGGGGGAGGATGATGCCATACTGCCTATATGGGGAATGGGAGGGGGGAATGCCACACTGCCTATATGGGGAATGAGATGGAGGAATGCCACACTGGCTATATGGGGAATGGGAGGGGGGAATGCCACACTGCCTATATGGGGAATGGGAGGGGGGGTGCCACACTGCCTATATGGGGAATGGGAGGGGGGAATGCCACACTGCATATATGGGGAATGAGATGGAGGAATGCCACACTGGCTATATGGGGAATGGGAGGGGGGAATGCCACACTGCCTATATGGGGAATGGGAGGGGGGGTGCCACACTGCCTATATGGGGAATGGGAGGGGGGAATGCCACACTGCCTATATGGGGAATGGGAGGGGGGGTGCCACACTGCCTATATGGGGAATGGGAGGGGGGAATGCCACACTGCCTATATGGGGAATGGGAGAGGGGAATGCCACACTGGGTATACGGGGAATGGGATGGGGGCATGCTACCTTGTCTATGGAATGGGGGCATCCCACACAGCCTGTGGGAATGGGATAGGGGAATGCCACACTGCCTGTAATGGTGCGTTTTTGGTTTAAAATATTTTTTTTCTTATTTTCCTCCCCCAAATTCTAGGTGCATCTTATGGGCAGGTGCGTCCTATAGGGCGAAAAATACGGTGTGTGTGTGTGTGTGTGTGTATATATATATATATATATATATATATATATATATATATATATTTTACAGAAAAATAATAATTCTTAAATACATAAATCTACATCCAGGTGGTGATTCAACCCGTTGGGTATGCGGGTATCCATCTCTAAAATCCAATAGGTTTGCCTATATATTAATTTACTTTGTTGATCCCGGTCCCTAGGGCCCCTAAATACTTAAATACTTTTTCAATAGCCATACATCTAAACTAGAATAAGTCACCTCCATGGATGTCTTTAAAGTGCCTTGCCACATTTGAAATAGAACCAACCTTATTGCCCCTAATATCTGTTAAATGTTCAACTATGTGCTGCTTCAACTTTCTGATAGTACAGCCAATATACTGGATGTTACAGCTAGCACAAGTAATTAAATAAATAACATAATTACTGTTACAGTTCATGAAATACCGAACCTTATATCTTCTATCTGTACTACTCGAGAAAAATCACTTCCCGGTGTGGCATATTTGCATACTCCACATAGAATGTCACCACATTTAAAGAAGCCAAGTTTCAGACTGAACTTCATTCTTGCCAAACAGGCTAGGGGAAAGCCTGACCTCATGTGGGGCACTTCCTACTTACTATTCTGACCCCTTCATTTAAAATTTCTTTTAGATTGGAATCACAATATAATACCGGTGTAATAATCCTATATCGGATGCCCCGCTGTGTGAGACCTCCCGGTAATCTTACTTGTCTTTGCCGATGGCCGCATCCCCGGCTTCTCTGCAGCTGTGCGTGCCCCCTGTACCCAACCATTCAGATAGGCCTGGCGCATGGGAGCGCACATTCCACAGGGGACCCTGGGAAGCAACCGGCGGTGCGCCTAGGCCAGCAAGCGGCTTTATTAGTATGCGTCACAAATAGCGCTGATTGGACGAGCATGCGCCATAGGAAAGGGAGAAGGTGAGTGAAAGTGGACGATCTGGGGGGGTTTCACACAGGGGGGCATTCTACATCAGGATGCCCCCGGGGCAGATACCAATCACCAGGATCGTCAAAATCCTGGTGATTGGTCCACTTTAATCTTTCTTTTATCTAGATCAGCATCAATAACATTATTCATTTGCATATTCAAAAAGTTTATATTGTTGTACCTGTTACATCCTATCTCATATCCATCCCTCAATGAGGGGGCGGGGCTTAATTTAACTATTGTCCCTCTTTCCCACCCTGAAAAGTTGGAAGGTATGGTACTGCTCTCAGCAAAGCTCCTGTCACATGTGCTGCTATCTCCACCATTGCCTTCCCACAGCCTGCCCGGGATCTCCCCTGCCGGGACTGCACATCAAAGAAGAAGAGTATGGTCACTAAGCAGCCCTCACACACAATGCAGGAGGCTCCTATCACCCATCCTCCATCTAACCTTTTACTTCTTGCTGTCTCCTCTCCCTGCAGGGAATGCACCTCCGCTCTTGCGCATGGCATCCTGTCTTGACCCCCCCCCCCCCCCCCCCCGTGTGCGCTAAGCTCTTAAAGCCAGTGGGCAGAGCACTAAGTACAGGATTGTTGCATCACCACCTGAAATAGAAGAAATAATTCCAGGCTACACACCAGTGCCAGCCATCCACTTTTTTAATGCCGGCCGGGTCCTGCAGCATTGTACTTCCCATACTGTCTTTCTTCTTCAGCACCTGCCTCTCAGTTGGGGCCCACAAGCCCCTGACAACTGCTAAGGCTCACTGGAGAATTATCCGGTATTGCGCCCCCCCAACACACTTCTGCGCTTCCTCCCTACCAGCATATTACCCCGCATGGTCGCCAGCCACCGGGGTTCGCCAGACCCCCCAGCGCATAACCTAGCATCAAGCCAGGTACCAACCTGCAGGAACATCCCCTAGCCATTGGTTGTCAGTTCCACTGCCCCATGTGACCAACCATGAAGGGTGGTGAACTGGCAGACGGTGGAGAGGCAATGCAAGAATAGAGGAGTTCATACAGTATCAGGCATGATGCTGCTTTAAAGTGAACCTGTATTTGTCCTGAAGACTAAAAGATTCTGGAGCTGGCTGATTCCCTATTTCTGGGGGTATCACAATGTGGGATACCCCACTGTGTGAAACCACCTGGGACCACTGGTATAATCCTATGGCACATTCGTGGGCCACATCCCCAGTTTCATGGCTGATGCCAGCTGCTTCCAGTTCTCTATGCCATAGGGCTCATTGGATAAAAGCCTGTGTATGTGCCATGAGATTACTTGCAATGTGGGTATGGTGGCGATCCCAGGGGGTTTAAAGAAGATGTGGGATGCCCTAGGGATAGGAAATCAGACAATTTGGCCCTATACTCCCTATACCTGGGCACAGCTCCAGCCTGGGGAGCGCCCTATTATTTCAAATGCATCCAACAGAAATATGCAGAACAAAAACTTCCTGTTCTTGACGCTGGCTTTAATTTTTGTTTGAGGGTCGGAGCTGATGACATTTACCCTCACTTCCTGTTTGGTGACCATAACAAAAGCTCCCCAATGAGCCTGTGGACCACAAAAAGAAAACTTACTAGAGTTTATATCGCCCTCACTCCACCCAAAACTGAACAAAAAAAATGTGGACTGTGGCTGGGCTTTAATGACAATAACTTATTCCATAGCCTCCAACTTTTCCGGGTGGGAAAGAGGGCCAATATTTAAATAAAGCCATGCCCCATCATTGAAGGATGGATAGGAGATAGGTTGGAACAGTTACAACAATATAAACACTTTGGATGGGCCAATCATTTATTGATGCAGAGCTGCCTGTTACTTACTGCCTGACACAAATGAGAACAAGGGGCAGGGGGACAGTTGCTTCAAATAAGGGACACTCAGGGGCATGCCTATTCAATTTTACATAGCAGAGAGAAATAGGGAGTGCTAAAACTAAACATGACAGGACCCAAAAAGAATATAGAAGAAGGTGAAGAGCTTACACAATATAGAGCATTAGAAAGGATACAGAAGGGGGAAGAGCTTACAATCTATTGGGGTATAAGGGAGAATACAGAAGGAGAAGAGCTTACAATCTATTGGGGTATAAGGGAGAATACAGAAGGAGAAGAGCTTACAATCTATAAGGGTATAAGAGAGGATAAAAAAGGGGGAAGAGCTTACAATCTATTAGGGTGTATGGGAGGATACAGAAGGAGAAGAGCTTACAATCTATTAGGATATAAGGGAGAATACAGAAGGAGAAGAGCTTACAATCTATTAGGGTATAAGGGAGGATACAGAAGGAGAAGAGCTTACATTCTATTAGGATATAAGGGAGGATACAGAAGGAGGAAGAGCTTACAATCTATTAGGGTATAAGGGAGGATACAGAAGGAGAAGAGCTTACAATCTATTAGGATATAAGGGAGGATACACAAGGAATAAGAGCTTACAATCTATTAGGGTATAAGGGAGGATGCAGAAGGAGAAGCTCTTACAATCTATTGGTGTATAAGGGAGGATACAGAAGGAGAAGAGCTTACAATCTATTAGGATATAATGGAGAATAAATAAGAAGGAGGAAGAGCTTACAATCTATTAGGGTATAAGGGAGGATGCAGAAGGAGAAGAGCTTACAATCTATTGGTGTATAAGGGATGATACAGAAGGAGAAGAGCTTACAATCTATTAGCTAAAAAGGAGGAAGAGCTTACAACCGATTAGGGTATAGGAGAGGATACAGAAGAAGAAGAGCTTACTATCTATTAGGGTATAAGGGAGGATACAAAAGAAGATCTTACAATCTATTAGCTAAAAAGGAGGAAGAGCTTACAACCGATTAGGGTATAGGGGAGGATACAGAAGAAGAAGAGCTTACTATCTATTAGGGTATAAGGGAGGATACAGAAGAAGAGCTTACAATCTATTAGATAAAAAGGAGGAAGAGCTTACAACCGATTAGGGTATAGAGGAGGATACAGAAGGAGAAGAGCTTACTATCTATTAAGGTATAAGGGAGGATACAGAAGAAGAGCTTACAATCTATTAGATAAAAAGGAGGAAGAGCTTACAACCGATTAGGGTATAGAGGAGGATACAGAAGGAAGAAGAGCTTACAATCTATTAGGGTATAGGGGAGGATACAGAAGGATGAAGAGCTTACAATCTATTAGGGTATAAGGGAGGATACAGAAGAAGAGCTTACAATCTATTAGGGTATAAGGGAGGATATAGAAGGAGAAGAGCTTACAATCTATTAGGGTATAAGGGAGGATATACAGAAGGAGAAGAGCTTACAATCTATTAGGGTATAAGGGAGGATATACAGAAGGAGAAGAGCTTACAATCTATTAGGGTATAAGGGAGGATATAGAAGGAGAAGAGCTTACAATCTATTAGGGTATAAGGGAGGATATACAGAAGGAGAAGAGCTTACAATCTATTAGGGTATAAGGGAGGATATAGAAGGAGAAGAGCTTACAATCTATTAGGGTATAAGGGAGGATATAGAAGGAGAAGAGCTTACAATCTATTAGGGTATAAGGGAGGATATACAGAAGGAGAAGAGCTTACAATCTATTAGGGTATAAGGGAGGATATAGAAGGAGAAGAGCTTACAATCTATTAGGGTATAAGGGAGGATACAGAAGGAGAAGAGCTTACAATCTATTAGGGTATAAGGGAGGATATAGAAGGAGAAGAGCTTACAATCTATTAGGGTATAAGGGAGGATACAGAAGGAGAAGAGCTTACAATCTATTAGGGTATAAGGGAGGATATACAGAAGGAGGAAGAGCTTACAATCTATTAGGGTATAAGGGAGGATATAGAAGGAGAAGAGCTTACAATCTATTAGGGTATAAGGGAGGATATACAGAAGGAGAAGAGCTTACAATCTATTAGGGTATAAGGGAGGATACAGAAGGAGAAGAGCTTACAATCTATTAGGGTATAAGGGAGGATACAGAAGGTGAAGAGCTTACAATCTATTAGATAAAAAGGAGGAAGAGCTTACAACTGATTAGGGTATAGAGGAGGATACAGAAGGAAGAAGAGCTTACAATCTATTGGGGTATAAGGGAGGATACAGAAGAAGAGCTTACAATCTATTAGGGTATAAGGGTGGATATAGAAGGGGAAGAGCTTACAATCTATTAGGGTATAAGGGAGGATACAGAAGGTGAAGAGCTTACAATCTATTAGATAAAAAGGAGGAAGAGCTTACAACCGATTAGGGTATAGAGGAGGATACAGAAGGAAGAAGAGCTTACAATCTATTGGGGTATAAGGGAGGATACAGAAGAAGAGCTTACAATCTATTAGGGTATAAGGGAGGATATAGAAGGGGAAGAGCTTACAATCTATTAGGGTATAAGGGAGGATACAGAAGGTGAAGAGCTTACAATCTATTAGATAAAAAGGAGGAAGAGCTTACAACCGATTAGGGTATAGAGGAGGATACAGAAGGAAGAAGAGCTTACAATCTATTGGGGTATAAGGGAGGATACAGAAGAAGAGCTTACAATCTATTAGGGTATAAGGGAGGATATAGAAGGGGAAGAGCTTACAATCTATTAGGGTATAAGGGAGGATACAGAAGGAGAAGAGCTTACAATCTATTAGGGTATAAGGGAGGATACAGAAGAAGAGCTTACAATCTATTAGGGTATAAGGGAGGATATAGAAGGAGAAGAGCTTACAATCTATTAGGGTATAGAGGAGGATACAGAAGAAGAGCTTACAATCTATTAGGGTATAAGGGAGGATATAGAAGGAGAAGAGCTTACAATCTATTAGGGTATAGAGGAGGATACAGAAGAAGAGCTTACAATCTATTAGGGTATAAGGGAGGATACAGAAGGTGAAGAGCTTACAATCTATTAGATAAAAAGGAGGAAGAGCTTACAACCGATTAGGGTATAGAGGAGGATACAGAAGGAAGAAGAGCTTACAATCTATTGGGGTATAAGGGAGGATACAGAAGAAGAGCTTACAATCTATTAGGGTATAAGGGAGGATATAGAAGGGGAAGAGCTTACAATCTATTAGGGTATAAGGGAGGATACAGAAGGTGAAGAGCTTACAATCTATTAGATAAAAAGGAGGAAGAGCTTACAACCGATTAGGGTATAGAGGAGGATACAGAAGGAAGAAGAGCTTACAATCTATTGGGGTATAAGGGAGGATACAGAAGAAGAGCTTACAATCTATTAGGGTATAAGGGAGGATATAGAAGGGGAAGAGCTTACAATCTATTAGGGTATAAGGGAGGATACAGAAGGTGAAGAGCTTACAATCTATTAGATAAAAAGGAGGAAGAGCTTACAACCGATTAGGGTATAGAGGAGGATACAGAAGGAAGAAGAGCTTACAATCTATTGGGGTATAAGGGAGGATACAGAAGAAGAGCTTACAATCTATTAGGGTATAAGGGAGGATATAGAAGGGGAAGAGCTTACAATCTATTAGGGTATAAGGGAGGATGCAGAAGGAGGAAGAGCTTACAATCTATTAGGGTATGAGTGAGGATACAGAAGGAGGAAGAGCTTACAATCTATTAGGGTATAAGTGAGGATACAGAAGGAGGAAGAGCTTACAATCTATTAGGGTATAAGGGAGGATATAGAAGGAGAAGAGCTTACAATCTATTAGGGTATAAGGGAGGATACAGAAGGTGAAGAGCTTACAATCTATTAGATAAAAAGGAGGAAGAGCTTACAACCGATTAGGGTATAGAGGAGGATACAGAAGGAAGAAGAGCTTACAATCTATTGGGGTATAAGGGAGGATACAGAAGAAGAGCTTACAATCTATTAGGGTATAAGGGAGGATATAGAAGGGGAAGAGCTTACAATCTATTAGGGTATAAGGGAGGATGCAGAAGGAGGAAGAGCTTACAATCTATTAGGGTATGAGTGAGGATACAGAAGGAGGAAGAGCTTACAATCTATTAGGGTATAAGTGAGGATACAGAAGGAGGAAGAGCTTACAATCTATTAGGGTATAAGGGAGGATACAGAAGGTGAAGAGGTCACAAGTTATTTATAATGGCGTGCAGAATAGTCTGTGTGACACATGGCTCATCTTGGCAGACAGAGGAAAATCAGACCTATGCCAGGAAAGTCTCTTTCAAGAATCCAAAAGCAAACAGACGTCCTGTGCCTGGGACTTTCCAGAAACTGGGAAATGATCACTTGAAGCATTTGTTGCTGGTTTACATGGTATTCTGGGACTTGTAGTGCCTCTGTAGCACAGATGATGCATTCAGTGCTGAGTGCTTCAGGCACCATGCAATCTGATTATTCAGTTTTTTGGACTTTTAGATCTGTGGACCACTGATTTCCATTGAACTGATTTGTGTCTGATTGGACGACTGCATGGGAAAAACCCATGTGTTCAACAAAACATAGCTAGGGATTATAGCTCCACACTAATCTGCTTTTTCTTTGGACCAATTGTTTCCTTTGTAACCTTTTGGATCATTCAAGCATTGATTATTTGTTTGCAGTTGAAATGGATTACATGATCGGGTTGCAGGCAAATAGATGCAAGTGCGGCATTAGGGCACCTCCATGTAAAAGCGCTTCTCAGCAGACTTGAGCTTTTTCTTTTGTTAATGCTTGCCACACATATGTTGAATGATTTTAGCACATTAACTAAATACCAAAGCCTAAACTATATAGTTAGCCATATATAAATCGAAGTTTTAATTTGATCAGTCATTCTGAGAGGCCGATTCATCAATAGCGCCAGGTAGCGACAGATGAGCGACTGTAGCGTGATTTTTTCAGCGCCAGCCAGTATTCGCTGTGCTTGTCCGGCATTAGCTTGATGACAGCGACTCAGTCGGTGTGCGGTAATGTTGAATACGAGCTGGGGGGTTGTTGTTTCACAGGTCCAGCGTTGTATGTGAGCGCCTGACAACGAATGGCCAGAGCGAACGGCTAGCTTCATATTCATCAAAAAATCACGCTCCGAATGTGCTGTCGCTGTCCATTCCTTGTTTAAACCCCAGAGCGCTGGCGGCGATCTGTATTAACTAGTTTTTAACCCCTAACCAACCATATTTTTTGAATGTAACATTATACATGTTTTTAGAATCATTTTGTTATATGAATACATTAATCTCAGACCTGTTAGATCAATTCTGCACATATTTTTTTTTTTTGACTTAAAAATAAATCCTAACATTGCAGAAGTGTTCTCCGATTTTTGGACATTAAAAAAATTAAAAAAAAAATTATTACCAATTAATCATGAATTATTATAGATTGCTCCATTGAAATGCATTGGACATCGCCAGGGAGCGACAGCTCATACCTGGCGCTGTGAGGGAATTTGCAGCGGCGCTGTTCGGTCCAGGCGGCTTCATGATGAATGCCGCGCTAGCCGTCGCTCTCGCCGGCGCTAGCCTCATTTTGCTTGATAAATGCATCATTGTGACCGCTGCCGGGTGTACTTGAGTCGGTAGTCGCCGTTAGCTGCCGCTACCTGGCGCTCGTCGGACACTACCTGGCGCTATCGCTTGATGAATAAGGGCCTGAGTATTTTTTATTCTGAAGTCTGAAAATGTGGTGTTTTATCCTGTCGACTTTAAATTGAAATGAAATTGCATTCAACGGGATTCACATCTAAACTGACCATTATTGGGTGATGGGCGCGATAGGGGTGTTGCTTAATTATGGGTCACATGCTCTAAGAATATTTGGTCCATAATAAATGTTGGTGATTGAGCCAATGCTCAGAAGTCCATGCATTCCACTATCACTATTCAACCAAAGAGCCAGAGCAGTTGTAAAGCAACCAGACATCCAGCATTCTGGTTTTGGTGGGACAGACTTCCCCATGTCCGAAAAAAGGGACATTTAGGAGTTCTTAGAGTTTTCGGAGAGACAGTGGGTCTCAAAGTGGGACTGTCCCATCGAAAGTGAGACAGCTGGTCAGTTTACTCACACCATACAAGGGCAGGCTGATTCCTCACCAACGCCAGGTAGCGATAGATGAGCGTCTGTAGCAGGCATTTTCAGAGCGCCCGCTAGTAGTCACTGTGCTCGGTCGTGGGTCGCTATGACTCAGCGACTCAGTCGCTGTGCAGCAATGATGAGTACATTGTGAGGAGTCGCTATTTGACCAGTACAGCGCTGTATGGGAGCGCATGTTAGCGACTGGTCAGTGCGACCGACTCACAACATATTCATCAAAAAAACAGCCTCACACACCTCCGGCGCTCAAAAATGCTTCTCTGAAGCCCAGAGCGCCGGAGGCTGTTTGATTAAAGTCTGTTTTTCAGCATCTATCCACCAGTAACAAAGCGAAAACATATGGAATTACATTGTTATTACATTGTAACATGAACACATTAATGCCAGACCTGTAATGTCAATAGTATATAACACATGAAAAAAAAAAACGTTTACAGAGAAATAAAAGAACGTCCATTGAAATGTATGGGAGAGCGACAGGGAGCGAGAGGTCATACCTGGAGCTGTGCTGGAATAATGATGAATCGGACGCTACATGGCGTTATCCCAGTCGCTCAACAGATTCTGCTTGATAAATGTGGAATTGCGTGCCGTGTCCGGCGTTAACCTGCCGCTACCACTCATTTACAAGGCGCTACCTGACGCTATCCCTTCATGAATAAGGCCCATAGTGGCATGCTTTGCCACCACACAACCTATGAAACTGCATTGGACCACCCAGAACTCTGCTGAGTGAACACTGAAAGCGGCTGGCGTCTTAGGGCCTTATTCATGACGGGATAGCGACAGGTAGTGGAGGTTAAGCGACAGGTATCGGCATGAGAACACCGGCCACAGCACGCAATTCCACATTTATGAAGTGGATTCTGTTTAGTGACTGGGATAACGCCATGTAGCGTCTGATTCATCATTATCCCAGTCTCAGCGTATAGCGCCTGTGTTCAAACTTACCTCTCGCTACCTGGCGCTCTCCCATACATTTCAATGGACGTTCTTTTACTTCTCTTTAAACAGGGGTTTTTATTATTTTATTTTTTTTTTTAATTCTCAAATAATGTTGTGACCTCTCCTGGCCTAGAAAAAGCCATTTATAAAAACTTTTTTCATCTTTTATATATTTATGCAGAATTGACATTACAGGTCTGGCATTAATGTGTTCATGTCACAATGTTATAACCGCCGGCGGTGTGTGTTTTTTTGATGAATATGGTGTGAGTCGGTCGCACTGACCAGTCACTACCATTCGCTCTCATACAGCACTGTACTGCTCATATAGTGACTCTCCACAAAGTATTCATCAATGCTGCACAGCGACTGATGAGCTCTAAACTAACGAACCACGGCCGAGCACAGCGACTACTAGCGGGCGCTCTGCCTGCTACAGAAGCTCATCTGTCGCTACCTGCCGCTAATAATGAATCAGCCTGTTACTATAATACTGGTGATGCTGTCATGCTGGAGCTACTTGAAAACGAAAGCTGCTCTCTCATTTGTTTCTCTTTAATATTGTATTTTGTTAAATAATTATGCGTTTGATTAGGGCCCCCAGGCACAACTTTGCATGGGGCCCCAGAAATTATAAGCCTGTCCCTGCATACAACCTCTCTATATATATATATATAGTTTTACAATATCAGTGTAATAATTGCTGTACACTTTACAATCTGATTGTACAATCTCAGCAAATCACTGTAGTCTAATGGACACACACGTCATTTAATTGCTATGATTCAATTGTTTTTTTTAATCTTATTTGACCCCAAAAATGTATCAAAAAGAGCTGACTGGAAAAACAAGAAATAATATCTTTGAATACACTTCAGTTCCTTTAGCGTTGGGAGGGAAAAATAATGATTTGATTCACCACAAGTTATGAAATGATCGAAGGCAGATGGAAGCGAAAAGATTTAATAATCATTGGGGCAGCTTTCGCTTCTGATCTTATTCGAAAAACCTTAGTATTGTATTTATGACACTCAAATGCTATTACAGAGGAACCTCTGAATTTGATTTTAGAACATGATCTATATGATTGTTGCTCATACCTCCCAAGTGTCCCCTGATTTGGATGGACTGTCCCTCTTTTAAGTCCACGTCCCCCTGTCCCCTTGTTGTTTTACTTTCTTTGAGGTGTAACATGCAGATCGGCATCAATAAATGGTTCATTTACCTATTTGGGGAGGCCGATTCATTAACAGCGGCAGGTAGCAACAGTTGAGCGACTGTAGCGGCATTTTCAGAGCGCCCGCTAGTAGTTCGGTAGTTGATAGCGACTTTGCCGTAATGTTGAATATTGGGTGAGGAGTCGCTATTTGACAGGTTCCGCGCTGTATGGGAGCGCATGATAGCGACTGGTCAGAGCGACCGGCTCCCACCATATTCATTAACAAATCACGCTCCAAAAATTATCGCGCTGTGAAATGCATGTTTAAACCCCAGAGCGCTGGCGGCGATGTGTTAAAAGTAGTTTTTTAACCCCCAAACAACCATATTTTTGGAAACCCCAAAAAACTAGTTTTTCAAATAATTTTGCATTAAGAATACATTAATATCAGACCTGTAATATCAATTCTGTGCATTTTTTTTTTTCTTACCTTAAAAAAATTATTTAAAATGGCAGAAGTGGTCACAGAATTTTTCACATTAAAAAAAAAAAAAAAAAATTAATAACAATTAATTAATAATATATAAAAAAATTGTTCCATTGAAATGCATTGGAGAGCGCCAGGTAGCGAGAGGTCATACCTGTCGCTGTTCAAGGTCGGACGCTGGCGCTGTGGGCTGAGGCTGGAATAATGAGTGGCTATCTGGCGCTATCTAAGGCCCTTATTTAACAAGGGATAGCGCCAGGTAGCGAATGGTGAGCGAACGGTAATGACGATCACCGCCACGAGAACGCCGGCTCCCCTCCGCAATCACACATTTATGAAGCCGATCCTGCTTAGCGACTGACAGAGCGCCAGACAGCGAATCATTCATCATTATTCCAGCCTCAGCCCACAGCGCCAGCGAGCGACCTTGAACAGCGAAAGATATGACCTCTCGCTACCTGGCGCTCTCCAATGCATTTCAATGGAGCAATCTTTAAATATTCATAACTAATTGCTTTTATTTTTATTTTTTATTTTTTTTTAAATGTCAAAAATTCTGTGACCACTTCTGCAATGTTAGTTTTTTTTAACCTTAAAAAAAAAAAAAAAAAATTGTGCAGAATTGATATTACAGGTCTGATATTAATGTATTCATATTACAAAATGTTTTGAAAAACATTTTTTTTTTCTAAAAATATGGTTGTTTATGGGTTAAAAAACTACTTTTAACCCATCGCGCCAGCGCTCTGGGGTTTAAACAAGCATTTCACAGCGCGAGAATTTTTGGAGCGTGATTTGTTAATGAATATGCTGGGAGCCGTTTGCTATGGCCGTTCGCTGTCATGCGCACCCATACAGCGCGGAACCTGTCAAACAGCGACTCCTAACCCCGTATTCAACATTACCGCAAACCGACTGAGTCGCTGTCAACAACCAAACAACGGCCAAGCACAGCGAATACTAGCGGGCGCTGTGAAAATAACGCTACTGTCGCTCATCTGTCGCTACCTGGTGCTATTAATGAATCGGCCTCCCCGTCGCTAAGCATGATCGGCTTGATAAATGTGTGATTGTGGTGGGGAGCCGGCGTTCTCGTGGCGGCGCCCGTCATTACCGGCCGCTCACCAGTCGCTATTCCTTCATAAATAAGGGCCAAAGTGTTTATATTGTTGTAACTGTTACAGCCTATCTCCTATCAATCCCTCAATGGGGGGAGTGTGGCTTATTTTACCAATTGTCCCTTTTTCCCACCTTGAAAAGTTGGTACATATGCTGTTGTTAGCCACACAAATGTATTTTTTACCAGTCATTGTGACTAGATTCTTTGGCTCATTTGAACATTGATTTCTTACACTCTGATGAACATGAAGTGTCACCCAAACACATGTAATACTCTGTAACACTCTTACAATCTAATTGCACAATTTCTGTGTACTTATATGCTACGCAGCTGGTGTTGAAGGACTTTGGCACATAATCTATAGGATTCTTGCTAGCCACACAAATCTACATTTCATTTGATTAGTCACACTGGATCATTTGCACATCGATTATTTGTGGTCTGATAAACCAGGAGTTTCACCCAACTTGAGAAATTATATTACATTGGATTGGCCACACACCATACAATCAGATTACATGACCCCTCTTATACAGTTTCACAGCATCAGTGTATAGGCACCAGCACCGATCTGAACTCTATTATTAGCATAATACTGGACACCTTACAATCAGATCCTATGACCTCTATAAAGTTTCGTAACTAATGTAATGGCAACTGCACAGTTCTAAACTCCATAACACAATCTAATTGTACAACTTCTGTACCAATTCTGAAAAACAAAACTAAAAGGAATCTACTGCTAATAATCCTGCTGAAGGATTTGAGCTCATCTCGGTCCATCAGGGGGTCACAGCAGCGCTCTTACCTGTCGGGTTTTCCCCAGGGTAATTGCTAGAAGCAGGATTAGTCCCCCAATCTTCATGGTTTCTGAGCTATCGCTCACTACTTCTTGTAAGCATATAAAATGTAAAGATCCTTTAACAGGACTCCGATCGTTTCCAAGAGATCACAGTGATTCCGGCTACACCTATTCTAGCTCTGCGATTCGTTTCTCAGACTCTTGATCTGCTGCCGATCACTTTATTTTCATAACTGACAGTGTTCCCTGTTACGTCTTCCAGGATTTCCTGTAAAGGGGAGGAACAGCAACACCGGGAGGAGGAGCAGGAGCGCTGCTAAAGACAACATGCTACAACTAATGCTGGACACATTGTCAGCACGTTTTTATGTCCTGTGACACAAAATATGCTAAAGTCAATGAACATCAATCACTTTTCTTGTAGAAGAATTTTAGATGTGTCATACAGGTGTAGCAATCTTTATTAGTGATGAACTAAATCTGCCTCTATTCTGTTCTGGTGCAGTTTGGCCGAATATTTTGCAATATTCTTGTTCTGTATCACCTGAATCCAAATCCTATTCAAATTCAATTCAAGTCTAGAGGGAAAACATCAGGATGTGCATTTGGGTCTTCCCCATAGCAGACTGTGTTGCAGAACAATCCCCATCATCCCTATATAAGACTGTGTTACAGAATAACCCCCATCATCTCTATGGCAGACTGTGTTGCAGAACAACCTCCATCATCTCTATGGCAGACTGTGTTGCAGAACAACCCCCATCATCTCTATGGCAGACTGTGACAGAGCCGCCCATCTTTCAAAGCAGACTGTGACAAGAACAGAGACGCTGGGCATCAGCAATAAAATGACATATAATATTTGCCCTATTCCTCACAGCTTCCCTGCTTACTGAGCCTCTATTTAAAGTGGACCAACACCCAGGATTTTGACTATCCTGGGTGTTGGTCCACTTAGGTGGGGCACCCCGATCGGGGGTGCCCCGCTGTCTGAAACCACCCCGATCGCCGCAAAAACTCACCTCTCCCCGATCCCACGTGACCTCGTCCGGCCAATGACAGCGCTCAGAGCAGCTCTGGTATGCGCGTCCAAAGCCGCTTGGACGCGCATACCAGAGCGCTGTCATTGGCTGCGTCTCTCGCTTCCCTCTAACAGGGAGCGCGCCTGCACCGGCCATTCACAAAACGGCCGGCGCGGGAGCGCACCCTGCTAGAGGGAAGCGAGAGACGCGGCCGCGTCTCGCGCATGCGCCGTTGGATCGCCGGTAAGGTGAGGATTGTGGGCCTCCTGGGGGGTTCCTCCCCACGGGACATCCCTGTGACGATTGCACGGGTTGATCAGACCTATTGATCGTTCATCTGATCAGACCGGCCAATCGTACCACACGCGTGTCACAGCAATTCTTCAATTGGCAACACACGCGGCTATAAACTGCTGCCACCAGAGCACAACAGTGCTCAACTCTATAGTATAATATAGGCCACACACAATACAATCAGATCGAACGTATCGATCGACCCACAACCACTTCCAGGCGGGGGGCGATCGAGCGTCCTAGGCAAGTAAGGTAGCCAGTCTCTTCAGAATAGCATGGGCCTTTTAGATCTTTCAATAAGAGTGTCAGGGACTATGCTGTATTTTAGAATTTATTCAAACAAACAGAAAACACAAGGACAACAAGAAACACGATGCAAGTGATAAAACAGAATTGACTATAAGCACGGTAAATAAATAAATAGCAATTTCAAATAAAAAGGGGGAAAATACCTAAGGGTTCTGGGCTGCGTTCAAATCAATTGTCCTCACACGCTTTTCTGGTCTTATTCCGCTTAGATGTTAAAGCCAGCGTGTCACTCTTGATGGTCAGATCGAGTGTGTCCTGCCCCCCTTCTGCAGCTCACCTTATTCCCTCTAACCAGGGGTCAGTTCCTGACCCCCTCCTATGGGGCAGAGCGATTGGAGACATCCACTGTCTGATTGGTTCATATGGTATTCTCCATCTTTGGGTACCTGAAAGCTGGTCCACATGACATCCCCCATCTGTCCTGAGATTTCAAGGAGGGGGATGAGGAGAACATTCCATGGAAGAGGGCAGGATATGGACCTTGCATCTGCTCTCCATGGCTGGTTGACCCTGATAACACTTTGTTTATGCTTTGTAGTTTTATGAGGGGAGATAGTCATTCAAGGCGACCCTGTGTGCATGCAGGGGGAGTTTTATGGCACGCAGTAGGGGAAGTTATGCAGAGCAGAGGGGTCAGCCAAGGTCTATACACACATATATATATATATCCGTACACACACACATATATTACACCAACCTACACACAAATAAGATACACCTAAGATGTTCTGTGACAATCCCGATTTCGGATGCCCCGCGGGGAGGGATCTGATCGGTCCGGGAATCTTATAGATTTCCGGGCCGATCCCCCCTGGGTGTTGGTCCACTTTAAAGCAATCCCCGCTTTGCATCTCTCCCCTGGCGCTGAGCCAGGATGGGGGGATCCAGCAGTGTTGCCCTCTGGCTCTTCAGGTTATGGGCACAGCCTTCTTGGATCCGAGGCACAGAGTGGCATTCCTCCTCCAAAATCAGGATGCCCAGCTGTGCGAAACTCCCAGGTCAATGGTAAACTCGCCTTTACCTGGCGGCTTCCACAGCGCTGTCTATGTATATATCTGTATTCCAGCTTCCTCGTAGCTGAGACACGCTTCTGTGCCCAGGCATTCAAATAGCCTGGGGATGGGAGCACTGCTCAAGGGAAACTGGGGATGCAGCCAGTGGGCGGGTCATGACAGCCAGCATTCTTGAGGTCAGGTGGGTGAGGCCTCGGAGGTGGATAAACCTGGTTTATAAAGCGGGCTGCCAACAAGCCAGCCGCATCACTCGAGGTACCAGGGCAGGAAGGACGGGTGAGTGGCGCAGGGGGAGTCAGATTAGAGTTTAAGCTAGTTTAAATCGACAATTTAATTTGGGTGGTAGTCAATTCTGCTAAAGCTAAAAAAAATCTGTTTAACTGGTTTCGAAGTATTGGACACCCATATTGAGAATTATTTAATAAAGGTCTCCAAAGGTTTGAAAAATTTCTCCCAAATTTCAGCCAATCTTGTGCGAGACTGTCTCAGACAACCACAGACCACAGTCTTCCTGATAGTATCATGTTCCTTTATGTGGTTTATACAACTTGATACACAGTAATTCAATACACAATACACATATGTAGAACAAATCTAAGGCCCTTATTTATGAAGGAATAGCGACAGGTAGCGACTGGTGAGCGGCCGGTAATGACGGGCCCCGCCACGAGAACGCCGGCTCCCCACCACAATCACACATTTATCAAGCCAATCCTGCTTAGCGACTGAGATAGCGCCAGATAGCCACTCATTCATCATTATTCCAGCCTCAGCCCACAGCGCCAGCGTCCGACCTTGAACAGCGACAGGTATGACCTCTCGCTACCTGGCGCTCTCCAATGCATTTCAATGGAACAATCTTTAAATATTCATAATTAATTGTTATTAATTTTTTTTTTTTTAATGTGAAAAATTCTGTGACCACTTCTGCCATTTTTGATATTTTAAGGGAAAAAAAAATGTACAGAATTGATATAACAGGTCTGATATTAATGTATTCATATTACTAAATTATTTAAAAAACTTGTTTTTTTTGGTTTCCAAAAATATGGTTGTTTGGGGGTTAAAAAACTACTTTTAACCCATCGCCGCCAGCACTCTGGGGTTTAAACATGCATTTTACAGCGCGAGAATTTTTTGAGCGTGATTTTTTAATGAATATGGTGGGAGCCGGTCGCTAGGGCCAGTCGCTATCATGCGCTCCCATACAGCGCAGAACCTGTCATATAGCGACTCCTCACCCAATATTCAACATTACTGCACACCGACTGAGTCGCTTTCAACTACAGAACAACGGCCAAGCACAGCGACTACTAGCGGGCGCTCTGAAAATGCCGCTACAGTCGCTCAACTGTCGCTACCTGCCGCTATTAATGAATCGGCCTCTATAGAGGCCGATTCATTAATAGCGCCAGGTAGCGACAGATGAGCGCCAGTAGCGTGATTTTCACAGCGCCAGCTAGTATTCGCTGTGCTTGGCCGGGGTTTGCTTGTTGACAGCGACTCAGTCGGTGTGCGGTAATGTTGAATACGGGCTTGGGGTCGCTGTTTCACAGGTTCAGCGTTGTATGGGTGCGCCTGACAGCGAATGGCCAGAGCGAACGGCTTGCTGCAGATTCATGAACAAATCACGCTCCGAATTTTTTCGCGCTGTGAATTCCTTGTATAAACCCCAGACCGCTGCCGGCGATGGATTTAAAATAGTTTTTAACCCCCAAACAACCATATTTTTTGATTGTAAAATTATACAAGTTTTTATAAACATCCCGTAATATGAATACATTAATATCAGACCTGTAATATCAATTCTGCACAAAATCATTTTTTTTTTTTTTTTACCTTAAAAAAAAATCCTAACATTGCAGAAGTGGTCACAGAATTTTTGGCCTTTAAAAAAATAAAAAAACCATTAATAGCAATTAATTATGATTAGTTAAAGATTGCTCCATTGAAATGCATTGGACATCGCCAGGGAGCGACAGCTCATACCTGGCGCTGTGATGGGATTAGCAGCGGCGCTGTTCGTTGCAGTCGGCTACATGATGAATGCCGCGCTAGCCGTCGCTCTCGCCGGCGCTAGCCTCATTTAGCTTGATAAATGCGTCATTGTGGCCGACGCCGGGCGTACTTGAGTCGGTAGCCGCCGTTAGCTGGCGGGACCTGGCGCTCGTCAGACACTACCTGGCGCTATCGCTTGATGAATAAGGGCATAAGTGCCCTTTCCTTCCCAAAGCTGCTCCCTTCTAGCTCTTCCACTAATGGTTTCCTACTTAACTCTGTAGATGTCTGGCAACTTAGAAAGTTACTCATTAAAATGTACATGCAATCAAGCTGTAAACTTGTGGCTGCTACGCAGCGCCAAAAATGTATCAATCAACTTTATTTTGATCAGATCAAAATCTGGAGTTTTTTGTTTCTACTAATACTACAAATATTCATTCAAATTTTTGATGTAACTACACGTTACACTTAACAAAATAGTATAACATGTATGGTAGGTCCAAAGTTAAAAGGACAGTATGGGCAAGCACAATAAACAACACAGACTTACCTATAGTCCCACACAGCTGATGATATTCCAGACCACACCATCCATACTAATTATTTAGTGAAGTAAGTGTAACTCTGGGTGCACATGTGGGTGTAAACGTTCATCTTAGTGAGCTTTTTACCTTTACCAGCATCATTTATTGAAAAGCTCAAACATTTAAAAAACTATTCCCCAGCATCTAAAGGTAATATAATTTATGTTTTTAGTCACTTACTTATTAATCTTTCCCCCGCTGGGCTGCAACTCTACTCAGGACTTTTCGATATGGGTGCCTCCATCTTGCCTCAGAAGCATCACACATACCGAGGAGAAGAGGGGGAGAGTGCAGGGGGTGGGGTTATAGCTGTGCTTTGCACAGACAGAGCAGAGCTGGGGTCAGGAAAAGGACAGCAATCCCACAATGCAGAGCTGCATAGTCAAGTGACACTTCCTGTTTGCAGGCAGTCTGAGACTCCATGAGCAGCCATCTTGGATGGCTCAGAAAATGGTGGTGCAGGTAGAATGATTTTTAATGTGGGCAATCTGTATGTACAGGGTGGGGGAAACATATAAGATAGGCTCAAATTCAGGGTGACAGTCTGCTTTAAATAAGCCATGGCATAGGGGGAGAGTTACAGCTTCTATGCATTAAAGCCTGATCAGGAGAGGCTGGCATGACATAGTATGCAACGTTGCGCGGGGGGCACCTGTTAATATTCCACAAGGGGAATCTTCATTTTACTGTATTTTAACTCTCTCATTAGAATTTAAAGTTATGGTTCATCCGAAATAGCTGGACACAAAATTGGATGGCATTACATGTAGACAGGTCAACATGAGGAGCCTCGCAGAGCAACATAGGCAAAGGCTCGCCTTGCAATGGCTGCTGTTATGAGACTTTGATGCAGCTCAGAGATAAAGAAATTAGAAGAGATTAGAAAAGGCAAGCATTGGCTGGTAGTATATGTACTCTCAGACATTCATTAATAATTATATTGGCAAGTCAAGACCATGTCAGACTGGCACTCACTCTCTCTGGACATAAGATTCCCCCCCCCCCCCCCCCGCGGCATCCAAAAATCCAAAATCGGGATGCTGTGTGAGCCACTGGCCTAGATGATGTGAATCAGCATCTCCGACTGCTGATTGGACGAGCAGCCGTGCATGTGCCGTAGGACCGGGAAGAGGTGAGTTGGCATTGGCGATCTAGGGGGTTTTACACAGCGGGGCATTCCCGATCAGGGTGCCCCGGGGAAAAGGACCGAAACCCAGGATAGTCAAAATCCTGGGTTTTAGTCCACTTTAAATCCTCTTCTGTATAACCAGAAAAATAAAGAGCTCCTATTCTCTACACAAGTGTTCCCCAACGCTCACCTCAAGGACCACCAGCGACTTTATATTTCTGCTGCTGCACTTATTACTTCACCTAGGTGTCTGTGTGCAGATCCAGAAGACATGGCCTTCTTGCAGGCCTTGAGGAGAAGGGATGGGAACCCCTGCTCTACACACCTGCCTTCGACTGAACATTTGGAACTGTAGTTACGGTAGGTTTGTTTTATAGGAAGGTAGAAAAATATTTTATTAAACCAGACCCTCAGCATCATTTAATGAAATGCCCGAGCCCTTGAAAACTGTTACCCACCATCTAAAAATGTATATATTTTAAGTTTTTATTCACTTACTTATTATTCTTTCCCCCACTGGGCTTCAACACTATTCTGGACTTTAGGATACGGGTGCTGCTATCTTGCCTCAGAAGCATCACATACTGAGGAGAGGAGTGAAACGTACAGAGCGGCAGGATACAGCTGTGCTTTGCACAGACAAAGCAGAGCTGGGGTCAGGAAAAGGACAACAATCCCACAATGCAGGGTGGCATAGTCAGAAGACACTTCCTGTCTGCCGGGGAGCCTGAGACTCCATGGGCCACCATCTTGGATGTTGAAAGGCTCAAAAAAGAGCAATCTGTATGTGGGTGGAAGGAACATATAAGATAAATACCCAATTCAAAGTCAGCTTTAATGATTTGCGTACACGTTCACTTTTTTTAATCTAATTTTTGTGTTTTCAGGGAATTATCAGGAAGAGGATGAAGGTTCTTATCGCAACCTTCCACTTCCTTCTCCAGAGACTTGTGTCGGGAAGCCGCCACCTTGCTTTATCTATGAAGCTCCCAGCGTTAGTTTGGCTCCTGTTCACAAGAAGTGTGCCAAACATCCCACGGATTTACAGAGCGGCGTTCCTCAGGGAGGTTTGTTCCCGACAAGAACGGGGAACCTTGTCAAGGACTACATCCTGCTTTGGTCACAGTCCAGCAATGTGTATCCTCTGAGAGACAGGAGACAGGGGTGCCGCTCAGGCTTTCAGAACCAGATTAGAGTATCTACCAAGATTCCAGACTTCTCAGATTTGTTTTTAAACTCTCACAATTGTTCTCAAAACCGAAACTGAACACAGAACTTTTTTTGTTTCATTGAAATTAATTCCTCCTAAAGGTTGTCTTGCTTACCAGGGTCCCCTCTTATATATTGCCACCCATTACTCAAGCAATGTGCTGCCCCTTTGTTAGTCACTCCGCTGGCTCACAGATTAACAGAGAATTTAGTTTCAATTGGTCCTGGTGTCTATGACATGGAAAATGATTTAGCTTTACTGGATAGATGGTCAAAACAGTGGAAAGTAGAGTTTAATGTCTCTAAATGTAAAATCATGCACTTGGGTAGAAGGAATCCCTGCTCTGAGTACCGTATGTGCAGTACTGTGTTAGCCAGGACCTCGGAGGAGAGAGATTTAGGGGTACTGATTACTGATAGCTGCAAGATGAGTGGACAGTGTAGCCAGGCAGTGGGAAAAGCAAGCAGGATGCTCGGCTGCATAGCTCGAGGCATCACCAGTAGGAAGAGGGAGGTTGTGATGCCGCTGTATAGAGCCATGGTAAGGCCACAGCTAGAATACTGTGTGCAGTTCTGGAGACCTTACCTGCAAAAAGACATTATTCAAATAGAACGTGTCCAAAGGTGGGCAACAAAAATGGTGGAAGGACTTAAACTTAAAACTTATCAGGAGAGACTTAGAGAACTTAATTTGTACAGTCTGGAGGAAAGAAGGGAGAGGGGGGACATGATTGAGACCTTTAAATATGTGAAAGGATTGAATAAGGTTCAGGTGGGAAGTGCTTTTAAGAAGAAACTTAATGATAGAACAAGGGGGCACAACCTGAAGCTAGTCGGGGGAAGATCAGGAGCAATGTTAGAAAATATTATTTTACAGAAAGAGTAGTAGATGCTTGGAACAAACTTCCAGCAGAGGTAGTTGAAAAATCAACAGTCACTGAATTTAAACATGCCTGGGATAAGCACACATCTATCCTAAGATAAAGAGAACATACAGTATACACATAAGGGCAGACTAGATGGACCGTATGGTCTCCTTCTGCCGTCAACCTTCTATGTCTATGTTTCTATGATACTCCAGGGCTGGCTGATTCCCTCTCTCCGGGGCATCCTGACCTAGATGCCCCTGCTCTGTGAAACCCCATCGTTCGCCCAGTTTTCTTACCTGCCCAAGGACCCCATGACGTATGTGCGCCTGGTGGCGGCGGCATTACTCACACCCACCACCACTGAAGGGCTGTGTGTCGTCATGCACACCCGAAGTATGCAAGTGATGATGCGCGCTACTTTGCTTGTGCGTCTGGGATTGCATTCAGCTTCTCCATCCTCACAATAATATCCACGGCTGGAGAAGCTGATTGGAGGAGAACCACGTCTAAACCGTGGCCTCGGACAGGTTAATAGATGAGTGAATGGCAGGATTTCATACAGCAGGGCATCCTAAATGGGGGTGCCACAGGGGAACGAACCAAAACCCTGGGTAGTGAAAATCACAAGTTTTGGTCCACTTAAAGGAACTGTACACCCAATGGCAAAAATAAGTCAAGCTTAGCAGATGCCTGTTTTGCTCATCACCTTTCTCATTCAATATAATAAGGACCTGAGTCTCTAACTGACTCCTCTCAGGTCGTTATTATATCGAATTAAGAAGAAATGAGCCAGTTGGATGACTAGTGAAATGAAAAATACAGTTCCAGTTGCCTTGATTTATTACTACAGACACACCATGGATGAAGGAGAACATCCAGAGACAGGATATAAATACAATATAAACCTGATTCAATATAGTAGGAGTCAAGCGGGGGTGTACATAAATGTTAGAGGGAGTGCCTCCCCCATGTGCTTAGTCACCGACATGATGGGAACTACAAGACGGGGATAGGGATCAAGAGACAGGACAGGAGACAGGACAGACGGCAGCTAAAGCCCCTGCAGATGCCCGGAGGCTTGTCATGCCCACAGCTGCCTCCTTTACTGTGCGTAATGTTGAAGATGAGGGTTTTGCTGAGGTGGCGGTGGTAGGTGGCGGTGGTAGGTGGCATTCCAGAGTAGGGACTAAAGGCAGCTGAGGGAGTTGCACTGGGCCTCCTTCGGCAAAGGGACTGGTAAAGGCCGCCTCCCCTGCCTCTATGTGTACGACAGGTACTAGTTTCCCCTTGGCACCTACCTCCTATCCCTTCTCTGACCCCCTGCAATGTGCTGCAGCTTCTGGTCCCTTATCAGAGGAAAGATTTGCAGGGATTCGGTGTATATACACACAGCTACTACTGGATGGCAGAAGAGGGTAGGACCCCAGTGGACCTACACCCTCCCTTTAAACTAACCAGAAGAATTGAATGTGGGTGTCTCTGATAGATTAGATATGGAAGTGATTGTTTTACAGGCTGTTACAACGCAAGAGCCAAAGACGCAGATCTCAGGAGAAATAAAGGAAGTGCGCTCTTTATGACGGGGGCGGAGGGAGGAAAAGAGGAAGCCAGTCTTGGCAGTCTCACACTCTGACTTCTTGTAATGTTCCTAGGAAGATTACACCAAAATGTTCATTATTTAGGATGGCAGATTTAAGGGGAGGCACCGTGAAGTGTACACATTGCAAAATCGAAACTCGGGTCACTTACTGCTTCTCCAAAAAATGTAATGCAGTGTGTGACTCATGGGTCACAGGGGTGTTTCATAGGGATGTGTACACACAGTTGTATATAGTGGTACTGCTATACAACCACAACCAGTGTACACAACAATGTGCAGATACGGTGACATTAAAGGGGGCCAAAACCCAGGATTTTGACTATCCTAGATTTTGGTCCTTTCCCTGGGGACACCCTGATCGGGGGAGCCCCGCTGAGTGAAACCCCCCAGATCACCGCAGCCAACTCACCTGATCCTGGTCCCACGGTGCGTCTAAGAGCAGCGGCACTGATGGCCGCATCCTCCGCTCACCTCTAGCAGTGCGTGTGCTTGCGCCAGGCATTTGTGAATGGCACACACCCTGTTAGAAGGAGGCGGATGATGCGGTCGTCAGAGCCGCTGCTCTTAGACACGCCGTGGGACCGGGATAAGGTGAGTTGGCTGCGGTGATCGGGGGGGGGGTCACACAGCATGGCACCCCCGATCGGGGTGCCCCCAGGGAAAGGACCAAAACCCAGGATAGTCAAAACTTTTGATTATCCTGGGTTTTGGTCCACTTTAAAGGGTTAATATGGAGCCAAGACAATAAAAGGAATAGTTCTTGTGTAACATAGTCTGAAGAAAGGCAGTGTCATAGCTAAATGTGACCGGGCCCTGGTGCAAACATTAAATAGAGCTCATACAGTGACTATTAATTTAAAATAGAATTTGTTGAGACGGGGAGGCCGATTCATTAATAGCGGCAGGTAGCAACAGTTGAGCGACTGTAGCAGTATTTTCACAGCGCCCGCTAGTAGTCGCTGTGCTTGGCCATTGTTCGGTAGTTGATAGCGACTCAGTCGGTGTGCAGTAATGTTGAATGTGACAGACTCTCTGCCTTTTGGACTTTACACAGGTTCATTACTTTTCTTTTCTTAAGCATGTTACAGACTGCCATTGTGTTGATTGATTACGTTATTCATTGTTCTGACTGCCATTGTATTGATTGATTACGTCACAGACAATGGCATTGTTCTGATTGAGTGTATTACAGACGTCTATTGTGTTGCTGATTGCGTCACCGGCAGAGCTGAGGTCCCCTTGCATGGAGCCTGGCATATAAGGCACAGTGTGGCACTAATAAAGTTCACTTCACCTTCACCCTCAATACTGAAGTTCTGTCTCTTATTGGGGGAAACGCTATATTACAATTCACTAGCCCTTGTAAGGGCTGTTCCTGTTTCCTCACGGACGACTCTGGAATTCCAGCAGCACCTCTTACTATTGGGAAAAGGACGTCTCGGGCGGTGAAGCCCTCCGGCGATAAGGGTTATCGCTACATTGAATATTGGGTGAGGAGTCGCTATTTGACAGGTTCCGCGCTGTATAGGAGCGCATGATAGCGACTGGCCATAGTGACCGGCTCCCACCATATTCATTAACAAATCACGCTCAAAAAATTCTCGCGCTGTGAAATGCATGTTTAAACCCCAGAGCGCTGGCAACGATGGGTTAAAAGTAGTTTTTTAATTATATTTTGTAATATGAATACATTAATATCAGACCTGTAATATCAATTCTGCACAAAGTTTTTTTTTTTTTTTTACCTTAAAAAAATATCTAACATGGCAGAAGTGGTCACAGAATTTTTCACATTAAAAAAAAAACATTAATATGAATTAATTATGAATATTTAAAGATTGTTCCATTGAAATGCATTGGAGAGCGCCAGGTAGCGAGAGGTCCTACCTGTCGCTGTTCAAGATCGGACGCTGGCGCTGTGGGCTGAGGCTGGAATAATGATGAATGAGTCGCTATATGGCGCTATCTCAGTCGCTAAGCAGGATCGGCTTGATAAATGTGTGATTGTGGTGGGGAGCCGGCGTTCTCGTGGCGGTGCCCGTCATTACCGGTCGCTCACCAGGCGCTACCTGTCGCTATCCCTTGTTAAATAAGGGCCAAAGGTTGCTTCTTTGTCCCGTAAAAGATGTCATAAGATTAGAAATCAGCTAAATAAGGTAAAGAGACAAAATTATGTCCCCACCACGACCTTATGGGCCCTGATGCAGTCGCCACCCTTGCCCTCCTGTAGTTATGCCCCTGAAGAAATGGGTTAATGTGTAAAACAGGAAAAGGGTTAATGTGTAGAACAAGAAAATGAGAGGTGTTAAAGAGGAACATCAGCCCCACCTATCTGCTGCCCCCCTCCGGTTTTACCTTTGGGCATTTTATACTCACCTTCCCAGGGTATCTGTCTTCCTCAGATTCCACCAATCTTGCATCTCATAAGGCACTGCGCAGGGCCCCTGATCTTACGCCTGCGCAATGCCGATGAATGGGGTGCAATGCAGCCTCCCAAAATCTTTGCTGAGCAGCTTAACAAATTACTAGTTTCAATTTCGATAGCAACATAATTGTATGATGTGTGACCAATGTTGTAACTCTTGAAAATTAATCTAGTGATTTGTTAAGCTGTCAAAATGTAAGCGTCCCAAATTTGTCTGAAAAAATGGTCAGGTTAGGGTTAATAGGACTCTCGGCAAGAGGAAAGGGATAAATGTGGCACAGGAAGATGACAGAGAGTTAAGGGATTGTAAACTCAATGGCAGTAATAAGATAGCAAGCTGATGCCTGCCCCATGTAACACTCCTCTTATTCCTCTAAAGTTTGCTCTTCCCTTAAATTCATTCTAACTGGTCTGGTCTAACAGCCAATCTGGCACTTGAAGCTTTTAGCGTGAGTGAGCACAGCAATTCACATTGGTCCCGCAGCTGTATCCCACCACAGCAAAGAGCTTGCAAGACTTATAAATCTGCGCCATAACACACCTATACCAGCTCAGCCATGACCCAGAAACTCAAGCAAAGAAAGCTGTTTTGCATAGAATACATAAGGTATTTACATGTAATCAGAGATCTTGAGATTCTTTGAAATGGCCTATTTTACGCTGTTCTCAAGAGGGATAAATGGGAGAAAGCTAGTGTGTGCCTGGGCAGGGATATTAATATAAGGGGAAAAAAAAGTTAATGTATGGCAAGAGGAAATCATTCTTGGGGACCAAGAAAGGCATCATCATTTGGGGTCCACTAGAAAAAATCTTTTTGGGGCCCACTAGAGGAAATCATTCTTGGGGCCTATGCTTCAGCTAAAACACAATTAAAGTGGTGCACAACTTAAAGTGTGATATTTAGTAACCAAATGAAAAATTACTGAATTACCAAATTCACAGAACACTTCAGGCCAACAGCAAACTCTGTGTTAATCTTGGACCTCCTGTGCCACCCTGATGGTTGCTGTGGGTCAGTGCCTGGGACTTACCGGGGGATCCTCTGGTGATCCAGTCGAACAAATTATGTTTTTATGTTTATTGTTGAAAAGGAAGATGATTAAAGTGATTGACCACCCAATTAAAAAACAAAAGAGTACTCACCTGTTGTTCTCCGCAGCTAATCAGTTCGGTGATCAGCAACTCATCTGATCGATGGATTCAAATCTGCTCTGCAGCCCGTGCACCCCACAATGCCCTGGGCCCAAACATGTGGAGGAGATTGATGCCTTGTCGGGCTTGTGACCTAAGACAGAGAAAAGGGGGGTTATCATTTAAAAGGAGAAAAGGTAATGTATATTGCAGCAAGGGGAGGGGGGTCATTTGTGAGGATTGACCAACTCCAGTGGTGGACGCTCCCATCCCCCCCCCCCCCACCTGATGTCGCTGCAGAGCACGTTTTCCATGCTGTGCGCTGTTATTTGAATGGGCAAGCGGGGTTGGGCATAGTGCAGGGTGCTGTACTGCCCTTTACTTGAATGGGCCACCGGGAGCATGCATAGTGCGGAGAGGCGCCACGGGGAGGAGGGCAGCTGAACATACAGCTGATCAGGCCCAGTGGTGAACATAAGGGTGGTCCCCTGGTCTGCCCCCCAAAACCACCACCACCACCAGAAGTGCAGAGAATGTTTGAACTTTTTTGTAAAAAAATATATATATTTACAATTTTCTTTTAAATATTTGTTTTGTGCACAATAGTTTGATATACAATAGTTTGATACACTTTCTGCATCCTGGAGACCCCGAGTGTATGTAACACATTAATTGAATTTAAGCTTTAAACAAAGAAATACGATCTGGACATTCAAATACATATTGTAATACAGAGCTGATCACTATGAGAGATTGTAACACTTTACTAAGAATCTTATAAGGCAGCTGTGTCTGGAAAATGTAACAAGACAAATGTAACAACAAGATACATTATATGTTCATAATCCACTTGGAAAGCTGCCAAGCATCATGGTGTGTCTGATACAATGTATAGCTCCAAGTTCACACTCTGGATATTACAATCCACTGCAGAAAAAACATACTAAAATAATACCAAAAAAGAAAAGACTGTGAACATTAATTTACAATGGCACCATCTGACCCCATTAGGGTTATAAAAAGGTCTAAATAAATACAGGGATAATACGAAGTTTGTATTGCAAGGGTAGACAGTCTCTTCAACATACACTATTGCCATCACTTACTTATGCCTGATTAGTGGATGAGAATAAGAAATATGGTCTGAGATCTACTTTGGCCAATGCGGCCACATACTCACCTAGGGCATTGGGCTGTGGGGTATCCCTAATCAAGATGCCCCCTAGGACCCTAGGATGCATTCTAATGGACCGAATCTTGTGATTTTGACTATCCCTATCTGCTTTAGGTTGCCCTGCTGTGTGAAACCCCCCTGCCACTGTCCTCTACCCCCTGCCACTGTTTTCTACCCCTTCCACTGTCATCTACCCCCTGGTGTGTCCTCTACCCCCTGCTGCTGTCTTATACCACTCACCTAACCTTTCCACCCCTGCCACTGTCCTCTACTACTCACCTAACTCCTCCCCCCACTGCAGCTGTCCTCTACCACTCACCTAACCCCACAACCTCAAGATGCTGTCCTCCACCACTTTCTTAACCCCTCCACCCCCTGCTGTTGTCCTCCACCACCCACTTCACCCCTGGGACGCCGGGATCGTTGACATACTCACCCCTTTCTAGTTTCAATGTAGGCCACCCAGCCAATCAGTTGTATTCAGATCTCCTTTGTTGCACTGGCATCAGTGCAGAAAGAAATCTGACCAGAGCATGAACAACGTGCCTGTGCCGGCCATTCTGAAAGTACTGGTTTGGGTATCGTCCCAGATAGAAGCTGGGGATGCGCCCGGCGCCAAGAGGGCTCCAGGAAAAGGTATGTAAATCGGGGGGTTTACACAGCGGGGCATCCAGATTTGGGATGCCTCATAACAAGTGGTTGCTCCTCTCTAATATGGTCCAAAATTCTGTATGTTTAAAACGGAAGTCCACTTTTGATGGAATTTTTGAAAGTGTATATTTTTTTGTGCTAAAAAGTGCTGAACTTATCTAGTATTTTTTTAATTTTTTCCTATGTTATTAAATGTGAGTTTTATGAAAGCAGTTTTCATTACCTGCAATCGGTTGCTATTGGCAACGTACACCAAGTCTGTACACCAAAAAGAGAGAAGTGAGCCCTGTACACACAGAACACTGTTGCTATAACCACTGCTAAGGTGAGGGAGCTCACTTGACCTTACACATGCCCAGCAGCAATGTTCTGTGCAACTATCTGCAATATGGTACTATTGGCAACATATATGGGCAGGCTGATTCATCACTAACGCCAGGTAGCGACAGATGAGCGTCTGTAGCAGGCATTTTCAGAGCGCCCGCTGGTAGTCGCTGTGCTTGGCCGTGGGTCGCTAGTTCATAGCGACTCAGTCGCTGTGCTGCAATGATGAATACATTGTGAGGAGTCGCTATTTGACCAGTACAGCGCTGTATGGGAGCACATGTTAGCGACTGGTCAGTGCGACCGACTCACAACATATTCTTTAAACAGCCTCACACAGCTCCGGCGCTCAAAAATGCTTCTCTGAAGCCCAGAGCGCCGGAGGCTGTTTGTTTAAAGTCTGTTTTTGAACATGTATCCACCAGTAACAAAGAGAAAACATATGGAATTACATTGTTAACACATTGTAACATGAACACATTAATGCCAGGCCTTTAATGTCAATTCTGCAATATTTGGAAAAATGGCTTTTTCTATGCCAGAAGAGGTCACAACATTATTTTAGATGTAAAAAAAAAAAAATTAACAAAACCCCTGTTTAAAAAGAAATAAAAGAACGTCCATTGAAATGTATGGGAGAGCGCCAGGTAGCGAGGGGTCATACCTGGCACTCTGCAAGGCTGAACACCGGCGCTGTTTGCTGGGGCTGGGATAATGATGAATCGGACGCTACATGGCGTTATCCCAGTCGCTCCACAGATTCTGCTTGATAAATGTGTAATTGCGTGACGTGTCCGGCGTTCACCTGTCGCTACCTCTCATTTACAAGGCCCTACCTGATGCTATCCCTTCATGAATAAGGCCCAAGTCTGTACTTGGTGTACATTGCAAATAGCAAGAGATTGCAGATAGTGAAATCTGCTTCCATAAAACACACATTTTCTAACATAGGAAAACATTTAAAAATACTAGATCAGACCAGCACCGTTAAAGTGGACCAAAACCCACAGAGACTGGAGCCAGGAATCTATAAGATTCCCGGGCCGATTGACTCCCTCCCCTCGCTGTATGAAACCCCCCAGGTAACCTATAAACTATAAACCTATAAACCCAGTCCAACAGTGCATGCGTGAGCCACAGCCGCATCCCTGCTATCCCTCTGGCAGGGTGCATGCCCGCTCCAGGCATTTGTGAATGACCGGCGCGGACAAGTTCCCTGTTAGAGCGTAGCAGAGGGGATGTGGCCATTAGCGCGCTCGGATCCGCTCATATTAGATGAGCTCCTGGACGAAGGGGCTTGAGTGGATCTGAGCGCACTGATTGGACGATCGGCCATACATGCGTCATAGGACTGGGAGGAGATGAGTTTGGTTGAGCGACCTGGGGGGTTTCACACACCGGAGCATTCCTGATCAGGGTGCCCCAGGGGAAAGGACCTAAACCCAGCATAGTCAAAATTCTGGGTTTTGGTTCACTTTAAGACATAATTTTGACCTTCCACTTGCCCCCTGCCGAGTAGCTACTGGCAGCCTGTTTTTTGAATAAACCATACTTTTTTCACTGGCGTAGCCCCGCCCTGGAAATTTGAGACCGCTGATTGGCTGATTTCAAAGCTGCGGCCCTTAGTTTCCCTGTAGACCTGTGGGGGTTCACCCTTCCCAGGGTATATGGCCTGTGTCCTGCATTTAGCTGCCCAGAGTAGAGGGAATGAGATGGGCCCTCCCAAAGTGCAGGGGCACCCAGTGCTAACGCCAGCCCTGAACACATGCCTGGAGCGGTGCGCACATGCTCAAACAGGGAATTGAACCTGCAACCCATGGCTGCAGGAAAGGGTTAAAATGTAAAGAATGTATCTCAGGAAGGGGTGAGAGTTAAAGAATTAAGAAAAAGTGGATCTCAGCAAGAGGAAGGGGTTAAAGTGCATCCTGTAAAAGAGAAAGTGTTAAAGTGCATCTCATCTTAGTCATAAAGCTCAGTGTTCGGAATTTTACTGGCACCATGTGTTACAGTTTGAGTTTAAAAAGACACCTTAAAACATGCAGGTTGTTATTGACAGATTTGTGAGAAGCGTCTGGTCTCACCTCTTGAGACATTTTTTGTGCAGTTTGTGTAAAGGTGAAGAGCTCGCCAAACTTTAGTAAATACCGAGCAACACAGGATGGCACATTTTAATGAATAACCATCTTAGCTAAATAGCAGGCTGCAGCCATATCACCAGTGAGGTGACCAGTAGGGGTCGCTGCTGTGCCACAGAACACATGCAGAGTGTACCGCGTTGCTTGTCTTGTGTGCGCCATGCAAGTGACCCAAGTCATGTACAGATAAACACCTCAGTCAGTGTGAGGGCCCTGTCCTTGTGAGTTTACAATTGCAATACAAGACTCATAGTAATGAGGCTTTTCAGCCAATTGTGTCAGGCTATTTAGGTTTTTATAAACACGAAGCTGAATACATTAAAGAGGGATTTTTACTGCGTTCACTTTAAGACATAATTTTGACCTTCCACTTGCCCACTGCCCAAGTAGCTATTGGCAGCCTGTGTTTTTTGAATAAACCATGGTCTTTTCACTGGCGTAGCCATGCCCGGCCCTGGAAATTTGAGACCGCTGATTGGCTGATTTCAAAGCTGCGGCCCTTAGTTTCTCTTTATTTTTATAAACATGAAGCTGAATACATTAGAGGGATTTTTACTGCGTCAGTGCACCTCTCAATGAGGTGGAAGCACACAAAAGCAGAGCAGCGCAATAAGGAATTGTGTGCTGTGCCTCCATTGCAATGTGAATCACTGTACTACATGCCCTGCGCCACACTTTCCTTTCTTGTCCACCTGGAGCCAAGGCAGCGGCAGTACGGGTGCCTTACAGGAAATGTATTGCGAAATTGTGTAATATTAAAAATCCATATAAACACATCGGTTAATGAGAGGAGGGAGTCACTTATACACCTGAACTAAATAAAACTCCCACCAAGCCTATTGTTTTTCTCATTCAGCATATTTATATAGATTTTTATCACTGGGCCATTTTTGTGGCCCCAATAATCTGCTTTAAAATGTATGGGGGCTTGGAATTAATGTATATAGAAGAGGAAGATTGAACACCCAAATGCGAAACAGCATTCAAAAGAATAGTATTTTAATGCTGGCGAAAGTGATAACAAGAATGTATACATACTGTGGTAAAGTGTATGGCAAAGTGGTGGATGGGGTCTATTTTTCCCATAAGTTTTTCAGGCAGGCACGATCCATGCCGGGATATCAGAGATCCAATACATCCCAGGTCCTCTACAGGTTTTTCCCCTACTCACAGGTCTTTCCAGGTGATGAGACTAAGGCTGATTCATTAATAGCGCCAGGTAGCGACAGATGAGCGACAGTAGCGTTATTTTCACAGCGCCCGCTAGTATTCGCTGTGCTTTGCCGTTGTTCGGCTGTTGACAGCGACTCAGTCGATGTGCGGTAATGTTGAATACGGGGTTATGAGTCGCTGTTTGACAGGTTCCGCGCTGTATGGGAGCGCATGACAGCGAACGGCCATAGCGAACGGCTCCCAGCATATTCATTAACAAATCACGCTCCAAAAATTCTCGCGCTGTGAAATGCTTGTTTAAACCCCAGAGCGCTGGCGGCGATGGGTTAAAAGTAGTTTTTTAACCGCCAAACAACCATATTTTTAGAAAAAAAAAAAACATGTTTTTCAAAACATTTTGTAATATGAATACATTAATATCAGACCTGTAATATCAATTCTGCACAAATTTTTTTATTTTTTTTTAGCTTAAAAAATAAATCTAACATTGCAGAAGTGGTCACAGAATTTTTGACATTAAAAAAAAAAAAAAAAAAAAAAAAATTAATAGCAATTAATTATGAATATTTAAAGTTAGCTCCATTGAAATGCATTGGAGAGCGCCAGGTAGCGAGAGGTCATACCTGTCGCTGTTCAAGGTCGCTCGCTGGCGCTGTGGGGTGAGGCTGGAATAATGATGAATGATTCGCTATCTGGCGCTCTGTCAGTCGCTAAGCAGGATCGGCTTCATAAATGTGTGATTGCGGAGGGGAGCCGGCGTTCTCGTGGCGGTGAGCGTCATTACCGTTCGCTCACCATTCGCTACCTGGCGCTATCCCTTGTTAAATAGGGCCTAATTGAAGGAAGCCCTATAAAAGGAATTTCTGAGGTATCAGAGTGGAGATAAAGGGGCTTGGATGAGGAGCCTGTGCCTTGCTGCTCCCAATACTTACACTGCTGAATTGCAGCCGAAGGACTTTGTGTGTTATCTGTACTTGGAACCTGTGGATTAACAGCCTGGACTTGTATGCCCCGAAAGAGGACCTGTTATATCAAGGACATTGCTATAGTTGGTGAGGTAACCGCTTGCTAGCATTGTATCCTGCATTATAGAGATTTTGCAGAACAATTTGACCGAAGATTGCCACTATTGGGACTATTTGCTCTGAACCTACATCTGACTGAAAATCGAAGGTCATCACTCATCACAAGTAGCATGTACTAAAGGAGTGAAACCCAACTCCAGGCAAACTATTTATTTTTCTAAATTACCTGAAACTCAGTTTTAAATACAAATATAGAGACAAATCACAGTTGTGTAATGGGCCAGGTTGGTATCTACTGTTTGGCCTCCTGGCATATAGGTGTCCGCTTCCCCAGAGGTATGGGAGGGGGTTATGGGTTATGGTGTTGTAATAAGCTCTTTTATGAGTTTCAACAAAACAGCAAGAGCCTCAGGGAAGATAGCAGCTAAGTGCTGATCAATCACAGATAAGCAGTACACACAGACTGCTACAAGTTGCCTGGATTAACCCTTCAGCTACTTGCTGTTACTGAATCTAACCAGGTAATTGCTGACATGTGCAGTATCTGCTTACTACATTCGTAATATATATATATATCTCTATATATATATATATATATCTCTCAATTAATAAATCTGTAATGAACTCAAATATTCTGAAGCCTAAACAAACTTTAATGCCTTTAAACCCGTATACCATTAAATGACCCAATTAATATACTAAAAAAGATTAAAGTGGACCAAAACCAGACCTAGCACCTATAAGACACTTGGTCCAGTTAAATATCCTCCCCTGGCTATTTTCCAGTGTGTGAAACCAGTCTTCTGATGTTCTCACCTTGCCTCAAATGAACAAATCTCTTGCATCCATCTAGATCTGTGCAAACCTGCGTCCGCTGTAACGGAATGGCTGGTATGGTCACGCACAGCTATAGTGGGATGCAGGGGAAGCTGCGCTTCAATCGCAAGTGTGGCTAAGATCCCATTCAGTCCGATATATGTATATAGGGCAACTAGGGTGGTTTCACACAGCTTCGGAATCCCAATTTGGAAAGCCCCAAGGGTACAGACCAAAACCCAGGGTAGTAAAAATTTAGTCCATGTTAACTATATAAATATTCTGTTTTATATACATTCTATATATTTTAAGTTACTTAGTTGTTACGTTTATAGCAACACTTCTCTCGGCTGGCTTGTCTTACAATGCAAAGTCTGACCTCACACGCACTTGATCCATGATGTAAAGCAGACAGGAAAAAGCTAATGGAATTTTTCCTTCCTTCATCTCTATTCTACTCTATACACTGATAGATTGTAACCTCTCTTGCTTCTGTATCCTCCCGTATACCCTAATAAATTTTAAGCTCTTCCTCCTTCTGTATTCCCCCTTATACCGTAGTAGATTGTAAGCTCTTCCTCCTTCTGTATCCTCCCTTATACCCTAATAGATTGTAAGCTCTTCTCCTTCTGTATCTTCCCCTATACCCTAATAGATTGTAAGCTCTCTCCCCTTCTGTATCCTCCCTTATACCCTAATAGATTGTAAGCTCTTCTACTTCTGTATCCTCCCTTATACCCGAATAGATTGTAAGCTCTTCTCCTTCTGTATCCTGCCTTATACCCTAATAGATTGTAAGCTCTTCTCCTTCTGTATCCTCCCTTATACCCTAATAGAGTGTAAGCTCTTCTCCTTCTGTATCCTCCCTTATACCCTAATAGATTGTAAGCTCTCTCCCCTTCTGTATCCTCCCTTATATCCTAATAGAGTGTAAGCTCTTCTCCTTCTGTATCCTCCCTTATATCCTAATAGATTGTAAGCTCTTCTCCTTCTGTATCCTCCCTTATATCCTAATAGATTGTAAGCTCTTCTCCTTCTGTATCCTCCCTTATACCCTAATAGATTGTAAGCTCTCTCCCCTTCTGTATCCTCCCTTATACCCTAATAGATTGTAAGCTCTTCCCCTTCTGTATCCTCTGTATCCTAGAAAGAAAAAGACCCCTGTCATGAGTCAAGGAGGTTTTACCCCTTACCTTATCCAGGGGCCCCCACCACTGTCCTGGCGCTCCGGACCCTGGGCGCCATCAAACTTCTGCTTTAAGGGTTAGGTTCAACGTTAGGGTCAGGTTTAGTGGTTAGGTTTGATGTAAGGGTCCGGTTTAGGAGTTAGTTTCAGTGTAATGTTAGGGTCAGGTTAACGAGTTAGGTTAGGGTAGGTTACCAAGCTGTACATGAACTCGGCTCCCTTCTCCAGTGTTTTTCCGATGATCGCTGAAGCGAGCGGCAGGTGAGCTGGAGGGAGGGACGGGGAGGTAACAGGTACTTGGCTGCCAGAAGCAACTGGAGTAAAACCAGTTTTAGCTTTCCCTGGTCCAGCGGAAGAGCCGGAGAGGGGAGGGGACACTGCAAGGTGCTCTCGCTGGGATACTCACCCAGTCACTGCGATATTTGGGAAGAAGGCTGACAGGAAGATTTTTGATGACCACAGGAGAATCAGAATCCCTCCTTTCAAACTCAAATCAATGTAGAAGCTTCCAGCAGTGCTGGACCTGAGCTCAGGTATGTACATCTACTACATCCTTTCTGCTGTCTGTGTTTGTTCCATGCTGGGTCAGGTTTAGTGGTTAGGTTCTATGCTAGGGTAAGGTTTAGGAGTTATGTTCCATGCTGGGTCAGGTTTAAGGGTTATGGTTAATGTCACATTTAGAGGCTAAATTCAATGCTAGGTTCAGGTATGGGATTTAGGTTCAGTGGTAGGGTCTGGTTTAGTGGTTGTGTTCCATGCTAGGGTCATATGTAGTGGTTAAACTCAATGTTAGTGTCAGGTCTAGAGAGCTTATAATCAATGCTAGGGTTGAGTTTAGGGCTTAGGCTCAAATCTATGGTCAGGTTTAAAGTAGACCAAAACCCACATCCCACTTGATACACCCCCCCCCCCCGCCCCGCATCCACGCTATCCCTTGATGAGCAGGGCACGTGCCCGAGCTCAGATTAGTTCCAGGGACTCGAGCGGATCCGAGCGCGCTGATTGGAGGAACGGTTGCGCATGCGTCGTTGACCCGAGAAGTGCTGAGTGTGTTCAGGCAATCTGGGGGGTTTCACCCAGCGGGGGGGGGGGGGGGGGGGGGGGGCAAGGACCAAAGTCAAGTCAAAATCAAATCAAAAATAGGGGCTTTTTGATTGAATTTTTTAAAGTGTATATTTTTGCGTGGCAAAATGGCGTCCTTAAACCGGACCTTCACCATGGTTTGTTGAAAAGCCCAGACCCTTATAAAATGATTCCCCAGCATCTAAAGTTAATATATTTTAAGTTTTTAGTCACTTACTTATTATTCTTTCCCCCACTGGGCTGCAACTCTGTTCAGGACTTTAGGAAATGGGCGCCGCCATCTTGACTCAGAAGCATCACACTTACTGAGGAGAGGAGAGTGGGATAAAGTACAGGGGGCAGGTTATAGCTGTGCTTTGCTCAGACAGAGCAGAGCTGGGGTCAGGAAAAGGTCAGCAGTCCCAGAATGCAAAGCAGTACAGTCAGAAGACACTTCCTGTTTGCAGGCTGCCTGATGTCCCATGAACCACCATCGTGGATGTTTAAAGGCTCATAACATGCAGTAGATGCAGGTAGGATGATTTTTAATGTGGACAATCTGTATGTACAGGGTGTGGGAAACATATAAGATAGACTCTTATTCAGAGTGAAGGACCGCTTTAAAGCAAAACAAAAAAAATTTTGCCCCTCACCCACCCAAGTACCTCGGGCGATGTGTCTGGCACCTCTTGGAGCCAATTGGCGCAAGTATGCTGCTGGGTGCCATGACCCGCTGGCCGCATCCCAGGTTTCCCTGTAGACTAGGAAGTGCTCTCACCCCCAGCTTATCTGAATGGCTGGACACAGTAGTGCGCCTCAGCTACAGGGAAGCCGGAGATGCTGCCTCCAGATCAAGTTAAGTTTACCAGCTACCCTGTGGGTTTTACACATCGGAGCATTCCTATTGCCCTGGGGCAGGCTAGCAGCACAGCCGCTTATCTAAGATTTTTATTTTCTTATGTTAGCAAATGTGTGTTTTATGGAGCAGTTTTTACTACCTGCAATCCATTGCTATTGTCAACCGTTGGCAAGTCTGTTCAACAAAATCTACAAAAAGAGATAAGTGACCTTGTACACACAAAGAGCCACTGCTGGACATGTGTGAGAGAGCCCCCTCACCTCAGCAGCGGCCATAGCAGCAGTGTTCTGGGTGTACAGGACTTACTTATCTCTTCTAGACTTGGTGTTTGGTTGCCAGTAGTAAACATAAAAAGAAAAAAAATAGACCTGTGCCTTGAGGGCATGTCCTTGGCACAAAAGATTTACACTTTCAAAAATTAAAGGTGGACTTTCCCTTTAAGTCTGCTTGGAGGCCATAAGGAATTTATTGGCCTTGCTAGGTGACAACTGTTCGTTTCTTGGCTCCTCGCCGGCTCTTCGGGAACATTGCGACATCTAAGGAGTGTGTGCATTGCTCTTGATGGATGACAGTGTCTGAGTCTGATTGTAAGCGAGATTTCCTGCCGACTCGAGCGGGCCAACCGGAAGGACAGGATTGGTGGGGGGGGGGGGGGATCAGCTGGAACAAGAGCAGTGTCGGGGGTCATGTCCTATACATTCTGGGTTGCAGCAATAAGATAGACAGTGCACAGTGGTTGTACTCATGCTAATCTGAGGTAAACTGATCAGACGCACCATCAGTCGATTAGATCTGTTCATCCTTTAGCTTGCCTGGCTCCATGGTGACCTGAAGTGTGATTTAGAAGAAAAAAAAATAAGAAAAGCCTTTTTTTCCATTTAGAGTTAGATGTAATGCAATTCTTTTGGACCTCTCATTGAGTAAGAGATCACATTGACAAAAAAAAAATCCCTGATCAATCTGTCTAATCAATTAATCAGATTGCTACATGTATGACAACGGTGAATTTTTATTCGATCAATGTGTTTTACATTTAATTAGATCAATAAGACATAAGCAATAAGGACACTGATTGTTCACTATTCCATGCTGATTGATCCAATGAATGGCTGATCATTAGAATCTGGCATGTTTTATCTCTGGCTGGCCATACAGTGGTCTCAAGTTGACTAATTCACAATTCACTCTATAATATGAGTGATGAAAAAAGGGATTTTTCTATCTAGATCACCAGCATATAGTTCATTTTTGATCCAGATCAAACCACATGATTTAAATAAAAAAGGTGTGTGTATATATAGGCAATATGAAGCACAGTGACACCATTACACTCTGCTTTTAACTGATCAATTGATCCTTCGATCAATCTAGTCAAGCTGACTGGTGATCACATGGTGTTAGAAGTATGAACTGAACTCTCTGGGAGACAGGTGGAAGGATTGGCGGGGGGGGGGGAGGGATTGACAGATGGGGGCGGTGCTGGAGAAGCAAGAGGAGAGATTGATGAGGCAAGCAGCAGAGTTTAGAATAGATTGAAGGGGTTCCAGTCTGTTTGTTGGCAAACCACAGAGGAGGGTGTTGCAGTAATCCAGTTGGGATATGACCAGGCCGTCATTTTAGTGGTGTCAGGTGAGCGTAAGGGACGGATGCAGGAAATGTTTTTAAAGTGGACCAACACCCATGGCTGATCGGCCGGGAATCTGTAAGATTCCCGGGCCGATCAGCTCCCTTCCCTGCGGGGCATCCGAAATCGGGATGCCCCTCTGTGTGAAACCCCCCCCCGGACGCCCACAAACCTTACCTTCTCCCGTTCCAACGGCGCATGCGCGGGCCACCGCGCGTCCCTCTAGCAGGGTGCGCACCCGCGCCGGCCGTTTGTGAATGGCTGGCACGGGCGCGCTCCCTTTAAGAGGCAAGCGCGAGAGGCGGTGGCCTCAGCTTGTCCGTCGGCGGTGAGGTAAAGTTTTTTTTTTTGGGCTTTCTGGGGGGTTTCGCACACAGCGGGGGTCCCCACAGAAGTGGACCAACACCCAGGATAGTGAAAATCCTGGGTGTTGGTCCAATTTAAGTTGGAGACGACAGGAGGTGGCCAGGGAGTGGATTGTGAAGTGTGAATGAGAGAGAGGAGTCCAGAATGATGCCCGTAAACCGAGCTTGATGAGTTGCACCTATTATAAGATTATTTACAGAGGTTATTGTGTTAGAGAGGGGAGGGGAGTCAGATGGTGGGAGAATGACCAGTTCTGTTTTGTCCATGTTTAGTTTATGGGAGCGAGATGTCATGAAGGAAGAGATGGCTGTTAGATAGTAAGAAAGGCGAGAGAGGAGGGAAGAGAGATTTGGGCCAGAGACGTAGATCTGAGTGTCATCTGTATAAAAGTGATATTGGAAGCCCAGTGAAGTTATTAGTTATCCGAGACCAGAAGTGTATATTGAAAAAGTAGGGGTCCTAGGACTGAGCCTTGTGGTACACCAACAGACAGAGGACGGGGAGAGGAAATGGTGTTCGAGTAAGATACACTAAATGTGCGATGAGAGAGATAGGAGGAGAGCCAAGAGAGTGCGAGACCTTGGATTCCAAGAGAAGAAAGAATATTGAGAAGCAGAGCATGGTCGACTGTGTCAACGGCAGAGGATAGGTCGAGAAGAATGAGAGCAGAGTAGTATCCCTTGGATTTGGTAGATCAGTAGATCATTGATTGACTTTGGTGAGGGCAGTTCGGAGTGACTTCAGCAGAAACCAGACTGGAGGGGATCTAGGAGGGCGTTTGTAGACAGATAACTGGGGAGGGCAGAGGTGTCCAGAGAGGGTTTTTTGATGAGTGGATTTATGTATAATCTTTTAATATTTTATTACCGTATTATATTTATTTGTACAGAACTGCCATTGTGACTTGTCCATAATGGAAACACGGGATCATTTTTTTCCTATAAAATATATTATCTTTTTTGTCTTACCAGTGTGTAATCTGGAACCCAACAACTAAAACACACTGTAAAGTTTGTCTCCCTTGTCCCTTAGCATTGATATTCTGTGATTGTAATGGTGAGACACTGATCAGCGCAGGTTAAATGCAAGGCCAATCTTTTCAGTGTGCCAAAAATGTATAAATACAGTATTTAGTGCCTAAAAGATGGAGGTACAGAGTGGCACTCACTGGTGCTTTTATAATAGGCTTAAGGGTACAACAGGTGCTGACACAGGCCGGCCAATATCTAGTGCACTAATCCAAGCTGATTATTTAACATTGGTTGTGTTACTTTCAGTGCCATTTTGTACAAATAACAGCGCCAAAGTAGAAATGGATGGCAAACTTGCTTTAACCCACGCACTTCATAAATTAGGCCTCAAGCGTTCATTAAGCTCAACTTTAGGTAAAAAAAACATTGTTGGAAAATAAGTAGAGACTCTCTAGTGCTCTGTTTGCTATTCTAAAGGATTATACAGAGACAGAGGCTTAATTATTAAACATCAGCACCACACATCGCCACTTTTTTGGCCTCAGTGTGCGATCTAAGATACAAAAAAATTGAATTGTGACACAACATATCCTAGGTGTAGTTTATTTTCCTATGAGTGTATGTTGGCGTGTGTATCGATGTGTGTATATATACATATATATGTGTATGCATATGTATGCACACAACTACACAGACATTTATGTACAGTTTGTGTTTTTCAGCCTAGCTGACTCCCTGCTCTGTATACCTCTCCTCATGTCTCCCCCATCCTACCTGCCCGCCATATAACCCCCTGCATGCACACAGGGTCAGCTGGGATGACTTTCTCCCATCATACAACTCTCCAGCATAAACGAAATAAGTTAACAGAACACCCAACCATGGAAAGCAGAGACAGGGCCCATGTCCTGCCCCTGCCCCCTCCCACCTAGTAATAAAACCCCCAGAGTGGTTGAAAGCAAAATAAACAAATCGCATCAATAGATCCCAAAGTTCCTCTCCTACTTGTCTCACCCCCTTACTTGGAATGTGTTCAGTTGGTATCATAAAGCAAAAACAGCCTGTGATACCAACACCACCCCCCTGGTAGGAGGGGTAGGGAGACCTTCTGGGGCTTATATGCATGGCTGGCAAGACTGGCCAAGGTCACTCGAATCTTACCATTAAAAGTGACACACACTCCATTGTAACATCTAAGGAGACCAGGAACCATTGGTCATTGGGAGACATGTGAAGACTGACAGGCAATTAATTTGATTAAACCACAGCTCAGACAGACTCTTAATCATTATTCCCCTTTATTTGTATTGCTATCTATTTATTTGTAGAGTGTTTTATAGTTAATCCACCTTTCACCATTTTTCTTGTCGTTTTTTTCGAATAAATTCTGATATTCTTTAATACAGCAGAGGGTCATTGAATTAAAGATGCTCTGAATTAAAGATCTAAAAAGCTCACGCTAGTTCTGAGGAGCCTGGCTACAATACTTGCCCAGAATGCCCGATCTCCCTGTGCCTGGAAGTGGTTGTGGGTCGATTTGTTCAATTTGATCTGATTGTGTTGTGTGTGGCTTAGATAGTGGCGAACACTGTGTTCTAGTGGCAGCATTTTTTTAGCCAAACGTGTTGCCAGTTGAATGATGTTTAACGTTGCGGTGACACCTGTGGAGTATGATTGGCCAGCTTGATCAGATGGACGATCAAGAGGTCTGATCAGACCATGCAATTGTCACAGGCAGCACCGATATGGCTGCCAGCTAGTGTCTTATATAGCACTTGTGCCGAAAAGGTTGTAGCGCCGGCGTTCTGGTTGAAGCGTAGGTCTGTGGTGCTGTAGGTCAAAATCCCATAGAGCAGAATGGGCAGAACTGGAATTTTAATATTACACACAATTATTTATACAGAATTAGCATTGCGACTTAATAATGGAAATGCAGGACCTAGATGATGTCGCCAAATAACATTTTTTTTTCATAAAAACTTTTTTGTGACTTTTTGTTACACATTTATAACTTGGACAACAACAACTAAAACGCAGCCTAAATGCACTGTTAAGTTTGTCCTCTTTATTGTAACTGTAATGAAGAAACACTGACCAGCACCTGAAAAAAAGTGTCAATATTTTTTAAGGAGAAAAAATATCATAAATACGCGAAGCAGCTCCGAAAAAGGGCAGTACAAAGTGGCGCACACTGGCGCTGGAATAACCGCCAGTTGGGTCCAACAGGCGCTGACACAGGCCAGCTAATACCTATTGCAACAAGCAAATTATTTAGCATCGGGCGCTACGACTATTGCCATTGTAGTCCACAACACAGAGCCAGAAAAGATGGCGGCACTCCGAAACTCCAAAAAAGGGAATTCAGCGCCTGTTACAATCCCCTTTTTTGTGGCAGCACAGTAAAAAAAAAACTGGAATTGCATTGGGGACACTTGAAAGACATGAAACAGGATTTGCAAGGCCAAAATCATGGCCCAAGTTTGCAGCACAACGCAAAAGTGCAAAAAATGCATACAAAAACTTTCCAAACAGCCCAGCACTCATCCCATAGGAATGCTTCAATTTAAAAATGAAAAACAGTTTAGGACAGTGCCAAATGTGTCACGATGCAGTGGTGTAACAATTACCCTTGCCTGCAGTATCACTTTAAATAAACCCCTAAATTGAAACTTATTGGAGGCCAGTATGCTACACAGTTATAAATACATTTTGGTGATCTGTCAAATCAAAATCTGTGAGAGCATGTCTGCCATTAGTGATGGACATGCTTTCTTCCTCCTCAATTGAGATAGTAAATAGGACAGCTGTTGGCTAATATGACCATGCAGAGTCTATTTATGATCTTGAGAGTTTACCCAGCAATACCAACTCCTCAGGGTTGGGCAAGTCTGGGAAAATGAAGGACAATAGAGTGATTGTGAGATCCTCCGCCAGATAACTGATGGAGGTATAAATTGAGATTCGCTTGGGTGAGCCTGAGAGTTTCGTCTCTCTTTGCAGAACCAATGCAATGATGACTGACCTAAATAGATTGCAAGCTGCTTGGCATGGATACAAGTTGGATGCCTGCCACCTAACCTGCCATGACCACCCAGAACTGCCACCAAGGTCTGGACATACATAACAATTGTTTAACAGACTCTAAATCCAACGGCAATAATAAGGCAACAAGCAGCACACCGGACGCCTGTCCCATGTGCCACTCTTCCTGCAGCTCCAGGTAGAAGTCAAAGCAGGGCTCTTGAATTTGCTCCTCATTTCATTTTTTTTTCCTCCAGGACCACGCAAAGAATCTGTACCTTGGTTCTCACAGTGTGAGGAAGCACAGCAAGCCATAGTGGTCTCACAACTGTCTATGACCACAACATGTGCATGACTAATAAAGCAGCTTTGAATAAAATAGATAAGGTATTTACATATAGTCAGAGATTTTGATATTATTCGAAATGGCTCATTTAACACTGTTCCCAAGGTGGATAAGGTGGGAGGATGTTAGTGTGTGCCTGGACAGGGATTTTAATTTGATCACGATCTAATTCAATCGAAATTAGGTTAAATAATTAATTTCCCATTTCTATGAACAGATAAATCGTTTTTTTTTTTTGTTAAACAAGAAAGCCACTGAATGTATGACTCATATGTGGCTGTGTTGAAGCCCAGGAGGGCCCCTTGATCAGTGGTGCTGTCCAGGGAAGGTAAGGTGGATTGTTTCCTTTCCCCTAAGAGATACTGCCTGGCAGAGCAGAGGCTAGACAGTGATTCTAGTGCTGCAGAAGGTGGGCCGCAGCGTGTCCTGTACACTAACAGAAGCTCATGAGATTTCCCCACTGTGCCCCAGCTTGGATGAGGTGAGTTGGCTGTGTTCTCTGGTTGCTGGGTTGCCTGAAGAGAGGCTTTGCTGTGCTGCATAGAGATTCTACAGAGAAAGGGATTGTGCAGTGGTGGCCTGCGTCTGGCTGGCATCCCGAAGACACTCTGTGCTGCTGTAGCCTGGTAGCTATTGTGGGTCCACTGCTGTGGGGAGGCCCAGGACTAAGAGTCCCTCGGTGAGTCCTCAGGATAGAGAGTTTCCTCCGGGGGGCCACTGCTTGCCGGCAACCCGAAGTTGCGCTTGTTTGGCCTTGCTGTTTGAATAGTTACCCTGGAAATGTGTGACTGAAAATGTTTCATGGACTACCTCTGTAAGGAGGTATACCAAAAAGGCAACTTTCCAAGTGAGAATAGACAGTGCAGCCTCATGTACAGGCTCAAATGGAGGACCCTGAAGGACAGACCATGCCAAATTCAAATCCCAAACTGGTAACAAGGGTTTGCGGGGAGGGCGCACATGAGTGACCCTCTGGTAGAAAGTCTTGACCAAAGGATGAAGAGCGAAAGACCTCTGAAAGAAAACCGCCAAGGCGGAAACATGCCCCTTCAGTGTGCTGAGCTGAAAACCCATAACCAGACCATGTTGAAGGAACTCCAGAATCCGAGGGATGGAGAACACCCGACAAGGGAAGGCCCTAGCCTCACACCAGTCAATGTAGGTCCGCCAGGTCCTGTAGTAGATGGTAGAAGAGGATTTCTTCCTAGCTCTGACCAGAGTCTGAACAACCGCATCAGACAGACACTTTTCCTTTAGGATGGAGGTTTCAGCAGCCAGGCCGTCAAAGCCAGCGTTTGTAAATTGGGGTAACAGAGCCGTCCTTAAGTGAGCAGATCCGGAACCAGGGGCAGAGGGTACTGATCGACCGTCATACGCACGATGTCTGCGAACCACACCTGTCTTGGCCACCCGGCTGCCACCAGAACAGCTGGCACTCCTTCTTGAATCAGCTTGCGTAGGACCCTGCCCAGAAGGGGAAACGGAGGGAAAAGGTACAGGAGACCGAACCCCTGCCAGGACAGAGACATGGCATCCACCTCCAGAGCCAGAGGATCCTGGGACAGTGAAACAAATGCTGGAAGCTTGTGATTGTGACGAGAGGCAAAAAGTTCCACATCCGGCCTCCCCCACCTGTGACAGAGGGATAGGAAGACCTCGCTGTTGAGGGACCATTCTCCCCGGCGAGAGTCCCCCCTGCTTAGGGAATCCGCTTCCAGGTTTTCCGCTCCCAGAATGTAAACTGCCGAGATGCACAGGACGTTGTCCTCGGCCCAAGAGAGAATCAACGACATCTCCCGGAGGGCACCCTTGCTCCGAGTTCCTCCCTGATGATTGATGTAAGCGTCCGCAGTCCTGTTGCCGGAGCGAACCTAAACCGGTTGGCCCTGGAGGTGATGCGTCAGCTGCGCCAGCACCACCCGAACTGCTCTCAGCTCCAGAACATTGATGGGGGCGTGGGCCTCCTGAGGGCCCCAAAGCCCCTGGAATTGGTGGGCTCTCGAGTAGCCCCCCAACCTGACAGACTGGCATCCGTAGTGACAGTCTCCCAGCACGGTGTCAGGAATGACCTGCCCCCAGAAGATTCTTCGAGTCCAGCCACCAAAGGAGGGACCAGAGGGGACAGAGCAAAAGCCTGATCCAGAGACAGGGGACACTTGTCCCAGGCTGAAAGAAGATGGAGCTGAAGAGGCCTCATGTGAAATTGAGCATAGGAAACTGCCTCGAAGCAGGCCACCATCTGTCCCATCAGTTGCATCCCTTGCCGGATGGACGGATGAGGGTTGGACAGCAAGACATGAATCAGCGCTTGAAGAGAGTCCACCTTCTGCTGAGGGAGGAAAATCCTGGCCTGAATGGTATCCAGAGTCATACCTAGGAAGGCGGTCACCCGCGACGGGGGGAGTGAGGACTTGGGGTAATTGATCACCCACCCGAACCTCTCCAGTGTCGCCACCACCGTCCGGGTGTCCAGCTCCGCTTGTTGGAGTGAAGGAGACGTAATGAGAAGGTCGTCCAGATAAGGAAGAATGCGAATACCCCGGCTCTGAGAAGGGCTATCACACCTGCCAACACCTTGGTGAACACCCTGGGAGCAGAGGTGAGCCCGAAGGGGAGTGCCACAAATTGGAAGTGTTGCTCCCCTACCGCAAACCTGATGAACCGCTGGTGCCCTGGGAAGACTGGCAATGAAGGTAAGCATCCTTGATGTCTATTGAAGTCATAAAGTCCCCCGGGCGCAGGGAGCTGATAGCGGAGCGCAGCGTCTCCATGCGAAAACGTTTGGTTCTGATGAATTTGTTGAGAAGCTTTAGGTCCAGAATGGGTCTGATGGAACCATCCTTTTTGGGCACTGTAAAGAGATTGGAATAGTAACACTGACCTCTCTCTCCCAGGGGAACCTGACAAACCCGAAGGTTTTGAACCGCCAACAACAGACCCTGAGCAGCCTGAGGGTCCGTAGGAACCCGTGACCTGTGGAATCTGGGAGGAGGCCAGTCCGCGAACTCTTTGTCTGAGACTTGTTGAGCCCAGACCTGAGCGAAGAGCCGCAGCCGTCCCCCCACCCGCAAGGGTGAGGGCGCCCCCTCATTGCTGAGCTTGCTTGGCAGTGGATTTGGGCTTGGCCCCCCAGGCGGATCTGGGTCAGGGCACGGCCTCTGCCCTTGCCCCAGAAATCTCCCCTTTGTCCCGCAAAGGATACCCCCCTGCTTGACCTAGGCCCACGAAAGGAGGGAGTGAAGGAGCCCGAACCACGAAAGGGTCGCGGCTGCTTTTTGCGTTGGGGTAACTTACCTCCCTTAGCAAAAAGGTCCAAACGATCACCAAACAGGCGCAATCCTTTAAAGGGAAGCCCCATGAGAGCCTTCTTGGCAGCATTGTCAGCTGCCCACTGGCGCAACCAGACCGAGCAGCGGATAGAGACAACCAAGGCCGAGTTCCTGCTACACATCCGAATGGTGTCATCCAAGGCAGAGAGAACATATGTGATGAACACATTGCAATAAGGCTCTAAATTCAGCACTAGAAGGATCTTCATGGGAGCCGTCCAGAAGGCCCCTGATCAAGGTACTAATAGCCACGGCCGTAATAGCGGAAGCACACACCGGGCGCAAGGCCGAACCCACACAGGCAAAAGAGTGGGAAGCCAGTTGATCAATACGCCGGTCCTCCCTATCCTTCAAGGAAGTGGAATCCAGGGAATGCACAACAGACGTATTAGACAACCCCAAAACAGGGGCGTCCACCTCGGGGGGAGTTGACCAACATTTGACCACATCCGAGGGAAAGGGATACCTCCTATCCCACCCCTTAGGGATACTGGGAAGCCGGCTAGGCCGCTCCCATCCCTTGAGAACCAGATTATTAAAATGCATCTGTTCTGGGAATTCCAAACGTGGTTTTGTGATACCAAACAATTCCCCCTGCTGCTTAGGTGCCCCTGCGGGAGGGGAAATGGCAAGTACCTCAAAAATTTGAGTCAGAAGTCTATGGGTGTCGTCAGCATCCCAAAGCTCTGAGCCGGCATCAGTGCCAAGGCAATGCTGATCGTCAGAGAGATCTGAATCTGAAAATAATTCCCCTTCTTCGAGAGGGGTATAGTCAGACAAATCAAGGAAATCATCTTGTCCGAAGGTAAAGGCCGGCGCAGCGGGCGCCACGTGCCATCTTTTAGCTGGAGCCTTAGGGGCTGCAGAGCTAGCAATCAATCTCTCAATGTTGGCCAGTCTGGCGGAAACATCAGATTGCGACTACCCGCTAGTGTTAGTCACTAGGGTTCATAACCAGGCGCGGGGGTGTGGGGGATGAGGCCGAGGGTACTGATCCGGCCGCACGGGGCCCAGATTGCCGCGCAATGGCTTGCTGGGCACAGGGTACACCAACCCGCACATCATCGCCCACAAGGAATGCCCCGCACACCACACATAGCCGGGCTTGCCCCGAAGGGACCCCGAGCACAGTATCCTGGGAAGCCTCCATATGGTGAATTAGCAGTCACAATGACCAGTGGGAATTACGCTGTGCAGCCACCCGGGATGCCTCCTATTGTCTGCAATTAAGCCCCAAATTAGTAAGGGTATGACCCAGGACCGGGAGAAACCTTTAAATAGGTTGTCCCAGCCTGAAAGACATAAGCATAGACAGAGAAAGTCCCATTAAATATGGCATGTATAATAATTAATACACAGTAAAGTAATAAGGATAGCAATAAGAAAAGCCCGCGGAGAGCACTCACATAACCCAGATCGCACACACCACAAGGCAACAACACGATGGCACCGATCAGCTCCGGAGGGGGGCGGGCCAGATGCGGAGCACGCCCGACGCTAGGCCCCGCCCCCCTGGGAACGCGGGGACAGTGCACAGAGGCCAGACAGCCTATCGCCCGGCCCCCGGCAACAGATGACATCACCGGCCCGCATGCCAGAATGCTCACAGTAATGGAGGAGAGGAGGAGAGCGCTGAGCAAGTGCCAGCGCTGTAAAAGTAAAAAGCAAAGAATGCACACACAGTGACAACGGTAAGACAATCACTACACTCACACAAGTATACGCCCCCCCCCCCGAATAACCGGACTAGGGAGAAGGGGGAATAAGCCCATGAATACATTTGGTTACATGTAGTGAGGGCAGACGGGGCATCCCATGTCAGGCTCACCAACCTGTGCTGCCTACCCTTTGGTGGGGGATTTGCGGTGGAGCAATGCTCCAGTAAAAAGCACCTCTAATAGGTGCTGCCTACCATCACCCGGACCCTGCAGCCGTAGCTGGGAGGCATGTAAAGATGGCACGGGTGGGAATAGGACATATGGCCGGGGGCTGTGCAGCCCGGCTTACCTGCAAGGAGAGAGACATCATCTTGACCTTCGCCGCCCACTGCAGAGACTAAACTGGGGAATGAGTGGGAGGTCCCGGGTATATATGGACCGGGAAGGGCCTCTTTTTTTGCCATCTCTGCAGTAAAGCACCCTCTTGTGGACTATATCCCAGACGTAATGATTCATTATTGGAGCAGGGCGTGATGTATACTTGGAATAGAGACACTTTAGACAAAGTCCTGAGCGTCTTAGAAGAAGTACCGGTACATGACAACACAGCGTCATCCTATGATCTGAAGAAGGGATTTATGGACCGCCTGCAGAACCAGGCAGAGTATATCCCTGAATATGCTAATGCCCACCAGGACATTTTGCTCGCCATCAAAAAAAGGGGCTTGCAGCTGAGACCACCATGTCTCATTCGGACGGTGCTTGTGTAATCAGTTTGTGTTGGGGCTCTGCAGCTTGCACGAGAGAGATATGTCCTATGGTAAAAGATAGAGCTCCAGCTGGGAATTTCCTTTCTCCGGCTCCAACGGCTGGCTCTGGTGGCAGAAAAGGGGAGGAGATGTCCAGTTTTGATGTGACGCAGCGTGTGCAGCAGCTGGAATCGAGAATTGTCCCCAACAAGGGGACCAAGCCAAGTAAAGAGCCCCTGTCACAAAGGTAACTGGAGGATACTGTAAAGGCTCTAGAGGAGCCGTTGAGACATTTGTGTGCTAAATTGGAGGACCAGTCCTGATCCCCTGATGTAAGGGGGGGCAGGCCAGGAACCGTTGAACTATCCAGTCGCCCTGGTTAACATTGGCTTGCAGGTGACTACGATGGAAGAACCATATTTCCAGCTACATTCCTTTAGAAACCAAGGTCCCCTGGCTATCCCTGACCACCGCTAACAACTCACCCCTGGATGTGGCTGGTATTGCCTGGTTAGACATCAAGGTAGCAAGGGAGTGCCTGCCTTCCAGAGGGGTTGTGGTGGTGAATCAATGGCCAGCCTCAGGGGTACCCGTTATTGTGGGGATGAATGCGATAACTGATTTGGATGTGGAGTCAGTGGGAAGGTTGGGGAGGTTCTCAAGGGCAAATACCCCCGAAACACCTCCACCGTCCTGGCCGAAGTAGAGGTCTTCCAGGGGCAACTGCTGGTCCAGGGATTGCCGGAGGAGGGAGTGGCTCAGGGCCAGCACAGTGGGGTGGAGGGAACCCTGGAAAAACTCGATGTTGAGGAAGATTGGATCAGTGACCAGCAAAAGCACGACTTGTGTTCTCTGATCCAGGAGTTCCCAGGGGGTCTTCTCCACTCATGATCTGGGTCTGGGGGTCATCACAGAGATTCAGCGCGAGATCAATATGGGACATTCCCCTCCTATCTAGGAAAGGTACCAAAATATATCACCTCACCTGTACCATGAGGCCAAGGAGCTCTTGGGAGAAAGGATCAAAGGGGGAGTGATTGAAGAGAGTGAAAGCCCCTGGGCAGCCCCTATGTGTTGGTGAAAAAGCCTGATAGGACCTTTAACGTTTTGCGTAGATTATCGTTAGCTGAAAGCAGTGACTGTGCAGGACACCCATCTTTCTCTGGCAGCGTTGGGTCGGGCCAAGTTCTTCTCCTGGAACTTGCCAGTAGTTATCGGCAGGTGCCAGTGAGTTTACATAGTTACCCTGAAAATGTGTGACTGAAAATGTTTCATAGACTACCTCTGTAAGGAATCTCAAATAAAGCCTTTACTTGTTTTTGGAATACTCCAGCCTGTGGTGGTACCTTTTACTCAGCCCTGTTGCTTCAGGGGGGGCCACGAAATCTAAACCAGGAGAGTGTGCAGCAGTCGTTTCTTGTCCCCCACCCGGGGACATAAATTACATGGAATATTTCTGTTACCCCGTGTCAATGGTCATGCGGCAATGGAGAAATTGTATGTGTGTCTCAACAATACAATGCTCAACCAATAAACAATTCTCATTCATTGCTCAGTCGTAGCAGGCATTTACACATATCAATTCTCGTCTGATTGTTGACGATTTAGTAAATATCTCACGAGTTATGTCCCATTTCCACAAATTGGTGTGCAAATTAAAGAAATGCTAAATCGACCACAATCAAACGAGAATGGCTCTGTAGAAATGCCCACTGCAATCAAATGATCATCGCATGAACATTGACATGTGGAAAAAGAAATCGTCCACAAATTGTATATGGAGCGCAAAGCACATTCAGAAATTTCTCCTATGATTAGGGCAAATTCTACTGTGAGTTAGGGACTATCTCCTGTGAGTTAGGAAATATTGACTTCAGGAAAATCTTATGTGAGTAAGGAAATATCTGTGAGTGAATGTCTCCTGTAAGTTAGAAAATTGTATTCTGTGGCTTAGAAAATGTCTCCTATGAGGGAATATCTCCTGTTAGTTTGGGTAAATGGCAAAGGAAATATATTAATGGCATAGCTGGCAGAAAGAATTGCGGTTCAGTTTATGCAGGTTTAATGCACAGTTGTTAGCGCTATGACCTAAAAAGTGCCAGTATTCACCCAACCCACCTAACCAGACCTTCTAGTGATGGTTTAATTAGCTGGGGGCTCTCTGGTGGTAAGCAAATGTCACTGACCCTGGACACATGGGGTTAAACCCAAATGGCTGAATAACTGGCATGGTCACTATAATAATGGTCTAATAACAACTTGTGCCTCTGCAACAACTCATACTCATTAAGAACACAGTATGACCAGCTCCTGGTATGACTCAGCCGCATTAACATCACCAGCTGCATGGCCACTCACTGCTCTGCAGCATCACTAATTCATGTATCCAGCCTGGAAAAGCCTTCTCAGTATTGCTGTTCCGAAATTCAACCAATCTATTTTTTTACAGTGTAAGGAGAATCCCTTGGTGTATGAAATTATATAGGTCCTCTTTAACAAAATAATCAATTATTGCAGTAAAAGATACTACCGGTAGATAAAAGACAAATACCCCTTTACTTAGTAAAACATCTGCATAAAAGGGTAGAGATCCCCTTTAGAAATTTCTGTTCATACTAGAGACTTTAGATTAGGCCTCAGTGGTGCCCACTGGCATTCCTCACCAAGGACGCAATCACCTGTACCACCACCATTACCTGTACCGCAATTGCCACCAGTATCAGTACCACTATTGCCAACAATATCACCACCACTACTCCCTACATCACCAGTATCCCCACCAACATATGTACCAGCCATCACCAAGATCACAACTACTAGTACCAACAAACTGTAGAGCAACTATTCGGAGAAGCTGGTGCACTCTTACAGATACGATTCCAATGGGTGCCAAGACAGCAGTGGCGCCGTTTTAAATCCAAATGAACCAAGAAGACCGGCACTCCAAGTAATGATGCAAAATACTGTATTCAGTCATAGAAGTATTCCATCATATTTGTATAAAAAGATACAGAGTTTGTGTAATGGCAAGCAGCAGTCTATTGTACCAACGTTTCGGGGGTCAGGATGCCCCCTTTTTCAAGGTAAACTGATAACATGTGCTAATGCAAGCCCTATACATAATAATGTCCCTCTGACAGACGTGGAAACCACCGCTCGCTGACACTGCAAGTTATTTTTAGTTTAATATCTTTTTATTGAAGTTTTGCATCAAATACAGAACAGTACAAAATTGTACAAAGATAAATCCCTGCCCCAATACATACATTTATTTGCAACATACTGTTAAGCACACCTGATTCCCCCCAACCCCCCCCCCCCCCCCCCCGGGCGCACGCCACCAAAGCACCAGACCACATACGAGAATGTGCGACCCCGTAATGTTCCTCCAGCACCCCACGCCAGTCCCCTCAGACCCAGACCACCAACTAGACAAGATCCACCACTAAATATTGTGGTGTAACTACAACGATCTTACATTGTCCAGGGTCTGGGATCCGCGGAGGACCACAAGGGGCTTCCACACAAGCATATAAGTGGCCGCCCAAAGAGGGAGGAGGGAGCAGGGGGACCCAGAGGTCCCTGGACACAAGGAGCATGAGAGAACGGAATACGAAGATATAAGAAGATAGAAGGTAACAGGTAACAGGGGGTACTTAGGGGTAGGGAAGGATTAGGGGCCGAATTGGGGCATAGCAGGGGTAGGTATGGGTATGGGGCCAAGAGCGAGGACTGGGGCAGGAGTGGGAGCACGCAGGCCCGGCCCCCTCTACTGAGCCTCTATTGGCAGGCGGGTGTCCCTATAATCTATCCAGACAGCCCATGTCATCCAGTACTTCTCCCACATGCCTCTTGTCTCTGAGATCAATTCCTCCATGTGGCGGATGTTTTCTACTTCTTGTGCCCACTCAACAAATGACAGCGAGGTTTTCCATCGCCTAGGGATAATTGTTCTCAGCGCTGTCAGGAAATGCCGCAGGACCCCTGTGACCAGGGAGCATAGCATGGACAGTAAAGCCACCTGTGGAGAATTCTGTATCGACTCCCCCGTGAGGTTGTTGTAAATAGTTATAACTCTTGGCCAAAGGGCCTTGATTGGCGGACAGCTCCACCATATATGTGCCATGCCCCAGTGCCCCACCAGACAGCTCCAGCACCTGTCGGAGCACGAGGTATCAAACCTACTCTGGTCAGCCGGGCACCTGTACCATCGTGATAACACCTTAAAGTTCCTTTCCTGTGATATGCTCGGGACTGCTAGTTTGTGGGTAAACAGATATACCTTGGTTAGATCCTCCTCAGAGATAGATATTCCCAGCTCCTCACATATCCCGGTGGGGAATCATGCATAGCTGCCAAGAGGACTCGGTACAGGACAGCAACCGCATGCCCGCTGAGAGGTGCTTGCGTTAGTACGTGCTCTAGTTGCGTCAAGGGAGTCCTACTCCGTTCCACCATGTTTTGAGTCGTGACAAATGTACTCAACTGTCTATATAGAAACCATGAGGTATACTGTCCTGGGACCCCTTGCCTAATTTCTTCCAGAGTGGGGAGTCTACCCGAAGCCAGAATACTGCCCATTGTGATGTTGGACGAAGCCTCCCACGCCAGAAAACCTCTAACCCCCACTCCCGGCGCAAAGGAATAATTATCAAATAGAGGGGTTAGTGGGCCTGGTCTACTGATGACGGCATATTGTCTGGCCATCCTATCCCAGGCCAGCAGGAACTGCCCAGCCAAAAATGGGAGTGAATCCCTTACTCCCCAAGGCAGCGAGTTGAAACTCACGGGACAAATCGCTCTCTCCAATTTAACCCATCGTTTCCCCTCTCCCCCCTGATTCCAATCTAATATGCGGAGTGTTAAGACTGCTGCATGTTAAGTCGTCAGATCTGGAAGTCCAGCCCCACCATCTGACTTAAGTCTGGTCAAGGTGCTAAATCTTACCCGGGGTTTCCCCACGCCCCACACAAATCTCAGAAAGGCGGACCTCAGCTTCCTAAAGAAACTGTTGGGGAGATGGATAGGTATTGTCTGGAAGGTATATAAGAATTTAGGTAGGATGTCCATTTTTAGGATATTAATCTTTCCAAACCATGTGAAATGCTGCTTGTCATACGTGGTCAATTCAGTCATTGTCTTTGTGAGTAGGGGAAAGTAATTAAGTTCGTACAGGCGCGGTAAGTCCGAGGGGATCTGCACCCGGAGATATTTTATCGAGTGGGGTTTCCACTTGAAGTTAAAGTTCGTTTTAAGTAGCACTACAATCTGCTTAGGGAGGAATATGTTGAGGGCCTCTGATTTAGTGTAATTAATTTTAAAATTACTTACCCGGCCAAATGCCTCAAACTCCTTAAGGGCTGCAGGGAAGGATGTCAGCGGGGTGGTCAAGTGTAGAAGCAAGTCATCAGCATATAGAGAGGCCTTGTATACCTTTAATGTCTGGATTCTGCCTTATGGCAACAGCAAGATGTTCCATAGTAATGACATATAACAACGGGGATAGCGGGCAACCCTGCTGCGTGCCATTGCTAATCCTAAAACGGGTGGAAAGGAGGCTGTTTGCCCTTACCCTTGCAGTGGGCTCCGAATACAGTGCCATGATCCTAGACAGGAGTACTGGGCCAACACCAATCTGTAACAGAGATTCCTTGAGGAACATCCAGTCCACTCTGTCGAATGCCTTCTCCGCATCACACGAGAGAAGGCATACCTGTGCTCTCTCTGCCTTGGCATGTGCTATTAAGTCAAAGAGCTTGTTGGTGATGTCCCGCGCCTCCCGCCCAGGCACGAATCCGGCCTGACCTAAATTTATCAAACCCGGGAGAAGTGGCTTGAGCCTGGAGGACAGGATCTTAGCATACAGTTTGATATCAACGTTGATCAAAGAAATGGGCCTGTAACTACCACATAATGATGGATCCTTCCCTGGTTTAGGGAGAACCGAGATTATTGCCTCTAAAGACTGTCTAGGGAACCCACACTCCGGCCCAATAGAGTTAAAAACCTTAGTCAGAAAGGGAATTAGTTGGGGCCCAAATTGTTTATAGAATTTAGGGGTGTATCCATCAGCCCCTGGGCTCTTGCCTTGCAGTGTCTCCTTGATCGCCTTGGCTACCTCCTGCTCCGAGAAGGGTTCTTCTACAGCCTCCGCTTCTTCTTTAGGTATTTGAGGGAGGGGTGTGTTGTGCACATATCCCACAACAGCTTCTGGCAGCTCCATTCTAGCCAACATGCCACTTTCTTGTCTCAAGTTATACAGAGATTGGTAATATTCCCTAAACTGTTCCACAATTTGGGAAGGTATTATCACAGGCTGTGACCCTTTAATGGTAGGAATATATGTGGCAAAAAGCAAGCACCCTCTGCCTGGTTATATAGGCCCTGTAGCTTATCTCTTGCTTTCATTAGGTCAAAGAGTACAGCGCTGGATGGGTTCTTTTTATGGTCTTGTTCCAGAGCATGGATGAGTCTGGGATTAAAGAGGCCCGTTCCCTCTTTAATCTAGCTCCATGTTTGATGAGTTCGCCTCTGACCACACATTTTAGAGCTTCCCATTGGTACGGAAGGGGCGTGTGATCCTGTTCGTGATTCCTAAGGAAGTCCGTTATAACCTCTCTTACCCCTGACAGGCACGCTGCGTCCCCGAGCAAATTGCTATTAAGCCTCCAGCTCCAATTTTTGGAGTAGAGTCCGGGCAAAGCTACCGATAAAAAGATTGGGGCATGGTCTGACCACAAAATCTGGCCTATCCATGTGCGTGGAGCCCACTCTAAGGTATGGTGTCCAAGAAAGATGTAATCGATTCTGCTGTATGAGTTCCTAGCGGCCGAGAAGAACGAGAAATCTTTGTCTTGCCCATGCAGGGCCCGCCAAGAGTCCACCAGCTGCATTTCAGAAAGAAGCTTTTGCAATCTATTTCTTTTGCTCAGGGACACAGCCGACCCGCCCGAGGAAGTATCCAGCTCCGGCTGCCTGGGAATATTGAAATCACCCCCTACAAGAGTGTGCCTTCCGAGAATTCTGCTAATGTCCTCAGGACCTTCATACAAAAACTAACCTGACCAGTGTTAGGGGCATAGATATTAGTTATGATATATACCCCTGTTAACAGCTCTACTTTAAGAAATATAAATCGCCCATTCGGATCCACTTTAAGTTCCAGCAGTTTATGGGGGAGGGATTTGTGAATGGCGATTGAAACCCCAGTTGCCTTGATGTTACGGTTAGGGGCATGATGCCAAGAGGGGTAGTACCGTTTTTTAATGATGGGTATATGTCCTGCCTTGAAGTGCGTTTCTTGGAGGAGCAGAATGGCTACCTTCTGTTTATGCATGTTATACAATACCTGCGATCGTTTCTCTGGAATGTTCAGCCCCTTGACATTAAATGAGCCTATGATTATCGCTGCCATTGCCCACGTGCTCCCGCTCCCAGTGCTCAACAGTAGGGATGAGGGTGGCTGGTTAATTGGAGGGAAGGTGAGACAGAAAGGGGGAGGGGGGGGGTTGGGAAGGAAAGTGTTAAATCTACCAGCAAAGTAAAGATTTGCTAGGAAAAAACACCAAAGTGCTTGTGCTAGTGTTCACTAGTTTCCTCCAATATGGAGTAAGCGAACCGGCCTACTGGGGGAAGGTGGAAGACTACGGTAGTAGGCCAGGAGATGCACTCTCCTTATGTATAAATTTAATGCAACCGCATTTCTGTGCTATGACTACCCACAAACTAAGCCAATGCCACAACCAGAAATTACAACAAAAACAGAAGCAACGACTCCACTTGTTGCTGATGGACCCCCCACCGCCCCTCCCCACCATCGGCGGAGAGGAACAGCGGCGAGCCCTCTATGCCCCACCAATCTCAGTATCACTGCCCATCCGGCGACCCCGCGTCGCCACCTCTTGAAGCCCCCCCAGAGTGCCTGCCACAGAGGGCCAGGGGATACCACACTGCCGACTGACCAACCAGACCAAGATCGCGCCAGCCCGGCCCACGGTGCAGGCCCCCCAGCAATCCCCCGCCGCCCAGGCCCAGGCCAAAGGGGCGCGACCCAAAAACAGAGCCCGGCAGTACACCATTCACCCGTGCCCAGGGTCATCAGATTCCTTTCCCACCAGCCAAAGGTCCCCCCTCAATTTCCGGCAATCCCCCTACCTCCGGGGCAGCCGATCCAGGGCCAAAGGCGGCCGACGGCCGAGACGAGTTGACCCAACGAGTCACGCCGGCCCACCCCGAGCGCCGATCCCACCAGCATCCTGGGCCACTCAAACACCCCGGCCACCAGTCAAGCCTCCAGATCTCTTCCTTCCTCCAGACTCCACAATGAGGCAGCCAGGCATCCATATAACCCAAAGGAGGGGCCCACGAGATCTTAACACCGTCCATTCCAGCTGCAAGGTAGGAGGGCGTCCACAACACAAAGCCTCCGAGATCGGCCAACGGCCAGGCAATCCCCAGTCGGAGGCAACTAGACGCCAGGATGACAAGTGAAGCAACAAAAGGGGGTGGGGCAAACTCTTCAACTCGGGACTGGTCATGTGGAAAACAACAAGAACGAAGCAACAACATTGACAAAGGCTCTTCAATTAAGCAATATCCGTGAGTGATGCTAAAGGGGAAGCCGGGGAACCGGCTCCCCAGGTCGCCTCCCAGCGGGGTTAAATAGCTTGACGCCGGGCTCCTCCCCCGTTCCTAATTCTCTGTGGCAGCGGCTCTCCTGGGGGCGGCCGCGGCCCCCGTGGCTCCATTTGTAGGCCCGGTTCCTTCTTATCCCCCAGTGAGGGAGAAAGCCAATCCTCCAGCTGCACACTTGGAATTTCCAGAAAGCGAAAAAGTTCTGGAAGCTGCGCGTGGGATCGTAGCATAAATGTTCTGCCCCTCCTCGTGATCACCAGATGGAAAGGGTGCGATGCACCTGTACGTGGCCCTAATAGATTTGATAGCTTCCAATAGCTGCTTCAGCACACGGCGCATCTGAAGGGTGCGCCTAGCCAGGTCGGGGAGAAGGATGAGCTGTGACCCTTTGTATAGAATAGGCCGTTTCTCCCATGCTTTCCTCATTATGTCCTCCTTGACTCTGAAAAAATGCACCCGGCACACTACATCTCTTGGCCTTGTAGGGTCAGCGGAGCGTGGACCTAGGGCCCTGTGGACCCTATCAATCTCGATGTGTTCCTCTAGGGGTTTGTCCAGAACACCGTTAAATATCTTAATGACCACATTATTGAGGTCGCTGGTCTCTGGCAACCCACGGATCCAGACGTTATTCCTGCGACTCCTGTTCTCTAAGTCGTCTAAATGCATTAAGATCTTGGCGGTTTGTTGATTAGTGTCCGTTATAGCCAGCTGAGCTGCCACTTGCGCTCTTCCCAATGCTCCCAGGAGCTGATCCGTGGATGTTTGCTGGGAGCTCACCCTATTGGACACCTCCAGAGACCGCTCCAGTGACCTCCTCAAGCTCCCTCCTCAGTAGGGATTCCATCCTATTGCTGTAATTTTCAAAATCTTTCAGGGATGGGAGGAACTTCAGTAGTATGTCGAGATTATATTGTTCTCTAAAATGAGATCCAATGTTTGCTTCTTCAGGGGAGTCCACCGCTGCTCGGGATCGGGTGGGCGATCTCAGCGAAGCCTGGCTGCTTGGACCTTCGGAGAAAGCTGGGTTCATCGCACCCATCGGTCGAGCTTCGCCGTCAGCGAAATCGGAGTATTGCCCTCTGGGGCTATTCAGGGCTGGGATCCCCCGTGGGCATCCCCCAAGCGGCAGCACTGGCGGGCCTGGAGACAAGCCCCCTCTCTCCCAAAGCCCACTTACTGGCAGCGCTGGAGCAGTTCCCAAAAGGTGTCTCTTTCTGGTGTCCCTGTTTCCTGTCTTCTAGGCTGATGTCAGGTGGAGCAAGCACCTCCGCTGCTGTTGATATGGTTGTCACCTGGGGCCCCAGATTGGGTGCCCCTGCGCTCCATTTAGACTCCCCCCAACGGTCGCCCGGCTCAGAGAAGCGCCTTATTCTTAGCCCCCCCTGGGCAAGACATGCTGCGATGCACTGTTCCCAGGTCACTGGGTGATCGAGCCTCCCTCGGTGTCCGGGGTCCCCCCCAGCTCTGCATCTTGCCTCCCCTGTATATTGTTCCCCAGGGGCGCCAGTTCCACCAGCAGCACGTTTTCCATAAGTCCCGCGGAGTCTCCCCGTCGCTGCTTTCCCAGTCCGACTCTCGCCCCTCGTGCACAGCAACTGACATGCGGGAGGCCGCACTGTGTGATCCCCGCCGCCTCCTCCCTCCTCATTGCGGGCCGAGCGCCGGCACGATCAGCTGGGGGCCCGCACCTCCTCTCCCCACCAGCCTGCACAGGTACCTCAGGCGCATTGTCTCCGCCGCATGAGGCTGCAGCATATGTGCGTCGCGCGGTCTGCTCTCCCCGCCGGCTTCAGCTGGTGCCGCTTCTGGCCTCCCAGCCCCTGTCATCGGGCCGTCGGGTCCCCGTGGGCTCCAGATCGGGGAAGCTGTCCGAACCGGGGTCTCTCCGCCCGCTACTTGGAGGGCTCTGGTCGCCCTTCTCTCGCCGCTCCTCCACCGCCGCCGGCATCTTGCCGTCAGCCACACCGTCTTCTCCTCTCTGAGTGGCAGAAAAAAAGCGTTTTATTTTTCCACCTCCACTCGATTGCCCGCCTCTGGACACCGCCCGGGTCTTCCTCCCCTTGTACATTCCAGCAGGTGAGAGGTTTTCTGCGGTATAATCGTTATTTTTTCGCTATAGAGGTGCAGAGCTCCTTTGTCTGCATCCTCACGCTACCGTAGCCAAGCCACGCCCCCCTACCTTTGTTATTTTTACTGTACTTCTGTACACATTACAGAACACCCGCTGATGTCACTATGACGTCAGGCGGGAATTTTTAATTGGAGCACTATTTATGTATGGGGTTTGCATTAGCACATGTTGTCAGTCTACCTTGATAAAGGGGGCGTCCTGACCCCCGAAACGTTGGTACAATAGACTGCTGCTTGCCATTACATGAACTCTGTATCTTTTTATACTTCTATGACTGAACACAGTATTTTGCATCATTACTTGGAGTGCCGGTCTTCTTGGTTCATTTGAACTACCAGTACCACCAATATCACTACTACCACCACCAATACCATCACCACCACCATTATCAATAAACTATGAAACCCCAAAAAATTCCTTCCCTCCCTCTTACCTCAAGGTAATCAGCAAGATCGAGGATAAGAGGTCTATATATTTTGTCCACCTTCAACTTGTTGTGCTCAGAGTTACAGTGACTATATATTACCAGTTTCCAGATCACAGACCACTGGTGGCCACAGATCACTGCTATGTTTGTATCTATCTCATCCAAGCATTTGTTTTTGTTCCCCCAGGATGACGGTGGAAGAGAAGGCTGGCAAGGAGGGGCTCATTGAGTTCTATGAGTCCTACAGGGAACTCTTTGAGTTCTTCTGCAGCAACACAACCATTCATGGCGCCATCCGACTGGTGTGCTCAAGAAACAACCGCATGAAAACCGCCTTTTGGCTGGTTTTGTTCCTAGTCACCTTCGGTCTTATGTACTGGCAGTTCGGCCTCCTCTTTGGTCAATACTTCAGTTACCCAGTGAGCATTGGCCTCAATGTCAACTCAGACAGACTCATCTTTCCGGCTGTGACCATTTGCACGCTAAACCCTTATAGGTAAGTAAAACTAACTATATTGTTTGTCACTGCGAGAGCCGATAGACATCTTTGTACTTGTACATGATTTATGATGTTCTTAATATGCACTATATTGTCTTTATTTAGTAAAATTATCGAGTAGTGGTAGGGAACCCACTATTAAATCAAACTATCCAGTAGTGCATATGAGGCCATTTAAAACTCTACTAGTGTGTAGAGTGTGTAAAGAGGACCAAAACCGACACCCCATCGACCTTGAAATCTAAAATACTCCAGAGCTGCTGGATTCCCTACCCTCGAGGCATCCAGAATCAGGATGCCCTGCTGCGTGACACCCCCCAGGTCACCCGGAATCTCTCCTTCCTTTCTGGTCCAATGGTGCATGCGCGAGCTTGACCGCATCCCCGCTATTCTTTCAGCAGGGCACGTGCCTGAGCCAGGCATTTGTGAATGGTCGTCGCGGGCAAGCTCCCTGTTAATAGCAGGGAATGTGGCCGGCAGTGCACTCAGGTCTGCTCGTACTAGACGAGCTCTGGAGGAAGGGGCTCGAGCGGATCCAGAAGCGCTGATTTGACGAGCGGCCACGCATGCGCTGTAAGACCAGGAAGAGGTGAGTTTGTTCGGGCGACCTGGAGGGTTCCACCCAGGGGAAGGACCAAAATCCAAAATAGTCAAAATCCTGGGTTTTTGTCCACTTTAAAGTGACAGTGTACAAGGGGCCACAGGGTCCTGGGTGGACATTTTGATCTGTCACCCAATCCTGTGCAGTAGTGTGACTGTACTGGTCATTCACTCCAGTCCAACTGTCACTCAAGTCGACAGCTGCCATTCAGAGTCCCGCCCACGCTGGAATCAAGGGAGGATTGTGGTAATCAGGCAGGTTGTTACTTTAATGCTCATATTGCGCTTAGCATGGGGGCAGGGTTAATTCATCCAACATTTTAGTAACCATAAGGCGGACCTAGAAATGCCCAACACTCTATTAGTATGTTGAAGGTCCTTAAAAAGTCTATCTAGTATCGTGTACATGTTTTATGATCTTCCTAACATACACTTTATTCTCTTTATTAGGTCAAAGTATCTAGTAGTGGCAAGGAACATATTTTCAGTTCAAAATATCTAGTAGTTCATAAACACTCAGCTATATACTAGTACCCCCTAAAATGGTCCAACAATCTAGTAGTGGTAAAGGGACCATTGCGAAGTCCAATTATCTAGTAGTATATAGGAGGCACTTCAAAAAGTGCACCTGCACAGTAATGTGTAGGATGCCCTTCCAGCCTTCCAGCTATCTACAAGCCTGTAGGAACCCTTTAATAATTCCTCCATATACCAAGGAATGTCCCACAGACCACATTAGACTATCCAGCAGGGCTGACTCAGACTCCTCAATTTTATCAGGCCCCGACTCCTTTGTAAATGGCCAGTGATATATAGTAAGACATTTTCTGTAGTAAAATGGTAACATCAAGCTTTTTCTCACCGTTAACATTAAAAGCAATAGGGCAACCTATAGAGAACATAAAGCATATATATTGGAATACAAATTCAGAACAAATAACCTAAAGCAGGGATGCTCAACCTTTTCAAGAGCACGGTCTGTGAATAGGTTCAGAACTGAAAATTTTTTCATCATAAAAAGCGTAACAATGATTTTCTTCAACAATCGGATGCACACTGCCTCCAGAAACGCCAATGATTTTCTTTACTCATAGGTTCTTCCACCACTTCAGCCCATTACCACATTTATATACAACGATCCCCACATGCCACTAATACACATGCTGATTGCCTTACCTCTCTAGATATATTGGTCCCATATTAACTATATAGCCCATCTCCCTATCAATCCCAAATTGTAAATGTATTCCCAATACTCACCCCATCTAAATGCCTACCTAAGATAAACATGCAATAAAATATAGAAAAAAACTGTTCTTGTTATGGTGCCAGAGATTTCACCCAGGGGTGGTGTTTCACTATCAATAGGGTCGATTCATAGTCGGTGTGCCAAAAAAACGAGCGCCAATGAATAGGTGCATGATTCATGGCTGCATGCGCATGCCAGGTGCATGTGTGAATTGCACCAAATGACAAGCTCATGAGAGAAGTGCAAATTGGCTTTTCTTGCGCCAATTTGGATCTTCCACAAGGAAAATCTGTTGTATTGAAGCACAAATGGCCCTGCCCCATGTGCATTTGGCCAGCTAAACACTTAACTGCACCTGATGGCCTCCCATGTTTCTCCCCTTTCCTTTATTGTTTCTCCATAGCAATTTAATCTCTTCAGCTTCGGTGTGTTCTGCGAATCTCTAGTTGCCATTTTGGAGTACATTCTGTGGCGAACCTGTAGTCTTCATTTTTTGGGGGGTGTTTTTTTGGGGGGATATTCTGATTCCAGTTAACCCTTAACATTTTTTTTGCCCAATGTTCTGTCCCAGGTGTTCTCTTTATCCCTCCCTCCCCTATTTTGTTTGCAGATTAATGCTTAAGAATGTAACTGTCACGCTCTGGGTACTGCAACAATCCACTTAGGTAACTCCAGCCCTCTCGATAAGACCTCAACCCCCAATCTCCGCAGCCAGCTTCACCTATAGGAGCCCCCGCTTGCCGGGACGCTGAACACGCCTGCCCGGGATCGGTTGCCCCCAGGACTTCAATGGCTCAAAGATTGGAGTCTTACTGTTCAGAGGTCTGGAGAACCCTTGGCTGGAAGTGGTATTGAGTAGCCCAATAGCTGGGCGATTGACGGAAGTCCAAGAACAGACTGGAGGTTGGCAACGGGAGGTCCGAGATGGCAGCAGTACAAAGGAGTAGGCAGTTCGTGGTCTAGGTTCGGGGCGATGGTCGGCAACAGGAACACAGATCGGGGATGGTCAAACACAGGCGAAGGTCGGCAACAGGAACACAGATCGGGGATGGTCAAACACAGGCGATGGTCGGCAACGGGAGTTCAGATCTAGGATGGTCAAGACAGGCGGTGGTTGGCAACGGAAGTTCAAAAAACAATCACAAGAGACTAGCAGCTGACTAGGTTCAAGGCGCTATCACAGGCACTGAACAACTGACAGAGTGAACCCTTTATAGGGACAGATATGATGGGAGGTGAGTGTGTGATTGGTGCAACTATGAACTGGTATCTGATTGGGAGAACAGGGAGTGCACAAGAGGAGGGGGGCGTAAGCCCCACTGAACCCAGGGCTCATTGGCCCTTCAGCAACCCAGCACTGCCCCAACCCCACCTGCCCCTTTAATTAATTCTTCCTCCGGCGGCCGCGCTGGGAGCAGCGCCGCCGGAGGGCATAAACAGAACGTGCGCGAGCACGTGTGAGGAAGCCGGGACCGCCGGCCTGAGGACGGGGAGGCGCACGCACGGCTGCAGAAGCCGCCGCTCGCCGTGGCTGTCGGGCGGGAAGCCGCGCAGCGGGCGGCCGCGCTATGGGGACGCCGCTGGACCGAGGAACGGGTGAGTGGACCCTGACAGTAACTATAATTGTTTTTGTTTTTGCTAAACCTTGGGGCCCAATATCCACATTTTTGTTGTTTTGAACTTTTTGACTTTTTTTTCAAACGAAAACCAAACCATAAAAAGAACTTGCGGCTGACACTTTCATTGTTCAAAAACATGCAGGACGCTGCCAGCATGTGTTTTCGGAATGAAATAAGCCTGTTACTCATTGGAGCACATGCTTTTCTCCCTTTTAAACATAAATCAGGCGCCAGAGACAGTTTGGTGTACAAAAATTGCACTAGCGGAAAATTTGCAAATTGGCGCATTGGTGAACACTAGTGCACAAATTGGAGCAAAAACAAATGCGCATCCCATTCTGATGTCCCAGAAGCCCAATGCACGACTTGGTGCTACAAAAAAAGTGTGAAAACAAATTCAAACAATCAATCGATCCTAATGTCACCATGTTTCCCCAAGCCACCACTGTCACTTCACCTCCTATATCACTTTCCTTGCAAGCTCTCGTCCTTACTGATTACAGTTCTATTTAAACCTCCCGCTTTCCCTCGCGGCCAGGGCCACATCAGATGACTTTATCATATGTGACTTAAAGGGACATTCCAAGCAAAGGGTTAAATGAGTTTTCTACTTGCCCTGTGCTGACTGTCAGGGGCTGTATCTTTTATTCACCAGCACTTCGCATTCCCTGATAAACTCTGCTGAACCTGCTTCTTTCTGCTGATTCCTCTTTCTTTTTCTATCAAAGCTCCATACAATGAGGAACGGAAAACAACCACGCACCCATGCAGCAGCCCCACATCCTCCAATAAGAGAGATACTTCATTGCAGTTTGCAACTATTTTCCCTCCCCCATCATACAGTGTTCCATGTATAATTTTGCCTTTCTAAGTATCTTTAACTGAAGGGGTATGCCAAAGCGGACCTAAAGTAAATTTTTATTGGTGGTCTGCTTTTTGTTGTGGTCTTTAAAGTGGACCAACACCCAGGGGGGATCGGCCCGGAAATCTATAAGATTCCCGGACCGATCAGATCCCTCCCCGCGGGGCATCCGAAATCGGGATGTCCCGCGGGGAGGAACCCCCCAGGAGGCCCACAATCCTCACCTTACCGGCGATCCAATGGCGCATGCGCGAGACGCGGCCGCGTCTCTCGCTTCCCTCTAGCAGGGCGCGCTCCCGCGCCGGCCGTTTTGTGAATGGCCGGCGCAGGCGCGCACCCTGTTAGAGGGAAGCGAGAGACGCAGCCAATGACAGCGCTCTGGTATGCGCGTCCAAGCGGCTTTGGACGCGCATACCAGAGCTGCTCTGAGCGCTGTCATTGGCCGGACGAGGTCACGTGGGAGCGGGGAGAGGTGAGTTTTTGCGGCGATCGGGGGGGTTTCAGACAGCGGGGCACCCCCGATCGGGGTGCCCCACCTAAGTGGACCAACACCCAGGATAGTCAAAATCCTGGGTGTTGGTCCACTTTAAGGCAGGGTGTATTGTGCAACCTTCTGCAAAGTAATGTTGCAAAGCACAATGATCATAGCTACTGTAGACTTCCTGTCCTCCCATTCTCTTCTGACTATTTTCACCCACAGAACTAACACCTACTAGATGGTGTGGCTTTTTTGCACCAATCTTGGAACAATTCCACAAACACACAAAACTGCAGAGCACCATGAATGGGACCTTTTTAGTGCTATGATGTGTCACAATGGAGAGGGGCTGTATGTATGAGCTCCAAGTCCTCTACAGTGCAAGTCTTCTATCCTGCAGCTAGTTGCAACCATGACTCTGCAGATACACCAGGATGCCATTTGTTGTCAGTCCATAATTATATTTGAAAATTATTTATCAAATATTTACTTTAAATATGAAATAAATATTTTGCCCGAAGGGCATGTAATGACACAGTAACCCTATTTTGGGCAAATACTAACCAGGGACCTATAACTGTATGTTGTCTATTGTTGTTGTATGTTGTACTACATTTGTACAGTTGTTTTGATAACAACAAATAAAACACACTGTATAACTGATAATTGAATGCTTCAATTTACCAAAGGGGAGCAACAGGCACAGGTGCCTTTTCCAAGTACCCGGTTGTGGGCCACCAAACACACCCGGGATACAGGGAAAAGCACCCAAAAAAACCCTCTTCACATATTTGATAATATGTTATTATTTGTTTGCATATTTTCCTTTTGCATGATATACAAAATGAACCTGGATAAACTGGCAAAATATGTCAAATTATCGGGGGTTCTTGGTCTTTGCCCACCTGGGCACCGCGATCAGGGATCCCCGCTGTGTGAAACCCCCTAGGTCACCTGATCTTACTTTCTGTTCACCAGTCCTACGGGGCATGTGCAGCCCTCTCGTCCAATCAGTGCACTCGGATCTGCTCGAGCCCCTTTGTCCAGGAGCTCATCTAATGTGAGCACGCTGGCAGCCGCATCCCCCGCTACCCTTTAACAGGGAGTGTGCCCGCACCGCCCATTCACAAATGCCTGGCGCGGGCACACGCCCTGCTAAAGGGATAGCAGGGATGCACCCACACATGTGCCATTGGACTGGGAACGAAGGTGAGTTTTCGGGCGACCTGGGGGGTTTCACACACCCCCGATCGAGGTGCCCCGGCGAGTGAGTATGCCTGCTCATAGATTCCAGGGTGGGTTTTGGTCCACTTTAAATTGATCAATGCAACAAAATGTTGAACTAAGTGGTGGTTCTAGGGTTTGCTTTGCTGCTTTGTACCAATAAGACAATTCTGTGAGTACTCACCTGTATAATTGCTTTTGCCATGCATGGCACGGCCTGCTTCATGCATTCATTACATCTGGGTAATCCACCACAAGGTGGCGCAGTGTACTGCAGAAGAGTTGTGGCTCCTCCCAGTACCATATAAAAACGGAATCACCATAGACTTATCCAGTGTTGACAAGCAGTTATTCAAGAAACAGGGAGCTAATAAAGGCAAAGAAGTTAACACAAAACCCCAACTAACTTGGAACCATCACCATAAAGAGGCAACCTAGAATAACGATAACATGGGTGGGGTGAAGCAGGCCGTGCCCTGCATGCCAAAAGCAATTCTACAGGTGAGTACTCACAGAACTGTCTTTTTCCCATTGCATGGCACGGCCTGCTTCACACATTCATTACATCTGGGACATCCAAAAGCAGTGTCCATAAAGTAGGGTGGGATCCCCAAAGAGTAATGGCAGGCCACTACCACTGGTCAAACCACTGCCGCCTGAAGTACCTTGTGGCCAAAAGCAGCATCATCTGAGGCCTTAACATCAACCTTGTAAAACTTGGAAAAAGTAAGACCAAGTAGCGGCCTTACAGCCGCCGCCAGCTCAGGAACTCGCCTGACAGAAGTAATGGCCACCAAAAAGGCCACCTTAAGAGTCACAATGGGCAAAGCAGCCCAATGGATAGGCTGAAAGGGAGGACCCTGCAGAGCAGACAACACCAGATGCAGGTCCCAAACCAGTAGCAAAGGCTTACATGGCGGACGCACATGAGTAACTCCCTGGAAAAAAGTCTTAACCAACTGGTGATTGGCAAAGGATCTTTGGAAAAAAATTGCCAGAGCTGACACCTGTCCCTTGAGGGTACTAAGCTGAAGGCCTGAATCCAAACCATGTTGTAAAAATTCCAGAATCCTAGGGATAGAAAACACCCGACGAGGAAGAGACTTGGACTCACACCAGGCAATGTATGCATGCCATATCTTGTAGTAGATAAAGGACGAGGACTTCTTCCTAGCCCTAATCATGGTATCAACAACAGAAGCCGGCAAGCCCTTATCCATCAAGATGGAGGTTTCAGCAGCCAAGCCGTTAAAAGCCAGCGTTTGTAAATTGGGATGGCATAGTTGTCCCTGAGTGAGCAGATCTGGATCCTTGGGCAGAGCATACTGATCTACTGCCAACTGCACGACGTCTGCAAACCACACCCTCCTTGGCCAACAGGGGGCCACCAGAATGGCTGGTACCCCTTCCTGGGCTATCTTGCGCAGCACCCTGCCCAGCAGAGGGAATGGAGGGAACACATAGAGGAGCCGAAACTCCATCCAAGGCATTGCTAGCGCATCCGTGACGAAGGCCAGAGGGTCTTGTGATAGGGAGACAAACCTGGGAAGCTTGTGATTTGGGCGGGACACAAACAGGTCCACATCCGGCTGACCCCAGCGGTGACACAAGGAGTGAAAGATCTTGTTGCTGAGGGACCATTCCCCCAGCCGAGACGTCCCCCTGCTCAGGGAGTCTGCCTCCTGGTTCTCCACCCCCCGAATGTAAACCGCCGAGATGCAGGGGACATTCTCTTCCGCCCAAGACAGTATCAAGGACACTCCCTTGAGGGCTCGCTTGCTCCGAGTTCCTCCCTGATGATTGATGTAGGCAACCGCCGTCAAGTTGTCCGAGCGGATCTGAACAGCCCGACCCCGAAGGTGTGTGGTCAGCTGAGACAGAACCAACCTGATCGCCCTCAGTTCCAGGACATTGATGGGAGCATGAGCCTCCTGGGGGCCCCACCGACCCTGGAACTTCAGAGACTTCCAAAAGCCCCCCAACCGGTCAGACTGGCATCCGTGGTGACAGCCTCCCAGCACGGGGGCAGAAAGGTCCTGCCCACTAGAAGGTTCCCTGAGTCCAGCCACCACGAGAGGGACTGTCTGGCCAGGGGGTACAGAGCAAACTCCTGATCCAGGGACACAGGGTCCCGATCCCAAACTGACAAGAGGTGCAACTGAAGAGGTCTCATGTGAAACTGAGTAAAGGGGACCGCCTCGAAGCAGGACACCATCAGGCCCACTAACTGCATCCCTTGCCGGATGGAAGGATGGGGACACAAGAGCAGAGTCTGTGCCTGCTTCTGGAGGCCTTCCACCTTCTGCTGAGGCAGGAATACCTTGACCTGAGAGGTATCCAGAGTCATGCCCAGAAAGGACCTCACCAAAGACGGAGACAGTGAGGACTTGGGATAGTTGATCACCCAGCTGAAGGACTCAAGATTGGAGGTCACCACCAGAGTATCCTTCTCGGCCTGATGAAGAGACTGAGCCGCAATCAAAATGTCGTCCAGGTAAGGGAGGATGCGAATGCCCTGATTCCGCAGCAGAGCCATCACGCTCGCCAGCACCTTGGTGAACACCCGAGGGGCCAAGGTGATACCAAACGGTAAGGCCACAAACTGGTAATGCTGATCCTCTAGAGCGAACCTGAGAAATCTCTGATGACCTGGAAAGATTGGCACGTGACAGTAAGGATAAAGGCAACAAAATCAGAGCAAAGCAAGAGGGCCCTATAATCCTCCCTACCAGCTGAAGCGCCATCAAGGAGACGATTGAGCTGTTTCTTAAGGGCAATAGCTGTTATGGCAGCGGCACAGGCCGGACGCAGCCCAGCCCCCACAAATTGTAAAAGCATGGCAGACCAGCTGATCCATACGCTGGTCCTCGCTGTCCCCCAGTGTAGTAGTTTTTGGGGGGACCCAACCATCGCTTAACCAAGTCAGCAGGAAAGGGATACTTCTCATCCAACCCCTTGGGCACCGCGGGCAATCTACTAGGATGTTCCCACACCTTGAGCACCATATTAGTGAAATGGCTCTGCTCAGGGAACTCCAGACGCTGCTTATCAGGACGAAAAAGCTCACCCTGCTTCCTCTTAGCCACCTCAGGGAACCAGGAATCCTCAGACTCAGACCCAGGGTCACTGTTGCAGCCCACCTGCTGGTCCCCAGAGGAGTCAGAGCCTGGGAAAACTCCCCCCTCCTCTAGGGAGTAACGGTCACCAAAAACATACATTTCCTCATACTCCTCAGTAAACAGGGAAGGCGCGGGAGCCAGGTGCCGCTTCTTGCTAGAGGCCTTACGTGGAACAGGCCTGGCAAGCTGCCTCTCAATGCTGGCCACACGAAGTGCCAGATCAGATTGTGACCCCCTGCTAGTATCCCCCCTCACTGGGGGCTAAATGCAGGCGCGGCGGGGTAGGCGATGCCGAAGGGGGCACATAACTGGGGAGAGAAGCGGCAGCCCAGCCTGGAGCGCAATGATACCTTGGGCGCACGGCACGCACACCGTGACATTGTTACTCACAGGGGATACCCCACACATAGAACACAGCCGGGATTGCCTCAAAGGACCCCCGAGCACGCTATCCCCAGAAGCCTCCATATGGTGATTAATACAGGCGCAATATGCCAGCACAGGGTAATGGCTAATAAAAAGCCACCCGGGATGCCCTCCCAAGGGATGCCCCCAGAATTTAGGAAAGGGGGGGATGAGGGAGGGTAAGGAGCAGGACCACAACCACAGGTGTCCCGCCTGAAAGACATAAGTATCCCGCGGCCCATGCCCCAAGGAAACAAAAACCCCCAAGCAGGACAAGGATCACCAGCCGCCAGACCATCGGAGGAAGCAACACAGCAGACATCACAGCCGCAGCCCAGGGATGAAAAGGGCCCCAGACACGCAGCAGAATCTAGATGGCGCCGGCAGAGGAACCTTGAGGGGCGGGCCGCGAGAGGACAACGCGATACAGCGCTCACGTGACCGCGCCGTCATCAACACAGCAAAAAACGCCTCACAGATATAGTGCCGCCCACCGCGGAGCGTAGTACAAAGCGACGATGGCGGCACAAAAGTCTAAAAACAGTTAAAAAACACACGCCGCTACCACCTGCCCCCCCCCCCAGACACCCGTCGGGGAGGGGGGGAGGAGAGCGAGTGGGCAGCGGCGAAGCCTAGGCCAGGGATGGGGGGGGCCCCAAACACCAGAAACAAAACACATAGTCCCCAAAACACTCACCCCCTCAGAAGCTAGGACAGGAACTCCGCATCCCTAGTAGGCTCACCATAAGGCCTATGGCCGGCTACCCTTTGTGCTACAGGGTCTGCGGCTTGGAGCAGCGCTCCTTGAGCACTTGACCCTAGTGCTCCTCTACCTTCACCCAATCCATCAGCCGAGGCTGGGAGGCACAGAAGGTCCGGAAACGGGTGGAAATAGACAAGCAGGGCCGCAGGCTTGGTTGCCCTGCTCACCTGCGCAATAGAGAGAGAGCCATTTTCTATCTTCGCAGAATCACTGCAGAGAAAAAACTGGATAAGTCTATGGTGATTCCGTTTTTATATGGTACCGGGAGGAGCCACAACTCTTCTGCAGTACACTGCCCAGATGTAATGAATGTGTGAAGCAGGCCGTGCCATGCAATGGGAGAATATTTCTAAGTGAAGTAAAGTCAAACAACTAAACTTTTTGTCCATGTTTCCATGATTTAGAAAGTAAAAATTTGCCAATTGGACATTAACCACGAGTAAAGTAATGTATTTATGACCTATTTTGTGTTTTTCACATCCCAGGTATCATTCAATTCTGAGTGATCTGGAGAAGCTGGACAGCGAGACGCAGGATATCCTTTATACCCTCTATAAGTACAATGTCAGTGGAGTCCGAGGAAGAGTCCCGACAAACAGGAGAAGACGTGACGCAATGGAACCATTTCCATTCCCTCTTGAGAAGATTCCCATAGCAGACATCAATCACAGGGTGCTCCGGAGTGTAGATACCAATGACAATGGAGAGACAATGCAAGTTAAACGGCGGGACTGGAACATAGGATTCAAACTGGTGAGTGGCCTCAACTAACTTCATAAGTCTGTCTGAGTGCAAGATACTTAGCTGATTAGGGATTTTCATACATGCACAATACCATTAGGAATTATATGGCCTCTCACTTACCAAACCTTATCTCTGATGCATATCTCTGGTCCACTTAAAGATAGACCGTTAGCGGATCTATATAAGGCAAAAAGCCAACCTGGTAGCATCTATTTAACCGAGAGGACGGACAATAAGTTTGGGATCAGGATAAAATATCAGCCCAAGAAGTTAAGGCAAGTTACAAGTGAGTAGTACAGAAATAGTTCAAACTAATGATGAGTTGTTATGCAGAGCAACCACATGGGGCAATCTCCTCTCAAGACTAAACATATTTAATTCTCTTAATCTTTCCTCATAACTAAGAAGTTTGGTGGCTCTCCTCTGCACCCTTTCCATAGTCAGAGCTTCCTTTCTATGAATGGGTGCCCAGAACTGGTCGGCATATTCCAGGTGAGGGCGCACCAGTAAGATGCATAGAGAAACTACAGTTAGGCATTAGTCAAAGCGCCATCTGTGGCACAGCAGGTAGGACATAGGTCAGGGGCATGGGGGTAATTTGTCCTCCAGGTCAGCGGAGTAGTCAGACAGTGAGCTGAGTCTGAAGACCGCAAATGAAAAATTCAGGGAAGGACCACAGAAAATTGTAAAAAGGCAGCAAAGTGATGCAAAAACACAAGAAATGGTGAGAGAGTGGCTACAAAGAAAGTAGAAACTGGAAGCGCTGGAGAACGGATGCAAGAAAGCACAGGCAAATGGACTGAATCACATTTCTACTAAGCTTACAAAAGGTGCTTCCTCAACCGACATAGGAGAGATTATTTGCTGTAAGAGCAGCGAGACTATGGAACTCTTTGCCAGAGGGGGTAGTAGACCTCCCTAATGAAGAATACATTTGGGAGTTCAAAAGTGGCCTGGGTGCCTTTCCTTGCTTAATAACATTACCAGCTATGGCTATTAGACCACTGGAATCTTTTATATACAGGCTGAACAGGATGGACTTAAACCGGACCAACACCCGTTTTTACCTAAATGGGTGTTGGTCCCGCTGTGTAGGGATTGTAAGAAGCGAGGGGGGCACGCACAATGCTGGAGCACCCCTCGCAGCAAAACACATAAATAACTTGTTTTACTCATCTGAATACCGAGCCAGCGGCGAGTCCCGCGATTGGCCGTCAGGCGGTCAAAGGACACAGAAAGGGATGACAAGGGGGTGCAAGGAAACACAGATGGAATTGATGAGGAAAGACAAAAAACACAGGGAGGGCAGGAAAGGGAATACAAGGAAATTGGGTCTAGAGGGGATTCAAAGTCTCGCACTAAAGGAATAGAGAGGGAATGCAAAGATTTCTTCCATGAGATGTCAGGAGAGGGGGGTTAAGGTCTCACGTGGATTCCAGGCCTCACTCCCTCTGCCCGGAATGCCTGGGAGGAAACATCCTCATTCATCAAAATAGTCCATTAATCTGGGGGAGCCGCTCTAGAATTTGAGAAGTCATTGCATATTGGAGTCTTAGCAGGCTAATGATTCCAGTTAGCATATAAGAACTACAGTTTCCTAAATGATCATTAACCTACAAGAACTAGCATGTCCTTTCATCCAAATCCAGTACCTTTGAGAGCTGGGGTGAAAGGGTGGGAAGTAAGAATGGGCATGTCTGGAATAAAGCCTAAGGGAAGCTGTAGCTCTGAAATGTGTCCTATCACAAAACTATACCCCCGGACTACCATATTGAGCTTAATGTCTGCAATCTATCTTAGTGAACTATTCCTTCTAAAGAGGTAGTGGCACTGGGGTGGTTAATTAATGACTTGCATCCGGGTGCCATGACATGCTGGATGGCTGGAATGCACTGTACTGGATAGACTAAATTATGGATCAGCCAGAAGATAATTATTACATATTTACTTCATTCCTTCTAAGTCTCAGGGCTTGATTTAATATTAAGTCACTAAAGGTAAAGTCTAGTTCAGGCATAGTGAGGCTTAGGTCAGTAAATACAACCTACAGTAACACACCTCACAATCAGCAATGTAGTTTGTGGTTTTAAAGATGTACATAACATTGCTTGAGCTGATAACACATCATGAGTTCTCTTGTTCATTTCACTTTTTTTTATACAAGTTACACATGTTACCACACTGCATTTGGTAAGCTGGCAAGCAGACACCCATTTTAAAGGCCAGTCCACTTTCAATGGCATTTTTGAAATTGTACAGTATCTCACAAAAGCGAGTACTATTTTTTGTAAATATTTTATTATATCTTTCCATGGGACAACATTGAAGATATGACACTTTGCTACAATGTAGTTAGTGTACAGCTTGTATAGCAGTGAAAATTTAGTGTGCCCTCAAAATAACTCAACACACAGCCATTAAAAGCCCTAAGTAAAATTGGCCACATTTTGTGTGGCCGCCATTATTTCCCGCACCTAACTCACAAGAACTTCACAATTTACCACTGGAATCCTTTTCCATACTTCCATGACCAAATGACAGAGTTAGTGGATGTTAGAGACCTTGTGCTCCTCCATGTTTGAGGATGCCCCACAGATGCTCAATAGCATGCTCTAGCACCTTTACCCTCAGTTTCTTTAGCAAGGAAGTGGTTGTCCTGGAAGTGTGTTTGGGGTCGTTATCATATTGGAATATTAGATCTAATTATTCATAATCTCTTTTTTGCACCCTGTGCCTTACTAAGCTGGTCAGAAGTCAGACATAGCCTGGTCTATGGAAGAAAGCCTGCCAGCAAGGGAGCAAGCATAGGGTAGTAAATATGGAATCCGTTCAGTGTGTCAGCACACAGAGGCAATAACAACTTAATATAATTATAATTACCAAATTTAATCCACCACAATTGATTTTGCTCCTGCATTTCAACGTCCTCCTGCAGCCCTGGTTCTGGTTGGTGGGTGGCATGGCCTGTGTGCCAATCACCTGCGACAGTGGGTAGGTAAGGTAAGTGGACTTTTCTTTTACAATGTATGTGGTGGCACAGCAGCTCTGTTAGTAGAGGAAGGGCAGCCAGACTGCATACTGACAGTTATGAGGTTCTTTGGGGGGATGGGTATTTTGCACGCTACCTGTTATGGGGTTCTGTATACTGCCTGTTATGGGATTCTTGGGGGGGTGATTCTGCATGCTGCCTGTTATGAGGCTCTTGGGGGGATTCTGCACACTGCCTGTTATGGGGCTCGGGGGGGTTCTGCACACTGCCTGTTACATGGTTCTTGGGGGGGAGGAATTCTGCATGCTTCGGGGTTTTTGGGGGAAATTATGAACACTGCCTATTCAGAATAATACTTCTTTTTCCTTATTTTCCTCCTTTTCTGAACCCTAGATGTGTCTTATAGTGCAAAATATATGTTTTTCTTTGTCTGCTGTGCCGATGCCCTGGTGCCCTCATAGCTTTATGGAACCAAGGCCTTAAACTGATTGGGAAAGATCTAATGTAAATAAAGTAATAGATATTTTAGAATCAAACATCTTTACTGATACAGCAGTAATGAGGTGGAACAGTGGATGAATTAAGCATTTGGTGGGCCAAGACCATACTAAAGAATGGTTAGGTTGTTGTCTGGTTGGTTGACATAATTGATTTCTTCTTGGCAGTGCAACGAAACGGGAGAAGATTGCTTCTACCAGACATACAGCTCCGGGGTGGACGCCATCCGCGAGTGGTATCGCTTCCACTACATAAACATACTCGCTCGGGTGCCCAAGACTGGCGACATCAATGAGGAGCAACTGGAGGATTTTGTCCTTGCCTGCCGTTTTAATGAGGAGTTCTGCATGCAGGATGGGTACGTGCAGGGCTAAGAGAAACAAAGCATCACAGGTCTTTCATGTGAAGCAGACTATTCCCCATTTTTTGGGGAGGACTCCTGAACTCAAACTGCTAAGCCAGTCTGTAGCATTGAACAGTGCACACAGAGTTCTAAAGTCTGCACAGAGCATTGCATGATGGACACATTGGCAAAATAATAAGTGATAACGTTTTACCCACTTTTATGAAACTCCCCTCCACCAACAGCCTTTCTGTCCTAGCCCAAATATAATGTACCGGGTTCCTCTCAACAGGTTGCTCCAGCGTCTTTACCTTCAGTTTCTTTAGCAAGTAGTCATCTTGGAAGTAAGGTCGTTATCTTGTTGTAATATTAAATCTAATACTATGCTTCATAATCTCTCGGTTAAGACCCAGATTTCACCCGAAAATTTGTGTGTCTGCCTTATAGAACGAATTTAGGGCTGGTTAAAGGAAACGTCAACCACAACTGGTTGTGCTCCTGTATTTGATCATCCTCCTGCAGCCCTGGTTTTGGCTGGTGGATGAGCACGGCATGTGTACATCTGGCTTTCACTGAAAACAATTCCCGCCAGCCATACAGGACAATCCCACAGGGACAGTGGGAGAGTGTGGCCTGTGTACTGCCAGCTTCCATTGAAAACAAAGGGCTCCAGCAGCAGACAGGCCATGCCCACAGGCCAGAACCAGGGCTGCAGGAGGATGATCATCTGCAGGAGGAGAATCAGCATGTGAATGCGCTGGTAAGGTGAGTGGACCTTGCTTTTACATAGTATCTGGTGGCACAGCAGCTATGTTAGTGCAGGATAGGCAGCCAGACTGGCTGCTACATGGTTCTTGGGGTGGGGGGAATTCTGCACACTGTCTGTTATGGGGTCCTTGGGGTGGGGGATTCTGCACACTGCCCTTTATGGGGTTCTTGGGATGAGGGGAATTCTGCACACTGCCCTTAATGGGGTTCTTAAAGGGGGGGGGGGATTCTGCATGCGGCATGTTATTGGGTTCTTGGGGGGGGGGGATTCTGCACACTGGCTGTTATGGGTTTCTAGGGGAGGAATCTGCACGCTGCCTTCTTGGGGGGGGGGGGGGATTCTGCACACTGGCTGTTATGGGTTTCTAGGGGAGGAATCTGCACGCTGCCTATTATGAGCTCTTGGGGTGGATTTTGCACACTGCAAGTCAAGTTACTGGGTTCTTGTGGGGTGGGCACACTGTCTATTAAGGGCTTTTGCGGTGGATTCTGCACATTGCTTGTTATAGGATTCTTGTAGGGGGATTCTGCACACTACCTGTTACAGGGTTTTTGGGGGGGATTCTGCACACTGCCTATTATGGGGTTCTTGTTTGTGAGGGGATGCTCCACTGGAAAACTGTGTATAAAGGCAGCACGGTTTGTAGAGGTTTATCATCTTTCTCCGTTACTGAAAACACAAATATTTTTGTTTGCAGGAACTACTCCCACTTCCACCATCCCATCTATGGAAACTGCTACACATTCAACCACAACCAATCTGAGAGCGACACCTGGACCTCCTCCATGCCCGGGATGAAAAACGGTCTGTTGCCCTGTTATATTACATTGTAACATAGTACTATATAAGATTTGATTCATCACTGCAGAATTCTTTTTACTCAGATTTTTTGGGAGAAAACACTTTTGTTTATTTCCTTGGTACCATTCAGCACCATATTTATTTGTGCAGATATTTAAAAAAAATACACTGGTAAATATGGTGCTAAATTGCACTGAGGAAAAAAATTGTGTTTACGTGAGTAAAAAAAAATACTCATGATACTGAATAAACCCTATAGTAACAAAGGCTTATACTTTTTTTATCCATGTAGTACAGCCTGTATATACAGTATGTTCCCCTTCTGTGTAAGAAGCGTCTATATTCTAACCTACAATATAGTTACAGTCCAGGGTATAAATAGATAATGGGACAGATCACTGTATTGACCCGGATATATTTATAATACAATTCTGTGAGTACTCACCTGTAGAATTGCTTTTGCTTGTGTTCGGTCCGGGCTGTCCTAATCCATATAAGTGTGGGTAGTCCACCACCAGGTGGTGTCAGTTACTGCAAGACCCAGAGCTGTAACTCCTCCCGGCCTCCTATAAAGAGCTGTCTCCATGGAAATCCCCAGAACGTCAAAAAGCAGTAAACAAGACGGGCCGGGAGGCTAAGAAAACATGTAACTAACATGCTACAGTATGTACTCTCTCCAAACAAGGTAAGGACAACGGTCCAAAGCAAAAACTAATAATCACCAAAAGAGGCAAAAGAGGAAATGAACCCAGGGCGGGGTGGGACAGCCCGGACCGAACACAGGCAAAAGCAATTCTACAGGTGAGTACTCACAGAATTGTATTTTTCCCTGTGTTCGGTCTGGGCCTATCCCAATCCATATATGTGTGGGACATCCAAATGCAGTGTCCATGATAGGGCGGGATCCCCAGAGCAGAACAGCATCTAGTTCATTTCACTACCGCCTGAAGCACCTTTCGGCCAAAAGCAGCATCAGCTGAGGCCCTAACATCAACCTTGTAAAACTTAATAAAGGTATGAACCGAAGACCAGGTAGCGGCCTTACAAACTTGTTCAACAGAGGCCTGGTGCTGAAAAGCCCAGGAAGCACCAATAGCTCTAGTAGAGTGAGCGGTAACACGAAAGGGGGGATCCTTCCCCTTGGCAGAGCAGGCCTGCACCATCGCCTGTCTAATCCACCTACTAAGAGTGGACTTAGCCAGAGACAAACCCTTCCTAGCACTTTCAGAGAGAACAAAAAGACAATCCGACTTACTGAAGGATTCAGTCGCAACCAGGTAGTACTTAATGGCTCTGACCAAATATAAGGAATGAAGGGCCCTCTCAAAGTTAGACGGTTCCGGACACAGAGAAGGCAAACTAACCTCCTCATTAAGATGAAAGGGAGACACGACCTTAGGCAAAAAATCAGGTTTAAAGCGAAAAATACCATTTTGTGAAATACTCACCTGTAAAATGGGTATTATAAGTATGTCACACACCCCGCTTCAAGATATCCATAACATGTGGGTAATACCGACCTGAAGAGGGCGTTCTGCAGAGATGATAGCAAAAAGAAAGTCCCTCCCTGATCCATAAATACCTGGGACCTCCCACTCATTACCCAGTATAAAAAAGCAGTAAGGTAAGGGACCAGGAAGAGGCAAATATAAGTTAAAACAACGCAAAGTTCACAATATAAAGGATCCAGAATACAAGAAGGGCGGGTGAAGCGGGGTGTGTGACATACTTATAATACCCATTTTACAGGTGAGTATTTCACAAAATGGTATTATTCTAAGTATGTCACACACCCCGCTTCAAGATATCCATAACATGTGGGACATCCAATAGCAGTGTCCATAAAAGGGCGGGGATCCAAAACAAGGCAACAAAGTACAATTTAAACCACAACAGCTTGTAGAACTTTGCGGCCAAAAACAGCATCCGCTGAGGCCCGAACATCAACCTTGTAAAACTTGGAAAAAGTGTGAACAGAAGACCAAGTAGCGGCCTTACAAACTTGCTCAACAGAGGCCTGGTGCTGAAAAGCCCAGGACGCTCCAACCGCACGAGTAGAATGAGCAGTAACACGAAAAGGGGGACTCCTCCCCTTGGCAGAATAGGCCCCAATGATGGCCTGACGAATCCATTTACTAATGGAAGATTTGGCAGGAGCCAAACCTTTCCTAGGCCCAAAGGGCACCACAAAAAAAGCATCAGTCTTACGAAAGGAAGACGTAACCACCAGATAATATTTCACAACGCGAACTACATCCAAGGAATGCAACGCCCTTTCCTTGTCGTTGCTGGGATTAGGACATAGAGAAGGCAGAACGATGTCCTGATTCAGATGAAAGGCAGAGACCACCTTAGGAAGAAAATCCGGCTTAAAAACAAAAGACCACCTTGTCCTGATGCCTTTCGAAGTACAGAGCTTTTATGGACAAGGCTGCCAACTCAGAAACACGCCTAACCGAAGTGATAGCCACCAAAAAGGCCACCTTTTGAGTAAGTGAAGACAAAGCGACCTCATTCAAGGGCTCAAACGGAGGACCCTGAAGAGCAGAAAGAACCAGGTTCAAATCCCAAACTGGAACAAAAGGCTTCCTAGGAGGCCGTACATGCGTAACTCCTTGGAAAAAAGTCTTGACCAAGGGATGAAGTGCAAAGGACCTTTGGAAGAACACCGCCAGGGCAGAAACCTGCCCCTTCAAGGTACTAAGTTGAAGCCCCAGATCCAGACCATGTTGAAGAAACTCCAGGATCCTGGAAATGGAGAACTCCCGACAAGAGAAAGACCTACTTTCACACCAGTCAATATAGGACCTCCAGGTCCTATAGTAAATAGTAGAGGAAGAGCGCTTCCTAGCGCTAATAAGAGTCTGAACCACCGCGTCAGAAAGACCTTCCTCCTTCAAGATGGCGGTTTCAGCAGCCACGCCGTCAAAGCCAGCGAAGGTAAATTGGGATAGCGTAGCCGACCCTGGGTGAGCAGGTCTGGCAGTAGAGGCAGAACGAACTGATCCTCTGCCAGCCTTACCAGATCTGCGAACCAAACCTGCCTTGGCCACCTTGGCGCCACCAGAATCGCCGACGCGCCCTCCATGGCCAGCTTGCGCACCACTCTGGCTAACATTGGAAACGGAGGGAACAGGTAAAGAAACCCCAGATCCCTCCAGTTCAGGGACATGGCATCCACCGCCAGGGCCAGTGGATCCAGCGAGAGAGACACAAATACCGGAAGCTTGTGATTGTGACGGGAGGCAAAGAGGTCCACCACCGGGAACCCCCACCTGAGGCAAATCGAGCGAAACACCCGAGGACTGAGGGACCACTCCCCCTGACCAGAGGAGGCCCTGCTCAGAGAGTCCGCCTCCGTGTTCTCCACTCCCGGAATGTAGACTGCTGAGATACACGGGACGTGGCTCTCCGCCCAGTCCAGAATCAAAGACACTTCCCTGAGGGCACTCCTGCTGCGAGTCCCCCCCTGGTGATTGATGTAAGCAACCGCCGTCCGTTTGTCCGACCGGACCTGAACTGGCAGGCCCTGCAACTGATGAGTCAAGCGAAACAGAACCAACCTGATGGCTCTCAACTCCAGAACATTGATGGGCTCGTGAGCCTCCTGGGGGCCCCACAGACCCTGAAACTGGAGGTCCTTCCAAACACCCCCCCAACCTGACAGACTGGCATCCGTGGTGACTGTTTCCCAACACGGCGCCAGAAAGGATCTGCCCTTCAGCAGATTGACAGACCCCAGCCACCATTGCAGGGATCGACGAACTCGGGGAGTCATCAGGAAGGACTGATCCAACGATAGTGGAGACTTGTCCCAAACCTTCAACAGATGAAGCTGAAGCGTCCTTGTATGAAACTGCGCAAAGGGAACTGCCTCGAATGAGGCCACCATTAACCCCACCAGCCTCATCCCTAGCCGGATGGCCGGATGAGGGACCGACAGGAGAAGCCGAACTAACTCCTGAATCAAAAGAACCTTGGCCTGGGGCAGAAACACCCTGGCCTGCGAAGTGTCCAGAGACATTCCCAGAAAGGTCACCACTCTGGACGGAGAAAGAGAAGACTTGGGGTGGTTGATCACCCAACCGAACCTCTCCAGAGTGGACACCACCAACCTGGTGTCCAACTCCGCTTGGTTGAAGGAAGAGGCCATGATCAGAAGATCGTCCAAATAGGGCACAATACGGACACCCTGCACCCTGAGCAGAGCCATCACCCCCGCCAGCACCTTGGTGAACACCCGAGGAGCCGAGGTGAGCCCGAAAGGAAGTGCCACAAACTGAAAGTGCCGATCCTCACGGGGGAGCTCAGCTCCTAAGCACCAGAGGTGCCAGTATACCCTCGCTCGGGCCAGCAGCCAAGACTGAGGAGGCATGTATCATAAGGACTATTCAGGGAAAAGTGGGTCCGAGCGGAAATAATCAAAAAAACAGGCCGGGAGTTACCCCGGCTACCTGAAATCCCCCTGTGCAAGGAGGAGCCATCATCTTCTGACTTGCTCACCGTCTGCAGAGATGGAAAACTGGGTAATGAGTGGGAGGTCCCAGGTATTTATGGATCAGGGAGGGGCTTTCTTTTTGCTATCATCTCTGCAGAACGCCCTCTTCAGGTCGGTATTACCCACATGTTATGGATATCTTGAAGCGGGGTGTGTGACATACTTAGAATAACCACCTTATCCTTATGCCGCTCAAAGTAAGAGGGCTTCATACAAAGTGCGGCCAGTTCTGACACCCGGCGCACCGAGTTGATGGCTACCAAAAAGACCACCTTTAGGGTCAAGATAGACAATGCAGCATCGCACAAAGGCTCAAAGGGCGGACCCTGGAGAGCAGAAAGCACCACATTCAAATCCCACACCGGTAATACAGGCTTACGTGGTGGACGTACATGGGTAACTCCTTGGAAAAAAGTCCTGATCAGTCTATGATTGGCAAATGATCTTTGGAAAAAGATGGCCAAGGCCGAGACCTGGCCCTTGAGGGTGCCCAGCTGTAGACCCATATCTAAGCCGTGTTGTAAAAATTCCAAAATCCTAGAAATAGAAAAAATGCGACAAGGGAAACTCTTGGATTCACACCAAGAAATGTAAGCACGCCAAACTCTGTAGTAAATCATGGAGGAAGACTTCTTCCATGCCTGAACCATGGTCTGAATAACCGTGCCCGACAGCCCCTTCTCCGTTAGGATTGAGGATTCAATAGCCAGGCCGTCAAAGCCAGCGTCTGTAAATTGGGGTGCCGCAGCGACTCCTGCTCGGCCCAGGAGAGGAAACGGAGGGAAGGCATAAAGGAGTCTGAACTCCGTCCACGGAATTGTCAGAGCGTCTGTGGCGAAGGCCAGAGGATCTCTTGACAGGGAGACGAACCTCGGGAGCTTGTGATTGTGTCTGGACGCAAACAGGTCCACATCCGGCTGACCCCAACGGAGATACAGAGCGTGAAAGATCTTGTTGCTGAGAGACCATTCCCCCAGACGAGAAGTCCCCCTGCTCAGGGAGTCTGCCTCCTGGTTTTCCACCTCGGGGATGTAAACCGCAGAGATGCAGGGAACATTCTCCTCCGCCCAAGTCAGGATCTGGGACACCTCCTGAAGGGATATAGGGATATAGGCTACAGCCGTCTGATTGTCCAAGCAGACCTGGACAGCCTGACCCCTTAGATGAGGAGTCAATTGAAGAAGTACCAACCAAATCGCTCTCAGTTCCAGGAGATTGATGGGTAGATGAGCCTCCTGTGGGCCCCACTGACCCTGGAACTTCAGCGCTTGCCAAAAAAAACCCCAGCCGGTCAGACTGGCGTCTGTGGTGACTATCTCCCACCGGGGAGCCAGAAAGGACTTGCCCACCAACAGATTTTTGGAGTTCAACCACCACGAGAGGGACTGTCTGACCCTGGGGGACAGTGCAAATTCCTGATCCAGAGACTCCTGCGTCCGGTCCCAACTGGTCAACAGATTCATTTGAAGAGGTCTTATGTGGAACTAGGCGAAGGGCACCGCCTCAAAGCAGGACGCCATGAGGCCCACCAGTTTCATCCCCAGACGTATTGAAGGACGCTGACAAGCCAGTAGGGCCTGCGCCTGTGTCTGGAGGCCCTCCACCTTCTGCTGGGGGAGGAATACCTTGACCTGAGAGGTGTCCAACGTCATGCCCAGGAAGGACCTCACCATTGAGGGAGTGATACTTGGGGTAATTGATTACCCATCCGAAATCCTCGAGAGTGGCTAACACCGTCCGGGTATCGCTCTCGGCCTGCTGAAGGGACTGAGCCGCAATCGCCAATCGTCCAGATAAGAAAGAACACGAAGAACCCGAATGCCTCGGCGGGACAAGAATGGACAAGACGCCTGCCAGCACCTTGGTGAACACACGAGGAGCAGAAGCTAATGGTAGTGCCACAAACTTGTAATGCTGGTCCTCCAGTGCAAACCTCAGGAACCTCTGATGTCCCTGAAAAATGTGTAGATAAGCATCCTGGATGTCCACCGTGGTCATGAAGTCGCCAGGCCGAATCGAACTCACCGTGGACCGTAAGGTCTCCATGCGGAAATGTCTGACTCTGACAAACTGGTTGAGACCCTTCAGATGCAAGAGAGATTGCAGCGTCCCGTCCTTCTTGGGCACCGTGAACAGATTGGAATAGAACCTGATAGCAGAAGACTCTAAACGACCAACCTTAGGCCCTGCGCCGTCAATACGTTCCAGGATATCCGTGACCGAAGAAATCTTGAGGGCGGCCAAACTGCCAGCTCTATCTTGTAACCGGAGGACACCACCTCCTGAATCCACCGATCCGAGACATGCTGTCTCCACATGTGAGCAAAGAGCAGTAGCCATCCCCCCCGAATGGATGAGGGCGCCTCCTCATGCCTGAGAGGGCTTGGCCGGAGGTTTGGACTTAGATCCCCAGGAGGGATTGGATAGACCACGGGACCTACCTCGTCCCCAGGAATCTCTGCGCCCACTTGAAAATGAAGAGCCTCTTCCTCCTCGAAAGGACAAAAGCCCGAAGATCCCCGAAAAGGTCGCGCAGGCTTCCTTCACTGAGGGAGTCTTCCATCCTTGGCCAGAAGGTCCAGGCGCTCCCCAAATAACCTGAGCCCCAGGAAGGGGATACTAGTGAGCGCCTTTTTGGCCGCAGCGTCAGGCGACCACTGCCGCAGCCAGAACGAACAACAAAGCGCAACAAGCAGAGCCGAGGCCCTGGCGCCAAGCCGGACACTATCGTCCATGGCCGAGACTACAAAGGCAATTAAATCCACACAGGCTTTGAGTTCTGTATACTCCTCCGTCCGCTTGCGAGATTTAGATAAATCAACAAGGCGTCTCACCTTCTTCCTGATGGCCAAAGACACAATGGCCGCGGCGCAGACAGGGCGAAGTCCAGCACCCACAAAGGTGAATGCATGTCAAGCTAACTGATCCATGCACCTGTCAGCAGGATCGCGCAGAGAAGCAGTATCGGGTGATGGCATAACCGCAGTGTTGGATAACCCCGACACGGGGGCATCCACCTCGGGAGGACAGGACCTGAGGCGGACCAGCTCCTCAGGGAAGGGATACCGCCTGTCCAGACTCTTAGGCACCGATGGCAATTTATTAGGCCTTTCCCATTCTTTAAACACCATGTTGGAGAAATGGCCCTGTTCTGGAAAGACCATCCTCTGTCTCACAGGCCGGAATAAATCCCCCTGCTTCTTCTTAGCCCCTTTAGGAGGGACAATATGCAGGGTCTCAAAAACAGAAGCCAGCAATTTCTCTGTATCGTCAGAGAGCCACATATCCTCGTCGGAGGAGGAACCATGCTCGCTGTCATAACCAACCGACCGATCCTCTGAGGAAGCGGAGTCTCTAAAAAGCTCTCCCTCCTCCATGGAGTCCCGACCTCCAAAAAGGTCATCGTCGTCAGCCAAATCCAAATAACCAGGCTCTAAATGCCGCCTCTTGCACGTGGCCTTCCCCATAGCCTTGCGAGATAACTGTTTCTCCAGGCTGGCCACCCGGTGCACCAAATCGGCCTGGGACCCCCTGCTGGCTTCCCCCTCACTGAGGGCTGCCTGCCGCAGAGGAGGGCTAGGGGCAGGGACGCCCGCCCTATCATGTTCCAAAAGTAAGCTCCTGGCGCAAGTGAAACAAACAGTGCTGAGTCCGCCCAAGGGGCAGGTACCACACCTGGGGCAGAGCTTCACCCGCCTGGAGGGGGCCCTTAGCTCACTATCCCCAGAAGCCTCCATTATGGTGATTATAGTATCAAAAATGTAGGTTCCCAGGTACAAAGGCCCAAAACCTAGAGCAGATCCCCCCAAAAGTCCCTCTTATGTGATCTTACGGGAGAGGGCACAGAGAAAGATGCGGAGCTGGGGTGGGGGGGTGTAGGAAACCGGGAGGAACCACAACCCACGGCTGACAAGGGGATCCCACCTGAAAAAACACAATGGGAAAGGGCCATGAGACCCCACATGCACACATGCACCAAAATTCAATAAACCTATATAAAATATATGAAAATGGAACTCACGGACCGCAGGTGGTCGCACCACAAGCCCAATGCGGAGGAAGGGGTACCGTCGTCCAACCCCTGCAAGCAGCAGCGCAGAGGCTTAGGAATGTGTCCCTCCTCAGTCTTTCTCCTCACGAGCTGAAAATGGCGCTCAAAAGGTACCTCGAGGGGCGGGCCGCGCTTGCTATGACGCAAAACGTGTCATCGCGCAAACCCCCCCCCCCCCCCCGGCTGTGGCGCGAACGAGCGCCCGCAGCCTGAGGTAAAAAATGGCTCCTGAAGAGGAAAGTGAGGGAGGGTGGCTCACGGAGGAGCCCCCCCTCCCCCACGCCCGCAGAGACACAGAGGCCACGGCCTCACAGAGGGGCGCCCACCCGGACGCCACCTGCCCTACCCCCCTCATCCAGCAACCAAACAGATGGAGGGGAGAAGAGGAGAAGCCGAGGGAGCGAGGGGAGAGGCAAGTATCATGAGGTAAAAAGTGCACCAAATCACATCAAAGCAAATAATAAAGCTTGTGGGACCGTGGGATACAGGGTAAGTGGTTCCTCCCCCCCCCCAATAGGCTCACCAACGCCTATGGCCGGCTACCCTTTCAAGGAGGGTCTGCGGCCCAGAGCCTAACTCGGTGAACGCCCGACCCCGACGTTTCCCCTACCTTCACCTGTTCCCGTCAGCCGAGGCTGGGAGGCAAAACTGGGTCCATAGGAATAGAGGCAATAGGGCGGCAGCGGCAGACAGGCTTACAAATGCCCCCGCTCAACTGCCATGATCCAGAGAGAGTTTACAGACGATCTTCGCAGTAGCTACTGCAAGACAAATCTGGGGATTTCCATGGAGACGGCTCTTTTTATAGGAGGCCAGGAGGAGCTCTGGATCTTGCAGTAACTGGCGCCACCTGGTGGCGGACTACCCACAAGTATATGGATTGGGACAGCCCGGACCGAACACAGGGAAAACATAGTTATTAGATCACCCCTAAGGTGTATTTTTTCCAAACTAAATAAACCCAATTTTGACATTCTTCCGGGGTACTTCTAGGCCACACTTTCCATTTATTAATTTAGTTACCCTCCTTTGGACGCGTTCATGTTCTGATATGCCCTTCTTATGCACTGTGCCCAGAACTGTACACAATATTCCATATGGGGTCAGACCAGTGACCAGGGGTAAAATGATGCTCTGGTCATGAGCACGTATGCCCCTCTTGCTGCACCCCATGATCACGTCTGCCTTGGATGCTGCTGACTGCCAATAATGACTACAGTGAAGTTTGTTAACTAAAAGTTCCACCTAAAAAAATCAAGTGTTATTCCATTAACAATGTATTCCTGATATAGATTGTCCCTTCACATGTGCATTAGCCTACAATAATCTGCACTTTTCTGCCCGTACTTCCAACCTTTCAAGATCCATTTGCAACCATACGCTGTCCTGTTATTACTCATATTACACAGCTTAGTATCATCTGCAAAGATTGATATTGTAATCCCTTCCCAATAACATAAGTATGTATATAGCATTTAGCCAATTACTCCCATACACACATTTTCACACATTACAATACAATATATTTATGACAATAGTAATGATGATAAGGAAATTGAAGGGATGTCTGCTACATCAGTCAAGACAACTTTAGTTCTCCAGGAGACCCCTGAATTTAGCCCCTGGTACCCACACTTGGGTTTGGGGCCAGAATTGAGAGCCTCCAGACAATTCTGTATGTCAGCCCCCCTGACATTCCCTATTCCTTACCACCAATGTGCTAATATGCATATACTGTATGCACTGGGAGGGGTGGGGGGGGGGGGGGGGAGTTGAGTTGCACAGGATGTGGAATCATCTCTGTTTTGGGTGTTTTAATGATTAATAATACAACTATGGGTTCTGACAGGGCAGGGCAGGTTTTTTAATAGCCTCAATAGGTCAGGTCGCTCACTACCTAGCCTAAAGGTGGTCACAATAGATCCACAAAAGAGAAATGAGCAGCTGACACATCTATCTTTCTAGTAAAATATCAAAGAAAAAGTATAATGAAAAATGTATCATGTATAAAACAGAATAGATTCTTGTTACAGTTGTATGACTTCACAGCAAATAGTAAATACAATACAGTAAAGGAATTTTGATGTAATGAGCTGTGCCGCCCACTAGGTAATGTCTAGCCTCTAGGTAAATAGCAATATACCTTACTGCAATATAATGTACCTTTTGGTACAAAAGTACACAATGTAATAAATACTTATAGCAAACAAGGTTGGTCATCTGTACTGTAAAAAACAGTTCTGCAACAGATATAGTAACTGTTTGTAACACAAATACTGTTGAGATAGCAAGTGCTTGACTGAACAAGTGCTCCATGTTATCCACCGCTACTACCCAACTCACCCCTAACCTCCCTTTAATAAAACACCCTACACCGTCCTATATTTGGAATGATACACATTTAACTGCCCACAACGTCACAAATAAATACAATCTCACACAAAAAAATCTAAGGTGGAAGCTAATGAAGCTCTGCCACATCTCCTCCAGTTTAGAGCTCCACAGGACCAACCGCCAGGGTGCAAAAATTACTGCAACCATGGCTACCCCCCCAAAGATTGTAGCCTCCTGTACCTCGCAACCACTGTGGCAATCCTGGCTTGTTTCAGCCAAAACAGCTGTCTTTCCACGCTTCAGATTTTCATCTACCTGCCACCTCAGACCCAAAATAGAAAGGGAGAGAACTCCACCGGCTGTGACAAGAATAATCCTGCAACAATACAGAGCAGAATGCAACAAATCATACCAAAATATACAAAACTAAGCACAAAACAACCCATCATGACACTTTATTACCCCCCTCTTTTTTACTATATATATGTATCTACATTTATACATATGTACATCTGGGTACATAACCAAAAGAACCGCACAGGCTTGCTAATTTATTTATCAACACGCACCAATTTATTTTTTTATTTATTTATATGTTTTATTACATACACATAAAACCATAAATCACAAATAAACCTCCCAAGATGAGATAAAACAGCAACCCAATCAACAAGGGGCAGGAGCGTGGGGCTACTCTTTAAGCTCTGCAGGATGTGTGAACAAAGAGGACCAGGAAGGGACACACTGTCTCATTATTGCCTCCTCCAGGTCACTTCCCACAATCCCTCATTGGCCAGCTTACGCTTTGCTGCGATAGGAGCTCAGGTCAGTCATGGGGCGCATCTCTTATTCTGGAACAAGAATGGTTTTGTAGCAAGAACAGCTGGTTTTATTTGGTTTTGTAGTAAGAACCGTTCTGCAGCAAAAGCCGTTTTGTAGCAGGGATCATTTGTAGCAAGAACAGATGTTTAGTCAGAACTGTTTTATAGCAAGCATTTAGTTGGAGAAACAACACAATCAATCAATAGCAAGCATTTATAGCAGAGGCAATGGAACATATCCAGTAACAAATCTAGTCCAGAGCTGCTTAAGACAGATACTGACTTTGTGCAGGTGTATGACGGGTTAATATGGTTTATCAACAGGAGAAAATGATGCACTCACTAGCAGCTGCCATGTACTAAGTAAGTTTAGTTTGTAGCAAGGATGGTTTTGTGACCAGAGCATAAAGATAATTAGACCATGCAGCAGGTAGTACCTCAATAACCAGAACTGAGTTATAGTCATACTGTAAAATGTATACTGCTGTACTTATATTCATGCATGTCTGGCCATCTGCCAATATTAAACTATAAGCTGTATGTATACGTCTTGTCAGTTTCACAGAGCCTCTTATTTTAGCACACTATTTGGTTCAGAATTTTTTTTCCCTTCTCCAAATTTTAGGTGTGTCTTACAAAGCAAAAATATGGTATATACAAAACATACATGCAAGGAATTTCTTTCCAGCAAGATAGTGTTTGGGGAATACCAAGCAATATATACACATTGATTAACTAAAACAATTGCTTATTCTTGGAGTGGCCATTAAGATTTACATTCTATTATTGCCTATATCATTGTAGGTCTTACCCTTGTCCTGCGCACGGAGCAGCATGACTACCTCCCATTACTGTCCTCTACGGCAGGAGCTCGTGTTCTGGTCCACGGCCACAAGGAACCAGCGTTTATGGATGATGGCGGTTTTAACATACAGCCTGGAGTGGAGACTTCTATCGGGATGAAAGAGGTAAATGTATTACTCAGCAATATGAGAGCACTGAGCTTCTTGCTAAGAATACCCCTACCATCCTGAGGGCCACCACAGTAGAGGGCATGTGAATATAGTCAGACGTAATTTTCAGTTGGCATGCATTGGTTGAATTTGGAATTTGGATACTCTTGAATCTGGAGATCTCGGGATATGGCAAACAATTCAAAAACATTGTACTGTATGCTTAGTTTGAAATGTAACCCAATTACTTATCAGAGGATTTTTCTCTTCAATGATCTAAAATCTAACAATAAAAACATTTGTACCCCTAGATGTTAATGGTGGATAATTCAGAAGTTTTTCTTTTTCATTCTGTTTTTTTTTTGTCGTATTGTTGGATTTTGGATTTTTATTCAGGAGGTCTCTAGCTTTATAAACAAAATTGCATTATTGCTCTAAAGGAAACATTACATACATTTCTAAAGGAGATTATGTAGGGATTAGAGGGATTCATTTATTCTACAAATCCATTTCAACTCTTTCCCGATTCAGCAGACATTGTTTGTAAGGCAAATTTTTTTTTGTGAGAAATTTGGTTTCTGCTAGTGCTAGAGGCCAGCCAGTTGGTTTGGGTTACCAAACCCTATGTCTGGTGCGCGGGCTAATTGCCTTTGGGGGGAGATCCACATTTATTTTTTATTTTATTAAAAAAATAAATAAATCCTGCCTCTTATTGAAAAAAACAACATGCCGGCAATTGTGGCATGGCTTTTTTCAATGAAATAAGTTACAACTTGCCCACTGTGATTCAGTAAACTGTCATGCATGATGTAAAATTTTATACAGAAGTGAGAATTCTTTCACAACTTTCCTGCATGTTGACAGACACATATGCAAGATTGTCTCGCATGTGTCACTAAATCATGCTAGAAAGGGCAGAAAGCAGAGCCGTTAAAATCTTGACCCGTGACCCGTCAGGTCTGTACAGATGTCTTATGGCAAGCTGGGGTGTGCTATACTGTCCCCCTAAGTCGCCAGTGCAAAAAGGTTGGTCAAGACAGCACAAGGAAGAAGGGAAGCAGAGACCTATTATGGCTTAGAAGCTAAAAACCAGGAACAGGGAGACATGTTGAGAATTATGGTGGAGAGGTTTTCCAATGAGGTGGTGAGGTTTAGTTTTTTAATGCCATTAGTGATTGACACCTGGTTATTTTCAGGGCTGATTACAACGTGTGATAAGCGAGTCTACACAACGAGATCTAAACCGCATCGTCTCTGTCTGGTTATAGATATAAAAACAGTACAACATCTGATGTGTGACATTTCAGAAATGGGGCAGGCTCCTTTTTGAATTTGTGCCGGAAGCGAGACATGAGCGGGGTGAGGAGTGATGTGGTTACTGATTCTCTGTTCGGGTGAGAGATGAAAATTCAGCTGCCCACAAATGAGCAGTACTGTATCATGATCGGCTGAGAGATACAGAAGTTCATTACAATATACATACATTTCTGATAGTCATGGCCTAGTGGTAAGAAAGTGACCTTGTGACCGGAGGGTTGCAGGTTCGATTGCCAGCCATCGCACCTTAACCTCCCAACTGCTCCCCAGGTATGGCCAAAAACCACAAATTGGAGCTAAATTAAGGGGAACTACAACCCAAAAAATATAAGAACATTCTTTTTATTATTAATTGTTAGAGCCACAAACAACTTTAAAAAAATAAACACATAAGACAACTTAAAAACCAAAAAGCCTGTCTGGTCTGGACCCGTATCATCAAATATATATACAAATAGTGGGTATAATACCCTGGGCAGATTAATAATGTGTTAATTTAGAGACTCCTCACTAATTCCCTACCATAAATGTAAAATTAACAGCTATAAATAATCAACCCCCTTGATAGGAATAAATTAATAACTTACAGAATTATGAATACATTAGACTGTCTCCATAATAATCACTAATAACACCCAAATAAACACCAATAGGAATAAATTAATTAATTAAATAATTACAAATCCATTAAATGACCTCCATAATAATGACCAATGCATGACAATACTAATACATGATAATATTAAATTAAAGTGCAAATTGCTATTCTTAAATCAATATATGATCTGGATAAATAATCTTACAAATGCTAAAGTGCAATGTTACATATATACAAAGAAATAATGTGCAAATCGTCTCATAAGTACAAACTTATGCTATATGCAAATTACATTGACACTATGGCCAACTCCCCCGGACATGGCCAACTCCCCGGACCTCACTTTAGTTCCTCACTGGCTAGTGAGGGACCTATGTCCCCTCTTCCTCCAAGTGGCAGCACAGCCATTAGGTTCTAACGGCCTGCTCCACTGCAAGAAGACGGTGGAGGGAGCAAAGTAGAGCCCCGAAGACCAGCGGATAACGACGGGAACCTCGGTGGAGGAGGAAGAGAATGGCAACCGGCAAAGGAAGGAAGCTAGAAAACGGGGACTGGTGTAGTCAAAATAGGAACATTACATATTTTTTGTGTGGTGTGTTTATTTTTTACTACTTGAGGCAAACTGGTAAGGGGGTACCTGGGTCAGGAGCCGCCAATGCACCTGCCAGACTCGGCGAGTGACATAACGGTAACCCAACATATTACCCACACCGCCATTTGGGGCATCGGGGGTGTGAAAGAGATCGGTGCCAATTGGTGTGGGCACAGGGTTCCCAAAGCCCTTAACATAGGGCATAAGGGCTGATAACCTGCAGGAACAGGGGCTTCACAGCGTGGCCCCTGAGCCCTGGGTCAGATAAAAATTGTATCTAACGAAAAATACCAAAATGATTTATGTCAGATGTCAATGTATTTGGTAAAAATGATGCTAGGTTAAGTGGCATGATTTTTAACAATTCCATCCGAACCAAGCCGTCCACTCTCGCCAGCTTTTGATAGCGGGAATGGCCATTGAAAAAAAAAACATTCTTGCCCAGTTTTTACCCAAAAAAGACCTCCTGAATCACACAAATGTGAACTTTTTGTGTGATTTTTCATTTGGAGGCCTTGCAATCAAATGAAAAACAAAATGGGCGAGAACGGGAATTTTCAAGGAAAAAATGGATGAGAACAGGAAATTTCAAGGAAAAATGGGCAAGAACGGGGTTCTGAATCAAGACTAATGTCTGATATGGATTAATGGATATTAACCTGGCCAAAGGGTATTTTAATGATTTAATGGTTATTTTTTGGCCCAGGGATTTGGGGGGGGGGGGGGGGGTAATAATTTAGTTAAGGGGTATTTTATAGATTGAGAAAGTATTCGTTTGGACTAAATGGTAATCCCAAAAACACTGTGTGAGAAGACGACATACTGGATTTAATTGATTGTTGGGTCTGATTGGTAATGCGATCACTTCATAAGATTAGTAATCAATTGCTGTAGGTGTCGGGATGTTAACAGTGGACCACTACCCTCATTTTTTCCCCATTTTGTTTTCCCCAGGAAAAAATTAGTCGACTGGGTGGGGACTACAGTGATTGCTCTGAAGATGGCAGCGACATTGACGTCAAGAATTTATTTAACAGTGAATACACCCGGCAGGTAATCGCACCTGAAATTACTGGGGGGGGGGGGTGATAGAAGATAGAGGAAAGGAGGACAAGGCAACTTAACACCTGAGAGAACAGCACACAGCTGGATGGCACAGTAGTTGGACCATATTGGTCTTCAGAAGACGGGAATGAAAAGGGTACCTGCCTCTGCAGTAAAAAGCTGGATTTGGGAATTGGGAATTAACCTCGACCTTCATCGCATAGATTGAAAGTCTAATCTTGTGGTTAGAATCAGGATTAGAGATTAAAGGGGACCTCCATAATACCTTGGAAGCCTGCCCTTGCGGCTAGCATCATGATTAGCGAATAATGGGGGACCATGCGCCAAAGCCATACGTGAATTCTCTCTTCATGCAGTAAGGGGGATGGAGGGGGTTTCCCCTGGAGGATTGGGAATTAAAGGAGCTCTTTATTGCTTGATAACAATTTAGGGCTGCTCCTGGATCTATGTTCTTCACTAAGTCCCAGTGTTTTTCTGCTTCTTCCCAGGTGTGCGTCCGCTCCTGCTTCCAAGCAGAAATGGTGCGACAGTGCGGCTGCGCTTACGCCTTCTATCCGCTGCCAGAGGGAGCCGAGCTATGCGATTACGACAAGTATAAGAGTTGGGGTAAGTCAGAGCCTCGATAACACCAGCTCTGAGGCCCCCACTGGGACACTCAATAGAAACTTACACATTCATAGGAGTGCCAGGAAACCTCCCAGTCCCTGCTTTTATTCCAGAGAAATGTGCCCCTAAGTGCTCCGACATTCCAGGGAGGACAGAGAAAACAGGAACCAAGGAGGGGGCCGCACCAAACAATTCTTTGATAAGAGCCCGAATTATACAAGCACTTCCTGGCATTACAACGCTGGATACCATTAGGCACCTCTGAATTATTCCTCTGAAAAACTTCAGATTATAATGTTTAGTTATTAGAGAGCTGATCCTGTGTCACCCCAAAAGCACACCCATCGGGGCATGTGTGGGCTCTGTTCCACTTCAACACAAGGGATCAGCACCACAAAACTAATAAAGCAACAGGGTGTGCTCCAACAGTTCCAAAACAGTAACTTATCAACAAAACACAAACTGGAACTAAATCACAGGGCACTACAACCTAAAAGTAAATGTATTTTATTATTTTGATAATTGTTAGGGCCACAAAACACATCTGAAACACATTCTGACAAAACAAACCCTTTAAAATCAACATGAAAAACCTGTCTACACTGGAATCCAATTATTATCTACAAAAATAATAGGTATAATACCTTGAGCGGTCTTATTGTGACATCTAAACTCTCCCCACAATATATCATATAAGCAATGCTGATATTTACAATAATGCAAGTTCAATCTGCCCTCAAAAAAAAATTAAAAAATACAAATGTTTAAAAGGTGCCAATATAAAGTGCTAAGTGCTACATTACAATACCCACTAGGCTAAAGTGCAAAATCATACATTAAGTATTAATTTTTTTACAAAAAAAAAAAATATGTATACTACTAAAGTGCCATACAATTAATCTATTTATATAATTCAAGTGCTAAATATAAATACCGTAATCTAAGCAATAATTTATGTGCAAACCACAGCAATAAATAATCTGCTCAAATGCAAGGGCAGATAAATTGTGCGCTAGCCACAGCCATAAATGAACAACCCAGGTAAGGGAGCGAACAGTAAGAAACCAAATTAGGAGGGAAATACGGGGAGAGAAAAAACGATCTATTGTTTAGAGGTCCGCATTATAATATAGCTACTGCCCATTCAGCAATCAAACAGGTCAGGGATCCAGGTTGATGATTATGCTGTCCCTGCGCGCTCCGCCATGCGCCCACAGCTTCTGGAGGGGCTCTGTTCCAGTTAGCGCTGTGTGCTATGAATATTAATACATGGCACACAGAGCTGTTTAGACCAAAGATCAAGCATAGTGAGCGGAGGCGTGTGAGACCGGACCTGTGTTGTGGTTCAATGGCGCCTCTCTCAGGTCTAACAGGCTTCTCAATCTGACAGAGGAAAAAAGTTACTTTTAAAGAGGAAGAAAATGGGGGAATTGACTTTACCAGGTTTTGCTCTGTGTCCCCGGGAATCCTGCATCAGAATGCCCCACTGTGTGAAACCCTCCCTGTCCGCCCTATAAAACTCCCCTCTCCAGGCTCGAACAGCGCAAAGCTTAGTCATTTGCCAGTCGGTTCTCATTGGGTTGAATGGAAAGCGCACACTGCCCCACCCCCCGCATGTCTGGCTGTGAGCTGGGGGTGCGAGCTTGAGCATGACGTCAGGGATGCAGGGGATGCAGCAGGGCACACTTTCCACTGTAAACAATAAGAGCCGCCTGCCGAATGACATAGTCATTGGACAAGAGCCCGTGCTTCCGCAGTTGGCGCTTTTAGATTCTAGGCTTGCCACTGCTGGGGTTTTTTCGACTTTAAACGCAGACCCTGGTTAAAATGGACCTAAAACCTCCTTTGCAACACTGTGCCAGGAAAGGCACAGGCACATTAAACTTAACTTGCCTAACCCCCCCTTCTCATGGTATCAAGAAGCCCTGCCATTTCCCAGCGAAACACCATCCGGCAGGATGGGAAACCTCTGTATACTCATGTAGCAGACACACAACTTTTCCATAATCACTTGTGAGGGGGTGGTTTTAGCAAATGTAGTATCTCTGAGGACCAGGGCCCTCCCTGTGTGTGCTGAGGCTTTTGGTCCCCTATTACTCTGAGCAGTGGATAGATGTGCCCCTTATTGCATCACTGAAGGGTAGCAGGAGGAGCTGTGATTAGATGAAGGTAGGAAAGCCTTTTCTTACCGTTATGAGGTTAAACATCCATTTTGGGCAAAGCAAAAGAAAAAAAAAACAGATCTGATCTCTGCCCCCCCCCCCCCCCCAGCAAGTTCTTTGGAATATGAATTTCGCTAGGCACCTGTTGAGAAGATCAGACTTAAAGTGGTCCTTCACTCTGAATAAGAATCTATCTTATATGTTTCCCACATCCTGTACATACAGATTGCCCAGATTAAAAATCATCCTACCTGCATCTACTGCAAGTAATGAGCCTTTAAACATCCAAGATGGCGGCTCATGGAGCATCAGGCAGCCTGCAAACAGGAAGTGCCTTCTGACTGTGCTGCTCTGCATTCTGGAATTGCTGTCCTTTCCCTGACCCCAGCTCTGCTCTGTCTGAGCAAAGCACAGCTATAACCTGCACCCCTGTAATTTATCCCACTCTCCTCTCCTCAGTAAGTGTGATGTTTCTGAGGCAAGATGGCGGCACCCGTATCCTAAATTCCTGAACAGAGTTGCAGCCCAGTGAGGGTAAGATTAATAAGTAAGTGACTAAAAACTTTAACTTTAAATGCTGGGGAATAATTTTTTAAGGGTTTGGGTTCCATAAATCATGGTGAAGGTCTGGTTTAAGGATCTACCCCACACTGGCTGCTGGAGGCCACCGAAGCTCAGCAGTAGCAAAGTTTTGGCCAGAATGTCACCCCCTGCAGACATCAGAGTGACTGAGATATGCGGCTCTATTCACTGTGTGTAAGAGGGGAATGCCAGGCACAGCATGATCTATGATATACCTGGAACCTGGCATCATAGAGGTAATCTGAGGATAGCACATTCCTATGATATTAATATACTGTTTGTGTTTACTTGCTGCTACTCACTACAACTAGGAAAGAGGAGACTCTCAAGACCCTGCTTTAAAGGAGCATTTCTGCACCTCATCTAGAGAACCTTCTCACCTCAGACTCGTATTTAGGTGTGCAAGAAAAAGAAAAAAAAAATATATAGGAACTTTATATGCATTATAAAAAATACATAAATACATATCTATTCACTGTATACACATACACTACACACACACATATATATATTGTGGTAAGGTGCAAGTGGCCGTTATTGACGGCAGGTATGTAGCACCAATGTACCTGGCATTGGTGCAGTAAAGTCGTGTAGTCTGATTTCCAGCATCAGCTGCTGGTGGCAGTTTGCTGCTGTTGCTTTAGAATAGCCGAAAGGCTAACCTGGGACGGCTTTACTGGGATGGAGTAGAGCAGGGTGGGACTCCATCCCACTACCCAGGTCCGGGTTTTGCGGGCTGTTTAAATAGCCTGGGGAATCAGCTGTGGCCTGTCCTTTGTCTAGAGCTCACATGGGAGTGAGACTCTGTGAGCCTGGCTGAAATCTCCTGTGGAGGCTGTTCATGCGGACCTGAGGCCTATTTGACTGTAAACAGGACCTTTGCTCAAGGACTAAAAGCTGTTTGCCTGACTGTATCATTTATGCTGCGGTCTCCTGAAAAGGTGATGTAACCTGTATGGACATATGCTTTTGTGGATTTTTGTGTGAAATAAACACAGACTTTACTTTGAACTGTTTGCCTGCGCCTCTATACTGCTGACACCCGGTCGCCTACCAGAGCTAATCTCCATATATATATATATATATATATATATATATATCTTTTTATCATTTATTGTGTGTTGGGTAGGAAAGCTCTTCCAGTTTTTTTAACCAGCACCTTACTACGGAAAGCTCTATACCTTTAAATAATTAACCACCAGAATACCAGCCATCTATAGGTTATTTACTTAAACCAGACCTTCAGCGTGATTCAATGAAAAGCCCAAACTCTTAAAAAACGGTTCCCCAGCATCTAAAATTAATATATTTTATGTTTTTAGTCACTAACTTATTATTCTTTCCCCCACTGGGCTGCAACTCTGTTCAGGAATTTAGGATACGGGCGCCGCCATCTTGACTCAGAAGCATCACACTTACTGAGGAGAGGAGAGTGGGATAAGGTACAGGGGGGCGGGTTATATCTGTGCTTTGGTCAGACAGAGCAGAGCTGGGGTCAGGTAAAGGTCAGCAGTCCCAGGATGCAGAGCAGCACAGTCAGGAGGCACTTCCTGTTTGCAGGCTGCCTGATAAGATGGATGTTTAAAGGCTCATAACACGCAGTAGATGCAGGTAGGATGATTTTTAATATGGACAATCTGTATGTACAGGGTGTGGGAAACATATAAGATAGACTCTTATTCAGAGTGAAGGTCCGCTTTAAGTGTTGACAGAGTTTTCCCCATAAGCATATCTTCCATTTTTTGAATGAAGCCACGCCCCCTCATTGAGGGATGGATAGGAGGTACAATATAAACACTTTAAATAGGCAAATGAATCATTTATTGATGCAGATCTACATGTTACACCTTAAAGAGGGACAAATGAGAACAACGAGGAACAGGGGGACATGTGCTCAAAATAGGCACAGTCCCCCCAAATGAGGGACTGTTGGGAAGTATGCATAAGGCCCCCCAATAAGTTGAAGAGGCTCTACACAGTTTAAAGTACCCCATAATGGCAACCTGCTATGTGGTTATAATGGAGAGCTTAGCCCCACATAAGACAGATTGACTCTACAATAAGTTTCAGAGCCTCTCCACAGTTTAATGATTAACCTGATAAAATTACAGCTAATTACAGCTAGTCAATAAAGTATGGAGGGACAGTCTCTTTGCCCCATCCAATCCTTTCCCCCCGCCCCAGCTCAACCCCAACTATTCCTGTCCCACAATCTAATCCCCCCAGCTCAGCCCCATCCATTCCTATCCCTCTGCCCCATTCATTCCTGTCCTCCCAGCTCAGCCCCATCCATTCCTGTCCCTCTGCCCCATTCATTCCTGTCCTCCCAGCTCAGCCCCATCCATTCCTGTCCCTCTGCCCCATTCATTCCTGTCCTCCCAGCTCAGCCCCATCCATTCCTGTCCCTCTGCCCCATTCATTCCTGTCCTCCCAGCTCAGCCCCATCCATTCCTGTCCCTCTGCCCCATTCATTCCTGTCCTCCCAGCTCAGCCCCATCCATTCCTGTCCCACTGCCCCATTCATTCCTGTCCTCCCAGCTCAGCCCCATCCATTCCTGTCCTCCCAGCTCAGTCCCATCCATTCCTGTCCCTCTGCCCCATTCATTCCTGTCCTCCCAGCTCAGCCCCATTCATTCCTGTCCTCCCAGCTCAGCCCCATCCATTCCTGTCCCTCTGCCCCATTCATTCCTGTCCTCCCAGCTCAGCCCCATTCATTCCTGTCCTCCCAGCTCAGCCCCATCCATTCCTGTCCCTCTGCCCCATTCATTCCTGTCCTCCCAGCTCAGTCCCATCCATTCCTGTCCCTCTGCCTCATTCATTCCTGTCCTCCAGCTCAGCCCCATCCATTCCTGTCCCTCTGCCCCATTCATTCCTGTCATCCCAGCTCAGCCCCATCCATTCCTGACCCTCTGCCCCATTCATTCCTGTCCTCCCAGCTCAGTCCCATCCATTCCTGTCCCTCTGTCTCATTCATTCCTGTCCTCCCAGCTCAGCCCCATCCATTCCTGTCCCTCTGCCCCATTCATTCCTGTCCTCCCAGCTCAGCCCCATCCATTCCTGTCCCTCTGCCCCATTCATTCCTGTCCTCCCAGCTCAGTCCCATCCATTCCTGTCCCTCTGCCCTCATTCATTCCTGTCCTCCCAGCTCAGCCCCATCCATTCCTGTCCCTCTGCCCCATTCATTCCTGTCCTCCCAGCTCAGCCCCATCCATTCCTGTCCCTCTGCCCCATTCATTCCTGTCATCCCAGCTCAGCCCCATCCATTCCTGTCCCTCTGCCCCATTCATTCCTGTCATCCCAGCTCAGCCCCATCCATTCCTGTCCCTCTGCCCCATTCATTCCTGTGCTCCCAGCTCAGCCCCATCCATTCCTGTCCCTCTGCCCCATTCATTCCTGTGCTCCCAGCTCAGCCCCATCCATTCCTGTCCCTCTGCCCATTCATTCCTGTGCTCCCAGCTCAGCCCCATCCATTCCTGTCCCTCTGCCCCATTCATTCCTGTCCTCCCAGCTCAGTCCCCATCCATTCCTGTCCCTCTGCCCCATTCATTCCTGTCCTCCCAGCTCAGCCCCATCCATTCCTGTCCCTCTGCCCCATTCATTCCTGTCCTCCCAGCTTCCCAGCTCAG